>OX465282.1:120438226-122838226 GCA_949987705.1 Thereva unica | reverse complement strand
ACAATGGCACCTCGCCTTATTTGAAGTATGACACTGTACTGGGTCAAAATAAAAAGGAGGCACCTCTTATAAACTCATTTTATAATCGTGTACTAGCCTCTTCAAAAGCATCAGCGTCTGCCTCGACATGTTGAAGAGTTTTGGATTACCGAAATTCCGATAATATAACCGAGAATTTGAGTGAAATTGAGCCAAGAGACCTGCCGCTTCATTTTTAGCCTACTCTTTTTGGTGGGCAGTCATTTTTTATATCGTCAAGAGCCGCTATTATTTCCTTCCAATTTTTATCAGGGATAGCACGCGTAGTGATAAATAATTCACAGTTACATTTTTAGGGCTTATTTAGTAAGAGTTTATACGTTCGATTAATGCTGAAAAAAGGACATATAGCTTTTGCAGTAACACGCAAATCTGTGTAGCTTCTGAGCAGCTACCGATGATCCGATCAAGTTTAACTAATGTGCGGCACCTATGTTACATACTGAAATTTTTCCTTGATCTTAGCTTGTAGGCCACTATACTGCCCAACCATACTGCCATAAGATAGACCTCTGCAATTGTTAATGTCGATATTCAGTATTTTGAAGGTATCCATAACGGCTAACAGTATATGTTCTACTTTGTGACCAGTGTTTGGCAGAAAGGACAGAATCATTTAACTTGAAAAAATCTCACAATTATTATCTAAGCAGAATAGGGCTGGTAACTGGCTGTAGTTGTCGGTCATGCGGGGCAGCTTCTGAAACTGCGGAGCGCTTGCTGTGTGACTGTGAAGCTACAACGAGGTCGAGATTGACTCTCCTACATCGCGACTTCCCCGCTCCCAGTGAGATTTGGGATATGAGTCCAAACTCAATTTTAGGCTATATTAAAAGTCTGTACTGTGTATTACGTAATACACGAGGGGCGCTACGCAAACCCATCCCAAAGTACCCATGCAACTTTGACAGGCATCGCGACGACCACGAAATAGAAATTAGATTGATCCGATGGGTGAGCTCGCAGTGGTTTGCATATTGTGCACCTTAATACAAAAGCGGTGTATTCTATTCTTTTGACAGGCTCTGTGGAAAGCGATTCGTCGGTTGCTCTTAGTATGTTTACCGCAATAATCTGGAAAGTTTTTAACGACAGGGTTGGTACAATAGACCAAATAAAGTAGGTCGCAGTGTCCGGCCAGACGCCCCAAAACAAGAATGAATGAATGGATCTCGCTGATCGCTGGAAAGCTGATCTATATTTGTTATATCACGAAAAATATTGCTTTTATAAAAGTTATCTCTCAGTGTATTGCAATGATTATTAAAAGCTTCCAAAGCTGAGCACGAGGATACTTGCGCCGCCCCTCGCAGCCTGTCGCCCCGTGCCATGGCCCACATGGCCCTAGGGTAAATTCGCCACTGAGTCCGGCTCTCTTTCGAATGCGAAAGTTAAGCAGCATTGGACATGGTCGGAAATCTGTTGGGGGACCGCTTGATAAAACGATACACGTTTGGAATACATTCATATCTGTGACAGGAGTATGCATATCCCTATAATGGAAGCATTTTTAGATTTTCATGTCTGTAGCGGAAGCGTGCGTACCCGTGCGGCCGGTGTATTTGTTTGATATCTATGATAGTTGCGAACGCGTACATTCTTATAAAAAATGGTTCGTCAATGATTGAGTCAGTTTATTTTTTATACTTTATTTAGGTACCACCCCAAATAAAGAAGTTATATTCGAGGAAATGCCGAATGTAGGAGTTGTATATTACAGCCAAAGACAATGGCTGTATAGGTTAATTCGCATCTTTTGGTATTAGGGCGTTCTTTTGTCGATTTGGAATATGAGTTCATTCCATCGTAAAGCTTTGGTTAATTTCACGCATATGAGGTAAAGGAATGAATAAGTCAATAGCTTGCCAATAGTTTACCTGATAAGGGATGAATGCCATACTTTATCCGATGCCTTGGAAATACATATCTAGAGCAGCAAAACAAGATTCACTAAATCGACCCAAAATTTGGTGGAGGTTTTCTGTTAGATGCACTGACACATCGACCGTGGACTTTTTTTTGTTTAATACCGCTGGTCGTTAAGAATAAGGTTGGATTCTAGATATCTCATTACAGTTTAAACGGACTTACACGTGGCAGTATATTTGTCCATTACACCAGTAAATTTTACTGAGGCCTCAATTTTGTGAAAGAACCCGGTTTAAAAATAATGTCCTACTAGTATTTGAACGTGTATTAGGATAAATGATTGTGCGATTGTAAACACGAACTGGAGAGATTTATTACTTGTTTTGAGACTGAAATTTCCAACATTAAACTAGTTCAGGCGAGATTGTAAATACGTAGTGAAGAGACATTTCTGATTTCTTTTCCAATAGGCCCTCAGAATTATTGAAATGAGGTCGTTTTTCGAGATATTTCTTGTCCATCCGATTTTTTTTTTTTGGATAGAATAATAGATCTAGGTGTAAAAACAAGTAAAGCATATTGCAAACGCACAATTTTGCCTGGAAGAGCTATTTAAATGCACTTTTATGCAAACTAGTTAGGCTGCTAATTAACTCATACAACATCGAAGAGTTTAAACAAAAAGCGTACTGGCCTCATGCATCCTTCAGACTTCCCTTGACCCACCATAACCTTTTCCTATCTTCGAGCTAAGCTTACTAAACGACATGACGGACTAGTAGTATAAAGGGTGACATCTAAGCTGAATCTTAGCTTCCACATGAAAAAAAAAATTGCAAGAGTCTGGACAAACTCGGCAGAAGTATAAGAGAGGAAAAGTTTGTGCAGATTTTTGCCCGTAGGTGAGGCGCATTCCTTTAAAACGATAGGGGATATATTGTCAGATCCAGTCTATTTACTGGCAGCGAACTCTTTGAGACATTTTTAAACATCATGAGTGTGGAAAAAGGCCGAAGAAAAGATGGAAGGATGCGGTTGTAGCAGATCGGATCATACTGGAGAGCTTCGACACGATAAAACGATGATAGGTAATGAATCGCTGTATTACCTTCGAACGTTATATTTTATGTTCTGGTCCTCCAAAACGGGCGAGTGAGTCTACTTAGAATATACAAAAATATTCTTCTCGCGGGGTTTGTGGAGTTACACCTCAGTTTACTAAACTATGATGCTGAGGTTTCTGAAAGAATATTCGATGTGAAAGCCCGTTATGCGACTTCCGAAAGCGGCTACCAAAAATAGGCAGGATAATACAATGCTTATCGAGTCTAGGTTAGGTTAAGTTAGATTGGGCTGAGCTGTTGGTTTGAGCTCATACACTTAGGCCAAAAGGATAGGCCCATTGTGATCCCACTTTAAACTTGTTGTTCAAGTGTCGTTTCTTCGCTAAACCATCTCGAGGAAGTAATGAATCTTCTAAGTTGCGGGATCCCGATCTTTGAGATCTCCGTAAGCGTGTTTAAAAAGGGCTCGCCAAATGCGATTAGTCTCTTTCTGCATAGGGCTGGACAGTGACAGAGGAGATGTAGTACACTTTCCTCCTCGTCCGGATTTTTACAGCTTCTACAAAAATCGTAGGTCTCAAGACCTAAGCGGGTCGCTTGCGTCCCTATCAGACAGTGTCCGGTAAGCACTCCCACTATAGCTGAGAGGTCTGGTCTACCGAGACTCAGTAATGAGGTGGTCCGCCGAAGATCGTAAGAGGGCCAGGTTAGTTTGGCCACCATGCATTTATTAAGATCTCTCCAATGCTTTTTCGCTTGTAGCATTGTGTGCTGTTTGCATTGGAGTTTAAAAGTGGCCCAAGGCATACCAACTCTTTCCTTTTCCGGAAGGAGAGTAGCGGTCGTGCCCTTCCTAGCCAGTTCGTCAGCTTTACAAAATCCCTCTATATTTCGGTGCCCAGGCGTACGAGGAGGGTCCTGAACTGTTGAGCCATCTCTGCGACATTCAGAGGTAGTTCTAGAGCTGTTTGTGCAAGAGCGCAGGGCTTTCAGAGCCGCCTAACTATCTGAAAAGATGTAAACAGTCCGATTTCTGTCGCCTTGTTGGTTGATCAGTAGAACAGCCTCATGTATTGCTAAAACCTCTGCTTGGTATACACTACAGTGATCGGGTAGTCGAAAGGAGACTTCAATCCCAAGCTCTGGGGAAAATACTCCTCCTCCTACTCGACCTTCGAGTTTAGACCCATCAGTAAAGAAGTTTGTGGCACCTTGAGAACTGTGTGGTCTGTTTCTCCATTCACAACGTGAAGGGATGTGGAGTCCGTAGTTTCTTGTGAAGTTGATTTCGGGTATGCAGAAGTCCGTTTTTATGGGGATGGTAACAGAGTCCAGCACTTTCGTGTGTCCTCCTACGATTCCGGTCCAAAAGCCAGAAGGCCAAACCTAAATGGGAAGTGAAGTGAAGTAAAGTTAGGTGGCATTGCATATGAATGTATGAGAATGGACTTATTTAGGGTTGGCCACCATACTAAGACCCCGTACAGGAGTATTGGACGGACAATCGCTGTATAGATCCATCGTACTATGTTCGGGGAGAAACCCCATTTCTTCCCTATGGATTTTTTGCAAGCGAAAAGCGCTATGTTCGCTTTCTTAATGCGCTCTTCTGTGTTTTCATTCCAGAGGAGCTTCTTGTCCAGGGTTATTCCCAGATATTTGGCACTGTTGCTGAATTTGAGCCTGACATTGTTTAGCCGGGGTGGAGTTAGTGGTGGAGTTTTATATCTCCTCGTGAAGAGAACTAATTCTGTTTTATCAGGGTTAACGCTGAGTCCGGTGGCAGCCCAGTTTGAAAGAGTTAGTAACGCCGCCTCCATGAGATCACAGAGAATTTTCCTTTTATGATGATGACAATGTCATCCGCGTACGCCAGTACATGATGTCCCACTGCCTCCAAGCGTCGCAGCAGCTGGTTCACGGTCGCGACCCATAAAAGTGGAGAAAGTACTCCTCCTTGCGGGGTACCTCTGTTGACGGCCCTTCGAACCGAGCAGTCGCCAAGGGTTGAGCTCACGATCCTGCCGGTAAGCATTTGATGTATATTAGTGTAACCACAATTCCGACGAACGACGGCAACGAACGACGAAATTTCGTTGTCATGTTCAACGAATTGCATCGCTATAGTTGTTAAAGCACAACAGCGGCGCCGTTTTTTTAAATAAAAATGGATCATAGAATACTAGAAAACTGCAATGACATAAAAAATCGCCACCCTTGTCGACAAAATTTGAATTTATTTTAACCTGACGAATTGCGTCGCATTCGCAAATCGTCGCCCGTCGGATTTGTGGGCAATTCCGCTCTCACATATGGTTTTAAAAATTTTGACAGCGAATTTGTCGTCGTTCGCCGGAATTGTGGTTACACTATAAGAGATACCAGCGGCGCCTCTATTCTCAGCTTCGCCAAGGCCAGGGTAATGGCGTCCGGGAGCACGTTGTTAAAAGCTCCCTCTATGTCAAGGAAAGCTACTAGGGTGTATTGCTTAATTTGGAGTGACTTTTCTATTGAAACCAATGAGTGAAGGGCAGTATCCGTGGATCTGCCCTTTGTATAGGCGTGCTGCGCGCCAGAAAGCTCCGAGGTTGGTATGGTCTGCCTCAGATATATTTCAATTAGCCGTTCTAGAGTCTTCAATAAAAAGGATGATAGGCTGATTGGCCTGAAGTCTTTGGGTGTTGTATGGGAGGCTTTTCCTGCCTTGGGTATAAAAACCACTTTTACCTCTTTCCAGCTAGAAGGAAAACAGTTGATCTGCAGGCACCCGGAAAACATAGCCTGCAATCAGGGCATTATATGACTAAGCGTGCGTTGCAGTTGTGCCGATCGAGTCTGCTTATTAAAAATTTGATTGACCTTATTTCCAACTTTCATCCTATTAAATTCAGCTCTGCTTCAATAGACAAACTCATCAAATAGCTTGGATATCGCAAATAGAACAAGTCTTACCTCCCAAGAAATTACTTCTATTAATAAAAATCCATTACCCAAGAAGTATCATCGCACATAAATACTAGTTAACACAATTGAGATTCAATATTGACTGTGACATTTGCAGATATTCACCTTTCTGTCCGCAAGCTCTAGTCACGCTGTCACAGCATGAGTCTGATATCTTATCAGAAGCGCTTCAATAGTTGTCCCCGTGACGTCAAGATTGTCATTAAATATTGGACATAATCAATTACACTTCTGAGTCATCCTTAGGGGCGGCTGGCCCCCAGCTTATAAAACACAAATTGCAATTGACGTCAATAAGAGTTTCCTGGTTTCCTTTTGTCTTTGTTAATTTCGCTATTGCACAACAAGAACGAAACTGCTCCTGGGTCTCCTCTTTATCACAGGCAGTGACGTTTTTTAATCACTTCTCGGTGAGGATGACATGTTTCGTCCACTCCCACGCACTGTTGCAGCTTCTATTCCAAGGAGAGAATAGTCCTTGCGGGTTTTCTTTATCGTATATCCTGCAAGGAGCTGCTTTCATAACTTTCTTTTTTTTCTTGAGGAAAGGGTTAAATAACACACAGAGCACAAAATGCATTCTTCAAGTCTCCCGAGATGAGAATAATTCCTCGGCAGGAATTTGCCTTTTTGCATTCTTATCTCTGCTTTTTCGTCCTTTTTATGGGAAGAAGAGTCATCTGCTGTGGAAGTCTCAAAATTCCAAAAAAGTGATGAAGACTTATTTCAGACATGAATTTTAAGCAGTCTGGCAGTAGATAGTGGTGCCACACCCCCAGTACGCCGTACCGAACCTACCCCAGAACGGATTTTGTAATATTGTAAAACTAGACCCGGGATGGATAGTACTAGCATGCCATGTTTAAACAAGCCTTTTAAGGCAAAGGAAGGAAGTTGGCAATCTAGTTTCCGTAAAATCTGCTCCTACAGAATTATCTAATCGGTCCGAGCTGAAAAGGGCCCAGCAATCGATACTAGATAACACGGCTCCTACACATGTCCCTTTAATGACTTTGTTTCCTTCTGTGTCAACAAACGTTCACCAAATCAACGAAGGACAGTTCGGATCCTTGTTATTCTTGTTCACTTCCTGACAAATCATCCGATAACGTTCTTATCAGCCACACCCTGTGTGATAATTTCTGATATATTTCCCTTTTGTTCTGTCGTTAATCTTCAGTCTTCCTTTTTGTCCTGCTCCTGGAACCAGTCACCGTTGGTTGAACGCCGACATTTTTGGGAGTGATATCGACCTGAGTGAATTCTTTGTTGGTTTTTTTTTCACGGATTGCTAGCAGAGAGGATGACTTTGAGGCTCTTTCGATCCTGGTTTTAGTAAGGAATTTCACGTTTTCCGGATTAACGCCAGATTACATTCGCCCTAATCCCATTGTACGATGATATAATGGCGTAGCGAAGCAGCAAAGGAGTGTAATTATTTCCTGACGAGTGATAACTGGTTAGAAAGTTCTGTTTGGATTTTAAATTAATTTGAAAGATTGGATGAATTTTGTGGGTTTAAACTGTTTATGATATATACAGAAAGAAGAAGTTTAGGCCAGTTTAGTCATGGGTGGAAATTAGGCCTAATTTTAGAATAATAAAGATGGTATACGATAAAGTATGACTAAGAACAGTCCATAGTAAGCAATTAAGCGATCCAATACTGGGGTGAAACAAGGCTGCAGAAGAAAAAGGTCCCACTACTCTTCATTATTGCACTTGCCGAAATATTAACGAAGCCAGACTAGAACCAAGAGGAAATGAATGGGGAACTATAGAACGGTTAGAAGATTGCTCATTCGGGAGCACATGCCGAGAAAAGTTTATAGCTTAGGTTAGGGGTCGTCCATTGATTACGCGAGGCGTTTAGGAGGGAGGAAGTCGGGCCGAATCTCATCCAATCTCATGTGGAAGAGGGCGGCAAATATCATGTAATTTCTTTACAAGAAACAGTGTTAAATTGCGAGAAAACTGGGTTTAATTAAGTAAAATATGATTCTACACTAAAGACCCCCATTCACTTAGAGGCCGCGGGTAGGCCTTTCAGACCAGGTCGGCTGGCACGGCCCGACGAAGGCTACCGATTACTCAGTCTGACTGAGGGATGCTACTTCAGGTATCCGCCTGACAGGCTGTGGAATGCAGGTGAAGCCATGATTCTCTATAGTCACATAGGCGAAAACCACAGCAAAAAAGTTCACGGCCTCAACGCAAACTTCAAGGGGGCTCCAGAATCACGCCGTGAACATACGCGAACAAGCGCGAACGCGAGTGTGGATGGTTGTCGCGCCTAGTTCGCGCCTTGTTTTCCGTTCCTAGTGGATACGGCGTGAAAATTCACGGCTTTAAAGTGAATATAAGTTCAGATCTTCAGGCACGAACTGACGGTAAATGCCCAAATACATAAAGATATTTGTAAGTTTTCTTGGACTGCAGGCCGCATACAGTTGGCGGCCGGTGAGTATGTGGTGATACTTGGTCCCGGCCTGCCGGCGCCCTGTGTATAAATGGGGGCCTTAAGAAAAACACAAAAATTTTCACGCGGTTATGCGAACTCCAGAAAGTAGCATAGTAGCCCCTCGATTGTTTAGCCGCTACCAGACAGCCAAACGCGCGACTCGGCGAATGCTGCAGCGTATGAGGCAAATAACACGGACCCGCGAAAAGACCCTTAGAATATAGAACTACAAGAAGGCACCCGCTGCCTCGATCGATCACATGGGATCGAAAAATCGAAAAAATCGCCTCATGTAATTAATTTATGGACGACCACGCAGAGCCTAGGCTGAGGACACTCCCGCTTTCTAACCTTTCTCGTTACGTAGGCATATGTCACGCGCTTGGACTGACCAGATCAATTCGGTATCAGGTATTATTTATCGGATGTCTCCCAAATACCATAAGAAAAGGTGTCCAAAGGCATGGTGTCTGATCCTAGTCAAAGCGGGATAACTGAAAAGAAAATATTCGGTTGTTTCTCTGGATTGTTCCTCTACACAGTTTTGGCGGTGGATGTTGTATGGGATTTGCAATCTGATGTGTACTTTTATGATCGACCCCATTCTGGCGATGTCCTTCCACAACGAGGGAACAGAGGTTTTTTTTTACAATTTCAACAAGTTTGGACGTTATAGACCGCACCTAGTGCGTAATATCCGCTTGGATATTTTACCCAGGGTCCTGAGCTTGGGTTCATCTGTATTGCTAAACATGATTCGGATTCGGTTCCTAGCTGTTCCGCCTAGAAGGCTCTGGTAGTATTTGTGGAGGTCTAACGAGGGAGAGAGAACTCCAGCACCCACATCCAGCTCCGATTTGTAATTACTGTAGAATAGAACCATGACATAGTTCTTGACAGCCTGGAATTTTACCCCAAAGCCAAAAATCAAGGAAAGGATCAGGTAGAACCAGACGCTGCACACTTGTTGGGCCTACGAAATCGGAGTACTCTAGCCGGTGAGCGAAAACGTTGGAGACGAAAACTGAAGATGGCGAAGGCTCGATTTGGCCTGTAGTGCCATTGAACTGAATTAAAACTAACTGTCGAAGAACTATGCAATAGAAACGATAACGTAAGAGTTTATGTTCCAAACATTAGAAGCTCTACAGCATGAGTCAGTAGCACGTGAACTTTTCAACTCTTTGAAACGTAGGATTAAGAAACGCAGGTTGTTGGTTGCCTCGACGTTAAATTATCTGCATAACTCGAAAACATATTTTGATTCAGCGAATGAGTACTTTCATTGTCGATGTTATCTTAATCTCAACTTTTGAAAGTCTTTTTTTTTTAAAATGCTTAAAACGTTTTATTTTGACGTCACCTATTTGATTAACACTGTCGACATTTTTTAAACACCTTTAAGTTTTGAAAGAAAAAAGCTGAGATTTGCAGTGGATCGCAGACTGCTGAACTTATTTCAACGCTCTGGCCTACAATATGAGCTATAGGGGTTGTAGTACAATAGGTGGCTGCAGTACTTTTGGACCCAATACCTCAGGGAAAAATCGTCTAACCACTAAACTCTCGTGAAAAGTTGATACTAAATTACTAACTTAAATTTATATTCAACTTCTCTAAATCCCGAAAATTCCGAAATACCGATATTTGTTTGAGGTCAGTACCAAAAATACTGGTTTCAAAAAATGGTCCAGTATTGCAATCCCTAGTAGGCTAGCGTACAATTTCGAACATAGCCTCCCTCACCATGGTAATTGTGCTACAAGACGAGCTGCTACCAAGAAATATTTCTGGACATCGTTTAATAAAGTCTGCAATGAGTGATCTCAACCAATGAAAATTCAATAGAAGAATCAGTTTCATCGCCTATAACTCGTTCAAAAGGATATCTAGGTGCCAGCAGTCCTGGAGGACGCCTCATACGTTTTCATACGAGTTGATCGTATCAAAAACCTATCGAACCTCCATATTAGGGCCATACCAAATTTGTTTGGTCAACTCGAAATGGTATATTCTGGGGCCATTCTCCTAAGGCGACCAGGGAGTTCCTAGGACCCAGTAGGCAGAATGTCAGAACAATTGTTGGTTACCGGTCACTGCGCCCATAAAGAATCGGAGAACCAGGGCTTAACCTGTAGGCTAGGCATTTCCAGTAGGACAAATCTGCACTTCACGTTTTGTGGTCACTGTCCCGCGCAATATACCAGTCAAAGCGAAAAGTCGTTGGGCGTGACCTTAGGGAGCTGTTAAAACAACAATAGGTACCTACCATTGAAAAAATAAAAGGCAGAAGCTGAAAAGGGACGATTTCTGAGAAACACATTACTTTTGCAGTGACACGTAAATGCTTCGTTTGTACCTTAGGCACTTACGACTTCCCCCCAGGGCTGTTCTAAAATTTCATCAAAGTCAAAACCAAAAAGTTATTTTTATCTCGTACTAGTACAAAACATACCTACATTAAAAACCATTAAAACAACAGCAAAGGCTGTCAACAAAACATTCAATATTCCTTTGAGAATATTAAAAAAGCATTGTAAAATCCAAAGACGATTTCTGGGCGACCTTTTGCGTTGAATTTAAATTAGAATCCCAATAAATTAAGTATTGATATAAAAGTATGCCTACACCCACGCAAAGTGTGCTCTTGATAAAAACATTTTTACTTCTATTTTAGATCTTCCAGTTTAGGGCTATTGCTTTGTATGAATTATTATGTTATTTTCGAAATATAAATATATTATAGAAGATCAAAGGACATTGAAAGCTGATGATGTCTAGAACCTTTTAAGTTTATTGTAGAGTATAGGGCGAAATAAGTAAATTAATCTATATTAATAAAAGAAAGTGTGTGCCTGTGTGTCTGTATGGCTGTGTGTCTGTGTCTTTGACCAACTTTCATGTAACCGATCAACCCCAAATTTGGCCCATATACTTAATTCGCGTGACAATTCAATATGCCATTTTTCTAACAAAAACAAGATGGCGGCCGAGTTTTGCAATTGTGTTTCCCGATCACCGAAATGGGTATCAAATGAGAGGGTAATACGAGTAGAATACAATAAGCTGTGTGACGTCCAAAATTCAACGCAAAATGGCGGCCAATACAAAATGGGGATTACCTTTTTCTTTACAAAGTGCTAGGTACAGGTAACAAAGGAAAGGGGGTGCCAAGTAGAATGCTATTAGCTGTGTAGCGTCATTTCAAATTCAAAATGGCGAATTACCTTTTTCCTTACAAGCCACTCGGTATCAAATGAAAGGCTATGACAAGCTGAATACAATAAGCTGTGTGGCGTCCATCGAAATAAAAAATAGGAGCAACGCATAATGGCGGCCAACACAAAATGCCGTTCTACCTTTTTCTTTACAATACACTCGGGTATCAAATGAAAGACGAGGATAGTAGGTACAGTAAGCCGTGAATCGTCGTAACAGTTTAGCCGTAAGTTTTGTTGGAGGTTTACATATTGTTGAGAATTGATCAATTGACAGTTATTCATACTGTAGTAATAATTCTAGTTTAAGGTATTTTATATAGAAAACTAGATTGTAATCATTGTATATAGATATAAGTGAGTAGGCCTAGTCAGGATAGTATATAATAGTATATAAGAATAGTACATAAGAATCCCTACTATAAATACGACGGAATTTTGTATAGAAGTCAGTCATTGTTCATTGTTCATTACGCAGCAACTACAGGGCGCGCAAAGGGCTTTAGCTCTTCGCTCTATTGCTGTCAACAATAGTAAAATAAAGTATTATATATTATAAAACTTAAAGTTTTATTCAAGGACTTCGTTTGAAACCCATAAATCCACCCAAATTATCAACAGGTTATGGGCCCAGGGCAACTGTAAAAGGGTTTCTTTGGAAGTCAGGACAGGAAAGCGACAGGCAAGTCGAGAAAAGCAGAGATATTTGAGAAGTCATCGCACAGCACGACGACGTTAAGCAACGAACACGGAAGTCAGAAGATCGCTACGAAAGATTGCAAATTCATTTTGTCTATTGTCAGAAATCAGTTGAATTAGAAAAATTTGAGCAAAATGGATACTGTAAAATCTCAATTGGAAATGTTGAGTGAAGATAGTCAGGGAAATGTCAACTTCATATCATGGCGATTTAAATTAAACCTAGCACTGAAGAATAAGGACTTGCACGACATTGTAACAGGTGTAAAGCCCAGACCAGCAGAAGGTAACGTTTCAGCTTGGATAAAGAAAGATGTCGAAGCTCAAACGTTGATAGGTTTAAATGTTAACAGTAAGATTGCGAACAAAATTGCAAACTGTAAAACTGCCAAAGACATGATGGATAAATTAACTAGTTTATATGGTACGAAAACTGATGTAACTTTAGAAACGTCCCGAATCACATTCTTTACTTTTGAATATGATGAAAGCAAGTCAGCAGTAGAAAATTGTATGGAGATTTTGGATCTTGCCGAAGAAGTGTCAACTGAAAATGATCCTATGAAGGAAAGTTGGATCATGACGAGGATCTTGAGTGTGCTACCGCCAAAATTGGCACATTTCAGAACATCGTGGGACAATGTTACCGGGGCAGCAAAGAACGTGGAAACTCTCATGGAGCGATTGAGACTAGAGGACGAGCGACTTAAAGAAACGACAACAAACTCAGAGGGCAACATCAGAAAAGCTCTCATGGCAAGACGTGAGAAACAGGGACAGTCGTCAAACAGCAAGCAGGACAAGTCACAGTTCGAATGCTACAAATGTGGGAAGAAAGGTCACGTGCTCAAGGAGTGCAAAGGCAAACCATGTCAGAAATACATTGCCTATTGCAAGAAGAAATACTCATGTAACA
This sequence comes from Thereva unica, assembly GCA_949987705.1. NCBI lineage: Eukaryota > Metazoa > Arthropoda > Insecta > Diptera > Therevidae > Thereva > Thereva unica. Next base: position 122,824,996 of record OX465282.1, on the reverse strand, counting down.
TTTGCAAGAAGAAAGGACACTTCGCAAAAGACTGCGAATCTCGAGAAGAAGCAAACACGTCAGGAAACGGAAAACCACAGAGGAAGGCATTTTTGACCACAGCACTCTCGACGGTGGACAACGACATCTCAAAGGACAGGGCAATTTCATGGTACCAAGACTGTGGAGCCAGCCAACACATGACGTCTCATCGAGAGTGGTTTGTACAGCTTGTGGAGCTGGACGAGCCCATTCCAATTGTGATTGGAGACTTAACAAGGCTAGATGGCGTTGCAGTCGGGAACGTCGAGATAGAGGCTTTTGATGGTCGAAAGTGGTACCCAGTGGTACTTGAGAATGTTATTTACGTGCCAAATCTCAACTTCAATCTTTTCTCAGTAAGTCAGATGTTAGACAAGGGACATGTACAGAAGGCAAACGGAAACGAGTCAACATTCTACAGTCAAGATGGCAGGGAAATTGTGGCAATAGCAAAGCGCAAAGGAAATCTTTACAAAATGATGCTCAGGAGAGAAGAAGAGACAAGTTTGATGACCCAGTCGATCAAAGTTTGGCACGAGAGACTCGCCCATCAAAATGTGAAGTATGTGAGGGACATACTGAAAAGGAAAGGAATCAAATATATTGATGACTGGAATGATTATGTGTGCACAGGGTGCTCATATGGCAAGCATCATCGATCCTCACACCCAATCAACCCCAAGACAGCCCAGCAGCCATTAGATCTCGTGCACGTCGACACCGGCGAGATGAACATTCCATCGTTGGGAGGAAGCAAGTATTGGCTCTTGTTTAAGGATGACTACACCCACTATCGAAGCTGTTATTTTATGAAGACGAAAAGTGAGGTCCCAGAGAAAATTGAAAGCTACCTGAGACTCGTTGAAAATCAGCTAGGGAGGAGAGTGAAAAGTCTGAGATCTGATAATGGCACTGAACTGAAGAATGCAAAAACCAAACAGATGATGAACAAGTTGGGAATCTTTCACACTTTTACAAATGTATATACGCCAGAGCAGAATGGAAGGATTGAGAGAGAGATGAGAACGATTGTCGAGGCAGCCAGAGCAGCGATACACGCAGACGGTTTGGACGAGAGACTGTGGGCAGAAGCAATGAACCACGCGATATTCACGATCAACCAGACTGGAACCAGCAACGTACAAGGGAAAAGCCCAGCAGAACTTTGGTTTGGAAGGAAAATGAAGATTGAGAAACTGCGACCCTTTGGATGCGAATGTTACGTGATGACGCAAGCACAGAAGAGAGGCAAGATTGATAGAAAATCAGAAAAGGGAATTCTGGTTGGCTATGACATTGATTCGCCCTGCTACAGGATCTATCTGAAAGAGAAGAGAGAAGTTGTCAGCTCAGACAATATAATCTTCGACGAGGAAAAGATAAGACTGAGGCAAGGCACTGAACTTGAGACACTGGCACCAGAGGGCATACCTGAGAACCAAGAAGAAAGCAGCAGTGAGTCAGATGAAGAAAACGAAAACTTTATGACTGGAGAAAGTGCTGAAGCGCCAAGCGACAACGAAAGTGGGACACCACCGCCAGAAGAAGGACGGAGAATTTTGCGAGATCGTCGAACTTTGCAACCACCACCGAGATTGAGAGATTGCGTACTTCACTTCCGTCGTGGGGGAAAAAGCGCAAAAGTAGCCATGATTGGTGAAACAGAGGACATCCCGGTGAGCGAGGCACTCAAAGATGAGAAGTGGAGACAACCAATGCAGGAGGAGTACGACTCGTTGATGGAAATGAAAACTTGGAAGCTGGTGGATTGTCCCGTAGGAATGAAGCCGATCACTTGTCGTTGGGTACTTCGAGAGAAGGCAGACGGAAGACTCAAGGCCAGACTAGTGGCAAGAGGATTTGAACAGAAGAAGGGAGTGGATTACGCGGAAACCTTCAGCCCAGTAGCCCGCCATGCATCGATTCGACTACTGCTAAGCCACGCAGCGTCAGAGAAAATGAAGTTGGTATCGTTTGATGTGAAAACGGCATTCTTGTATGGAAACCTAGAGCAGGAAATTTATATGAACCAGCCTGAAGGGTTCGACGACGGATCAGGGAAAGTATGCAAGTTGAATAAGAGTCTCTACGGACTCAAACAAGCTCCAAGGATGTGGAACGAGAGGGTCACTACACACTTTGAAAAGAAAATAGGCCTGATCAACACAGATGACGACCCATGTATCTATTATAGCAAGGACAAGAGCATTATGCTCTCACTATTCGTGGATGATGGATTGGTAGCTGGGAAAGATGAAGATGAAATATACAAACTGTTATGTGAGATAAGCAAGGAATTTCAGATCACATTCAGCAAGAAATCACAGGACAAGTTAACGTATTTGGGCATAGAAATCAAGATCGACAAAGATGGTATCTCCGTGAATCAACCTCGTTATACGGAGAAGATCTTGAGAAAGATGAAACTCGAACAATGCAATCCAGCACCCACACCCATTGAGCAAGGAATGATCACCAAGAAGACAGATTTCAAGAACGACGAGCCACTTCCGGCGAACAACAATTATCGCGAGGCGATAGGGAGTTTGCTGTACTTAGCTACAATCACCAGGCCAGACATCAGCTTCGCCGTGAACTATCTCAGTAGATTCTGCAACAAGCCCATGAAAAGCCATCAGGCGATGGTGAAACGTGTGTTCCAGTACCTGAGAGGGACAGCGACAGCAGGAATCCACTTCGGAGGAGACAGAGAACTCGTAGCCTACACCGATTCAGACTTTGGAGGAGACTCTGAGACAGGACAGTCGACGAGTGGAGTGTTGGTGATGAGAGGAGGACCAGTGATCTGGTACTCACAGAAGCAGCGTCTGGTAGCGACTTCAACTGCAGAAGCCGAGTACCGAGCCGCGGTGTTAGTGATTGACGATGTGTGTTGGATCAAACGAATCGCACTGGAACTTGGTATCCTGGAAACTGATCAGGCGATCAACTTGAAAGTCGACAATATGTCAGCCATCCACATGTTACAGAATGCACACGAAGGAAAGACGACCAGAGGAAAGAAACACATTGAGATACCACGAAAGTACATCCAGCAACACGTCGGCAACACTGTGACACTGCAACACGTCGAGAGCAGCAAACAGATTGCAGACATTCTCACCAAGCCACTTAACAGAAGAGTCTTCGAGACGCTCCGCTGTAAATTGATCAAGGAGGAGTGTTGAGAATTGATCAATTGACAGTTATTCATACTGTAGTAATAATTCTAGTTAAAGGTATTTTATGTAGAAAACTAGATTGTAATCATTGTATATAGATATAAGTGAGTAGGCCTAGTCAGGATAGTATATAATAGTATATAAGAATAGTACATAAGAATCCCTACTATAAATACGAGGGAATTTTGTATAGAAGTCAGTCATTGTTCATTGTTCATTACGCAGCAACTACAGGGCGCGCAAAGGGCTTTAGCTCTTCGCTCTATTGCTGTCAACAATAGTAAAATAAAGTATTATATATTATAAAACTTAAAGTTTTATTCAAGGACTTCGTTTGAAACCCATAAATCCACCCAAATTATCAACACATATCCCCCTGTATTTTTGCAACCCTATGAAATATTTTTATGAATAAGGTAATAAGGTAAGGTATTTTTTTCCAGCTTGCACGATTTCCTGGTTTTAAATAGGTGGGAGTATTCTGCATAGATTGCTACCTTATGCATGAACATATCTTATAGGGTTACAAAAATAGGGGATGATACGTAAATCTCTAGCAAAAAAAACTTCCGAATGCCCTTGCAGATAAGCCGTTACGATTGCCCCCCGCACCCATACGATTTTTTGTTCGTCTACCAAAATCTATCCACAGCCGGCCGCTTTGTTATTTTATGTGTTACATTCTGTATAATAGACTAAAAAATAAAATAAAAATATAGTATATAAAAAACTAAAAAATACGCTGAATGAACTAAAAAGTAAAAAAAATAATTTTGAATGTAAAGTTTTTATTGCTCCAGCCATAACTATAATAGTGGTAAATCCACAAGATTTTCCTAGAGAATTTGTTTTTCCGGAACGTTAGCAAACAAACATTTCCTTCGTATATCGTTCGCTACACTAAAGTGGGTGTTCGAATTCGTATTGAGCGTGTTGAAGCGCCGTTAATAAGGAAGAGAATAACTTCATTTGGAAATTCCTAAGCTTTCCTAGATATTAGCAACACTAATCAATGTCAGACTTGACCAAAAAGAACAAATTTTGCAGTAACTACTAGAAATCCCGGGATGAACCACAATTTCATGAAACTGTATCACGTATAGAAAACAACTCCCCGTCAAACTAATTTAAGGTTTGAAAAATTCGTGATGTTTGAAAACGGTAACGAAATTTTTGCACGATTTTTAAAGGTTGTCGGATTTTGACAAGTGATATTTTGTTGGAAGGCTATCGCTGTGAAGAATCCAAAAGAGATTACTTCGTTTAGAAAGGGGTCTCATTCCATCGAGTTTATTAGATATTGGCAAAACTTATCAATTTAAGGTTTTTCTGACACTTATCTGAAGTTTTTCTATTTAAACAAAAAAAGGCCCGACCGAATGTTATGCAATTTTGTTCAGGACATTTTTTCGTTAATATTCTTCTTTCGGCACCTCAAAGAAGTCGATATAGGTTTTGGTTCGCTCGGTATCGTGCAGGTACATAAATCACGAACGTCGTTTAAACAAAAAAAACGGCTCGACCGAATTTTATGAAAGTCTTTTCAGATCATATTTTGGTTAATACACTTCGAGCGGCACCTCAAGTAAGTCGATATCTTTTGTGGTTCGGGCGATATCGTGCCGGTACAAAAATCGCTTAGATCGCTTAAAAAGTCGCTTAAACCACAAAAAACTGCTAGACCAAATTTTATAAAAATCTTTTCAGATCATATTTCCGTTAATACGCTTCGAACAAAACCTTAACGAATTCGTTATCTTTTTTGGTTCGCGCGATATCGTGCAGGAAAAAATGACCACATACGTACGCACTCACACACATACCCACACATACTTCCTCCCAAATGAAAATACGTTGAAAATTTCGATTTCGATTTTCGGACCGATTACAATAACTTCCCTATACTGGGTAGTTAAAAAATAATTTTGAATGTAAAGTTTTTATTGCTCCAGCCATAATATGAGAACAACCTACTTTTCGAAATGTAAAAAAGCCGGGGACGCTAAGGATAAGTTCCAGTGTAGAATAGGTAAAGAGTAAGTATTTATTGGATTTTTTATGGGTACCAAATTGTGCATTGCTGCGCTGCACGGTGGGCCCAAATTTGTAAAATTGATTTCTTTTCTTGGCGCTTTTTTTTAAATTTAGGAGGGCGCCATGAGCGAAGCTCTGCACCGAGCGTCTAATCCCCCGGCCTAGCAGACGATTCTGAACATGATTGACTAGGTGTCTGTTGTACATGTAGTACACAAGAGTAGAGTAGAGAGAGTAGAGATGGAAGAGTGTGAGAAGAAAATACAATGTGACTTCGATGGGTTCAGCAGGAAGTTCAGTGCTGACCAGCTTGAGACACTGTGCAAATCTGCCGAAATCTTCTCCACACAATTATAGATTTGATCTTTTGGCGTAGAGAAATAAAGCTGCACATCATCTGCATACATATGAACCTTAAAATGCTTTATTAGGTACTAGAGGAAGATCATTCATAAAAACGCTAAACAAAAGTGGGCCAAGAATAGAACCTTGAGGAACTCCAGAGTTAAGTAAAGAATTGTAGGAACTAGAGTCGTCGAGTTTAACTTTTTGCGAGCGGTTTGTTAAAAATCTATGCAGAAGTTTAAGAGCAGTTGAAGAAAAAGATACTTGGGAGGAGATTTTTTGCAAGAGCAAAGAGTGATTGATGCTATCAAACGCTTTCGAAAAATCAAGTAGCAACATACAACAAATGACGTTCATCAAGAGAATTGCCAATATCATTTGTGACTTTAAGAAGTGCAGTTTCGCAGCTGTGATGTTTGCGGAAGCCAGATTGCCAGATTAAATTCACAGTACTCAAGTATTTGAGTTGCAATCAGTTTTTTAAAGACCTTTACTAGGAAGGGAAAAATACTAATAGGCCGAAAATCAGATGGAATAGCAGGAGAGGGGCACTTGGGTATGGGAGTAATCAATGCATGCTTCCACAAAGTGGGAAACTTCGATACCGTGAGGCACGAGTTAAATATGTGTGTTAGAGTAGGCAGCAAACATGGAATATTCAGGGACATTCTCTAATAAATTTTTAATATTCGAAATCAATTTCTGCAGATTTGTCTTTTTTTCACTATACCTTTTTCCTACCTGTGGACTGTGCACACAATTCTTTTTATTGAAAGGTATTGCTACGCACGCGGGCTTTTGCTAGTAATAATAATAAATATTGATCAATAAATAAAATTGCTAGAAATAGAAGCAAGTACGAATGAACTATGCACTCACTTCAACAAAGTTTCCTTTTTAAGTTTCTAATAAAAGATGCCAAAAACGAACCGTCCCCGGACTCCTCCGTCGCTCTCAAGCTAAAATCCTAGCCAAAATTGGCAAAAAAGAATTCAATTAGCGAAAACTAAATTCAAGTCATTAAGGCCAACCCACAACTAAGTTGATTGTCAAGAACAGGAAAGTTGATCACTTCAACTAAACGTACAAGTTTTAGTGCAACAACAACGACAACATAGCCACCACAGCTCCAGCACCAGCAGAAGGTAATTTCCTTTGCCATTTCCACTCCCACAGCCGCCAACTCCAGCAAAGAAATTTTGGTAAAAGAATAAACTTCTTCTTGGCTCATAGGTGGTAGGAGAGATCCAGGAGCCACCCTTTTGCACCCTTTTTGGAGCACACATATATGTACAAAAATATATAGAGATGTACACTTTCCCTTGTAATTTGTAGCTAGATTCTTGCGCGGGGCCCCCATGGACCGGGGGGGCTATGCCCCCACAGGCGCGGGGCTTATGCGGCACTGGAGCTTCGTTTGTTGACTATCGAGCCACTCAGCACTCACTTCAGCTCGGATGTAATTTAATACGCACCAGCGAGATTGAGTTTCTTTCGTGCATTCTTAATTACTGAACATGGGCCTTTATCTGGGCAGGAAGACATTAGCCCCCAGAGCCAGAAACTGGAAGTGGACACGGCAGCGGGTCAAGAATTGGACTCGGACTGGGCTTTGTCCAGTGTTTACTATCAAGTGACCGACTGTCGACTGTGGTCGGTCACACGATCCCAGCGAGTAATTGACTTTCCGACCTCATCAATCAGTTCGGGGATGGAATTGCATTCATCTGCGACAACAAAGTTGAACGATTCTTTCAATTAAAACCGCTCAGATTTTCGCCAATATTTGCATGGAATTGGACTAAAAAAAAAAAAAAAAAATAAATAAACCCGGGGTTGAAGTATTTACCCCAAAAAAAATTGGGGAAAATATTTATCTAAATCCCCGATAATACCGACGATATCCATCCTGGGCTATCTGTGTTCCAGATTGACGCATTCAGAGATATCATACCATACGCCGATGATGATATCATGCAAATGTGTCATAGGTCAGCCCCCGTCCGTCATTGGTAGAGAGATGAAAAATGTTGACTTTCACTTGAAATCGTGCCTAAGAATGATTACATTTCGCTTGAAGTACTGATTGTTGTTTTACAGGATATTCACGGGAAAAAGGAGCTTCCATTCCGGCCGGTTTCCCCTTGTTGATTGCTACAGGAAATGACATTTCTGCACAAGGGTAAGAGGTTACGGTTATGTGTAGGCATCATGGGAATAATAAAGAATCTACGCTTCAGACAACTACAAATTCTTCACATGCCCCCGTGTGTGTGATACATCGAGATGGATCGATTGTTTGCTGACGACTGATGGAGAATTTCATTTCTTTTTTTATCTGGAATAATATTCCTGTTCGTATTTTTCTGTATCCTGGAATAAGAGGTCAAAAACCTGTTGGAAAAAAATTAAAGGAATTGAATTGGAATATTTTGTGAGGGGGGAAATATAATTGAAAAAAAAAAAAACTCGTTTAAGCAAACAAACAAAAACAAGTGGGTTCTTACGACAAATGACCCATTACCAAACTTCTTCTTCTTTAAGGTATAACGTTCAGAAGTATTCGGGCTCCAAATTAAATTAATTGTATTTGGACAACCCTGTATTTTAGATTTGTAGAGCAAACCAACCACTTGAACAAGTTCAGTAGTCTGCCTAAGGAATTGTCGCTTAGGGTGATGATACAAGACTCAAGGCATTGATCAATTTGCACTGTCAATTGTCAGTTGAAGTTTCCGACATTGAGAAAACTAGAATCTATTTCTATTTTCCATTCAATTGCATGAAAAATGTGTATGGATGTGTGACTGTCATGTTATCTCCCAGCAGCATAAATTGGGATAGCTACGGAGGCAAATTTGGAGCGCTGCCAATATGCTCCTAAGCAAGCAATATTGAAGCTTGAAGACATTGTATAGGACGTAGCAAACGGCCATTATCTTCGTGACCGTTGTAGTGACCGCGTAAAGTTTAATTACCAAACTTTACGCAATGTCACACAACAACTTCCGGCACGATCAAAACGATCAGTCCGAACACTCCCTCGATCGCCAAATTTCCGGCATCTCCACTTGGCACTGTATAACAGCTCCTTCCCATCGGTGACATTCAAGTCGACGCGTGCGTTAGCAATAAAGAATCCAAGTGACTCAAATAAAATATATATATATATAAAATAATTATTTCGTAAACTCAAAATAAAACATAAAACTGTGATAGAATAAGTATTAAAATAAAAATAACAAAGTGAAGATATAAAACGAAAAAACGTGTTTCATTGTGCTAAACAAAAAGGCTCCACATAATACGGGAGCCACATTGGTGACCCCGGTAAAAAAAACACGCGGGAAACACATTTAACAAATAATTTTTGTGATCAATATTTTCCAAAAAAAAAAAAAAAAATTATTTTAAATCAATCACAGTGATCAGTTTTTGCTGAAAAAGTTTTTTTTCTCTGTTTGAAAGAGAAATACCGAAAATTATTCCAAACAATAGGAAGTGCAGTTGATCCCGGTTTAAAAAAAACACGCGGGAAAACAAATTTTAATAAATAATTTTGTGATCGATACTTTCCCAAAAATTTCATTTTAAATCCAAAGGCTCCACATAATACGGGAGCCACACCGTAAACGGTGTCATTAGCATAATTAATATCTGTTTTTGTTCCATTATAGATGTCAAGCAGCTTTGGACATAGTTAGTGCTTAGTTGGGGCACCGCTTGTTAAAACAACTGTCGACACTCGCGTTTGGGAGAACGAAAATGCAATTTCAAAAGGTGAACAAAAATTTAAAGTTTTTTGATACCACAGTTGTTATTCATACATATATCTACAGACAATAAAAATTGGAGGGTTATAAAGCTTTTTTCTATTTTTGTGACGGCATCAAAACTGCTTCTAAAGCAGCAAAAAAGAAGTGCTCCCTCTTCGGACATGTAATGCTAAAACAGCTTTAAAACTGGTGTTGGAAGAGGAGCCTTCTAAAGTTCTTAGGGAGCGTTCTATCATTGATATTTCAGCGCTTCATTTTCCGCTTGACTTTTGCTTGAAAGATACACATATACATATATAAAAGGGAGTTTTTTACAAAAAAAAAAAAAATAGAGTAAAACGAATTGATTTCTGTATCAGCTTGTGTCAATAAACTTTTGACGTAGGAATTGAATGAAACCGTTGAGTCCTGTGGTGGTAGCTTAAACTAGTCTTTTCGAGCAACGTCGAACCATACAGCAAGACCCTGCTCATCGTTATCACGAGGCAATGATAGAGAACGCAATGTTCAGACTCATCCTCCCATAGGCAAAGCTTTTAGTTTAGGCCCTCTGATTTTGCAGTTGTTCATTGAGTCTGGGTCCTCTGATCTTCCAATCGTAAATAGGTGAGCGCAGTTGCCAGTAGCCAAGCCAACTATTGCACTGATATCCTTTCTACTACAGCCTAATGATCTCCTGTTCGCTTTAAGTGACGGAAGAAGGCAAATTCGCTTGGGGTTCAACAGACCAAATGTGGATCTCCACTTTTCAGCATAATTCCATCAGAGTGTAGTATACGATTGTCAAATTGATGGAAATTTTAATAGGTGGTTCCGGGACATTGAATGCATTGCCACAACTTTGGCGTTAGCCTTCTTCTTGCCTTGGAAGCCCCGATGACCCTTACCCTTTACCATTGTCAATGCCGCCTAGCTTTCAAAAAGGATTATACGCATCCCAATGTCTGGAGGTTTTTGAGAGATATAAGTCGTACATTCAAATTCGACCTCCTTCCAAATATGATTCGTTTAGGCACTTGGCTAAAAGAAAAACTTTACCTTTGATGAAAAATCTTGGCTTGGCGAAAAACCTTACCATCAAAGCCTTCGGTGAAGGTACATTTTGAGCCTCCGTAGAACCGTAAACCGTCAGTGTATCTTATCACTACTACCATAGCGACTGTCCTCCCTGAAAGAACTTAATGCCTGTCCAACAAGATATTTCTAACAATAAGAGAATATACCGTTCATTCCGCCACCTTCACCTGGCTCTATCATGGAACCGTGGGGTAACACGAGTCTACCTCCAAGTATCTAAGGAAAGATCTTGGCGAGATTATCTTATATGTTCCCGGAAAGGAGCGCCACTATTTACACTTGAATAAGAAATACAGGTGTGTTTTTGCAAATATGATGGGGCATAATTTAGGGAATAATTTAATCGCTGAGTGGGATGGGATAAAAGACGTATTTTCACCCAATTTGCAGCAGCAAAGCTCTGTCTTCTGAAGTAAGCTTCCTTATCACCATTCTGTTATACTTTTACTGATAATTAGAAAGATGGTTTAGATGGTGATCCCTTTTTACCATGAAGGTTCTATGAAAGCATGTTGAACAGCAACCTCTGTTATCTACTATCGTTTACTATCGTTGCTTCCTCGCTTAGCTTAGTCACTGGCAGAAGCATGGTTACCGAATTTTAATAAAGCGAAAAGACAAGTAAGAACGAATAATAATATCTCCATGAAAGACTAGGGAAGACCTGGAGAAACTTGAAAAATGAAGAACTATGCTGATGCGAGGAATCGAACCCCAGCCACTAGCATTGGAGTTACACGCGTTGGTCCCTAGCCTATTGAGCCTGGTTAAATTGCATTCTCGTTAAAACCGTTTCTTGGAGCAATATCATTGGCAAAAATAAAAAGTTAACAGATCCTTACTTACAGTTATCATTTTCAAAAGAGTTTATTTTAGTAAATGTTATCCTTACCTGAAAGAAAAGGAAAGAAATGTTAGATTTATGCTCTATAATTTACAAGTTTTACAATAAATTTTAAATAAAGTTTTTAAATTTGACTTTAATAAATTTTGGGATAGCAGCACAACCCAGAAGTTTTTATTTTGCCTCTGGCTTATATTTTTAACTGGTTAAATTTGATTTACAAACCACTTAAGCCAAGCGGTGAGGTAGGTTAGATTAGGTTAGATACGGCTAAAGCTGTTGGTTTAAGCTCATACACATAGGCCAAAAGGATAGTGATCCCACTTTAAACCTGAAGTTAAAGTATCGTTCCTTCACTAAACCATCCCGAGTAATTCCCAAAAAAAAGATGCAACTATGTAAAAAAACACGGAATATTGTACTAAACAAGTAAGAATACATTTGTTGCAATTTAATAAAGTACCCGATAGAATCCGGTCTACGGAGACGTGATGTCATCAAAAATCATTATAATGCTGCTTTGGAACCATTGGAAGCAAATGGTATTGTCATATTTAGAGGCCACAAGACGTAAAAAAAACCTCTTCAAGAATTGTAGCAGCAAAGTTTTATCTAAAAATAAATGTCGCGAAAACAAGGTACCTGATTGTATCAAAAAGAGAACAGAGAAAAGGACAAAGAATCACTCTTGACACATATAGAATGGAAATTGTTGATAACTTTATATAAAGTATTTATGGACAATGCTTACCGCAGAAAATCAGATACAGGACGACATTCGTAGACGCATCATAGTCACAAATAAAACCTATTTCGCACAAGCCTCAGTTCTAAACAAACAAGAAAGGCCAAGGCAAAGCAAATCAAAATATACAAAATATCAATCCGCTTAGCTCTATACTACGGGTTTAAAGCTAAAACTAATTTATGCGAACAAGCAAAGAGCTCAAAAAGGAAAAACAGGGGTAACCAAAACAAATGGCGCATTAGAACGTACAAAGAGCTTGTAGAAATGTATGGTCCATTTCGCCATGGAAAATTAGAAATTGGCCGTATGCAGAATTGAAATTTAAACTTCGTATACGAAATTGGAGAGAGGAGCTACCAAAACGTAGAAACGAAGAAGAGATTTCAGAAGGCCGAAGTAGCGCACAGCAAGGTGTTCCCTTAGGTTATAGGTGGTAGGGCCGGGATGGATGTTTAAAGCCATCTTCTGAAGTTTAGGAAGTTTGTCAGTGCCCTAACTTTCAAGTCTTCCAGAACGTAGCTGATGTCCAGTGTGTGTTCAAATCTACGAGACCTTGAGAGAGGTACATGGAAGGGTCTTGAGAAAGTACATGGAAGGGTCTCTCTTTACCACCCACCGAGGCTTCTGTATATTCTCCACCGGTGTGCCTGCGATAGTTGACCCCAGTCTGGCCAATTCATCTTCCTTCCTTCCTGTGGCCCGGGACCCACTGTAGAGGGACCCTATGCCTCTGGGCCAAGGAATAAAGCTCCTTCTAGCAGTTGTCGACCACCTTAGCAGTTTTACGGGACGGGCCTAACGCCTTGACTATCTAATAACCCTGGCCTTTTTCGACCATGTAGTCGGTCTATGACAAAGAGCGCAGTATATCACTGTGCCCACAGGTCTTCTCGACCCAGCAACCCTTTTCACGCAGTCGAAGGGTAGTACAGGCCGCCTGCTATCATGTATATACTACATTGTCAACCGCTGAATTGGAGCTTGTAGATACTAACTCCGTCGCAACCACGCAGTCAGCCTTTTTGTTAGATAAAGACGTTTTGAAAACCTTGATCCACGCCTGACTTAGTCCAAAATGGAACTGAAAGTCAACTCTTTCGAGCCCTCTAGCCACTCGTGGTTGATTAGTAGTACCAGGATTCTACTATTTCGCTTGCTCGGTTTTGAGAAATTCTGCGTTTCTACCGAAAACGAATAGGGCGCGATTGTACCTTCTCTGGATAGACATTCATGATCTCCGTTTCTCAGATGTGCCATTGAAACTGCGGCTCATGACTCCTAGCACGTATACGTTATGTTGCCTGACTATGAGGTACTATATGGTTAGTACTCGCAAATCCAGAGCTGGCGATAGCCGTACTTGGAGCAAGTTGAGATTCCCCCCGAGGGGGAAATGTTCGTAGTCCTTGGTCCTAGTCCTTGTACGTTCCTGTGTCGGGTACACACCGACATCTCCCGGACTAATTGGCCATTCCGCCTTCGGCACGGCACCTTTACACCTTGGCTTAAAAGTCGTGACTCAGACTACGGGTACTCGTTGCCAACCGCCCCGCTTTTGCTGCTATGGGACAATTGAAAGGGGTTGACCTCAGTGAACATACCTCAATTAGATTGAGGATGTTTTTAGCAAAGGTCAGTTTAGGAGTACCTTAATTAAGTTAATAATAATGCACCTATATAGTTATTGTTTAAAAAATTTGGCTCTCAAACTAACTTCCAATCGTTGTACTGTTGATATTTGAGCCGTTGAGAGTCATAGTGGCGTAAGTCATGTTTTATTAATTCGGAGTAAAATGAAACTCCGCGTTGTTCTTCAAAAAAAAAAATCCCGTCTAGAGATACGAATATGTAATTCTTTTATGCCACTTTATAAACTATCAAAATTTTAGAATATAAGCTTTAGTTTGTTTTTTTCAGTCAAAACAACCCTTTTACAAGCTTTATACATAATATTAACTTCGTTTTCTGTGTGGGATAAATTTAGCGACCGATTTTTCGGCCACTTCCCGATATCCGGTGATGCTCAAATTTGGCACGTAATGATAACAACACGCTGCCGTGTGGGGTTCTAACGGTAACTTATAGCTACTTTTAACCCTTAGCTGGCCCACCTCGTTTTTGTAACATAGCTGGCCTATGGGGTGTCCACACACCCCACGGAAAAAAACTATTTCCACGGAAAATATGCAATATTGACCGTTTAAAAAAATCAGTGGAGTTCTTTGACAACCCTTTTTTATGTTCCAATAGTTTAGAGACTTTTTTCTTAAGTACTACGACAGAAAAAAAATTAAGGTGCGATAAAACATGAAAAATCGACATTTTGCTTCAAAAAATCAAAACTCCTATGTTTTTTGAATGTAAGGACACCCGCAACGGCGTAAAAGCTCTGTACATAACACCATCTAACACAAATGAAACTTACAACCTTTAAGACACACTAGATGGTCCCACAAATATTGTTATTAGATTGATATCATGGAAAAATGGTTTCTTTTAGGCCTGGGGTGTGGGGCTGAACAGGGTGATGTGTAAATAGTATAATTTAGTTTTAACTCAATTTTTGAAAATTTTTGATTTACGCCACTATGATTCTCAACGGTTCATTTGTTCTGTTGACTAATGAGATTGCCGATTACTCGGCTAGGTAGTCGGCTTTCTCGTTTCCATCTATGTTTCTATATCCGGGAAACTAAGCGAGAATGTCATATTATGCTTTTTACCTAACTTATATAGTTCAACTCTACATTGCTCCACTAGATTGGAGCGCATTATCTCCGAGTCTAGAGGCTTAGCTATCTAAATACCAATGCTAAATCATTGTCTAGCTTTCATGTCTTTCAGGTCATGGTGCGGCAAGCCACCTCCGCTTCAAAGATATTATCGTGTGACGGAAGATCCCAGAACAATAATCGGTTAGAGCTTTTTAGGTAGACCTCTGCCCCGACGGCTTCTGATATTTTGCAGCCGACGACGGTGAATATCTGTAGATCGAACTTCTTCAGGATGTGTCCATTCCTCTACTCTCTTTTGAAGGTCAATCTACGAAATACCTCGTCTGTGTATGTTATAACTGATGTTATAACTGTAAAGCGGCGTTTACATCCCAAAGTCAACGCGAAAGTGCACTTTGAAGTACTTTTATCCAACAGAAATTTGTATGCTTTTTTCTCTGAAACTTTCATGCAACAGAGAAAGAGCTTCAAAGTACACTTTCGCGTTGACTTTGGGATGTAAACGCGCCTTAAAAATTAAATCTCCGGAGCCCAGATTCTCTGTCTAAGAGTGCAGGCCAGGGGTTTAATGTGGAGGTCGGAAGAGACCCGGTGTAAGAGAATATCAGTGGGTGCATGGTGGTCTATTTGGTATGTGATGTCAGGAATTCGTGTAGGATGATCTACGGTTTCGTGGAAACTACTATTCAATTAACACCGACATCCCAACCTCCCTTGCTTTAAAGACATGTTTTTGTTAATTTTAAGATCCCTCCCCCTCTTTCGACAATATCTAAAAAAAGTGCTTTGTACTTCTCTTAGAATGGCATTACCCTAATCCAATTTGAGAAAACAGAAGTCGCCCCCGAATCGTTCGTCGGATTGATTTGCAATAATTAAATAGTTGTTGAACTCCTCAACGGCGCTCCCGCTTCAACTTTGAACAAGTGATAATAGAATTTTATTCAACTAAACAAGTTCCTAG
Organism: Thereva unica; assembly: GCA_949987705.1. NCBI lineage: Eukaryota > Metazoa > Arthropoda > Insecta > Diptera > Therevidae > Thereva > Thereva unica. The sequence continues at coordinate 122,809,270 of OX465282.1, read as the reverse complement.
GGGATGTGCTTCCTGGCCATAATGGGGAAGCCAGAATCTATTTTTGTCACTCTGGGAATTTTTGGTTTAGACACATTTTCCCTTTGTATGTCACGTCTGGGATTTTGCTCTGCTGAAGTCGCTTCAATTGAGGATTCTTTTCTTTATTTTCCTTTTTTTTGTTGTGTGTGTGTTCATTTTTGCCTCAAACAACTTTTGCCTGCCGGTTTTTTTTGTATATCCTGCTCCTTCTGCTTCTTCTTTATTTATTCTTATGCAACACACGAGCACATCCTTGTACATTGTACAGCCCCGGCACATTCCTGTAAAGAAAATTGTTATCTGCAAGGGTCTCGTCCTTCGTCATTTCATCTCTCGAAAATCACAGACAAACTTTAGTTTTCCAGGACTTTTTAGGGAACGGGGGAAAAAAAAATGGGGAAAATAGTTTATACTCCTCTTCCTACACTCGTGATGTGTTTTTGCTGCTGATGCCGCTGTTGTTCTTGTTATTGTCGTTAGCCATCCTCCACTTATGATGTTGCTGGAGGAGAGGCTGTTCTTTCTAACGTTCTTCAGTCTGTTGTTAAAAACAAAATCCTAAGGACGAAAATAGCGAACGAAACCATCAAGTATTTGTCCCAACTAAGCCGGAGCTAGTCGTCAACATCGTCAACAGGACAAAATATTGTCCTGTTTGCGTGGCTATAGCCTTGATGGTGGTCCTAGTGGTTTGATGATAGTGACACGACAGTTTTCCACCGAACTAGAAGAAATATTTTGCACTATCTTTAACTAAGAGCCGCATTGGCTGAACGAGGGGTGGGGGCACATTTATCATTCCTATCCGGTGCAAAATTCCATATGAAAGGAGGAATGCCTACATGTGTGGTCCTTATATGCTAAGATTTTCGTTATGTTTTAGAGATTCTTCAAATTTCTGCCTTATGTGCATGAAAACTTTGTGCAAATGTCGAGTGGAGAGGGGAGACCCTCCCCCTTCCTCTTGAGAGGTTAACAATTTTGAGTTATATCAAGTCCTCTGCATCCTTTTTAAAAGGAGGTTAAGGGGCAGTTGTTAAGAGCATTATAGTTGCGGAGTTAAGCATAGTGCAAATGTGTCTGCGGCGGATGTTGAGGTGGGAGTTTACTGAGAGATTGTGTTGGCAGCTTGGCTTCTCAAATATATACACATAAATATAATTTGCTGGCATAATCACAGGATGTGCGAAAATGTCTGAATGTTAGTTATTTTTAGTTAAGGGATTCCGAAAAATTTCATATTTTTAATCTGATATATTTTATTTTGTAACATGTTTTTGAGAATCTTTCGGCTGGGAATAGAACCCATGACCTTTGGAATGCTAGCTAGATCTCTTTTTGGCTAAGCTAATGATTGTCTCTTCTATTAATACAAGCGGCGTTCATTAGTTAATCAATATCACACATTGTATATATCATTGGAAAAAAAAATGTTTAATAGAAAAGCACGAGGGATAATTCCTGGTTAATCTAGGGGCTCCAGGCTAACAACTTGATCCTGCAAGAAATCCACTGTTATGAATCCTCTAGGAAGTCCTCGGGCCTTACTGATTACATAGCTAAGACTAAAGCGACGAAATATGGACTTTGATTTGGCTACATGAAACGTAAGAACAATGAATAGGGCAGAAGCTATAAGATCTCTACTCTTGGAATTAGAAAGAGACAAGGTAAAAATCGTAGCATCCTATCAAGATATACCATCAAGTAGAATTACAACAGGGACACGTCAATTCGGAGTAACTTTTGTAGTCGATAAATCTCTAAAGCCCTAAATTCTGGACTTTTAGCTAATCAGTGAGAGTTTATACACACTTCGAATTAAAACAAAATTTCGCAAATTTCTCCATAATCAAAGCACATGCCCCAACGGAAGAAAACTTTGAAGAAGAAAACGATGAATTTCATCAGAATCTTATGAGGATATGCGACCATATAGCCTCTAACCATATAAAAACGATGTTTGGCGACTTCAACGCTAAGATCGTGTAAGGAGGATCAGTATATGGGAACAATAGGCAACCATGACCTTCACGATAATTCTGGTAGGCTTATCGACCTCGCTAGTAGCAAAGCAATGGTGGTATGCTCGACGTTCTTCCCGCATAAAAACATTCATAAAATGATTTAGACGTCTCCGGATGAAAGAACAACCAGATCGATCCTGTACTCATTGGCAAGAGATCAACAACAAGTATATTGAATGTGCGATCCTATAGAGGGATCTGCTGCGGCTCTGACTAACACATGGTGAAAGCGAAGTTTAGAATACGACGATCAGTTCAGAGGTTACAATGAACTCCAAGGAAACCAAAGGTAGTAGTGACTTCAAACCAAGGACAACCCTATGCAATGATAATAAAGCTGGTGACATATCCCAGCCGTACATGCATTGCATTCAGAGGCTCCATGAAATCCGGCGAATTTCGTCTGACATATAATTACATGGTTTGCGTTCCGTGCCGGCTGTCACACATAGCCCGAAAATCTAAGTAACGTGTTCATGTGTTTGTGTGCTTATGCTTGTGTGTGCTATCTCGAATGCGGCAATGCAGAAAAAGTTGAAAGTAGCCCGACCTTTGCGTGGCATGCCTTCCGCTCACGGGATATTCCGTCAGCTCGCATTTGAATACACACACTTCTACATTATCTGTCAACGAATGCAATGCATGTACGGCTTGGATATGTCACCAGCTTAATGCCGACGTTATACATAGTGGAACTCGCTGTAGTCCAAAGAAGACCGCAAGAACATTCCCGACGTTTGAAGAAATAAAAGACATAATAAATAGCTTGAAGAATAACAAAGCCACGGGAATCGTTGGAATAGCCGCGGAACTCGTTAAAAATGAGGGCGTTGCGATAGTAGAAAAACTGCATGAACTGATCACGAAAATATGGATAGAGGAATACTTACCGAATGACTGGAAGGAAGGCATAATTCGCCCTATCCATAAGAAAGGGGATAAACTACGTTGCGAGAACTATAGAGGAATCTCATTACTTTCTATAGATATAAAATATTTACAACCTCCATAAAAACCAAGCTAGATCCTATCTCAGAAAGTTTACTAGGCGAATACCAAGGTGGATTCCGGAGAAGAAGGTCTACCACCGAAGAGAAAAATGTTGGGAGAGGAATGATAACGTATACCAGATCTTTGTAGGCTTCAAGCAGGCATACTACTCCATCCAGAGAAAGAAGCTACTTCAAATCCTAGTCGAAGAAGATCTACCAGTTAAACTAGTACGTCTGATACAATTAACTCACCTCGACAAATGCCCGAGTAAAAGCTCAGAGCACTCTTACAGATGCCTTCCAAGTTAATCAAGGGCTCCAACAGGGGGATAAACCAGAAATCGATAAGACAGGAGGAAAAGATTAGAGGAGGCTTACGTGAGCTAAATCACTGCTTCAGGTATAATATAAACATAGCTGATATAACGAACGAAACGGATTGAAATAGCATGCGTTAAAAAGCGAAGAAAAATCATTGGAAGGAATAATGACACTGTGTAACGAAGACGATTTCGAAAAGTCGCGAACGCCGAGCGCTATGATGCCTATTTGCCAAATGGATGATTCCAATTTGCGGTAAGATTTATAGGGCGTGAGTCTAAACCTCACAAGAGCTTTAAAAGTTTAGGAATGGAGAAGTTCGCTTCGAAATCGGGATCGATGTAGGAAGGAGTATGAGAGTCCAGAACTAAATCCTTTCCGAGCAGAATAAGTAAGTAAACAAGTGCGTCGTAGTTCTACTGTTATATTTGCGAAAAATTGCCTAAAATTTGTTTTTTCAATTCCTGTAAAAAAAATTACAAAATTTTACATGGGTGCTTCGTCAGTACCTTCTCCATATTCCAACAGGTGGTTTGCTGAAAATGAAAATTCATATATGGTTTTCACATACGTCTATCTCATTATATAGACCGATGGGATCATCTGCGGCACGCGAAACGTTTCTAACCAGCGCGTGAGATCTTTAGAAGAAATTATAAATAACTATTTTTCGATATATTCGTCTAGGGTCACAACTGCATAGCGCACGCACCTCTGTGTTTCCAACTTTAGTCTGTATTTTCTGCTGTTAAGATGAAAGATGATACATGGATGCGTGCGGTGCTGGCGGGCAATGCGCAATATACGGTAAGTTTTCGCTAATAAATACTTGCGTGCTTGCGTTTTGTCTTGTCTTTAATAGATATCCAAAAAATCTAAAAGAGGAATGCTTATGTTTGTAGTGTGTGTGAGCTTGTATCTGAGCACTTTCGGCTACGCCGATTGCGGCAATGCGTAAGAAGTTAAAAGTAGGCCAACTTTGGCTTTGTAGGCGTTCTGTTTCCGAAACGATATCTGAGATCACATTTGAATGCATGCCCTTCTACAATATCTAATGCGGCACGCATGCGTCTGTCCCCTCTGATTTTAGGACGCTTTGTTAAACGCTGCTGCCCAAAATTGACACTACGTAAATTTAGACTGACCTAACCATCCTTGACATCGGGTCGGTTTGAGCAAACTGCGGAAGCTTTCTTCGCAATGCCCTCAAAAGTTAAGCCTCTGGTCGATCATTACTCTTAGGTACCTTAAACGAGCAGTGAGCGAATGATCTGTATCCATACCTTGATTCCTACGGATACTTGTTTTTGGTTGGTGATCAGCGCAGCTACAGGTTTGTGTTCAGCCACTTCATCTATCCACTATCTGAGATATGTAGCTTCGTATAATTTGATCTCATCGAGGCGTAACCCCAACATATTATTACCTACACATTGTGATCCACAGGAGTTTAGTATGGATATAAAACCTATTTAATTTTTTCTTCCGCAACAGCATTGAAAGTTTCATAAAAGGAGAGAGCATAAAGTACGTTGAAGAGAAAGGACCCCGCAAACTTTCTATGGAAAAACGGTCTCCGTCAAATCACTTGATATTGTGATATTAGATTCTTCGTACCCTTCTGATGAAAAGTCATCACGGGCACGAAGCACGAAACCTGAAATTTTTAGTCCAAAATGCCCTTTGAAAACTTGGACTTCGGCCGAAAATCAATTTTTTTCGATGTAGGTTTTTGCTTCTTTTTTTATTATTTTCCATCAAATTGTCGCTTGAATGCATTTAATATCGTATTTCAACAACACACAATTACTATTTTGCATAAAAAAAGTAATTTTTTTTTTCGTCGTTATAAATGTTTTCGTACTAACATGTGATAGCGATTATTTTTTTATTCTTTAGTTGAAAGATCAGTATCAGTCAAACATAAAAAATTGATTTTCGGCCGAAGTCGAAGTTTTCAAAGGGCATTTTGGACTAAAAATTTCAGGTTTCGTGCTTCGTGCCCGTGATGACTTTTCATCAGAAGGGTACGAAGAATCTAATATCACAATATCAAGTGATTTGACGGAGACCGTTTTTCCATAGGAAGTTTGCGGGGTCCTTTGGCGTAACCCCAACAACGCGTAGGCCACTTTGGAGACCATTGTATTAGGGGTTAGGTGTTATTCTCGTCGGAGAGTGATGTGACTACGAACGACGCCGTGGAATGAAACTTTCGATACCTACATAAGTATCGAGGAATATATCACTTTACACGCCTCCTTGCGTCAATTAAATACGAATTTTGTCGATTAAGTCACCAGTGAGAATACCCATTTAATGTCAAAGTGACACATCTGTCACGTCACTCGACAACGAGAATAAAGCTGGTTGTACGGTGTTATAATTTGGGTTCTTCTTCTTTATCTATAAGTCTGTAATAAGCCACTTTTATGTATTTTTGATAGTTTGTGAATATGTAGCTCATTATTTTGGCTGTTACAGTATAGCCTACCCAAAATAAAAACGTTACTTCAAACTAGTTGGGATGTGGGTTCGACCCTTTCGGTCCACACGATCAACTTCCCAGTATGATGGATGTTGAATATTATGATTGGATATTTTAATAATAAATGAACAATAGGCAATATAGAATATATGTATAATACCGAGAATTTGTCACAATTGTTTATCAATATTTTCGCTAAAATGTCAAACTAAATGTGCGCACTTACAAGATTAGGATGACGAAAATGTATACAAAATTGATGTATTAATGTTTTTCGGCACCTCAATGAAGTCGATATAGTTTTTAGTTCGCGCGGTAACGTGCAGGTACAAATATCACTTAAGTCTTTTAAACCATAAAACGGCTGGACCGAATATTACAAAAATGTTTTCAGATTATATTGTCGCTAATACGCTTCGAACGGTACCTCAAGTAAGTCAATATCTTTCGTGGTTCGGGCGATATCGTGTCGGTACAAAAATCACTTACGCCGCTTAAACAAAAAAACTGCTCGACCGAATTCTATGAAAATCTTTTCAGATTATATTTTGGTTAACACTCTTCGAACGGCACGTCAACTAAGTCGATATCTTTTATAGTCCGCGCGATATCGTGCAGGTGCAAAAATCACTTAAGTCATTTAAACCGAAAAACCGCTGGACCGAATATTATAAAAATCTTTTCAGATTATATTGTCGCTAATACGCTTCGAACGGCACCTCAAGTAAGTCAATATCTTTCGTGGTTCGGGCGATATCGTGCAGGTACTAAAATCACTTACGTCGCTTAAACAAAAAAACGGCTGGACCGAATTTCATGAAAATCTTTTCAGATCATATTTCGGTTAATACGCTTCGAACGACACCTCAACGAAGTCGATATCAGTTTTGGTTCGCGCGATATCGTGCAGGAAAAAATGACCACATCCGTACGCACGTACGCACATACACACACACACACACACACACATACTTCCTCCCAATTTTTTGCTTAAAATGCTCCTGGGACCTTGAAAGATGAAAATACGTTGAAATTTTCGATTTCGATTTTCGGACCGATTACAATAACTTCCTATACTGGGAAGTTAATAATCTCACAGTTGAGTACTTTAAGGCTGAATTTGTATTAACATACCTTATACATATATTATTTTTATTAAAAAAAATATGAAATATTATTTTCCAACCAATAAACTAGTCACAAATAAACCAGTACTAAATTTCAATTTTATACTAAAAACTAAATGCATTCCAAGAAATACTTGTACAGTATAATAAGAAGAGCCAGAGAGCGCATCTGCTCAACAGGTTCTTGATTTTTAACAAAAAAAAAAAGAAGCAAATTATCATCGCGGAGGTGTAAATAATAAAGATTGTGTTAACGAGGAGCAACAGCAGCGAAAAAAAAATAAATAATAAAAATAGTAGCACATACCACAAAACTTACAAACTTTTAGTGAGTTTTAATAAATAAAAAACAAAAAATTATTTTATTAATATTTAATTTTGTTTTTTCGTGAAATGTATGAATTTTTAACCGGTTTATAAATTTAAAAAAAAAATAAAATAAATATATGTATAAAAATGCACTCTAGTTTATATGGATGTAGATACTGGAGGTGCTAAGTTAATTGCAATATATAAACTTTTGACTTTTTGTTAATGTTAAAATATAAACTAGTTTTATTTTATATTTAAGAATAGAAAAAAAAAAACCGGTAAAATCCGTAATTTATTTCAGTACCAATGGTAATTTTAAAAATTTAGATTTAAATTTTTTTCGTTGCTTTTTTATAGTATATGAATTTTTAGAGCAAATTTAAACGATTTATTTTTTTGGTATATAGACAAACAATTAGCAGATTTAACACGATCTAAATAGTATGCTAATTCTATTTATAGAAAGAAACTCAATTTTAAATTGGGTTTGAAATTATTTTTCTTAGTTTAAATATGGCAACAGATTTCGCAAATTTTATGCATACCTTTTTTTTTTAATTATTTATAAAAGTGCTTCCATATGGATAAATTATAATCGAAGAATACATCCAGAAATAAAAATAATATACCTAATCCTCCCATATATTTTTTTTTCCGGAAAATATTGTCTGATGCTTCTTCTATCCGTATAAAAAAAAAGCGTTCATTTTTATTGAAATACTCTGTGCACGTACGATGAGAGATACAATGTGTATATATAGTATAGTATATATGGTATAGTAGAAGCATCTATGGCAATAGAGGAAATGAAAAGGAGTGGACTGAATATGAGAGAAGGTAGGTAACATAGAGTGAATTGTCGATGTAAATTTGATCTATTTTATGGAAAACACGTGGGAAGACTGCTATATGTAAAACTATTCACTATTTGTGCTTTTTATTTTGATACGAGAGAAGAAAACTTGCAAAGGAAGAGTTTGTAGTTAAATAAACTGATCTACCGTGACTGGTGTGTGGGGTTAGGGGTCGGGTTAGGTGTGAGAATGTAGATAGGGGGTGACTATGTAATATATACATACAAACACATAAAGAAAACCTGATTAGATTTATCAATCAACAGAACAATTAGAATTAGAATAGGAATTATATTTCTGATTTTTTATAGGTAATGTTTCTTTAAAATAAAAATATAATAAAAAAATAAACTAAATAAGTAATTTTTAATTTTCTAATACTAAATAAAAAAAAAATAATAAAAAAACTATTTTCCTATGCATAACCACCATCCTCATACTAGGTAATAGAGATAAAAACTGCATAACCCTTTCTCAATAGCTGTATAACCTGTTGTGTTCACCACCAGCTGGTAGAGACATTACGCTTCAATTAATACAAAAAAAAACCCTGTGTTTCAAGAAACGAAAAACACATCGTTGTGGAAAAGATTATAGACTAAAAAAAAAGAGCACATGATATGATACGAACAGTTTTCCACCCTTATATATATTTTTTTTTCCATCCATACCAAAAAATTTTTATCACAAACTTTTAACTCACCATATGGCAGTATCGAAGTTTTCCGCAGTAGCACATTTTATATGAACTCCGGCGACATTTGAAGCATATGACACTGGACAATATGACAAAAAGAAGAAGAAACTCACGGGGGACACACTATTTAACAAAAAGGGTGAAGTTTTCCGGCACTAATTGCAACAACAACAAAAATTTTTATAATAATTATTTTTTCATCCCCTAGAGAACAAGTACGAAAAAAAGCTTCTCTCACAATTAGCAACAATTAAAAAAACGTTTAAACAAAGTATGGGAGGGTTGTCAACTGGATAATGGATATCCTTTTATAAATATACCTAAATTTTCGATGTAGGGGTGTTTTTTTATTTTTTTTGGTTAAACTTTTTTTTATACCAAACCAGGGATCAAAATTTTTCACTAGTGCACGCGACGACTAAAAAGACCGGGTGACAAAAACACGACAACCGACAGTGCGACGTACACCAGTTCAGTGGAGACATTGGATAAAATGAACCAACAAAAAAAAAAAAAGCTGAGCGAAAGCTAGACAACAGCAGCGACGACGACGACGACGATGGCACCCCCACCCCCACATACATACCGATTACACTCCACGACCCCCGAATAGAAAGCTTTTGTATAGCTTGATAAACGGCAGACAGGGAGAAGTTGTTGAAGCGCTGCGGGTTAGTCCCTGAGGGGGCCGCGCGCGGCACAAAGGGGGTTGATTTGCGGGAAATGAACAAGTGGAAAGAAATGAATGAAAAGTTCTACAGGGAGAAAATGCCCCAACAACAACTACGATGAATATACTCACACAGAGTAAGGGGGGGAAATAGGGGTTGTGAATGGGTGGAAGGAAGAATGAGGTACACAAAGAGGGATATAGAGGAAAAGAAGGGTGTGCTCAGCTGCGGAGACAGCGCAGAGCTTTTCTTGCAAATTCCCTATACCATTTTCTTTTTTCTATATTGAACGTCCCTTTTCCCATCGGTGGGTATCCTTTCTGCAGGATCCTTTGGCAGGAAGAACGGGTATTCTCAGTCATTTATCAAATTTGTCGTATAGCAAAATTCTACTACAGGATCAGATGGTTCAAGGCACTATTCTATATAAATATATACATATAAAAAAAGGGTGGGTACACGAAGGGGGTAACAAAAAAGCACACAAACACATCCACATTCCACACGTAATACACATCCTACAGCCGCACCATAGTCGCTCCCATGTGGGCCCACACATTGTGAACACAATAAGCTAACACCATCTACCCACAATGGCGAAAAATAGAAAAAGCTCCAGGAGGCTCTCCACAAAAGCTTTTACTTTTCTGAGAGTTACTCTACCACACACACAAAACCGACGACAATGGTTGGGAGTTTTTACTACAATCAAAAATCTTTTCCTTGTTTTCTGTACGTTTATTCCAAATTTTACTAAATTCTATATATTTTTTTTTTCATTCAACCTGAAATGACCAACGAAATTTTTATCCAATAAAAAATACATTTTCGCCATTACTATCGAGAGTCAGGAGGAGATCTTTGCACATTTTTAGATATTTTTATAGTTTTTTTTTTTTTTTTTTTTTTCAAATCACGAAGCGTTACGAGCTTGAACCGGTTCAGTGAATAGAGAGAGAGAGATGAACCGGTGACCACATCAGAAAAACCAAAAATCTTTTTACTTTTTAAAATATCGAAATAAATTTTTTTTTTTTATTTTATGTTTACACAAACAGATGTTCTCTTAAAAAAAAAAAAAAAAAAAAAAAAAACATATTTTATGAGTAAATAAAAACATTTTTTTTTTCGAAAACTCCCTCAGAGAAGAAAATATAAAGAGAAAATTCCCAGAGATTCCTCTTTTCCTTATATCTTGAATGGGCGTTTTCTTCGGCGCATGCGGATTTTATCGCTTATCAACAACCACACCAACAACAACAACAACAAAAATACCATCTCTACGAAGAAAAAAAAAGATAAAAAAAAATAGGCAGAAAGAAAATAAAAATTACATTCAAGCTTTCGGATAAAATTTATATATATATCGCGCAATGAGGGGGTGAACTTTTCCGCTTTCACCCGAGCAGCAGTGTGGGCGAATCTCGTTTTACAAGCGTGCCCCCCCCCCACCACCTCGTCCTCCTCCTACGCCGGCCCTGGCGGCATGAAAGGCTTATGGAGAAAATGAAAACATTTCGCTTAACATCCATCCACAAAGACGAATTGAAATTGAGATATGCAAATTTATTTCAGTATTTTTTTCTTTTTTTTTTTGCTCGGCGTTTAGTGTTTAGAAAAATAAAATTGGATAATTAAATCAATGATGGTGGGGAGAGACGGGCAGAAGTTGTATGGCAGAGAATAGCAGTTGGAATGGAATTGTGATTGTGAATTGCTTACAATTGTAAAAGGTCGGGGGTTGGAATCTTTGCTTTGGTTTAAATTAGCAGCATTTAAGTATTTGAATTTGTTTAAAGTGTAGAGGTATGATGAAAGTTTATCATAATACATATAAGTAGTAGTATTAGTATTTTCTACTACTAGACTATAGTACAGCGTCAGTACTACAGAAACAAAAAGATATACTAGTGCCCTTTCGTGTGTTTACTATATCACCTCAAGTGAAGTGAGTTTGGTCTGGTCGTTCTAGTTGCCTCCAAAGTTTTCGACAGACTATGGGTCAGCTTAAGCCCGGTACCCACTTGTTGCAAACCAACGTATAGTATCCCTGTGCCGTTTCAATTGTTGATTGATACAAAAAAACAGGAACCAAAATTTTTCAAGTGTCATCACTGCGTTTCGAATCATCCAGCTGGTACCATGACGGGTTTTTTCAATGAATTGATTGGTTTTTCGCCATGCAAAACCTAAAACCCAGATTCTGTTGGGGTTTATCTGGGTCTCTATCGGGGTTACTGGGAACTTTTAAAGTTCCCCTGCTTCCCAGAATGCGGCCAACTTCAAGCCGGAGGGCAAATGTCATTTAAATTTTGTAAATAAGTTAGTTTGAGTTATAACAACAGAAATTTGTAAATAATTTAATATATTTTACAGAAAGGGGAGAACTTAAAGAGCTTACTAAACAATGTGATAAGCTATAGAATGATCTAAAAACGTGTTCAAAGTTTTGGACAAATTGTGGGAGAAGTTTTAGGCTAAGCGAACGCTGGTCCCAGCTGTGATTCATTATATTTAAGCTACAATGGTATATTCGGGACAGCACAGGCGCAGCAGTGGCAGAGGCCTCTGTCTCACCTCTGCGTGTTTTGGTTTAAACACAGTTTCCTCTATCGGTTCGACACAGTCCAGACACAGTAAAGCGTTTTTTCAATTTTATATGATACAAATAATGAAAATTATGAAAGAGAAAGTTTGAAAAATAAAATATGGAGTAAAACTGCAATTGAATTAGGATATAAAGATGGTAAAAGTAATTTTTTTATATACGTATAGAGATACACTGCGCAATATGACCTGGGTTCAATATTCGCTGTTGGAAAGAAAATATGTCTCTCGATTTTTGTTGAAGGAGTAGTAAGAGAGGATGATGTGCTGTACCATCCCAGTTCTTCCTTCATCCATAAAGTTTGTGACAAACATTCCTGCGAGCTATGCGTCTAAACAGGTCTTATTATATTTCCAACTTGTTGATTAAACTTCAAGTATTTATATCGACTCTGCTATAAAGAACTGGACTTTTGTTTCTGGCCCTTTATTTAGGGTAGTATTGGGTATCTTCTAATCGAAATCCCAAATCTTCTCTTCCCGTGTTCCACAAGGATCATTTGTATCACCAGGTCTCTTTTTAGTTTTTATAAAAGACCTGCTCTCGGCCCTCTAAGCCGCTGTACAGCTTTACTGATGGCGATATTTTGCATAGTGCCATGGCTTCAATAATAGCTGCATTCTTTTTCCACCGTGATCCCACTCAGATTATTAACTTTCAAGTAAACCAAAGACAACAACTTGATCCAAAAAAGATCTGGATCAAAATCTGTGATACGAAAATAGCTTGTTTAACAACCATATGCAAGACACAACTTATTGGAAAATCCAGAGTTTTATTTTAGATTTTTTTTTGAAAATATATCTGCTACAAGATGCGACATTTTCCCTTTTAAACATTTGACAGTGTTTTGATTTTAGTTGTGTGCGTTAACTCAACTTACCTACGTTGTAAGCAGAGTTAAATGAAAACTCTTAACTCTGTACATTTCCATGACAACTGAACCAAAATAGACTTAGCGTAACATAAGACAACTGAAGGAATTTGATCTTACAAACTTCAGCTTGCTTACTTAAATTTATTGCATCGTAGTTTAAAATAAAATTAAAAAATATTACTGAAAGCTCACTTTAACAGGTCCCGCTTACGGATGATTATGTTTTGGGGGACGTAACATTTTAGAATTTAACGAACATTCGTCTAGTTTGTTACGTCAATTTAGGTCGATTCCACTTGTGCTTTACGTTGCTTTTGATTACGTTACGATATGGCTACTTTGGTTCGGGTTTAACTTGAGTTTAACTAGAGTTGAATCTTAATGGAAACTCGGTAATAGCCTTAATTTTGGAAGCTTGAAGCTTGTGAAGGGCCGAAGTTTGGATCGGGGATAGAAGCAATACGACAAGTTCAGTGGATGGTTCGGTGCTCTTGGCTTCGACGCCCTACACTTGGAACGATTTGCCATCCAACTTGGCGACTCTAGCCCACGAGTCTCTCCCAATTTCTTTAAACACAATGATTTTTTCTTGCCTCGCGGCCATTTGGACTAATGAATCGCTAGTGCATGAGGACCTTAAGTCAAGCAAGCGCCAGACTTTGATTTTATGATATCCCCGTCTTGATTTGAGCTCGCCGGGACCTGGAAAACTTCTTTGGGTGCAAAACCTCGTCACTAGCACTCTTGGACCAACGTACGAATTTAGCAGCGCTGACAAGATTTCACCTATAATACATCACAGACACCGTTCCACCGAAATAGATATTTTTTGTTCGCAGCTCGACCTATTTTTGGGTTAACAGATGTCGAGGAATTCGTTTATAACTATAAAAATTCGAAATCATACAACATCCACCAGTTCAAATACAGGATTCATTGCTTCATCCTCATGCACTATCGGGCATGTCTTTTAAGGTAGCCCTAATTAGGCATCCCGCAAGCTTATTCAGTTAATAATAGGGTCCCAAAGTTCTGCTTAGGTCAGGTCTTTACCTAGCGACCGGGCACCTCCTTGTTCACTTGGTAGTCTGGTATGCCTGCATCATAGTCCTTGCCGGCTGGTTAGCAGGAAGCACTTGTTTCGGACCAGGCTGTCTCCCCGACAGTTGTTGCAAAACCGACTACTTAACAAAATGAACTAATACAATATCCAAGAGTTCCAATCTAGCTTCTAGACTACCCTGAACCTATCGTATCCTTTTTTATTTCTTACCTTACTAAACATTGCACCATGACGTGAACGACATAATGGACTGGCAATATAAAGATTTTCACATTAAAGAGACAATGTCCCGCAGCAAGTTGGCTGCATTCGAAAATTCAGCCGGCTGCGCAGAATTGGCAGTATCGCAGCAACGGCTGCAGGATATATACCTATATGCCTGGCTGCTGGCTGCAGCCGTTGTGATTTTTTGAATGATGTGCTGCCATTTCTGCGCAGTTGGCTGAATTTTCGAATGCAGCCGTTAATGTCGGAAAAATAGTAGAAGGAAAAGTGAATAACTGTCAAGGGAGAAGACAGGAAGGAGTGTTATCTGCGGATTGGAATTGAATGATGGACCTCTGGGATGGTAGTCGGGCAGCCTAACTCCTAGGAAACCAAGGCCGGTAAAGTTTACGCTTTGCTAGTTTTTCCAGTTTGAGTTTTTTTTTTCGAATTGGGAGAATGGAGCCAGAACTATGCGCAAGATTTCTAAAAGTTCAGGCTCTTCAAATCTATGACTATAACCATATAACCCAAACTGCTGTTGTATAAACGATGGTTTTACCAGTATTTATATAGGAATCAGAAACGTCGTTGTTTTGCGAAAAACACTCTAACCTCTTAAGTCCCTCTCCTAAGTCTTTCGGGCATATTATAGGAATCATGTCAGGGAGGACGATTCCAAAACCTCTACAATCGCGAGATATGCGAGCATAATTATGACGTCGATGTCGTGAAGAAAATACAGATTTGGACGTTTCGGTGAGCCGGAAATCTAATCCGGCGAACGAGGAAGACTAAATATGCGCTAGAAGGATGGCATCGGTCAGAATGCTCAGAAATTAGGGATGACAGACTGGATGACATTGACTCGGTATTAGGACTACATTAGATTGGATGAAGGAAGAGGTTTTGATGAATAGGTTCAATGACATGATATGCGATGACATCCCAGTACGTTGAAAATTTCTGTTTTCCCTAAACCAAACTTTAAGCTCAGAAAATTGGAAAAAGTCGGAGGGTGGAGCTAGATCTGATAAATACGGTATGTAATCAGCCAATTCAATGCGCAATACGTAAATTGAGGCCATGCCGCCCGCCGAAGTGCAAGTTCGTGTGTGGTTTTGAAAGAACAGCACTTTCGTCTTCTCATGCGCCACCACTTTTCGCAATTTCTACCTTTAACTTGTGAAGTTATGGTGGCCAAGAAGCCATGTTTTGCCTATTTCAAGTTAGTCGATGAACACAATTATATTGTATTAGATTGTCGCAAAAACCAGTAGCCATCCACTTCCTGACTGATCAAACCGGCTTCGCTTTTTCGGAACAGGTTTTTTGCAATCGAGTTTTTATATCCTCAGGAGAATGGGTGGTAATTTCATCTACAGTTATTAATCGATGAAAAAATACGATTGGTTCCACTTATACCTTAGCCTACACTGCCCTGTTCTTCAGTCAATTAGGACGAACGCGTTCTTTCGATATGCCCAAAGCTTCTGCTATTTCTCTAATCTTGAATCATGTTGAAGTTCTATTCTTTACCAAGGCTACTGCAGAATGATACAAAACCAAACAGGATTAATAACATGAAGTAGTTGTGTCTTATTCTATACGTTGGTAGGGTAAATATGTTAAAAATATACTTTTGGTATCTGGGAGATTGATATTTTGTAAAGGTGATCTTATGTAGTTTTAGTGGGTGTTAAAGATCCTTTCTTTGGAGTTCTCAAACATGAAATGAGGGATAACCATTCTGTCGTTAGTTATATGTTTATTCGAAATTGATGTTGGATGTGATATCTTGGTTGTAGTTTTCCCAATATGGGCTGCTGTAGATACTTATTAAAGCTGTAAGTAATTAGCAAAACAAAAACGTCGGTTTGAAGCTCCAGCTGCAATTAACTTTCTCTCAAGCTACACGATCTGGTATTCATCCATCAAATCTGATTATATGCCATTCAACCAAAATACAGCCAGCCGACAAACTATAAACACTTGCAGCTAGACATTTAATTTTAACATCGGAGATAATTGCTCACTCATCGTTCCGAAAGTTCGTGTTCCGTAATTCGCTAAATTACCGCACCAACACGAATTTGCGCAGTCCTCCGCGCCAAGTCCAGAAAAAATCAACGAAAAATCATCGCGATGTGAATTTCTGGGAAATATAATTTCCCAGAGGCGCTATTCATGGAGCGGAGGAGGCGAAATATATACCGTCATGCCCAGGAAGTAAATAGAGCAAAAATGGCGAGTGGTGGGGGGTGTGGTGGGGGTAGAGGGTAGGGGGTGGATGGATTGGTAAAGGAGTAGCAAATTCGTTCTGCAACTAAATCTGACAGGGATATTATTAACGCACTATCACCCTGTACTTCAGCTTTCATATCTGACTCTTGTAGCTGGACTTGTTAACAGCCCCGGCAGCACAGGATCACGATTTGTCATCCATAATTAAGGACAAAGCGCCGACATAAGGATGATTCCATTGATAATAGATACATAATAATCCGAACTGCCACAGGTGCAGGGCTCGGCGTGTGTGGGCTGGGCTCAATCGACGGGAGGCCATAGTAACTCTCGCACATTGAGGGTGGTGATATGATGGTGGTCGATACCCGGTCATTCTGCCCAGTTAGTTCCATATGGAGTATCTCACCTGTGATATCGGCAGTACTCTGTACACGCGTGTGGGAGACCGTACAGGTGCGAGGATGATGGGTGATTCACAATACGCTGCTTTAACCGGCAAATTTTTCGATTCATTATTTTATGTGCATCCAATTTCGAAATCGCTGGGTGCCGTGTGTCGACCTAAAGGGGTGTGGAGAAGTGGATGCTCAATTTATAAACCGCCCTTTGAGCAGGTGCCGAGCAGTACGGCGCCAGGTTTAGCTCTCTCTAAAAGCACTTTGATGTGTTCTGAGTGTTCCCACAATTTGTAATTGAAATTCTGTTATAATTTGTGCCAACAGCCAGCCCAGCCCCTCCGCACATTTCTTGTGGGTGATGTTGTTTCATCTTCCAGGTGAGTGCCTTCACCTGTGTGTGCCCATTCAGTGATGCAATGTAAAATGTAAATGGGTTGCCAGCTTTGTCAGTATTATGGGGGTTTGTATTCTCTCCAACATATATATCAACTTGAAAATGTGCGACTGTACACATACACGCATGTTAAGAAGAATTCACCTGGAGTGCAAAGTGCTACAGTCACCCTCCGCCGTAAGTTCTTCATTTGGTGATCTTCTGCGAAGACTCAAGGAGAACGAAACAAATCAAAAAATCGGCGGGAGGAGGGGGTAATTACGAACAACAATGTTTAATGGTGACTTTTTGTTAGTCAATTCAGAGATGAGACTTGAGCATTTAAATGAGGAAGTTATAAAGAGTTAATCGCCTCTTTTGGGGCCAATTAATTCCGGCTTTTAATTATTCTTCAACAAAAACCGTGTGCACTTTAATCACCATCGATATCTTGCTGGCATATTGTTGTCGGTACTCTTCAAAGCACAATTCGAGTGAGACACTTTATTACTTAATTATAAAATGTGGTAGAAAAGGATATGTGGCACGGGAAGACACCGTGTGAATGTGGTAATTTTATGCTCAAGAGAAACTTATTACAACATTCGCTGGATTCGGTTGGTTTTAATGAAAATATGCAAAGTGTTGTTTGTCATAACTTAAAGATCATGGTGTGTACTTGCTCATTCAGTTTTTTAATTGCCAGGTTGTTTTGGGTTTGTATCATAGTAACGCAATCAATAATAGGTTCTAACTATTTAACTACTATTACCTTGGCCTTTTGGGATATCCGTGTAAGAACAATAACGGCTTGGAACAATATTATGTTAAAGCAATGCTCATCAAGTGGTTGTAAAGACAAACGTAAACTATTAATAAATTTTGCAACTAACAGCTGTGGCTTCGTCATTAATTAATAGATGGCGCTGCATGCGTACAACTTTAGTTCGAACCTAACCTCTAATCAATCTAAATATATAAAAATCTCGGGTCACAGTGTTTGTTATCGAACTCCTCCGAAACGAGTTGACCGATTTTTATGAATTTGTTTATATGTGTACTCAATATACCGTTAGATCCATGGCGGTCATCTCAAGACCCATGTATCCGTTCTTTGAGGCACTTCATCTGTGTAAAATTCATATCTAGAAAAATACCAATTCAATGGATGGTTTTTATTGGCTACTATTGGCTTGTAGGTGCAACGAGGAATATCGGGTCTCAGCTAGTAAAAATATAATTGGAGTGTCTCTGTGATTTCAAAATAATTGTCATTTTGTAAGTTCATATGGTTATTTGCAAGATATTAAAACGAAATCAAGTACATATTTTTAAAATTGTTGTCTGTTTGAAACGGACGAATCCGATTGCGATGGGAGATTCAGGGGTGGTATAACGTAAGTTGTTTCAATCGACCTCTTCATACAAAAATCTTGAATTTTTGATGAAGAGGTCGATTGAAACAACTTACGTGCTACCATCCCAGTATTTTCTTGGGCATGTTTTAGGCTTTTATACTCGAATTCAACTATCGGATCCGATTATCGGTCCCGACTATTGTGTCCGACTAGCGGACTAGACTGGAACCTTGAACCGATAGTCGAAGGAACGCGAGTGAACAGTTTTTTATCATTCCAATTGTAGACCTCAAAGAGCTCTATCTAAATATTTAGGTTCGTCTAAGTAAATCTTGATGAAACCATTTGGACCGATTTCCATGGTTAGGGCTGCCTAATAGTCCAATCAATATTTACTTAGGCAACAATAGTCCGGGCTAATCTCGGAAACGGCTTATCCGATTGTGGTAGAACTTTCACGGTATGCTTCAGTATTTTTTTAGACGTGTTTAGACTCCGACTATTGGATCAGACCGAAAACATGACTCGATAATTCGAAGGAACACGATTGAAATGCTATCAGAGATATTAGTCTTTCAATTGGCAGAAATACTGTGCATCATTATGGTTTGCCACCTCCGCAAATAATCGGGTCTGATGATATTGTAAACAGAGAATATATTGCACACAATGAACAATCTTGAGATCGCCACAGGACAAGTTCTGCACACGGGGCCAAATGTCACGGGAACGTCAAAATCTACGTGCATGAGACATATTCTGAATATAATTGCCTAGGTGACCGTTGTGCATTTAGTACAAAAATTTTCCGATATGTGGCGCTCAAAAGCGAGTTTTGAAAAAAGTTTTACCAATTTTTTTTAGGTAACTCTAAATTTGTGTATGTACCCAAAATCATGTTGGGTGTCAGCGACCTCAGAGAGCTTAAGTTGGGCAATTTAAGTCTGCTCTTATAAGGCGGAAGAGTAAGTGGGTCATCCCACGGGAGGTGGCTGAGTGCAAATCGGACGAACTTTCTTTGAACCGATTCGATTCTACCAACATGGGAGGAGTAGTACGGAGAGTATACCTGGGAGGCGTATTCAAGCTCAGGCGTAACCAAAGATACGTACAAGGGTTTAGTGGTGAGGGGGTTGTTGAATTCATTGGGCCATATCGTTATAAATTCCAGGACTGAATTGCCCTTGGAGGAGATATAATTAATGTGGATGGAGAAATTCAACTTACTTTCTAACCTAACCCCTAGAGCGATTATAGAGTTGCCCGGAATACCTTGTTGTAGAGAAAAGTATAGTCATAAGATGTATTACTACGTTCCCTACAAAAAGTCATGATCTCACATTTATTAATATTAACCCTAGGACCCTACACTATTCAAATATAACAAATCTACTACATAGGGGTTACGTGCACCCCATTATTTTAACTCGATACCGTTAAGTGAGTTTTCATTGTAGATAGGCATTTTTTTTTTAATTTTAATCAGCAGAAGGTGCAGAATCGCGTGGTATATGGCAAAATAGCATTAGATAAAATTTTGCCCAAAAAAAGTGCAATTAAAAACATGAACAAAATTATTTTTGCAATTTTTATTAACATTTAAGGAAAAAATGATTAAATTTTGTTCGTGCTTTTTTAAATAACTTTAGGCTTGAGTACTAAAGAAAAAGGTATAAATAACACGTAAAAAATGTATGAATCGAAAATTCGAAGGATATCAGAATTTTTGCAAGCGATGAATATTATCAATTTTCAGGAAATTTACATTTAGTGGGGTTACGCTAACCCCAACGTTTAAACAAATATTCACTGTGTCACTTCTAAAATAGAACTAAAGATTTTCTCTGCAGCACTCTTCTCTATACTGGTCCCCCTCCTAATTGTAAAAATAGCTTGGCCCTACCACTAATACAGCCGAAACGCCAGGGCCGGTAAAACTTTGTGGGGTTTGAAGAACCCCAGTGTAGGATCCTAGGGTTAAGCACCAGGTTGTTGTTGGAACACCAAGAATAGAAGATGTTTAGGTCTACTTGCAGAAGTTTGCAATCCTCTATACTCCTTATGTGGCGATACAGTTTGATGTCATCAGCGTAAATAAGTGCCTTAGCAGGGTAACAATGTCATTAATTGATAAAATAAAAAGGAGAGGGCCAAGATGACTGCCTTGCGGGACACTACAGGGCGTTTCGATGTTTTTAGATGCCCTTTAATTAGGGATTTCTGAAATAAACATAAGCGAGGAGACAGTAGAGCCTCTTCACAGGGTGTTCTAAAACCCTCCATCAGGGTCGGACGAAAAATCTTGTGGAAGTTTCGATATATCTTCTCTGGTTATAGACAGGGATACGCTTTGAGCCGTTTGGGTTGCATTGATATGGCGCAAGCAAAATTGTCTTGATGTGGTTGGAAGACAGGAGACGAGAAAGATTTGAGGAAGAACGCTGCAAACTCGTTACACGTCTCAGATGAATTAGAACTAAGAGAGTTGTCGTGTTGCGTGCTTAAAGGGTAATTACCAATTTTTTTCTTAGGGTAGATAAATTGAGAGAATGCTCTGGGATCATACAGGCCATACAGTTTATCCTCCAGGTTCCTGAGGTACTGCTTATAGAGGACTGAGCATGAAATTTGTTATAGCAATTAAGAAATGCATCGAAGCTCGCAGTGGCTTTTCTCTTCAGGTAGGTTCTCTCTTCCAGAGTTTATTTTTCAGGTTTTTGGTACGTCTTAACTCGTTGTTGTATCACGGTGGATATGATCTGGACGAATTTAACGGCTGAAGCCAAACCAAATCTCACGACATCTCACCAAGGGGGAGGGGGGTCGAAAAATCGCCTTAACTAATTTATGGGCGACCCCTAATTCAGTCAGTGCAGCACTGCTTGTCAT
The DNA here is from genome assembly GCA_949987705.1 of Thereva unica. NCBI lineage: Eukaryota > Metazoa > Arthropoda > Insecta > Diptera > Therevidae > Thereva > Thereva unica. The sequence goes on along the minus strand of OX465282.1, from coordinate 122,787,743 downwards.
AAATTATTCTCAGGGATGCGAAACTTTGATACAATCTTATCACACGGCTTTCGCAGTGCAATCGTGTCAACCGGGATTTGTCAACCCAACTTGTTTTGCTATCATTCCACTGCAAATCAAAGTGTTTAGCAGATGTTTAGAAATAAAACACTCTTGTTTTTTTTTTTTTTTTTCAAAACGAATATGTATTTAGTGTTTACTTTTAAAACAGAAGAAGCTTTTAACAGAAATTAATCACGTAAAGTGTTAACCAAAAAATTCTAACCTAAACACAAGTGTTTAAAAATAAAACACTTATTCGCCAGTTAAACACTTGGAAGGTAAACACTTAGTTACGATAAAACACTTGAGTAAATGCTTAGGCGTTGGCATCCCTGACTAAGTTTGAAACACGGAAATGACATATGGTAGCGACTTACTTGCGCCGATCCTCTTTGTGGAGGAAGTGTTATAGGTCTTCAATTTCAATTTTCGTTTTTATTCCGATTTTTTTTATGTGAAAATCTAAATATTTGGAAAGTTTTGACTTTTTTGATTTCAAATCGAATCATGTTCAAAGAACTGTTAGCATGTTCAGCCTTTTTCACTCTAGTTCACTCCAGACTTTAACAAGCTAAATATAATTAAGACAAATCCTGAAATTCGAGTTCAATTATAAGAAAACATATTGGTGACATCGAATATCGAAAGCTATGTACTTATTATACATCTGAAACGAAAATGAAAGGAGAGATCACTTATAGAAATGAGAAGAAAAAAAAAATTGGTGTGATATAATTGATCCCTGAGGAATACCAAATGAGATGATGTAAGGTTCAGATTCGACACCATCTCGTAACACTTCCATGATTGGATCCGGCCAGAAAACGAAAACCAACTCTCTTAATCCATTTCTTGAGCTTTTTGCCGAATGAATTTGTTGGGTTGACTTTGATGAAACGCACGATGGTCACTAGATGAAACATAGACGAATTATTTGCCGAATATTTCTGTTCCATCATAGGGAATCATACATTCACTCAATCATCATTATCTTAAAAAGAGATAGAAATGAATGTTTGATTGCGTAGCTTATTAGTGTGAGATGATACCACTAGGGATGTTTGTTTCAGCTTGGGGAAATACGTAGATCAAAAGGTTTATTATGTATTGGGGAATCAGAAAGGAGAAAACGTAGAGGAAAAATTAGGATTTGTGAAAGGTTGGTTTTAAGCTGGTTGTTTGTTCCATATCTTTCGTATAAGGGACAGTCTTTCGCCACAGGAAAAACTGTAATAGCGGTCCTATAATTCACAATGATGGACTCATAAAATCTTCTATTCCACTCTCAACACCTCTGAAGGCTAACACATGAGATTTATTGCGACATAAACGTTATCACTGATAATAAAACTTAATTTTCGTAATTTATTTTTTTCGTCGCTGCTGCTGTTAAGGATCTCTACGGAAAATCCTTTTCGCCTCCGAGCATTTATTCGGAATTAAATATGTAAATTTGTATTTAGCTTTAAACAAAAATTTAAATAATAAAGTCACAAAATTACGAAAAAACAAGTAGAAAAAAAAAAAGTGGAATTAAATTACTTGTTCGGGAAATCCAAGAAAATCTCTGCAAAAAGCTCACGAATCCCGAGAGCAGTTTATTCAAATTTCCCTTAGCTTATATCCTGGCATGCTGTGTGCCCGTATATCTTGATCCTTGGGCATAATAACATGTACTACTACACGCCGCTATAATCCCCCGTAAATACATAGAGAGTAGTAGGCGTAAAACTGCTCCTAATTTTGCTTGCTTCTTACCTTTGATTAAGATAAGAACAAATTTGCATGCAAGAGAATCTCATGCATAATAAAATTAAGGCTCGAGCCGCCGCCGAAAGGAGAAGTGCATAGAGGCCGAAGCGAAAGGACTAAAACCCCAAAAGGAAAGCCACCACCGACTGGGATAAATCAAAAAGAGTTTAGCATCGTCCTTTTTTTTATACCAGCGAGAGACAGGACGAAAAGTTGCCGCTTTTGGTATCTTCATTGCTCGCTCTGCCGGCAGGAATCAGAAGCTTCCAACAAACGTGGAAAAACGACTAGAATGAAGAAGGAAAATTAAAAGGAGAACCGAACACAGAAAAGAAGGACTAGAAAAAAAATGCCAGAGAAAATAGAAAATGTCCTTTGGAAAATGAAAATTTCACCGAAGGCGAAAAATCTGGCATTGTGATATCTCGCATTCACCATTTGCCATTTGCAAGGAATTAAATAAGTGTCTCCTGGCGTTGTGTGCGTATCGTAGCCCCATCATTGTGTTTGGGTCTAAATTGCATGTATGCGAACGGCTTTACTCAGCCCTTATGTTGCGTGTGTATGTTTATTAAATAGACAGGCACGGTCGGAAAAGAAATCCTCCCTGTGGCATTTGAGCTTTTTGTGATTTTCCTCCTCCCTTTATCCTTTTTTTTGTTGTATCCTTTTTTTTCTAGAAGGGAAATTCCGAGGTGATAATCTGACATGTCAGGGAGTATATATATATGTCGTTCGTCTAAGAGAATAGGTTAAAGATGTTTCCCTGTATGAGGGGGGATTCCCCCCTCTACCCTGCCCTGGCCCGTATTTATTTTATTGCACAGAAGGTAGGTCACTTAGCACAAAGGCTTGGATAAAATATGAGGCAAAACGCAATTTTCGTCCCTTTTTTTTAACGCCCATGTTTTATAGATCAGATTTGCGTTGGATTTGCAGATGCTTTGATTTTGCATTTTATTTTGCTTGGAATAGAATGTTTTGTGGCAGGGGAGCCAATGGTATCTCTCTGGATTTATTATTATTTTTTTTTTTTTTGTATATATAATATTGATTTTAAAATTACAAAAGGACGATGTCGAGGTGGAAAACTCGAAGGAATTGTAATGAAATCTTATCTTCTTCTGGGTTAATGCCTTTTCCAAAGTAATAAAAGGAATTCTTATCTTTCTTTTTTTATTATTTATTAAGTAATTTACGAAAGGATTCATTTTAAAATTTAGTTAAATTTCATGTCCTTAAATAATATTTTAGTTTTTTTTTTTTAAGTTCATACAGAGGCTCTGCTCATCTGTGATATGCCTTCATCTTCAAAACTACTATAGCTAAAGACACGTGCTATAACTTTATATTGTATTTTAGATTTTGGTCAGTAGAGGAAACTGTGAGAAATACCCAAAGAAGACACTCCTATGAGTGTTTCGATGGATTAATATTATAACACTTAGAAACCATTCTCTAAACCAGTGATTCCCAAAGTGGGTTCCGCAAAACCTTACGGTTCCACGAAAAAATTTTAGGGTCCCGTGTCACATTCGCAGACTCGCTGGCGCTGCGCCGGCCGTTTAACGTTCTTGCTAATCAGAAAGTGCGAGTGGCCCTTCTTCCTTGAAATTGGTCTACGTCACGCTGCGTAACACTTTGGCCGCCATTCCAAATTTCCATATCGAGGGAATTGTGAAGAAAATGGTAATCCGCCCTCTTGAGATGGCTGCCATGGGCCAAACGATATATTGAGTACACTATATTGCTTATGGTGTTCTACTTATCATACCCTTTCATTTGATACCCATGTCGAAGGGGTTGTGAAGAATATTTCAATCCGCCCTCCTGAGACTGCCGCCATAGATCTAAAGGCATATTGAGTATACCATATTACATTGTCTTCGGAGCTAAAGCGGTATGCAAAATTTCAGCATGATGGGATATCCGGAAGTATTTGAAAAATTGATTGCAAAATTTGTTCCGCGAAGAAACAGTAATCCGTCCTCTTGAGACGGCCGCCATGGATCTAACGGTATAATGACTATACCATATTTCATTGTCATCGGAGCTGAAGTTGTGTGCAAAATTTCAGGGTGATCGGGTAACCGGAAGTATTCAATCGATTGCAAGATATGTACCGGGCAAACAGACAGACAAGAAAGCGAGCTAATAACAACGCTTTAAAATATATTAAAGGATATATATACATATATCACATATTATTTTATTTTTTCATCGTTGGGTTCCGCCAAAATTTTATACATTGTAGAAAGGTTCCGTACGAAATAAAGTTGGGAAACCACTGAGATAGACGGTGAGAATATTCTCATGTGAAAGCTCTCGTGAGAACGAAAATTTGTTCTCACAGCCGTGTAGACATTCATGATAATACGTTCCAAGGACGTAGCCAGGGGCCGGTTCGTGTATGTCGAAAACGAAAATTTTTTTTTGTCGCGGGTTCGCGTAAGTCGAAAAAGTTGAAAGTTTTCGTTTGAAGCCGGCGAAAGGCACTCGAAAGCTCTTGGGTTATCGAGTTTTTGCATTAGGACACGAACAATTTTCTTTCGACCTATGCGAACGCTAAAATTTTCGTCGACAAAATTTTTCGACTTCAATTTCTTTTCGTTCGATTATCGTCGTTCGCCATACACGAACCGGCCCCAGGATTTTGCTTCGGGAGGGGTTTTTGTAGGTTAGGTTGAAATGGCACGCTATTGGGCCCATTGTGATGCCATTAGCCATTCTAGTGTTGGAACAAAGTGCAGGCCATTTCAAGCCATTTGGAGCTTTTGATAAAGCGACAGAGTTCAGGGACCCCAGTATTTTGCAGCTCGCTCAATGCATCAAGGAAGGGTGAGCCAAGGAAGGTCCCTCTTTCCTTGCGAGGGCGGGACATGTACAGAGAAGATGGGAGACAGTTTCTTCCTCTCCTTCATTACCACAACATCAGCATAAGTCGTTGTGGGGAAGTCTTAATCTTTCGGCGTGCCGGCCAAAGGGGCAGTGACCGATCAGAGCATTTACTACATGGGTTATCTCCTTTATGTTTAACAAAACTAGAAATTTTGAACGCTTTGCGTCCAAAGTTGGCCAGATTGCATGAAGAGTGCGGAACACCGTTGCTGTAGTCCATCTCAACCCATCTCGAGTTAAGCTGATTTTCCTCCAAGCTAGTTGTAGGTCATTCCTATCCGGGTTAAGTGGGGTGTCCTTTCCACTTCGGTTCCCTGTCTAGCAAGCTCATCTGCCCTACGGTTCCCCTAATCCTATTATTTCTAGGAATCCAACAAAGTTTTATATGAAACTGAGTGGCACTCTCACACAGAGACCCGCGACAGTTCAGAACAGTCGTGGATGTTGTGACGGCAGAATGGGTTTTTGTAAGAATCATAATAATGATCTGTGTAAATGAGACCTCCCCTTCCCCCTATACTTTTTTACTTTTTTTATACATAGTCATCTAGATATTTTTTCCTTTCTTCGGAAATGCAAATTACACACCAATAAACATTGCGCACATATGAATAAGACATTCGCTTTTGTATCTTCAAATTTCCGCTTCGAAATGTACCAAGAATGCTACTGCGCATGGAAAATAGCCTTTTGAGAAACCTCATCTCGTTTGGTTCGCGCTATACATAGCTGTCGCCAAACGTATTTCTAAGAAGAAAAAATGCGATTTGAGCGATTTGTGTTCTGCCTGTCTCAAATTTAGTATACAATTGAAGAAAAACTATTTATTATCATTTAATTTTTCATGCTATCTGCGATGTCTTTTTTCATTTTGGGGGGGGTTTGAACCCCCAAAACCCCTCCCCTGGCTACGTCCTTGATACGTTCTAGTTCTCATGGAAGTAGTCTGAAGCTTTCTCACGAGAATTGTTCTCTCATACGTGTAAATATATGTATATGCCGTAGGAATATTTCAATCTCAGAATGCGTGAGAATGCGTTCTTTCCAAAATGTTGGAAAGAACGATTGTTCTCATGCGTTCTTTTATTATTGAATTTTTGAAATTTTACATTTGCAGGTGGTTGGGTTTATTTAGTTTTAGTATTTTATTTGCAATGAATCCTTTTATGGCGAGCTCAATAAAAATAAAATCAGCCCTCCTTGAACTTGATCGATAGCGGATGGGCTCCGATTCAACGATAGGGTTGTTTATGGGCTAAAAAAAAAATACCTTACCGTAAGGCTTACAAAAATCTGCGGGGTGTCTTCATAAGCAAGTGTGAAATCCTCAATTTCAGTAATATGAGTTGTCCTGAGTAGTGTTGGGTAGGACACGATTGTAAAATAAGTTTGTGCCTCTTTTCTCTTTTGAGCCATTACCAGGGGTGGCGCTTCCATAGGTGCGAATGGTGCACTTGAACCGGGCGCAATTGGACGAGGGCGCGTTAAAATAATTGAAAGTGTTCCTGAGATTTCATTTTCATCTATTAAAGGAATTGTGTCTTTTTTCATTGTCCTTCACTGCGATCAAAAAATGGAGAGCTGATGGGGCGCAATATAGCATACTGCACCGGGCGCAAAAAACCCAAGCGCCGGCCCTGGCCAATACAATGTCATATTTCAAATTAAGCGAGGTACTATTCTAATGCTCAAATGACAAACACAAGCAAATTTTAAATACCAATGAAGAGCTTTTTTACAAGGTTAATTATAATATACATTGAATTTCCTGAGAGTACGTTGGTGGAGGGACATCATCCCACTACTCTCATATTACTTGAGTGCAAAAAACATAGGTGACTTGCTTCAAGTAATTGAAAACAATTAATTATTTAATTATCAGTTGCCAGTTGATTTTTGATTCAGTGAATTTAAAAAATAATAAAGCTCCGTAATAAAAAAAAGTTTCCTCTAAAAAATAAATAATAATCCCACACTGTTCTAAATTTGTTTCATGCAATAAAGATAGTTACGATAATAAAAAGTGTAAGTTACATATAAGTGAAATCTATTAATAATAAAAGGCTAAGAGAACATTAAAAAAATATTAAAGGATAACGAACAAGACATCAGTCAATCGTTTGTTCTCATTCTGTACACGCATGAGATCTCATGGCAATATTCTTATGAGAGCGGCTCTCACCATAACTATATTTACACTCATGAGAACAAAAACTATGTTTCGTGTAAATAGCTATGAGAATATTTTCATGAGAATAGTAAAATTTATGTTGAGAATGTTCTCATAGTCTATCAACACCTTTACTATGTCGTTTAGTTCAAAATTTTTGTCTGTTCTGAGTAATACGGACAGAATTGTTAGATAGAGTTTTAGATATCACCCTGAACTTTTATAAACATATAACCTATTTCCATGAATAAAGTACCAATGAACGAAGTTGAAATTTTTTTGGAGGTTTTTTTAACCAAAAATGTCACCTACCTGCAAAAAAAGCGCGTATCAGATCCTATCTTGACGATCGCGAACCTCTATCTAATTCAGACAACAGGGACATTGAACTTACATCTTGATTAGGGACAGAAAGAATCGCGTAGAATTCAATGCTTACAAAAGGAAACCTCCATCAACGACTCTTTGAACCACCGTAGGAATTCAGCAGTCCTGACAAAATTTAATCGGTACTATCATAGACTTTCAGCGAAATAAATGCTCCCTCGCTTCCACTGTAACACCAGATTAGCCAGGTCGGCTTATTCCCTCTGGTTGCAAGCAGCCTTGTTTTTAACGCACTCTAGAAACAAGGAATTCGTTTCAAAAAAGCACAACCCGTAGCCAACTCCTTCAACGTTCTTCTGACTCCCCATAAACCCAAATCTTATTCTAGCCAATGTACTAAAAAACTTCATATTAGACAGTGCATCGACATGACGAATTGGTAGTACAATGAGTGATTCCTAACCTTAGAACTGACCCAATAAAAAGTCACATTGAACGTGTTATTGCTGAAATACAGCATTTCATTCAAATTGAATTCAATACCCCGGCTTCACCGGCCGAATTGCGCAAGATCGAGTAAATTGGCGAACTGAATATTAAAATAACATACATATATTTCATCTGAGGATAAAATTCACAAATTCACATATTAAACTGAGGATAAAATAAACCTCAGTTCGTCCAACTGGACTCAAACTGAAGTTGAATCTAAAAGCTTAACTGGAATAGTTGAATGCCATTCCAGTGTACGCTTTTGCATATCTAACTTCTGGCAAAAAAGCAACAACAATTTTAAGCACGAACTGAATATGAATTGGACTTTAGTCGATGAAGCACATTATGTGGATTGAACTGAACAAAAATAAAAAAACTGCGATCGATAAAGCCGGGGCATAAGTGTTGTTTTACTTCAGTTAAAAAATCTAGATGGAAAACCTACTTATTAAAAAAAAATATACATAGCATTACATTAAAAGTTTCTGTACCACTTACAACTCAACAAAAATACATTTCAAGCTCTATTAAATGATATGACCCTACATTTTTGCAAAAAAAAAAAAAAAACAGCAAAGAAAAAACAACTTTTTTTAATTTTTATAATTCCTTAAAATTGGCGAAAATTAAAAAATTCCAGACAATAAACTATAATCGCTATTTTTTTTTCCACAAATGAGAATGTTAAGCGTCCAAGTATTTTTCCCGAAGTTAAGTGTCACTTTATTTCTGGTTTTATATTCGAAAATGATTTTTTTATGAGCATTCACATAATGAACTTGGGTTTGTTGTGTGTGTGTCTGGTTGCCATTTTCATATTTTTTAACTCGTTAGTAAATTCTGTAACAGTGCAGGATTTTTCACTATATATGTACTAGTACATATAGTACATATAGTCGCTGTGGAGACAGCTTCATGGTACTTCATTTACATAATTTAATTGCAGATTATACTTTAACGAACTTGAATTGATAATCAAATTGTTTTTTTTTTTGCACGTAGGATATTCTCTGTGTTCTGTGTAATTTTTATTATTTTTATTCATTTTTCATTTTTTTTTTTTTCATTAAAATTCTTTCAACACTTTTTGTTTTTCGTTTTTGGACTCACCACCAGGGCACTTACTTAAAAGAGTTTCTTTCCTTCTGTTGTTGGAATATATTGAATATAAAACTATAGAGTATATTTTTGTGTGTTTCTTTCATCATTATTATTTTCTTTTCATCATACATCAATTCCATCCAAACAAACCAATCACCGCGAATCATAATAATTAAAAAAGCTGCACAAAATCGTTTTTAAAAGTCAATCAGCGAGGGCGGAGGAGGGGCGGTGGTAAAACATTCTGGCGACAGCCCAAAAATATATCTTCCAATATCCCCTTCTTCTGGGGGCTCCCCTAGCTCCATGGCGGAAGCTTTCTGCCGATAGCTTTTCTGTTTTGTCACCATTCATTATGTTCGTTTCAATAAGTGTCATTGGCTTTCCTCTGACGTCACCCGGGGGGTTCTAAATCTGTCAAATAAAGCGGCAGAAAGTTTCCGTACAGCCGGCACCGAATGTAATGCCAACAATATGACACCATATCCATTTGTCGTCTGCCCCTCCCCCCCCCGCTGGAAACGATAATAGTAATAATAATAATAATAAAAGCACGATAAAAGTTGATTAGTGGCCGTCCGGAAAATTCAGCAAAATTCAATTAAATAAAAACCATTTAAGAAGCAATCAGCCACAACACAAGCGCCTACCGATCGACCACGCCCCCTTAAGCATGCCTCGAACGATTTTAATAAAATTTTGTATTTTAGTAATTTTTTTTGTTAATTTTTCTTCTATGTTCTTTCTGTATTTTTTTTGTGTATGATTGTTTTTCCTATAGAATTTCCTAGAATATTCTCAGAATTTTGTGTTTTTTTTTAGTTTTTTTTTTGCTAAAATTCTGAGACAAGGGCGTGTAAAATAATCGTTACCAGAAATGGTTGTAGGTAGAAATAGCTTTGGTCCTCCATGGGAACGTTCTGGTACTTTGTTCCATCATACAAAAATCCTGGCATCATTTTCATCTGGAATAAAAACAAATAAAAGAGTTTTTTCGTTTTTCTTTTTCGTTTTTTTTTTCGTTTTTAGTCTAAAAATAGATTTTTATGAGATAAATACTATCCGATCTGTTTTCTACAAGAACTGAACTATTCTTAGCACATCATATTGGGCCCTGCGTTGTAGGCGATTCGGTTCAGAAAGACCGAGGGGTGAATTGTGGTGTAGAGAGACGAGCGAGAGACGAGGGTTGTGGTTTCGTGTTGTTGGTTCGACGAAACCCTCTTTTTTGTATTCAACGAGAGAGAGAGATTGGTTAAACACAGGGTTTTTTAAGATGTACAAGAGAATAGTATAACGCCTTCAAGTAGACTACTAGCCCTGCCACCCTGCACCTAATAACCACAGATAAAGGGAAGATTTGTTGTTGAGTTTTTTTGTGTTGCCAGAAGACATATGGTAGGGAATCCTCTCTCTATCTGAACTTTTCGAGGAGGCTTTTTACTTGCTGACTTATATTCAGCTGAGTGTTTTTCATATCGTAAGAAGATGGTTTCATACCGGAACATGGGAAGGTAAAGAGAAGGAGAGGTTTACTTTGATAGCTTTTCACCCCCAGAACGACCGAAGGGAGTAGGATTAGTGAACCTGAACTGAACTCCTGTTTGTGCGGTACCTGCGCCAACAGTAAACAATCCCTTCGTGTAATAGGAAGATTCTTTTAAATATTGCCAATCGCGAATGTTGTCTACACAAAATAACAGATTTAACAATATCCATGTCGGGCGGAATGTCTACTGACGTCAAATAAAAAAAAAATAAAGAAAAAAAAACAAACAAGGACTAAGAGAAGAGTCATCCGAAAGAATTTATTTGCGTTCATCGCGTTTATAGATATGTACGAGAGTATGAGTATGCCATACAACCCTCCACCCCCGTGTTTCGGGGAATATATATCACAAATGTCGTTCATTCTTGTGCATTATATTTTTTTCTCCCTTGTTGTAAGCCAGGAATTCTGTGTATGCTACAAGTACTGGTGAATGGGAACGCCGCCATTGAGACATGGCAGAAGCAAAAAGGATAAGCCTCTTCTGTATCCATTATTGATTGTTTTTTCATAGTTTTTTGACTAATGGGAAAAAGTTGATATGTTCACCCCTCAGCTCTCTTTCTCGCTCAACTACAACCCCCCCCAATCCGCGCCACCACTGCCAGCCCTAAACCACACCATTTTGCACCCTTCTACACACATACATACAAACATATATCCAAAACGTTCATATGAGACGGAACAGAAATTGCGGTCAGATCTCGTGTATGATTTTATGGTACTTGTGGGTGATATTATTACATATCCTTTCTTTTTTTCTCTCTCTCTCTTTCACTCTTGCTCTCTCGCTCGAAATTGTTTGAGTTGAGTTTGATGAAAGGCAGTCTTCTGTTTGCAGGATGAAAGGTTTATTATGTGCTCAGGGGTGGGTATGGTATGCTGGGGGGTTGGTGGGGATTTTTCATTTTTTGTTTATTATGTACTTATTTTTATTGAGGTAATCAGTAATGTAATCGGAGTTTATAGACTTTAATATTGCGGAAAATATGAAAAAAAAAAAAAAAAAAAAAACTTTTTGTTGAGGGTATGCATACTTTTAAGGAAATAGTTTCATCATATGCATATGGCAATAACCATGGAAAAAAGGATAAACCGTAAAAGCTTGAGAAGATATTGGATTGACAAATAAATATAAGGTCTGGGAAAAAGGAGTTTTTCCCAATAGATGGCGTTAATTGCAAATAACTGATCGCAGCGACATCACTAAACGCGCGTGTGACAGCTCATGTGGCGACATTAATATTTTGCACACAAAAAAATTAAGGTCTGAAAAGAACTACATTTTACACACCGTTTTTCCGATAGATGGCGTCAATGGCAAATTATTCATAAGCTCTGGGAAGATACTCGTGGGGTTTTTTCCGATAGATGGCCTCAATTGCAAATAAATCACGAAAGAGTTCGTAGCGACAACACTAAACGCTCGTTTGACAAATGACAGTTCGACTGTCCAAATTTGTGTCGATATTAATATTTTGCACACTAAAAGAAATAAGGTCTGAAAAAACTTCGTGGCGTTATTCCGATAGATGGCGTTTATTGTATATAAGTCAAAAACTACTGTCGGCAATGCGCGTTTCACAGGTGGCAGATCAAGTGTCGGTATTAATATTTTGCACACAAATAAATATCAAGTCTGACAAAAAATACGTGACGCCTTTTCCAATAGAAAGCGTCATTTGCCAATTTATTTATAAGCCACTGATCGCAGCAACGCCATTTAAGGGCTGAAATGTGACAGTTCGAGTGTCGAAATTGATCGAAATTAAAATTTATAACTGTTTGCTTTTGAGAATGGAAAAAATCTGCACAAAATCGTACTCTAAAAGCTTATTGATGATGGCGTCATTCACTTTTCAATTGACTCATCGAACCACAGCAGAAATGTAAGACATTTGGCAAAATTGTACCGGTTTTACTACAATCACTGTTTCAGTGAAATAGCCTCCACGGCAATATTTTTCCTGCAACATAAGACTACCCCGCTCGGCTCACTCGCACAGTCTTCAGTCCTTATATTCATGCACACTTTGGTATAGGAATTCGTTTGGAACTAGATGAACCAGTCCTCACCCATCCCAAAGACTCCCCTTAACCTAACTCTTCTTCTCGTTTGGTCAAATATTGGGCCCAAAATTATATTACATGGTCAATATACTACAGCCCTCTACCTCAAATTTGTAGACCAAACCGTTCAAACAGATTCTGCATTCTGCCTAATAGGTTGTCGCTTCGACTTAACTGTTTGAGCTATCGCGGGGAATTCACAGAGAACATGAAGAGCAGACTCATCCTCCTCCAGACAAAGCAAAGATGTGAGATTTTCTGCCCTTTCTATCGTCCATTAATGATAATTCAAGGCACCGAGTCTGGTTATTAAGCCAAAAAGTGCCCTGACATCAGCAGCGCATTGATAATCTTTGACGTCAAAAATGCAATCTGCGAAGTCCCCCAAGGTTCCGTCCTTGGTCCCCTTCTGTGGATTATCATGTATGATGAAGTATTGGTGCTACGTCTCCCGCGGAAAGTGGTTGGGCTATTGGGTTCGCCGATGACATTGGGGTCCCAGTAGTACGAAAGCGACTCGAAGAAATCGAAATATTAGCGAACGAAGCGATATGAGATACAGACGTGGCTCGAGAACGTTGGTCTTACGCTAGCAAAGCGGAAGTAGTGCTAATCAATAAGTGGAGAAAGAGGAGACCATAGCGGTAAAAGTAGGTGACCAGGTCATTCGCTTTCAGCTCGCTTTTAGGGTTTTGGGAGTGATAAAGACTCAACTTCGGTGTGCACTTGGCGGCGCGGCGGCAAAAGCTTCCACCATCAGCGCAGCACTCGCGAGAATACTCCCCAAAATAGGGGTCCAGGCCAAGCCTCATCCTTATCACGAAAGTGGTTAGTTCTGCCCTATTGTATGCACCGCCAGCGTGGACAGGAGGACAATAAACTCTGACTATAAACTAAGTATACTGGAGTATGCTATACATACCGCACTACGTCCGATGAACCAGCATATCATGTCATATCAGGAATGATCCCCATTGGAGGGCAAGCGGTTGTAGAACTCGGAGTATGCAAGAGGTGTGTCAAAGGAAGTGCGACGGAATCTAAGGCACAGTCAGTCCTTCGCACCACAGCAGAGGAGGTGGGACAAGTCTACTAAGGGCTGATGGACACTTAAGATTCAGATTCTACCCAAAATGCGCAGATGATAGAAGCGCGGAGAATGGCCTTCGACAGGCGGTCTGGACCGATGTAAGGTTCTCATCAATCCATCGCATAAATAAAAACCGCTTGAAAGTCAGAGTAGGAGAATGAAGTACAACGTTGGAGGCGTCATATCCGAGGATCTGCCATCGGGTTGCCCATCACTACCTATAAGATGCCTAAGCTAACTTTACTACTAAACATTGCGCAAAGACGTGAAGGTAGTGAAGCTAGTATAAAGAGTGAAACCTGGATTAAAGAGTTAAGATTGGGATCCTCATGAGTAGATAGACCGAATGAACATCTGATGAGCTGCTGAAACGCAATGAATTCAACCCCTTTCAGAAAAGTCTCATAACCGGTTATAAAAAATAACGTAAGATAATCGGAAGCGTCAAAGATCGTGAACAGGGATGGTGAGCTACCGTAGCCGTTCGCTAAGCCAGGTTTGACGTCGAAAACGATGATTCTGTATATTTATCGAGTACAGGATTAGAAGGGAATCGTCGACAATGAAATGCTTTCAGTTGTTCAGAAGATTGATTTTCAACTCTACTCTGGACTACGGATTATGGAAAATCTATTAAACGAGGAGTGGTTGAAGGTTGATATCAGACCTCAGGTTGTCGCAGCCCCCGCGTAATGCAATTTAATTGCAGCAAAGGTGAACACGATACATGTACTGGTTGGGCTCCAGGCTAACGACCTGGTCCTGGAAGAAATCCACTTTTACGAATCCCTTAGAGGAGGCCAAAGCTCGAGTTGGGCTGTAGCGCATTGGGAGAAGAATTAAACGAAAACGGTAGAATCGAAAAATAGAAAAGGTGATGTCCTTCAGTTCTTAATGACCCGTCAAAAATTCAGAGAGTTTGGCTGGGAAGTTTCAATGCTTTCACAGCATTGGTTACCACTTCATCAGATCTCTGCAGACCTTCATCAGGGAAATGAAGCTGACTTGTAAGGAAATGGGGCGTCAGGGTTATAAACAGAACAGAAGTTCTTCATTGATGGTGTGCATCATGACTCTACCCGAAAAATGGCGAAACATGACCGAATAATGAAGTTATAGTTGGTTTAAATAAATTCATTTTAACACTACAAGAAAAACCAATTGAATTTTACTAAGAAAACGTCACGATCTGCTCCGCAGATCTATAATAGACAGATTGTCTCCTTTTTCAATTCAATAAATTGAAGGAAATGAGATTGTGACAAAAAATGCATCGAATTGAAATTGAAGGCCCCCCCCACCCAAGTACAATAACAATGTAATTTAACAATGGAAAATATCATGAAACAGATACAAATAAATGGAGGGGATTTGTGAAATGCAATACAACTGAAATGGGATACCACAAGGGGGTATTATTGCTTTATTTGTTCGACTACTATGAGTTGATAGTGTAACTTTGTAAGTTTTATAAATTTCACCCTCGGGGATTGAGTTTTCAATAAAAAAATGTGGTTTGAATTATGTATGTCTTAACACCAAGGGTTTGTATGTGATTCATTGATTTAATTACTGCGGAAAAACGGAGAGTCACAAAGAATGAATAACAGAAGAATGCATGATATTTTTTATAATGGTTTCAATATTCGAATTGAGCTATTATCGACCACCCAATCTAGAGTTAACCAACTTGGAATTTGTTATATTGACTTGTTGTGTTTTAAGGAACTGTGAGAATGTCCTTGTCAAAAAAAACTACTGAAAGGTGCCCTAAAATTCATTCCTAAAATAAACTCAGAAAACCAGTTCTCGGAGGCTCGCTTTCTTGGGTGATTCTCGAAAGAGAGCTCATCGAAAACTATCGTTTAAAACGGACCTCAAAGCTTTCATGGTTTATTGGAATTCTCCCACTTCTAAAATATTTGGTTCTTTGATATTTTTACTACTTTCACTTTTGTTTGAAATACATATGACTCATTCTTTTCATTTAAAATTTTAGGCTTAGGTGTAAAAACAGGTCGGACTACATTCCTGCAGATTCTAGGTTCGATTTCACGTGGCGCCATGTCCGTCTTCCATTTGTAAAATAAATTAATAAAAATTATATAAAACATGAGAAATTCTAATAAATAAGCAAAACCTTATTTCTTTTATGATTACTAATTTTGGGCTAACAATGGAAAACGATGTACGCAAGCATTTTTGTAAAAGAGAAAAACACGTATGCAAAGAAAAGCTCATTCGAAAATAATATTCCATATTGATGCGGAGAAATCGGTTCGTTATAGCATTCTCTTTTTTATTCTTTTCGACATTGTCTTCGAATCGTTTTCGTTTCTTTTGATTTTTAAAAATCGCTTTCATTTTTGCCCTTTTCGGCGCTATTGTCATCGAATACATTTCTTTTTCATTATCGAAAAAAGCTCTCGCTGTAAAGCACTTTCTGTATTATATCATTGATCGAGTAACAATGGTATTGCAATATTCTAAAAAACATGATGCCAACACTTTTCGTTATTTATTATATTATAATCAATAAATTGAAGACATGAACTAATATTTGACAGCCCTTGAACTGGTCAATATTGTTTTATACCCCGTGGACTGAACGTCAATTTTAGCCTCAGTTCCCATACATTTTCACATATTGAACTCAAGAAAAATCAAGCCTGAGTTCGCCCAACACAACATGAAATCGAGGTGGAAAATATAAGCTCGCTAAAAAGAGAATAATCCATTGGTATAATGGGATTTCATTCCAGTGAGCTTTTTAATTTCTAACTTCTGGCGAAAAAAAAAAACAACAATTTCAAGCACGAACTGAACACTTAAGCGGATTGAACTGAACTTTATTGAACTGAGGCCGGTAAAGCCGGGGTTTTATGCAGAAGAGTGGAGTTCAAATTTACAGTGGTAATAGTTATAGATGGTAATAGAATAAGATTTCGGGCAGCAAGCTCTATTCAGATTGAGAGAGAGAGATTGTTAAGAATGTGTTTTAGATTAACAACTAATTTTACTGGCGAAGATAAGCCAAATTTCGTTCAATTTTATGCTATATAGAGGAGAACTCAAAGCCAAAGCCAATTGTGGATCATCCCACGCGAGTCCGGGATGTTGCTAATCAAGGAACCTATCTCCTTGATCTTTTCCTTACTTTTCATCCAGCGTGGTACTCTGGTGATTCAACTCTGGTAGTCAAAGGTGATTCAACTCTCGGCAATTCGTACCACTGCTTCCCAATCAAATTTTCCACCCCTCCCAAACCAGTTAGAAGAACTGTATGGTATTATACGAAGGCCAATTGGCTGGGACTTATTAATTTTTTCCAATCTACTGACTGGAACCTGTGTTTTCGAAATAAAAACGTCAACTCTGCCGCTATCCGTATCTCTAGGATCATACAGGCAGGGATGCATTTGTTCATTCCTCATTCTACTAAATCTGTGAAGGCTAGGGCCCAACAGATGGTTTAATCGGGAGTGTATGAATGCAATCAGAAATAAAGAAGCCACCTTTCGAGCTTACAAGAGCTTTCCGAGTGAATCGCTCCGGGAAGAGTATATAAAACTAAGAAATTCCTGTAAAGTCACCATCAGGAATGTCAAAAATTCATTTGACAGCAATTTGAGAAGTACTATAAACTCCTTAATGCAACCTCCGCTAGCAAAAACTTCTAGTCCTTGCAAAGCTCCATCAAGAATTGAATTTCACTACATTCAACCATCCTTCATTCATCCTAGCTCCTACAACATCCTCTGATGTCTCCTTGGAGACGGCCATTTTGCACTGGCACGTAGGCGGCCATATACTCAGGCACGCCCATGGTGACCCCTAACTTAAACAATGCTCGTCTGAAAGGTGTACTAAGAGCAATATTAAAGGAAGCAAATCATAGCAACTGGCGGATTTTGATAGTGCCAAACTGATAGAAAGCTTCTAATAGCAAAGGATGTGAATCAAGAATTAGGACTAATAGATGATTGACCAAAGCCAAGTTAAATAGCTTAAAGCAGCCTAATTAGGAAACATTTTGGAAGACTTTTTGTTGCGAAGGCTCCATAACTAGAATCTTCTTCCTTTCCACAATTTTTCTCGTCATGTTTGAAAAATTAAAGAAAAATCTAACTTGAAAAATATGTACTTTCTCTACTTTATATATTGAAACTCATGAAAATTCATCACCACACTGCAAATCAAGTGTTTGATAAGTGTTTAAAAATAAAATACTCTGGGATGTTTTTGTCTAAACGGTAAGGTGTTGAATGGTAGGAAGTTGTTTTTTAAACAGAAGTGTTTCATTCGTCTAAAGTGTCTTATACGTCAACTTTTAAAGTGTTTAACAAAAATTTGAACACTTAAGGTATTTACTAAATAATTTTAACCTAAGCACAAAGCAGATCAGAGGCATGGACTTTGAAAGTGGCTTATGAAACTCTTCTATGCACTAAGCGCGGATGTACAACGAAAACTATCGATTTTGTACCGGTATGCCAATCAAAACTCGCATGGGTGTGCCTTAAGAGACCCAAATAATAGGCGATTCTTGAATAGATTCTTTTTCCAAGTAAGGAGTTTCAACCACAGTATTTACAATGGATGGGCATTCTTTGCAAACATTTACATTTGTCTAGCAAGTATATCTTATTTAAATCAATGGTTTGCCATGACCTTTCACTGAGACTGATTTAAGGAGGATTCCTGCAACAGAAAAAGAATTGAGTAGAACAAAGCGAAACCTAAAACATAAAGAACCATACCGATGAATGGAATCAAACTACTGATTTTTGGGATGGTAACGGATTAAAAATAAAAAATTGCCTTACGGACGAACACTGGCCGCTTGGCTTTTTACGAGTATATGACGACCTTAAGGATTTTAACCATTTTTAATGAGAGCATATACATCTTCACGAAGGCGAAACGTGACAAAACGATTTAAATGTTAAAGCACTTAGCTGTTAGAACGGGCATACGACGGCATATTAAATCAAAAAAAAAACTGCACCAACTGAATTATTGAATGTGTTTTATGGGACTGGGATTATTTTCGTTATGTGCAATGGTCCTTTCGATTTATCGATGCACAAAAGAAACGAGCTCACCAGGTCTTCCGGCGTGTGTGTCTGTGGTGTACGGCCAAACAACCTGCTGATTCACGGCACATGGCCGAGGACTATGTTTTAATCATGGTCGGTGTCCGCCCATTGTAAGGCCAGTGTTTATTTTTGGGATCTTAACTCCTAGACCAAGAGTGGACAACCTTTTTATAATATGGGCCAGAACAAATTTTATTTTTTTTTCCGCGGGCCATAGTAGTCAATTGATACCTTTTTGTGACCTGTAATTTTTATAAAGTTGAGCTGGACTTACACGAGGCAGTACATTTGGCCCTAACAATAAGGTAAATTCGGGGCCTCGGTAGGCTAGGGGTAAGGCGCTTGATTGCTATCCCAGAGGTCCCGGGTTCGAATCCCGGCCAGCCCCACGGTCCTTCGCCTTTTCCACTTTTCCCACCCACATAACTTTCCTTCTTTCTTCTCCCCTCTTTACATTCCTGATTCCTCCTGTCATAGCCTTTGCTAGTCCTTCCCCGCTCCACCAAGCGCATGTCATCGGTTGGCTGATGAGATTCAACTCGTTTCAGGAGGCATAACACTCCAGCGAGTTGTTTCTCAAATGCCTGATGCCAGAGTCGCGAATTGGTTGGAAGTAGGTGGAATAAAATATCGCTGGCGGCTAGGTTGTGGCAGCTCCTTCCTACTTCTCTCTCTTTCTACTATCTATCTTCCGGCTAGAGCTGCTGTTCGACATTCTATACGAAAAAAATAGATTGTCGAACAGTACAAAGGGGCTTTCCCTAAGCCTCTAGTCTATCACATAAAAAAAAATAAGGTAAATTATGCTGAGGCCTCAATTAGTTGAATTGTCCCGGTGCAAAAATAATGTCCTACTGGTGTATCGCGATATAAATGAGGCGAATACGTAATGGAGAGACAAGGGTTTCTTCTTTCTTACTTCTTTTACAGCAGTAAAATATCCATTTTGAGCTGATGCGAGATGAGATTGTAAATACGAACTGGAGAGACATTTCTTACTTCTTTTGCCGTACCACTTAGGTGAGATGAGATTTCTTGCTTATTCTTCTTCTTCTCATTCCCCTTTAGTCCTTCATGGGACATAGGGCGGAGACTCTTCTGAGGCAGTTTAATGCATATTAGAATCGTAAAAAAGCCCTTCATTGGTATTTATTTTCCTTCTTTCTTTAATTAGCTTGTTTTGTCATTTTGGCATTATAATGGCACCTCGCCTCATTTGAAATAGGACATTGTACTGCTTCAAAAGAAAAAAAGAGGCACCTCCTATATACTAATTTATCGTGTACCACCCAGCACAAAATTTTTATTTGAAGGGAAGGGCTTTAATGGGTAAAACACGCTATTCATTGGTCCTCTACTCAAATAGGTTTATGTACATATATAATGTAAATATTACACTAAGTATTATTTTTCTATCTCTTTTTCGTGTAACGAGTGTAATGTCTAAGTAGTTGTATAATAAACACTTATATCGGTACGAATGCGATCGGGTAGATGGCGCCAAAGAAAAATAGAAAAAAGGGAATTGCAGAGGAAATATTTGACACAAATGAAAAAAAAAGAAGCGAAACGCTCACTTTTATGTAACCATATGACATTTTTGTAAAAAAAATTCAAAATGGAGGCTCCAACATAGCGACCGAATTTCGCAATTGTGTTTCCCGATCCCCGCCCCATGGGTATCAATTGAATGGGTGTGATAAATAGATGTGGCGTCCATCCAATTTCAAAATGGCGGCAAATAAAAAACGGCGGAGTACCCTTTTCTTTATAAGCCACTTGATATGGATATCAAATCAAAGGGTATGACAAGTAGAATACTATTAGCTGTGTGGCGTCATTCCAAATTCAAAATGGCGTCAAATACAAAATGGGTAGCCAACACAAAACGGGGGATATCTTTTTTCTTTACAAGCCCCTTGATATGGGTATCAAATGAAAAGGTATAACAAGTAGAATACTATAATCTGTGTCGCTTTATTCAAAATTCAAAAATGGGGGCCAACACAAAATGGCGGTTTACCAAATATATAGTTAAAAAAAAAAAAAACTAAAAAATACGCCTTTACTTTAAAATAAAGTAAAAAGTAAAAAAATAATTTTGAATATAAAGTTTTCATTGCTCCAGCCAGAATATGGGAACAAAGTACCATTCGAAATGTAAAAAAGCGTGGAGCGCTAACGAAAAGTTTGAGTGTTAATAAAATAGGATAGGTAAAGAGTAAGTATTTATTAGATTTTTGTATACGTGCATCAAATTATGCTTTTATGGGCTGCACACGGTGGGTGAGAAATTTGTAAAATTGGTTATTTTGCTTCAGCAAGAGAAACATTTTAGTTGTATCAATAAAATTAAATGAGAAACGACTAATAGATGACTGAATCAACTTTCTACGTTTCTATCTTATCTAAATATGTATTATTCGATTTCGGCTGTTATGGGTCATTATGACAGAAATAAAACTAAAAACTTTTCAGTTAGTATTATATGAAATTATATTTTATTTCCAGAATTTGATCGTTAAACATTTAATTATATATAAAACGACAAAAAAATACAAACATCGACAACAATCACAACAATTAATATATACTATATTTCGTTCGTTACCTCAGCCTTATTGTTAAGTGGTACCAACCATAATTCTAATGATAAGTTTTAATATAACAAGAATTTTATTTGGTCATTAATAAATATATATTAGTACCCATTTCACATAGAAGAAGTTTTTTTTTTAATATATATTGTTTGTTAAGTGTTGGCGGTACTAAAAAATAAAGCACAATTTGTCATTTGTACCTTTTGAAACGTTGGACCAATACACATATAATAAACATCAATGCGAAACGTTTTAATTGTGAACTTCTTATCTAATATTTAAATGTTTTAATATGATGTAACGATATGGTCTTGTACGAACTATTGATAACTCGACCCCCAATAAAGTTTTAAATAAAAAATATTAATTATTTCTCTCTTCCTAGTAGATTTTGCTTGGTTTAACTCAGAGGCGATAATAATTGAAACTATTAAAAGTGTTTTGTTTTTTTTTTTCTTTTCTTTCTAAAAATGATCTAAATACTTTTTCTGTTATTATATTTATTATAAATTTTATTAGTTTTTCTGCATTTTATTGTTAGGAACAACAAAGCTTCGATATCTCAACATCCCAGCCTCAAAAATCATGACTATATTTGTCCGACAATTTATTAAAGTAAAAAACCATAAAAAAAAACTCTATCAATCCTTTTTATTATTTTTAAAATTGGTGTATTTAAATAAGCTGAAAATAAAAATCTATATTTATTATACTTTAAACTTCAATTTCAAAGGTATAAATACTTGTGTTAATTGTTTTTTGTTTGGCATTATTTAAAAGTTTCTTTTTTTTTAATAATTATTTGTGTACTAGTTTCAAGTATGATTGAAAAACAAAAAACAAAATGAAAAATATAAATTAAACAACAAAATACTTAAAAAATATAATCACAGGTGTCTAATACTAGAATTTACAATAAACATATACAAACAGATAAAGTCCAGATTTTTCTCAATATTTTACTGTAAGTGCAAAATAATTATTTTGTATTTTGAAAACAATAAGCACGACACGCACAACATGTTTACCACAACAAATATATGTAAATATCAAAATGTGAAACGACCATTTCAAATCCAAAAACAAATCATTTTTAATTTTTATGATTATGGTGTACAATGGGTGTACATGATAATTTCGTATTATGGATGCTGTTGTGGCTTTTAATTACGACAATGATTATGTTTGAATTTGAAATGATTGTTGTTTAAGTAGAAATGGGTTTATTTTGGGCTTTTTGTATGGATTTCAAATGGCGCGGAGGGTACAAATTACACAAATATTCAAGTTCGAAAGTGAGTATACTAAGGATATCGGAGGCAGAGTTAACACAAATTATGAAAAAAAAGTGTTATATAAGTGCAAAGTTTCGCCCTGAGATACATTCTACATAAACGTTAATATACTTTCAAATTCAAATAAATTCCCAACTGAATAGTCCCATTCTGCATTCGTCAAAAAATAAAAGCAAACGGACAACCACCCACCCTCGATTTTTCTTGAATATACAGAAATCATTATCATTCGGTTCTTGAGCTACGATAGTAAGCATTTCTCACCCACCTCTAATCTGTGGCGTTGATCTGTATTTGGATTCTCAAACTTGCTGTAGGTTTTCTACTTATTCCGACAGCGCAATCTCTGTCGGATCAGACCTGTTTTTTTGTCTGTGCAATCAATGCACAGAAAATATTCATTATATTCATTAAACTAGGAGCCAAAAGCGTTCTATTTTATTTCTTTCTTTAAATATTAGCTATCGGATCCCGAGTAAATCTAAAAACAAATTGCCTTACAACGGGCGAACACTGGCCGCTTGACTTTTCAAGAAACATAATATGCCGTAGAATTGTTAACTACTTTCAAAGGGAGCACATACGGCCTCACGACAGCGAAACTTTATCAAAAGATTTAAATGGCCAAGTACTAGCCGGCGGGCTAACGACGGCAAATTTGAGCCGAATCAAAAAAAAAAAAAAAAAAAAAAATAGATAAAAAACTTTTAAGTTAAATGGTTTTATTTGAAATCATAAGCTGCACCAAAAACTGGACCCTCTTGAGATTCTGACGGCTGATAAGAAATTGTGCAATAGTAGTCGTGCTTTTTTCTCATTTGTGTTCAACAGATTAAATAATATTCTGGGACTTTTAACAGACTAAAATATAAACATCATCCTTTCGAACTCTTTCAATGCATCTTTATTGCACGGTTTCTTTCCTGTTTATTTCTGAAAATCAAGCTCTTCAATACATAGCCCTTACGCGACTCAAAGCTACATACGCTTGACCTTCCTCATATAGTTTGGAGTCCAAATAAACTAACGCATGGTCAACAGTACTACCCTGCATTTTACGGACAGTGGAGGCTCTTGACAAAATTATTGGCAACATCCTTCTCTCGCCCGTGAAAGTTGGTCCTGGGCTTTGATTTTGTATAAACGAGCACTTTTATTTCGGAACGTCTTAAGAACCGTTTTGTTGTGATTGTTAATCTTTTGGTTGGTTGGGTATACTCCTTACGCCTTATCGATAGCGAATGCACCAACTGCATCAGATGCCAGTTCGCCAATTCGCAGTACAGTTAGCGCGCATCAATGAAGGCATCGACAACCTCCCTTCGAGATGGTCAGGCGTTTGTAATGCTAGCTGTTCGCGTCTACTTTGTAGTTCAGCATTCCTGTCGTCTTCACTCATTTAGTGTGTTTTGATCTATACTCTTTCCTCGCATTTTCTAGCCTCCTTTTTCGCTGTGTTATAATTTAAATTCTTTTATTAACTGTTTCTTTCATATTGTTCCCACGAGTATTGGACAAATAACAGTCGCCCCCCCCCAAAGGTTCATGTAGAGGCTCTTATACAACCAAAGGTGTCCAGCCTTGAGGCTGAAACGCTAACGACATATCATTTTTATCTACCCTAATGCTGCACAAAAAAGAAACCTTAGCTTGGGTGACTTCAAAACATCAAAAATTATTCCAAGGAAATAACCTGATCATTATTGTATTCCTTGTAGTGTTAATTCAGTTATTTTTGGATTTTACTTTTTACACAATTCTGGTGAATTGATTATTTATGCATACCATATCGCTAGCACCATTTTTAATTTTTCTAACAGATTCATTTTTTTTTTTTTTAATTTGTTCCCACAGACTCGTCATTTGTGACCTTAAAAACTCTCTAATATCGATTGTCAGTGAATTCAGAACACATTTCCAAAATTCATCCGCCGTATTTGCGCCGCAATTTTGAATTTTAAATTTTGACCACAGAATCGTAATTTATTTGTGGGTCTAAGAACCCCCCGATACCGATTTTTAATGGAATCGGAACTCAATTCCAAAGTTCGTCCGCAATCTTAATTTTTTACAAAATTGTCAGATTGCATTGTCATGAGAACTAAGTTGCAAAGTTTCATAAGAATCGGTTAGGTAGAAGTAGTTGAAAAAGCTGTTGCAAGACTAAATTATACGAGGTCAAGCTAAATAGAACAAATAAAATTTTAATTGCTGTGAAAAGCCCTCTGATGCCCGGCCGAGGACTATGTTTTACACACGGTCGCTGTTCGCCCGCTGTAAGGCCATATTTTATTTTTACCCGGGATTCAAAAATACCGCGGAAATCAGATGGACCTTTTGTCACTCTGTAGCAGCTATACCTCAGATCCGTTCAACGGCGCCCCAAAAATTCTTTAGCAACTTCGCTAGCCAACACAGGAAGAAACTGCTTAGAGTTGACCAGGCAACGGATGGACCTCCAGTACGTGGTAAGTTCCGTTAACCCGATCATAAAAATCTCTCTTCTTCATACTGGTGTTAGCCGATTTCGACTGGTTAGTCGGTTTTGTAGTCGAGTTCAGAACAATGAGGACTAGACAGGTGTTTGTTCGTCGAGTCGTATGGCGTGCAAGTCGAGTAAAAGAAAGTGGCGTTTCAGTCGATTTACAACCTTCAGCACAGGGGCCAAAAATTCAATTTAGACTTCCACGTTCTGGTTCTTGTGCTGAGTCACAATTCAAGGAGCCTTAATTTAGACTTGCCCCTGCCAGGCCTTATCGCTACAGTTTGTCCTTGGCAGGCAGAAAATGTGAAAATCCATTTCTTAAGCTTTCGTAGGCCAGACTGCTTGAACAGGTTTAGAAGTTTCCCACATATATTCATTATTCAAAAAATGCAGGCCACGAGATCATGGTCCACGAACATAGCAGTGCCAAAGAATATAAAGAACGGAACCACCCTCTTCAATACAAAGCCTGTAGGGAGGCCCCTCGCCCTTTTTAACTGCCAAAAATAGCAATATATCGCCCTGTGTCCAGAAATCAGGGCAACCAGGCAAACCAGGCGCTCTAATTTTATTTAGTTGTCAGAGAAGAAAAATATTGTTTGTTTGCGTAAGCCATGATCGGTGAATGCCAATAAAACATACACTTATGCTTAAAAGATATTATATCAGGTGCTCATGTTGATCGTTCTATTCTCTCTGGGACTAATGCCCCAGATCATAGCACCCTCACTTGCTTTGGGACTTGAGAGAAAATCCAGGATGCCTAATTTGGTTTCAACAAGATTTCGTCACATACGACATTTTTTTCCTGTGTAAGGTATTAGGTCCAAAGGTACTGCGGCCATTAAGTTGGCCTATTGTACTACAACCCCTACACCTCATATTTGTAGGCCAGACCGCCTGAACAAGTTCAGCAGTCTGCCTAGTGGTTTGTCGCTTAGACTTGAGTGTTCGAGCAGGGACTTCTCGAACAAAGAGACCCTGCTCCTCGCTATTGCAGGGCACTCACAGAGAACATGGAGGGCAGACTCATCCTCTTCTAGGCAAAGCCTACATGTAGGGTCCTCCGTCCTTCCTATCTTCCATAAGTGGTAATTTAGGGCACAGTGTCCGGTAATTAAGCCAACAAGTGTCCTAACATCACTCCTACTGCGCCGTAATAATTCCTTGGCCGTCTTAGGGGACGGCACTGGAAGGAACCGCTTAGAGTTGGCCAGTCCAGGCGCGGACCTCCAGCGTTCAATATGTTTCATCAAAGTCCGATCGGCCAGGGCCCTTTGCAGCAAGCTGGACGGTGCCCCAATAGCCGGCTCTGGACCAATGAATTCTAAATCAGAGCCCTGTTTAGCCAGGGCATCCGCACTTTCATTGCCTTCGAAGCCCCGGTAACCCGGGACCCAGACAAGTGTAATTTGATTGAGAACGCCCAACTCATGAAGAGCACGTTGGCAGTCCCAAACTAATTTCGACTTGGTCCTACGGGACCTTATCGCTCTAATTGCCGCTTGGCTGTCAGAGAAGATAAAAATCCGTTTATTTTGGTAGGCCCTTCTTAAGTTCTCATGTGTGCATGCCAGAATAGCGTACACCTCTGCTTGAAAGACAGTTGCCAGAGTGCCTAGACTTATAGCCTTGCTGAATCTGGGACTTTCACTCCAGATTCCGGCGCCTACACCTGTCTCCGTTTTAGAGCCATCCGTGTACCATACTAGCCCACCCGGCAAAACTTTAGGAAAAGTCCGGTAAGCCTTTCCTGTATATGTACAGAAGGTTGCTTAAATATTGAGATTTTATAGGGCATGCCGTCCGATAGCATCTCCGCTTCCGGAATCTCTTCTATGATGTTGATTATTATAGAATGTCCTCGCCCAAGACCAGCGCCCAAGTAACCATTCGCTTTCAGCCGCAGCGCCGCGTTTATGGCGGACTTCTCTACCTCAAGGTGGAGGGGTACCAAATTGAGGAGAGTCTCCAGCGCTGCCGTTGGGGAAGTGCGGATGGCCCCAGTGATGGAGAGGCAAGCCATTCTTTGAATTTTGCTTAAAATGGTTATGGAACCCTTAAGCTTCGTTCTGTGCCACCAAACTAAAGCTCCATAAGTTACCATGGGTCTTATGATGGTGGTGTATATCCAATACATGGTTTTCGGTTGCCACAGGGATCTGCGCGTTCTACACATCAGAGTGTCCATATGCTGTTTCCAGTTGAGCTTGGCATCTAGCGTCACTCCTAAATATTTGGCTTGTTGTAAAAAGCCTATAGTTCTGCCTCCCAAATTCCCGGTAGTGATCGTTTCCTGGTGAAAGGAACTAGGATCGTTTTGTCGGGATTGACTTTTAGACCTACGCTCTCGCACCAGCTAGAGACCAGATCAAGTGCCTGCTGCAGGCGCCTTGACATGGCGCCTTCAGATGCACCTGTAATTACTATGACGACATCGTCAGCGTAACCTTGGGCGAAAATGTTTCGACCGTTGAGCAGCTCGAGGAGTTCATCTACAACAAGGCACCAGAGAAGTGGAGATAAAACTCCTCCCTGCGGGCAGCCCCTTGCTATAGTGCCCTCCAGAGACCCCTCAACATGAGAAACAATTAGTTTGCGAGTTCTCAGCATAGAGTCAATCCAGTTGCAGAAAGTGCTACTTAGACTGTGTCTACTTAGAGCCCTAGCTATAGTATCAAAGGATGTGTTGTCAAAGGCTCCCTCGATATCGAGGAAGGCCGTCAGCGCAACTCCTTTGTTTAGAGCTGCATGTTCAAGCCTGAGCACCAGATTGTGCAGTGCTGTCTCAGTGGACTTGCCCGCCTGGTACGCATGCTGATAGGAGCTTAGTGGTTGGCTTTGAAGATAAGTTTCCCTTACCGCCCGGTCGACAATTTTCTCCATTGTCTTCAAGGCGAAAGACGAGACACTTATCGGCCTGAAAGATTTAGTCAAGGTGTAATCCGAACGCCCTGGCTTAGGTATAAATGTTATGTTGACGTTCCTCCAGACGGATGGGATGTAGCCATGTGCGAAGGAAGCCCTAAATAATTTGCATAATAAGGGAGTGACTAGGTCGCAGCCCTCCTGTAGCAGAATGGGATAGATTCCGTCTGCTCCAGGGGACTTGTATGGTTTGAACGATCTAATCGCCTCCCTAATAGCTTCATGGTTGAACAAGGTATTTGCTTCTGTCCAGGCGGCTTTGGACACTTTAGAAAGTTGGCCCGTTCGCTGCCCAGCAGAAGTTGTGTTCTCTTTTGAGTAAATGGTTGTGCCTGGGAAATGTGCCTGGAGCAATATTATCAAGGTTTCTTCCCTAGACTGTGTGAAAGAGCCATCGGTTCTCCTGATGGATCCAAGATCTACCGACAAGCCCTTTGATAAAGCTTTATAGATTTTTGCTGAGTCTCGAATGTCTTCGACACTCTTGCAGAAATTCTTCCAGCTATTTCTTTTTGCTCGTCTGATCGCCCTGTTATAGCTGGTTAGAGACCTTTTATAACTCTCCCAGTTGCCGCTCTTCTTAGCTGCGTTGAACAGTTACCTCGTAGCGGATCTTAACTTGGAGAGCTCGTTATTCCACCATGGAGTTTTCCTATTACGCGTCCTCATCAGAACAGGGCAGTTATTGTTGTAAGCAGCAGTAACCGCCTCCGTAAAGAAGTCCGCGGATAGTTCTACATCCATCGTAGATTTGATTGAGTGCATGGAACCCTTCAATATGCTACTGAGTTCGGCCCGAAAGTCTGTCCAGTTCGTATATCTAGGATTCCTGTATGTACTCACATTTTCCAAAGACTCACCCACCATAAAATAAATGTGTCTATGGTCTGAGCACGATGGCTCATCTGAGACCCGCCAGTCACTCACGTAAGTGGCAACTTGTTGAGTAGCTAGCGTGATGTCTATAACCTCACGTCTCCTACCGTTGTCGAAGGTAGGATCCGTGCCGCGATTTAATATGTCCAGGTTAGTAGTTAAAAGGTAATCAAAAAGGTATTCACCCCTCTTGTTCACTCCACTGCTACCCCAGGCATCATGATGGGCGTTCGCATCACATCCTACGATGATCTGCAGACCGCTCCTGTTAGAGTGACCCACTATATCCTTCAGTTCTTTGGACGGTGGTGGGTCTCTGGAGTCATACGACATAGTGATTGAAGTAGAGGATTTACTACAGGATAAGTTTCCAAGACGCCTTTTCAATACTAAGCGCCATCTATGAGCCAATGATTGGGAAAGCTTTACTTACTATTTACAACGACGTCACCAGATCGTCACGTCCTGATTGCACAATATTCTGAAATTCTTGGGCAATGTTACGAAAAGAGTACTCCAGAACCCTTCTTGCCAATGTTCCCTCTAAGCTGCTATCGAGTATCCTGCATAACATTGGCCAGCATTCCGGACGTTGTAGCAACTATCTCGGCTCGTATTTTAGCATTGAGTATAGTTAGCTAAGCAATGTCATTCGTGGAAAAATTCATCTTTGTAATATGTTTAAGCTATTAAATCAACAAAACAAGAAGCGGCCAAATATATTAATAAAGCAGAAATTATTATTCATTACTGAGACTATCATTAAAATATAAGAATAGATTAATCTACCAAGCCAGCAAATATGGACCTATCGAAATCGGAGTGCTGCGCCGAATACAATTAAAACACTACACTTTCAATTGGTTTATTTCCTAATTACTATGTGTGCTACTATTTAATAAATTAACGAAACCTTTCAGACCTTTCTTAATTTTTCGAGCAAGTTTCGCCAATGCAGATTTTGATTCCAGATTTTTTTTCCATGGTATGGTACAATAGTAGGTTTTTCCCCCAGTATATTCTAAGATTATTTATTATAGATTGAAAACGATCGATACTTCTAAACTGCAGTTTTAAATGGTTCAAATATATTCATAATTTATTAAAACATCCAAAACATATCATTAAGGTTTAATTAAAAAATCTACCGAACCAGAACAGTTCCACCCACCCCCCACTACCCCAAAAGGGTGATAAAATCCGATGTAGATAGTCTGGCTGTGATTTTGAAAAGACACAAAATTCCCACTCAAAGAAGAGCTGAAACTTAACACCCCCAACAAAAAAGCACTCATTTGAGAAGAAGCAAACATCCACAACCGAAAGCAAGCACTAAATCCTCACTAAAATCTCCTCGAATCTGAAGCTTAAACCAAGGCCCATTAACCTTCTAGCAAAATGTCTGTCAGAATTTGCAGTCGGAACATGACGGCAACAAGGAAGCTCCTTCGCCAAAATAAAGGTGTGATTATTATATTTAGATACCGAGGGATGATCACAATTTGGGAATGTAGCCCTTATCTGGCAGAAATTCGCCCTCAGTCAAAAACAGAATAGCGACAGTAGATGTGTATGGAGTGGGGATGGGGTGGGCTCCGGTGTGTAGTGTAGTAACAAAGAGCGCTGTTATCGCTTGGGAGGGCTCAACCCATCTTCAGAACCCCCATCCCCTGCCACTAAGTGCGCCGTTCTATTTTGTACAGTGTTCCGCTTTCATTACAATTTAGCCATATCATCGATGGAGGATGCTTTATAAAATACAGGATTATGGCAGAGCGTCAGGGCTCTTTGTAGGCACATTCCAGGGCCTCGGATTAAGACAAGACAGGAGCGCTTCTTGGGTCCTCGTCGTCGGGCCCCCTTCAGGGGTTCCTTGTACCCCCGACGGGTGGGCGTAGTACCCAAAAGAATTTCGTACAAAAGTGAAATATTTTTGCTAGAATTTTGTACATGGCCGCCGCCTCCGCCCAAGGTTTTGATTCTTGTTCTTCGTTCTTGTTCCCCATTTTTTTTTTATTGGCAGACCAGAATTATATTGAAAATTCTCGGGGAAAATCCTCTTGCCGGCATTTCCTTTTTATGCATAGAAACGTTATCCTTAAAACTGGATCAACTTTTGTAATATAATTTTTGTCCTTCCTTTATAGGATGATGATATCGTTAAATCCGGACGATGCGGTGGTGACCACTTTTAGCGCGCGCGGGATTGCCTCAACTTGGTGTAGCAACACAAGAATGGGCACAAGTCCTTGCTGTAAAGGATGCTGCTGGCTGAGTTACGACGAGAACAGGAGACAATGCTTTTTTTCAGTTGCCAACGGATTTAATGAAATTCCACCTCCGTAATCTAAAGGAACATGGGGCCGCACACAAGCAGGAGAGAGATATAATAATTCACAGTTTGTACTAGTACGGGAGGAAGAGGCTGAGCCTCACTGGCAATAAATCCCCTTCTGACTAATAACTCAGAGAACGAGAGAGAGAGAGAGAGCGAGAGAGAAAGCATGAACATAGGGGGTGAAAATTTGGACCCTTGTAGAACATCCACCCGAAATGTTACAGGGTAGAACATAAGTCCTGCCGAATAGGGGGGTGCAAAACAATTACTTCTGTTTTTTTTTTTGATTTTTTTTTTGGTGTGATTAAGGGCGGCTAGCAGGGCGTTATTGTTGTTACCAACGTATAGAAAAAAACACTTGTCGAGTACTTACCGTTGTTGTTGTATGAGGTGTATAAGCGGCATAGGCTGGTTGTGGCAGCGGAGCTGTATATCTGTACGCCTGTTGTGCAGCAGCTGCCGGTGCGTATCCCTGCGGTGTCCAACTAGCACCTCTGTATGGAGCACCAGCTAATCCACCTGCAGCTGGACTAGTCATAGCTGGCCTCTGGGCCCCTTTCAATGACACCGGGGCTGGGGGCGGAGCTCCCGGATATGCACTACGGGGCGCTGCTGTTGTGCTGCCCTGAAAATACAAGAAGAAAAACACAACCACCATAAGTAATCTGCAAAAATATTTCGTTAAGCCATTATTATCCAATTAAAATAAATTCGTTATGCAACTACACACCCGCGATGCGGCTCTGTACACAATCGGCAGGGTAGACAACGTTGGCGCAAAAACAGCGCCAACAAAACCCCGAAAACAACAAGAACAAACCCCGACGACGACGAGGGCCCCAAAAAATCGATTTTATCGACATAACAACGCAAAAGTTTTAATTAAATGTGATCGAATCGTCATCATCACACTCGTCCGCCGCTTGCGTTGTTGATGCCGCCCCCTTCGAGAGGGCGCCTCGGTCGGGCCTCATATCATGCAATAATGGAATTTGAAATATTTGTTGGCGAAAATTGATTAAACGTGTTGGAAATGATGTTTTTGTGCTGGTCGGGAACAACGCGCCTTTTCACCGCTTTTTAATGTCTCAATATAGAAAATAATTATCGAAATTATTTTTTTTTTTCACAACTTTAATTAAAAACAATTACCATTAAAATTGTTGTTGTCACTTTAATTGCATTATTTATGACGGTGCCGTTGTTGGAGTACGGCAGTGCGTAAATCGATAGTGTTTAAGCTTAAGCGAATAATTCAAGTGGAAAGTTGCACAATGTCCTACTGTGTGACATTAATCTCTCGAAATCTCATTTCTGCTGCAACAATAAACAGTATTTTTCAATATTTCTGTGTTTTTTTTTAGATATATACAATAAAAATTGTAATTCTAACGCATTGTGGAACATTTTGTCTACGAACTGCAACGAATTGCAACGAACGAACGAATTGCAACGAAAAGATACACTCTTTAATTTTTGATCATCGCCAAACTTAGTCCAGAGGCGGCGCTTTCATAGGTGCTAATGGTGCACTTGCTCCGGGCGCAATTGGACGAGGGCGCAATTTCAGAAAATCATAAAAAAAAATAAAAACACTGCTGCTGTGTCTTTATTTTCATCTATTACAGGAATTGTGTGTTTTTATACTTTCATTCATTGCGATCAATAAATATCAAGCTGATGGGGGCGCAAAATGTCATACTGCACCGGGCGCAAAAACCCTTAGGCCCTGATAATAATTCGCCGTTATTGACAAAACTTCGAACTCCTCAAGACACGAGTCGACTGATTTACAAACTCAGTTTCAAATTGGTTCCACAATATCAATGCGCACCACCAGTTTGCGGGCGAATGGCTAACAAAGACCTCGGAAAGTAAGGGCACCCGATTTGCTACTTCTGTTAAAGCCGGTTAGTTGTAGTGAGTTACGTGGGTTACTGTAGACGAACACCTAGTAGCTCTATTAGCATAGGCTTTGGCATCGTAGCAACTGATCTGACTATTTGAAGACTTTTGATTTTTGTTTTGGTGTGCACTATCATCCTACAACCTTTTTGCAGGTCGGCTATTGAACTCTGGCACTTTTGGCAGTTCTTCTGTAATTAGTCGGGCAGCCATGCAAAACCTCCTATAAATCACAAATAAAGAATTTTCACTTTTGTGTCTGTCTGTCAAAACAATATGTTATTTAATTACAGTTTTCTGATAGTAAAAAATCATTTGGGCGATCGGGACATCATTGGGTGATCGGTATAACAACCCACATTTGCTCGATATCTTTCTGTGTCAAACTGTGTCCAAATAGTTGTACAGACTGGGTTGCTATTGATGCACTTCTCTGGACGGACGTTTTCCTTAGCACACAATGGGGCCAGTCCATCATCTTGCCTAAGATCTTTTCGCACTCTTCAGTTATTGCATTTTGGATCCTTACTTTCGCCTAGTTCCGATAAGATCTTTACAGCCTCTCTGTTTTTTTATGTGACATGGTCAGGTTGAGGAGTCACCCTTTGTACCACTAATCCGTCATCTCGTTCAAGGCATGGTGCAATGTTTAGTAGTAAGCTTGATCTGAAGGATTATAAGAGAAGGACGATGTTCAAGAACCATGCGTTTGAACTCTGAGAAGTTATATGAGTTAGGAAACACCGGATGCGGAAAACAATTCTACAACCGAGTTGGCTAGTCTTGTGTTGCGGGAAAAACGTTGCCTGGTAGTCGCTATGTGATGTACTTCGCCTCATTTGAAGTGGGACATTGTACTGGTACAAAAGGAACAAAGGGCTCCTCTTACAAACTCATTTTATAATCGTGTCCTACCCAACACTACCTGGTAGGCAGGAGGTTTGTAATTTCAGTGGAGCAGTCGCTATGGTAATAGCGGTAAAATTTGCTGAGGGCTGCTCTATTCCTATGGTGGCTTTAAAGGGTCGATGGAAGAGCAAAGGGTGCTATCACCATTGAGTTTTATGGCGCATGTTTGCACCTTGTCCAGCCAAGTCAAGGTGGTTTTTGGGGTGCCCGAGTTGTATTCAAGCAGTTGGCTGGAGGAGGAACTTTTAATTATTGAGGAATCCCAGGCATTGGAAAGCTTGTTTGGCGATTTGGAATATGTGATTGTTCCATCGCAGATCTGAAGATAAGGTTACGCCTATGATGTTAAGAGATGGGTCAGCCATTACATTTTTTTGCCCACTGAAAAAGAGAGACGGGCGGTGCCGGTTTCTGTAGAGATAAGACAGTACAGTAGAAACTCTTTATAACGAACTTCTCTAAAACGAATTTTTTCCTATAGAGAACAATTCATTTGGCCTTGAAATAAAATTTTATGAAAAATGAATTTTCTTTATAGCGTACTTTTCTTATAACGAACATATATTTGTGGCAAGTACGGGTTCGTTATAGAGGGGTTTTACTGTACTTTGTTTTGGTTGCGTTGTATTCGACACGATTCTTGAAGCCCCAAGCAAGAATGAGTTTAATGTCCCCGTTAATAGAGTTGAACATGAGTTCACGGTCTACGGGACAAGGTCTGGCCCGTGGCGTCGAAAGTGTGGGAGTAACCCTGAGTATCGTCATCGGCAAAACTGTGACGTGGGGTGGAAGGGATTGATAACAGATCATTAATGAATGTAAGAAAGAAAGGGCAGGTGAAAGAATCGACCCTTGGAGAATGCCGGCCGAGATGGAATGGGAGTTGGATTCGACGCCATTTAATACTACATTGATTGAACGGCCAGAAAGAAAGCTCTCAATACAGTTCCTTAGAACTAAGTCGATACCAATGAAGTTTAGACAACAGAGCGGGTGCCATGCTCTGTCGAAAACCTTGGAAATATGTATCTAGAGCAAAATTTGGTTATATTCTAAATATTTCCGTAGGCCTTGGATTTGCTTTCTGTTATCACCTCCAGCCCTTTAATAAATTGCGGGGTTGTGGAAGAGATAACATTTTTCTTAATGGAAGTTACCAAGGACCAGAAGTTTTTGCTGCCTACGTGCGGTAATGCGTGTGTATTGAGGATCTCACTTCTCAATTTGTCAAATTATGCTTTGACCTTCCTGATGATGGAACTACAGCAGCTTCGCGTTTTTTGTACTCACGCTGAAGGGACTCGTTTGGGAAACATTCGTACGCTTTTAGACTGAGAAAGCCAGTGATCGTTACTACGATGAATGCTAATCTTATAGTATTACTAGCATAAAACCAGCGTGCCTTGCAACGCCTTTAAATAAAAACTGTTTATTAAGGCCTGGTCACACCGAGCGCGGCGCGGCGCGGCGCGAATTCCGTTCAGCGATGTTTTTGGGAAAAATAAGTCTGTGATTCACACCAGAAGCGGCGCGGTGCGGCAATTTTATATTTCGCCGCGCGGCAAAATTTATGATTACTCAAAACCAATTTTTGCCGCCGCCGCCGACGACGATTTTTTTAGTTTTTCTGGAAAAGGCACCGCGTGTCGTCACCGTCAAAACTTTAACATTTAAAACCATTCCGCAACGCGGCTAATGTGAATCAGCCGCCCCATCTCGCCGTCCTGCGGTATACCGCTCCACATCGCGCCGCGCCGCACCGCGCTCGGTGTGACCAGGCCTTTATGTGCAATGTTTTCCTTCAAAAAAAAAAAAAAAACAAAAAAAAAAAAACAAACAAAAAAGTCAGCTGTTATTATCATTGGTTTACTATATTGCATTTTTTTTAATAAATATGGTAAACAAATTGCTGCGTATATCACCTTTGCTCAACAAATCTGCAAGTTTTGAAGCAGAGATTGGCATATATATGTCATCAATAGAAGTGACATTTTAGGGTTTGACGAACGTTCGTTAAGTTTGTTCGCCTATTTACGTGGGTGCAAGAAATTATGAAGCAATCACAAATGAATATTAAATAAAGTGAATTTCGAGTCATTAATTTCTTCGTGATTATAGGGATGCACTGTCAAAATTTCAGCCCTTCAGCTTCAGAGGTTTGGGTTAATTTCGAGTAATCGCCTCTTAGTGGATGTCCACGTCATTATAGAGATGCACTGTAAAAATTTCAGCCGTTTAGCTCCAGCGGTTTAGGTTAACCCCATTTATCGCCCCATTTCACCCCCTTCAACCCTTTTTTTCTCCATAAAAAGTAGCATATGTCCGTCTCCAAGGTATAAACTATGTCTGTAGCAAATTTCATCAAAATCGGTCCAGTGGTTTAGGCGTGAAAGCGTAACAGACAGACAGACAGACAGAGTTACTTTCGCATTTATAATATTAGTAAGGATAACTAATATAATAATGATATTTATTATTCTATACCACAGCAGGTTTGTGCACGGATAGAATGCATCAATTTTTTACAAAGGAGAGCTTGGTTATCTTTTTGAGAGTAGATTCTAAATCTGTTTTGATAGAAACAGTAAGACTTTTTTAGGATGAAGTCATTAAGTGTTCAATCTTAATTAAACACCTTAACACAGTCAAAGTCCTTCAGAGTAGGCTTTAAATAAGCATTGTCGGCCAATGTCTGTTCAAATTTTTTTTTTTAGGCACGCAGATATTGTTTTCTTCACAATTATTCATAACAAGTTTCATTGATTCTAACGTCATAATTGTCCATATTTTGATTTTCCATAACAAATCTTTTTGAAAGTTCTTAAGCGGATATCTCAAGATTTCCGCCAATATGGATATCTATTTTGGGGTCATATTATATTGTATGAGTCTGGCTGATCTTGGCCCCGATTTGGCTATAACCTGAGGCAACAAAAATCACCCGCTAGTATAGCTAGACTGCCTTAGCTATATGGCAGCATTAACGGCTGACTTGTCCCGAACATCCTAGACAAATTTGTAACCCCGAGTAAAAATGAAACTCGAACGTACCTAGCATGCAGCAGGCACGCACTACACCGCACGGCACCTGCAGCTAGCATGCACGCTTGAGTAAAATAAGACTCGTCTGCAAAATAGCAGTTAAATGGTTCTCGTTCGATTACGTTGGTCGTGGTTAGTACTGATCTGAAGCACTGCCTGATAAAACAAAGTTGCATGAGTTTGCGTTCCTATTATTATTTCTTTGTTTCTGGTATAGTGTCCGATGCATCTAAGGATACATGTAGCCAATGAATTAGGTATGGCTGATAGAAGCTACACAAAGAAGCAGAAAAGGAAGGTCACTGATCCGTCTGCCACACGATTTTGGCAGTGCTAAGCACAGTTTCGAGGAATCCTTCTAAGCGTCACGTTGATGACACCAGACCAACTTAATGCACGGTTCACATTATTCCAGTACAGTAATGCAGCGAATCAATCCAGTCCTACACTGGATCAAATCATCTACACTACATTATTGAAGTCATTCAAAATTTATTGGTCGGTAACACGATAAGAGTTTAGTTTTCAGTTAATTGTTAGGAGTTATGGAACTAAAACAATGCGTGTTCACTGTTCAACGCCCATCACGGGATTGGTCGACTACACTATACAGTGGCGCTTATATGGGCGACCTAGAATGAAAAAATAAACTGCCGATCCAGTCACAGGAGTGGATTGTTCGCTAAAATGGGTTCATTCCAGTGGCGGTCCATCGGTTTAAGTGGCACTCCAGCGCTGGTTTCGATGGCTGGACTGGATTGTTACTAGAACAATGAACCGGGCATAATTCCTTTGGCCCTAACGTCAATTAAAACGATTGGTGAGTTTAGTCAGTAAGAGTCTAACACTACCGTTCCCGGCGGTGTGTCATGTTTGCGACTAGCCTTTATAGGCGGTCGAGCATAATATCCCCTTGCTGCTCGACTGATGAAAGATTTTAATCACTTCGTCGTAGAAAGACGCTTTCTTCTAAACTTGCGAAACTTTCGATACTGAGGAGCTGAAGATGTGAGTTAGAATAGGCAGAAACTTAAGTGAAACGTTAACGCACCAATCGCTTTGGAGTTCATCAAATTTACGGCAGTGATGACTTCAAGACAATTAATACATCCAAAACTGAAACCACAAGATAAAACTGCTGCAGAATTATTATCATGGTCGCCGTTCGGTTAAATATAAAGTATTGTTTAAGAACTTCAAGGCTGAGGCAATGAGCAGTGGCTCCATTATCAGTGTGCACATGCAAATTGCGCAAGTTATTCCACACAACTATTTTTTCGCAATAAATAAATTGATTATATATATAGAAATGTGAACAAACTTTTTCAAATATTTATCATGCCCTTGTGTGACAGCACAAAAATACGAGATGTCTATTTCGAACTGCGATATTGATTTTCAAAAATGTCTAGAATACACGTAAAGCAGACAGGTAACAAATTCGTTCTACACCATGCCATTGAGTAAAAAATAAAAAAAAAACGAAACGAAAAAGCGAAACATTCACACATAAATAAGAACGACATCCGATAAAAATATTTATCTCAGGAATTAATGATATCTGTCAAAAAAATAACCTTTTAATCTATTCCCCGCGGGGAGGAACGAAGAATTCACCCAAGTTGGATGAAGTTTTTTTTTTTTTTTTGGGTGCGAAATAAAAGAAATTCTTCCGCTAAAGAAGCCGTCACCAGTCAGCACTCACCCACGCCTCCGCATGGCTCTAGCAGTCCCCGCTGACTCTGGTGTTCATCAGTCAGTCAATCACCTGATCTCACCTGAGTCCGGTGAATATCTTCACGTCTAGCTCTTTACAAATCGTTTGTGGCGTGCGAAATTTTCATCATTCCTTTTCGATATTAATGCAAATTTTTTTCCTCTTCATTTTTTTCGCCAATCTCGCCTTATTCTTCTCACCTCCGCGTGTGAATGTGAAGAAAAAACTCGTCGAAGATGAGATCGCTTCCATCTCATCTCACCTGAAGCAAATTGTTTATTTTCTTTGATTACATTTTTTCACGGGCTGAACTTTCAGCGATAATTCGCGGTTCTTTAACCTTCGATGGGTAATCTTGGAGCTCCGATAATTTTTATGGTTTTACGTGGAGGCAATGGGGCCAGGTTTGGAGCATGCTTGTTTCCACGTCGCACTTGCACAGCCAATTTGCGACTTTCATCAGTCAAAATTTCCTGACTCGCAGACAGTATCGGGCACAGTACAGTCGCGCGGCACAGGGCAGGAAACGGGCGAACGGAGGCCGGAACTGAGAAACAATAGCCCCCGAAAAAGAATGCGCGATAAAAGATTAGACTTTCTCGGGGCTCCTTTATTTTCCCCTCACTTTGGAACCCGCGTTATTAACTCCGCTTAAGCATGAAAATCATCCTAGCCTCTGGTGGCGGTGGAGCGAAACTCCTTGGCGGCCTTCGGAGTTTGTTGCCACTTCGGGTACTTCCAGGACAGAAATAACACAAAAAAAATACCGCCAAGGTGTGCTCTTTGTACGTGGATCTTTCTCGGCATAAATAGCGGAAAAGAAAACAGATTTGCGAATTCTCTTATATTTACATTACGTAACCCGGCGCGGCTCCGCACACTTGGCACCGCGCTCGGATGTGGGCAAATTATTTGATGGCGTGCTTCGAGAGACTTTCAAATTTATGACAAATTCGTGTGTGAAGCGCTTCTGGTGGAGAAGTGATAAGTATGGAAGTGTGATGTGGCAACAAGGCGTCTTCACTGAACCGACGACGGAGATGGGAAGATATCGGATTTTTGTGAACAGCAATTATTGAGAGATTCATGTGGACTTGGGACTTGCCAAAATTGTCTTATGAATAAAACATTTCGTGTCTACATGCTTAGTCAAATGGAGTTAATAGATGAGCTAGATGTTTCAATATTTCAGCGTTAGGAATGATTGTGTTCGTTAAAATGTAAAACTACCCCCAAAAATTATATAGAAACGATTTTCAGCACTTTTTTCAGTGCTGCGTTGAGGCTGAGTACTGGCTGTATGCATCAACGAAGTTAACCCTTAATTGTAATTTTACCAGAAATATCAACCAAGATTATCTCAGACAAAATATACTCTGGACAAACGCCGGAACGGAATGAAAGATTATAAAGTTTGCGCAAAGGTTTAGGCAACGGTGAGGCGCATCTTTTAGAGGTATGTATCCGCCAAGACAAACGAACATATGATGTCCCCAAGAAAGCGCACATCTGAAACATCATCTTTTTTCGTCATTATAACGTCATTTTTCCTACGAGCGAATGTTCGTTTGCCTTGGTGGATACATACCTTAAGGATCAGCTTAAAGCCCTTTAAAAATCTTT
Source organism: Thereva unica (assembly GCA_949987705.1). Taxonomy (NCBI): domain Eukaryota; kingdom Metazoa; phylum Arthropoda; class Insecta; order Diptera; family Therevidae; genus Thereva; species Thereva unica. Next base: position 122,747,432 of record OX465282.1, on the reverse strand, counting down.
CCGAATACCTAAGGCAGACATAGGGATAATCCAATTTCATTTGCAATGAGGTTCGCCCTATGGAGCACCTATGACAAACTGATAGGGCATAGAAAGACCTCTTTCTGCATGCGACTCATTTGCCACGGGGGTTTTCATAGGGTACCTACGGGGAACTCCTTTTTTGAGCATGCCGCTCATTTGCAACATGGGGTTCATACGCGGCATTTGGTGTGCCTCCTTCAAATGGTAGTCGGGCGGGTCAGATTTTCTGAATCCAATGCCATTAAGAGGCCAGGGTATTGTTAAGACTCAGAAGGGAAAATTTTAGAAACCAATTGGCTTGGTCAACAAAATATTGCGCTCTAAGGCACAACTTGTAAGCTTTGCTTATATAATAATAATAATAGTTTCCCTTCTTATGAAGAAGGCGCACTTCTCAGCTGGGCTGAGAAACATTTACCACGACCACGTGGGCTCGGATGAGACATGCAAACATAAAAGATTAAGTACCAATAAAAATTGCATGCGAAACACATCAACAGTCATGAGAGAACAAAGAGACTCCTTTTAAGGAGATCTTTGTTAGTGCTCACGCTAAAAACATTAATATTTTTATTTACATTAATGAACATGCGATTAACAGGCTCAAATCGGCCATAATTGGTGTTAGAGGAGTTGATGTGTAAGAGCGGTGGTCCTCTCAGATTGTATCGGTTCTCTCTAAACGACGCACGGCGACTTAGAAAACCTGACTCGACACGATCATTAAGAAGCTGGTGGACGAAAACAACATCGGCCACCTCACGACGCTTGTGGAGAGTGTTTAAGTTGAGTAACTTAAGTCGGTATTCATATGGTGGAAGAATTAAAGGGTCTTCCCAAGGAAGGTGATTCAATGCGAATCGAACGAACCTACGTTGAACCGACTCAATTTTTCCAACATGCGAAGAATAGTGAGGAGACCAAACCTGGGACGCATATTCAAGTAAAGGTCTGACAAGGGAAATGTAGAGGTGTTTAGTGATCAGGGTGCTGTTAAATTATTTGGACCACCTTTTTATAAAACCGAAGACTAAGCTGCTCTTGGAAGAAATATAGTTGATATGAGTAGAAAAGTCCAGCTTGGTGTCAAATCTAATCCCGAGATCTTTGACAAAATTAACACGGGGGACACCCTCACTAGAAAATGAGTAGTTATAAATTACACAGGCCTGCAAAAAAAGGTTTTTTTTTTCTTTTCAATTTAATAGTCGTATCCTAAGTATTTTTTCGCGCTGAATCCGAATCCGTTGGCCAAATTGCCCTATCACGTCAGGATTTTGAGCAATCCTAACCTAAAAGTGCCAAAAAGCGTGTTTTTTGCACTTTTGCGCGTTAAATATCTCAAAACTATGGAATGATAGGGCAAATCTGACAACGGGATCGTTTTCAGCATGCCAAAATCTATAGAAAACCATGTCGAAAGCGTGAAATTTGACAACACTTTTTTTGTAATACTGAAAAGAAAAAACGAGGTGCAACGATGATAACATGTCTTAATAAAAATCGTCGATTTCGCGCCAAGAAGTTTTTCTTTTCAGTATTACAAAAAAAGTGTTGTCAAATTTCACGCTTTCGACATGGTTTTCTATAGATTTTGGCATGCTGAAAACGATCCCGTTGTCAGATTTGCCCTATCATTCCATAGTTTTGAGATATTTAACGCGCAAAAGTGCAAAAAACACGCTTTTTGGCACTTTTAGGTTAGGATTGCTCAAAATCCTGACGTGATAGGGCAATTTGGCCAACGGATTCGGATTCAGCGCGAAAAAATATCTACTTAAAATACGACTATTAAATTGAACAGAAAAAAAAAGAAAAAAAATTTTTAAGAAACTCTTTTCTTTACCTTAATATATTGATCAGTTGTGAACACAAAATTAGTATAAATACTAAAAAAATCGACTAAAAGGTAAAAAATAAGAAGATTTTAAACAATATAAACTTTTAAATCAAAATGGAAAAAATCTCACACATTCCTTAAAGAAAAGCGTGGGGTGCGTTTTTATGAAACAAAATGCTCAATTAGTGAAAATTCGTAGCTGTCTGAAATGTTAAAATGTACTCACGGCAGTCATGTTTTTTTAAGTTCAGGTTGGTATGGGCGCCCCACGCTTTTCTTTAAGGAATGTGTGAGATTTTTTCCATTTTGATTTAAAAGTTTATATTGTTTAAAATCTTCTTATTTTTTACCTTTTAGTCGATTTTTTTAGTATTTATACTAATTTTGTGTTCACAACTGATCAATATATTAAGGTAAAGAAAAGAGTTTCTTAAAAATTTTTTTTCTTTTTTTTATTTTTTACTTTTTAGTAACGAATAGCGTTAATTAATACATTACAATTTCCAAACTTTTAATTAGATTATCATGTTAAATAAGGAAACTTTTTTACATGTTTTGTATTTGTTTCTTTACAACAGTTCTCAAGTGCAGCCCAAAAATGCACAATTTGATGACCCCTCAAAAATCTAATAGCGCTCTACGTTTTTTTTTACATTTTGAAAGGTAGTGTGCTCGCGTATACTGGCTGGAGCAATAAAAACTAAAAACTGGAAACATATTTTTTTGCATCTTTTTAAATCATATTTTTATTTGCTATTGGGAGCTATGTTATGTCTTCCGCCATTTTTTAGTGAGCTCCATATTTGATTTAAAACGACGTCATACAGTTTACTTTCTTACTCACTTTAATACACTTTCATTTGATATCCATACCGAGAGCGAAGTAAATAAAAGGGTAAACCGCCATTTTGTGTTGGCCGCCATTTTGAATTGAAATGACGGGACACAGACAACAGTATTCTAATTGTCACTCCCTTCCATTTGATACCCATGCCGAGCGCGTTGCAAAGAAAAATTGATCCTCTGTTTTGTGTTGGCCGCCATTTTTATGCCGCCATTTTTCTACCGCCATTTTGAATTTAGGATGACGCTAATTGTATTCAACTTGTTATAACTTTTCATTTGATACCCATATCGAACGAGTGGCTTGTAAAGAAAAATGCAATCCGTCATATTTTTTTGGCCGCCATTTTTAATTTGGAACTATAATTTTCGTGTGTTTTCGTCGGAAATACACATGTCTGTTAATTTTTACCAATTTTTATTGAATGGAAGTGAATTTTAAGACTCTACATTGAGTAGAACGAATAATTCCAAGCATTTTTTATTAAAAATCGTTTTTTGTTACTCAACAACAAAATCAACAACAAAAAATGTAACAAAATGTCATATTCGTGTATTGTCATCGGGAATATGTATGCCTGCAAAGTTTCATCCATTTGCATTGAGTAAAAGGCGGTTAAATTAACGTTACAAGATTTGATGCTCCGAAGTGAAAGTAAAGAAAAGAGTTTAAAAAACCTTGCAGGCCTGTGTTATAGGATCACGTCGCCTACAAAAAGTCATGACTTCGCATTTACTAATATTAAGAATCAGGTTGTTGTTAGCACACCAAGAGTAAAAGGTGTCGAGGTCAACTTGCAAAAGTTTGCAGTCCTCCATACTCTTTACGTGACGGTACAATTTGATGTCATCAGCATAAATCAGGATTCCGCAGTGTGTCTTAGCAGGATAACAATATCATCAATAGAAAGAATAAAGAGGATAGGGCCAAGATGACTGCCTTGAGGGACACCGCATGACGCCTCAATGGTCGCGGATTTGGATCCACGGAAAAGGACTTGGTAGGTCCTGTCAGCTAAGTAGGACTGGAACCATAATAGAAGGGCTTCAGGGAAACCTAACTTTTTTAGTTTGAAAAGTATAATGGAGTGGGAAAGCTTGTCAAATGCCTTACTGAAATCAGTGTAAACACAATCAGTTTGGCAACCGGAAACGAAGCATTCAACAGCATGGGAAGTGAATTCAAGGAGATTGGTGGTAGTGGAACGAGCTGGAAGAAAACCATGTTGGTTCGTAGAAATAAGTTTCTTGCAGATGGGCACGATTGCAGAATAAATGATTGACTCAAAAAGCTTTGGTATGACAGACAGCTTGGCTATTGGTCTGTAATTCGATATTTCGTTCTTGCTACCACTTTTGCGAATGGGAATTATGAACGAATTCTTCCAAAGAGTAGGGAAATACCCTTTATCTAAGGATTTTTTAAAAAGGGTTTTCAGTTGAGACTGGAGAACCTCCACATAGGATTTAAGGACAGCAGGAGGGATACCGTCAGGGCCGGAAGTGAAATCGTAAGGGAGTTCATCAATATGTTTCACGATATCGTCACTGGAAATTGAAAGAAATAATCTAGTAGCCTCTCGGTGTGAAGTTATGTGACGAAAATTATTGTCATTAGGCTGAAAGTTGGAAGGAGTGAAAGATTGATGAAAGAATGAAGCAAACATGTTGCAAATCGAGGAAGACTCACTACTAGACCAGTTAGACTCACTACTAGTCCAGGAGCGATAGCAAAAAAGTTGAAATAAATCTACCCTGCGATTTCTTGACGCTATAATTAAGAGAAAAGTCGTAGGAATTCAATGAATGTGTTTTGGATAAAATTGGTCCAGGGCAACAGGTGGTAAAAAGCTAATAATAGTAGCGAAAACACGTTTTTTCACGTTTTGGGTACGAAAAAAATGTTGTTTTGGAAAACAAAAAATACTACATAATAGTGCTTAAAAAGACGAAAATTATGAGTTTTGGACCATTGATATCGGTCAACAGGTTTTCGCAGAAAAATTCAAAAACCATTAAAAATTGCCGTTTTTTGACATTTAATTATAGGGAGTGTAATTATCATAGAACCTTGTGTCAGGGCTTAAATTGTGGCCACTGATGGTGCCTACCTACAATAAAAATTTCATGAAAAAATAATGGTAAGTTTTCGAGTAAATCTCAAAAATGTAAAAACACCTGTTTCACAAAAAAGGTTGAACAGCCAACGGTGGTCCTAGAAATTTTTTGATGAGCCCAATTTATTCCCAAAGAGTTGCTCTACAACCCCATTTTCATGAAATGTATGTAAAGTGTGATTTAACACCTTAAAAACACGATTAAAAGGGAAAAGGGTGGTTTTCCAGTTTTTTTGAATAAAAAGCTTTTCTTTTGAGTTTTCTTCGTGAGCTCTTTGAGCTTTTTCTTAAAAACAGACAAAAACTGCGGTTTTTCAACACTATAATTAAGAGAAAAATCGTAGGAATTATATGAATATGTTTCGAATAAAATTGGACCTGTAGAACAGGTGAAAAACAAACTAATAAAACTGTCGAAGAACGATTTTCAAGAAAAGGCTCTAAAGTAAAGTTTTTAATTAAAAAAACTGGAAAAAGGGTGGTTTTCAAACGGGGTTTTAAGGTGTTAAATCAAACCTTACATACATTTCATGAAAATGGGGTTGTAGAGAAACCCTTTGCGAGCCAAAATGCCAATCAAAAAATTTCTAGGACCATTGTGGGCCTTGTTCAACCTTTTTTTGTGAAACAGGTGTTTTTACATTTTTGAGATTTACTCGAAAAGTTACCATTATTTTTTCATGAAATTTTTATTGTAGGTAGGCACCATCAGTGGCCACAATTTAAGCCCTGACACGAGGTTCTACGATAATTACACTCCCTATAATTAAATGTCAAAAAACGGCCATTTTTAATGGTTTTTAATGGTTCGATGCATAACTGATCAAAGAAGTTCTTTTCATCGGAAATGTAAGAATCTAATATTTTAAAGGAAAACTGCCAATGCTGTGAAAGATCAGCTCCAAGATCAATATTTTTAACAACAGAAAACTGAAAGGGGGTTTTTATTGGCTATTCCATTCGTTGTGTAGCTCGTACAGGCAATCTGACAAGGCAGCAGCACTGGGTTTAAATTTTCTAGCTACATCCGAGAAAAATACCGAAAAGAATGGAACACAAAACAAATGACGTTTGATGTGGACATCCTTAGAATACAGCTCAAGATATTGCCGAATCTGCCATTCAACCCTCGTCCAGAATCAAATACTGTGAGATGTATGGTTCAGCAAGTAATTCAACTAATCTACTCTTATTACTCTATACTCGAAGATAAAAAAAGGATTTGATTGGTGTGAACAGTGTTCAGGATATCTTTACTTGGGTTGTCACTTTGCTCGTGGTCAACATAATAGTGTCATCTTATTGGGGATACCGAATTCTCAACTATAATGGACGCAGCAATCTTACGTCGAGTCGGCAGCTTGCATTCATCATTGAACCAGTCGTTACGATCGCTACGACTTCTACCTACGGTAGAGTTAGGAGTATTAATGTTAGTACTTTTAATCGCGCCTAACTCCTTGGTAGCCCTAATTGGGCATCGGGCTGGCTTAAACAGTCGATACTACGGTATCAATTATTCCGCTTAGATTGGTTCTTCATCTAGCGCATGGTACACCTCCTTGTTCACCTGCTAGTCTGGTACTGTCGGGGTTTGCAGCCTTTGTCTACTGGTTAGCGGAATTCACTTGTTTCAGGAGGCTTAAAATTCCGACGAGCCTGTCTCCCGTTAACCCCACGGTAAGATCTGCGGTAAGACCTATGGGGTGCGACAGCGAGGGAGGCCCGACCTTCGCTGGAAGGATGGCGTGGACCAGGACGCTCAGAGTTTAGGGATGCCAAACTGGATGACATCGGCTCAGAATCGGGACCGGTGGAGAGAACAGTTGCGCGAGGCCAGGATCGGATCCCGGTTGTAGAGCCGTTAAAGAAGAAGAAGAAGCATCCGTGGATTAGTCGGCTGCTTAAAAAATGTACTCGAGTGTTACTGCCTTCTCTAGTCTACCCTTAACCTATCATATCATTTTTTGTCCTTTGCGCTAAGCTCACTACAAGACATTGCACCATGACGGTCTGGTGGTATAAAGGGCGGCACCTAAGCTTAAACTTTCACATAAAAAAACTTCCAAGTCTAGAACTCTGAAAAACAGGGGCGGCAAAAGTGCGATGGAGGATCACTCTTTTTCTTTCAGGGAGTTGTCTCCGTCTCTGAGCATAAAGGTGCCACGATCTGAATTCAGATTTAGGTTAATGTGTCCTTGATAAGAGCTGTTTTATAGTTCTCGCTTTAATCGCTAAAATACTACTACTGACTCTATGCTTCTCTAAAACAAAAGAGTTGGTGTTACACTAAGGTTATATTTAGCGGCCTCTGGCGAATTTAGGGCAAGGATTTTTGATCATGCTAGGAGGAGTTATTCCATACCATACTTGATTTTAACTTGATTGATTTACTAGAACTAACATAAAACTGTGCACCTAGTTGGTAGAACCATGTTTTATATCTCCAGAAGGAAGGAACTGTCGTCAAAACTCTGCAATTACAGGAGTTCATGCCGCCAACACATATTTAGATCAAGATATTGAGGGTAATTAAACATTTAATTGCTGAAGACATTATATGTTTATCCAACCATAGGCGAAGTAGTAATTAGGAAGAGCGAAAAAACTAGTTGATCTCAAATTTTACCCTGTTTTTACATTCCATATTGAAGTATCATTTTCCTTTCATTGATATTTTAATATCACCACTTAAGCGGTTATAAATTTCAGTTAATTACATATACCCCCAAATCCTTCCACAAAAAAAAACTCTTATAAGTAAAAAAAAGGACAAAAAAAATTCCATGAAATTTCATAAAAAACCCTAAAAACGACACCCCCAACATGGCCACCCTCAAGCTAGGAGCGCTAACAAAAAGAAATTCCTAGAACAAATTTATGTCATTCCACATTCCACGCATAACCGCAAGTAGTATTCAAAACGTGTGTAAAAATAAGAATCCCCTCCCAAAAACCCCTTTTTAACGAATGAAAAAAAAAAAAAATGCGGTTGAAAAAGAATATCTATATTTTTCCCTTTTAGCATCTCAAAATTGTACCAATGACGTCATTAGCATCAAAGTCCAATCTTTGTGGGTGTATTTGATTTTCAATTGTCGCGGCGATACTCAAAAACTCGCATCATCCCCCTCTGGCCCCACTACCGAGAAAAATATCAGTAGCATCCCCCCTTGTTGTAGGGGAAGGGGGGGGGGCAAAGGGCTGTACTACTTGAGAAGTTGAAAATCTCTCAAATGACGTCATTGTACATTATTACGTAAATTACATAACCTCCCTTCAACCGTGCCGGTTTCATTTTTTTCCGGGCGATGAGTGCGGCGCGGGCGACGCGGGCGAGGGGTGGCTTTTATTTTTCCCCAAAATGGCAGTTGCCGAACCCTTTACGCACACAAATGAGGAAAAAGTTTGCTCTTAACGGCGAGGGGGTGGGGGTGGTACATGATGGGGAAAAAGCTGACAAGGATTTTATTGAACTTTTCGATCGTAGGTAGCTTTTGTGCCACCATGTCGATGACGTCACTTGATGGTCTGCGCATCTGTTTCCATGCGCATTATTAAGGGCGTTATATTTGTGATTGTGCCGTTCTCTCCTATACTTGATGCGCAATACTTATTTTTTTACAGTATTTTATTGTGTCGGTATTGATGCGAGCTTGCAGATGTGCGTATGACAATATCCCAGTAGGAAATAGTGCAAGCGCTTATGGCGTAATCAGAGAATTCATGCATGAAAAATCAAATAAAGTAAGTTCTTCTATTTGTAATAACTAAGAAGCGAATAGGTAATAACTACACTTTAGTCGGGCGAGAATGAAACATGTCAGAACGTGCTGAAGGTACCTTTTACAAATGTAATGTCTGGTAAGTGTACTTACCACCCTAGGACATCTACGTGTAAAAGTAATCGATTCTGTAATTGGTAATGTAACCTATTGACATTACAAATCGACACTACTCAATCGATTCGGTAATGCTTACATTTCCTACTGGGATTCTATAGCTGCTGTTTAACTTGCCCAACACATAAGCAGTCAAGCGGTAGAGGGAGGGGGAAGGGGAGGGGTGTTGTACGAAGGGGCGAAGTAGTAATGATAACGACACTTGGGCTCTGTGTTACACGGAAATAAATGGGGGATGAATGATGACGTCATAAGGTTTTATGTCCCCTATAAAGTACAGAACAGACACGTGGGTCGATATATTTCTTGCTAATAGCGAACGTGAGGTGTTTATTGGAAGGAAAATGTACTTTTCGGCTATTAACAACGCAGAAAAAAAAATGGTGTCAAATTTATTTATGCCAAGCTCTTAAGCAAAAAGTCGACATTTGCCCTCCCCATATGGTTGGGGACACGTGCGAGGGGAAGCTGGGCTAAGTCCCTGCCAGGAGCTTTTAATCCTGTGACATTTCACAAAAAACTGTCATGATTATAAAAGGATTTATTATATGTCATCCGAATTTTATCCCCACCACTCTGATTTTCCAGTCTTACGCCACCTTCCCCCCCCCCTACGGGAGAGAGAGCCTTAGCATAGGAATTTCAGAGTCCTTTTTCGAACTTCGCATAATTTTTATGGTGTATGTGCGCTCGACACGTTCCACATATCAGAAAGAACTATGCAAATACCGATAACATGCGAATGCCATTCCAGGACTTAGGACGGATTTTAAAAACGCTTTCATAATACTAAATATCCTGGGAGGCACTTTGTATTCCACACATCCTAAGCCCGGTCCACAGCGTGGTGGGGGTATTATTATGTACATAAATTTTTAGATTGTCTCCCACACCCCCCTCCTTGAAAACAGCCAGTACAGTAGTACAGTAGTACGGTTGCTGCCTGCAGCGCTATTTTGGATTAACTTTCAAAGGTTCTGTAAGTACTTATGTCCGGATCTTAGGCCCCTGCTGTGCCTATACACACATATATAATACTAATTCTGATACCAATCCGGCGAAGTGATGAAATGACGACTCCAATGCCACGACGGACTGTCAGCCAGATCCTACGAAGATATTTCAAGGTCTCATTTCAAGAAACAAATCCTTGTAAATTGCCGCACCACACCGAGGACGGGTTCGTTTGGAGGGATTTCAGGATCGATGGAATTGTTCCAATATCCAATATCCTTCCTTCCGATCTAAGATAGAACATTTCGGGTGCTCCATTCTGATAGGATGTTGTTTCGTTGCCGTTGCTTTTGTTGTATTTTTTTTATCGAGATTTTGTTTGAAAGGCAAAAAGGAAATAAGTAAATTTCAAAATCAATGGCTTTGATGGCACTCAATTTCTTTGGGCTATAAGCGGTGGTGATTTCTTAGTTAATTTGATGAACAGAAGAATTTTTCTTCTTCATTCTAAATAGGAAAGTGATGGCTCATGAGAGTAGGATTTTATCTATTAAGGATATAGAAGAAAATTGATTAAAGCCTGACTTTGAGACAATTTTTGTTTAAGAGAAATTTGAAAATTTATATGAGATGTATGTACATATTAGAGTGGGGTCCGAGGAATTTTTTTTTGTTTGACGTGCACCTTTTCCTTGGGTTCATTATCAAAATACTCTAAGCACTCTAGTTCCTTAATTTTTTTGACACATCTTTTCTTTTATCTCAAAAGAAAAGTCAACATCAGAAAAAAAGGCAACCGCGTCGGTACTAAAGTACCCATTTGGCGAATAATGTGGGTATGGTGGCGGGTATGGAAAATTCCGGATGGGTAAAAACCTGAGAGAGTACCAGAGCGTGTAACACGAAGAAGGCATCTGGTCTCGGCCCGTATTCGCCAAATCACACACAATAAAGGAAGACGTGCTACCGGCTACCTAGTCTATCAGTCACAGCACTGAGCCATCAGGATAAAAACGATGAAGGTATTTTCTATATCCTCCATTTCCACTCAAGAACTGTGTAAGATCGTGGCTCACTTCCGCAACTCATTTATCCACTTTTGAGAAAAGTCTAAAGGTCCAACGACTTTTCTTAACAAAGTCGTCTCACTTGCCTTGCCGTTAAGTTACAGGTTCAGAGTGCGTCATCTGTCTCCACACTGAATTTGTGTCCCCTCTAACATATTCCCGATCATAAAGACGCATACTTTCGCTCACCAGTATCTCTATGGGTATAATTCCTGCTATTACGCACGCCACATCGTTGGATATAGTCCTGTATTATGCGCAGCACGCGCGAACGTCGTTAAAGCTGGAGATACATGCATACGTGGGTGCGTGCGTGCATTCAAATGCAAACTGACATATAGTTATGTAAACAGAACGCACGCAAAAACGAGCAGCACACACAACAGACACATGCACTCGTCACTTAGAATTTTTTGTTATTTGTAAAAGACTACACGGAACCCAACCACGCAAGTATCTGTCAGCGGAAATTCGCCGCATACACCTCACGTTTCCAGCTCGCAGATCCTCTGTTAAAGTTACCTCTAGGATGTTGAGAGTTGAATCAGCCGTTAGATTCTCTTTATCCACTGAAGGAGGAAGGTCGGTACAATTTTTGTTGGTGATCAGACAGTACTTCGTTTTGGTGGTGTTAAATACAACACGATTCTTGTCGCCCCAATTAATAATCGGCCTTGTTTCTTATTTGATCGAGTATTCATCGCTTTGATGATTCTGACTAAACTCTGTTGACTAAACTCCAAGCTATTGGTATAAACTTCGTTCTAACGAACTGGATTAAGAGCTTTCTTTCAAGTCGTTCAATCAAGGTAGAATTGGATGGCGTCGAATCCAAACACCACGCCATTTCGGTCGGAGTTCCCCAGGGGTCAATTCTAACACTCGCACTTTTTCAAAGCTTTTCAAATAACATTTTCTCAGTTCCTTCTAACCCATTGCACAGCTTCTGTGATGACGGCGATACTCCTTTAGCTTCATTAAGGTACGACGAAGTACGTCCCAGACCTTTTGGTTTTGATCGTTAATTTATATCCAATTCGATAAACAGGGATATCAAACTTACTGTGCAATGCAAGTTTCAGCCACGAGTCCGACCTACAATCCGCAAATCCTAGATTCGATTCGGCCGCGCCTCGAGTACAAAGCATTTATCTGAGCTCGAAAACTGCCTGCGCGGCGATGGCAGCATTTGCGCCTCCATAGGAATGTAGTAGCCTTGATCAAATTTTGTTACTATAACCATAGCATCTGTTCCACTGAATAATGCTCTCCTTTGGGATTAAGGAATTTTAGAAAGGATATCAGGACACTTGTTGGCTTGATTACCGGGCACTGTGCCCTGAATTAATAAAAAGAAGAAATGGCGGAGGGCCTCACACCTCTAGGATTTGCCTTGAGGAGTATGAGACCAATTTTCATGGTCTTTGTGATCGCTCCGCGATAGTCGAACATCCAGGCCCTGCTTGAACAGCGAAGATAACTGCAAAGCCTTTAGGCAAACTGCTGAACCTGTTCAAGCGGTTTGGTCTACAAATATGAGGTATTGGGGTATAGCACAATAGGCCAAGGGATTGGTTGAAGTATGTAGTTTTGGAGCCAGTACCTCGTCAAAAGAAAAAGGTTCTTCATCCGCACACCAATTTTTTCTCGTAATACATGCAAATAATAGCCCACTGTGCTCCCTTCACGCTAACGTGTCCTCTTTTGGGAACACACTCTGTTCTAAAACTACTTTTATAGGTAGAATAGCTCGACGACCCCAGTCAGTATTTCCAAACTAATACAGCGCTATAGATTAAGAGCGTTAGCTTAATCGTCTACTGCCCGAGCACCCCCAGAACCACTACATATTATTATCTCTTTTTTATGATAAACTGGTAGTACATACAATATTTTGGAAATAAACCCTCAATCGACATGTTAAGTTCAGGTCTGCCGCCTCTTCGATGTGACTTAAGATGATTCCAGGTTCGGGTGTGACGACAAGAGACACAATCAGACCTATTTTGAACTCCGCTGGAGTTTTCTTTCATTGGTAGCATACGATTGTAAGAAAATTTCAGCGAAGTTCAGAATAGGCCTGAATATTTCACGAGACCTCCGCGCTGAAATACTGGATAACGTGAATGACGCAGGCAACGTCACGGGCTCCGCTTTCTACCAGATTGAATGGGTAATAGGAAAACTGCAACTGAATTTTAAGAACGAATACCACAGTAGATGATGCGGACCATCTATGGACCATCCTAGGCCGGTATCAGCTGACAGAAACATAGATCCAGAAATACTTGCACTTCATCTTCAGGCATCGTACGATCTATTAACTGCTGCTCTATAAGACGATGGCATTTCCAGTTCTTACATAGGGTTTTAAACCTAGGATACCTAGCAAAATTCATTAGAATCTCTTGAGTGCGAAATTCTTAGGAGAACAGTTGGTCCCATATGTGAAGGAAGACGATTTCCGACCATGAGGAGATCTACAAACTTGGACAAGAGATCGGTAGGCTCATCTGGCTTATATTTATGAGGAGAAACCTGCTCGGAAAGTATTTTGCAGCAGTAAACCAAATCTTCGCTGGAAAGATGGCGTAGATCCACAGGTAGGGGATGACAAACTGGTTGATATCAGCTCGGAATCAATACCAGTGGGCTTTGGTTGCGCAGCTGAATATATAAGTCTGTATTGAGGCAAAATAATATCGTAATCAAACGTTATAAATTTGCTTTGATTTGCGAATAGTATTTATTATAATAAATTGCTGCTTTTTGTAATCTTAGCATTCCATAAAATATAAGTAACTTGTGTTCAACATCTACCAAAACTTGTCGCTATGTTCGTAAGGCGTTTTATATTTGCAGTAGAATGAAAGTAATGTCTTAATTGTAAAGCAGAATTAAAGCGTTTTTTTTTTAAATTTCTCTATACCATTTACAAATAAAATTATCGTTCAACAAAAATCTGTCCACTTTTCTTAACAAAATGTGTCCTGAAACCATTAGTTACGTTTTGTTCCACATTAAATAAAATACCAAGAATTACAGGAAAACTTTATCAATTCCTTCTAAGTATAACCCAGAAATAGCTTAGACAATGCTAACAATTTGGCGTTCACATTTCCTCCCCAAGAAGTCCCAAAAGAGGACGACGATTTTTCTCTATATTTCGGGTAATTAAGAACCTAAAACTTTTACAACCCTAGGTTTACTTTCAATCGTACAAACACACACACACACACAAAAAGCTGAACCCAAAGTAATTTCTCTAATTATCTTGGAAAACCAGCCCTCAGGAAATCTTAAATAAACATTTTACACCAGCGGAAAACCGGCAAATTTCCTCCTCTTGTGGTCAAATTGAGTAAGAAGTAAAACAGGTTTTCCGTCCTCCGACCATAATATCAGTAGAAAGTTTATCTTATCACATATACACAAAAGAGGGTAAACGAAAAAAGTTTTTCAATAAAATAAAAAAAAAAAGAAGAAGAAAATTTTGTCTCTACTTGTTCGGCAAGGATGTAGGCGGACTACAGCTCGGCACTTGTATTATATATGGAGTAGAGGAGCTCATCGAAAGCCATTTTCCAGGGATTCACACAAGAACCCGAGAGGAGCACCACCGATGGCACTCTTCTTAGTCCACATTCACAGACCAAACGAAAATTCTTTTTATTCCTCAATTTTCGGTTCTTTTGAAAAAAAAAAAAAAAAAAAAAAATGAGAACCCAACTGCAAATAAAAAATGTCGGCTACAGCCCCACCCCCACCAAAAAAAAAAAAAGAAAGACCTCAAGGAAAATTGGGAAAAAATAAAGTCGAGGTAAATATAATAACGAAATGAAATTGAAATCTTTTATTTCACCCACTTGCATCCAGACATTGTCCCGGGGGAGGCTGCCGCCGAAGGGAGGAATGGCAGCTTTTAATTTTCTGTAAATTAGAAAATATTAAGTAAATACTTACCACCACCAACCAGGGTACTTTGGGGTATTTCATAGGAATTTCTGGTTTATTATATACTAGCAAAAACCCGCGTGCGTTGCAACGCCTTTTAATAAAAAAAAATTATGTGGGCATACTCCGGGATAGGAAATGGTTATAATGAAGCATGGTTATGGGTACATAAAAGAATTTAGAGTTACCTATAAAAAATATGCTTCAAATTTATTAAAATTCGAGGTTGAGCACCACCTATCGGAAAAATTGTGTACTACGTGCATAACAGACACCTAGGCAATCATATTCAGAATACGTTGGCAACATTAGCTGTGTTCCTTTTCTACTTTTTACTACTTGTGAGCAGAGCAGAAAAGGAACGCAAAATTTGCTGATTTGAGTAAAACCTATCTTAACATTTTTGATGTTATTTTATTTGTATATAAACAAAAAGTTAAAAGAATTTACAACAAAATAGAAATTTATGTGATTAATTTTCAAAATGAAACGAAAGAATAGTTTTAGATAATAAATACAAATAAAATTTTGTTTATAGATGTTTTTATATGAAAAAAGCTCAAAACAATCAAAAGCCATCTATGGGATTTTCAGTAAATGCAAAATAATTCACAATAGACTCCAAATAAGAGCTTTCCTCTAGCGGATTTCAATTGCGTTATTGCAAGTGATATCCACTCGTTTATAAGAGCAAGTGTAGTTGCTAGTACGCACTTGTAAAAAATTGTAAAAATTAGCAGAAAAGGAACGCAGCTAGTAGCTTTATAAATTATAGCCTATAGCAAAAAACCCGTGTGCGTTGCAAGGCTTTTAAATAAAAAATAATTATGTGTGCGTTGTACGCGGTAGGAAAAAAAGTATAATGAAAAAACAATAAATCTGGAAAAAATTGCCTCTTCCCAATCTTATCGGTGATTCAATTAGAACAGCGTTATGTATTCAAAAAGATATAACTTCTCGGTGAATTGGAATTTTAACTTTCTCTTTTCGGTTAGCCGTTACACTGCTCCCTTCTTACTCAGTATTCGTCCCGAACACAGCTTCCTCCAGGTCCCGTTTTTTCCGATCGAACTTTTTGGAAGCGATAGATGACATCGTTTAACCTCGTGATGACAATGTAGGGGCGCACAAATTTGCAAACTTCGACTCTTTCTACCGTTTTTACTGTTTCTATACTGGTTAGAGGGAATTTTAGAAATTTACTACATTTCAGAATGTGGCTTGGGAAAATTCGTGCGTCATATTGGACCCGCAATTTTGAATTTATAAGCTTTGATCATAAATTCGTTGTTTGCCCTAAAAGCCCCCAAATACCGATTTTCATTGCAATCGAAATACAATTGGAAAAATTCGTCGGCCATATTGGCGCGGCCATTTTGAATTTATAAGTTTTCTTTTAAGTTTTTGATCATAAATTCGTTATTTGCAACCTTAAAAACCCCTAGATATTCACTTTCATTGGAATCGGAATACAATTGGAAAAATTCGTCCGCCATTTTGAATTTATAAGTTTTGATCATAAATTCGTTATTTGCAACCTTAAAATCCCCCAGTTTTCGATTTTCATTGGAATCAGAACACAATTGGCAAATTCGTCGGCCATATTGGCACGGCCATTTTGAATTTATAAGTTTTGACAACAAATTCGTTATTAGCGACCTTAAAAACCTCTGTATACCAACTTTCATTGAAATCGGAACACAATTTGCGTGGCCATTTTGAGTTTTCGGCGGCCATGTTGAATTTTTTTATAAATTATAGCCTATATGTTATTCTGATATATGAGCTATATTATTGTAAAGTTTCATTAAAATCCAGTCAGTAGTTTTTGCGTGAAAGAGTAACAAACATACATACAAACATTCACGTTTATAATATTAGTAAGATTGTGTAGTGCCGGATTTGGATGTTTTCCTAACAACCTCTAATTTTGTTTCAACGAATTTTGAACAAAGAACATTTTGTTTTTATAGCACAAGGAAAGTGGAGTTCAGAATTTCACTGAATCCATCGCTCATTCCCTTATATACAAGGGAGGTGATAACAGCTAACACATTAAAGCCACAGTATCAGCGTCTACTGAATTTATCTTTACCCTACACCTCCTGCACCCAAGTGTTCTATAAATAAACACAATAAATAAACAAGGTATCTTCAGAACGCACAAGCTATTGAAATGTTTCCAAGAGTTAGAAGCCAACAAATCCGCTGACAATAGAAGTTCTAGTCCTAAACTTCGGCGCAAACTGTCCGATTATACTTCTTCTTCTTTGTAGTTTGTACCGGGAATCTTGTAGACTTTTTATATGTTGGACCAATGCCAAAAAAAAGTGACTACACAACTACTCTAACGAAGCCCCAAGAGAAATTACTTTTGGGTAGTATAATCCCAGTCGGGAATATTGGAAGCCCTTACTTATGTATTTGATTACTTCAGTCCTGATTTGACACTGCAAACGTAATCGGTTAAAATGTAAATTAATACAGAATCCACAACGTCCACAGCCAAAGTACTACTACTTACATTTTGCATTACCTGGTAATGCAGAGGCTAATGCCTCTATGCTTGTGATTTATTTGTTCTGTTCTGTTATTTCTTCGTTCTTTTGATTCTTTCTCCTTTTTACCAGTAATGACCTATGTAAGGCCTTCCATGGCTATGACATTTCTATATGTTAATTGTAATTAACAAAATAATCCAGCTGGTAGTGTATACCATTTACAAAATCAGGCATTCAGCATTAATAGCTGCGTTCTTTTTACACCGTGATCCCACTCAGATCATTAACTTTCAAGCAAACCAACAACAACAACTTGATCCAAAAAAGATTGGGATCAAAATCTGTGATACAAAAATAGCTTGTGTAACAACCATATCCTAGACACATCTCATTGGAAAATCCAGAGCTTTTATAATTTTGTTCTGTTTTCTTTAATTTTAAGGGTTGGTAGCTCTGCTAAATTTCATAAATTTATTTGGAAAAATGATTGAAGGTTACCTTTTGTTAATTTTGGAAGTCAATTAAACATTTTTATAAATTCTTTTTACATCAGAAATATTTTTAATAAGTTTTAGAGACTGATATAAAATGCGACAGAACATATCAAAATTCAGAACTACAACTGTAAAAAACTAAATTTCTTCCATGATCCAAGTCCGTTCTTTTATGCTCGGCTGATCTAATCTGGATCGTGGTGTAAAAAAAACGCGGCTAATGAAGAAGTTCTTCCTTTCCCGACTGGGATAATAAAATTACACCCTCGCACTTGCACTCCCTTCCTTTTTCATTCTAACTTTCCAATTTTAGAAATATAAATAAAACCACTGGACCCTAAAAGTATGCAAAATTAAATATAAATAGGAATTGCCAACAAAAGTAGACAGCAAAAATAACCGGCCCACAGAGACGCTACGTCGGTAAAAGCTAATCTATTTAATATTATTATATGCAAAATCTTTGGTTTTGGTTGGTCTGGTCTAGTTACTCTCAAGTTTTAGAAATAAGTCCGGGAGTAATTTAAAATAGCAAGCGGGAGGAAAGAAAGAATAACATGATTGATATAGTAGAAGGCTTCCTCGATCATGCTTATAGGCGATGGCAGAGGAGTTGACGATAAATTGCTGTCAAATGCGAATTAGTGTTTGGCGTGCCGTTTTGTTACCACAAACCGTGTACCTTTGGTCGAGTATGACGGATGCTTAAAGCTACCCTGTGGAATTTAGGAAGCTTAACACTGATCTCATTTCCAGTCTGGAGATCTCTTTTAAGCCTTCAAAAACATAACTGCCCTGGCCACCGTGTTTGTACGAAGCTTGGCTTTAGCTAAAGCCACATATTTACAGAGGAAGTGAACAAGTGTTTCTCTCTCTCTCTTTCGTCTCCCCGCATCCGAGTAAAAATAAGACTCGCCCGCAGCTACCATGAAGCTGACACGCACGACCAGTGTCAAATGGTCCTTTTCTAACCTCAGATTTGAAACGAAAGAAAAAAATATTTTCGTAGAATAAAGCATCTTACGCTTCTTAAAACAAATAGCAACAGGCATGCACAAAATCACCTTTATGACTTTAAAATATTGTATAGGACGAAGAAAAAGGGTAATTATTGCGGTGACCATAAAGGGTGCCAATAGCATACTCAGTAAATAAAGCTCTCGGTCGATTACGTAGGTCTAGCAGCATTGGACGTGATTAGTGCTTAGCTGGGGTATTGCTTGGTAAAAAAAAAACACTCGCGTTTGGAATATTATATGCCGATGGGGGCGCATTTATAAAATTGCATGTCTGAATTTTTAGATATTCGTGTCTGTGGCGGAAGCGTGTATGCCTGTGGCTGTTAACTCTGGGGGTTAACTCTGGAAACGTTCAATTTAGCAAGATTATGTACAAGATCATTTTTGTTCGCAATTTAATTTAGATTATTATTTTTGTATGTGCCACTTTTTGCGCTAAACCCCAAAGTTTTCGAAATATTTAAAATATGCTATATTCGCTAAACTCCAAGCTTTTGATATTGATTCAGTTATAAAGGACTGCATTAAAAGTTCTTCTGGCTGACACGAAATCCAAAAGCTTATTTATCCTTGTCGGTGTACCCCAGGAATAAATTCTATCACCCTTTATACTAATAATCTTTATAAATGACCACTCAGTTCACAGCTTCGTCGATGATCCTACTCTGCGTTACAATTGGGCCTTCGATAACCCAAAACAAGAACGTGTCAGATCTTATCGTTAATGACCGTGAGCTTATGTTCGACTCAATCAATAGGAGTATTGAAGGCAATCTTAATTAGGGCTGCTATAGCCATGGCGAATTCAAAAAGGAGTTCCATCTTGTATAAACCAAAACGAGTAACATCGTCCCATCAGTAGAGCGTCTTGTATTGGTGACTAAACTACCTCTTAATATCCTAGACACAGGACCAACGATGCAATGATCTTTAAACCAGCATTCCATTGTCTAGGAGTCTTTAAGAAGATGAATTTCCCCCTGTTAACTAGTTATTCGGGTTGTGTTACACAATTTTGCATTCCACCTCTATCTTCGTTGGAGGCGAGACTAGATCAAGAACAAAAAATAATATTGCCCCTTGCGTCTACAGCAATATATTTGCGTAATATGAAGATGACGTTGCATATCTAAACCATTCTGATATCACAGAGATATATTATTATGTGTGTGAAAACTTCAGCCATTTTGGACACTCAATTCCCAGTAGGACCGGTAAGCTTACAGAAGTACTGAAATCAGCACTTACTGGTAAGATGTGGGCCTTACCACTCCCTTTTACAGAAGTGCTTACTTTTACACACGATGTCATAGGGGGTAAGGCCTTACTATGGTACTTACCTTAGAGTACTTATAGAACTGCTCATCTGTAAGGGGTATAGTAAGGCAGCAAATGGAACATTGCGAAAAGAGATATTCATGGGCGCCTGTGGATATGTGATCCGGTGTCGAAATGCTTTTTTTTTTCATCTTTTACAAATGCCTTTCTTTTTCCAAGCCCGAGAGTGGCTTTACCTAAGCAGTCCCCCAACTAAATTCTCCACTTCTCCAAAGCTGCTTGTCCTCCGTATCGAATGAGAACCGCGCTATTGAGTATGCTAACGTCGCATTTTATGTCGACGAATATAATTGCCCGTTTTCTTTCTTTCTATAAAATTTATGAAAGCTCCAGGAAAGCTCCCTTGAGTCATCGGGCAGACTCTCACTTATTTGGGTATAATTCTGGACTACACCTTACCATCTGCCTTCTCTTGTAATGGGGTTTGTAAGGGCTCATCTAGCACCAAGAAAATAAGGGGTACCCCTTACCAGATGAGTACTTATTTCAGTGCTCCATCGGTAAGGCCTTCCTAGAATTCCTACTGGGTTGTTTATTGTCAGTCAGATCAATCTATGTTGGCATTTTTGTAAAACTAGAGAAATTTGTGTATTGCATTTTATGTATTTTATTGTCTGCGCAACTCAAAACCGAATTAGACGCTGTTTACGGAGACCTACCTATTATTTGCAGCCGTATAAAATGAGTGACTAATTGATCGTATTGGTTGAGGCGCTTGTTCACTATAACCCAGTTGGAGTGGTTTGAGCGAAACCACTGGGATCGTTTGCATCGATCAATGACTATAGATGAAGCTTGGGTCAACTACCACACTCCTAAGGCAAAAGAACCGTGGTTTGCAAAGGACGAACCTAGTTTTAAAAAAAAGTGAAGACGATTACATCGGTTATGACTGGTCGATGATGACAACCAATCTACACATTACAGTGAGCGATAAATTGAAAATTCATCTCAAAACCAATAATTTAACACTAGATTTACCACACCAGTCAAAATGACTGGTTTTGTAGTTTCAGTTTCAAATTCCTAGTTAACCCCATTTTTTTGTTTTAAAACGATGCAATGATATTTGTAGCGATACTTAATTGAATAGTAGTAGGCGGTCAGATTTATTTTTTTTATTCAAAATCAAAAAGGTTTTGATTATAATCGGCACTTCTACCAAACCAAAAAATTTTTTCTAAGACCAGTCATTTTGACTGATGTCGGTAAATATCGGTAAGTCAAATTGTTGGTATATCTAGTGTTAAATTTCAAACGCAGTAACCTAAACTGATACTGCAAAACGGAATGTTTTTGAGATAGTTTTACTTCGAGTCTCGAAGCATTTTTTTTGGGTAAGCTACACAACTGTTCCGCACTAAAATCTCTATTTTTGTTATAACGCTCAGAAATACTTAAATAAAAAAAGTATCTACTAAACCACCTTATCTATGCAGTTGTAGACTTATGCCACATATGCCTTTTCTTTCTCTTAAGTTTTCTTTCCAGTTCTTGTTGGCATAAAATGAATTTTGTTGTTGTCCTCTACGAAGCAAAGTCTGCTCCATTTCCTTCAAAACTTTCTTGAAATGCCAAGGATTCTTCTAGGTAGAGTTCGTCTTTCTAATTCAATTTAAAATAACCGAAGAAAGTTTCTTCCAGTTTAATCATATTTGAATATCTTCTGCACAAAACCAACTGCTCAGGTCGTCCGAATATTTAATAGAACGACGATAGCTTCTATTGGTCTAAAGTGGTTGTTTCCCTTCCAAATGCATTCAGTTACTAAACAAAGTGTCTTCTCAAAGGCGTGGAATGCAAATAAGATTACAAAGGCAGGTGTATCATTGTGCCCACAACCTTGAACAGGCCATTACTATATACCAATCTATGCCCACTTGTTTCTATATCTTCCGATGCACAGCCAGTGCTTTTACGTAAAGGTGTTAATCAATCTTAGTTGTTAAGTTAAATAGTTATTGATTAAATATAATTTGATCGTTTTTGCCACAAGCTTCGATAATTTCAAATGTGACGTGGGAGTGTCAATGCAAGCATATAAAACATTGTATACAGTGTGCGACACAAATGTTGCCCTTAGGTTTCGTAAGATTATAAAAACCAGAAAATTGCATGCAAAGCCATTTTTAATCTGGAAAAGAATCTTTGAACATTGCTTCTTCCTAATGGCTGCCTCTAACATCGACGCAGTTTTAATTCATTCTTTGAACCATGTATCTTGGATCCTTATAGCTTTTCTCAGTTATTGCTGCGATAGCAGTATTTGGTGTTGCGAATCTTTAACAGTATTTGGTGTTAGCCGATGTTTATAAATTCTTTATTTGAGACCCCAAGGAAGGTGCCAATCCCCAATGCTAACTCGTAGAGAAGCAAGAAAACTCAAGAGGTATGTGACGAGGTATGTGAGCTATGAACAATACATATATCCGTATCTATGTTCAAAGCCGAAGACGTTTGTTCTAAATTTGGAAACGAGAACAGCGACTTATTTTTTCATTCAATTTGGCATCATGGCGACAAATCGCAAAGTGTTTTCGCTAGGAATATTTCATCTTTAATATGGGTTCGCCAAACTCTTCCACAGCAAGAGCCTTAATGAATATCCACTCCGGGTTATAATGTTATCTTAAAATATTGTGATTTCACGCGTTACGTCCATAAATTACGTGAAGCGTTTAGGGGTAGGGGGTCGAGACGAAGCTCACCATATCTCACGTGGAGAGAGGGGGTCTCGCCAAATATCAAGTAATTTTTTTCTTCAAGAAACAGTGAATATTTGGTAGAAAACTGGGTGAAATTAAGTAAAATCTGTTTCTCCGGTCGGTCGGCAGGTGGCCCGATGAAGGCCACACAATTCTAGTTTGACTGCGGGATCAGGGCTTCAGGTATCCCCCTGACAGGCCGTGGCATGCAGGTGACGTCATGATTCGCTACAGACACGCAGACGAAGACGACAGTTTAGCATAGCAGGCTGTTAATTCAACAGCAAAAATATTCATGGGCTCAAACGCACAAACAGATTCATGACTGGAAAAACCTTTAAATTACACTGACCACCATGTTTGCAGGAGCAGGCGGCGCGGAGGAACTAAATTTATGGGAAATTCTCTCGCCGCCGCCGTTTCCACTTTCGTGCCAATATGTTTGTGCCTTGAGGCTGTTCCAGGCTCACGCCGTGAACATCCGTGAACAAGCGCGAATGCGAGTGTGGGTGTTTTTCGCGCCTAGTTCGCACTTTGCTTTCAGGTTCGACTCGATACGTTATGAGTTCGAGCCGTAAATTCACGGCTTGAGGCTGAATAGAAGTTCAGATCTTCAGGCCAAAACTAACGAAAATTGCCACACGCCATACCCCAGTGTCCGAGGAGCCAGCAGAGCGATAGTTACCCCGTTTATGACTAGGTTCAACCCAGGTTCAACCCCGTCAGAAATGGGTGTTGAGTTGAAACTGGATCCATTCAACCTAATTCAGCTCTTCTACTTGGGTTGAGTTATTATTTCGCTTCATATACGCGGGTTGAGTTGAAATTGGGTTGACGTGACATTTGTTTTGTTTGTTTACCATCCGTGAAGTCCGCCTTTGGCGTTAGTTTTGTGTTCGGTGATTTTGCTTGCACAGGAACAAAAAAATTAAATTCGTTCTGAATTTTTACATATCTATAAAAGAGAGTTCCGCACAAAAATTTGAGGTTATGTTTTGATTTCAGTTCAACTCTCAGCCTTATTCTCGTTGTCGAGTGACGTAACAGACCACTTCGACCTTAAATTGGTATTATCGTTGTCAATCTTCAGACTTCTGGCGAGTAAATCGACAAAATTCGAATTTAATTGTCGCAAAGTGGCGTGAGAAGTGACATATTCCTTGATACGTGGGTAGATATCGACAGTTTTATTCCAAGGCGTTCCTCGTAGTCGCGTTACTCGCCAACAAGAATACCACCTTCTACTTCAACCCGAAGTGAACTCAAACCGACATCACATACGATGGTCGAAATTTCGACTCAATCTCGACTCTCTTCAACCTAGTCATAAACGGGGTAAGTGTTATAAGTGACAACAGGTTTAAGTATCGTCTTGTTCATCCAGTATATCATTTGTAGTGTAAACCCCCATGCCTTAGTCAGTCAGTCAGTCTTTTACAGGTAGATTGAACCCTAGTGTTTTTACTGACGGCGTAGTCCTGTTGGCGTTCCAATTTACTCTGTTGTCAAGCATTACTCCCAGATATTTGACCAAGTCTGAGTACTCAGCTGTCGCCATATTTTGTTAAGTATCGGAATGTATCTCTATTTGTTCATCCAGCTACCGAAGATCCATCATTCTGCAGCAAGATTATTAACAGTGATTACGTCTTAAAATAATCCTCCTTAGATAATTAATCTCTTATAAGTCGCACTCGTTCCCAACTCGTGTTCAATTAAAATCAATTGGAAGTGAGTTTCGTGCTCACAACGCCATAATTAGTTATGCATGAGGCCCAGCCCAGGAACTTGTGAGAAATTCTCAATGGAATTTAATTAAAATTTAATCCTTTTTTTTCCTCCACATTTCTTGGAAAAATCTTAAAACTTGTTAAGAATTGAAATGAAGAAAAAAAAACTCAAAAAACGAAAGTAATAGCATGTCACAACTGGGGTCTCATCTGCCAGGAGAAAGGACTTCGAAGGAGATGAGCAGAAAAAAAGCGCACATAAACTTTTCCGAATGTCCTCAAAGCTCATCTTGTCTTTCTGGTGGTGTTTCGGCATGCGATAATTAAATTTTTACGCCATTCTGGCTGCCATTGTACGTGCGGGAATGAGTGACCCTCAGATCTGGAGGTGAGTGGAAAACATCCGGCTTCGCTGGCTTCTTGGGGCCCGGGCCTCTTGGGTAATTGCTGTCCTCGGGAGCCTAAAATAGCGCTCAAACAAGGAAGGAAACTCAAGAATTAAGTTTGACATCATTGAAGATAGTTGGTCCCTCGTCAATGGCGTGGCGGCCTGAAACTTGACAACAAGACGAAGTGATCCTGGAGCTGGAGCTGAAATTCCCGGCAGCCGCTCGTCGGCAACTTCACTTAATAATGCAGAAGTCCTTCTCTCCAAGGATCCCAAGGATGCTCGTCGTGCAGGCACATCAAGTCGACTAGAAATTTTCAAATTAAATTTTAATTAGAATTCGTCGTCAGTCTGCGTGAGAAGCGATTGTTTTCGCATTAGTGAGCATTTCTTGAGTCTGGTATGCTGGCCCTGTGCGGGGGAGTACGCCGCCCCCATCTTATGGGTAAACTCTCTCAAAAAGCAGTTTTATGATTTCCTGCAGAGATCCTTGGAGCCAGGTTAATGACTATCTCTAGTTGAGTGCTTAAAAGTTGTACTTTATAAAAGGCAAAACGCTGTGCAAGAGGTGACAGATAATGTATGTGGCGGCGATAAAAGACGCACTAGAAACTTTTTAATGTCGTCTGTTGGATGTGTTGACAGATTTTTGTGCTGGTGTTGAAATTAACTACTTTTGTTTTTCAACGACTTTATTTTTTCTCAAATCGCAATATTAGTTTTCACTTAATAATAAATCAGACATGGCGGATTCAGACATGCGACTTATGTGCGCTTTTACACAGTGATCAGCTTCAAGTGTCACTTTATGGTCTCGAATAAGATTTTGTAGCTTGACGCCATCTCCAAAATGAAAATTATCAAAGATATCCAAGACGAAACCAAAAAGAGCAAGATAGATTTTTATTTCAAAAAGTTGCAGGGACACAGTTGTTTGTGCAATAAGTACAATTTCTGCTGCATGTACTGATTAGATTCAAAAAGACGAAGATTTTTAGGAGCATCAACACCAACGGGGATAATTGTTATTCCTGATTTTATCATAAACATCAACCTAGATTATCCCGGATAAAATCCAAGATTGAAGTTTGCGGTCTTTAACGGTCCAACCCACAACCTTAATCCACTACTGATTTGTAGTTATTCACAAAAGAAGATATTCATGTTGATTTAGATTTAGATTAGGTCATAGGAACAAGAAGAACCACAATTACTAGAACTTACACAACGTTCCAACAATCGTAACAAAAAACGGCAACACCGGGAATGCTTCACTCGTCGAGACCATACAACTTTTTCTCTATATTATCAAAATGTCAGAGGGCTTAGAACCAAACTTCATCTTCTTAGACAAAACATTTTGACTTGTGATTATGATATTATTATTTTAACAGAAACTTGGTTGAACGATACTTTTTTGAATTCTGAACTCACTCATTCAGGTTTTACTGTGTATAGATGCGATAGAAACGAAAAAACCAGCGATCGTACTAGAGGAGGCGGCGTACTTATAGCAGTCCGTTCGTTTTTTAAATCACATTTGATTGTTAATCCTGACATCTCAGTCGAACAACTCTTCATAAGCATCTGTCACAGTGGCTCGCGTCTCACGATCGGCGCGGTGTACATTCCTCCAAACAGCTCCGATAAATTATATGAGAAACATAGCAAATCTCTTGTATTAGTTAAAAATCAATATTATGATTCAGAGTTTTTGGTAGTAGGCGATTTCAATCTTCCCTCGGTTGAATGGATGAATTCGAAATGCTCTGCGAAATACTTTAGTTTAAGGGGACTCTTCACCGATATTTGGTTGAAAATCGATTTTTTGACGAAATTTTTTTTATTGCCTATTCTGATAGAGTAGACTTTTCTGAATTATGTAGCGTTTTCACATTTAAAAAAAAATGTTTATAACATAGTTTTTTCGTGTTTTTTCAATAGCGCGCACGGGCGGGGATATTACTCCGAGCGTCGCGCGTCGACAGACGAGCTCGTTTCTTTCAACTATTTTCTTAATTTCTCCGAGTTCCTCGTTCCACAATTTTCAACCGATTTTAATTTTATAAAGTGGAAAATGTTCGAAAATTATAACTGAATAAATCTGTCAGACAGAATTTTGAAATTTTAAAAATTCATAAAGTTATAAACAAAAATGTAATAAAAAACCGAAAAAATCGAGATTTTCGGCTGTTTTTCGACATCGCCAGACATATTTGTGGATTGTTAATAAACAAAAAAAGATATCAAAATTCTGTCTGACAGTTTTGTTTATTATTAATTACTGAACATTTTGGCACTTACAAAAATAACATCGATTCAAAATTCGCGTGCAAGGAGCTCGCGAAAAATACCCCTTTTCTCGGATGTTTATTAACAAAAATGTTGCTTAAAATTTTTTTTCCCACAATTGATTGGATTTGATGTTTTCAACGTTGAGAGAATTGGAAGTGTCGATGACCATTGATCCACTTGTAAACGTCGATGAATTTCATCCTCCATTGCTTTGCGATATTAAATTACCCTCTGTGGTACAAGGAACTAATTCATTAGACAAATTAAATTTTTTTGGTGCAAACTATTTTCAATGTGTCTGTTTCTTAAATTCCTACGACTGGGACTCTATCTTTACAAACGATGATATTAACAAAGATGTTTCGATATTTGATGAAATTGTAAACAATTGTATAACTCAATTTGTACCACTAAAGGCCCTTGGAGACGCTAAAACATGGTACGAGTAAACATGGTACAGGGACCATGTTCGAGGTGATGTTTGCCGTGTACGGGCCGGTACGCGTACCACTTTTTTGGTCCGACCAACGGTTCGAGTAAAATCAAAACTGGTTTGATTTTCGTCGATGTTTGTGGGCGGAGTTTCGTGTTGGTGATACCATGTCCTACCGTTTGCGGACTTGTTCGACCAAATTTACTTGTATACGAAATGTTTCAATTTACCAGTTGACAACTGAATGACAGATTAACTTGAAATATTTTGACAAGAGAGCGGTGTTCAAGTAAATCGGTCTTAGCACATGTCTTACCGTCTGCGGGTTTTTGGTCGTACCATGTTTACTCGTACCATGTTTTAGCGTCTCCAAGGGCCTTAAAGCGACACCGCACTGATCTTTTTCCTGATTGGGTATCAAGACATGCGAAATATTTAATCAGAGAAAAGAAAAAGGCACACAAGAGATACAAACAAACTCGTTCACCGGCAGATTATGAAGCTTTTTCTAACCTTAGAGCGGCAGCAAAGGCCACATGCGAAAAATCTTACATCGAACATAGCGCGAAGAAAGAGGACGAGATACGTTCGAACCCGCGTGGTTTTTTTGTTTTGTAAATTCGATGCGTCAGGACAATGATATTCCGGTCTCAGTCTCTTTTGAAAACTATGTAAGCAGCGACCGCTCTGAAGCCTGTAATCTCTTTGCGGACTTTTTTGGTTCTGTATTTCTTCCTGAAGATGTCGAGGACTGTGACTCGCGCGATATTGACTGTGTAATATTCGCTAACAAACTGCAAATTTCTATCACTGAAGTATTTGAGGGACTTTTAAAATTGAATGTAAACAGAGGCCCTGGGCCTGATCTCATTCCAAATGTCTTTCTTAAAAATGCTATTTACGGCATTACTAAACCTCTTTACATTCTATTTAATAAGTCCCTCAATACTGGTATTTTTCCAATTGCCTGGAAAAATAGCAGAGTCACACCAATTCACAAATCTGGTGATAAGAGTAATGTCCAAAACTATAGACCAATATCAATTTTAGATTCTATACCGAAATTTTTTGAAAAGTTAGTGACTGATAAGTTGTTTCAGTTACTTCGTCCTATCATAGTAGACCAACAACACGGTTTCTTGGATAGAAAATCTACTGCCACTAACCTGGCTATTATACATCATCACATTGTAAATGCTATCGAAAACCGTAGTCAACTCGACGTTATATACACTGATTTCGCGAAAGCATTTGACAGAGTCTCACATAATGTCCTTGGTACTAAACTCCAAAAACTCGGCATTGCTGATCCTTTACATTCATGGCTCAATGATTATCTTCGCGACAGAAAACAAATTGTATGTATTGAAGGTTCCAAATCGAGAGAAATTCAAGTGACCTCAGGTGTCCCGCAAGGATCACATTTAGGTCCTTTGCTATTCATTCTTTTCATTAACGACCTTCCTCTCGTGTTGAGACACTGTCAAATCTTACTATATGCCGATGATGCAAAACTTTTTTTCCCGGTGAACTCGGTCGATAATGCTCTATTGGTACAAGATGATCTGAACTCTTTCATCACGTGGTGTCACGAAAACCGTATGTCTGTAAATGCTTGGAAATGTAAAGTAGTCCGTTACACCACGAAGAAAGAACCAATCACCTGTGATTATGTAATTGAAAACACCGTTCTAGATGCACAAAAAGAAATCACTGACTTAGGGGTTACTTTTACTTTCGATGGTAAATTTCATGAGCATATAATCAAAACAACTAACAAGGCGTTGCGAGTTTTAGGTTTTATAAATAGAAATTCAAATGTTTTTAAACAACCGGCAACCTACATAATACTGTTCAACTCGCTAGTCAGACCAATTCTTGAATACGCGTCACCAGTGTGGTCTCCTTATACGGCAACAGACGTGAAATTGCTGGAATCTGTGCAGTCAAAATTTATGAGAGGACTAGCTTATTTGAACGGACAACCTCTTAATTTTTATGATCACGATTATTCGCTCATTAAACAACAATTCGAAATTAGATCGCTCGAGAATAGAAGAATTATTGCTGATTGTCTTTTTTTATTTAAAGTCTTAACTCATTTAATTGACTGCCCATATATTACCGCGAATGTTGGTTTTCACGTACCGGCGAGGGCCTTTCGTCAAAACAGACTCTTTGCAATCCCAAATTGTCGCACATCGCTAGCAGAAAATAGCATGATCAACAGAATTTGTACTTACGGAAATTGTATATGTAATTATGTTGATTTTTTTGATATCTCCTATCCAAAGTTTATTCAATTTTTACATTCGCGCTACTAAAAACTCTTTATCTTTTTCACTATTTCATGTTATAACTATTGTATTTTTGTATGTTATATGTTAAGCCTATGAATGCTAAATCTGTATAATTTTGTGTAATATGTATAAGGGAGCATTCCCGTTAAATAATAATAAATAATAATAAATAAATAATAACTTATATATGACCCTTTCAAGACCTCTTCTATTCCAAGATTTCATCAAGGCTACTCTGATGGCGTCATGGTTATCCCACATCTTCCAAATATCTTCTTAGCAGAAAATTGCACAGTCCAGGATTTTGAGACACTGACTTCTTCGTTCAGTGCACCATGGTGTCATTGTTCCAGAAATATAGTGCTCCCATAGCCTGGTTGCCGGAATGGTAGCAGGTCAAGAAAACCCGATCGATATTCATATTTAAGCCTGCGACCATTTAGACAAATATTTCTGCCTAATAACTGCGCAGACGCACTTTAGTCTATGTAACTCATTAAAGTCACATAACGATGACATGTTAGCTCGTTATAAATCTCCCGTAATGAGGTTAAAAGTCGTTAAGAACATAAAGATATGATGGAATGTAGAAATTATTACTCTTTGCTAAAGTGAGGCTAATAACGACACCCGGAAAAATAATTATTACGGAACGATCAACATTTGTGTCGTTCAAAGTAGGAGTGGTGTGGTTCCGTATTTTAGAGTATTGGAGGTTGATTAGCTGTATCGTATCTTTTGCTTTGGGGGTGGAGCGCTATTAAAAGTGCACTTTAAGGCACTTCTGGAGTTGCTTTGGTTTTGTAGCGGGGATGTGACGGAAAGTGGCTCCAAGGCGGGTCAAGATCTAGTGTTTTGAAGTATGAAGTTGCACCGCTTTTGCAGTGAACGACACATTTGTTGCGACAGACCAAGACCGGATCCTTAGAGAGAGAGTGAGCCTTAGAGAGAGCATCAGATCTACCAGAACCCCGTCTTCAACATAACAATGACATCAGAGAAAAAAATGTACCAACCCTGGAAGAAGTACAAAGTGCCATACGGTCCATAAAAAAACAAATCTCCAGGAATCAATAACATCCCAGCAGAGTTGATCAAAAAAGGAGCCGAATCGCCTTCAGCAGCTGTACATGGATTACTATGCTGCATATGGAGGAACGAAAAAATGCCTGAAGATTGGCAGCAAAACATTATCTGCCCAATACAAAAGAAATGGGACAAATTCAACTGTGGAAACTATAGAAGCATATCTCTTTTAAGCACAATATACATATAAAATAATGACAAGTATAATTAAGGCCAGACTGGAACCTTATGCAGAAACCGCAGTAAGTGAATACCAACTTAGATTCAGAAGAAATAGGTTAACAACGAATCAACTTTTTTCAATAATGCCTCATGCACAATGAGAAAGTGGATTTATTTTATGTTTCATCCCGCTCATTCCACTGCCTAATTCTCTATTACCATCTCAAGTCAAAATTTGAGAACATCAGTTAAAGTTGGCTCTACTTCAACTTCAACACTCAAATTTCGGAAATTCGGAATAAGCAAGTGACATCTGGTTCTCACACTAATGAACAAGAAGAATTATAGTGCCAAAGTAGGTTATTTATGTTACTTATTTTCTATTGAAAAACATAAAAAATATTAAAAATAAAAAAAATTTTGCGCAAAAGTCATTTGAGAGCTTTGCGAGTGCATAATTTGTGAAAATTGAATTAATAAAAATCGAATTTTCCGTTTTTTCTCATTCGGGTTCATTAGATGGCAGCACTTACATATTTTTTCCGAAAGAGATAGTCTGAACTAAAATTCAGTTAACAGAAATCTCGCAAAATTTTATCGACTTTACTTAAAAATTAAGTAAATTTGATTTTAAAATTAAGTAAAGTCCGGTCAAATCAAGTTTTAGTAAAGATCGAGAATTCTGTTAGCAATTTCTTTAGTGAATATTTTTTTAATGTAACAGCTGATATTGATATTTTTTAAATTATGTCCGAAAATTCACTTCAACACTGTGCATATAGCAAAATTAGCACTTTAACATTCTGAACACGGCATAAAGCAAATCCTCCGAAAATGGTGGGAATACAATAAAGACGTGCAAAGTTGTAAGTAATTAAGTATAGCAAAGTTAACAAAAATAACAATGGAAAACACAAGGTGTGCCGTCAGAATACATGAAGAATTGACGGAGTCTTTCCCAGTCAAGCAAGACTTGAAGCAGGGCGATGGGCTGGCCCCCTTGCTATTTAATCTCTACCTAGATGGAGTAATTCGCAAAGCAAACGCAACCCTGCTTAACAAATCAAAACAATTAGCAGGATACACCGATGATGGACTCAATGATATACGGATGCAAATGAATGCAGACAAGAGTAAGATTCTAATTCAGTCAAGGGGGAAAAGAAAAGAAGAAACCACAACACCACCTGGGGGAACATACAATAGCTTCGAACGGGTAAACCAATTTAACTACCTGGAGTCCACAATCAGCGAAGACAGCGATGAAACGATAGACGTACAAAGAAGAATAAACGCCGCAAATAGAATATAATTCTTACTAATGCCTGTGTTGAAATCCAGAGACATCTACACAAAAACCAAAATAAAAATCTACAAAACCAACATACGTACAGTAGCTACGTATGGGTGTGAAGCATGGAGTTTCTCCCAGAAAGACGCGGACAAGATGGATATACTTGAGATGAAGGTTATCCGAAGAATATACGGCCCAATCAATGAAGACAATGAATGGAAATTACGCTACAACAGCCCTGTATCTACTACCAGATCGCAACAGACCAGTTGGCAAACCACGGTCAAGGTGTGAAGACAATGTTAAGATCGATGCAGAAAAACTGCTCAAAACAAGAAACTGGGGACAAGCAGCGAAGCAGAGAGACGTCTGGAGGAAGAAACTGATGGAGGCCAATGCTCGAATTGGGCTGTAAGGCCATAGAAGAAGAAGCTGATCCAGCCTAATGAAGCCTCATGATACAAAAGCATAAGTCGATCGAGTGGGGAAATTGGAAGATAAGGAAGAGTTAGATACCCACAGAACCGAGAGGCAGGAACTTTTCGGCAGCATGCTGTCTACCTTCTGGCGCGCCTTTGTACTTTGCTGTCTACTGGTACTTATGTAGCCAGTGAATTGAGTAGCGAGCTTCATCACAGCTACTTTTCCCACAAAGGAAACAGAGACGGAAAGTCGCTGGTACGTATGCGCCGGTTGCTCTGGTGAGGCTCGAGGCATGTGTTTAAGGATCACATTAATGACGACAGGGCGAAGTATACCTTCACGGCTGGTACCGGGCTGGACTCAAATTCATGCAACAAAGTTGGTGAATTTCGGTGTCTCCTGTCTTAGGCATAGGACTTACTTGCTGATGGACCGATGTTAGATCCTCGCCGCCACATCGTAAAAAACACCAGGGAGGAACAGTAACTGGTTCATCCAGTGGAATTCACGTAAAAAAGAGAAATATTTTTCTTACTCGAGCGAGTCGTACTGAAATCCTGCTTGACCTCCATAATCCAACGAGAGCCGGTTTATTGAAAGTCATGAAGATAATTGCCTAGAGTATGAGACACATATGTATTGCTGGTTGAACCAGCGAAATTTTTAGTAATCCATTTTTAGAGAGAACTGGTTCAATCAGTAAACTGATTCGAATCTACCTGTTAATCTACTAAATTTATCCAGTGAAATTATTGATTATTGCATAAACCAGTAAAATTTTCACTGCTTAACTTTTAGAGAGTAAGGTTAATAAAAGAGTTAAGGTTACCCTGGTTATTGTTTTTCAACCAGGGGTGATGACTGAAACTTTAAGAGCACCTACGACAATAAGCTGATTTCTATCTCTTATGACAGCCAAGGGGCAAAGCAACAAGATTCGCTTAAAACCAAGATCAAATAAAAATGGAACTCCTAGCATAAACTTGGATAAACTGGGTATTTTCAATCGAGTCACCACGTTTTTGGGCCATGACGCAATAGGGTTTCGAATTCAATGTAAAGTCGGACGTCCTCACCAAGCAGGGCTTCGGCATTGAATTCATGGGTCTGGAACAGGCTATTGAGGTACTCACCAAATTTGTGAAGAAGGTCCTTCACGAACAGACTCTGGTGGAATATTCCTTAGACTGGACATGCCGTTTCGCAACGCAGCCAGAGAACTGCATAGGCGCAGTAGAAGGCATGGAAGGTCACAGGTTAGCTAAATACTTATCCCTAAATTACTATCTATGGAAGATCTCCCTTGCCAGCTTTACTTTGACTAAAAGCAAGTTGTTTAAGTTCTTTGTCAATTTGCCGCACTGTCGAGGTTTAGCATCGTGTTGTTTAACTCGATAAGTCTCTAACACCAAAATCTGCACGACTCCACTTATCCGCAACTCTATTCCTTCGCTCGAATCATGCTTAACTAGGCATTGGACCGTGACGAGTACGACATAACAGAGCGGTAGTCCAAATGGCAACTCCTAAACTTGAGACTTTCATTTAAGGTGTAGGGTCAATTAAAAAGTATAATAGGTCCAACTAGTATCCGGTTTACCTATGGACTTGATATCTCATGAAAAATAAACGAAAAAAGTTGAAAAGGGTTCGAGATTTGAAATGGCATTTATATAAAGATTGCTTGTGGCACTAATTGACTAATGGATTTTTTAGATATGTATCCGGTAGCTTCCCTGTATAATCACGCTACACCAGACATTTATTCCATGAATTCAACAAAAATAAAATCTCCAGTAATCCTTTATTGAAGTTTTAATTGAAATCCCAAAACTAAACCCATAAAAGTCATTCTCAACTATTATAAAAGGCCTATTTCACACTCACCCCTCTGACAAAAGTATGCCCTATTTATCAAAAAATGATTCCCCACCCCCCACAAAACAACCAGAAAACTCCCTCCAACCCCTCCTGATTCCTGGTAATCCTCTCAAGTGCGTTCGAACGCAATCCGGCAAAATAAAGCGACCTCATGAACTTAATGCCCCTTAAGCCATCAGGACAAAAATAAATGAACTAAAATCCTTAAAATTTATTTGGACAAAATTCCTCTGATTTCATGAGTCCTCAAATTTCACGGATTATTCAATGTCCTTCTGACAAGCCCGTAACAAATTCGATTATGGCCGCTGTTAATCTACTAAATTTATCGCAGCTCTCCGAACGGGAGAGGGTTTATCCATCACCGAAACTTTGCCGTTCGAGGAGCGCCAGCTGAAAGTCCTTGAGGACTCGGTGGATCGGCAAGGATTTTCACTGAATAATACGCATTCCAGTTAAGTCCTAGTTTTCGTCCTTATGGGTGCTGCCTGGCGGTGGATCTTGAAAAGTTCCTTCAGAATATGGCGCGGAGGCGGCTTTCTATCAATTAGGCAAATTCTGTAAAATCTTTCGGAAAATTCTAAAGGGATTAAAAGGTATTGTCCTCGGTGCCGAAAAGGATATATTTCAAGAAAAAGAGGATTAAAATTAAATTTCAAGGAATTATTTCGCCAGCAATCCTTATTGATCACGGTTAACATAATTAAATAATTCTCGTCCTTAATTCAATTCAAATAAAGTCCAACGTAAATTCCAGTCCTTTGCAGTCCTTTCGCTTCCATTCATGCGCTGCCGTGTGCCTGTGAATATGTCCTGCGAAGTTTCCCAAATTTAATTTCAATTTCCATCTTAAATTTTTCGTTTCTTTTTTTGTTAAATAAAGAAAAGTTTTGCAGCAACTTTTTTTTTGCGTTTTGTGACAACTATTGCGTCTCTGGCTGGGAAGCGCGCGTGTTCTGTGTACCTGTGTGACTTAACTGTGATATATTTACCTTAAATGGCGCTTTTATGTAGTAAAAATACTCTTTGCTTACCTGGAAAGAGAAGAAAAAAGGTCGACATTAGTTGTTGGAAAAGTTTCAAAGTGCAATTTGTAATGTTGGAAACAAAATCAATTTGGAAAGTGATCGATAATGTGGGTAATTGGGGGATGTGCCGGCGCGCAAGGGGCGAGGGGTTTGTAAAAGTCGCAGCCACTTCTCTGGGTAATTTACACATGGCGGCAGAAAGGTGACTTATAAATCCTTTGCAAGGCTAATTGATTTATCACGTTTGACGTTTTATCAGCGAAATATTGTATAAAGTGAAGCATAGCGAATTGTGGATATTGAATTTCTATCTTAAAAAGTTTTGAATTAAAATTAAACCGTTCCTTAATTGGGAATAGTGTTGTACATAGTTGTTTTCTTGTATTATTTATTCCTGGCCATAGTAGGTAGACAAGGTGACTGTCCCGTCCAAGAATCGAGACTGGCGTTGAAAGGCCACCGTCTTAGGATCGAACACCCGGAAAAACTTTACATAACAATATAGCAGTATGCTTGGAGTGGCTAAAATCAACCCTACCAAATTCAAATATGCCATGGTATCTCCCTCTAAAATGTTCAGTTTCGTCTCTGCCCTGTCTCCATCCTAGAGCTACGAAAGTGGGTTTAGTATGGGGTTCTCAATTTTGTCGGCCTAAGTAGCCTAGGAGTTACGGTGCCCAACTACCATTCCAGAGGTTCATGATTCGAATTAATTCCGGCCCATGGTTCTTCGCCTTTCGATTTTTCGACATAGATAACGTTGCCCTCCCTTGTCTTCCCTACTCACAAAAAGCCTTTGACCTTTATCCTGCTATTGCTTCTAAGCATAATAAGCGAGAAAGCAATCTCCTGCTCGACCCCAGATATCCGCTTTCTGTCATGGTAGTATTGAAAGGGGATGTAGGAACCCGGTACAACTTTTTACGTAGAGCCACAAATAATCTCCTTATGTGGGTCTTTGGCCCCTTAAGTGTGGCTCTTCCACAAAATACCAAATTTAAAGAAGTGTCGTTAGACAAGGCTGTAAAGGAGCCATTATTGCCATTCTCTCGGGACTCGCTACCGTACTTTGAAAATATAACGGATTAGTCGAATGATTTTTGGCTCATAATGCAAGAAAATGTTTTTTATTTCAAAACACCAATTCAAACGCAATGTAACAATATCGCTAAGAACTAGAAAGTGGAATTTAAACCCCTCAAGTTTCTTTAACAGTTCACGACAAATTTCTGAAGGATATCGTTGGAAGCGGAATTGTAGACATCAGACCATACTGCAAGAAGAAATGGGTCGTTCATTCTTCTACAGCAAAAGATGGATAAAGACATGCTGTGATTAGCATGCAGGCATGTCGGAAGCAGTTTTTACGAGATCCCTTGGACCGTCAACAGGCTCAGATATTATGATTTTTAAAATGTTTTAAGAAATCCTGGATTAACATCGATCGCAAAAGCTACCTTCAACATCAAGTTAAAGTTCCAAACTTCTGGAACAGGCGATTGCGTTCTTAAGAGGAGTTCCTCAGAAAGGTTTTTCATTCAAAGTACGGACACAGCTACACCGTGCCATGGATGTCCCAAGCTATCTACACTCTCAAGATATGAATGTTCAGGAGTCAGTTCAAGCAAACAAAAAGTGAAGAACACCGAATTCTTGACATTTGCTTCTGTTTTGTCAGACTGTACGTTAAGATTTGGATGACGGCGCCCGATTCTACGTCTGCTCTATGAAATGAGTTTGAACTGCTCAAAAACCTTGACAACTGCAAGAAAATCAATGAAGATATTTCAAGGGTTGCTTTTCGAAAATTCCTCGGAGACCTCTAGTAATTGTCGGAAGAATTTGTGTTGGATTTCCAATGAAACAATAATAGCTAATAGCTGAAAGAGTAGAGAGTCCCCTAAAGCGAAAAACTTTGGACATTACTAACATCCAGTCAAATTGGTTGGAGGATTTCGTTAGCTCAAATACCTGCCGGTTCTTCAAGATTCGCATGATTTGGTCAGTAGAATCATCTGTTGTAAGAACCAGGACTTAATACAGAAATACTAACAATATTGCAAAGTATTAATAAAAATAGATTTAGGCCCTGCGAACACGAGTTGAATGTAGTGAAAGTGAGAATCCATACACGAAACGAAACCCATTTGAAACTAGTTTGAACTGCTCGGGTGCGACTGTTCTTGCAATCATCCAAAATGCAACAAAATAGACAGATAAAAATAGGAATCGGAAGCGATTTCAGTTGCGTGGTTGCACTTCATCTGAACTATTTGACATTTTGCCAAAACCTCGTTACTAAAAACTAACACAGATTGGTCCAGAATTAGTTATGCTAGTGTGTGGACAAAGATTTCATTTTGATTGTGCTCGTGATTATTGTGAAACCAGTTTGAAATTGGGTGGGAAAATCAGTCGACTAATGTGCGGAGGACCTTACACTCCACAAATACATACATATTTAAATTATATTTATGTACGAGGATCCGAACGTGATCAATTACTGAATTTCCATGCAGAGTTAACCCTGGATTAACACAGAGTAAGCGCCCATGGAAAAGCGTGGATTTGAGTAAAGCTTCGTTAAATCCAAGAAAACTCCACGAAACACCTCAGATTAAATCGGGTTTTTCATATGGGTTGGTGTAAATGTCAAGTTACCATACGCCTTCGACAAGGAATTCCCCACGTGCATTACTGTGTTTCTAGTTTTCGTTGAGTAAACAGTAAACAGAAAGCTTTTTCCCTCAAGTTAACTCGATGCTGCTTCCATGACGGCTCTGGGTGAAAGTGACAGATATATAATTTCACATTGCGTCGCCGTTGATATATGTGCAGAAAAGGATACTTAATCACACACATAGCGATAAAACTTTAGAATCGTCTTCTGCTAATACAATCTAAGATCTACCGAATCTTACCTCCTCTTTCTCAAAAACATTGACTTTACATCGGGTGATCATTGGATACTCGCGTCTATATAATAATAACGGAACATTTCGCACCTCAAAACGAAGGTAAAGAGTTGGAGGCGGCGCGAAGGCCACAGTAACCAGCACTCATTTGTCATCCTCAAGGTATGCCTCGGACAGGACGGAGTCAACGGCAATGACTCTTGCATCAGTATAGAATATGGAATACTAAAAGGGGTGATGCAGAAGCAATGCTCAAAATCCGGTACGGGAGAAATGCTGAAAGGGATCCCCAAACTTGAGAAAACACCCTACAGGAAGTCTGAGCTCAATTTGGGTTGTAGCGCTATGGGATGGATGGAGCCAGAACATATCCATCTCGTCGAAGTCTCCTGATACAAGGGAATCGCGCTAACCAGCCTCCTTGGTAGAGGCCATTAAACTACTAAATAGACAAGTTCTCGTTCAATCACTAAAGTCAAGCAGCAATGTGCGCAGTTAGTATTTAGATGGGGACCACTGGGAAATATCGCGTATAGTCGATTTAGAGAGACAATAAAAGTCCCGATGCGATTCGGCATAACCTTCCTCCCACGAATTCCAATGTTTTCAATGCCGTTCGGGCCCAACGTTCTCATCGTGAGCAAGGTCATTTTTACAGCGTATTGTTGCGAACAATCTAACTCACATTACTGGTTATTAATCGACCTGAACAACTTGACAGACCGAACCGGTAGTATAGAGGTTGATTCCAAAGCTTTGGTTTTACCACATAAGTAACGGTGCCTCACAATAATCCATTTTAGGGATCATGAACCACCCAGCGTCTTTCATTTTCTGTGGATCAGTCATTTGTAAATAACAAAACGGCGTGAGTGGGTCATGGTCATCAGGCACAAATGCTATGATATGACATGTCCATGCCACGAGGAGTGAGTCAGAAGTGATTTATAAGTAAATGAGTAGATCGAGCTGAGTGATGTCAATATTTTTGTTACAGTGGCCGTGGTGTACGTGTTATTTGAAATGCTTTCTTGGAGTATTTGAACCAAGACAAGTAAAATCGTTCAAAACTCAGGACTTTTAAATTTCTGTTCTGTGTACAGCTTCAATATTGGTTGCAATTTGTAATGTAATTCAGAAACCACCACCAATATAGTAACGCATAAAATTTTAAAGCAAATTCCTCAAAAATCTTCATTCACTAAAAAAATAAAGTCTCTTTTAAAGATTTCTCCTCAAACTCATAAAGAAACCAACTAACAAATTTTTATCACATCGCTGACTTCTAAACGAAACATTACATAATCCCACAAGAAACGACCGAATGACCTCCACGATCCAATGGCTTACAAAGTATACAACCTGTCCGGACTTCCACAGTTCTCCTTACTTCCGGTCACTACAAGTGGCACGACCGACTGACCAATGGCCGCCGGCCAGAAATTCCCAAACAATAAAATTTTATTCACATTACGTTTGGCTTGCAAATCAATCATGAAAGTGCGCGCTCATAAAGTCCACGTTCCTGAAAGGTTTACGTTTTCAATTCCTTATAGAAAATCCGTCATAAAAGCCGCCACCAACAAAGTAATGAAGAAAAAACGAACGACGAATAAAGAATTATTTTTTTACAACTTCTTGGGTGCTCCTTAATGGCTTGTAAGAGAATTTCCCTTCGACAAAAGGGCAATCATTTTTCTGGTACGTCCCGACATCCATCGACGAGAGTCCGCGTGTCCCTTTTTTCAGAGCCACCAGGCGGAGGGGTCGCGTACTATTAATCAAAATTTTACGTGATTACAAATGAGAAAAAATTATTCATGGATTTTTCATATTTGACTAAAGTTTGGTGCCAGGGCTTGGTTGGAGCCGATATTAAGGAGAATGGAAAACGAAAGTAATGAGGTAAAAGTGTACGGCAGCGGGTATGACGATGAGACGACGACGACCAAGAGTGTTTCCCAGAAAATTACTCCCCGTCATTTCATGACTTTTCCATTATGAAAATTTTTCAGGTTTTCTACAATATGCTGTAGGCACCTTCACCACCACCACAGAGCTACCACCACTAGCCGCACCCGGATCCGCAGCTTGCGCGCAACACTGGTCTAGTACTATTGGTGTTGTTGTTGTTGCTAGTCCACTGGCATCGTTCGTTTTCCTTTCAGCGTTTCATTTTCGTTAAATGAATTAATCCGACATGATGTGAAGTTTAATGCGACGACGACGACTTCTCAAAAGGAAACTCACGAGAAAAGAAAATTTTCTCCGTGACAAGCCGAGTGTAAAAGACAAGAAGCTGCGGCTGGGTTGCCAACTGCTCTCGGGGCATATGCCATGTTGACGCGCTAGTGATGTCCGGATGGTTGACGGCGAAGTGGTAGCCGGAGCGACGGGGGCGATATCTACTACACAACAAGGCATCACACAAAAGTGGATCCATTGTCAACTAATTGGCGAACAAGGCTGCCCTGAATGGATAAATCCGGCGGCTCTTTCTCTTGTAGTTCCCACATAAAGTGACAAAAGAAATCAATTATAATCCGAGGAGATGTGGTGCGATCATCGCCAGGGAGACGAGCCAAAGATCCAAGGCGAGGAGCTAATTTCATTGCGGCCGAGGAGGAGGAAAATGCCATTTGCAACTGCGGTACTAAGTGGATTCCAGTAACCTAGCCAGAAGGGGGCCACGCCGGCAGGCCAGGGCCGGCCCATCATAAAAGCGGCATTTTTCTCTCGATTTTATACTCTTTTTGTGAAAGTGCAAATCCTGTTACCGCGGGCCTTAATTGAGTTTATGATGAACCCTGCCACGTTCGCATGGAGCACGAGAGAGAGAGCGTGGCAGAACGAATTTTTGCGACCTTCCACACGCCATTAGCACTTAATGTGGGCGGATTACTGTACGAATCACACCCTTGCAAATTACTTCCTAGAAACCAACATCAAATGGAGCGCTCTTAATGCTCCTTCCCATGGTTCCTCTGTCATGTCGTCGTCGCACGAGCCCGGCAATTGCGGGCTTGGCTTTAATTCGATGTTAGATGGAGACGGCGCCCCTCCGGGGCCCCACTAAGCTCACCTCGTACAGAGACCTAGAAATCGATATATAATTTTACTTTACTGCGACATTTCCACCAGACAACCATCTCGCCCCCAAGCCCTCGGACACCTCTATGTCCACAAACGTGTGTGTTTCATGTTCATGCTGCACCATACCCTCCTCCTACCCTCTGTGGCAACAAACTCTGCCGGCGCTCCCAAGACCCCAGACCCGAGACCGGAGAGACCAGAGACCGGAGACCTTCATCTTCTTGTCTAGGTGCCCTTTCGGGGTGTCTTTATCCTCTTACCATTTACATAATGTCGAGTCACGGTGGCCATCTTTGACTATGCTAACGACCATAAGGACTCTATTTGAGGTTCAACAAATGCAATTTGCGTCCATTCAACACATTCGACAGGGATTAAGCGCGGCCGACTGTGGCTGGACACATGCAGCAATAGCGCCGCGCCATGGAAATTTCCGGCTGCTGACGGGCTCAACTACCTCCGGGCGGCGACGGCGGGCAGAAAACTTTCAAGTTTTTATCCATTCATAATTTTTTTTTCTCGATTTTCCCAGAGATTTCCCGGCTCACTGAACTAATTCGATATATTTTCCCGTGCTGGGGATTGCGGCGACTGTTTTGTTGGCGGTGGTGGTGGTGGTCCCGGTAGCCCCGCGAATTTATTGTTTTTTCGCCGCTGATACTCGAGTTCTGGGAATATTCATTTCGAATCCTGCGAGAGTCCTTTTGCATCCTCCCAAGAGGAAAGTTATTATTTGAATATACCGGGGCACCGGCACAGGGCATTTCCGTTCTATAAATGGTTTTTGTTATTAATTTTTAATTTAAAAAAAAAAATATTTCATATTTATTAATTCCAAGAATGATATTAAAATCCGGATGGATTGAGATCGAGGATTTTTATATACCTAACAAGGACGAACTTTTTTGGTGTATTAAAGCCTGAAAGGCATGCATACCCGGGTCAGAACGTACGGGAGAAAGAAATGTTGGTTTTATACATTCTCATACATATTCAACATCTCCGAAAAGTTCAACCTTTTGGCAATTTAAATGTAAATACCAGCATAAAATACATTATACTGTGTAAAAAATACCAGGAATTCATCATATGAGCAGCACACAAAAAATTAAGAGATAGGTACTGAAGTAATGCCTTATCAGTTTCTCAATGGGCCCTCCTAAAAAGCTATAGTTTTTGTTGTTGACTTGCTTTTTATATTTAAGGCATTTGGGCTGGTGTCCGCGAAAGGCGTCATTTAGCATACTCATTCAATAACGAAGGTCAAGCAGCATTGTACGTGGTTAGTAATCAGTTGGGGGACCGCTTGGCAAAAAGACGTTCGCGTTTGGACAAAATTCCAAGGGGAAACAAAAATATAAAGCTTTCGACATCGCCGCAGTCTTTACTAACATATCCACGCCGAAATTCTCAAAGTGGTCAGCCTCTGTTCCTTTTTCCTCGCAGGATCACATGAAGTATTCCCAAAGATGCGCGAACGCGAATGTGGGAAGGCTTTAAATGTTCTTTGTGAGCCTTATAGGTCCACAAAATTAAAAAGTGAGAGCGTCGATGCTTCCGGATTCAGTAATGATTTCTGATATCTTTCATGTTTAGAAGGATCTATTCTTTTTTTTTTTTTATGTGTCAGTGCTAAGCTCAGGAGTCACCCTTTGTACTACTAGTCCGTCATGTCATTTGTCACGTCATGGTGCAATGTCTAGCAGTAAGCTTAGTACGGGGGAGGGGTGGGGGGTATAGGTTAAGGGTTAAAAGGTACGGGGGGTATTGAAGAAGGTGGTGATGAACCCTGCGTTTGAACTCTTGGATGTTGTAGGAGTTCGGAAAAACTCACTGCGAGAGATTATTCCACAGTCGAGTTGTTCTATTAACGAACGAATTCATATCTTGTTGAGTGCGTGAAAAGGGTAGTTGCAGGTGAAGGGAATGAGACGAGTGGGCTAATCTGGTGTTGCGGGTATAAGATTGCCGTGGAGGCAGAAGAGCGTTTAACTCGGAGGAACAGTCACTATGATAGTAGCGATAAAATTTTGTCAGTGCTGCTACATTCCTACGGTGGCTTAGGGGGTCGATGGTGGAGCAGGCGGTGTCGTCATCAATTAACTTTAGTGCCCTTTTTTGCACCTTATCTAACCATGCCAAGGTGGTTATTGGGGCGCCGCCCCAAACGAGGGAGTTATATTCGAGAAGAGGCCGAATGTAGGATTTATAAATAACAGCACGGGCCGATGGCTGGAGGAGGAACTTGCACCTCTTAAGAAATTCCAAGCACTGGGATGCTTGTTTGGCGATTTGGAATATGTGGTCATTCCATCGCAAGTCTTTGGCAAATGTCACGCCTAAGATGTGTAGGGATGGGTCGGCCTTTACTTCCACGTCATCCACTGTCAAGGATGGTGAGGTGTTGAACTTCTTTTTGGAGATAAGACAGTACTTGGTTTTGTCGGAGTTGAATTCAACACGATTCTTCTCTCCCCACTTTAGAATCAGTTTAATGTCGTTATTAATCGACTTGGACATTAGTTCGCGATCATCAAGACAGGATCTTGCATGAGTCTGTCTTGTATCGAAGCTGTACGAGTAACGTAGAGTACCGTCGTCAGCGAAGCTGAGAAGTGGGTTGGAGGGGATTGAAAGAAGGTCATTTATAAATATGAGAAATAGGGCCGGTGATAAAATTGACCCCTGGGGGACCCCCGCAGAGATCGGGTGGGGTGTGGATTTGACGCCATCCAATACTACTTTGATTGAACGGCCAGAAAGGAAACTCTCAATCCACTTCTGTAGAAGTGAGTCAACTCCAATAGCTTTGAGTTTAGTTAACAGGGCTGGGTGCCAAACTCTGTCGAAAGCCTTGGAGATATCCAGAGCTACCAGACTAGACTCACCGGATCCATGCAGACTACGGCTGAGGTGTTCTGTAAGACAGACTAAAAGATCGCCAGTGGATCTTTTTTGTCGGAAGCCATACTGTCTGTCGTTTATGAGTAGGTTGGATTCTAGATATCCCATAAGCTTTTTGTTGATCATCGTCTCCATGGTTTTGGAGAGAATAGAAGTAATTGCTATTGGGCGGTAATTGGAGGGATTGCTGGAATCACCTTTTTTCGGTATGGGCTGAACATGGGCAAGTTTCCAAGAGTCGGGATAAACTCCGGAGAA
Organism: Thereva unica; assembly: GCA_949987705.1. Classification (NCBI taxonomy): domain Eukaryota; kingdom Metazoa; phylum Arthropoda; class Insecta; order Diptera; family Therevidae; genus Thereva; species Thereva unica. Next base: position 122,702,484 of record OX465282.1, on the reverse strand, counting down.
ATATGACAGGGAAAATAATTTGCGCAGAGGTTTAGCCAAAGGTGAGGCGCATTGTTTTAAGACGATAGGGGGTATATTATCGGGTCCAGTGGATTTGTTGGCATCGAGCTCTTTGAGGCACCTGTACACCTCTCGAGTCCTGAAAAAACCCTGTCCATTGAATGGGCGTTACGCTCCGAAACAGGGGGTAACACATCAGTTTCGAGTAAAGAAGAATTCGAAGCGAACATAGATGCTAATAAATTGGCCTTGGATTTGCTGTCTGTTACTACCTTCTCATTGTGAATAAAGGAAGGGGTTGAAGTTGTAGTGAAATTCTTCTTGATGGAACTTACCAAGGACCAGAAGTTTTTGCTACCGGAGGTTGCATTTAGGAGTTTACTTCTCAATTTGTTGTCAAATAAGGTTTTGACTTTTTTGATGGCGGTTTTACAAGAATTTCTTTGTTGTATGTATTCTAAACGAAGCGATTCACTCGGGAAGCTCTTGTACGCTCGGAAGGCGGCTTCTTTAGTTTTGATTGCATTCATACACTCCCGATTAAACCATCTGTTGGGCCTAGGCTTCACAGATTTGGTAGAATGGGGAATGAACAAATGCATTCCTGCCTGTATGATCCTGGTGATACGGATAGCGGCAGAGTTGGCGTTTCTATTCCGGAAACACAGGTTCCAGTCTGTAGACTGGAAGAAATTAATAAGCCCCAGCCAATTGGCCTTCCCATAATGCCATACAGTTCTTCGAACTGGTTTGGGAGGGGTGGGAAATTCGAATGGGAAGTTAGCGCTGATTAGGCAGTGGTCTGAATTGCCGAGAGGTGAATCAACTTTACAAGAGAAAAGTGGGAACATATCCAATCAAATCTAAGAGTGATTATTACCATCTCTATTCGCCTCAAATTTTTCTTTGTCTAACAGTGTCTTCTCCCTTTCTTTAGTAAGATCTTCAAGATTCACGAAGGATGTCGGTGTCGCAGAGAGTTCAACGTCAATAGATCTACTAGACCTGAAAATATAACCCCTATCATCTTTAAAAAAAATAGGTAAACAACTTTTAAGTTAAATGGTTTTATTTGAAATCATACACTGTACCAAAAACTAGAAAATAATTAGGACACAAACATGGACCTTCTTGAGATTCTGACGTCTGGTAAGAAATCGTGCAATTGTAGCCGTGCTGTTTTCCCATGTTGTATGCCAAGGAGCACTTGTGTCGCTGCGTGAACGGATTTTTACCATAGATTCGCCATTAGTGAGCTTAAAAACTACCCGATTCCGATTTTCAATGAAACAGAACACATTTTCCAAAATTCATCCGCAAAATCGCCATTTTGAATTTTCAAATTTTGACTACAGAATCGTCATTTGTAGGCCTAAAAACTCCCCGATGCCGATTTTCAAAGGAATCGGAACCCAATTGCAAAATTCGTCCGCCATCTTGGAAGCGCCATCTTTATTTTTTTTACAATAGGTTAAATAGAAATAATGGCAAGATTTGAACCAAAAAAAAAAAAACAACAAACAAATATACGAAGTCAAGCTACATAAAACCATTAAAATTGAAAAATAATATTAACAAAAAGCAAGCTCGACTCCCAGATTTCGTACAGAGTGAGTCAACATGGGTAAAATATGTATTACCATTAATTTTAAATAGGAGCAAACTTGACGATATTAATAGGAATTCTGCTGACGACAAGGCAGGGCGACTGGAAAAGGTTCGGCAGTAGTTTATACTCAACTGACCATTCAGTCACACCTTTCAGATCAAAGTTTACCTGATCAATACAATCCTCGATTAGTTCAAAAGGTTGGCTTAGACAGATCGGAACGTCATCGGCATATAAATGAATAGAAGATAGTTTCGTCTGCATTTGGAAGGTTGTTTATATAAAGGCTGAAAAGCTAGGGGCCCAGGATAGAGCCTTGAGGTACTCCACAACCTACCGTACCTTAACCTTAGCTCCTAGAGATAGCTTTCAAAAAGTTCGACTGCAGTAGGGCCGAGTCCGAAATATCTGCCTAGTTTTTCAAGTAACATCATATGTATGGTGAACTGAGTCCAATACTTTTGAGAAATTGAGTAGGACTAAGATTGCAATTTTATTGTTATCAAATGAATCAAAGAGACGTTGTCCACGGCTTTTGTTTTGATAGAGAACAACGCAGAAACACGTTCGTAGTTGTCGATTCAACTAAAAATGAAAAAAAAATCAGGTGGGCACCGATTGGCAGAGTTATCTTCAACTGGAGTAGAGTTACTTTCAGAAATGGATGAAAAGTACTCGTTGAGAATCATGCCCATACGTACCTAGATAACGCATATTGGGCGGTAGATCAGTGTCGAACTGATCAAGGGTAAGGTGTTTTTTATCATAAGATCCTATCTACTCTAACACGCCACTAACTTGTCTCATCTCTTCAATCTTTCAAAATAAACTTACTGCTGGAAAATAGCGCAATGAAACATGACCAAAGAGCGAACTATAATGAACGTAAAAAACATCCAATTTTCGTTAAAAATTAAATCGAGCATAATTGACATAGCCATTTACTGAATCATCAATTTCTAAGCATTTTGAAAAACTTGTTTATGACAAGGTAGCCCCTCTTATCGACCCATACCTAAACGAACAACAACACGGTTTCCGGAAGGGGCGTTCGAGGACTTCAAACTTTATGTGGAAAAGCGATTTTGAGATTCCCAATTGTTTTGGCGCACGCCATACTACTGGCTTAAGGTTGCAGCGAGGCGCACCGGGTTCGAGCTAGTAATATATAATGTAGAATTATTTAATTTTCAAACGGGTGAATTTTATTTGCAAGTGGGTGAATTTAATATGAAAAGAGCGCCCAGATGCCGTATGTTGCTTACGTGCGTTATAGTTATCTAAAAATAGATAACCGAGAGATAGCGATATGAACGAAACTATTCCTTGCGTCAACACTATGTTGAAATAAAATGCGTTTAGAGGTCGCTTAGTAGTTCTCCAATATAGCTCACTTTTTGCGTAGACAATGCTTTTGTTGATTGGTGCAGGACAAGGTAGTGAAAGAGTTTAGGTAGATAGTCCATGAGAGGTAAACCAAAATTTCAATTAAATTACCGAACAAACAAGCCTAGTAATAATAACACATTCACTATAACATTACGTTATAACCATAGAATTTAACTAATTAGTGCATCTCTACAAAAATCTTACACCTCACGAAATTAATGATATATAATGATAATGATATAATGAGCCAGCAAAGCACACACTTCAATATTTGCTTTTTTACATAGTCCACCTCTAATTTATCGCTATTAATACACACAAATCAATGCTATGTAAATGTTTTGGTATTAAACCAATTTATTGTATCGTAAACACTGCAAGGGTTCAGAACGAAAATCAGAGATAAAAAATTGCAATTGAAACCGATGAATAAAAACAACCGAAAAAAATAAAAGGAATTTTTATGTGCTCCCTCCCAGCCGAACCCATTCTTCACACTGCATAAACTTTTAACATAAATTTACCTGGTTCAATGTAAACGAACTGAATAAAAATATTTGGAGAGATAAAAACACCTGAAAAAGTCGACGGATAGCCCAGCGATAACGAAACAAAAGATTCCGAAAAATATCAAATCACATCTAGACAGGAGCTCCTTTATGGCTCAAGGTGGTGAAAGAAGGGACGACAACAACAACAGCACCATCAACAACCCCCAGTCCTTGCCCCCTTTCGGTTCATTACAATAAAACAAACAAGGTTAAGGATCATTTACCTAAGCGCTTGTTCGGTGGAAAACATGGACAGGTAAGCAACATTTCTGTAGTAGGTACTGGAAGGTGGTGGTACGACGGCGAAACTCTTAAAATGATTCAATTTCAGGAAAAACAAATCAAGGAGCGCAGCTCAGGACTTGAGGAATTAAATTATTAGAAGCGTCCCTTTCCTGGGAGTATTGACCGAAAAAATAAAAGCAAATGAGGAAAAGCACTTATCCCCGACGAGGACGGCTGCCACACCACGTCTCTCCGGCCGACAGGTATCCGTGCCGGAATTAAGTGGAGTGATACCTGCCGCGAGCGAAGTGTGCGCCCCGGCGGCGGACAGGAGCCGAAGAGGAAATTGCATTCTTCAAATTGAATGACACCCTATCATTAACCAGGTGAGCTGAAGGAATCGTGTTCAGGTTGAGCGATAGTCTGGACAGGCTCCGGCCAGTCCGGAACTCGGCCGGCAACCATCCAGACGAGAGCTTGAGATCATCACTCAATGATGGCATTTCGTTATTAAGCCAATCTCTGACTCCCTCGAAATCTAGGCTGTCCGCCCGCGCACAGAAACAACGAGAGCTTCTGTGGACTCTCGCCGCAAACATCTGAGGTGGAGTGGGGTTCACAAGGATTCCATTCATCCACCTGCAGCCCACCCTGGCTGTGTGTGGTAGTAGATAAAGCACCTGAGGCGGCAAAGGCCAATAAAATGATAAAGTGGAAGCGATTCTGCAGAAGTAAGAAGACCCCACCTAGATTCCCGCAGCAGCCCCGGGCGGAATAATCCGAATTCCGGGCGGGGTTGCAGCTATCCACAGCTTGACGTGAGGCGAGAGACCCGATAAAAAATAAATAAACTTTCTGCTGATAGCAAAGGAATCTCGGGGATTCGCAAGAGGGCTTGGGGTTGACTGACGTTTACCCGCAAAAATAAGCACCCGCATTTCGGGTAGTTTTCACCCCCGGCCCCGCGCTGCAGCAATAAAACAAAAATCTCCAGGAGTTCTCCATGTTCGCTTTCTAATCCAGGTGAGCCAAGGGATGGGGCAGATGTCAGGCTGCCTCTTTTGTTGTTGCTGCCTCGTTTCTCAACTTGACGAACGTTAACTTTGGCATTGGGTTCGTTCAGTTCGTTTTTGGACGTGTTTTCGCTGTTTTGTGATTATTTCTGATAGCGGCGGCGACGGATTGTTGAGTCATGACAGGCGGCCTTCAGCGCCAGGAATTTGGTGGATAAACAACTCTTTGCCATTTTGTAGGCGGGTGAGACGGGGAGCGACTAATTGCGTTGTGGCGAATGCCGGGCAGTTCCCGGTTCTTTAACCCAAAAATTAGTAATTTTTTGTGGATCTCTTCTTATGTTAATGGAGGAAGTGTGAATACTAACCAAACTCGCGAAAATATTGTTCATGTTTTTTCTAGCTAAGTTCTGAATTTTGTTTGTCTAGATTTGCCGATTGGTCTAGAGGTCATTCGTTTTGCTTTTTTGCTAATATGATTTTGGTGAACTGGGTAATTTTTAAAAGTTTTGAATTAAGAAACAATTTTTTTCCTTCTTCACAATCTCCATTCACCATTTTTGTTATTTTGATACAGAAATCACGCTTTAGAACTACGCAATAGCAGTAGGTTAAAGACCGTTAGAAACATACGAATAGATTCCAAAAAAGACTTTTATGCTTGCTTATCTACACAAAGTGCAGGAGTTGATTGATATTAACGCGATACCAACAAGAAAATTGGCAACAATGCTTGTAGAACAGATAATAATACTATTGAACGTGAAAGTTTACATGAAAATCGATCAACACCAATAAAGAGTTGTGAAACTTCCAGTACTTACACATGGACATCATCTGATGGACGAGCGAGGAGAGGAGTTTCACTATAAAGCTACGTTTACATCTCAAAGTCAACGTGAAAGTGCACTTTGAAGCTCTTTTATCGCACAGAAATTTGTATGTTGCTCTGTTGCAGGTAAGTTTCAGAACTCAGAGCAGAGAAAAAAGCATTCAAATTTCTGTGTGATGAAAGAGCTTCAAAGTGCACTTTCACGTTGACTTTGGGATGTAAGCGCGGCTTAAATGCGTGAGAAGCAAATTTATACTTAACGATGTTCGAACTTATAGAGGAGCCGACATACACTCGGACCATTTTTTCCTTATGTGGCAATTCTATGCTCACGAATCCACCAGACCATGACGCTGGTCACGTTATTAGCACTAGACATTGTACAGTAGTACATTAAGTTTGAGGGATAAAAAAGATTTGAGCTTATGAGGAGTTAGGAGGGTGTTTGCATCAGAGAGTTGATTGAACTCTTGGAAGTTACTAAGCGATTTAAGTACCTAGTGCGAAAAGTGATCCCGGGGTAGGTCGTTTACTTGAGATTTGGAAGAGGGGCCGAGGGTCCACAAGACAAAATGCGGCGTTCCGCAGGGATCCATGCTGGGACCCACCCTATGCATCACAATGTAAAATGATCTGTTGGGAATACGACTCTCAAAAGTAGCAGTTGTAATCGGGTTTGTCGATGACTTCGGGTAGTAGTCAACGGACGATCTCTCGGTGTGATCCAGTTATGTGCAACAAAACGATCTGGAATATAAGGCATGGCTAGAAAGCGCTGGTCTGACGTTTTCTGAGCATAAAACGGAAGCTTTACTAATCAGCAAGACGGAAAAAGCCAGTGTCCGTAAGGATCAAAGTTGGGGAATAGAATCATCTACTCATAGTCAATCAGGTCTAAGGTACCTGGGAGCGATGATAGACCGGAGGGTAAATTTTAAAGCACACTTGGAGGGCATAAAGTGTCCGTTATTTGTGCAGCATTTTCAAGAACCAGGTCGTCACTCCCTGATAACTGGGTGTCTTAACTCGATCGTACTATACACAGCGACTGTTTGTGCAGCAGTGTTAAACAGGATTTATAATAACAGCAGAAAATGGTGGGTAGCTTACAGCTAAGCGTGCGACGTGCTTGAAACCGAGGATGATCTCCATTGAGATACTGGCTAGAGAAGGCATGCGTCTCTGGTTGACCCAGACCCAGACCCACAGCTGCGAGTGCGTAGGGGTGGGTCCACGCGACACAGCCTTTTGTGTTTTGTACGTCGTACTTTCCGTGTCGGCTTCCGTACAGACTATGCATTTTGAATTACTTTCCAAAGACTCTTTCAACGGAGTGGGCCTTCTCAAAAAGGAGGATGGCTCCTACACCTCTAACCATGAGGACACCTTAAGGTGCCTGCTCAGAGAGCACTTTCCAGGGTCAATCCTCCAGACCGCTTATCCATTGGATCCTGGGTGTAGTCATAGGACCATCCCAGACCGCTATTCCCGCAGTCTTTCAGGGAATATCTTCGACTGTGACAAGGTTAAATGGGCAGTGGCCTCTTTTCAACCCTATAAGTCACCCGGAGGAGACGGAATCTTTCCGGCACTTCTTCAGAAGGGCCTCGATCTGATCCTCAACAACCTGGTCTGCCTCTTTAGAGCCAGCTTCAATTGGGGATACATTCCAACCATCTGGAGGAAAGTCGTGGTGGTTTTTATCCCGAAACAGGGCAACAGACCCCTCGAGCTGCCTAAATCGTACAGACCTATCAGCTTAACCTCTTTTCTTTTGAAAACAATGGAAAGGCTGCTAGACCTTCATATTAGGTGCAAACTGGAGCTCTCCCTCCCTCTACATAGCTCCCAGTTCGCTTACTCTAAAGGTAAATCAACAGAGGTTGCTTTACACCACCTGGTCAGTAAAATCGAAAAGGCCTTCCTCGCTAAGGAAACTGCCTTATGCGCGTTCCTTGACATCGAAGGTGCTTTCGATAACACAGGCTATGATTCCATCTCTAGAGCATTGGCTCTCAGAAATCTGGATCCTCACACGATTGAGTGGATAAATGCCATGCTTGCAGATCGTGACATTTCTTCTACCCTAGGTGTCTCCACCATTAGTGTTAAGGCTATTAAGGGGTGCCCTCAAGGTGGAGTTTTATCCCCATTACTTTGGTCACTAGTTGTGGATGAACTTTTGACTAAACTATCTGAATCTGGTTTCGATGTCATCGGCTATGCAGATGATCTTGCCATCATTGTCTCTGGGAAATTCGATTTGACCATTACAGAGGTCATGAGAACAGCACTACGAGAAGTTCAAAGATGGTGTACCAAGGAGGGCCTAGCAATTAACCCAAATAAAGCTGTCCTGGTACCTTTCTCCAAACGTTACAAATTGGACCTAGGTCCTATCTGTATTCGGGATACCACAGTTGAGTACTCAGACTCAGTCAAATATTTGGGAGTAAAGCTAGACAAGAGACTGAACTGGAACGCTCAACTTGACTACGCCATCAGCAAAGCCACAAGGGCCATATGGGCCTGCAAAAGGCTTCTGGGTAGGACATGGGGTCTTACACCACAAATGATGTACTGGATGTACAATACGATCGTTAAACCTGTTGTCACTTATGCTGCTATAGTTTGGTGGCCCAAGACTAAACAGGTTACGTCGATCCTCAAGTGCAGCAAGCTGCAACGGCTTGCTTGCCTCTCCATTACCGGAGCTATGCGGACCTGCCCCACAGCTGCAATGGAAGCAATCATTGGATTGACCCCTTTGCATCTCTTCATATGGAAATCCGCCGCCATAAGTGCCTTGAGACTTCAGATCTCATCCAACTGGCCCCATACGGTCAAAGGACACATGGATATCCTTAAAGATATCCCAAGCATTTCCATCTGCCGCGTATCCGACCATATGGTTAGTCAACTGCGATTCCAAAGGAAATTCAAAGCAATTATCCCGGATCGCTCTGAGTGGGAGGAAATTATTCTTCCTAGGGATCCAAACCATCTCCACTGGTTTACTGACGGGTCAAAGATGGAACATGGTACAGGGGCTGGTGTCGCAGGACCCAACTCCAAGGTCTCGATTGCAATGGGTAAGTGGCCCTCTGTTTTCCAGACTGAAATACATGCCATTGCGACCTGCGCTAGGCTCAACCTTGAGAAAGGTCTGAAAGGCGCCAACATTAAAATCTTTTCTGACAGCCAAGCTGCCATCAAGGCACTCTCAACGTGGAAGTTTTCTTCCAAAATAGTAGCAGGGTGTTTTGACGTACTCCAGAGCCTGACCAGAAGAAACGAGGTCTCGCTATGCTGGGTCCCCGGACACTGGGGTATCGAGGGAAATGAGGCTGCAGACAGCCTCGCGAGGGAGGGGTCTGAGACGTTGTTCCAGGGCCCAGAACCCTTCTGTGGCATCTCTTGGTCCACCTCCAAGTCCTTGATAGAAGAGTGGATCAAGAAAATAAACCTAGCCTATTGGGAGTCAGTCCCAGGTCTTAGACAGGCAAAAGATCTTATAAGACCCTTTGCCTTAAGGGGCACTATTACTCTAAACAGAGCGGACCTAAGGCTGCTGGTGGGCTATCTCACTGGTCATGTAGGACTGCGGTACCACCTCCACAACCTAGGACTGTCTCAAGAGACAGAATGCCGACTCTGCTTGGAAGGCGATGAAACTTCCACACATATTCTTTGTGAATGTCCTGCTCTGATCTGGCTTAGAAGAAGAACGTTTATCAGAGAGTTCTTGAGCCCTGCCCAAGTCCGGTCTTCATCAACTAAAGACCTTCTTGCCTTCATTCGGAAGGCCGATAGTCTGTTCCGCTAGTGGGGTACGTACACAATAGGCCTAACTTGGCCGCAGTGTTCACCATATGGGTTGCCCCCTCATTCCTTAATAATAATAATATAAATAATGCATTTTGAATGAAACCGCGGATGGAAAGACAGTGCGGACAATGTCGACGGAGTGTTTGTGCGCACTTTTTCCAACGGGTTTCCTTTGTTTCACAAATAAAATTCTATAGGAAAAAAGTTCGCGCGCACAAAGTTTGTGTCGTGTGGATTGTCAGGTTATTACACAATGCCATGAGAAGTGGGACGACTCTCTGAAGAGTGAGATGGTTACAATAGAATGCAAGAAACTTAAGGCCCCCATACACGGTCAAATTGGATGTACATCGAAGGGCTGATGTACAACCAAAACTATCGATTGTGGGCCGGTTGGCCGACCAAAACTCATTGCGCTTATGGGTTTGATGAAATTCTGGATGTACATCCAATTTGACCGTGTATGGCGGCCTTTAGTTACGACCTCAAGCATTTCCTGTTCCTGCTTGAATTAAGTACATCGTCTCGACGGAAAGCACGGAGAAAGTCTTTAACTGAAATAATAAAACAACAAGCCCCGCAAGGAGAGTGTGGAAGAGGAGCGTTTCGATAGCCATGAGCAAAGTACCCTCAAAGCTGCGCGGTTGCGCGGTCGCGACCAAATTTTTCGAGAGTTGCGTAGCCGTTTTGTATTCTCCGCACAATTTTTCACCTTAGGCACCGACAAAAAACTTGAGCAGCATGAACATTGTCAAGAATAAATAAAAATCTAAGCTCTTTATATACCGTAATTTACGTCATGGTCCAATGCCTAGTGGGAAGCTTAGTTTGAAGACTAGAAAAAAGATAGAATAGAGTAAAGAAAGTCTGCATGAAGAGGTGGCGGTGAGCCTCTCGTTTGAACTCTTGGATGCTGTATGAGTTCAGAGGCAACCGTCGTGGTTAGCTGGAGATAGACTCGTTGGAGTCCCGCTAACTAGCTGACAAGGTCTGCGATGCCGCCAGTGGCAGAAGACCAGGCGAATATGGAGGTAGGCCATTCGCTCGGAAAAGACCAAGCCTTAGTGGGTTTTCGGTACCCTGATTAACCCAATTAAGCCGACAAAATGCCTTATTAGAGCCGTGTATATCCTTAGAGTGCCGGTTATTGATAACACAGCCCCACAAAAAAACAAAAAGTGTCAGACCTGGGGGTCTCACTAGGCTTACTATATGTTTTCGGGGTCGCTGAATCTGAATATGAGGTCTATATAGCTCTATCGGGTCTAGGAGGGGAGGAACCCCCGAAAAGGGGGTTTTAAGGGTTATTTTTTGAGGTTATGACTAATCCTAGACCCGATAGAGCTAAATAGACCTCATATTCAGATTCAGCGACCCACAAAAAAAAAGTTTCAGACCTGGGGGTCTAACTAGGCTTACTATATGTTTTCGGGGTCACTTAATCTGAATATGAGGTCTATATAGCTCTATCGGGTCTAGGATTAGCCATAACCTCAAAAAATAAGCCTTAAAACCACCTTTTCGGCTTATTTTTTGAGGTTATGGCTAATCCTAGACCCGATAGAGCTATATAGACCTCATATTCAGATTCAGCGACCCCGAAAACATATAGTAAGCCTAGTGAGACCCCCAGGTCTGACACTTTTTGTTTTTTTGTGGGGCTGTGTAATTGGTCAGGGCTGTAGGGCTGATTCTATTAGATAATATTGTGGAGTCATTATTTTTTTTATTTTATTTTTTTTTTTTTTTTTTGAATTAGTTTGATTATTTCCGCTGAAACAGCGCCTTTCAAACATTAAGTTTGAAGAAATTTACATTAAGTGGAATACGTAGTTACTTTTGGCGAGGAGAGAGATATTTTAATGGTTTTCTGGGGGTTTCATAGGTCGAATCTAAATACGTTCACAGTTGGCAACGTCACCGTGTGTATTGGCCTCTGTTTATATACTTCTCTTGTTTTATAGTTCGTCGTTCAAAAATAGCAGATCTTGCCCTAATAAAGAAAGAATATAAACAAAGGTATGGAGGATAATGTAAAAATTCTTTCTTGTTTGTACTTACCCAGGCGGGGAATGACAATTACATTAACATTTCGTCTATGGATAAAATACAAGCCTACATGCATTGTAATTTCACATGCCAAATTGACAACCACATTGACCACGAAAATAATGGCAGTGAGACCGTTGAATTGTGATTGATTGGAACATAAACGAGCCGGCAATTTAGGTTTTTAAACGAACGGAGTGGCACTTTTCTTTTCGAACGAACTTTCGTGGTGATATTTGAGACTCTCACTAGCCATGGAAAATGCGATTTTGATATTCCCAATTGTTTTGGCGTACGCCATGCGCCATTCATTGGCTAATGGGTCCAGGGAGGCAAATCGGGTTCCAGCTAGTTTTAAATAAACAAAAGAACCAACTTAGAAAAGGCCTAATCAAAATTTGAATTAAACGGTAAAAAGTTCGTAGTTGAATTTGCGCTCCATAAGCAGATTGTAAGAAATATGGAAACAAGTGATGCTGGGGATAGTCCAACTATGTACAAGTTTCGCTTAAGGCAGTGGTGCAGATAAAATGAAAAAGAGTGGAAGAAATATGATATTACTTTCACGGATGACCTGCATTTACCAAAGGCAAGGATGCAGGAGTCTATGTGACAGTGGGCAAGTGACTGATTGAAATATTTTAGCCGTCTTTTTGTTTTCGGTAAAAAAAAAACTTGCCGAATGCGAAATCCGAGGCCAAAAAACCAATTTTCGTGCAGGAAAAGTAATTTTCATATATTTTAGGTCGCCATTTTTTTTGTTTTTGAAAGTATAATTCGAAAACCCCCAGGCATCAAATTTCAAAGAATCATCTCAATTCTCTCTAGCTTTGACCGCGTTTTGGCATTTTGCCGAATCCACTGTGCTGTAAGCTTCGTGTTTAAGTCGTGAAAACCAAACTCAATTAACTACTTCTCTTCAGAGGCATATTCTCAAAACAAAGCAGGCATGTCCTCAAATTTACTCATCCAAATTGACCCATATTCAATATTTTATGGAATTACATGCAATTAAGATTTACAAAATAAAAATGATTTCAACAAATATCACTAATCCCAGGATTATAATAAAAGTAATGAATTTTTTTGACTGTGTAAATTAATTCCTCTGCAATATTAATCCGACTTCACAACAACATTACAACATTCATTAACGCTATAGCAGCAAATTAATACCACCACCAAATACCAATAATAATATTAAATCCGATATGAAATTTTTATTTCTAATTCTCTCCTCCATGCCCTAAAGGAGAGGCAATCATATGGCTAGGAGAGAGTGGGAATATCTCGATTCTCGAAATGCATTAATAATCTACCGAAAGCACATTATCCTAAGTTAATTAGTGTGTTGCGTGATTACTGGTGATTAATATCATAATGTAATTAAAGGATAGGAAATTAACATTAAAATTATCGCCACGAATGAAAATTTCATTTTGTTTGATAATAAACAATGGATTTTATGAGGGGCGGTTTTATTTGTCAATAGAAAACAATGAACTACAGTTGACCCAGATGTTAACTCTCTTATTAACAGATACTAACTCTAGTTGAAATAGTTTAGCGGTTTTGCAGGCATTATGGAAAATTATCGTCTTTAAAACACCAAAATTTTGTATGTGATTGCAGGTCTCTGTTACCCATGTCTGGTTTTATAGTATAAAAATACTTTTGATTAGCCTTGTGCAATGGAATCTACCCGACTCCTTCCCAACTTTCAGAACAAATAACAACCAAAGGGAAGTTGGCTTAGACCTACTAATATCAGGTGTCTGGATATACATCAGTGCAATTGAAGAGTTTTTTTTACAAAAACAGCATATGGCATTGGTTGTTCGAATTGAGATTTAAACGCCATCTTTTAAAGAAATGAGTAAGCTTTGTCGCAGCTTTGTGTAGTCCTTATAACGTATTAGCGGAAATATGATCTGAAAATATTTTCATAAAATTCGATCCAGCCGTTTTTTTTAGTTTAATCGACGCATGTGATTTTTGTACGTTCACGATATCGTGCGAACCAACAATGATACTGAATTCTATGCCGATTGTAGCGTATTCGGGCGAGCGGTCGGTCAGAACTGTCGGTTCTTGATTCCCGAAGTACAGCCCAGAGCGGTACAGGTCTTAGGCTACTGCCTGCTTGATGTTTTAGGAGTTTTAACTTTTGGCTGTCAATCTATTGGTGTGTTAGATTAAGTCACCTTGAATACACCTTACAACATAATACTGGATGATGTCGAATCCAAACCCCACCTAATCTCTGCCGTAGCCACCAAGGGGTCAATTGTATCACCACTCTGTTTCTAATCTTTAAAAATGTCCTACTTTCAGTAAGATCCCGAGTAAAATTGAAAATCTCCCGCACCTAACATACTCAGTAGAACGGTTTTCGTTCGATTGTGTAGGTCAAGCAGCATTAGACGTGGTTAGTAGTTAGTTGGGGGACTGCCTGGTAAAACAACACTCGCGTTTGAGACGGTCTATGCTGATGCGGATGCATTCATAAATGGAATTTTAAGACTTTCGTGCCTCTGCCGAACAAATTTTTAGATTTTCGTGCCTGTGGCGGGAGTGTGGATGTCTGTGGCAGGAGCGTGCTTACTTTTCTGGCATGTCTATTTGTTCGCTATGCGTGCTAGCTGCGGGCGCGTGCGTAATTGTAAGAAAATTAACCAACTAAGTTAATTTTAATCAGGAGTCAGGGAGTCAACTTTTGTACTACCAGCTTCCTACTCGTCATTGGGCACTGTTGTATTCGTCATTGTGCAAAGTCTAGTAGTAGGTTAGCTTGGTTCGAAGGAAGGAGTACAGGACAGGACAGATAAATAAGAGTGTGGAGGAGGCTAAAGGAGGAGCCATGAGGGAGTTCAGCACCCCTATTAAGCTGACACAATCTTACAGGTTCATTGACCACGACCAATGGGAGAAGCCAAGTAAAAGGTATACGGAACAATTCCTAACATTAATAATGGCCTATTTAATTTTCAACCTGGCGTTGGAGATAGAGGTCTGAGGGTTAACACCAAGGGACGTAATCCTTCACAAGCCCATCTAATTACTGGCTTATGAAGAAAACATTGACATCATTGGTAGAACAACACAAGAGCTTTACTCGAAACTTTCACTCACATTGAGAGGGTGGCATGACAGCTGGGACTGCATATCAATGAAATCAAAACAAAGTACAAGACGGCACCATCTGCAGGCACATCAAATATTGCTCCCACAATCCACAACAACATGGGAACAAGGAAAGGACGCTTCTGGAGACTCCACAACGTTATCGCAAAGCAGATGTCGTGACAAAAATAAAATCGCGGTAGGCTCCTCTGGGTAGGGCATCTAGCTCTATAGGGATCTAGGAGGTACGATAACGAGGAAGGCTCGGCCTTCGCTGGAAGTATGGCGTAGACCAGGATGCCCAGAGCTTAGGGGTGCCTAACTGGATTGTCGGGACCGATTCGAAATACAGTTGCGTGGCCAGGATCGAATCCCGATTGCTAAACAAGAAAGCAGAAAAATAATCGGCAGCTAGATCAAGACCATTCACTGAAACGAACAAAAATTCTGGAGAAGCCTTTCATAACGATTCTTGCCGCTTCAATCAAGAATAAGTTCGATGTCCCTGTCGATTGAAATGGTTGCACGATCGAGAAAGTCTGGCTATCGTAGCCTAAGGGTAAAGGCATCCGACTACCATCCCACAGGTCCGTGGTTCGATTCCACTCTGCAGCATGGTCCTTCGTCTTTCTGCCTATCCCACTTAAATAACATTGTATTCCCTCTGCCCATTATACTACCATCGCAATGCAACAAAACCGAGTACTGGCGTTGGCAGTTATGTCACTCTTCCTGGCAGCACAATGGGCTTACTTACTATCATCAGCGGATCGAAGTGAAATGAAATGGGTTGGCTATAAAGATTAGTACATAAAGGAGTAGGTGATAGAATTGAGCCTTGAGATTGCTGAATGAGAGTTCGACGGATTTGGATTTGTAGATGTTGAAGAAAAAGAAACCCGACTAGAATTCAATGTAAGGCATACCTAAAGTTATGTACGGGCCTCGTGAGGTAAACGTTCGGTATTCCAGATTAGACTTGCCTCATGAACAAATCATGTGGCCCTCATAGGGAAGTATAAGGTATACCAAAATTAAATTTGTTTTATGAATACCTTACGAGGGCCTCATACAAAATACATGAGGCACTCCGCATGCACTCTAATATTAGGTTTTCATTAGGGAAATCTTACAAGGGCCTTATTTGGGAAAGAAGGTGTTTACCCCGTTAGGTATTATTGAGTAATTCCTTATGAGGCCCATGTATATTAATGAAATTTGATTGAAATTTTTCCCTTCATGATATAATTCACATGTAAAACCAAACTACTATGGTTAAGTAACAAAATGTGCTTAATCGCCATCAGACTTTTTAATGTCTCTGGTTTAATAAATTGTAAACTCATTTTTTTGTCAATAAGCAGTCATATATAGGCAAGCAAGTCATTTCACGAGAGAATTTTTGTTTGTTTCCATATCCGCCGTAGTCGTTGTCCTTTAATCTGTTCTTGGTGGCTATAGCCCAGTCACTTTAAACATGAACCTCTCGTATAGGACAGGGTTTGACCCTTTTTTTGTATAAAGTGACTGGGCTACTATATAGTCGTGACTTCTGTATTCGGGGTTTTTCAATTTTTTATTATTAAGAAAAAGAGAAAAAAAAATACTTTAGTGTTCCTGAGTTTTTGTCAAGTTTTACTGGTGAGTTATTCTTACCAGCGTCTATTAAGTCACGATACCTCGAAATGGGGAAAAACTGCCAATGATCTATCGCACGCCTTACATAATAAACGATAGGTACGCATTATATGGTCCTACCATTTTTGCCTGATATGGCCCTCATAAGGATTTTCTAGTACGGCGGTAATAGGTGAAAAGCGTTACACTTTTCTTCTGGGTTTTATTAGGTTTCAACATTAGGGCCTAACAGTCAAATTAGGCTAACCTCATGCGAACCGAACCAAGAAATTCTAGTCAGGAAGAGATGTTGTGGTAGAGAAGAAATTTGCGCCAAACCCACGGATGTTACAAAAATCTAAACAAAAATTTTTGTTACGGGGCTTCGATTTCGCAAAGTCGATATCCTCAAGAGCAGCAGCCAGGTGAATGACAGTATGAACTTGGACCTTTTATTACCAGTTTTTCGTAGTACTGTGTGCCATCCAACAATTTAGGAAGATTTCATCCTACAACCCACAAAATCACTTGGGTAAAAATGGCACAACCTTAGGTAAGAACAATTATTTGCGAAGGCGTAGAGAAAATAATTTTCCAAGGAATTAATATTTAATAAAAACGTACTCAAGCGCGTTACTTGCAACACAAATACCAAAGTCAAAGTGGTTACTCGAAAGTCAGAGTTCTTGTTCAATATTTGAAACTTCGGCCACCAAGGGAATAACCAAAAGTTCATCATATGACGGGTCTTTGAGAAGGATATCTTCTTCAAAGGGAGTTCTGAATCCACAAAATTAACGAAGGTGGAGGCACAGATAAATGCAGAGCTATTGTCTTAACACGAATCTCTTCTGTCTAGCATTGCAGTCGCTCTGCTGGTCTTTGGTCTCAATTTAAAATCCCCGACGCTGGTCTAATTAGTTAATTGCAATGCACTCAAATCTAGACAGGCGAACGCGAATCGTAATTAAACAAAGAAATGAACAATGTCGCAAATTATCACAGAAAGAAGACCAAGTCGACCGAGCCTGATTCATTGTGGTCCGAAAAGTTTTAGTAGTAGGTTGTGACCTCCCCCACCTCCGTCCATATATCTCTTGACATACACAATTCTTTTGCAGCGAAGAAAAGAAAAGAAACATGAAGCTTACATGCATGCGCTTTCGACAACCCGCAATGAACATTATTTAACGACATAAAATGCGCATTTGGCCCCAGACGAGACAGTGGGGCTCACATGGAGACGCTGGAGACAGCTCAAAAATTTATTTATCACAAGCAGTTTTCTACGTTGCTGGGTATATGTGTGTGTGTATGCGAGAGAAGAGACAACAAATATAAAAGTTGATAGACACCGACGACCAAGAAGAAAACGTGGTGATGGGAGACATGCCGTGGAAGTGATTCAGAATCAATTTTTCCATTTTAGCAGCTCCTTGGAAGACGTTCGTTCGTTTCGTCTTCTGCCACGCCCTAGTATCTAGAGAAGAACGATGCAGCAGCAGCAGCGCCACAGAATGTCTTGCGAAACGTTGCGAAGGACGAACGAAAAAAATGTGGAAATACACAACAACCAAAAAAATAAATGTAAAATAAAAGCATCAACCCTTTTTTTTGTAATGGTGGTCGTAATCGTCGCAAAGGAAAATCGAAATCGTTTTTCTGCCTTCAGCAAACAACTAGCAAACAAGATACGACAGCGTGGAAGCGTTCGATATCGCCCCAAAATAAGGTAGGAAACAGCCCCAATGGCAGATCTCAAGGGTGGTGGTGGTGCGCCCCTCGTGCCGCCGCCCTTCAGGCCAAGACAGCATGATTCCCTGACACTAAGAGAGCGAGCGCCTGCCAAGGAACACCCCGAGACATCCTGAAGATGATTATTTATTTATTTATTAGGATTGTTGAAGGACACTTTATTCTGTTTGTTATGTATAAATCCTTGCTCGCCCCTACTTCATTTTCACTCTCTCCTTTATTTACTGGGAAATGTTTGAGCAGCACAAGCGGCAACACAGAAGTAGACAAAAAAAAAGGAAAGTAAAAAGGATCCCAGAGCACAGAGCGAAAGGGTTGATGGCCATATCCAACTCCGGGACTCCGAAATATTTTCAGAGGACAATAAACATGTTGGATAGTTTACGCCCTGTGAGGGGGGGGGGGGGGGCAAGGAGTCGACCGGAACTTCAATCCTTAGGAATCCTTGTGGGTTTGTTTGAGAGAGAGAAAATCCTTGAGATTCTCCATCCGCAAAATGATTTTATGTCCACAAAAGTGTCTAGGGGGTGACCGCCTCTAAGGATTCTTACTTGGATTTCAATCGATGTATTGCTTTGCGGAATGTCTTGCCCCACCCCCATCGGTCCCCGGTGCCTCTTTTGAGTATATAAACTTTTCTTATCGGTCAATATAAAGGAATGAATTCATCCTGGTGTACCGCTATGCCAACATTGTGCCACAGCTGGGCTAGATTCCAAAGCTGGAAGAAAATGAAAGCAAAGGGGTAGTTTTTTGAGATCCAAAATTTCCTTGGTTCTTTCTTTGGGGAACTTTACAATACGGCAACAGCATGAACTCCCATCTAACCCCGCTCTGGTCCTCGTCCTTCAGTCCTTAAAAGAAACAGAACCTTAAATTCCTGCAGCATAGAACGTGGCGGCGATTGATTTTCTTTCAAATTTAATCAATCCTCCTCAACCTCCTTTTTCAATCAATTCACTTCGCCCAACACTCTGCCCCAACCCCCCTCCCCCTCTGCAATCCAACAACAAAAGAGGGACCAAAGGAATTGGGAGTGATTTCTACACAATGACTTCAAGTCCTTAAAAGGAAGTGCTTACTGCGTTCTTTTGTTCAATCCACAACCACCCTTGCCCCAACAGCCCCCACCGTACACCAAACTAGAATGAAAACCTTTGTATTCCGAGTGGACGCGCGGTGGTGGGGATGTTTTTGCGGAGGGGATATATCTAAAAATATCTAAATTATGGACAGTTTATTGGGGGGAATTTATAAGGGTGTGACACACAAGATTAGCAGCAAAAGAAGCTGAACAAATCGCTCGGAAAGAATTCCACTACTTTGCTCTCCGTTTTTTTCGGGAATGGAGGCGGCGAGTTATGAGATTTTTCTCCTTTCGTCCTTTTTTATGGCCGAAATGACCTCCTATCAAATGGACCAAAAACCTGAGTGGAATTGTGGTGATAATGTTGGAGAGAGAATATTATTATGATTATGATTATTATATGAAGAATGCCCAATGATAAAAATATGTCAGGCTTTATTAGGGAAGGATTTGCACCGAGAGGAAATATTTCGGGTGATAAAATTGATCGTAAAAGTTTCATCGTTTGTTTTATGGATGGAAATTAATGCGATTGATTTTGTTGTTTGTGGTGATACTACACCTACCTTCTCTCCATACTAAAAAACATTACATATTTTTCTTTACAGCTTCAATAAAAATTCAAATTACAGTACAACTCGGATTAGTAACAACTTTAAATCAGAAAATAATATGGTGTTCTATTTTCAAAATAAAATAAAAGTCCCTCCAACCACTGAGGTAACATAACTTTTATCTATAACCTGTTTGGCAAGCTAGGATAACTTTTCTTCATTCCGACAAAACGCCATATAGCACGGTCATGTCGCATCTACAGTAAAACAAAATGAAAGGTTGCCGTGGTTAAGTTGGCCAAGGTCCAAAAGGTGTCACGATAGCCAAAAGTGTCGGTCCGACTGCGGCGATGGAAGTCCTACTGAACCTTCCTCCGCTATGGCTAGTAGTAAAATACTTGGTTCTAACGGGCGCTGAATCTACGGAGGTGATAGTGGATAAAGTATCGTTTCTCAAGGAATTAAACATGAGGCCAATGCTTGCTTTGTCCGATCAAATTCTGACGAAGTCTATGTAGGACAAACCATTATGAGGAATTAACACGGCTGCACGGCAGGTCCTCTTTAACGAAAGCACGACCTATTGGTATACGGATGGATCCAAAAACCAGGACCCGAGGTGCAAAATACTCAGGGCCTTGACACCACCCCCTCGCACTTTCAAGTTGAGGTACTCGCCATTCAGACTTGTTTTAGTAAAGACCAGACTTATAGAGCACCAGCAGAGCTCCGACAGTCAAGCTACCTATTGGTCATAAAATATCCCCGAGTGTCATCTGATTGTCTCCTATTTATAAAGTGAATCCCAAACCATGAAGACTACATTGGTAACGAAATTGCGGAGGGGTTTGCAAGATTATTGTTTCAACACACTTTACATTTGCAGGGTAGGGGCAAGCTCATCACTTTTTGATCTAAAACTTTTGTGGAGGTTAACCGTCTGCCAATAATTGGGTCGACCGACTATTTCTTCTAAGCTGGACGAACAAATTATAACGGCGGGCGTATATCCTCTGATTCAACTCTACACTCCTTACTTTTGACATGCGTCCCATGTTTTTTTCGTTTTAAATCGAATATATAGATATCGAAGATATATTTCGTTTTTAATCGAATTATAGTTTATTGTATTCTTCTTACTCTTGAGGTGGCCGCCATGGATCTAATGGTATATTAGGTTTACTATATTGCTTATTATATTCTGCCTGTGATACCCTTTCATTTAATACCCATATCGAGGGGATTATGCAGAAAACGATAATCCGCCCTCTTGAAATGGCCGCCATGGATCTAACGGTATATTGAGTATACCATATATCATTGTCATCGGAGCTGAAGCTGTGTGCAAAATTTCAGGGTGATCGGATAACCGGAAGTACTCAAAAAATCGACTGCAAAATTTTTACCGGACAAACAGACAAGAAAGCGAGCTAATAAAAACGTTTTAAAAAAGGAGGAAAGAAGTTTTTTAGTGAGATTTTTTAAAAATAGTCACGTCTAGGTTCTTTTTAGGCAAATAATCAGTTCGATTTTGTTTTTAAATAGCAAAGATATGGGATATTTCCCGTTTTTGTGCCAAGGGACACCCGAGATTTCAAAATCAAACCAACAAACAATTAAGAAAACGGAAGGGAAGCAAGGGACAACCCCTGACACGAATTATGGAAAGGTAAGAATTACGACCAAAAGGGCCATAAAGACCTAGGGCAGCTTAGGGCTAGGGAGTTCTTCTGGCCGGCACACATGTCCTTCGAACGGTTCCAAAGAGGTGTCTTTAATTGATGACACGTGAGTAAGCGTGGTGTGACTAACGTGTGGATAGTAGATTAAGGCCCCTGTGCTGAAAGTCGTACTTGCTGTCATAAGTAGTGAAGCTAATACAGCGGTGTGCTGATAGTCGATTCTTGTCGTGTAAAATCTGCTGACATAAACGACAGCTGTGAGTTGACAGTCGTTTTTATTGTAATTTTGTGGTCACTTTTGGTCGGGCTGCTTGCGTTAGTGACAAAGTAGGAAAATTTGAAAGAAAATACATCTTTGTTATCTTGGAGTGTTGCTAAAGGGCAAAAGATATGCTGACAAATTACACAAATCTGGGATTGCAAATCAGTCGGCTCGTATAGTGAAGGCGATTGTGTGGCTACAGCGAAGAGGAGATTGAGTCCCCACTATTGCGGCTTCCCTGTTCCCAGGGAGATGTGTATCATCCAATTTTTCTCTGGATTTTCAACTGATGATTGACACGATATCGGAAAAGAATTTCATTCGAAAGCCGATAGAAAATTTAGAAACGTATTCGGAAAGTTTAGCAGTATGGACTTAAGCTCCATCACCTAAGCTATGTCTGTACAGACTATTACAAACTAGGTCTTATTCAACCTGCATCGTAAAGATTTCGATGCAAAATCACTTGTAGTCCCGTCCAATTACAATTACTACGCGAGTATAACACCTTGCTTCCTCGCCTAAAATCCATTAGTGTGTGTTGAGTCTCAAATTAAAGGCCTATACTAAAGGAAAAGTAACGTAGAAGTGAACGTAGAAGTAGAAGTGAAGTAGACGTAACTTCTGTTACAAAAATAAGAAGTTCATAAAAATAAGGGCAAGTCGCAAAGCTTGTCATTTTTGGCCTGCGAATT
This sequence comes from Thereva unica, assembly GCA_949987705.1. NCBI lineage: Eukaryota > Metazoa > Arthropoda > Insecta > Diptera > Therevidae > Thereva > Thereva unica. Next base: position 122,680,213 of record OX465282.1, on the reverse strand, counting down.
GTCACTTATGGCTTGTGACTGGTCACAATTTTAGAACAGAGGGTGCGGCGTTGAACTTTTTATATGATATGTATAAATCAGTACTCAAAGCCATCGCTCAAGCTAATCTCGTAAATTTGAGAACCTTTTTGTAAATTTAGTTCTTAGAAACAAAAGGCGAAGAACTTGAATGGACTTGGTCATTATGACCTTGCAAGATTTAATCAATAAAATCAAAAATAACGAGATATGCCAAAAACAGGTCAACCAACCTCTGAAAAAAAAAATCATTTTTCAACCAAATTTTCTTTATGTATAAAAAGATGAACAATAAAAATGGTGAACAATTTCAAACCAATTTATCATTTTAGAATATCAAGAGGCAAGATCTACAATGTTCCACTAAACCAGTGGTTCCCAAACTTTATTTCGTACGGAACCTTTCTACAATGTATAAAATTTGGCGGAACCAAACGATGAAAAAATAAAATAATATATGATATATGCATATATTTATCCGTTAATATATTTTAAAACGTTGTTATTAGCTCGCTTTCTTGTCTGTCTGTTTGTCCGGTACATATCTTGCAATCGATTTTTTGAATGCTTCCGGTTACCCGATCACCCTGAAACACAACTTCACACACACACACCCTGAAACACAACTTCACACATGCACACAACTTCAGCTCCGCCGACAATGATGATATACTCATTATACCGTTAGATCCATGGCGGCCGTCTCAAGAGGATGGATTACTGTTTCTTCACGGAACAAATTTTGTAATCAATTTTTCAAATACTTACGAATATCTTATCAAGCTGAAATTTTGCATACAGCTTTAGCTCCGATGACAATGCAAGAATTGGTATACTCAATATGCCTTTAGATCCATGGCGGCAGTCTCAGGAGGTCGGATTGAAATATTCTTCACAACCCCTTCGACATGGGTATCAAACGAAAGGGTGTGATAAATAGAACACCATAAGCAATATATTATACTCAATATATCGTTTGGCCCATGGCGGCCATCTCAAGAGGGCGGATTATCATTTTCTTCTCAACCCACTCGACATGGGAATATGGAATGGCGGCCAAAATGTTACGCGGCGTGACGTAGACCAAATTTTAAGGCCAGTAGCACTTTCTGATTAGCAAGAACGCGTTAAACGGCCGGAGCAGCGCCAGTGAGTCTGCGAATGTATTTGCGCTTCGGCGCTGGTGCCACGCCACCCTAAAATTTTTTCGTGGAACCGTAAGGTTCCGCGGAACCCACTTTGGGAATCACTGCACTAAACTCATAATATGTAGAAGAAGAAATATTTGGGAAATTCTTCCAAAAAAAAAAAAAAAACAATAAAAAAAAAACAATAAAAAAAGGGTGTTTAATGGCATGAAATATACAAGCATTAAACGAACACATCCTTTTTTCCTAACTAAAAGGACTAAAAACAATCTTCTGATGGGGTGTTGATAAAAAGGTTAAAAAAATAAAGCCGCCCTCTTCGTTGGGGCTATTTTTTTTTATTAATTTTTTTTATCCAGTTTAGGGGTTGGATCACTTCAAGGTTCATTGAACAGGTTCAAAGATTTTTATTTGCATAAATAAAATATTTTATTTAAAGTAAAAAGAAAAAGGAGGGAAAAGGAAAATGTTAAATTTGATTAGATTTGTTTGCCACCTGAAGGTCACCTTTTTTGCATACCTTTATCCTTTCCATATATTTCCTTTCCGTTTTAAGAAGTCCTGACCTGATTAGGTTGGCATGGAGGAAGTCCGTCGTATGTTTGGGGAAATATGCTGATGAATAGGGAGAAAATATTGCAAGAGTTAAAAGGATATTTCTTTTTTATTTATTTATTTTCGCTTGATTTTCGTTGTTGAAAGGAGTGGACATATGACTAATAAAATTTACTACTTGTGCCAACTACAAATATTGAGCATCGATTCTGCACGACGAACTTCCATTCATAGTTAATCCTATCACAGCTTCTGATACTGCAATAGTGTAGTTATAGGATTTCATGACACACTACAATTAATACTAGTTTTATGTTATAACAAGAATGGCACAAGATATTAGCTGAGTGGAAAATCTGATACTCAATCTATACGTTTACATGTGTGCAACAGAAAGCTTCAATTTCACTCACATGGATTAACATAGAGAAGTCGAACAGCTTTTTAGTTTGCTGGCGCCAGCAATAAGTGCAGCGTGTAAGCCATCATTCATGGTCCAATGCCCTCAACAAATGTGTTTTGTGTATAAGCAGCTCTGATATGACTTTAGGAAAATTGAAGATAACGACGTTTATGGAATTACATATTTCGAGGACATGGAAAAAATAATGTAGCCATATTTGCAGCTAAGTGCACGAACAAAAGTCGACCACATTCCATGATCTGCTACTATACGGGTAAGCATCACAATCATGCAACATAAAAAGGGGATGCCATACTTGGCGAAAGGACATTAGTCGAAGTTATATACTACTTCGCCAATTCAATTCTAAAATCCCTTGGCTGACCTTTAGTACTTTAGTATTGAATAACTCTCGACATTTATTTAAAATTAGTTTTTGAATACAATATCGATTAAATGATCACCATAACATTGGCCATCATTTCGGGCGTTATAGCAGCTACTTCGACTTGTATGTTAGCTTTGAATTCGTCCGTCAATGGTTCTCGGCTTTTTGACATAAACCATACTTTTGCAAGAACTTCATCGTAGTGGCTGCGATGTGGCAAGGTGCGCCGCCGTCTTGTTGAAAATAGGTTCGTCAGACCTTTTTCACGCATTTTCGGACACATAAAGTGCACCAAGATCCAACTATAGCGTGCGCCGATGAGGGTTCATTCTTTGAAGAATAATGGTCCGATGATGGTGACAGTGACTTTCTCGTCGTGAATGTGGGTTCTCTGTTCCCCAAATTCGACGGTTTGTTGATTGATTCCGCCAAAAAGTTTCATTCGTCATAAAAATTTTGGCGCGGCATCGATCATTCTTGCGATAACATTTCTATATTGCAAGCGACGCGGGTTGTCCGTTGGCAACAACCACTGAGTAAGTTGCACTTTATATGCGAAGAGATGAAGATCTTGCTTCATTATCCTCTTTAAAGTCGTTCTCATCACGTTTAACTCCTGAGATCGGCAGCGATATGACGCATTTGGGCAAAACTCTCAACAACTTCATATGAGTCGGATCCGGTAGAATGAGACGCTGGGGAGTAACTACAGACCCGTACTCTAAAAAATTCTTCAGCAAACTACGAATTTTATTGTCTGAAAGCGCCGCACAAATAGAACGATTGTAAGGCCCTCCGCACACAAAGCTACTGATTTGCAATCCCAGTAGCATATGCAACTGTTTCGTGACCTTTCCCGTGTACGGAAGTGGGAATCCACACACGAGTCGAAGGACCGAGTCGAGAGTCGCAAGCGATTTCAGTTGCGTGGTTGCACTTGTAGCTGTCAAAGGTTATTCAAGAAAATCTTTTTGGCTAAAAATTTGTTGACAGAGAACACCGATTGATCAAAAAACAGTTGCAATAGTGCGTGGACAAAAGTTTAACACTGGTTGTATGCAGGATTTTTGTGAAACCAATTTGCAATTGGGATTGCGAACCAGTCGACTCGTGTGGGGAGGGCCTAAAGCGGTACAATTTCAGCGCATTCTATGTGAATAGACTTATAGCTAAAATGGTACTGAGTGACGTTTCAGAATTGTATATATTTGTCAAAATCGGCTAAAAGGAGTCAGAGCTATCTAATGTTGAAATACCCAAAGTTTAGATGGCGATGAGATTTATAATAATAAAGACACAATATTTAAGTAGAAATTAAAAAATGAGTAAAAAAAGTCAAAAAGTTAAAATCATCCGTGCCCCTCTATGAGCTATAAGCGCCCCCTTGAGGGTCGCGTCCCCCAGTTAGGAAACCACTAATTTAGGATTTGTATATTTTCGACATCATTTTTTGTTTTGCACCAGAATAATAATGAGGGTCAATGTACTGACAATAGGTCCTTGGGAACTCACACGTCCAGGGTGTGAAGATCACAGCTCTGTCAGCAAAGTCCTATCCACCACGTCCCGTCGGGACCTCTGGGCAATAAAGGTAACTGTAGCTAAAATGAGGGGCGCAGGGAGTTTTCAGCGCGGAAAACTGATTATACTGGTTGGGCGGCACTAGGCTAAAAATCTAGTCTCAGAAAAACCGATGTTACGGAACCTTCAGCAAGGCCTCGGACTGAACAGATCACACGGTAACGACTTAGACAACGAAATATGGAACACGAATTGATTAAATGGAATGTCAGGACGCTAAATAGAGTAGGAGGAGTTAAAAGTGTACTGAACAAACTCAAGAGATATGAAAGTAGTAGCATTGCAAGAGACCAGATGGCGAAATAATAATCATAAGATTACAGAGCTTAGAACACAGGCCGCGGTAGCCTAGCGACGAATAAGGCGTCTGGCTACCATCCCAGAGGTCCCGGGTTCGAATCCCGGTTAGCCCCACGATCCTTCATCTTTTCCACTTTCCCACCTATATGTGGGTGTTTCCATAAAATTAGGGCGACTTTTGAAAGTAATTTGTCTTCATAATATTTAAGATGTTATTGCATTTCCTAATAGTGGATATATAATACGTAATTAATTAGTTTTGTCATACCTAAAGGCGCCAGTCACTTTAGGTAGAATTTTATGAGAAATTTTGAGTTTTGCGAATTTAGGCATCTAGGGACTGACTGTTATGATTAACAATGGACGTTGGTGGGTTGAAACCTCAATGTTTACAGTTTTAGATAGGTGGGAGTATTCTGCGTACATTGCTGCCTTATTCATGAAAATATTTAATAGGGTTACCAAAATACAGAGTAATATGTAAACTTCTACCAAAAAAGTTTCAAAAAGGCCCTAGCGGCTAAACCGTTATGATTCTCCCGCCCCCACCTATACGATTTTTTGTTCGTATATCCAAGACCAATCCGCAGCCAGGCGTTTTGGCATTTTCACTGATACACCCTGTATAACTATAAAGCCGCGTCTCCACCAACCGAACATGTTCGCCGAACAGTGTTCGACAGACATTCGTGATGTCCGCCGAACATTGTTCGGTGTTGTAGCGAGCATTGATTTGTGAGCTATTGAAAATGTTCGTCGAACATGTTTGGGAACCAAATGTGGAATGTTTGTCCGTTTTTATGTTCGCGAACACTGTTCGGCAAACATGTTCGGTTGGTGGAGACGCGGCTTAAGTGAACGTCAGCCCCTGACCACTCTCGTCAGTCCCTAGCAGCTTTAACAGCTAGGGACTGACGGTCTAGGGACTGACGATTCTGAGTAAAACTTAAAAAAAAAATACTGCTCGACCACTATACTACGATATCTAACACTATCTACCGAACAAGGCCGATAAACCACTTGTAAATATTAATTAATTAATGTCAATTTCCTATTACACTGGTCTGCACATTTTTTCTCCTTTCCAATTTAATAGTCGTATCCTAAGTATTTTTTCGCGCTGAATCCGAATCCGTTGGCCAAATTGCCCTATCACGTCAGGATTTTGAGCAATCCTAACCTAAAAGTGCCAAAAAGCGTGTTTTTTGCACTTTTGCGCGTTAAATATCTCAAAACTATGGAATGATAGGGCAAATCGGACAACGGGATCGTTTTCAGCATGCCAAAATCTACAGAAAACCATGTCGAAAGCGTTAAATTTGAAAAAACTTTTTTTGTAATACTGAAAAGAAAAACTTCGGTGCAACGATGATATCATGTGTTAATAAAAATCGTCGATTTCGCGCCAAGAAGTTTTTCTTTTCAGTATTACAAAAAAAGTTTTTTCAAATTTAACGCTTTCGACATGGTTTTCTGTAGATTTTGGCATGCTGAAAACGATCCCGTTGTCCGATTTGCCCTATCATTCCATAGTTTTGAGATATTTAACGCGCAAAAGTGCAAAAAACACGCTTTTTGGCACTTTTAGGTTAGGATTGCTCAAAATCCTGACGTGATAGGGCAATTTGGAAAACGGATTCGGATTCAGCGCGAAAAAATACTTAGGATACGACTATTAAATTGGAAAGGAGAAAAAATGACCCGTTTTTTGCAGACCAGTGTTATTAAACTATAAAATTACTTGGCTAGGGACTGACGAAGTGACTGGATCAGCACTACTTGGCACAGCAAATCTCGCCTCTACACTTATTTACAAAACGGCCGTTGCAAAAGGAGTGCAGTCTGTAGATAATTTCATCATTTTCTTTAAAATCAACTGAATTACATTCCCTCTACACCCATATAATACCGCGAAATTTTAAAATCCGTTAATGGCTAGGGACTGACGATTAAAATTGAGGACACTAATTCCGGCCTTAGGAAACACATTTATTGTTTTTTTAAATTGCAAGAAATGATGTAATTAGTTGTAAATACTTTAATATTGAAAAATTGTAAAGAAAATTAAAGTATAAATTAATTTTTTTCCGAAATATGGATGCCCAAACGCAAAATTTCAGTGCACGGACATGGCTAGGGACTGACGTTTGGGGTCATTAAATATGATTTCAAGAGTATAGTGTATTATTATTTTAAACAAAATTTGAGGAATAAATACAAAATAGTTTGATTTGTTACTTAACAATCTTAAAATAAAATAATATTAATTATATCAAGCGGGGAGTGCCGCGGACACAGAGTTGCCCGATTTTTGTGGAAACACCCATGTATAGCTATCCTTCTTTCTTCTTCCCTCTTTACATTCCTGATTCCTGCTGTAATAGACTTCCTTAGCCCTTCCCCGATTCACCAAAAGCGCATGTCATCGGTGCATGACACTTATTTGGCAAACTTCGTCCGACACTTATTTGGCAAACTGGGCCCCAAAATTTTAAATTTATAAGTTTTAATCCTAAATTCGTTATTTGCTACCGCAAAGAACCCCAGATACCGATTTTCATAGAAATCGGAACACAATTGGCCACCGAAATATGGGCCATTTGGAATTTCGGCCATATTTCGGCGGTCAATTTGAATTTTGAAAATCGGGCTTTAAAGTGCATCATGGGAGGGGGAGACCCTTCTTCCAAAATTTCGAAGGCCTGCGATAATTGGTAACGACAAGACAAACTGATAATACAAAGGCAATCTACATTCTACATCCCTAACGTGAGGTTGGGTGGCATTCGGGTCGAACGCCTCGCGTCATTATTGGACGACCCGGGTAAAAATAAAACATGGCCTTACAAGGCGAATACCAAAGGTGATTGAAACATAGTCCGCGGCCATTTGAAAGGCATCAGAAGGCTGGTTGCAGTACGGCCGTACAACACAAACTCAAGGCGTATTTATTGAGTAAAACATGTGCTCCTCCGGTACTCATATCTTCGAAATCAAAAATTTCAAACCCAGCAATTAAATGTTTCATTTTTTTCGACTGTTTTTTCTTCGAGCTGTTAAACAACAAAATTTCGCACTAAAATATAAATTAAGACGCACCACATGTGTCACGTTAGCTCGTTCTTCTTGCGCATCGATAATCTTGTAGGATAAATCGAAAGAGCTTAACAGAATTTACATAACGAAAATGTTCAAGTCCCCATAAAACAAATTCAACAATACATTTGGGGCAGATTCTTTTTTGTCTCAAATTTGCCGTGGAATGCCCACGTGTACAGCTTAGTTCTTGGCCGTTTGAATCTTTTGATCAAGTTTGGGCGTAGTGAGGCTGTATGGGCTATCATATCCCCCTTAAAAAGCCAAGCGGCCGTGGTTCGCCCGCTGTAAGCACATTTTTTATTTTTACTCGGGGATCCCTAAGCAGTTCTAATTTGAACTGTGCAACGAAATTGAAAATTTTCTCTATACAGATCAAATACCACATCTATAGATAACAAAATGGGATGGTTGAACGTTTTCATAGGCATAATGTTCATACAAGTAAAAACTTGGGGTCTTTTCGTAAACGCATACGTATGCTTTGCAACAATGCAATGAGTTTGTAAACGCAGTTGATCCAAAGTCATTCGTTCGGAAACGTACAAGATTCAAGTTTGTTGCGCAACAGTCAATGCAACAGCGCAGGCAATTTCGAATGCATGCAAACGTATGCGAAAAGAAGTTTGCGCTGCTTTGTTGCCGATGCGTTGTTGCTCAGTTGCTCTGTTGCTTTGACGTTTACGAAAAGGCCCTTACTCTTCGCCTTACTAAGAAAGCGCTCGGCAATCAAAACCGACTTGCAACGATCACCAGCATAACTTGTTCATGCTCAAAATCTGAGCTTCTCCTTCTGTTTCCATCCCACATACTTAAGTCTGATTGCGCACTTAGAGCTCCTATGGAGTCTACTTTCTCAACTGCAGAACCTCAATAATTCAACCCATGACAACTAGCTCGAAAGGATACTTACTTGCTTCGAGCTCTAGAAGGTTCCGTTTATATTTTCCTGTTTCCGTCACATGAAGGCCATAGTTTATCATCAATCGAATACAGAGGGACTTCTTTACCAGGTTAAAAGATTTAACCAGTCTTCTCTTGTGACCGTGATGCTGCTTCTAACCATGGAGGCTTTTTATGTGAAAGAGTAGCGCTCAGAGTCAAGCCCTTTGTACTGTTCGTTCTACTGTACCAGTTCAAGTCCAAAAGATAGTAGAAAGACAAGTAAAAGGATTGCCAACATCAAGGAGAAATAAAGGACTATGCAGTAGAGTGGAATCGAACCACATACTTCTAGGATGGTAGGGGTCGCCTTACCTTTAGGTTACTTGTTCAGTTACAATATTTCCAATCAATGATGGAACAAGGAACGTAAAATAAAATTTAACCAAAATTTAAATACGTTTCCTTATCTTTCATCTTTAACGTCAAACTTGTTAAATGTCTGTCAACGTGAAGCATGTTAAATACCCAACACCACATAATTGTTAAGATAACATCTTCAACTTAATTGCACTACCACCAAATTTATGTTGAGTGATTGCTCGTTGTGTAATCTAATTTTAATCAGTCAATAGGTCCGCCGCCCGCATCTTGGTCTCTAGACCGCTTAACCATTTGCCTTCATAATTAATTGTTATCGGGATTAGACTCAGCACTTTAATATTGGTGAATCAGTGGAGCAGATCTGTTCCAACTATGTCATTTGCAAACTCAGTTTCTATTGCAATCGATGAAATAGTAAAAATTCTAGTAGATTGGTGCTATGTTAACCGGCTTCCATATAAACAGATATTCACGTACGTTCTTATCTCAATTTTTTGACTTTCTTGATTTTGGAAAATTTCCATTCGAAAGAACAAATTTTTTTCAGAAGTTTTTTGGTCACGAACATTCCTAATTAAATTGAATTTTTTCTTGTATTATATTTTCCACATTTATATTTAACAGAAATTTATTTTTAAAACTTATTTACTACATTTTTATAATCATAATTTATTTTAATGATTTTTTTTTCGCAAATACCGCAGCGGTATTGAATATAATCGGTGTATTGTGACGCGTTATCATTTTTGCCATAACGAAATATTTTCCGCATTTTTTATTTCACCCTCTATAAGCTTCGGTCAAATATTTGTGTTTTATTTTTAAGAAATTTCAGACACTTTATGATCACGATAATTACACGTTGACAGCATTTTTTATTTCATGATAAGGGGATGCGTATCTGTTCGGCTTTTGCTTGACCTTTGCTATTTTCTTAGATTGGTGAGACACGCTGACCGATCTTCTGATTACATAAAGGTGATGGACAATTGTGGTGTTAATTTGAGTTAACATGGAATATTCAATGAATGACAGGCGAACAACTTAGAACCAATAGAGGCGAGGCGCATTCATGACCTCCCAATTACACTAGTTACTCACTCCACTTAAACCTATGCTTTCCCTTGTTTCAGTGGCTTCACAACAGTAGGCTTTACGGACCTGGCAGAATAGGTAAATGAATAACCACATTCTTGCCTGTATAATCCTGGTTACACGAATATTGGCAAATTTGAGGTTTTTGTTTCGGAAACACAAGTCCCAGTCAGCGGATTTGAAAAAAAAAAAAAATTGAATGTAAAGAGAGAAGAAGAAAGAAGGAGAGTTATATAGAGGGGAAAGTGAGAAAGCCAAAGGACTGTGATGCTGCCGGGATTAGAACCCGGGACCTCTGGGATAATAGTCAGGCGCCTTACCCCTAGACTACCGAGGCCCCAAAGTTAAGTTATCCAGTAACTTATAAATTCTATTTTTTTTTTTTCACTTTCACGAAATTTTTTTAAATAACATATTTAACAATATTTTTTCCTAGTAGTTATCAAATTAATTTTACAACGCTATGATAGTTGGTGACACACGCCGGCTTTTAAGAAATTCAAGTGTCGCTCGTATACGCCGGCATAAGCACGTCAAAAACATTACTATAACTTTAAAAGTTGGTTATTTCATGTACTGCGCATCTCCCAATATTTTTGCTTTAAAATAACAAAACTATTAAAATTCCTAACATAATTTTTAAATGACACGCAAATATTGTGTTGTCGTTGGTGTTTTCATACATTCATACAATTCTCCTTTGTTTTCCACAATTTGCACGTACTTTTTACTGTAGCTAATGCCAATGTCCAATATATTTACATTCATGAATTGTCACAAATCGCAAACTTTTCGGAATTCGAGAAATGCGCTTTATTTTAGATAAGTGAGAAGGTAGAAACGCTTTTGGCAGAATCGCACGTTTTTATTATAAGTATACAAGTAACAGAAAAAATAAATAAAAATAACCTGTGCGGTGTTTTTTTTTTAAAAGTGTAAAGAATCACCTCAGGTAAGTCTATATGTGTAAACGGGTTATCGCAAGCTATGTAGTGTAACTAAGTTTTACAGGTAAACTAATCATCTCGAAGATAGAAATATAACACAATTACTCAGCGAAATGTAGGACGTTACTGAAGAAAAACTGTCCATGTATATCATTGTGGCTGTGAAAAGCACTGCAAGCAACTAAATTATAAATTTTATATATAAATAAATAGCTTGTTAATAAGAGTCGCACGTTTGGAAACACGAATAGCATTATTATTCCAAATCACTCTTCATGCAGATGCATAATATTGTTGATATCTCAAAAATCAAGCGAGCAAATCGAAAAAAAAAGGAGGGGGTTTGTTCTTACAAAAATCTTGTCCCGAGTAACACTTTGAAAGCAACAGACCCTTGGAGCTGCTTAAATCGTACAGACCTATCAGCTTAACCTCTTTTCTTTTGAAAACGATGGAAAGGCTGCCAGACCTTCATATTAGGTGAAAGCTAGACCTCCTCTACACAGTTCCCAGTTCGCTTAATTGCAGGGTAAATCAACAGAGGTTGCTTTACACCACCTGGTAAACAAATACGAAAAAGCCTTCCTCGCTAAAGAAACTTCTTAATGTGTGTTCCTTGACTACGAACGTGTTTTCGATAACACTGGCTATGATTCCATCTCTAGAGCACTGGCTCTCATAAACCTGCATCCTCACACGAGTGAGTGGCTAAATGCCATGCTTGTAGGACGTTAAATTTCTTCTACCCTATATGTCTCCACCATTAGTGTTAAGGCTATTAAGGACTGCCCTCAAGGTGGAGTCTTATCCCCGTTACTCTGGTCACTAGTTGTGGATGAACTGTAGACCAAACTATCTGAATTTGGTTTCGATATCCTCGGTTGGCATCATTGCTTCTGGGAAGTTTAACTTGACCATTACAGGCGTCATGCGAACAGCACTACTATGTACCACGGAGGGTATGTCAAGTAGCCCAAATAAGGCTGTCCTGGATCTCATCAAACTGACCCTATACAATCAAAGAACAAAGCCAAGCTGCTGAGACGTTTGTCTAGGGCCCAGAACCCTCCCGTAGCATCCTCCCTGATAGTGGAGTGGATTAAGGGACTAAACCTAGCCTTTTGTGAAACAGCCCCGGAATTAACCTAGCCTATTAGGAATCAGTCCCAAGTCTTGGACAGGCTAAAGATCAAATAACACCCTTTGCCTTAAGGGGCACTATCACTTTAAACAGAGCGGACCTAAGGCTGCGGGTGGGTTATCACACATTCTTTGCTTTTCTGTGAAAACATTACCTATATTTATTGATATTGTAGCACCTAATCAGCATCTTTACTCCGCCGTCGCCTGGTCCAAGTCCAGGGTGTGAAAGGAGGAGGGTGGAAAAACCTGCCGAATTGGCCAGAATCGAGAAACGGAAGAAACTAGGCAAAAAACCGCATTTTTCAGAGCGGCACAGAGAGCAGCGTATCCGTTTCGGGGACATCCCGTTCGGATCGCCAGCTAATGGATCAAAGAAGAAGAATCAGTATCGTCGTTTGTGCATTGCCAATGGTCTATTTCCTTCAATAAATGAGAAAATTTTAATTGTTGAAATCGAGACTGTTGTTGATTTTGATGGTTTATCAGCCACCCTATCCCTCCCAATGGAAATGTACTCATTCGAACAAGTACTTTATGGTCTTCTTGGCGTCGCACAGTGCGGCCGATTCCCAAAAAGCTGGCCAAAAGTCAAAAAAAAATGTTCTTATAGGGCGGTTTTTTTTGTTCAGTTGGCTTCAATACACCCATAGCCACCAGAAAGCACACATAGCGTTGTTTCTTTACTCGTACTTGCTTGTTTTGATTTGTCAAATGTTTCTTGGGAAAGTGCATTTAACAGAGTGTTGTTTAAACATTGTGTAAAAAACTAAGATCGTCGTGGATAGCCATACCAAAAATGTAATCTACTTCTGAAGGTAAGTAGAATGTAAAAAAAATAACAAAGAGTGATTTTCCATCCCAAAAATTTTAGTAACACCACGATTATTACTAATTTTTATCGCTTAAAATCAAATAATCTTTGTAAGTCATCATGCGAATAGAAAAAAGTTCCGCGATGTTCCGCTCTGAAACTTGATGGAGGTTATTCCTTGAGGTATTAGTAACAGAATAAAGCAAGATTTAGCTGCCCCAACTTGCCCGCTTTTAAGAAGATTTTGAAAAACCTATAAATTGACATGCATCTTGATTATGTTGAATAATATATGCCATTTCACGAGAGGGGTGGCCAAAGGGGGTTGAAGGGGGTGGCTTTTCTAATTTTTAATAACAAATTCGTAATCAGCGACCCCGAAAACCCCCAAGTAAGAAATTTTGAATCAATTACTTGATTTATCGACTTTTGGCCAGCTTTTTGGGAATCGGCCGCACTGTGCGTCGGCTGGACCGTGAAGAGGTCGAGTAAAAATAAAAAATTGCCTTACAACGGTCGAACACTGGCCGCTTGGCTTTTTAAGGGGCATATGATGGCCGTAAATTTTTTAACTATTTTTAATGCGAGCACATACCTCCCACGACGGCCAAATTTGACCAAAAGATTGTGGGCCTCGGTGGTCTAGAGGTAAGGCGCATGGCTACTATCCCAGAGGTCCCGGGTTCGAATCCCGGCCAGCCCCACGGTCCTTCGCCTTTTCCACTTTCTCACCTATATAGCTTTCCTTCTTTCTTCTTCCCTCTTTACATTCCTGATTCCTTCTGTCATAGTCTTCCTTAGCCCTTCCCCGCTCCACCAAAGCGTATGTCATCGGTTGGTTGATGAGATTCAACTCGTTTCAGGAGGTATAACACTCCAGCGAGTTGTTTCTCGATGCCCCGATGTCAAAGTCGCGACAGTAATGGTTGGGAGTAGGTATCTCTGGTAGGTTGTGACAGCTCCTTCCTTCCCCGACTAGAGCTGCTGTTCGACATTGCACTCTACATGAAGAAAATAGATTGTCGACACAGTATAAAGGGCCTTTCCTGAGACTCTAGTCTTTCACATAAAAAAAAAAAAAAGATTGTAAATGGCCACTGAGCTATACAAACGGGCATACAACGACAAACAAAGAGTCTGCACCAAATATATTCTTGAATGGGTTTTATGAGAACTTGATCATTTTCGTTATGTAAAATGGTTCATTGGATTTATCCTACTTAAAGATGCACAAGAGAAACGAGCACGCCAATCGTTGGTTTGTAAAATTCCGTAATGTTTTTTCTCAATAAATACGTTCAGTTCGGAGTTTTGTTGGAGAGCGAAAGTCACACTTCTCCCAAAATGGTTTCCTTTTGAGTAATTAACTTGCCGGGTGTCGGCCTTGAATATAAAGAGAATGAGGAGATTTCTATTGTCCGTACCTGAAGGTGTGTGTGTGGTGTGTGTGTGGCGTGTGTGTGTGAGTGTGTGCGTGGAGAATGGTGTACGACCGTACAGTCCTGCAAACGATCTTCCGATTCCCGTCATGTATCGAGGACTATGTTTCAATCACGGTCGTTGTTCGCCCGTTGTAAGGCCGGCCATATTTCAATCGAACCAGGTTGTTTCACTTTGAATTGCCCAACCATTTGATATATTATGTTAACGAAAAATCATCAATTTTTGAATGGGAATTTTTTTATAGGACGTTAGAATGGCAAACCGTATTCCAGCCTTTAATATCCTGATGGCACGACTAGCGGCTGAGTCGAAGTTTGTGCTGCGAAAACATAAGTCCCAATCAGCTCCTTGAAAACGAGACTTGCAGTTAATGAAATATATTACTAAAATTAATTTTTATTACACTTTTAAATATGCCATTGAATCAATGGAACAAAAATTTAAAATTATTTTAGAAACAATCTCGAATAATAACCTAAAAAAGTATCGATATTGCTGAAAAACGAATATCAGAATTATTAAACAAAAAAAATTTAATAGCCGAATGTATAGACATTCAAGTCTGGATGCATTATTATTAAATATTTTAAGTGTCAATAGAACTGGCATTTTTTGTGGAATTGATGAATTTTTAATAGTATTGTCGACCTTACCGAAAGTCACTAATCGCATTTTTTCTCTCTCTCGAATGAAATCATTCACTTTGGAAGAAGCTATGAATAGAATTTACGAATTCATAATAAAAACCAGGCGATATTTTAATTAATTATCGTGAATAAAAGTCGCGGTTTAATGGGTTGGTGATATCATTTGGGGAAGAGCCCTTATTAAAATTTGGGGGTATTTTAGTGAAGTTTAGTCAAATGAAATGATGAATTATTTTAATCGGGTTTTTTGGTGTATTAAAACACACAAAAATTAATTCTTCTTATCACTTATAATAAGAAGAAAAATAGTCTTATTTATTTTTTTTCTACCCAAAATTGGAGATAAGATAAAATGAATAATAATAATAAAAAAGACTTGCCCAGACAGATATCTCGAGCCAACACTAACATAATGCTAAAGTTCAAAGCCGATCTTAAATATTCATTAGTTTTCCTCCAACAACAAGAAGCAATAATTAAGCTAGTCTCTAGTATGCTATCCACTTTCTGTAGTGGCCCCCCATATGCATGCAATCTACTCCATAGTAGAGATGACATAGAGAAGACGAGTCGGATAAAAATAATAAAAAAAAACTAATCATAAAGAATGCGGGGCAAGTCCAATAAAGAGGAGACCAAAGTCGAGTTTGTTTTTTTTTTTTTATTGTGTGTGTGTTATCTATTTTTTTTTGCCCAAACAAAACTACGATATTACGTGAATTTCATTGTCATTCCTGACAGATTCTGCAGTAAAAAGTAGGATGATAAAGATGATATCATATCGCACACACGCCCACAAATATACTACTAGAAGCGCAGATCTATGGCTGTATCTATGGCAGAAGATGTATGTTTAAGTGTGTGTACCGTCTCTATTTAAATAAAAAACATGTTTCTAAAAATAAACTTTTAATGTTTAAATAAATAAATAATGCACAGGTAAATTTTTTTGTTTTTTTTTTTTTTTTTTTTTTTCATTACTTTATCCTCACACCTATTTTTTCCAACAAAAAATTTTGAAAAGAGCTTTTTTGTGTGAATTTTTTTTATGTGTGTGTATGCGTTTTGCATGTGTTCTCGTTGTGCTTTACAGAATTGTGAATTTGTAAAATTGTGATTTGTGATACAAATCAGGGTTTTTTCTGAACATCGACTTTCTCTGACTTTTCCAGACAATGGGTGGCGTGAATAAAAACCGAGTGCAAGCGTTCACTCCTATTTTTGGAGTGAACACTTAGTTTGGCGTGAATAAAAATAACCTTCGATAGGTTTCTTTAAATATACTTCATTCTTGTAATTTTTTTTCATATAAAGTGAACTTTTGATTTTGATGTGAATAAAATTCAGATTTTCCGTTTGTTTGTGAGTGAACACTCGTAAAAGTTAAAGATAGTGGCGAGGAGCTTTAAAACAAAAAAATGGGTGATGAAATTGCGTTTTTGGATGAAATGTATGAAGAGGATAATCAATGGAGCTTTATGGATAAAAGTCATGTGTAGAATCCAGAACACCAATAGCACTAGAAAATTTAGTGATTTTTAAGCACCCTAAAAGGAAATCTCTCTGCCAAGCTTCAGCCTGTACCCAATCATTTTCGCTATGTTTAGAATTTTATCTGTACTACTTTGCTTTTTGATAAACATAAAAATTTTGCCTACTTTGACTCTTATTTGACGTACAACATTGACACTTCACTTGAATCCCAAAAATTCCCATGAGTGAATTGGATTTGAATGGGGAAATTTTTATTCACATCAAATCGAGTGTTCAATTTTAACGAATAACTTCACTCAGAAGTGTTCACTTTAAATGTTACACTCAGTTTTTATTCACACTACCCAATATTTGAATTTTTACCAGATTTGATTTTGTACGTAACTACATATGTACGTACAGATATTGTGGAAGAACTAATATTACAAAGGCGAGATTTTAAAACAATCAGATCAATCAATCAGAGAGTCAGATAGTAGTAGTTGCTGATTGTATTTTAATATTAATGCTTCCAAATTAAAAAATAATTTATGCTTGTATTTATTAATTATTGCAAGTAATATTTTAGAGTATGGGTGGAAAACCCAAATGGTACCTCGGGCCACTTTGAAAATGCATTATGATCCCGCGGGCCGGGGTTATTCCATATGATATAATTTAGGAAGCTGGTTCCAAAGTTGTGCTGCGAAGACAAAGAAAGATATTAAGATACTTGCAACTATGATTACACACGGCTCGTTTACTAGCTAACTAGCCCACACGCCAGAGAGTAGCGAGTAGAGTAAGTAAAACTTTTAACTTTCTCTGTAGATTATTTAGCTGGTGAATGTGATGACACTGGGCTATTTTATTGGCAGTTAGTGAATTCGCCGGCTAGTAGCTTGTAAGCTCGCTCAATGTAATCCAGCCTTTAGAGAGTATCCCAAAACAGAGTTTGAGTAGCGTGAAATGTGGTCAAACCACGAACACAATCGTTAAACGCTACTTCAAGTTTATAAGTACGTGAGGAATCGAGAGAGGGATAGATAGAAAGGCCATGCATTAGAAGATATAGTAGTAAGGCTTTAAGCAAATTCATACGCATAGCCCTTTTCAACAAGCCACAATGATTACGAAGCTTAGACAGGAGTCCGTAGGTTTTACTAGCAATGACCCTAATGTGATCACAGCAAGTCATGATGCTATTTAGTACCACCCCAAGATTTTTTGCTTTACGAACGCCAACAGCAGGAACTGAACTTAACGCGACAAGAGAAATGTCAGGAAGACCAGTAGCAGAGCAAGAGAGATAAAAATGCACGGGGATCTCGAAAGATTTAGCTGCAGAAAATTTAATGTCGACCAGTATGATACATAAAGCAAGTCAACCCCATGCCTCTTCCCACACATATCTATTTAATCTCTTGACGCAAGGAAACAAAGCTGGACATGGTCTGCACACATAGGAATCTTAGAATATCTTTAGTAAAAATTCTAAATAAAAGAGGCCCAACAATGGAGCCTTGGGGGACTCCAGTAGTACACTGGAGTAGGGCTCATGAGGTACTTTAGCCCCCTAGTTTAACCTTTTGAAATCGATTAGATAAGAAAGTTTGCTAAAGCTAAAGAGCAGAAAGAACAAAATGTGCTAGTGAGACCAGTTTTCGCACATTAACGGCGTGATTGAAGGCTGTGATGTTTCCGAAGAAAGGGAGAGCTCCAGCTTGCACCTAATATGAAGGTTTAATTAGCTCCTGGGTCTGTTGCCTTGTTTGGGGATAAAAACCGCTACGACTCCAGATGATTGGAATGTATCCCTAGTTGAATCTGGCTCTATATAGGCTGGCCATGTTGTCGAGAATCAGATCAAGACACTTCTGAAGGAGTGCCGGAAAAATTCCATCTCCCTCTGGGGACATTTAGGGTTGAAAATAGGACACTGCCTATTTAAGCTAGTCACGGTCGTAGATGTTCCCAGAAAGACTTCGAGAATAACAGTCTGGGATGGTCCTATGGCAACACTCAGCATCCAATGAGCAGGAACCTCAAGGTTTCTTCATGGTTCGAGGTGGAGGAGCCATCCTCCTTTTTGAGTAGCCCCATAGGAGGTACTTGCCGATCGGAAGCGATTTCAGTTGCGTAGTTGTACTTAATCTGAACTTCCAGCTTTTTCCCAAACCCTTGTGACTAAAATCTAACATCGATTGATTCAAAATCAGTTGTGCTCGTGCGTGGACAAAGATTTCATCTCGACTGCAAACTGGTTGTGTGCTCGTGGTCATTGTAAAACCAGTTTGAAATTGGGATTGCAAATCAGTCGACTCGTGTGAGAAAGGAGTTACACCACAAAATATTTAAATTGGTTAGTTGACGACATCTGCCTACTACGCGTGATTCTTCACAAGCGAACACACTACACGACAGGAGGAGGCTGCAAAAGTGGTTTATGGAGAAGAGGGTGAGAGAGGGCGATTGGAAATTGTGTTCATTCCATCGTCTTCTCTCACCCTCTTCTCTATAAACCACCATTGCAGCCGACTTTTTTCGTGCAGTGTATACGCTCGTATGGAACCAGGCTAAGCAATACAGCAATAACACAAAATCGTCTAAGTGGATTTATGTGCGTGTATCCGAACGTGATCAATGCAGAGTTTACCCTGGGTTAACGCAGAGTAAATGCCCATGGAAATGCGGGGTGAGTAAATTTTCGTTAAATCTAAGAAAACTCCACCTATATTATAATTAACCTTGTAAAATCGCTCTTCATTGGTTTTTTTTTGTTTCATCTGCTTGTTTTTAGTCATTTTGGCATTACAATAGCACCTCGCCTCATTTGTAGTATAACATTGTACCGGCTCAAAAGAGAAAAGAGGCACCACTTACACTTGTATCCTACACAACACTACCTCGCACAAATAAACCGGTTAATGATAGGGTACCAAATCTCCGCTTAGGTCGGATGTACACCTAGGTGTACCGATACCTCCTTGTCCTCTTGGTAGTCTGGTACTGTTGGCGTCACGGCATTTCTCGGATGGTTATAGGGATTCGCTTGTTTCAGGAGGCATAACACTCCAACAAGACTGTCTTCCGCTAACCCTGACGCTTGTGACTCACTCAGCTGCTTAAAAATGAACTCCTACAACATCCAAGAGTGCAAATGCGAGCCTCAATGGCTACTCCTCATGCATCCACCAGACTACCCTTAACGTTTAAAATTCTTTATTTTCTATCTTCAGGTCAAGCTTACTACTATACGTTGCATCATGAGTTGAACGACATGACGGACTAGTGGTATGTACAAAGAATGATTTGAGCTTGACCATGCCACTTAAAAAAAGAAAGATATTAAACTCTAAATTCCATGATACACTTGTGATCACTGTCCAAATTTATAAACTAAAAAGACTCCATTAAACATTGATGCGGAAAAGGCGGTGCTGTGTGAATGTCAGTGAAAAATTTATCACGGAAGCCACTGACACGGAAAACGTCGGTGGTGTGCCGTCAGTGATATTATGGATCGACCTTAATAACTGAATTTTAAGGCCGATTTGACGGAAGAATATAGACGTTTGTTTTTCACCTCGCACAGATAAATGCCACTGTACAAATTTCATCGGAAAATAATTTGAATAAGATTAGAAAGTTCCAAGATTTGAATGAAAACTGACTTTCCCATTATTCTCATATACCCTGACACTTCCAGGTTTTCCAGATTTTCCAGAAAATCGCCACCCTATAAAAATGCATGCATCAAAATTACTTAAGTGCAAAAAAAATTGCTCCGCGGAAATTGCTATGGACTGAGAAAGAACAGAAGTCAATTGAAAGAATGATGATAACCAACACCGACAGTACCGAGACGGAACAGAACAAGTAAAGTATAGTTGAGCGCATACATGAATTGCGTTGAATAATAATTAGAAGAAAAAAAATAGTAATTAATATTAAAAACAACAACAACAATAAAAAAATATATACGATATATAAAGATATAAATAATGAAACATACTTTAAATTAATGGCTCGCTTCGTGAGTCTGGTTGGTTGGTTCGGTTGTAGAAGAAAGATAGTGTGTAGTCTCTGCTCTTCGTAATTATTCTGTGTGTAGAGAGTGGTAAAATGTACCTTACTACGTGCAGCAGCAAAAGATTTGATGATGATGATGATGATGATGGTTATACCAACAACAACAGCAACAACAACTAAAACGAACGAATGACGACGACTAGAGTGCAGAGATAAAGAATGTGTAAGAGAAGAGAAGAAGTAATCACAAAAAAAAATCCAGGTAATTTTTCAGTTATATTCTCTCTGGTTCGTTGGCTAACTACACTGACTGCG
Organism: Thereva unica; assembly: GCA_949987705.1. Classification (NCBI taxonomy): domain Eukaryota; kingdom Metazoa; phylum Arthropoda; class Insecta; order Diptera; family Therevidae; genus Thereva; species Thereva unica. Next base: position 122,659,552 of record OX465282.1, on the reverse strand, counting down.
CTCAGGTAAGCCTCCACTTGGCAGGTATTTTATAGGCACCGCTATTCAACAAGCACAGCACACTTTTGCAGGATTTTTTTTTTAATTTTTTTTTTTTTTGTAATATTTTTCCGCACTTGAATGCTTCTTAGTAATTTACTTAAAAGCTTTTTTTTTTTAAATTATATATTTATTTTATTTTTTTTTTATTTTTCGAAGGGCACTTTCACAATTATTATTTTTTTTTCTTTATTATTTTTCTCAATAATCACTCTGTATAATTTATAAACTGTGAATTATTTTATAGGGAAGTATTTTTTTCGTTTTTTGTCTTTTTTATAAGGAACATCCGTAACTAGAATAAAAAAAAGGAAAACACTTAGTAATATATTGCACAATATTGCACAATATAGTATTATATTGCACAATAAGCGGAAGTTATAGAAAAAAGTCCATATCCACGATTTCACACATATCATATAAAAAAAACAGCGTATTTTTTTGATTTTTTTTCGTTGGGTTTATCGGTATTAAAAAGTAAGTATTAAAGCCGCACACACAAGACTTATTACCGGAAGTAACGAATTAAAAATCAAGGAAGGAAGGAGTGTTCATTTAATACCAATAAGAATATTATTCACTTTATTTTATTTTTTTTTTTAATTTATTGTTTATTTATTTTTTTTTTATAACTTTTAAAACTTCCTCTTTAAGCCGGGATTAATATTTAATCATAAAAAACACTTAAAATGAAGAATTTTAACAAGAAATATTTCGAAAAAAAATCAAAGAAGCAGGAAAAGTCTGACTTTTTCGATATTTACTAATTTTATTTTTTTTATTTATTTTTTGTGAATTTAATAAATAGTAAGATATTAACTGCAGATGTGGCACAGGAAGAGAAAATACTATTTAGAGATATAATATTGTATTAAATATTGTATATTACAACAAGAAAAAATAATAATAATAATATAATTCACTTGACCGACTCGAGTGCACCAAGCAGCGCAGAGCCAGAGCAGCTTTTGTAAGAAACAACGAGAATATTTGCCACGTTACACACCACTCGCTGTACACTAGAGTAGAGTATTGAAGTCGCGAATTCAAAGGCTATAGAAGACGATAAATGTACATATATATAAAGTATAAAGTATAGTATATATATATATATATATATATGAGAAAGAGAAACAGTTGAACACGGAAAAAAATGTTGGGAGGAGACAGGCAAAAGTCAGTCTTTATTTTTTCGATATTTCTTTTATAATCTTTTTTTTTTCTTTCTTTTTTTTTTAAGTATATATTTTTCTGCAATTTCTGCAACAACTACATGTACTATTGCACTAATCAAACACTTTTTTTTCTTATACTATATACATATGTAAGTATATAAAAAATCCTTAAGCTTTTTCTACCAGTTTACTACTTTCCCGAAAATCGCTTTTATTACTTTCCCGAAAATCTTTATAATTTTAAGCACAATATACACAATAATAAAATAAATAAATAAATTTTTAAGTGAATTAATCAACCATAAAAAAAAATTAATAAATGAATTAATCAACCATAAAAAAAAATTAATAATACAACGCAAAACGAATCTCAATAGTTTGAATAGATAAATGAACAACTTTTTAATATTATATTTATACTTTTTATTATTATTATTATTATTATTATTATTATTATTATTATTACTAATATTTTTAGATGAAGTTATCACATCTCCAATATTTCTAATTAGCACTTTTTCCTTTGATGGAAAATATTGTTTTTCTTTTATATTAAAATATGAACGATAAAAACAATCGCTTGAAGCACGAAAAGTGAAAGCTTCGTTACAGACGGACACGACACTACGACAGTACAGGCTACGACGAAAAATCCGACCGCAAATCGACCGGCTTTGGCACAAACTATACAACATTGAGGGAGAATACACACAACCCCCCGAGTTGTTGAAACAAAAATTAGCGCCCCACCGATGCAGCCCACTCTGGGTGTAGTAATAAGCCGGGGGTATATATAGGGTCTTCTCTGAGTGAGACTAGTGGGTGAATGGGCAATGATGATACACACAAAAAAAAAACTTAAAAAAAAAAACTTAAAAAAAAAAACATAAAAAAAAATTTACAAGAAAGTGCTCCTTTGGAAGCGTTAAAGAAGCTATAGTGCTGTAGTAGCTACTAAAGAAGCTTTTTCCTCCTCCCCTGATTTTTATATTCCTTATTAACTTTCTTCAATAATAGATAAAAAAAAATTTTTTTCGATTAAATTTTTTTCGAATGAAGAGAGAAGAGAAATCTTCACCAAAAAAACGAAGCAAAAACTGCAGACAACAAACCAGACCCGAATCGCACGAACATCGAACTTCAACTGATATTCGAATCGAGTGAAGGCCGTGCCGTCGTTGTCGTATATTCGTCGTAATGCAGGGCCGCTTTAGTGTTCGTCGTTTTCGTTGTCTCCCCGTATATCCGTCGAATAATAGCCGACATTCGCCGCTCGCATTTCCACTTCGGTATACGTGTACCGACCGACTGCTAAAATTGTGTGTGGTTTGTGTGCCTTTAAGAAAATATCGAGAAAGAAGTCGACGGATACGAAAAGACGACTACGACGACGACGTCGACAACGACGAGTTCATGACTATATTCTCGCCCCCCAAAAGCCCCATACTCTAACCTTCCAGTTCCACCCATGTATATCTCGTATATACATATATAAGACGTTGGAGCCAAGAGCGGGCCGTTGGCTGAGAAACAAGCTCACAAGACGACGAACATCGACCGAGACGGAGACGGAACGGGAACGGGCAGAGGGCGACAAAGTCAGTCGAAAAGCCGGCACTTGATAGTCGGCACATTCGGTATACACTCTCTATACTCTACACAGTAAAGAGAAATATTGGTATGTGGAGCACGAGTAGAGGCAGCAATCGGGTAATCTTGGCTCTTTGTAGGTAGCCTCTCTCCCCATCTCCCCCGTGGATCCGTGCCCCATCTCCACCAGCTGCACATGTTCTTCTCCACACCGACCGAGCAAACACCACCCAAAAGTACACCACCGGCACAGTACTAGGAGACTTTAGGGAATTATATACATACATACATACATACTTCGAGCAACCAAGTAGCAGATTTTGGGGCGAAATGAAGTAGATCTAGCACGGAGCGCACAATATCTACCTGATTATACCTGGCTATAATACCGGTCGGCATAAAGAGCTTTTCTATGTAATTTCAAGATAATTCCTGCAATATGAGAAGTAATGAGAAGGTAAAGCCTTTTAGAATTACATAAAAGTGGCACTTTACCACCACCCTTCGATATATCATATGCATCCCCTCCCCTCCCTCCCCTCTCTCTGTCTATCTACCTGTAAGTGCAAAGTTTCTTGGTAATTGTTTAATTAAATTACCTGTTTCGTCAAAACGTCTTGGCAATTGTAAAAATTCACACACAAATTTTCCAATTTATCGACAGAGAAAGAAGCTTTTACTCGAATCCAACTACGTGAGAGTACGTGAGCGCTGATATAGGGTGTGCCGGCTTCGATATACAAATGTATGAGTGTGAGTCTAAAAGGAACGTGTATTATACGATTTTGGATAAAAGTCGTGCCGTTTTTTTTTTTTAATTTGGAAACGCCGAGTGATTATATGCATTTTCTCGTGATAAGTCATGCAATTCCAAAAATAAAACCAAAAAAAAAAATACTGGAAATTTTTTAATCGATTTGTGAAGCAATTGATTCGTATTGATTGCACAGACAAATCACATGAGCCGATTAAGCGCCGTTCATTGCCAAAGATACAGTCGCGGGGTGTGAAGTTGGTTGGTGGGCGATTTTTTTGTTTGTTATAATTTAAGTTTCAATCAAGAATTGCGGCTGATTGTGTGGTGAAATTCGAGTAAAAGTGTCGATATTTTTTATAAAAAAAATTAATTTGATCGACATTTTTTTTAGGTGAAAATTAACAATAATAATTTAAATTGATAAATTAGATTTTCTTAAAAATCTGTCTTGAAAAGTTTACAAAATTTACTCGAGGTTAATGGACCATGTGCTGAAAGTCGAGTCGTGTGGCGTGCCGCGTGACAAGTCGTTTTTTTGAAGAAAGTGACATTTCGTTCGAATTACATCTTTCAGCACAAGGGCCAAAGAGTTTATGACAGTTATGGTGAAAATAGTAATTGAAATGAAATGTCATTTTCTTCAACTCAATAGACTTGTCACGTCACATGACTCGAATTTCAGCAAAAGAGACAATAATCGGAAATTCTACGAAGGGCAATTTGGCAATGTTGGTGATTTTTTTTAAAATAATTATATGTTGGGGCAAAATAATATCGATATAGTCTCATATCCAAATACACCAAATCAAACAAGAGTAGCAGTGGTTTGTTTGGAGGATATTTTAAGTAGATCCAACTAACGATCCGAGACTGAAATCTTCAAGTTCTACTTTCGATCTCACCTCGAATATCTGGGGGCTAATTTTTTGATTTGATTTAGTATGTTATTCTTAATCATTGCTATAATTCTTATCTGAAACTGAGCTGTGGTTGCTGAGTTATTGAACCAGCAAAAGTGATTTTGTGCACAATTCTGTATCTAAAAAAAAACTTTGAGGGCGATTTTCTCGAAACGCATATTTTGCACTTAAGCACTTCTGGCTGTGTATTGTAGTACTACATTCTTATAGTATATTAATGGATCTATTGAGGGGCTAAAAATTCCATCACGGATGAGTTTGAAGGGGACTAGGGGTTTTACACATTGTCGCGACAGCGATTATCGAAGCGCTGAATAAAAAAGTAACTTTCAAAGTTGGTTCTATTGTAAGACTTAAGTCTTGTAGCCTGAAGTGCTGGATAAACAAAGAACTCCTAAGGTATCCTAGAATTTGAGATGCTTGTTTAGCGATTTGGAATATATGGTCACTTAAGCAAATTTTCGGTTTTAACAACTAACACCAATAGTGAACAAATGCGCATGCCACACGGGAATGCACGCTTTCGCTATAGGCATGGAAATCTAAAAATGTACCCGTCAGAGGTATGCACGCCTCTGTTACAGATATGAATATATTCGGAATCGACCATTCCAAACCCAAGTGATTTTTTATCAAGCGGTCCCCCAACTAAGTATTAACCACGTCTAATGCTGCGTCACCTACGCAATCGAACAAAATCTGGTCTACTGAGTAAGCTTATGGGCTTATGGGAGTCTTTATGGTCACAAAGGTTTTCTTATTGCTATAAAATTTTCTAAAACACCAATTTTGCTTCCTTTAGTATAGCAAAAGTGTGAGAGGGTACTGTGCTTCGTTTCGACTATTCTGTGCGGATTTTATTGGTACGTCGCTGTAACTGGCTGCATTTAGATAAGTAGAATCTTTATTCAGGTGTACCGTGCCTGTTGCAGGCTAAGTGAAGGCGAGTCTTATTTTTACTCGGGGCGTTTAGTTCGACAGGATTCTTGCGATCCCAGTCAAAAACGAGGTGGATTCCTCTGTTGATCGAGTCCTCAAGATAAGTTCGCGAATAGGCCAAGCACGTCTGCACATACTAGTCCTATCGAAGGCATTCTAGCAACGCAGAGAACTGGGTTGAAAGTGATTGTGAGTCGACCATTTGAAACTATTAGGGGTTTGGATTGATACCTGGTTCCCCTGATGGGGCTATTTACTCACTGAGTAGCTCTTGGCTTACTAAGCGATCGAAGAATGTTATTGTGATTGCGTGTACGTAACAAATTGGTGTTACTGTTTTTTTTTCTTAATTTATCTTTTTTCGGTTTCAGTATCTTAATGTTTAATGCATGTGGATGCCATTTTAGAGATCGTGGGTTCGAATCCCACTCAATGAGGTCGTTCTTGGCCCGCAAATTATAATTTGTTTTATTTTACACTATAGTAGTTGACCTGCTTTTAATGTAAGTGTATAGCTGTATGCTAGGAGTGGTTTTTCATCTAGCTTGTTTATATTCAGGTTTTGAATCATATTTCCTATCTTAAGCTTCGGAACTTCGCCAGGGGCTTTGCAAGAAAATATTTCCAAAAGCATCGGGTCTAAAGACCCCCATTCACACAAATCCGACGACAGGCATGACAGGTTGGCATGCCCGGCCGATGAAGGCCACACATTACTCAGTCTGACCGAGGGATGAGGACTTTAGGCAACCATCTGACAGGGCGTGGACGGCAGGTCACCTCATGATTCCCGCAGATACACCCGCGAACAGGACTTATTTCTATACACATCTATCAAACCACAAATAAATTCTGGCTGATTGCACTTTTTGTCACTCGATACATCAAAGAAAACTTCAGACCGAATAGAAATTCAGATCTTAAGGCCCGGACTGACGATAAATGTCCACACACACACATAAAGATTTTTGTCAGTTTTCCTGGACCGCAGGCGGCATCTAGTTTACGGCCGATGAGTGTGTGGCGATGCTTGGCCTTAAGGCCAGAAACTTTCAGACAAAGGCCTTAACGCACCTTATGAAAACAATCCATCTAACCGCAACTGACCTGTCGAGTGACATTTTTATACTAGAAAACACAGGTCTATGCGGGTATCAAAATAAAAGGTGGACTTGGCACCGGCATACCAGTGTTGTTTAGTAGAAAAATGTTCAAACTTTAATTTAGTTATAGTTTGAAACTCATACTCCATAGGTCATGTTGCGGTCCAAAATATTTTCCGGAAAACGCACATACCAAACTTGTGCACCGCTTCCGCCCAGGCACACCAAGAGTTTTCTTATGTTTTTCGCAGCCAACTCTCACTCTACAATACTGGCCTTTGCAGACTACATTGTCATCATTGGAGGAACATCAAAAGCTGTAGAGAGCTTTCACCCTGATTGAGCGGGCGGCACGAAAGGTGGAACTGCACGTCAACGAAAGCAAAACAAAGTACATGGTGGCCCCCCGTCTGCAAGAGCACCTAACCTTGACCCCACAATCAAGGTAGAAGAACAAGAGTTTGGTCAATAATAGCAACCGACAATATCATGAAACCAGAAATACGCGCAGGGCTGTTATTAAAAGCCAATAAAACCTATGTCTGACAACGGCTCAGAATCAGGGTTGGTGGAGAGAATAGTTGCGAGAGGCCTGGACCGGACCCTATTTATTGAATTGGATCAAGGAGTTTATGACCATAAAGACAAAACCTGACTTGTGGCGGTCCTATAGTCTTGCTAAGCCTGCCCCATTCGCCCAAAACCTCTATATATCACCAGTGTTCATTCCATGAGTAAGCATAATAAACAACGAAGCCCAAATGCTGTTAGATCATTGAAATGTCAGATGAGGACCCCGGCGCAATAAAAACACATGTTGGTGTATGGCAGTTGCGTCATTCTATCATCTTTCTGGCTAAAGACTACTGTTCGGCATTAGGAGCTTATCTATGAGCTTGAGTTTTTCATATAACAGAACAACGCCTAGAATTGTTTTTTGGGCATTCTTTTTTAAGTAAGGGGTAAACCATCTCACTAAGTTACATGCTACATAGCTACAGAATACATCAATACGGAACAGTATAGGTAATTAATTACAGCCTTGATTGATTCCTTTTTGAGCTTCAAAGAGCACTCAAGCCGAGTCTGTTTAAAGCCCTCCACCAATGCGGAAAGCTGCTCATCAAAGCAGCACCACTTTCCATCTTCAATTTATTTTAAACTGTGTTTAACCAGCATCAACTAAATTATTCTTGGTAGGTTATATTCACGTCATCCATACACACACCCCGCGGTGAGGAGAGGAGCGCATCCACCCAAAAAACGTTTCTCGTCGCAATTCAAAATAATTTTGTCATAATTCAGCTCTCGAAATCCTTTCACAGTCAGTGTGTGTGTATTTCCATTTCTAATTTTGCTACTATATTTGATGAGCGTTTAGTACCACAGCCAGAGCTTATCAATTTAGTAAAGCACTAGACCTCATTACCGCCCCGTTCCCAATTTCGCTACAGAAACTGCCGCATTCCGCCCCCTCTCGCAACAGCAGCAGGCAGCAGCAGTGCCGCCCAAATGGGCTCCACTTTTAAGTACATGATGAATGCACAACCACATAGACACGCGCTACAAGTCCACACGGTCGGGCGGCACAGCAACAACAACCGGTGACTGCGTAAAATTTTGCTGTCGCCGATTACTTTCTTCTTCTTCTTTCTATTCTTCTTCTTGTTAATGCCGCTTTGTGCCCTCCATTTCTCCGGCATTCTGCACTGCTCGAGGCTCTCTCCCCCTGCCCCAAGACCCTTGCCATATTCTCTGCTGGAATTGGATTGGCCCCCAAACTTCCTTTCAAGCTTCGTGTACTTCCCCACTCGCCTCTCCGCCTGCCGTTCCATAGCCCCTCCACCCCTCCCCGCTGAACCATTGCCAATGAACCATTGAGAAAATCCGGGAGAGGGGAGGCCAGGGGAAAGCAGGGCTGCCGAATGCCGGTCTAACATGAACATTTTCCAACCCACAAGGAAATTGTTTAGCGTAGAAATTTGCATTTATGCCGGTCGGGAAAATTATTTAGGGCGAGCGCCTCTCCGGCACTCGACGAACGATGCGGCATGTCGGGCCTGAATTTCGGATAGAGCAACCTTGGATGAAACTCTGACTTTTCGGGGGCTTTTTTTCTGTTAATTTCCGAAAGCTTTAAAGGTCAGCCGAAAGCTCCCCCACTCCCCTCCCCCTTCCACTTATTGTTTTACATTTTCTGGTTTTTCTATTGTTTTTTTCTCCGTTGGCTCTCTATGGATTTATATTTAATAAAAAAAAAAATCCAACTATGGAAAATGGCGAGGAATTCGAAATTTCGTTCGGTTCAAGAAACTTCAAAAGATTTTCATTGTTGGCTAGTCCCGTCCGGTATTTTGTAGCCAGCGATTGGATACCGCCGGCGGCTATTTATGGACTGTCTGTCTTTCTTTGCTGGACGAGTTTTCTTTTGACTGCAGAGAAATTCCTTGAAAATGTCACTCTACTCCACACTGTGAAGGTGGCGGCGGCTTCGTGTATTTTTTATATCATTTTATTCAAAAGGAGATAAATCAATATATCGACGATAAAGTATTTATAATTTTAGATATGCTGTAACTTTGTTACGTCGCGTCGGAGACAAGTTTCTTTTTTTATCAAATGTTCGACATTTCTATATTTAGCGGATTTATGCCACAAAACACCAGAATTTTATTCACCGACATAATAATCAAATTTTAATTTATTTAAGAAAAAAAAAATTATCTTTTATTATTTATTTAATATTTTCACGAATCTTTTCTGCATAATTCTGAAACAAGAACCTCAGTAAATCCTAAGATGTGAAAATGTGAAATTGAAATATGTACCAAGAATATTTTTGGCTGGCTTTCATCCGATTTGGAAATTTTTTGCAACAAATTCAACGAAAAAGATATTATCTTCTGGCAATTTCAGGGCGTTTCCACTCGACTATCGAAAGATAAAAACGACTGTAATGGATTCCACAGAGAAAACGAAAGCGTTCAGATTTTATAAGTCAGATGTGGAAGTAAAATTTTATTATTATCGGTTTACTTTATCACGTACATGTTATATAATATTACACTCAGTTTTTTTCCCCCAATTTCATACCCTACCACTCTCTCTGTAATTGTTTGCCGAATTCCCATCACTGTATATCCATTTTCGTTGGATAAAATAACAAAGAAGTAAATTGCTAACGATTAGAAACATTAGGCGCGTTTGTGAATTTGCAATCTTACTCAAATTGTATGTTAAGTGCTTTCTTAGTGAAAAATGATATCTGAAATTTATAAGAATTGGAATCCTCATTCAAATCCATTGAAATCTCAGAAGCTGCTATGATATATCCAAGAGTAATATCGATTGTCAGTAATAACGTCAGGCAAAGCGAAGGACAAGCAAACTCACACTCCTAGTTTCAATGACACTTAAAAAGTTAAGAATTAAACAAGTGAGTTATTGGTTCGACTGTTTAATAATTTAAGTATTTTATTTGCAATCATTGCACTCTTTTTAGATGATAAATACAGTTTGTTAAAATATATGGTTATTACCAGGGGTAATAAAAAGGTAATAAAACAAAGAGTCAGAAAAACGCAGTGTGACAAGTAGGTGTAAAGTGGAGACCTAATGAAAGCTGCGTAAATTTATCGAAACTAACATTGAGCCTTATCTTGCTGTATTCTACACATTTTTACGTAAAACTAGCTGGAATGCGGTGCGCCTCGCTGAACCCATAAGTCAATAGTATGGCGTGCGCCAAAATAATTGGGAATCTCAAAATCGCTTTTTCCATGGACGTCCAAAGGTTGTTTTGAAAATGTTTGAGCAAAGGCATCTTGAAGCAAATGGACACGCATATTTGTTGGAGCGTTATTTTTCAAACCTATTGTATAGATATGTTGATTTCAAGCATGCGTTAAGCTCATTTGCAGGCGTTGATCGAGGTATAATAGGCAAAGTTGAGCGAAAATCCCTTGCAAGTAGTGTCAGAGGGCCTTGGTTGGTTTTTACTCGGAAATCTTGCAAAGTTCTGTCACACGCTTCGAGCGATTTTTTATACGCCATGATGCATTTGTCTCAAATTATAATTTTGCACGTTTTGAGGAATGTGGCAATACTGGAGCTTTTGCTGATATGAGATGTAGGTGTTTCTGTCTTGTTCAAGTTCAACGGGAGCTTGAGTGCTGAATTGGCTGTACGTCCACCATTAAGTAGCGTTGATGCAATTCCCGAAGACGCCACTGCGTTTTTTTTTATGTGGCAGTGCTAAGCTCAGGAGTCACCCTTTGTACTACCAGTCCGTCATGTCATTTGTCATGTCATGGTGCAATGTCTAGCAGTAAGCTTAGTACAAGGAAAGGGGTTTGGAGGGGGAGGAGAGGTTAAGGTTAAGAGATTATAAAGGTACGGGGGGGGGGGGGGGGTATTGAAGAAGGTGGTGTTGAACCCTGCGCTTGAACTCTTGGATGTTATAGGAGCTCGGAAATACTGACTGCAATCTCATTCTGCATTCAAATCGGCGCCAATATTAAATCGATAAGAAATATTTTACCTGTACCGCCTGTAGCACCTAGAAAACTATCCCGCTGTTTTCTTTGGAACGTACGATTTTTTTGATCAGCAACTAACAGTCTTGTTTGAGTACCCACAAAATGTTTTAGCCGATTTAAGTTGAATTGCTGTTTTCACACCAAATCTTAGGCTTGCACAACATTTCTGCATCGTGTCAATTCTGGCATATTTATTTATTATTTTTATTTATAATAAGTATAGAGGGGGGTCTTACCATCTGCAAGATCCCTAAAAACTTATTTCTAAGCCCACGGCTGCCAGGACCTTTTGGGCTAACAGGTGATATTAGTTGCTAAGAATTGTTAGTGTTATCTGCTAGTATTAGCGTAAAGTTTATTTCTGTATCTTAAAATTTAGTTAGTATATTTTATTTGTTTTAGTGCTTATTTTATTTTATAGTATTTATCTAGTGTCTAAGGGTTCCCGTGGTGGAGTTTTTTCAAGTAGGAGGTTAAAGGACTGAAGTAAGGGGAAGAGGTATGTGTAGGGCGAGGGCGTATTTTTTGTATCCAATAGTTTGTGGGGTTCGTCTCGGCATCCTTTTTGTGTTAGTCTGTTTTTTGCTTCTTGGCACTCAAAGAAGAAGTGTTTCGCTGTGAGGGTCCTGTTGCAGAAAGTACATTGTGGTGGCGCTTGCCTGGTAAACAGATAGCTCTTGAAAGCTAATGCGTGGCCTGTACGCATTCTAGTCATGATGACTCCATCTATTCTGTTTTGTATGTCTAATTTTGGTCTTTTCGCTGTGAGCCAGTGTTTTCGTAAGAAGGAAGTGGACATATCCCACCGTTGTTGTTTTGACTCGTTAATTTTTTTCTTTATTATATAAATGCTTCTTTGCAGGTCTGGGGGTTTAATGTTTGGGTTATCTAGTAGATGTGCTTTGGCTTTCTGATCCGCGATGGTATTACCTGGAATATCTACATGGCCAGGACACCAAGCTATCGTTATATTGTTTTGTGCTATTGTGTTTTTGATAATGGATGTTATAGGACATTTACTTCTTCTACTTTTTATGGCTTTTATGGTGGATAGTGAGTCGGTGAAAATCACTGTAGGGGTGTGTCGTGTAACTGCCCAATCTGTTGCTTTATATACTGCATAGAGTTCGGTGAAGTATGAACTTGTATTATGTGGTAGGGCTTGTCCTATGATTTCATTTCCAAAGTCATCCGTTACTGCGTATGCCGACCTTTGTTCAAGTTTGGATCCATCTGTATACAGGAAGATTGTATTGCCCTCGTTACGTTTGTATTTGTGCCGCATGTCGGTGTGTAGACTTCTGTAGATTTGTTTAGGTGTAGAGTCTTTCTGGTGCGTTGTAAGGGAGCAGTCCAGTTTTTTGTTGTCAAATTTCCAATATGGGGAGGGTGTTTCTACTGTACTCTGGTCGCACCTAAGTTCTTTCAATTCTTCTGGGTATTCTATAAGCCCTAATTGCAGCGCTGATACGGTGTTTGTGAGATAAAGTATATGTTCATTTTCTATATTGTATGTTATTATATGGTGTAGAGGGTATTTTGGATTAAGAATGTTCTGGGCTATTATTTTGTGCATTAGTTCCTCGCGTCTGTCCTGAATATTTGGAAGGCCACTTTCTATTTGTAGTGAGTCGCAGTTTGTAGTAGGCAGCGCACCTAGAGCAATGCGGGCAGTGGTGTTTAGTGCTTTCACTAAAGGCCTCAATTTTGTAGCTGACGAGCGTCCATAGATTTGCAGTCCATAGTCTATCACCCCAATAATGATTTGTTTTGCAATCTTACATGCAAGGTCGATTGGAGGTCCACTTTTTCTTTTGCAGATGGCCTTAAGTAGATTGTTTCGTTTTTTGATTTTTTCTGTAGTTTCTCGTACGTGTTTCTGCCAATTCAGCCTTCTCGATATATGTAACCCTAGTATTTTTGTAGATGTCTTGTAGTTGTGTGTTTTACCGTGAAGGGTTATATTTCGGCTAGTACAAGAGTTTAGTCTGCAAATATGTAGAGCTTCGGTTTTCTCCTCTGATATGATTGCGGATCTGCAATCCGCCCATTCTTTAATGTCCCCATATGCAAAGTTCAAGGTTTCTTGTACCGTATGTATTTTCCCTTTAGTGTGTAAGATTATATTATCGGCATATATCCAGAATCTTATTCCTTGAATTGTTGAAAGCCTTTGTGCTAAAGAGTCTATAAAGATATTAAAGAGATGCACTGATAATGGGGAACCTTGTGGGAGTCCATTGTGAATTGGTGTTCTTTCACTATAGTGTCCATTTATACGCACTTTCACTGACCTTCTTGACATGTACGAGTTTATTAGTGTTATTATCTTCGGAGGGAAATTCCATTCTTTGAGTTGTGTAAGTATCCAGTGCTTGCTTACTCTGTCGAACGCTTTTGACAGGTCAAGTGATAGTATAACCGCGTGCTGATGATCTCGGAAACCGCTGACAATACTATCTTCTAATTCTGTGAGGAGGAGTTGGGTTCCTCTATATGGGCGGAAAGCAAATACGCTATCATGTACTAATTGTTCTAAGGCCCATGATATTCGGTCTCCTATTAGTTTTTCGAGAAGTTTGCTAGTCGTGTTCAGTAGGAAGATAGGTCTATAGTCCATAATTGTTGGCCGGGGGTTTTGATTTTTGTGGATCGGGACTACTTCGGCGACCTTCCAGTCCTGTGGGAAGGTCCCAGTGTCCATAATCTTATTTATGAGGCTCATGTATCGTAGATGCCATGTTAGGGGTGCTTGTTTAAGCATGTTGTATGTGATGTTGTCTGATCCCGGTGTAGTACCTTTAAAGTTTTTTAACGTACAGTTAAATTCCTCCAAGGTAAAAGGTAGGACTATATTTTTAAGGGCTTCATTTGACTGATTTGGTAAGTACTCTTGAACTGGAAGCGAGGGCTCTGCTGATGTTAATAGAGAGTATTCGCTAGTATATGCAGCAAATCGCGTGGCTATTTCTTCCGAGTGGACAATTAGGCCTGTTTCGGTAGTGAGGGAGTACGGGTTTGTTGCTGTTCTTTGTCCACTGAATAATTTAACTCGCCGCCATAGTTGTTTTGGGTCCATTTGGGGTTCAATTTCATTTAAGAAGTTTTCCCAGGCGCTCTTTTTAGCCTTCTTTATCTCCTTCTTCATTTTAGCATTAGCGCGTCGGTATTGTATTGCATTTTCTGTGCGTGGGTTGCTTTTGAATTGTTTCCAGGCTTTATTTTTGTTTTTTTATTAGTACTCTAATATCTTCAGTAAACCATTTAGGTAATCTTTTTGAAGTGGGTACGGTGGTTCCCATGCTCGCATTAGCTGCAGATCTGATCGCTTTTTTTAAGATGGAGACTTCTTTATTTATGTTTTCTGTTTCAGGCCGATCTTGTAGGTAGGTAAGTACCGATGTGCGATAGACCAACCAGTTGGCATGTCTCTCCCTGAATCTAGGTATATGCTTCTTTGGAGTCAGATTGTCTTGTTTTGTTATTAATATTGGGAAATGATCGCTACCCCATGTATGTGGGACGACATACCAATTTAGTTCTGTCGCTATGTCCTGACTAGCTACTGCTAGGTCTATTGAAGTGTATGTGTTGTGTGTTGATAAGTGTGTATGTGTTCCCGTGTTTAGGAGCACTAGGTTGGAATTGTCTAACCAGTTTTCAATGACTCGTCCTCTACCGTTGTTATGAGATCCTCCCCAGAGGAAGTTATGGGCGTTAAAGTCACCCACGAAAATGATAGGATGAGAGAGTTGCTGTTGTATGTTTGTGAGGTCCTCTGCTGTTATTATATCACTATGTGATAAATATATATTTACTATGAATATTTCTTCAGGGAGATATATTTTGATAGCTTGTGCTTGCAGACGAGTACTTAGTTCTATGGACTCTGTTACAATTTCTCTAGATACTAAGAGTGCGAGACCTCTGTGCCCGGTTGTATCGTTTGCGTATATGTGGAATTGTTTGTACTCTGGTAATCCTCGCAACGTATATTGTCCTTTCCATATTGTTTCCTGAATAGCCACCACTCTGGGTCTGTACTGCCTCAAAAGGAGCTGCAGTTGGGGCATTCCGGATATCAGCCCATTAATATTCCATTGGATTATGAATGTTCTTACAGCTGAAAGTGTGGTGCATATGTTGTTAGTTGTTTGGTTTTGCTGTCGCTTGTTGATGATGATGTTGTTAGGGTTGTTTGTTGTATTTCTTGGCTGTGTTTGTATCGTATTTCTTGAATTCATAATGGTATTGGGTTGTATTCGTCATCTGACACTGTCATGTCGTTGTCTTCTGGGGTTTTGGGTGTTTTTAGTTGTTCGTAATTTTTGGAGTATTGTGTCGCCCATGCCTCTGCGAAGGCTAATTTTTCTTTTGGAGGCGTTAGAGATAATTTTTTGTTAGCATCTTCCGTTGTATATATTGTTGGAATTGTGTTTCCAGCGATTGAGTAACTTAAGATCTCAGTTTCTTGGAGTTCTTTATTTATTGCGTGATTGTTTTGGGTATTTTCATATTCCGTTGTGATTTGGGTTGTGATATGTTCGTTTTTAGGGGTACTATTTGTTTTGATAAGTATTTTGTTGTTTGTATTTATTGTGTTTTTTGTATTGTTGGTCATGGTTGCAGTGCTTTTTTTGTTGGTTAACTTTGTTTCTAATTGGGTGTTGTGCGGGTTTGTGACTTGGGCTTTAGTAGTTACAGTGTTTAATTCGTTATCTTTTTGTTGTCTAACTATTTGAGAGTATGGTATGTTGCTGGTTCCTGGTGTTGGATTTATCAGTTTTGGTGTTGTTTGGCTGGTTGTTGTCGGGTTGTGCTGCGTCGTTGTCGTGTTTTCTACGTTGGGAGTGGATCTAGTAGCCCTTATTTCCGGATTTTCTTCATAAAAACGTCTCCTGGCGTCAAAGTTTGTTAGGTGATACCGCGTTTTGAGTTCCATTATCCTTTTTTCTATTATGAATTTGGGGCAGGATCTGTCCAGCGTCGTATGTGTCCCTTCTAATTTGCAGGATATGCACGCTCGAGTGGTGCAAACATGTTGTTGATCTGGTTGCATGGGTTTGGCGCAATTTGCGCACGCTTTTTGGTTTGTACACCGCGTTTCGTGGTGCCTAAGCTCCCAACAGTTTCTACACCGTAAGGGTGCGGGTACATATGGAGTAACTTTCACCTTTTCGTAGAAGATGTTGATCGACGTTGGTAGCTGGTACATGTTGAAGGAGACTATTAGTGCTCCTGTAGGCTCGGTTTTGTTGTTTTCGGGATTTATTTTTGTGATGATTTTTACATCTTCAATGTTCCTATCCGCTAGCTGGAGGGTTTTTAAAATATCTTCTTTTTGGAAGTATTTTAAGGATGGTTCGTAAATTATTGCTTTTGTTTGGTTTAGCTTGCTGTGTAAGCTTGCTTTAATTTTATAGTCACCAACCTTCTTTAGTTTCTCTACTAGTCTTTCTGCAGGCACTTTGTCCGCGACTAGGAGTAAAATATTACCATCTCTAAGGGTTTTTCTAGTCTTAACTCTTTTGGTAATGTCTTCTATTGCTTTTTGTAGAATATATGGAGGGATTTGGGCTGGTTTTAAGTTTTCCTGTTCACTTTCTATTAAAATATATTTTGGATCTGCTCCTAGCTTGTTTTGGTCGAGCGTCTCTTCTAATGTTGGGTAATTTGGGGTCATTAGCGTTTGTTTGTTGTGTTTCGGTCTCTTTCTGCTCATGGCTGTCCCGTCCGGGTCGAGCAGTGCGAATCTATTCCCGCCCGTGGGCGGCATTTTGTGTAGGGGCCGTTATAGCTTGTAGATGATTTTTTATCGTTTCTATAATCAATGTGGTTTGTTTCTTATTTCCAGTTCAGCCTGGACGTATGCAATTCTATAATCAATGTGTTGAATTTTATTTTAAAGTCACACGCTGTTGGCAGCGCTGAATAGAATAAATGAGAGCCAATGTTTTGGCGGAAAAATGTAAAAAGAAAGGAAAGAAGAAGAAAAGGGGATTCTATTTCTTTTGTTTTTATAGGTTAAAGGATTTTGTATTTTAATTTATTTAATTTTATGGTACTTATTTTGGTCCTTATTTCATCTTTTTGTTTACTGTTTAATAAACACATCCACTTTAACAATATTGGTGTCCAGTTCACCTTATCACTTTTGTTTTCGTTGCACCCGCACCGCCGGGGCACTCAGTGGAAAAAAATTCTATTTTCCGTTTAAGTGATTTGTTTGGTTTCTTTTTAAAGTCGCAGTCCCGCAAATTTAAATGTACACTTTTCACGTTTTTAAACTTATTTGTACTGCACTAGAAAGATTGTTAGAGTTAGGCTTATATAAATTAAACTAAAGTAAAATGACAACTGTTCTGGCATACCGAGTTGATTAAAAACTTTGATGTTGATTGATATGCATAAGTCCTCAATCTGTATGTGATGGACGTTACCAATCGCTTTATCATACCCAAAAACCCACCCAAAAACCCCTAAATACAAAGTCTGAGCAGCAAAAAAGTATATTACTGTGCTTTGTATCGAATTGTCAGCAAAGCTTTATACATAGCGCCCCTAGAGGCAGTTTAAGTAGAGCAAACCCGGACTTACACGAGGCAGTATATCCCTTACACGATGGTAAATTGTACTGAGACCTCAATTTTTTTTAAATGTCCCGGTTCAAAAATAATGTCCTACTGGTATATGAGCGTGTATCGAGATAAATGAGGAGAGGTGAGATTGTAAATATGAACTGGAGCGATATTTCTTACTTATTTTAAGGCAGTGAAATTTCCATCGTGAAATTAGACGAAGTGAGATTATAACATAAATATATGTACATAGCCATAGACATAGCTTTCTTACCTACATACTCTGAGGTAGTCTAAGGCATATTAGAATCAAAGAGCCGTTTAAGACTGGGCGCTCCAGCGCATGTGCCTCACGAATTTTTGGTGATGAAAGGATAAGTAGGAATGACGATAAGTACTACCCCATTTCTCCCTTTATCCACAAGTTCGCCCTAGAGTGCACCGTCTAAACCGGCTCAAACTCGTAAAAAAGCCCTTCATTTAGTATTTATTTATTTTTTTTAATTTGCTTATTTTTGTCGTTTCGGTATACAATAGCAGCTCGCCTCATTTGAAGTATGACCTTGTACTGGCTCAAAAAAAAAGAGGCATCTCTTACAAACTCATTATACATATAATCCTGTCGCTCCAGTTTCCTGTTGGAACCACATGTTCTCCAGTGACAATTCATCAAATTGGGGAAGGAGAAATTCGATGACGCCTCCAGCGTAAACAGCACACCATACAGAAACTTTGAGTGGGTGTACTGGCTCTATGTGCTTTATACGCGGATTTTCGATGCCCCAAAAATGATCATTCTGCTTATTCACATATCCATCCATCTAACGGCACTACAGCCGAAATCGAGGCTTGACCTCCGAGATTCAGGATGGCATTACACGCACTTAGCGGTCAACGGCTGATGCACTGGCTGCATTTTGTAAGGAACATCTTCAAGTCTTTCACCAGAATTCTCTGTAAAGACCGCCGGTTGATGACCAATTGCTTGGCACGTGGTATGGTCGATTCTCCGAGGTCCTCTGCGACATCTTCAGCCACAGCTGAACGACTGCTCAGGCTGGCCAGCCTGGTAGTATCTCGTGTTGTACCATACTCTTTTAGGCGAGGGGCTAAGCACCGTTTCGGACAACCGATCTAACATCAACGACAATCGACGACTAAATTCACGATGCGGCAACGAATTATTTCACTCTCATCTAGCCTTGGGTTTTCTAAATGTGCAAGGCCTAGAAGACCTGCAAGACCCGCAAGACCAAGACTGCAAGGCTTTTTTCTCACCACTAGCAGTGACGGATAACGGAGAAAACATCATATATATAGAGGGAAAAAGCAAAGGATTGCCAAGGATTCAACTTAACATATAGCTTAGCTATGTCTTTATGAATGTTTGCCTTCTAGTTTCGGCTCACTACAGACTAAGCTTGCGTTCACCTCAATACTAACTCTCATTCCAAGTTACTTTTTAGCTTAGTTGATTATATCAGGCTAAGCAAAAGTACATAGAACGATTATGTAGAGCTAGTACAAAATAATGTTCTACTTTGCCGATCTTCGAGTTTATCAGGCAACGAATCGCAAACCAAACAACTCCTTTTATTGGCAGAGACAACAGAGTTCATCATTTTGTTAGTTGCCATTAAATTACTGCGAAAATTGCTTTAGATAACATCGATTTGCGCTTACTATGATGCTTTATGACAGCATTAATCTCATTGATATACTGTACAGACATTGTCATTGCACAAACAAATACTGCAACGATAGCCATCGTCTTTATGCTGAATTCGTTGATCGTAATCACGATAAATCTGATTCACGTTCGTCTAAAGTCTAGAAGACGGCTACCTTAACTAAGTTGAACGACACTCTACGTCTAGACAAGTCTCGTTCCACAAATCCCAACTCCGGCAACTCATTTACCAGCCACGCTATCATTCTGAAAAACGACACATCATAGACCGACGATTAACATATCCAAGAAATTCGAAAAAAACGGTTGTCATGAAGGCTCCTATGACACCCATCAATTATCCTCCTGCATTTGATTAGTGTTGATACCGCCCCCTCAAGCGATAACGGCGGCAAGATATCGCCGAACTGAATCAATACCGCGCGTCGCGCGTTGGCGCACAAAAAGAGCAAACCTGTCGCTATCAGTCCGCGATGAAATATTCAAATCAACACCTAACGCACGTCCACGATAACGCGACAGACGCGGCCCGAGGGGGCAGCGCGCCTTATCGAACAGCCGGGCACTTAGTTAAGGGATTCGTGTTGATTCGATTAAGTCTTATTAATATTGAACGGTTTCGCTGAATAACGGTCTGGCCAGCAAATGGGCCTTGAATGGACACAAATTGCGCGCTCGGCACAGACAATTGTTGCCGGCTCTATTATGGCCGCAATCATCAGGACCAGCTGCGGGGGAGGCCAGGCCGAGGGCGGATTCATATGTGCATACCGGCCGCCACAATGTTGCACTTTCTGAACACTCCCCAAAACCCGAAGTGGTGCTGGTTGCATGTGCAGTAAGCAATATGTTCGCTGCACTTGAAATGAGCACGAGGGTGGGGGGTTGCCAATGGATTTATTGCGGCCCCAATTTTTAATATCTTCCATCGTGCAAATAGACCGCTCCGCTCCACGTCCTACAGCGGTCAAATGCACGCCGATGGATTGGCAATCAGCTTTTTATATCTCGATTAACGACGGGGAATTAAGGGCGTTATTGATTGGCTTTATGATGCGATGAGACGAGAAAATTCCAGGGCTAATGAAAGAAAGTTAAGGCTCCCGAGCAGAGTTGGGGGATGTTTTTTTTTCCTTTTGTGTAATAACGATGGTCCTTTGAGCCCGCATCCGTCCCGCCCACGGTATGACGATAAAAACGTATCCAGTAGATTACTTTAATGTTACGTGACGTCTTTTATGAATAAGATATTACTTAAGGAAAAATAAAATTTTAAGGCTCATAAAATCTCACGCTGAAGCCCGTAATAATGGAGACAGGCCATTAATGCCTTATCTAGATATCTCCCGATGAATTGTTTTCTATGTAATCAAGTTTTAAGGGAATTATTTACGAAAAAAATAGCCAGGGTTTTTTAAGACGCCTAATTGATGAGTGCAGATTAAAAAATAATGAAATTGCGCTGAAAAAAAATCGTTATTGGTTTTTTTTTTTAAGATGAGGTTAGCAGTTCTAGCCTTAACAATTGCCTATATTTTTTGCTATATTGAGTGGAGAATTTTTGGACTACTCACTATGCTTTTAAAAATCACACTGATAATTCTAAATTAAAAAAAGCAGACACGCAAAAGCTGCCTCATTTGAGTTGTTATACGTATATTGTTCTGGGAAAAAGTTCGTGGTGGTTTCCCGATAGATCGCGACAATTGAAAATAAGCCAGAAACCACTGATCCAGCGACACCCCTGTGAGTCAACTTTTTTTTTGTGTTCACGATCTATGTTACTGTTCCACCTCACTTACGTAAAGTGGTAAAGACTCGTAAAAGAAACACGTCATGGTACCAGGGCGGGTTTAATTTTCTTTGCGTACACTTCAGTTGAATTAACCTTTGATGGAATTAAACTAAGTGTTGGAAGCATAATATGCCTGAATTTTAGCAAGAGTGTTTGGTTGTTGTTTTGAAGGCGATATAGGTTTTTATTATGGATGGGCTAAGGGGAAGGAGAAGATGGCTAGCAGCTACCGAACACAGGAGAACTCACATTTTCGAGTGCCCCTCCTCATAATCATAATTACACAGCGTTAGCTCCGTCTGATTGCTTTCCTATGCCAGTGGTTCCCAAACTTTATTTCGAACGGAACCTTTCTAAAATGTATAAAATTTGGCGGAACCAAACGATGAATAAATAAAATAATATATGATATATGTATATATTTATCCTTTAATATATTTTAAAACGTTTTTATTAGCTCGCTTTCTTGTCTGTCTATTTGTTTGGTACATATTTTGCAATAGATTTTTTGAATATTTCCTTTTACCCGATCATCCTGAATGCACACAACTTCAGCTGCGATGACAATGTAATATGGTATACTCATTATACCGTTAGATCCATGGCGACCGTCTCAAGAGGACGGATTACTGTTTTCTTCACAGAACAAATTTTGCAATCAATTTTTCAAATACTTCCGGATATCCTATCATGCTGTGAAATTTTGCATACAGCTTTAGCTCCGATGACAATGCAATATGATATATTCAATATACCTTTAGATCCATGGCGGCAGTCTCAGGAGGGCGGGTTAAAATATTCTTCACAACCCCTTCGACTTGGGTATCAAATGAAAGGGTATGATAAGTAGAACACCATAAGCAATATAGTATACTTAATATATCGTTTGGCCCATGGCAGCCATCTCAAGAGGGCGGATTACCATTTTCTTCACAACCCCCTCGATATGGGAATATGGAATGGCGGCCAAAATGTTACGCGGCGTGACGTACACCAAATTTCAAGGAAGAAATGCCACTCGCACTTTCTGATTAGCAAGAACGCGTTAAACGGCCGGCGCAGCGCCAGTGAGTCTGCGAATGTATTTACGCTTCGGCGCTGGTGACACGGAACCCTAAAATTTTTTCGTGGAACGGTAAGGTTCCGCGGAACCCACTTTGGGAATCACTGTCCTATGCAGGTAAGCGGTGGTGCAACAGTTCAAGGTGGTATCTCCTGTGCCTCTAAAATCCACATCTCCCCGGCGAGCCTGCCCAAACTTTAAAGACCGGGGTACCGCCTGAGAGCTGTTTTGATTGATTTCGGATTGTGGTTTTTGGTTATTTAAATTTTGAGAAAAGATTCTCCAAAGCCGCCTGCTTAGGGCTGGGCAGTAAAAGAGAAGAGGCTGAACACTTTCGGAGTTCGGTCTGCAAAAATTGAAGGTCTCAAGACGTCATGAAGCATTCGCTCCTATCATACAGTGTCCGGGCAGCACTCCAACTAGAACTGAGAAGATAAGTCTTGTCTTCCGAAATGAATTTATTTAGATCCCTCCAATACTTCTATGCTTGTTGCATTGTGGTGTTGGCTTGGGAGATGAAAAGTGGCCAAGATATACCAACTTTTTCCTTTTCTGGAAGGAGAGTGGCGGTCGTGCCTTCCCTAGCCAGTTCGTCAGCTTTCCAATTCCTCAACTCAAGCTCCTCTTACTCAACCCTAGACCTAAGGACCATTAGTGCAGAAATTTATGACATCCTGGCATCTATGTGGTCTACTTGTCCATTCACGATGTGAAGGGATGTGGACCCAGTAGTTCTTTGTGACGGTAACCTCGGTTTCTGTGAGGATGTTGACAGTGTTCATGTGTCCTTCCCTGATTCCGGTTCAATATCCAGATACGCATTTTCTAAGGACTACGATGCTTACGTTTTCAGGTGGGGTTTTATACCTCCACGAGAAGAGGACTAGTTCCGTTTTTACTGGGTTAAGGCTGGTCCGCGGATGACAGCCCAACTTGAATTTGCCCAGAATTTGTAATGCCGCCTCCATAAAATCATAGAAGACTTGAGAAAATTTTCCTTTTCTGATTATAACGGCCCTGATTGAGCTACAGTCCTTGGGTGTTGCATGGAAGGTTTCCCCTGCCTGGTACAAATACTATTTTAACCTCTTTCCAACTCGAGGGGATGCAGTTATTTTGAAGGCACCGGGTAAACATAGTCTGCAGTGGTGCCGCACTATGCCGTCAGGTCCTAGTGATTTTTAGGGCTGGGAAGTGTGTTTCAATTCTTACTCTACTTATGATAGATTTGACCAGCTGTGGTGAGGCTGAGGGGTTCATCGTGTTAGATGTCTCAGCCGTAGTGCTCCTCGGGAAGTGGGTGTCCATAAGTAGTGCCAGAGAATCTCTGCTTGAATCTGACTAATCGCAGTTTTCTTTGCGTTAATAACTAAGCATTGTTGGCGCTTTAGTTAGTATTTGGCGTTGCCGTGGACTCTATATTGCTGCAAAAGGTAGCCCAGAAGGTAAGTTTGGCTTCCCT
Source organism: Thereva unica (assembly GCA_949987705.1). Taxonomy (NCBI): domain Eukaryota; kingdom Metazoa; phylum Arthropoda; class Insecta; order Diptera; family Therevidae; genus Thereva; species Thereva unica. The sequence continues at coordinate 122,635,903 of OX465282.1, read as the reverse complement.
TATTGCCAATTCATATCTATTCAGCTTCGACTTATAGCAGCCCCAGGAGGTTGCACTGTTGTAGCGTTGGGCTAAATTAAATTCCATTCTACACTCTTTTTGGAGTGTTTTTAAGGTGGTGGTTTGGAAGCCTTTTTGTGCGGTCCGAGGACAAGCTTTATTTATGGCATAAGTGCATTGTTCTACAAAAATGTCCACAATGCTGTCGTCGAGTTGTTCCCGCATGGCAGAAATGTATTCCACGGCGCATTTGAGATCTCTGTGCAAATTTCAAAACAAAAAACTAATTACTAATGCCATTGATCATTGAGAACTGATACGAAGAAGTCATTGAAAGTCAGTGTCAATGAAAAGTTCATCACGGAAGCCACTGACACGGAAAGCATCGGTGTCATGCCTTCACGGATATATGTGGATCGAACTTAATAACTCAATTTTACGACCGGTTTGTCGGAATCAGGTGGAACTCGATCAAAGATGTTTGTTTTTCCTAACATCTCCATCAGACTCAATTTTTGGCTTCTTACCGAGAAAATCTCTCTTTATGCTTAGCGAGCGATTCGCTAGATTTTTACTTAATTTTTGCAAAGAGGTTGAGAAACGATGTTTTACACGAATACTACAGTCTAGAATAAAACAATTCGACTATGTAATAATCGACTGCAGTCAGTAATTTCAAACTGGTATAACATTTTAGGGTTCAAGCGTGAGGTTCGTCGTCATGTGACTTCACAAAATGAATCATAATTTACATCATAACAACATTGGTAACGATACCATGATATTATACTATATGGGCATCTGGAGCATATTGAATCATGCCAAAGCTTAAGTCGAACAGTAAAGCCAGAAGAAGGCCGCAGGTGGTTGGTGGTTTGGTTGCGCTCTGTCTGAAAGACACCCGAAAACAGCACAATCAGGAAGAGACTAAGCTTTAAGATAGACCGGACATGACCCCCTCACGCTACATCCTGCTCGAGATACCCCTGCATTGCTGCGTGTATAGGGTGAGGGGTCGTCAAGCTGACCCTGACTTACACGGAACAGATTGAATACTGCGGATCTAGAGAGGACGTACTCCACACAACCCGCAATCTTAAGGTGTGTAAGCGATCATGCTGAAGAGATGGTTGGTACTGCGTGATTGTACTATCAACGAGGGACTCGTTGATACACGGATACCTGGCGACCTCCGATTTAACTTAGCCTTCCAAAGGTAATGCAGAGCTCTACTCAATATTGACCTATATTCTGAGATGCTGGGCAGAGGATAGAGGGGTTTTTATTCCCAAAGCGCGAGATCACATAAGGAAGAAAAATCCAATGTCCATCAAACGATAGAGAAGGTTTTAGACAAACACATGAGGATAGGATCTTACGGTGTACACACTCTACTTGAAATTTACCTATCGTTCGCCGAGAAGATCTGCAGAAATTATCCTATTTAAGGGGGGAGCTCTATTTAGAACTTTTTTTTCGAAGAATTTTTTTTTTGGTATTTATTCATAGTATTATCCTTGAAGAATATGCCTGTAAAATATCAATAGTTCTGATAATCCGGAACCCGGGCCTAGTGCTTCTGCCAGAAAATTAAGTACATCGAGTAGTGCGAATGTTTCAATAAATCCTTTGCATTACTACAGGATTATTGAATTTTTTACTGTTTTTGGTGCGTTGTAAGAGTTAGTAGTTTGTAAACAATGTAAAGGTAAAGTGAAATTCGAAGAAACCGGTGTACGAGGTCTAGGATTTAAACTTGTGATGAAATGTGTATGTGGTCGTAAAACAATAAATTCCGGGCCTTTAATTAATACGAGATATGAAATAAATCGAAGAATAGTTCTTGTTATGAGAATGCTAGGCCTCGGTAGACAAGGTGTAAACATATTCTGCGGTCTCATGGATATCGGACAAGGTCTTGCTTCGAGCACATATGAAATGATCCTGAAACATATACATAAAGCGGCAAAATCCACTTTTGAGTTTGCGAAAAAGTTGTTCAAGAGGAAACGTTAGCAAACGTGAATAATGGACAACCAGCACTAGATTTCAGAGTATCCGGAGATGGTACGTGGAAAAAACGTGGGTTTACTTCATTATTTGGTGTTGCAGTGCTTATTGGACATTTCACTGGAAAAATAGTTGATATCGTGGTAAAAAGCAAATGCTGTCATCAGTGTGCAATTTGGAACAGTAAAAAAGATAGTGTAGAGTATGATGTTTGGTTCGAAACACACCAAGTAGAATGTCAAATCAACCATGAAAGTTCTGCAGGCAAGATGGAGGTAGATGCTATGAAAGAAATGTTTGCGTTTGCTCTTGAGAAATACGGAAGTCAGATATGTGAATTACATTGGAGACGGGGATTCCAAAACATTCAAGAGCTTACTAGATCTAAATCCATATGGCGATGCCTGCACTATAATCAAAAGCGAATGTGTTGGACACGTGGAGAAGCGAATGGGCAGCCGACTACGAAATATCAAGAAGAAAAACTTGGAGGAAGAGGAAAGCTGACTGATAGTGTTATAACCAAATTAACCAAAAATTATGGTTTAGCAATTATACAAAACAAAGATTCGGTTTTGGATATGAGGAAAGCCATATTAGCATCTCTTTATCATTATTGCTCGACTGATGACCATCCAAGACATGAATATTGTCCGACAGGAGCGGATAGTTGGTGTTCCTGGCGTAAGGCGGAAGCACGTGGACACCTGGACAATTACACTCATCCGCAACAACTTATTTCTTTCGAAATGGAAAAACACCTTCTCCCTGTTTACCAGGATCTTTCTCAAAGGACGATCTTCTAAACAGATGTTTAGGCGGATACACGCAAAACGCAAATGAAAGTTTCAATTCAACGCTCTGGCGTTTAGTTCCCAAACATCTGCATTGTGGCTCTAAAGTACTGGAAACCGCTTCTTTTCTAGCTGTTAGTATATTCAACGAAGGATATAGTGCAGTATTACGAACTATGGAATCGTTACAAATAACTATTGGTAACCAATGCAAAACTTTCTGCGACAGCTATGATGAAGATAGAAAAAAGAGGCAGAGTCATCGTACACGAGCAAGCACAAAGGAGGCCCGAGCGGCACGAAGGATCGTCAATGCTGAACGAAATGAGTTCTACCAGCAAGAGGAAGATCTACTGTATTCATCTGGAATAGCGGATTAGCATGAACACGCTGTAAGTAGACAAGACAAAAAAAAACAAAAAAAAATTAGTATTTTAACAAAATCTTTAAACGCGTTTTTCTCGAAACCATCTTTTTGGAATTGGCGGACACGATCACAAAGTGACGAAGAAACCTATCGACTTGATATTTTACATGCTTATTCACAATTAAAAAATGTCGTCGATGAACCTAAAAAATTGTGAAAAAATTAATAATAGGCAATTTTTTTACAACAACAAAGCAAAAAATTTGCAGCAAATTTCGAACTTTTTTTTTTCAAAGTCTCCTAAAATAACTAAAATTACACTTTCTTCACAATTTTTTAGGTTCACCGACTATAAAAAACCATTACGAATAATAATCGGGTTTGATATCTCGTTTCAGATAAAAACTAGAGACGTCAGCGTGTACGCCAATCAGGGGAAACTGCGCGTGGTGGTGACATTGAAACATGTATTTCTCCCTCAAAAAAAATTTAAAAAAAAAAATGGCCCCTATTGCGAGTGTCGATTAACGATCGACTCGACTATATGTAGACGATTGTGTCGATTTATTTTCTTTTTGGTATTATGTAGCCCAATCGACAAATATTTGAACTACTTGATTCAGAAACTAATTCTGAGCAGTTTTTTGTTATTAAAATTCCTAGCAAATTTTGTCGTGAGCAAAAAAGCAATCGATGAAAGTCGACTGTCAAATCGACAATTTTCGATTACAATCGACATTCGCAATATCAAACTAAATAGTCGACAGTCGATAATCGATAAATGTCGGTTGTCGATTAGGTATCGACACTCGCAATAGGGGCCAATGTCTTTTTTGTCTTTAAACATCCGTTAATATACTGAAAAAGTTTTAAACAAATTGTATAATTTATTAGTAGATATAAAAAAATCATGAAAATAGCTTCGGTTTTCATGTTCTAAACAGAGTCCCCCCCCCTTAAGGAGAACACGGCTGGTTGTTGATTCTACCAGTCGGTTCTGCGGAGCAATTCACCAAACAGAGCAGCACTTCCCGGGCGATTATGAGACTACAGCGAAGAGATTCAGTATCCTCTATCGCGGCTTCCCTGTTTCCAGGGAGATTTGGCATACGAATCGTAGATCAAATTTTGGACTATATCAAAAGACAACCTGGAAAGTTTTTAATGAGAGATTTTGACCAAACAGTTCGCAGTACCTGCAAAGATCCTCCTCAGAGAACGAAGAAGAATTTATTCAGTTGAAAACGTGTTACTATTTGAACAAAGATTGGAAGTGGTAAATATATGGTTGCTTTCGGTGTGCTCTTAAAAAATGAATTGCTAGCAACCTAATCACCTTAACCAAACCACTTTCTTCGCCTCACAAACAAAACCCATCCACCTGCTTCCAAAATTTCTAGGAAATAAATTAAAACCTGCTTTGGTTAGTTCCTTGCGTAATCTAATTATTCAACGCACCCAAAACATCTACCCACAAAGCCTACAACTGCATTTCGGCTCTTTCTCCGTATAAATTGTCTCTTACCGCAAAAACAACATCCTTTAAGGACCCCCTGCTGCTGCTATGAATATGTAAGGACGGAGCATCCGCACTCCCCTGTATTAAAGCGGCAAAGTTATGCACAATGTGTGAATGCATGATTCTGCTATAATTTGAATTTTTAATGCCAAATCCCGATCTTATTCCCTGTTTTTATTCGGAGCCTTCTTCCTTCTTCTGCTCGCACAAGAAACAGTTGGCACAACTGGGAAAGTCCTTTTTGTTCGGGGCCCAAACTTTGGCAGCAGCATCCTGGAGCATGTGGAAGCCAAATTGGTATTTGTTCACAGACGTCGGTTGGCGCATATTATGTGCTCCTAGGGTCTGTCGATACATTCCGTGTTGCCGTATTGATTGAAGTATCGGCTGCAGTGGATTTGTGTCTGCTTTGAAAGTAAAATGGCGTGGGTCTTAGTATATGATTCAGAATTCATTGGGAGGGGATGCTTTTTTCGGTTCGACAAAGTTTCTTGCTGGGTGGTTCCTAAAAACATATTGATTCGAGAGATATGGGGTTTTTCGCTGAGACGATTTCGCTCCCCCCACAGGACCAACTTCATTCAAAGAGACCACCTTTAAACAAAGTCACCACTTTCACATCCCCACCACAGAATCCGGAATTGTGAAATTATATGAAAGCAGAAATTTTGTGTAATTTTGAATGCGCAATAATTTTCCGTTGTTAATTGTTCATGAAATTGTAATGTCCTATTACGTGCGACAATATGTGCCATTTCCATGCGAAATATGCAGACAGGAACTACAATGCGTTCGACATCGGTCAAATCCGGACCGGATGTGGTGCTTTTGCGGCTGGTGAATGCAAAATCGTAAATTTTAATGATGAAATAATGACATCCATGTTGGGATGTCTCTTTAGCTAAAGCTTAGCAGAACATTAGTATGAAAGAACTACAAAAAGGTCGGTGATGTTTGCATCCTTCTCCTCTACTACATCCACATTATTTAGAAGAGTGATAAATTAGAAATGGGACATAGATGAATGTAGTTCAATAGTTCGTAGAAGTCTTTCTGAATGACTAAGCCCACTTTGATGATGCCTACCATGTTAAACGACCAAAGCCAAAAAATCACCCTGCTGATGAATTACGTCATAAAAACTTCAGTTGTGTTGAAATTGTAAAAACAGAGTGAAATCATAGTTTTTTATGAGTAAGTGGAAGCTCAGAACTCCCCCTCCCTTAGCCCTAATGACAAGGGAGCACATTACTCATTGGAATGAAGACTTGCCCTTCGCCTTGTTAGGATCCATATGGTAATCAGCATGCAATTCTCGCCAGCAGAATCGCCTACGATCAGAATCTGAAGCTCCCCAGTTCGATTTCATTTCGTCAGTTGAAAACCCAATTTCTCACTAGTGTTCGTTCGTGTATGCAAATAACCAAGCCAAAAGGATGTTTATTTGCCATAACCTTGAAGGACTCCAATTATGTCTTCATTAGCTTGTTGAACCTCCATACTACGGTTCGCGCGAAGCAATTCAACTAATACGAAAACACTTCGTCATTAATTTATACCTGGTTCACAATGTCAAAGTGAAATTATCAGGTCTTTCGTCTCGCTCATTTGACTAGCTGATTCTGTATTTACATCTCATTTTTCAATTAGAGCTCTTAAGTGAAACGAACTTGTAACTTTAAGCTTAGATAGAAAGGTGGATGATGCAATAGGTTAAGGGGGGTCTAGGCGATACTGTATGAGTTTAGGAATACCGATTGTGGAAGGATGTTCCACAGTCTAATTGTTCTGTCCAAAAATGAATTTCTAGACTATAGGGCGGGCAAAAAGGAGTTCTAAAATCCATAAAGGTGAGACGAGAGGGCTAACATAGCCGAGGGAGACATAGTCGAAGGGAAACATTAGTCGGGGAAGCTGGCGTATAAGGAGGTTGTCACTGATAGTTGCTAGATAGATGCGTTAATTAAAAAGCAAATGCTCACTCAAATCTGTGGACCGTGGAGCGGTTGCTCGATGAGATCCACCTACAAAAACAAACAAAAATTTGTAACAAAAATATTCAACGCAAACTGAACATCGGCGGTACCCCGATCCTCAAGAGTAGGGCTCGCTCGCCGGGAGGTCATGGAGAGAAGAGACTCCGAAGATACCACCTAACATACTGCACTACCGCTCATCCGAACAGGTGAGTCTCCCCCTTCAGGGCGGATGCCAAGTACCTAGTTGAATAGAGTCAAGTACCTGTAAGCACCATCAGTATCGAGACGCATCGTCCCCCGCCAAGCTATCGTGGGACCTATGATACCTGAAAATGTCTTACCACCACAAAAATTAAAATGCATAGAACAAGTCTTTATAAATGGTAACTAGTTGTAACAAGATACGATTTGTGGTCTGAAAAAATGAAAACCGCCCTGGTACCATGACGCTTTTGTACAAAAATATCAAAATTATGCCCCTCAACAACGGGAATCACATGAATGCAAATCAACATAACCTTGCTATTTCTAGAGTGAAACGGTAACAACAAAATATATTGTCTTGAATTAATTGTAAATAGTTAAAGGCACTTTGTAACTCAACGCCTCAACCCGTAACTCTTCAAAATATCAATTGGGTAATTAAAACTTAGTTTATATAAATGTAAAACAGTAATCAAAAACAATAATACTAGTCACTATACAACTAAAATATCTAGAAAACATCTTCTGGTCTTCTGGTAGGTCTTCTGGTTCTGTACGTCCGATGCTTTTGAATGATGCCAAAACGAGTCCTTACTCATAAGCAACATTCACGGTAGTATACTCTATTTGGTGCCAGCATAGAGGAGGTTTACTGTTCACTCGTTAGGCCTGGTTGGGTCTTTATCTCCCGCACCCTTCAGTCGATCCAGCCTTGCAACATACACACTTAATACTAAACTACAAATACCTTGTTTACGACACAGGAACTTAGTCATCTGCTTCCCTTCTTGACGGAGGATCACCAGTTCAGTTACTTGCTCTGGTTCCTCTTAGTCCACGGAACACAAGTCCGATTGAACGCCCGTCCGTCTTATGGTAGACGCCAGTGCTTAGCGCCCAATATCAGCCGAAATTGCAAATGCACGATTGCTGACCCTAGACAGAACCGCAACACTTAGTGATCAGTCAACAACGAGATATGGGAAAGAATACCTAGTGTATGTAAACCGGCGTGCCGCAACGAAGTTGGAAGTTCGATTACACCTCTTCGTAATGGCCACTGGAAGTAGTCCCGAAATAGAATGGCTGATATGATAGGGTCTAAGCCATGTTGTAAAATGCCTTTTCCTGATATGACGGATCTGTCAGGTTGGGCATTCTCCCTCGAACCCAGGTAGCCAAGAAGCTGCCGTTCTGCCCGAAGTTTTTGGACCCGTCAGGCAGCACCCGTTCCCATATAATCTTGGGGAACATTCCCATCATCTAGGGGAGCAGGGACTTCAGAAATAAGAAAAAGTGAGGAGTGGAGTCACAATCATACTGGAACAACAAGCACACCCAGACCGACGTCTTTCTGCCCTAAGGTTCTGGACTCAATAAAGAATCAAGGCAAGGAGGTCTGGAGTGGAATTGGAGAGCCCACGGAGCATTACCGAGCCCGCGTTCGTGAGCTCCTTCCGAACAGACCGAAGGAGAAGCTGCGTTCGGAAACCCGTGCAGCATGAACAATCAAGTGTAAGCAACATGCCACTACGAAGGCTGCTATGCTTGTTCCAATGGTCTACCCCACAAATATGAGTGCTAGGGGTGTAGTACAATAAGCAGCGGACCCAATAACTCAACAAAAAAACCCTTCTTGCCGTGGAATTGGGCGAGCCCCGCTTTCTTTAAGGGGTCTTTCATAAATTAAGGAAGCTGATTTTTGTGATTTTTCGACCCCCTCTCGCCTTGATGAGATGTCGTGAGATTTGGCTCGTCCCATCCCCCAATTTTTCAACTTTTAAAAATTTCTAGTATTTGCACTAAAAGTACGTATTTACAGTCGTAACCACAGCAAGTCGATCCTTTCCTTAGAATATATAACTGCAGGAAAGGCCCTGTTGTATTAAATCCGTATACGTAACCATGTGAAATTGGGTTAGTTGACTGTCAAATTATATCTGCTTTGTTTACATTAAGATAAAATGATTCGAATTCTCTCTCCGATGGAGGCTAAACAATCCAGGAGCTACTAGACTACTTTCTGGAGTTCGCATAACCGCGTAAAAATTTTTGGGTAGGATTTAACCATATCTTAAGGCCCCAATTTACACACAGGTCGCCAGCTGTATGGGGTCTGCAGGCATTTATCGTCAGTTCGTGCCTGAAGACCTGAAATTCTCTAAAGCCTTGAATTTACGGCAAGAATTCACGCCATCTCCACCCGAAATGCATCCACACTAGCGTTCGCGCTTGTTCGCGGGTGTTCACGACGTGAGTCTGGAACCGCCTTGAAATTTTCGTTGAGACCATGAACATCGCACTTGAATTTATAACCAGCTATGCTAAGCTGTCGTTTTCGCCTATGCGTCTGTAGGGAATCATGACATCACATGCATACCACGACCTGTCAGGTGGATACCTGAAGTATCATCTTTCAGTTAGACTGAGTCAAGCTTAGTCGTGCCGGCCGACCTGGTCCGAAAGGCCATTGCCTACCGGCGGCCTGCAAGTAAATGTGGTGGAGAAACATGTTTTAGTTAATTTAACATAGTTTTCTCGCGATTTTACACTGTTTCTTTAAAAACATTACGGGATATTTGTCGGACCCGCGTTCTCCTCCATGTGAGATTGGGTGAGATTCGGCTCGACCCGCTTCCCCCCCCCCCTCCCTTTAAACGCCTCTAATGGACGATCCCTAGCTCTTTTCAAACAGATCGAAGGTAGGACTATCGCCACAACCCAGAAAGCCCCAGTTGGCCCGGATCACCATGGCAATGGTAGGGTGTTCAACAAGATTCTGCTAGAACAGTCAAATCAAAGTGACAAGCCACTAGGCTGACTGTTGAACATGTTCAAGTGGTCTGGCCTACAAATATGAGGTATAAGGGTGTAGTACAATAGGCCAACGTACTTTTGAACCCAAAACAAGACTATGGGTGTGGGTCTTGTATGAGATTCTCAATCAGTGATGATCAACAAAATTTTGGGGATGTCATTAGAAGGTCTGGTGCAACCTCTTATGGAATTGGCCATGGAAAGTGAATGCCATATTTTCAAAAATAGAATCGATTACTATGAAACGAATAATGGCAGTAGATAAGGAATCTCTAAAGAATAATGAAACCCCCGAGAGTCCAATCCAACACCAGGATTTCGATAATAACCCTGTTGACCGTTAATATACAACCAGACTCCAATAGACGACCACTTAAGAAAGTGTGGTGTTATTGTAAAAAATTTGAAAATACTGTAAATAACAAAACCCATTTCCACGAAAAAAATGACTCCTCCTCTCCTTAAATCAAATCAAATTCAACAAAACGTCGCCCATGAATCTCCTTTAACTAAATAATGAATCCTTGATAAAAAAAAGAGGCCGAAAAAGTTTTGAGCACCCAAAAATCTTGTAGCAATCAAAAATTAATTTCCCAGTATTTTTTTTTGTTTTTTTTTGGGAACGAAGATCCTTCGGCATAAGTTCCTTCCAAAAAAGAACACCCGCTGTGTCCGCATAATTTATTGCAGTGTTGCTAAAATAGAACTTCCATTGCAGCATTACTAATTCAAAGTCCTGTGTGGAGGGGAGAAGAGCACATAAGGTGTATACTTTGTTGTTGTGCACTCCATACAGAAAAGATAAATGGTATAAAGGCACTTAAATTGATAAAGTGGAATATCCTTGCACAGCCCCCGCGCCATTTTGGACGGGTCCCACGCGCGCAATTAATGCTTCAAAGCGAATTTCTCACTCAAGATGCTGCTTTCATTATTATGATTATAAATACCTTTATTTTACCTCCGCCTCTGCCCATAAGATAAATTCTAGGTGGTGCACTTACCTGGAAAAAGGAAGAAAAATTTATTTATATTTGTTGTGAATGAAATTTTAGTTTAAGGGTACCCTACCCATTCTCGGTTTCAAAAAATCGATTTTTTTTTTATTGTCTTATTCGAATCTATGACTCTTCAAAAATATTTCCTGAAAGTTTCAAGTCGAAATTCGGAATACTCTTGGAGTTCCAGCAGATTGATGGTGGGCGCGTCAAATCGCAAATGCTTAGTTTCGCCGTGGCGCGGAAAATTACTTCAAAAACTTTAAACGCATTTTTCTCGAAACTATGTTTTTACGATTTGCGGGCATTGTAAGTCAAAAACTATAAAAGCGATCGTTCTGAAATTTTGATATGTTTTTCTAAACACCAAAAGCTATAACTTAGACTATTTGTAAAAAGATTGATGATGATCTTCTATTATTACAGCCTAATAGTTTACAAAAAAAAACTCGGATTTTGAAAAAAAAATTCATAAGTCCACCATTTTGTAAATTTTTGCACTAAACAAATAATAATAGTCTATTCCCTAGCCAAACATGAACTCTTTAAAATTCCGTTCGATTTTTTGGTTTCAGACGTTCCAGTCAATTACAATCATGCCCGCCATCCAAAAAGAGGACTTTTAGTTGACCGCAAAAAGAGGCTATAAAATGTTCATACACAACTATGTTACATTTTTTTCTTGTTCTTAAGGTTTTCAATTACATGTATAAATATATCCGTACTTCATAAGTCGATTTTTCATCATTTACCGGCCCAATGAAAATCACAAAAATCAGAAATCGAGAATGGGTAAGGTACCCTTAAGATGAAGAATGGTGAAGGACTAATGAAGAGTTTCGGTGGAAATCGATAGAAGATGAAAGTATCGAAGTGTGGACTGTGTGGTGATGTTGCAGATAAGGCAAGGAGTCGTTCGTTATTCAACAAATGTCCTTAAATATAGCGCTGAGTCACAGCACATCTGACTGGATTAGGCGAGTAGAGAGCTCCGGCTAGAGATTAACCACGAGAAGAGAACAGACGCAATCCTTGAGAGGAAGCCTCCAGACCATTGCGGGCACCCAGCATCGGGGGTGGGCCCACGCGTTTCCAGTTCAAGGATATTGTCGTTGTGTCGAAGTGGAGCAGCAAAATACGACACTCATCGAAAAATAGAAGCGACGACAAAAAAAAAATGGAGAATGTTAGACAACTTCAAATTTTATTGATGTCTTGGCGCCAGCAACTAAGATCCCTTGAAGACGACGTCCACCATTCCCGCAATACATCCGTCGTCGGTATGACGGGGGGGATGATGGGGCTGATGGGGGTGGTGGGTCGACGGTGGTTTTCTGGCTCGAAACAAGTCTAAAAAAAGCACACACACAATTTCGGCTATTCAAGGACTTCCAGCCATGACCCAGCAAACACAGAACGAGTTAGGGTAACTTAAGGATATGCACGAGGATTGGAGAATTTTCTTAAGCATCCCCGGAGAAGGCTTTGGAAAAAATCGGAAAAGTGAAAACTGTAGACCTTATGGACGTGGCACAGCTCAAGGTGGATGTATTCTTTTCAATAAAGAACTCTCGGCGGGTGGTAAATAACAAGTTCGAGCAGTTGCCAAGGACCTTTTTTTTGGTGTGCTGTCAAGCAGTTAGGGTACCTCCAGGAATTCGATGCTCACTTTCTTGTTACTACATAAGCAGAAATTTGTTTATAGCTCAACACACAAAAATAGGAAAATTCGAGAATAACAAAAGCAAAATTACACGGCAGACAGAAGACCGCAAATATAATCCCCCCGCCCCCGACATCGATCGATGATGCTTAGTCCTTTTCCGTCAGGTATGCAATGTCCCCCCGAAAAACAAAGAAGTGGGGGTAGAAGCGGAAGAAACCGGTGTAAGTTTACAGCAGGAGCATATTCCCTCTCTCTGGAAAATTACCTGGAAAATTTTTAGACCTTCAAGCTTATGTCGGGACAAGGAGCAGCAGGAGGAGACAGATGGATGTACTAGTACATATCTGCAATTATCTCATACAGGGGAAAAGTTAATTAATGTTGTTCCTCCTTCGAGAGTCCTTTGATGGGTAAAATTTCCAAGGGTTTTGCCGACCAATTAAGATAAGAAGTTTGTTGTTAAGGTTGAAATTTGATGGAGCCTTGTTTGCCGTATTCCGGCTACAAAGGGCAAAGTACCTTTATTATTATTATTATTCCTATTAAAATTATTATTGGTGAGATTTCATTCCAGTGCCAACCAGTGCCGCATCCGGACTCAGCCGGCAGAAAAGGAAATGATGAAGAGCGAAACGAACTTGGCATTCGGCAGGTGTTCGTGTACTTGTTTTGCTGTGGTTTTGTGCCTAAGATTTTAAATGTAAATTCCTAAATGGATATTAAAAGATGGATGAAGGTGAAATTGTGAGGAGGCTGGAGATTTTGGGATGCTCTAAAGAATGAGGCAGTGTGACAGGCAGAGGAGGCAATTGGGATGGGTTGGGATAGGCTAAGTTAGAATATTGTATTTAATATTAATTGTCACTTTCTGTTGAAAGATACGTTGTTTATGATGCTGAAACAATAATTGAATATTTTATTATTTTCTTTTTCTATGTAAAGGACTAGAGCACAGAAGCCCCTTGTAGGTTGGTAGGCACCAGCAACAGGACCGGAAACTGATATACACTTGCGGCTGACTTTTCCAAAGAAATTTTCTTTACATAAGTATATAGAAGTGCTTGGCATGACTTTTGACACAGCCTGTCATATTTAGGCCGGACTGCCACCCCAGAGGTCCGTGGTTCGAATCCACTCTACGATTTTGGTCTTGATCTTTCAATTTCTCCTCCTACCTGGGTAATTTTCCTTCTTTCTTGCCTTTCTTATCCTTAATAATATTATAAATGCGAAAGTAACTCTGTCTGTCTGTCTGTCTGTTACGCTTTCACGCTTAAACCACTGGAGCGATTTTGATGAAATTTGCTACAGAGATAGTTTCGACCTTGTAGACGGACATAGGCTACTTTATATCGAGAAAAAAAGGGTTGAAGGGGGTGAAATGAGGTTGAATAGGTTGTAAGGGGGGTTTCATTTCTTTGGTCAGCTTTTCTCCAAACTTGGTAAAAATACTCCTAACCATAAATAATGAAACACGTGTTTCATTATTTTTCGAAATTCGTTACCTAAGGGGGTGAGAAATGGGGTTCAATAGGTTGTAAGGTGATTTTTGGCCATATTCTGATTCTCACTTTCACGGCGAGTGACAATCCAAGACACATTTTCAAATAAAAAGTGTAATGTAAAATTGTGTCTTGGGTAGTCACTCGCCGTCAAAGTGAGAATCAGAATAGGGCCCTTTTTTTTACTTTTTTTTTCTATTGACTGACTGACTGACAAACAGCGCACAACCTAAACCGCTAGAGCTAAAGGGCTGAAATTTTGACAGTGCTTCCCTATAATGACGTGGACATCCACTAAGAAGCGATTACTCGAAATTCATCCCCTAAGGGGGTGAAATGGGGTTAGTGACAACTGTCAAGTTTACATCTTGTGAAAAAAGTGCAAATTTAAAATCAAAAAATTTATATTAATACGCGCTTAAGAAACGTGTAATAGCTTTCCACTGTTTCTACAGAGTGCAATTCATCGCTGAATATTGAAGTTTTCTTCGAATTATACCTAAAAGGCAAAGGAAAGTATAAATCATTTTTTAAATATTTCTTTTCTGCCTGGCGTCGAGACAACTGTCAATTGACAGCTCAGCTCTCCAGTCTAGACAACAACCCGTTTCGATTGGACTTCGCCTAAAAGTATGCTTCCGCAATAATGAGTATACAGAGAACACCGCCATGGGGTAACTCTTCCCAAACAAAAAATGTTAACCTGTTTATCCCAAGCGCTACCACCTCAACATTAACTACAACAACAACAACCTCTACAACTGCTTCGACTGCAAGTACAACGGCTAACCTAGCAATAAAGAGCCCTAAACCAGTAACCACACCGGTAGAAATTGCAACAACTAACCTGAGTGTAATGCAAACCAAAAGATCTAGAACATCTCCCGAATCACATAAGCTAAACAAAAATAAAAAAATGAAAAATTTAAATACTTTGAGAAACTATTGGCTTAATCAACCACCTGGAACATCTCAAAATCGATTTGATATCCTATCAACGGATGAAGCAAGTGAAGAACCGGATAATTCACCAGCAAGAAGCAACAGAAAAGAAGCAAAACCCATTGTACCTAAACCCCCACCAATATATGTCCAATGCGTCAAATGTATACATGTATTAATAAATGCTCTAAATACGGCTACAGAAAAAGACGCGTATGTACTAAAAGTTCTAGCGAACGACGAAATAAAAATACAACCATCTGACTCAATTACCTACACAAAAATAATAAAAGTACTCCAACTTAAACAAACACAGTACTACACTTTCAAGCCTAAAGAGCAACGTGGCTTTCGAGTAGTGCTTCGAAATATGCATTATTCAACCGACCAGAACGAAATCAAAAAAGAACTTGGTGAATATGGTCATAAGGTAATCAATATCCACAACATACTACAGGCCCGAACGAAAAAACCTCTCCCACTCTTCAGCATAGAAATCAAGACTAACAAAAACAATAAAGAAATATATAACATAACCAACTTATTGCATTGCAGAATATCTTTTGAACCACCTCGACAAAATAGGAACATACCTCAGTGCTTAAACTGCCAAAAATATGGGAACACCAGAAACTTTTGTACACTAAATCCAATCTGCGTAAAGTGTGCAGGAAAGCACAAAAATGTCGAGTGTACTCAAGACCCAAAGAGCTGCAACATCAAATGTGCACTATGCGGCGAATCACACACAGCTAGCTATAAAGGCTGTGAAATATACAAAGCCCTAAAAGTTCAAAGATTTTCTGCCCTACGAAAAAAAGTACCTGATCAACAAAAACCTGAAACCACTGATGCGCCAATTCCTCGCCCGATCATGACGAATACTCCAGTAACATTTGCAGATGTCGTAAAAAGTAACACTGGACAAGGCGAAAGCCAAAAAAACGTGATCAATCCTGAAGACGACTTATCCGAACTAAAGAACATGATGAAGCAGCTTATAACACAAATCTCTAATATGATGAACATCCTAACTCTGCTTATTACTAAAATAAATGGATAATAATACAAATTTAAAAATAGTCGTCTGGAATGCAAACGGACTATCCCAGCATGCCTTAGAAGTTAAAAAATTTATAACTGACCATTCTATTGACATTCTGCTAATATCTGAAACCCATTTTACCAATAAAAGCTATATCAAGATTCCTAACTACAATGTTTTTCACACAAACCATCCTAGTGGACGTGCTCACGGTGATACAGCAATCATAATTCGACAAGACATCAGCTGCAATGTGCTAGAAGAATACACGAGGGACTATTTCCAAGCTACTACAGTCCAAATCGATGACACATACGGACCGCTCATAGTATCTGCACTATACTGCCCACCCAAATTCAATGTAAGTGTATTACAGTTCACGGAATACCTCCATACACTGGGCCCGCGCTTTATTGCAGGAGGTGGTCAGCAAAGCACACTGACTGGGGCTCAAGACTTACTAATAAAAGAGGAAAAAATCTAATGGATGCTATAAGGCAAAACAAGTGTACCTTTATAAGCACTGGAGAGCTCACTTATTGGCCTACTGACACCAACAAAAAACCAGATCTAATTGACTTCTGTGTTCTTAAAAACTTTAACCTAAGTCAAATTACCATGAAATCATGCTTTGAACTATCCTCCGACCATTCCCCTATAATACTGGAATACATCACTAATGTGAAATTACTACGGCCAACTTATTTCCTTACTAACCATAAAACTAACTGGAACTTTTTTGCTAAAATAATAGACAAAAACTTGGAAACTAGAATTCCCCTCAAGTCCCACGAGGATATCGAAAGCAGCATAGTATACTTTAACGACTCAATTCAATTCGCAGCATTACAAACAACGCCTCCAATCAAACATAACCACTTAGACACTTATACACCAAAATCAATCAAACAAAAAATCAAAGAAAAAAGAAAATTGAGGAAAATATGGCAATGCACCAGATCACCAGTAGATAAAGCTAATTATAACAAATCAACTAGAGAACTAAAGGAACTCCTAAGACTACATAACAACCAACATACTACCAAGTTTCTGACAAATCTTTCGGCAACGCAAGCAACAAACTACTCACTTTGGAAACTAAACAAGAGGCTCAAAAAAGGAATACAGCATCAAACACCTTTAACGAAAACCGACGGTACGTGGTCCAGAACAAATCTAGACAAAGCGAAAACGCTAGCAGACTATTTTGAAACAACTTTTACTAATCCCTTCAATAACCGAAATAACTCATTCCTAAACATAAATAATACGTCTCCAAATAAAATAATAAAGAAAATCGGAATAAATGAAATAAAATGTTATATAAAGAACAGATTAAAACCTAGAAAATCTCCTGGATATGATCTGATAACAGGACAAATACTAAAGCAGTTGCCAGAAAAAGCCTTAGTCTATCTTAGGAATGCCTTTAACGCCATACTACGTTTAAATTATTATCCAAAAGTTTGGAAGGTTTCTAAGGTAATCGCTGTCCAGAAACCAGGCAAAGATGCATCTAAACCATCATCGTATAGGCCAATAAGTCTTCTACCGATCATCTCTAAATTATTCGAGAAACTCCTGCTTGATCGTATTGACGTGACATTGAAACTAAACAACCTAATTCCAGACCACCAATTTGGTTTTCGACAAGATCACTCTACTATACAGCAGGTCCATCGAGTAACAAATAAAATTCTAAATGATTTGAACGAGCAAAAATATTGTGTCGCAGTTTACCTGGACGTTGCAAAAGCCTTTGACAGTGTATGGCATGAAGGACTCCTTTTCAAACTTAGTGCAATGTTACCTGACTATCACCAACTCATCAAGAGCTACCTGGATGACCGCCACTTCTACGTACAATATAATGACGAATGCTCGGACTTACGTAAAATAGAAGCTGGTGTTCCACAAGGAAGCGTCCTAGGACCTACCTTATACCTTCTGTTTACAGCAGATATACCAAAACCTGTGTCCCGTGAAACCATGATAACAACATTCCCAGATGACACGGTGATTCTTTCCTCTCACAACTGCCTAGAACAAGCTACTAAACAAATAGCAAAAATACTAAAGGAAAAGTCAAACTGGTTCCACAAATGGGGAATACAAATCAACGAAGACAAGCGAAATACCTGGGAATGCTAATTGACAACAAATTGACTTGGAAACAACATATAATTGGAAAACGTAACCAAATCAAAAATAAGTTTAGACAACTCTACTGGCTCCTAAACAAAAATTCGAAACTCTCGCTTCATAACAAATTATTAATTTACAACACAGTAATAAAACCTATTTGGATGTATGGAATCCAAATATGGGGAACAGCCAGCAAAACAAACATCGACATCATTCAAAGACAGCAGTCAAAAATACTCAGGACTATTGTGAATGCACCTTGGTACATATCCAATGATGATATACATCGCGACCTCAAAGTACCTAGCATCAGGGACGAGATTAAAAGATACAGCAAGAAGCATCAAATCACAATAACATCCCACCAAAACAAGGAAATACGTGATCTACCCCAGCAAGAAGCCAACACAAGAAGAAGACTGAATAGACGCAGACCAGTGGATCTCCAATTTATCACTCCATGATTATGTATAATTAATAATTATTGTAAAAAAAAAAAAAAAATGTACAAACTAAGTATAAAAGACAATGGTCTTTAAGCTTAAAATTGAATCCCTAAACTGTTAAAACAATTACTTATTGTTCTAGGACAGGTGTAATATTTTATTGGGAAATAAAAAAAAAAGCGATTACTCGAAATTCATCGCCTAACGGGGTGAAATGGGGTTAACCCAAACCGCTGGATTTAAAGGGCTGAAATTCTGACAGTACATCCCTATAATGACGTGGACATCCACTAAGAAGCGATTACTCGAAATTCATCCCTTAAGGGGGTGAAATACCGCCGCTATAGCTAAAGGGTTGAAATTTTGACAGTGTATCCTTATAATGACGTGGACATACACTAAGAAGCGATTTTGCAAAATGCATCCCCTAAGCGGGTGAAATGGGGTTAATCCAAAACACTGGAGCTATAGGGCTGAAATTTTGACGGTGCATACCTATAATGACGTGGACATCCACTTTTTTGAAACTCATCACCTAAGGGGGGAAATGGGGTTGAATAGATTGTATCGGGATTTTTTTCTTCAGGCAGATTTTTTTTAAATTCCAATTTTGTATAAATACTATACACCATAAATAATGAAACACGGCGTCATGGATTTTTCGAAATTCAACCCCGAAGGGGAAACAGGGTGGAAACAGCTGTATGAGAAGTTATTTATTTCAACAGTTGTTCTTAGGACTTGCTATAAAAACTATATAGCATATATAATGCAACACATGTTTTAGCATTTCTCGAAATTCAAAATTTGTGAAACTCGAAATTCACTTTATTTAGGATTCATTTGTGATTGCTTTATAATTTCTTGCACCCACGTAAATGGGCGAACAAACTTAACGAACGTTCGTGAAACCCTAAAATGCCACTTCTCTTGATGACATATACACTCCACGACAAAAAGATACGACACCCATGGAAATTCGTTGATTCTCTGAAATGGTGCAGCATATAGGAAATTATTGCTGAATCAAGAATCGGCATGCTTATATCGTTGGTTTACAAGCAGAATTCACTAAGTACAATTTTTCAAGTTTTCAGTTTTTTATACTAAAGTAAGTCTTATAATGCCAACTTTATACTGGCAATACCTTATAGCCCGCACACTAATATTGTTAAGGTTTTTAGGGGGTTAGTTTCGGATTTACCTTGTCCATAATGACACAAAACTACCAAATCATTTCTGCCAAAACTCACTAATTCGTTGCGTTTTTTTATTTTAATCTAAAAATCCAGTATTAGAATTAAATAATTATTTCAATTCTTTTGTAAACTAAACTAAGAAATCTAAAAAACAATGTATACTGAGCCGATTACTATTATATGCCATTACAAAATTTTCAGAGACACAAACATCTTAAATATCGATTTACTAAAAACTATGGTTTTTGACTTAGTGAGTTCTGCTTTTAAACCCACGATATATCCATTTTCCAGGAATTTTTTCAGTTTTTTTGAAAAATTGGTGCGACAAAAATATACGACAGGGCGAGGATTTTAAATGAAATACTGATAGTTTTTGAGGATAAGTAACATATATATTGTGATATTAATAATGTGTGATTTTTCCATTCCTTGCAATAACTTCTAGCATTCTGTTTGGTAGAGATTTATACAAGTTTTTAATATATTTTTTTGGAATTGAGGTCCAAGCTGCTTCAATTGCTTTTTCGAGATCCTTCACTTCAGAATATTGTTTATTAGCTCTGTATACGATACGTGATAGCTGTCCCCAGACATTTTCGATGATGTTTAGGTCCGGAGACTTTGCAGGCCATGTAAGGATGTCTATATTTTTTGTGGCAACGAAGTCTTTAACTGCGCGTGCAGTGTGGACAGCAGCGTTATCCTGCTGGAAAATGTAGTTTTTTGCAGCAATATTCTCAGCATTTGGAATTAATTCTTCTTCTAACAATTTTATATAAACGTGGCTATTCATTTTCCCTCTAATAATTCGTATAGCTGTTTTGCCTTTATATCCTATAGCAGCCCAGATCATCACGCCACCACCTCCCATCGGTCGTCGTTTATTATAGAGTCCGCAAATCGTGGAAATAAGAACTCCATCCATCGGGACCATCTAGCGTGAATCTTTTTTGATCAGAGAAAATTACTCTTCTCCATCTTTTTTTCCATCGCAGATGTTGCTGCGCGAACTCCTTTCTGTTTGCAATGTGCCTTTCGGTAAGAGGAGGTCGTCTTTTTAATTTTGCCCTTTTAATATTTTCCGACTTTTACAGAATTCGTTGTACATTACGAATATTAGTTTGTACATTTGATTTTTCAGCTATTTGTCGTGCCGACCCAGTAGAATTAGATGCTGCTCTCAATATGGCTCGAGTATCGCGAGCACTAACTGCACGAGGTCTTCCGGGACTTTTCTTTTTGCCATAGTTTTCGGGGTCTTTAATTAAATTTGCAATTGCACTTCTACTTCTCTTCGTTATCTTGGCTATTTTAGAAACACTCATATTTTCATTTTTCAAATTAATAATAGTTTTTATTTCACTTTCATTTAATTTTTTGCTGCGGCCCATTATATACATAATTAATTTATAGAACACTGAAGATTTTCTAACCAGAAAAAATTCACTAGAATAAATAGCAAACAATCTAATAAATTGAAAACCACTTCTACGTTCCTAACAACTCTGACACCAACATTAAAATGCAGCAGAAACGCGGCCTGTCGTATATTTTTGTCGCACCAATTTTTCAAAAAAACTGAAAAAATTCCTGGAAAAATGGATATATGAGCATGCCGATTCTTGATTCAGCAATAATAACTGAGGCTCTTAATAATACAAAATACTACTTTCCTATATGCTGCACCATTTCAGAGAATCAACGAATTTCCATGGGTGTCGTATCTTTTTGTCGTGGAGTGTACATGCCAATCTCTGCTTGAAAACTTGCAGATTTGTTGAGCAGAGGTGATATACGCAGCAATTTGTTTACCATATTTATTAAAAAAGTGCACTATATTAAACCTGTTTTAGGGATAATAACAGCTGATTTTGTTTGTTTGTTTGTTTTTTTTTGTTTTTAAGGAAAACAGTGCACATAATAAACTGTTTTTATTTAAAGGCGTTGCAAGGCACGCGGGTTTTATGCTAGTTTACCATAAAAATCTATTTTTCCTTCTGCCTTCGCCTGTAAGGATAATAAGCGAGGTACCCACTCCCGGTTCGATCAACGAAGTCAACATTGTCTAATTTTTTTTAATTTTATGTGAAAGTCAAAGCCTCGGAATTTGTATTAACAGCCGGTCATGTCGTAATCTCCATGGTGCAATGTCTAGTAGTAAGATTGATTCAAAAAAAGGAACAGAGGACAGGATAGGTTGATAAGAGTCTGGAGACTACTGAAGGAGTAGGTGATCGACCTTGCGCTTAATCTGTTGGATGTTGCACGAGCTCTTCGGAACTCCTATTTTTCGTCTTCACCTAGCGGACAGTGCACGTCATTTTTTACCTGGTAGTCTGGTATTGCCTGCGTCACATATTTTGTCGGCTGGTTAGCGGCATTCTGTTGTTTCAGGAGGATAAGACTTCGACGAAATTGTCTCCTGTTAACTTCTGTAGCTCAGCTGGCTGCTTAAAAAACTGAACTCATACAACATCCAAGAGCTCAAACGCGAGGTCTTTCCTTTCATTCCAGACTACACCCTTAACCTATCTTACACTTTTTCTTTTTTTGAGCTAAGCTACATATATACTAGACATTGCACCATGACGTGTTCGATATGACAAAGAGGATAGTATAAATGCTTGACTCTTGTTCTTTTACGTCATGGTTTCCATATGTTTTCCGGTCGAATTTCACCAAACCCATCATATAGTTTTATAGATTCGTAATATTAGATGAGCTCCTACTTCATAGGTTTGATGATGACTCACAGGAACTTTGTGCTATTCATACACATTCTCCAATGCGATGGAGCATATGACAGACATTGTCTTTATTAACATAGAACTAAGTTTTATTTGGGGTTCTAAAAATCCCCCCGCTTGGTGGTATGGTTATTTCGGCCATAACAGACTTTGTCCAATTCTGTTTTACTGGAACGGAATAAACAATTCGTTTTTATGATGCTTTACTTTAGTAGACAATAACATCGATGGGTGCATATGACCTGCTGTGATTCGTTCATGGAAAAGTTGTTCTACTCAATAAATTGTTAGATTAACCAACGTCAAAAATTCAGTCCTCAACGATAGCCCGCGGAATAGGAAGAAATTGTTAATTCAATTCACGTTAGGGCAACGCCTAGTGTGCGTGAGAAAGTTCTTGTCATTTGTGATTAGAAGTAGATTAGGAGCAATTCCGTCGAAACGTGTATTCCAATGGCTTCGTTCTTTCAATTCGCCTTTGTTACCTACAGAAAAACACCTTATCTCGAGTATAATTAAAAAGGCATTAACACAAAGTAATAAACTATTAAATTAACAGTCCGTTCTTACTGCAACGGTCTATCCAAACACGTCCGAAACACATTCATAAAATGGCCAAGAACCCTATTTGACTACCATCTCGGCATTAAGAACTGTAAAACAGTTATGTGCGCCGCCATTCCTGCACGCGTAGTTCCAGAAGAGGGGGGGGCAGTATTTAATCCGGATTCCATTTGGGGCTCATTGAAATCCTCGCCGGGTCGGACCGGAGCCCGCATAGTTCCATTCATGGCCGTGGACCTCCACAAAAATGCGGAAAAATCCCGCAACGTGAAATGTTTAATTACGTCCTTACTCGACGGAGCACGTACGGCTCAATTTCAAGGAGGTGTCAAGACAGTGCCAGGATAGGAACAGGAGCAGCACACAAAGGATACGACGATCCAGTGCTGATACTTGGACTTAAAACCCAATTTCATGGCCTGGCAGCGGCTGCGAAGGATGCGCACCCTCCCGTGAGGAAGGCGGCTGCAAGGTGCTGCTTGTCTTCTTATTTCGTATTCTTAGGCGAATACCTGGCAAATGTCGGATTTTCTACTTTCTCCTCAGGTAGTTAGCACTGCAAATACGAGAGCACAGTGCGAGCCTCGAACATGTGCCTTGAATTCCTCATCGAGAGATATTTAATCGGGCCCGGCCCGGGGGTGGTGCCTGTCGCAGGGCGGCGGTGGGCGTCCTGTTATGCACAATTTAGGGCAGGTGGCTGCTGTCTCTCCTCAGGTGGCTCCCATCCGATTGCGGTGGGATGAATCTCTGTCATACTGCTTACAGGCATGATTTTGCCACTTTAATATGCAGGTCGGGTGCAGTCTTCCTATCCTATTTGATTAGGGGCAATGTCTACATTTGTATGTGAATTCCTTGTTTACCACCATCCCGCTCTGCCAGGACTCCTCCAGCAGCAACATTTGCGGGCGCTTAGCTTGTCGGTGCACTTCAGGTGGTTTATCAACTCGAAATGGAAATTTTATGTAATTTTCACACTTTATTACTATGCAGGTGTGCTTTATTGGGCAAATTGGTAAATGGTCTCCGTGCAGCTTTGGTTTTATTAAATTTCATTCGCTTCTGGCATGGATGCTTTCAGTGCGAAATTGAAATGCATTGAAATAACAAAAAAAAAATTAAAATTTTATTTTGATTGGAGGACGAGCGGCAGTCATGAATGTTAATGACCTGTGCATGAACGTAAACAGCGCATTAAAAACTAATTTTATGCGAGCAATAAATTATATTAAAATTAATGAGCAATTAATTATAACCATTGTTTATGTAAAATTATACTGGAAGCAGTTGAAATTGATCAATCAACCACGAGGCTCGGTCAATAAGTCCTGGGAAAATTAAAGAGATGGCGCTTGAAGGCGGGCGCTGCAGAAGAGCCCTTGAATGACGAAAAAGAATGCCTCCTTCCCAGTGGCGGATCTAGAAATTCATTTTGGGGGGGGCCATCCTCATCCATTGGCGAATTTTTTAAGCTTTTGACGAAGGGTTGTAGAGCTTCACAAATATAAATAAAAACACAAAGATTTTGTTTTTAGTTATTGAAATAACTTAACTTAACTTTTATTTATTTAAATAATAAAATTAAGTCTTCTTGCTTTTTGTTTAGCAAATCTTTCGATAACACTGTAGAACAAATGACAAACTATTTTTTTTCATATGGAAAAAAAATTGATATTCATTGAGATCTGAATTTTTGGAACACGACTGTTTTGGTCGTTTGTAATTATCAACGCTTTTTCAAAAGTTATTAACTTTTGAATGTTATGTTAAATGCAAGCAATATTAAAACAAATAATTTCGTTTTTCGCAAATATTTTATTTTAATACAACAGAAAATGTATACAAAAGTACTATATATACTATATATATAAAAAGTTTTTGTTTTGAACAATTACAGTTAAATTCTACGTAAAATTTCTGATCCGATCATATTAAAAAAACCCATATTGAGTAAAAAAAAGTTCGAACTTTCAAAAGTTAATAACTTTTGAAAAAGAGTTGATAATTACAAACGATCAAAACAGTCGTGTTCCAAAAGTTCAGATCTCAATGAATATCAATTTTTTTTCCATGTGAGAAAATTCGTGTTTCATAGTGTAATATTATCAATATTCATATGGATATCGTGGTGAATATTTAGCAGGGCTAGACCCGTAAGCCTGTCTTCACCCATGCAGGTCCTCAGCCATGTTTTAATACGACGTAATGTTGCAAAGGACCGTTCAGCTGTCGCAACACTTGATGGAAGCGTAAGCAATATCTGTATCATTGTGCTGATGATAGGATACTGATCCTTGTTACAATAACTGAATGTCGCAACAGCAGTTTCGGGTAAGGAACTTCCCTTTTCCTTCTCTCGGTTCCATTTTTGTCTCCAGGCTTCATACTCCTTTTTCATTTTAAAGGATACTCCCCTTACATCTTCAAGGAAATCCTTATATTGGATTGCCAATGACAATGCTTTTTTGACATCTTCGCTGCTATCAGTTATACGGCTCGGAATGAATATGGCCAGATTAAAAGAATTTAAGGTATCTTTAGGTAAACGTTCTTTCAAATCTGCAATAACGTAGTCTAAGACCGGGATATAAACTGACCTCAAGTAGTACTCTTCCACGTTATCTGCCGGTGGATTAGATCGATGTTCTTGTCGGGCTTTTGAGGAATTGCGTGGAGTGGTAATTTGAATACCTCTTTCTTCTGTAATCATTTTCGTCTCGACGAATAGGTTTTTAAAGCATTCAGATGCTTTTTCTCGATGTGACTGTAGAATAGCCAACACATCTTGAAGAGCATCATTTGCACAAACCAAGTCTAACGACTCAGACTGCAGAAGAGTACTTAGTTGTTGTGTAGTTCCCAGGACATCGCATAGAACAATTACTGAAACCAAGAAGTCGCTGTTTTCAAGGACACTGCGAAGACAAAAAGCTTCCGATGATGTTGACTTGTCCTGCCAATTCTCGATTTTGTCAAGTGCGTTCATGATTCCTGGCAAATTTGTACGAAATTGCAAAACGCCATCGTGTCTTTCCGCCCATCTAGTTTCGTAAAGCCCTCTGAAAGCTATACCGAGTTCTTGTTGAAATAAGTGAGCCCGTTTGGCTGAAGCATTAGCGAACTGAATCACTTTTTTAATTGTTCCCATAGCATTTCTGCAGGACGCCACACTGCAAGTCTTTGCAAGAGAATTATTCAAAGAATGGTTGTAGCATGGGCATCCTTTGGCATTCGTTGCTTCAAGCTGGATTGTTGCAACAGCTCCCAGATTCTTTTGGTTTCCAGAAATCATTACGCTGCAGTTGTCCGTTCCGATCCCGACACATTTTGAGGTATCCAAAGTAAAAGACTTGACAATATCCAGCACTATATGACCTAGAGCCTCGCCAGAAAGTCGTTTCTCTCCGCGCTCAGCAACGTCCTCCTTGCGAATAGATTCGTAACAATCGACAAAAGATAAGAAATCTTTTCTGATTTGGCCCTCGTAAAAATACCGTAAAGAAAGGCTAAGTTGTTGATATTTGTTAAACGTTGTAACTTATTTAAATTATTTAAAATGATATTTTGAATTCAGCGCCACCATGCAACAATTCCAAATGCAGAGTTCTCCATAACGGAAAATTATCCGACAGCTTTGAGGTGAGTTCAGGAGTACGACAAGGATGCTTACTATCCCCATTACTATTTCTTATAGTAATAAATGACATTCTTGTTGGCGCTCTAGATAGTAGAACAGGCGGCATACAGTGGGGTTTGCTAGATCGCCTTAAGGACCTCGACTACGCAGATGATATCTGTTTGCTGGCCCACAGACATCAGGAGCTAAAAAACATGTTAAACAATTTGGCAACAGAAAGTAGTCTAGCAGGCTTAAGGCTGAATCCGAATAAAACCAAAGAAATGCGGATAAATGCAAACACACTTGAACGAACTGCGCTGAATAACCGTGACGTGGAACTGGTAGATAAATTCTGCTACCTCGGTAGTATTATTACCGAAAATGGTGGTGCAGAAGAAGACGTCAGTTCCAGAATAAATAAAGCACGAAGCGCATATGCATGCTTGTTCCGCATATGGAGATCAACGGAGATCTCAACCAACACCAAATTGCGGCTGTTCAACTCCAACGTTAAGGCAGTTCTTTTATACGGTTGCGAAACATGGAAAGTCACCCAATTTATCACAGGGCGCCTACAAGTCTTCATAAACAGATGCCTACGTCGTATCCTAAAAATCCGCTGGCAAGATAGAATTTCAAATGAAGAGCTATGGCGCCGTGCCGGCCAAGAAAGGATAGACGACCAAATCAGGCGAAGGAAATGGAATTGGGTTGGCCACACCTTGCGACGCGATAACGAAAATCTAGCCAAACAGGCCCTTGACTGGAACCCGCAAGGATCCCGTCGAGTTGGAAGACCTAGAACAACGTGGAGGAGAACCCTACTAGCAGAGGCCGCAACTACTGGGAGATCCTGGTCAGAGCTAAGAGCTGTCGCGCAAAACAGAGTCCGCTGGAGGGCAACTGTTTCCGCCCTATGTCCCACGAGGGATTAAGGGGCACATAGATAGATAGATAGATGCAACAATACCTGAACAATTTTTTTTTTAATTTAATTTTTTTTTAAAACAATAGTGATACTTGTTGGTTTGGGGGGGGGGCCATGGCCCCCATGGCCCCCCCCCCCTGGATCCGCCACTGCTCCTTCCGCACGTATGATGGCTGAAATAGACTGGCAGTGGGTATATATGTAGGTAATACTTAGGTACTGATAGGTAGCCTGAGAATACTAATGACAATAGACAACGAGTGAATGAGATGGCAGCCAATAAAAAAATTTGTCGATGCGCGTTCTAAGTTTTCGTGTAAAGCCGGCTCTACACGATGCGGTGAACGTTTCATTCGTATGTTGGCTTCCAAAGATTAAGTCAATACCGACTTCAGCCCGAACGTGTCCAAATACGAACGTTTTGCGCTTGACATTGGACACTCGTAGTTAGAGCATCGGCCACATGATGCGTTCTACCATTAAGCGTTCAACGTTAGAGGGTGTTTATAGCATCGTGTTGAGCCGGCTTAAGTTGCCTTCTGATCCTCTGCCTTCTGATCCTCTAATAGAGCCAATCGCAACTAGATAGACAACGTGTTGGAAGGCCATCACCACCTTTCGGACCATGACTACGCGAACGTACTGAGGTGCCAACATTGTATCACCATCTTGTTGTTTTGGTACCCCGAGAGCGAATTATCATTTTTTTTTTTAAAAGACCTTTATTGGTATGGTTACTATAATCTTAATTAATATTAATTTATTAGTATAGTTAACAATAGTACTTAAATTAAGCATGTCTTAAAGTAAGCATACACTTGTATGGGATTTCTGTACCAGTGTCCAGTTCCCTATGTGTGTAGTATGTAGTATTCATCAATGATGCATCAGTTCGTGAGGTTTTACTCTTTTGAGTCGTCTTATTTCGTTGGTGGTATCCAATAATTGTATAGCCTCAACGTTGGTGTGGGCCAGAAGTCTCTTCTCGTGTTTAATGGCATATTCGCGGATGACCTCCTCTATCCATTTTATATCCAAATCATCATGTATTTCTTTATTAGTCACATAGCGGTAAGCGTTGGTGATCATTCGAAGAAATTTGTTTTGGCTGCGTTGAATTACGTCTCGATTAGATTTATGAGTACAACCCCAGAGCTGCACACCATACATCCATATCGGCTTGAACATAGACTGGTATATTAGTCTTTTGCAATACAGGTTCATTTTGGAGTGATGTCCAATTAGCCAGTACATTTGACGCTGTTTTAATCGAATCTGTTCAGTTTTTTGTCTCACGTGATGTTTCCAGTTCAGTCTTGAGTCTAAATGTAGACCAAGATATTTTGCAGATTCTGCCTGGGGTACTTGCACCCCATTGAGGTACGTGTGTAAGCTGTTGTTTTTGCGACGCAGCGTAAATGTCACATGGACTGATTTAACCTCATTAAGCTTGATTTTCCAATCTGTTGTCCATTTGCTAACATGATTCAAGGCTCGTTGGAGTTTTTCCACCGCTTTTGGTTGGGATACGTGTGTTGACATAATTACGGTATCATCAGCGAATGTTCCGATAAATGTATTATCTGTTGTTGGAATATCCGCAGTATAAAGCAGGTATAGGAAGGGTCCCAATACGCTTCCCTGCGGAACTCCCGCTAATATCGGACAAAAGTCAGAATATGCTTCTTCATGGATGACCCTGAACTTGCGATTAAAGAGGTATGACTCAAGCAGTTGGCAGTAATTTTGTGGTAGGAGTTTGCTCATCTTGTATATCAATCCTTCGTGCCAAACCCTGTCGAAGGCTTGAGCTACATCCAGAAATACGGCAGGGCAATATTTCTTTTCTTCTAACGCTTGCTCGATGACAGCAGTGATTCGATGGATTTGATCTATTGTGGAATGGTTATTCCTGAATCCAAATTGAAAATCAGGGATGTTTACTAACGGTTTCAGACGTTTTAGTAACAATTTTTCAAATAATTTAGAAATGATGGGAAGCAATAAAATTGGTCTATATGATGTTACTTCTTCATCAGGTTTGTCTGGTTTCTTCAGCATGATTATTTGGGCCGTTTTAAAACAGTTGGGCACATATTTTAAGCGTATGCAGGCATTAAATAAGTATGTGATCATGATGATTGCTTTTCGTGGAAGTTCCTTGAATAGACCGGGTGATATTCCATCGATTCCTGCTGCTTTTTTTGGATTAAGATTTCTGTCGATCACTTCGGCAACCTCCATTGGCGTGAACATTTTAAAAACTTGATTTGGTTGATAAGTAGGTCTTATGTCAATATGTATTGGACTGTATGTTATGAGGTTGGAACACTGTTGCAAGGTGTTGGGCAAAGAGTTCAGCTTTTTCATTGTCTTGTCGAATCCATCTGCCTTGAGCATTTCTTAGCGGTGGTATTCGAGTTACGGGTCGTTTAAATTTTCTTGTTGCTTTCCACAATGAGTAGTCTTTATCCATTTCTGGACTCAGTCCGCTCAGGTAGTTGTCAAAGCATTCCTGTTTGTAATTTTTAATTAGTTTATTGACATAATTACTTACTCTATTGAACGCTGTTTTATCAGCAGGATTTCTGGTAAGATGCCATATTCTCCTTGCCTTTCTTCTTTGCTTGATTTGTTCTCTGATTTTGGCCGGGTATTTGATTTCACACTCTTCTTTGTCTTCTAATTCAGGAGTTGCTATGCTGGCTGCCATTCGAATGTGTTCAATGAAGTTATTTGTTTGTTGTTCAAATTCTTCATTACTTTTAAGCCTCACTTTTAAGCTGACCAGCTTTTCCAAAGTTTCTCTGAAGAGATCCCAATCTGTATACTTATTTGTGAGATTCTGCTTTTTCTTTTTCTTGATGATTGTCGCGCTTATTGACAGCAGAACGGGTGTATGATCAGATGTTAAGTCATGAATCCCTTCTGCTTGAGTATAGCTGGAAGAAATACCTTTTATGATGAAGAAATCAAGAAGATCTGGAATCTTTGCTGCATCCGTTGGCCAATACGTTGGTCCTCGTGAAAACAGATAATCACACTTGTTTTCGTTAATAGCACTTAGAAGTTCATTTCCTTTTCCGGGTGAAATTAGTCTGGAACACCATGCCGTATGCTTTATATTGTAGTCTCCGCCAATAATGAATCTTGGACCAAGTTTATTGAAGACGTTGGTAAATTGAGATTTCGTTGGGGTATCTCGTGGAGGACAGTATGCTGCCGCAATATTTAGATCTGCACCATTATATTTAATTGAAATAACCGTCGCTTGAATGTAATTTTCACGAATGTTTTCTTGTTGGTAATGTTTGATATTATTTTTAATTAGTACAGCTGATCCACCCCTAGCTCTTCCACTTGAATGGGTTGTCCAATAGGAATCGAATCCATTCATTTTGATATAACTTTTGTCAGAGGAGTGCGTTTCAGAATTATCATGAATTATCATACAGAAAACTTTTATCTCCGCGACCAAATTTTGTTTTACTCAACGGAACAGCCACATGTCGTGATGAGATCTAAGCTTGGTAGTTTTTGATGAACAGGGTTACTAAATCAATTGAATGACCAGTATTTTGCGTATGGTTTATCGGAAGCTGCGGCGAGAGGTAAACCAAATTTCCGTTGGTAGAATGTAGTTGGCGAGGATGCTCACAGACGCCAAAAGAGAAGCTAAACTAGATGCTAGATACTAGAGGCTAAGAGTTTCGTTACCCCCAATTGACTCAGACAGTTAGCCGAATGGGATATTATTCTGTTACGAAAAAAACATAGAAGTGGAGGCAGAAAAGAATTTATATGGGTGGAGTAAGTTCTGAGATGGATAACGGAGTTAGGAGCAAATCTAACCATCACCAATGAGTTTTATATCCTGGTTTTACACTTTGTCTAGCCTCGATGATGTACAACGTTTACTATGCTATGTATATCCAGAAAACCACATCAAAGGTCTTTCAAAATTTGACTTATACCCCTTTAATCCTTCATGGGACAAGGGCGGAAACAGTTGCCCTCCAGCGGACCCTGGCGTTTAGAGTCCAGTTCTTGCAAAGAATAGAACAGATTTAGACGAGGTCTAGTACAAACATTACTAGCAGAAGCCGCAACAACTGGGAGATTCGACCAGGCTGAGAGCTATCGCGCAAAACAGAGTCCACTGGACTTTGGGTTGAAATAGAGTTGAACTGAAATCAAAATACATATAACCTCAAAGTTTTGTGTTCTCTTTTATAGATACGCCTAAAATTTTTAAAAACATGGAAAACAAATGTCTCAGGAGAGCAGTGTCTACTGATTTACCTTGGTACCAACTTGCAAGTGTACAAAGTTCCGGATATTGATTTGACAAGATGTTTACAGGTACTGTAGCGTTTCGCCCAAAAAATTATGCCTTTTCTATTGTCTGTGTAATTTTCAAGTCTATCCAGCCACCAGAGCAACTGCAGATTAATATCAGAAATCGCTTGTATAAGATTATTAAAGTCTTGGAAGTTCGTATTGTTACACCTCTGTATTGCGCTTGCTTTTATCACCAAAAGGTCTCGTATTGATCCATGAAAATGCGGTGGTCCAACCGAGTTTCATCTGTAGTCTATACGCCGGATTATACCAAATTGTTTCGCTCTATCCTTTGGGTACTTCCCTATTTTGTTTTGTCTGTTATTGTTACTTCCTTGAATAGTGGAAACCCTTCCTTCAACAGCCTTGAATCTTCCTGAATGCAATATTTTCAATTTTATACAACAAAAATGTACAAAATATTTTCATAAGTAATAGTTTCATTGGAATTAAAAATATTACAGCGAACAATTTCAGTGAAATTCCATCATAGCATTAACAAGAACATTTTTTACGATGAAAACTAGCTTTTGGCATGAGGAATGCTCCTCCGCCATTGTCATTTTCTACATTGTAAGTGAAATATCACAGGTTTTTGTGCGCATCTACAATTTCTTCAAGAAACAAATTTCTTTTAACTCTGGACAAAAGTGCATTGCCGATTGTTGTTGTAATATTCTGAATTTCGTTTTGAACTAAAAAAAAAATTTCGGGCAATTCATAGTTTTTGATGTACATCTTGGTTTAATCTCTAGTTTAGTATTGTTGTACCGTCGACCACGATGTTGATTATGTCTGAACAATTTACTGAAAGACTAGTTTTATTTTCAGCCAAAATATGATTTTTGTTGATTTAATAATGCTTTTAACGAATCAAGCCATAAGTAACGTATTTTAATAAATATACTTGAAAATTTATTTTGACATTATAGTGCACATCTTTGTTTATACGGGTGCGCCATCTAGACCTTCGGTATTTCAACATTGAATTGCTCTGACATTTTTTCGACGATTTCGGCAAATGTGGACGATTCTGAAACGTCATTGAGTACCATTTTAGCTATGAGTTAATACACACCGAAAGCTCATTTTATACTTTCTGGCGGAGTCAATAAACAAAATTGTCGTACAGAGAACACACGTGCCATTCACGAAACAGCACTGCATCACGAGAAAAGTAAGCCGTACACTGAGAGGAAAACGAACGCGCCACTCCTAAAGCCAAACGAGGGTTTTCCTGCCGGAATGCGTGTCTGGTTTCAAAAAGCTTTTCGTCCACACACTACGCTTAAAGTTCGACATTATTACACAAAAAAAAAATGTATGAGACCGATAAAAACTCACAAATTAATGTAATGAGAAAAGGTCGTTGATAGATGTGTAACTTAGCATTTGACTTTTCTGATCTGACATTTTTTTCCCAAGCTATCGGTTTCTGCTGGCGCCATCTATTGGAAAACGGCGGTTTTCGATTCGTACTCTCTTATTACAAGAACTTTAGAAGAATTTACACTTACATGCGGATTTAAATCTTATCTAATCACCAAGCGAAGGTGGTTAAGCCGAATCTTTTAGAAAGAGCCAATAAGGCCAACACAGCTCTCTTGTTATGCCAGAGAACGATCGGAGTCAATTGGGGCCTTCAACCCCGCATCGTTCACTGGCTCTATACAGCCGTAATCAGACCTATACTTATGCATGGCATATCGGTATGGTGGACTGCATTACAGAAGATTACGTATCGTAAGATACTGGGAAGGGTCCAAAGAACAGCTAAGCTGTGTATCAGTGATGCAATGAGAAGCACCCCAAAAGCTGCGCTGAATGTCTTATTGCATCTTACTTCTTTGGACATACACGGCAAGAAAATGGCAGCATGAACAGCCGCCAGGACAAAGGCTTCTCTTGGATGGACTCCATATTCACATGGCCACTCATCCACCCTTAGGAGGTTCGAGGTTCGAACATCCAAGATTATACTACACCTGCGTGGACCTTGGAGAAAGGTTTCAATACCATTATTCCGGTCAGAAATGACTGGACACATGATGCTATCCCAAATGGGTCATTATGTATCTACACAGATGGCTCAATAATTGGGAACAGCGTAGGCTCCGGTATTTTCTCCGAGGCATTGAATATAGATACCTCTCTTCATCTACCCAACCACTGCAGCGTATTCCAAACGGAAGTCACTGCGATCTGGGAGGCTCTCGAATGGCTGAAGATAAATAATATATCTCATAAGAATATACTTATGTATTCTATCGGATAGCCAAGCGGCCCTCAAGGCTCTTAATTCTGTCGTCACAACATCCACAACTCTTCTGAACTACCGCAGGTCTCTGTGTGAGACTGCCACTCAGTTTGATATGTTGGGTTCCTGGACACAGTGGGATTAGGGGAAACTGTAGGGCAGATGTGCTTGCTAGACAGGAACCGAAGTGGAAAGGATAGCCCACTTAACCCGAATGGCAATCCCCTTAGCCGCCTATAAACTAGCTGTGAAAAAAATCAGCTTGTCTCGAGCTGGGTTGAGATGGACCACAGCGACGGTGTGCCGCACTCTTCATGCAATGTGGCCAACTTTGGACGCAAAGGGTTCAAAATCGCTTGTTCCGTTGAACAAAGAGGAGATAAGCCATGTGGTAAAGGTGCTGACTGGTCACTGTCCCTTTGGCCCACACGCCGAAAGATTAGGACTTCCCACAACGACTTTTGCAGAAGTTGTGGTAATGAAGAAGAGGAAGAAACTGTCTCCAATCTTCTCCGTACATGTCCCGCCCTTGCAAGGAAATGAGGGACCTTCCTGGGCTCACCCTTCCTTGATGGATTGAGCGAGCTGCAAAATATTGGTGTCTCTAGACGCTGTCGTTTTATCAAAAGCTCAAAATGGCTTGAAATGGCCTGAACTTTGTCCAAACACTAGAATGGCATCACAATGGGCCCAATGGCGTGCCTAAGTGGGCTCCCTAGTGGGGGCAGCCATTTCAACCTAACCTAACCACCAAGCGCCAATCAGAGTTATCAAG
Organism: Thereva unica; assembly: GCA_949987705.1. Lineage (NCBI taxonomy): Eukaryota > Metazoa > Arthropoda > Insecta > Diptera > Therevidae > Thereva > Thereva unica. Next base: position 122,601,033 of record OX465282.1, on the reverse strand, counting down.
TCCCATTTTCAGTCATGTCACCATTGCTTGGATTTCGGATCAATAAGGCTTCGGAGGTGGACGCCCTAGTCAGACGAATCTTCCAGAATACCCGTCAGCTTGGTATACGGTACCCTAGATCAGCGGTCGACAACCCAAATGCATTGGCGTGCCACAAAACAGATAAATAAACCTACTGCACCTTACGCGTGACACCAAAAATTAATTAAACATTAATTACTGCCTTGAGGATCAACGTAGAAGCTTAAGGCCCCCATTAACCTACAGGCCGTCGGCGGACCGTGGCCTTTCAGACCGGCAGGTAAGACCCGATGAAAACCTTTAGACTAGGTGGGCAGACACGGCCCGATTAAGGTCATACATTACTCAGCCTGAATGAGCGATAATGATTTGAGGAATCCGTTTGACAGGCCGTGGATTGCAGGTGCAGCGCCGGCCCTAGCCTTTGTTCTGGGTGGAGCGGGACTGTGCTCTTACTCCTACCCCAACTCGACAATCTCCTCCAGAAAACACTCCCTTGGACGGCAACTAGCAGTTCTGTGGTCAGGAGATTCGAGAGGATATACACATCGCAAGAACGTCCATTCTGACACTTTCTGCCATTTGATCGAACTTCTTTTCCGAAAGGTTTTCAGTCGGATTTTCAAACCGTATGACCGGAACCTTCACCTTTTCGCCGAGTTATTGTGATCTGGAGGAGATCTAGAGGATGTAAATATCTTCTCATTAAGTGAAATGGCATTCTTCTCTTCCTCGAGGGCGATGCAGAGCCTACCAGCTTCTACACGGGAGTACCCAGCTTCCCAGAATTCGTCGTCTAAAAATAGTCGCTTTTTGTGTCGCCTCTCCGATGGAGCAAAATATGCCCGTACTTCCGCAGGTGGGCCTCTAAGGAGATCTTCTTCCAATGAAGGAGTGATCCAAGCGCACTCCACCGTGGTTCGTGGACTCAGTCTGCCCTCCTTAAAGAGGTATCCCGAATATTTCCCTTCATTGGAGCCACAGTCGGCACCCTACTCCATGGGTTCAGAAATATCCAACTGGCCTTGCAGGTCGTCCTGTTAGGGGATATGAAAGCCCAAGAAGTGTTTGGCACTTTTAGAGGAGCTAAGGTTTTTGAAAAAAGGCGCCATCAAAATTTTATTTTTTGCTCGAAATTGTTTTTCGCATTCATTTTGGCTCCCCTGGCCAGCTGGCGCCTAGAGCGACCGCTCCATTCGCTCTACCCTAGGGCCGGCGCTGCGCAAGTGACCTCATAATTCCCTACACACAGGCGAAGAAGACAGTTTAGGGTATCAGGTTGTTAATTCAAGTGCTAAAATGTTCATACCATGACATCTACATATGTCATAGAGACTAGTAGTAAGGGTGGTTTTTAAGCTAAGCACATAAAAAACCTGTCTAAACTACGAATTTGGCAGTCATGTTCTTCTATTCTTTGAATTTTTCTCCTTTTCAATGTTAGTACGGTGCAATTAGTCCAAAAAAGGGCCTAACCTCAACATCCAAAGTAAAAGTTTCCCTCCAACTCCAAATTGTTCTATACAGTACACATATTGTTTGGTAAAAAGTTACACCGTTTTGAGCGTCGGGTTTGGGCGGGGGAGGGGGGAGAAGTTGGTAAATTAGTAGTTTTTATCAGTTTTTCTTGAATATTTCGAAAGCTATGCGGTTTAGCACAAAAAGTGCCATATACAAAAATAATCTACATTAAATTGCGAACAAAAATGGTCTTTGCATTATCTTGCTAAAGTGAACGGTTCCAGAGTTACGGAGGGTGTAAAAGTATAAATTTTTCGTATTTTTTAGATTTTTTGGAAAAATGAAATTTATCTACTGTGTAAACAGAAATAACTAAAGAATTTTATTAAAAAGTCATATTGTACTAGAGGCTAATACCGGATCCACACGCTTGCCAAGGCTTGGCAACCGTTCGCAAATTCAAACGTGTGGATAAGGCGTTTGGCTTGGCTTGTGTAGTCTTGGCGAGTGTGGATGCTCCACAAATCTAAGCAAGCGTTTGCAATTTGAATGTCCTATATCATTGATGGAGGTCACATCCTTTATCGTGTTGTCTGGCGACGCCCAGCTACCTTTAGGCAGATTTGCGAGCAATACACAGATTACATAATTACTCATTATGGGCCAGCAACTGTTGTTTTTGATGGATACGAGCAAGGAAACACAAAAGATGAAGAACATTTACGCAGATCACGTTCTACCACTAACATTGAAGTGAAAGTAGAAGACTCAATCCATGTAAATGTCAATCAAATTGAATTTCTAGCTAACGCTAAAAACAAAATCGGCCTTATTTCTCTCCTTACAGTGCACTTGCAAAGAGGTAGTTGCACAGTTCATCAAGCATCGGGTGACGCTGACTTATTAATAGTTTTAACAGCGATTGATGAAGCTAAGAAAGGAGTTGAAGCTTGTGTAATTGGTGATGACACGGACTTGCTAGTCTTGTTGACTGTCCACGCACCCTCAGAGAGCAAATTGAAAATGGTGGTACCAAAGAAAGGCAATCAGCAGGAAAAAGTGTACACTATTTCTGACATTCAGCGCGGCATTGGGGATATGACAGGTGTACTCTTAGCAATATACGCCTTCACAGGATGTGACACGGTATCAGCTATCTACAACAAGGGGAAAATTACACCGTATAGGAAAGTACAAGCCAACGACGCTCTTCGTACGAAACTTCCAGTCTTCAACGACCCCAAAGCTGACCCCAGTGCAGTGGCTGACGCTGGAAAGCATTTCCTTCTTGCGATGTTTGGAGCCAAGAACGCTGAAGATCTAGATTGTTTTCGCTACCAGTGTTACTTGCAGGCTGTTGCAAAGCAGCCTATACATTCCTTGTTCAAGTTGGCTGCACTTCCCCCACTTCAGCAGCTTCCAGGCAACATTCATTTAGAACCTACCACCAGGTGCAGCAGTGGCTGAATGAGAAGAAGAATCCGCTCGAGTGGGGGTGAAAGAAGATTGGCGAACACCTGAGACCAATTACAACAGCACGTCGTGCAGCTCCCCAGGAATTACTTTCCCTCATAGTGTGCGCTTGCAAAGACGAATGCGTCCGTAACTGCGAGTGCAGAAAGAGTGGTCTAAACTGCTCAAGCATATGCGGAAATTGCTCAGGCCTAGGATGTGATAACAGGGACACGAACATCATACACGAAGATCTAGAAGAGAAGGGTGCTATGTTTGAAGTGGACTGAATACTGACAAATACTTTACATTCATTTAAGGTCGCTTTAACATTCTACATTTTTATTAGTTTTATTAGTTCAGAGTGGGTTTCTCCGTACCACAGGTTTACTCGTATATGGCCTAGGACTGTGGATGCCTCTTTTCCCTTAAAAAGTAGCGCCCCTTAAGAAGGTGGTGAGGTTGTCGTTCCTTCAAGGGCTTATCACTAACATACCACCGGCCACTGAAATCGCAATATACTTTTACAAAACACAATCCTGTATAAAAATATTAGTTTCCATAGCGATAATGTCATATTTTTTCCAAAAAATCAAAAAAATACGGAAAATTTCTACTTTTACACCCTCCGTAACTCTGGAACCGTTCACTTTAGCAAGATTATGCAAAGACCATTTTTGTTCGCAATTTAATGTAGATTATTTTTGTATATGGCACTTTTTGTGATAAACCGCATAGTTTTCGAAATATTTAACAAAAACTGATAAAAACTACTAATTTACCAACTTCTCCCCCCTCCCCCGCCAAACCCGACGCTCAAAACGGTGTAACTTTTTACCAAACAATATGTGGACTGTATAGAACAATTTGGAGTTGGAGGGAAACTTTTACTTTGGATGTTGAGGTTTGGGTCTAATTGCACCGTACTATGTTCGAATAGTGAAGCTCATGTTACCGAGTGTAACCACAAGAAACGTACTCCCAAAGTGGAATCTTTTTGTGTCTGAACAAGTTTTTATAGAACACGTCCTACAGATGAATGGATGCAAAAGGAACAAAGGACATAGAGCTTTCCTTTCTTGTCCTTTCACAATCAGACCAAAAGGACATTGTTCCACTGTCGAATAGCACAGAAAACTTCGGTAACATACTGGAATTTTATTAAAATCTCGCTTAGTTATACAGAGATACATAGATTGATAAAAAATGCTGTTTTCTTGGGTTCATCTACTTCAGTTCAACCTCAGTTCAATCAATTAAATCGCATAAATTTGGCGCCATTAGCTTCAAAACTTCCCATCGGTTATCTCTCTCTCTCCACACACGGAACGTCACACATACTCTCGTATGACTTGGGCGTCAGTAATACAATTTTTTGGCATTGCTTTATGCCGCTTGCATTACTGAGCAGCAAAAACAGTTACAAATCATTAGAATTTATAGCGGCGACAACTCTGGTAAAAATAATAAAAAAAACGAGGAGGAAAAAAGAGGAACATCAAAGAAATTAGAATCAGAAGCCAAGAAAGTAGAAATTTTTATCCGCAATGCCTTGGTCGTCGTCATAGTCGTTGTCGCTTCTATCTCGCACGGAATCCATAGAGACGTTACTCTACGGTAAAGCGAGTGAGGAGGAGCAGCTGTCCCTAAGCTATGCGACGGATAGAAGGCACATATATACGAGCCAGAGCATATGAGTGGCCGTGGTGAAGATATGTGGCACCAAGTGCGCGAGCAGTCCTCTTTTTCTGGCAGCCGACGACTCTCCTACGGAATGTATTTTAACAGCTAAACGCTTTCTTAATAATAATACCAAAGACGTGCTAAGAATACCCAAAGCCCCGCAAAATGACAGCCATAAGCCAATGTGTCACAAACCACTCATCATCGCAGCCAGCACACAAAACCTAGAAAGCCATAAAGAACGCTTTTTTTTCTGCCATTGCTGTTGCGAGTGTGGAATGTGCTACCAGCTCACGGCTACCGCATTTTTTTGCCATTTAGATTGGCCAACAAAAAATTCCGGATTCTGCTCCTCCCGGCTAGAGAGGAGAGCCTATCTGGAAAATCGGACCCTTGTTTTTCCGGACATGTTTTTTTGCGTTTTCCCGCTCCATCGACACCGACCGAAGCGCCTTAATTCGAGGTGATTTCTAGCAAAAGTTTGCCTAAAAAACCCTGTGACTATGGCTAATACCACCGACAGTCTGCGTCATAAAAAACGGAAAGTTTTTCTCTTACATAAATACGAACAGGAAAATTATCACACGTCAGGGGGAATAAATCCATACCCGAGCTGGAATTGAGCACAGAAGTTGCTAAAATCCTGTTACATCCTAAGTGGGGCCCGGCTGGAGAGGAGATTCTGTTGGGGCTTTCGTGTATACAGTCTAATGTGAGCACCTGGGAGATGCGGTGGTGTGCCGTAAGATTACTTACATATTTGAGTCGTGTTGCCCCGCCGAGAGGAGGCCGTCTTTGAAGTGTGTATAGTGAGGAGGAAGTCTTCAAAACTTCTCAATTCTGCAACGACCTGTTTTTCACCTTTTCTCCCCCTCCCCCGGCTGTGTTCAGCTACCAAACAGTATCCCCCCAACCCCAGTGTTTTAAATATTCCATGAAAGTTTAATGAGCAAAGGAAAAAGTTTTATGTACTTAGGGACAGGGTTTACGAACCACAAAGGTTAAATCTTGACTTTCCGTTTTTGACTGATGACAGACCTTCGCCTATGCTATGGGGGCTCAGCTATTAGAGTGTGTTTTGCAGCGCTGTAAGTAGGTTGACGGCGACGCCGCTTACAAGCAACTCTCGTATTTGCATAAGCCGCCCATAGGTAGGCAGGTCTGGGGCTACGTAAGTGGGGATCGCGAAAAAATAATAATAAATGAGATACAAGGACTTTTCTTTTTCTTCATTAAATAACTACAGGCAGTGATGGAGTCCTAATTTATGCAATTCAGTTAATAATTAACAAATTTCTGGACTACTTAACATTTTTTGGGGGGGCGTGAGTGGGAAAATTTTCCTTGTTGCTGTGGACGAGAATTTATAGAAGCGAGCTTGTTATTTATGCATTTCATTAATTTTTCTGGAGGCCCCGGCACGTGGAGGTTAATTTTATATATTTACTCCTTTTTTGTGTTATTTAGAATCAGACTTTTATGATTATCTGAGGAGAATGGTATATGAGACCTGCTTGGCCATGTTTTACAGGAAGGACACCAAAAGTGCGCAATTTTTTTTTTTAATAATAGTAGACCAACCAAGTTTAGGAGTAACCCTTTACACTACCAGTCCGTCATGTCGTTCAGTGCATGGGGCAATGTCTAGTTTGGTTCGAGGTCGTCCATAAATTACGTGAGGCGTTTAGGGGAGGGAAGGGGTCGAGCCGAATCTCACCAAATCTCACGTGGGGGAGAGGGTGGGTCTCGCCAAATATCAGGTAATTATGTTTTTTAAAGAAACAGTGTAAAATGGCAAGAAAACTGGGTTAAATGTTTCTCCTTATACTTACAGGCCGCCAGTAGGCAGTGGCCTGTCAGGCCAGGTCGACCGGCACGACTAAGCTTGACTCAGTCTAACTGAGGGATGATACTTCTAGATATCCGCCAGACAGGCCGTGGCATGCAGATGAAATCATGATTCCCTACAGCCACGCTTAGCATAGCAGGTTATTTCATTCAAGCGCAAAAATGTTCATGGCCTCAACGAAAGCTTCAAGGCGGCTCCAGCCTCACGCCGTGAACACCCGCAAACGAGCGCGAACGCGAGTGTAAATGGTTTTCACTCTTAGCTCGCGCCTTGCTTTCTGTTACGAGTGAATACGGCGTGAATTCTTCCCGTAAATTCACGGCTCGAGAATGAATAGAAGCTCAGATCTTCAGGGCCGAACTGACGATAAATGCGAATTTTGTCAGCTTTCTTGAACTGTAGGCATTCTTGCACTTCAGGCCATACAGTTGGCGGCTGGTGAGCGTATGGTAGTACTTGGCCTCAAGGCTAAAACTTTCAGGCCACGGCCTGTCGGCGAACAGTGTGTTAATTGGGGCTTTAAGATATGGGTAAGTCACCACACTCGAATGCTGCAAAGTACGAGCCAAGCAACACGGAACCGCGAAGACTATTAGAATTTAGTAATACAAGAAAGCACATGCCGAATTTTAGCGGAAAAGCAAGGAGGGCAAGCAGTCCGAATTATCAGTTATCTCAAATAGGGATTTTATAAAATTTGAAAAATCTCCCGTGCGATTAGGGGGGGAGGGAGGTGGTCGGGACAAATCTCACGATATCTCACCAAGGGGGAGGGGAGGTCGAAAAATCGCAAAAATCACCTCACGTGATTTATGGACGACCGCTTTGAAGAATAGAAAAGGTTAGAAGGGGTCTCGAGGTGGTAGTAGAAAATGACGGTGAGCCTCACGTTTCAACTCTAAGATGTTGTACGAGTTCGGAAATACTGACTGCGGGAGATTATTCCACAGTCGAGTTGTTCTATTCATAAACGAACTTCTAAACCATATTGTGCGCGTAAGAGGGAGGACTGTAGGGTATGGGAGTGAGCCGAGCGGGCTAGTCTTGTGTTGCGGGAAAAATATTGCCGTGCAGGCAGGAGGTCCTGAATTTCAGCGGAATAGTTGCTATGGCAATAGCGATCAAGTATGGAAAGGGCTGCTACATTCTTACGGTGGCTTAAGGTGTGTATGGAGGCGCGAAAGGGGCCATCACCAATGAGTTTGAGGGCACGATTTTGCACCTTGTCGAGACAAGCCAAGGTGGTTTTTGGGGCGCCTGCCCAGATATACGAGTTGTATTCAAGGCGGGGCCGAATGTAGGATTTGTAGATTGTAGCCAAGGCGGCTGGCTGGAGGAAGAACTTGCATTGGGAGGCTTGTTTGACGATTTGGAATATGTGATCATTCCATCGCAGATGCTCCGTTAAAGTTACCCCTAGAGAGTTGAGTCAGCTGTTCGATTCTCTTTATCCACTGAGATAGGAGGAAGGTCGGTAGGTACAATTTTTGTTGGAAATCAGACAGTACTTCGTTTTCGTGGCATTGAATTCGACGCGGTTCATTTCGCATTAATTAAGAATCGATTCGATATCTCGGTTGATCGAAGAGGACATCAGTTGACGGTGGTAAAGACAAGGTCTGGCACATGCTTGTCTTATATTGTCGAAGGAGTAAGAGAAATGCAAAGCACCGTCATCAGCGAAGCAGTGAAGTGGGTTGGAGGGGATTGAGAGCAGATAATTAATGAAGATTAGAAAAATTGAGGGTGAGAGAATTGACCCTCGGGGAGCTCCTGCCGAAATGACATGGGGGTTGGATTCGACGCCATCCAATACTACCTTGATTGAACAGCCGTAACGAAAGCTCGTAATCCACTTAATCCAGTTCCTTAGAACTAAGTGTATACCTAAAGCTAGGAGCATATAACAAAAAGATTTGCGAAGATCCAAACGAAGGTCATGAAAGCCTTCTGCGAAGAAATAGACAAGCTCCACGAGGTTACACAGTCTTGCCTAAGAATCACTCCAATAGCATCGTTTGCCTCAAGACTCATGAAGGGTCCTTCGGTAGGAATGCGGTAGAAATGCCACGATAATCCAAGATGCTTTAGATCTTCCTGCCATACTTTATCAAAGGCTTGGACTACGTCTAGAAATATTGGGAAGGATATATCCTCTTTTTCTAGCGCTTTTTCGATACTATCTGTTATTCGATTTACTTGATCGATAGATGAGTCAATTGTTCCGAATTCTTACATTTTAAAAATACGGTTTCTTCTCTACAGTTGACAAACAAAACATCCGTAAGCCCTCATCTCTTTAGTCAGGCATAACCTACCAAAAAGGCTCATACAAGTCCTTGAACAGGCTTCACCGTACCAAAGCTACTAAACTCATAGCAACATATTTTGATTCAGCAATAATTTCCAAAGGACACGGTCGTTTAATTTAAGGTTTAAAAACTTTTAATGATTTTATAAAAAAAAAAATCGCAATTCTCGGCGGTATATTTAAAAACTTTCCCATCACAATATTTTTCAAGTTTTTATCCTTTCTATACTTGCTCCTTGCGTTGAACACACACTTATTGAAGCCGCGCAAATCCAGCCTAGGACGATTACAGCAACAGTGAAGTTCTCTAGATATTATGTAATGTGAACAGCAGCACTTAATGCCTCGATACTTCTGAGTGGGTAGGTATAACGATTAGGAAAGTTATTTTTTTTTTGTTATTTGTAACTTTTAACAGGAAAATTTCGAGAAGCTGTGCGGATTTAGAAATGGAAACTTGTTCAACAAATAATTTAAATTTATATGAATTAAATCGAGTCTTCTTATCGCTCTTTTGTGTAGTTCAAAGTTTGATTTTTAAGTGATTGATAAGAAAAAGTGGAGTTGGAAGTTCGCTAGCAGTATGATAAACTAACTCACCAATTGAACCTCCATTCTTCAAATATTTTATAAACTATTTATTAAACTTTTATTATTATTGTTAACCATACTGTATGAACTTAAAGTTTTCACAAGAGATCTCCAGCGAATTTCCTTATAGAAAACGTATCAAGGCAATCACGGAGATTGCAACGGCTGCAGACCAAATCATTTGCATGCTGCATACGCGTTGACGTCGCTCCTCTTGATTCACTGGTTACTGAACGACGATAATATCGTCCACATTATTTCGGACCAAAAGATTTTGGGTACAGTGCAGGAGTTTTATCAGCAAGTACACAAAAAAATAACGTAGATACAGAACCGGCGCTTCGGGTTTCTGCGCCCGGTGCACTATTCCATATTGCGCCCCATAAGCTGTTCATTTTTGAACGCAGTGAAGGACAATGGAAAAGACACAAACTTTCGCTGAATGGGAGAAATAACTTTCATAGTTTGCGCAAAATTTAATTTTGCACCATACGTGTATAACATAAAAAAATATATAGATAGGAAGTTTCACATGGGTCAACATCGAGCCAACAAAAATTTGCTCAAAATGTCATTTGCGGAGAAAATAGTAAGCCACAACGATAGGGTGGCAGATTTTTTGAGCCTTCACAGAATTTTTGAATCAACTTTTTGACAGCTGTGCGGTTTTTTGTGTCCCTTTTGCTAGGAAAAAAAGAACAGGGGAGGGTGGCAGAAGGGAGAATTAATATTTAAAAGTAACCAAAACAAGTTAAAGCATTCTATCGTATAGTTTGTAGGAAAAATTGGCTCGGCTTGGAATGGACGATTACAGCCAATTTCTGTAGTTTTGGCCCGTGTCAAACTGGCCATATTAATTTGATAGACTCCAACCGGCCATATTAATTTGATAACACCCAATATTTTCACATATTGAACTCAGGAAAAATAAAGCCTAAGTTGGCCCAACAGAACATTAAATTGAGATTGAACGTAAAACCTCGCTCAAAAGAGAGTAATCGACTGGAATAATGGAATATCATTCCAGTGAGATTTTGAATTTCTAACTGCTGGCGAAAAAGCAATAGTTTCAAACATGAACTGAACATGCCAGCTAGTGAAGGCATTTATACAGATTGAATTGAATTTTATTGAACTGAGGTTGAGGTCGGTGAAGCCTGGGTATAAAGGAACAAATAAAAACGAGCAATTAAAAGGAAATTTTGGCCAGAAAGAGTTATGTCCTTTCCATTTACTTTTTTTAACAATTCTTGAAACAGAATTTAAAAGTACAGCAAATTGCCCCCTCAAATTTAGATCAATCATAGTAAACAACAATACACAATACAGAGCCATCGGAAAATCTTTTCCTTTGTGTGAGTAAATATGGTGATTATTACAGAATTTTTAAAAAGTGTTCCAAATAAATGACAGCTCTCACATGGGCGATTTTTTCCCGAATTTCTCGAATCTTGAAGCTAAAATCTCTGGAAACTTCCTGCACGAGGAGAAGTGAAATATCCCCGTTTTATCTTGCATGAGAAAGTACAGGGACAGAAATTCGTTAAAGTGTGAGAATTCTTTTCATTTTTTTTTCTTCAAAGTTTAATTTTTTTTTTAAATTCTGAAATTGCGCCCGGTGAAAGTACATCATTCGCACCTATGGAAGCGACGCCCCTGCGTAGATATAACTCCTCCCTGCAGATACCCTTTTTCTGAATGTCTATTAACTTTTGAGGTTTCAAAATACAGTCCATCTAGCTTTAGGACCAGATCGTGGAGAGACTGCTTAGAAAACGTTCTATTCTGAAACGCGTCCTGTGAGGAACAGAGCGTCTGGCGCAGAAAATTAGTTCCTTTTACCTTCCCGTCGTCTGTCTTCTTCATTGCCTTTAAGACAAAAAACGAGATGTTAGTCGGCGTGAGAGATCCATGCCGCTCTCGTATCCAATTGGTCTGGAGCCCTCAATCAAACTTTCATTTCATACTATCTAAAAACTTCGAAACTGCAAGTCTTATTTATTATTATTAAGAAATGAGGGGCCAGCCCACATGGTGAACACTGCGGCCAAGTTAGGCCTATTGTGTACGTACCCCACGGAACAGACTATCGGCCTTCCGAATGAAGGCAAGAAGGTCTTTAGTTGATGAAGACCGGACTTGGGCAGGGCTCAAGAACTCTCTGATAAACGTTCTTCTTCTAAGCCAGATCAGAGCAGGACATGCACAAAGAATATATGTGGAAGTTTCGTCGCCTTCCAAGCAGAGTCGGCATTCTGTCTCTTGAGACAGTCCTAGGTTATGGAGGTGGTACCGCAGTCTTACATGGCCAGTGAGATAACCCACCAGCAGCCGCTCTGTTTAAAGTGATAGTGCCCCTTAAGGCAAAGGGACTTATAAGATCTTTAGTTTGTCTAAGACCTGGGATTGACTCCCAATAGGCTAGGTTTATTCCCTTAATCCACTCCTCTATCAAGGACTTGGAAGAGATGCCACAGAAGGGTTCTGGGCCATGGAACAACGTCTCAGACCCCTCCCTCGCGAGGATGTCTGCAGCCTCATTCCCCTCGATATGCCAGTGTCCGGGGACCCAGCAGAGAGAGACCTCGTTTCTTCTGGTCAGGCTCTGGAGTACGTCAAAACACCCTGATACTATTTTGGAAGAAAACTTTCACGTTGAGAGTTCCTTGGCTGTCAGAAAAGATTTTAATGTTGGACCTTTCTCAAGGTTGAGCCTAGCACAGGTCACAATGGCATGTATGTCAGTCTGGAAAACAGAGGGCCACTTACCCATTGCAATCGAGACCTTGGAGTTGGGTCCTGCGACACCAGCCCCTGTTCCATGTTCCTTCTTTGACCCGTCAGTAAACCAGTGGAGATGTTTTGGATCCCCAGGAGAATCAGTTCCTCCCGCTCAGAACGATCCGGGATAATCGCTCTGAATTTATTTTGGAACCGCAATTCACTAACCATATGATCGGGGATACGCGGCAAATGAAAATGTTTGGGATATTGTTAAGGATATCCATGCGTCCTTTGACCGTATAGGGCCAGTTGGATGAGATCTGAAGTCTCAAAGCACTTATGGCGGCGGATTTCCATATGAAGAGATGCAAAGGGGTCAATTCAATAATTGCCTCCATTGCAGCTGTGGGACAGGTCCGCATAGCTCCGGTAATGGAGAGGCAAGCAAGCCGTTGCAGTTTGCTGCATTTGAGGATCGACGTAACCTGTTTAGTCTTGGGCCACCAAACTATAGCGGCATAAGTGACCACAGGTTTAACGATCGTACTGCACATCCAATACATCATTTGTGGTGTAAGACCCTATGTCTTACCCAGAAGCCTTTTGCAGGTCCATATGGCCCTTGTGGATTTGCTGATGACGTAGTTAAGTTGAGCGTTCCAGTTCAGTCTCTTGTCTAACTTTACTCTCAAATATTTGACTGAATCTGAGAGTACTCAACTGTGGTACCCTGGATACAGATAGCACCTAGGTCCAGTTTGTAGCGTTTGGAGAAAGATACCAGGACAGCCTTATTTGGGTTGATTGACTGACCCTTCTTGGTACCCCATCTTTGAACTTCTCAAAGCTTCAATTATATTATATTTCGTTCAAAATCTAACTAATAGATGGCTAATGTGATGTGGCTGACTCCTCCTGACCTGAGGGCTGTGCGATAGGCCTCCCAGTCAGTCTGCCGTTGGAACCCTAAATACTTCCGAGTCTGCTCTCTCAAGTCAAACCTTATATGTATGCCTATGATAACACATTGATGGCTCAATTTGAGAACAAATGTGGTGACAAGAGTCAAGTCAATCGCCTCTTTCCTAGTCACATTAGAAAAGGTAGGTTCGTGTCCCTTGTTCATAGCCTGTAAATTGTAGGTAGTAATGAAATCAGCGAGGTATTCGCCCCTACAATTAGTATTGGTTCTTCCCTACTCAAGGTTGTGCACGTTGGCGTCGAAACCAATCGCTAGCTGAATGTTCTTCCTAACGAAGTCCTCCTCAAGTCTCCTGACATCTGATGGCGGTGGGACAGGCTATTTTCTAGGAAGGTAGGCCGAGGCTATGACAAGCTTGGGCATTCCTACGTCTGCGGGCAGCACTACTACTACCGTCACCAAATATCTGGATACGAACTTCGAAAGAGGAAAGTAGGTTAGTTTTTTTTCGTTATCGGCTCGAGAAAGCGATTCGTTATCGGATCGAGAAAGCGATTCAATAGCGATACGAAAATGCGATTCGTTATCGGATCGAGAAAGCGATTCAATAGCGATACGAAAATGCGATTCGTTATCGGATCGAGAAAGCGATTCGATAGCGATACGAAAATGCCATTCGTTATCGGCTAGAGAAAGCGATTCGATATCGATTCGAGGATGCGATTCGTTATCGGCTCGTGAAAGCGATTCGAATCGTCGTTTCGATAGTTTCCACCACCTTGTGAAAAGATAACTGTCTTATAAGCGTGATGCCCTGGCGACAATAAATCATATCTACCGATTGGCGAATGTTAGAGTCGACGACGCAATAGGGACGTACTTCAATGACTTTTATATTTGCAAATCTTTAAATCTTTTAAAGTTTAAAACTTTTATTTCCAATCTCCAATCAAACTTTTTAAAAAGCTTCAAAGAAATACCCACGTTTGCTGTACTGCGCGAGTTCAAGCAAATTGGTGAACTGAACTTCTAATCTCAGTTCTGTTCGCATACTTCCACATATTCAAGTGAGGATAAACAAACCTCAGGTTCGCCCAACTGGTCTCGAACTGAAGTTTAACGTAAAAGAGAGTAATCAACTGGAATATTGGAATGACATTAAAGTTGGCTTTTCCATTTCTGACTTCTGGCGAAAAGGAAACAACAATTTCAAGCACGAACTGAACATAAACTGTACTTTAGTCGGTGAAGCCACATATGTGGATTGAACTGAACATTATTAAACTGAGGTCCGTGAAGCTTTAAGCTTTAGTTTAACTCATATAAAGCTTTAGTTTTTGTTGTTGCATTGCTTCATGTTTCAGGCAAAAATGTTGGTGTGAACGGTATCATTTAGCATGCTCAATAGATCGGTTCTGGTTCGATTACAAAGGTTAAGCAGAATTGGACGTAATTAGTACTTAGTTGGGAGACCGTATTGGTAAAACGATACTGGCGTTTAAAAATATCAAGTTTTCGACACCGGCGCTGTTCTTCTTTTTTTTTCTTTACGCTCATTTAATCATTCATGGGACATAGGGCGGAAACAGTTGCCCTCCAGCGGATTCTGTTTTGCGCGAGAGACCGGCGCAGTTATTTTACTCACATACCAACACCGAGATTCTCAAACTTTACAGACTACCTCTTCCACTCGGAATTGAGGATCAATGATTTGACATGATGGGGCGTTAAATCTTTTGGGTGGGCCTTATAGGGCAATCCACACGGGGTCAACATAGGGTGGGCGGGCTAGGCTCATAGGGGCCCTATCTGCACTCCCTACGAAAATCCTAGTCGGGTATAGCCCCATAACTAAAGAATGTAATTCAATTGACCGATTAACGGTTAACTGCGTGCTCCTCACCTCCAATGATATTGCTCCGCCACCCCTACTTTTGGATGATAGTTGAAGGTGTTGTTAAACTTACTTATTTCGACATGGGTTAAACATGAGCTAGTTTCCAAAAGTCTTACTCTTAACTCTAACTCCTAACTCCGGAGGCCGGAGCAGTAGAAGAGCCAAAAGGAGGTGCATTTTTTAAATACAATAGGGACTGTGTTGACAGGACCAGTGGGTTTATTAAGGTCGAGCTCTTTGAGAACTCAATACATTGCGGAAAACTCCGTTTATTGAGTGGGTCGTATACTCGGGTAGAAATAACTTTGCTGCTTATCCTAGGATAGACGTATGCCACTTAAATGTTAGTTGGTTTCTATTTTCTGGTTTGCAGGAGTTATGCAAATGCACTTAGTAAGTATAAAAGAAAATTGAAGAAAATCACTTGCGTATCATAGTTGGTAGTAAATCTCAAGAAAGATCTATCAAAAAATAACAAAGAAATAGTAAAGAACACTAAAAAGCAGGACCACTTTATGTCGCCATCTACTTGTGGAATTTGAGAGTCAATGATCCCCAGACTAAAGGTCATGGCACATAATTGTGAGGAATACTGAAGTGGTTAATGCCCTATACTTTTCATACAAAAGTAAGAAAATTAAAATGCGAGAGAGCTAGTGTGTTTTGAAGGGGACGGGAATATATCAATAACTCGTGAATAAGAACGAATACAAAAAAAAATTTCCCTTACAAAACCCAAGGAAAATTCTGTCATTTTTTTTCGGGGGTAATCCCCTACCCCACATTTCCGCCCCCGGAATTCTTGTTTGCTGTTCATAATAACTTTGAAGGGAAGAAAAAATAAATTAAAGCATTTCCATCAACTTAAGCATCAATTCCCCACCATCGCACATCTCACAAAGTGGAATGCCCTACAAGATTTATAGCTGAAGGATCCACGAAAGGAGCAAATAAAATACACACGTTTCTGCTACATATACATACATATATACATGCATAGATATCCTGGGTGCGATCTGCTCGTAAGGCATCATTATGGACTCATTTTCTGCACGTCCCCCTGCCGCCCGCAAACACTCGAATATTCCTAGAAAAGTGTATTAGAAACTGACAACAATATGACCCTGGAGCTCATCATAGACTCTCTCTCTCTCTAGCCATTAGTTTGGAAATGATTGATTACGACTTTATGGTGTCTTCTACGTATCCTGGCTCGCTTTCTTATGGATTTCTTGGGGCATGTAGATTGCCGCTTGGCTGCGTCCATCTTGACAGAATCGCTACTCTTATGGCTTCTGGTTAGAGATGGATTATCTAACCGAGTTCTTGCATAAAGATTCGCAGCCTTCTGGGTTTCTTTTGATGGTGCACTATTGTATAGCTGGTCTCCCTCCACTTGAGCCACCTGCCTCCCTGTTCTATGCTGTCAGAACTGCAGCAATTGCCGGGTAATAAATGAAGATATTATGCACATTCCTCATGCAAGTGGAAGACATACGTCAGAGCGGAGCTTTGTTAATTATGAAATGAGGTGCTCCTCTCCTCGGGTGCGGACGCAAAGATTTACGCAGCGGTTAACTATTTAATAAGTAAATAGTGCGTGAGATGGTCTTAAGTGCTCCCACATCAAGGAAAAGGCTGTACGCAAAACGTGGCCGTAGTTTAATTACTCTGGGGGATAATGGGGCCATAATTTATCGCATTTAGTCCTCGGCACATCTTCTTCCGTTGCCTCGAGGCGGCAATGAAAATTAAGTGGAAACCCTAAACCTGTCTCGAGAAATGGCAATTGACTTACGAGAATTGTGGCCAAACGCGTCTTGCACAGTAATGCTTTTTTGCACAAGCAAAAAAACCGAAGAGAAATACAAGAAAGATGTCACCAAAGGAGGCACACTTCGAGATAAATCAAACTTTTCTAGAAACGTATCCAGTTCTTGCAGCTCTGCAATCAGCACGGTCCGAAGCGGTCTATCAATTAAGAAGTAGCCTCAACACGAGACGGAAATTGATGGCCGTGGCACTTGCATATACACATACATACATACATATGCACAGATACACCCGAGACGAAAACCGCCATTTCGAGTTGCGAACAGAGCAAAAATCACTTGTTCTGGTGTAACTACTCTGGAATGCAGTTTTACCGCTTGAAAGTCTTCTTCGCATCATCAACGAACGAGTCTCTTTCGATTATGCGAACGGACGGACCTCCTCCTAGCGACAGAGGTCACAGCGCAACTGCCAAGAGCAAGGGGCTATGTAAGTCACGTTCTAGAATCTTTGAAGACGTAACAAAACTGACGGGCCGCTTCGTTCGATACGCCAGCCCGAGTGCACGTCAACTCGTCTCAACAAGACGAAGAACGTCGTCGTCGTCAACAAACGACGAATTGATCGTCTTCTGCGCGGTCGGTTGATCATCAATGAAAGACTTGCCCAAGACAATTTCACCGGTGGATAGTCGCCGGTCGATCAGCGGGTATCTGTCATGTGATGCGCAAACAGTTAACTTAAACCTGCGCAAGTGGATGGTTTCCGGGAGTTTCATGAATTCTCTCTCTCTCTTCCAGAAGAAGTTTCCTCGGAGCTTAATCCCGGCCATGATTAAAAATGTTTCGTGTTCTTCTTCTTCCTGCTTATTGCCCGGTCGTTTACTTCTTTCCTCGGGGGGCAATTTCAGCCAACAGCCCGAAGCTCCGAGACTTCGGCAATCGGCGCAACGTCTTTCGCGCATTGGCAAACTGTAGTAACGGGCACACTCACGTCTCGCTGCGCCTTACTTCCTCCTTGCCGCCATCATCGGGAGAATTCCATCCAAGGTTGAATGTCTTCTCGAACGTCTTCGATACATTCCAGTGGCGTGCTAATTCCAATAGGTGAGAGAATTTCATAGTACATTGATGGTAGTTTTGTTGCTAGTTGTGCCACTGGGCAATTACTGGTTGGTTTTTTTTTGCCTTCTGTTCAGGTGTCATAAGTGTGATTTAAAGGTGCCCAGAGTAAGAAAGGTGATGGGAAACTGAGGAATTGGTGAATGTTTTTTGGTGGCGTTGTGAATGACCGAATTTTTGGGGATATTTAAGGTAATTCGGGTATGGTAATGTCATGAGCGATTTTAGATGATTTGTGGAATTGAAAGTTGCTTAAAAATTGCGGTCAGGTCCGTAATGATGAGAGAGGCAGTAGTGGTTTTTTGGGGAAATTAAAGATTTGATTATGGGAATTTTGGATGTGGAGCTATTTGCGCGTTTATAGAAGTTTTGAAGTTAACGTTTTTCCCAGGCTAGATTTCCTGTTCACAAGGCTTTTACCAACTTTATTCTTGATTCTAAATATACAACTCTGCCAGTTGAGCACTGGGCAAGGCAAGCAGTTAACTCCATTTTCTCACTCTGTAAAAAATAGGGATAAAAGTAAACCTCTATTTGCTAAAGATTTAGGGTAATTGAGAATTCTACAGACACCCTATGCATTTTTTATCATTAAACTCTGCTCTTTCAGAACTTAAGAGTTATAAGCCGGCTCTAAACAGGGTAAATAAAGACGGCATCTCACGAAAATGTAGAAGATTTAAAATATAGAGGATTTAGAATACACTAAGCGATCCATACCCTCTACCCTCGACCCAAAAAACAAGATATCACACAGAGACATTTTATTTTCTCTTCCATAAAAAGGATGGCTCCATACATCAGAAACATTATAATCTACTATGGCTTCATTTTCATTCTAGTGCTGAGGTAGGTGGAGTTCAAAGCTATAGATTCACCGGTAGCCAACTGGATGGGGCCTGTAGTCCAGGAAAACTGACAAAAATTTATCGTCAGTCAGGGCCTGAAGACCAGAACTTCTATTTAGTCCCACACTTTCGTTGAGGTTATGAACATTTTATGGTACCTGAATTAACAACTTGATACGCTAAACGGTCGTCTTCGCATGTGTGTATGTAGGGAATCATGTGTTCACTTGCAATCCGCTGCCTGTCAGACGAATGCCTCAAATCGTCAGCCCTAAGTCAGGCTGAGTAATCAATGACCTACGTCTGGCCGGGCCTATCGATTTGCAGTAAAGGCCATGGCCTGCCATGGGGTACTTGAAAGTGTGACCTTCATTGGGCTATATCGCCCGATCTGGTTTGAAAGGCCACGGCCTGCCGGCGGCCTATATGTGAATGGGGGCCTTTAGGTTCCAAACTTGATAATCAAGGTAGTCATTAATGTTTAATTAGTTTTTGGTGGCACGCTTAGTGTACAGTAGTTTTAATTATCTGTTTTGAGTCAGCCCAATGCATTTGGGTTGGCACCCACAGCTTGTACGAGGAAGCACAGTAATGGCAATGGACAGCGAGTTATAGAGATGGCAGTAAGAAATAACTTGGTCGTTGCAAGTACTAGATTTGCGCGTAAAGATATTTAAAGATATATAAAGCCACCTGATGGAACCTTTCGCAACCAAATAGACCATGTCTTGATAAACAGCCGCCACCTTTAGGGTCTGACGACGGTACGAGCGTTCCGAGGGCCCAACTTCGACCCATATCACTATCTTGTTGGTATGGTGTTCCTAGAGCGCATTACAAAGATGAAAACTTTGCATCCTCTGATCAGGCTTGAATCAACACAGCTGCACTACTATGGCCAGAAATAGCTACGATCTTGCATAACAACCTGCCCTAAGTACTGGGGATGAGATTGTCGGAGTCTATTGTGGTGTGGTGTGTGCAATGGGGTGTCCACCTACATATCTGTGAACGGACGCTGACATGGACCCCGGACAGATGATGCTGATGAAACACGTCGATTTTGAGCAATACCGACGATTGAACAAAGAAGTTCGAAAGAAAATGATATCGAAACGCAAAGCGTACTGGAATAACATTGAGGCCGATATGGAAGAAGCGGCGAGGCACGAGTACCGGACGCTGTACCAGACAATCCGGCTGTTAGGCGGCAAATCAACATCAACGACAGAAATTGGATGGAACTTGCGTGACCTCTATCCATGAGCGCCTGCAGCGGTGGAGAGAATTCTTCCACCAGTTAGGCTGCTTACACACCAAACTCGACATCGACATGACACGACGAAATTCGACAACATTTTTCTGTCGCGACACACATCTATTCTTATCATTAAGCGAGTCTATTCACACTAAATTCGACATCGACACGACACGACAAGATTTTCTGTTGTGACACCCATTTATTCTTATTATTAAACGAGTGTATTCACACTGAATTCGACATCGACACGACACGACAGAACTCGACAGAACTCGACAAGGAAAAAAACCGTTACCGACGAAGGGCTTCACATTCAAATCAGTTTATATCCACTGAAGGCGACACGAGGAAAAACGTCGAACGACGACTTTCGACACGTCGAGTACTTATGCAGTGACTTTCGTTGTGTCGAGTGGTTCTGGTTGTCGAATGGTGTCGAGGTGTCGAATTTGGTGTGTACGAAGATTCGACAAAAAATTTTTTGTCGATGGACGTTTTGTAATGTCGTGTCGATGTCGAGTTTGGTGTGTAAGCAGCCTTATACAACCACGATCGGCCACAAGATCCAGCACCCGAAACGCCGATTATCGAACAGCCGACGAATCAGTTTCTCCATATCAAACCGACAATTGTCGAGGTGAAGACGACAATAAAATCGCTGAAAAATGAAAAAGCTCTGGGAATAGACCAAGTAACTGCCGAGATGGTCAAAGCCGGAGGTGAACTCCACGTCCTCACATATGGCATTCGGATCGTTTCCCGTCGGCATGGAAAAAGAGCTCGTTGCCCCAATTTTGAAAAAACACGACAGTCCGGAATGCAAGAATTATCGTGGTATTAGCCTCCGTTTAATCGTCGGAAAATCGCAATCATACAATCGAAGCTACCGTAACATCGAGAGCAAACGAGCCGGAAAGAACAAGCTGGATTTAGACCACATCGAGAAAGCATTGATCAAATATTCGCTCTCCTTCAGCTAATAGAAGAAAAAATTCGTTGCGGCAAACGTACTGTCGTCGTTTTCATCGATTTCAAATCTGCTTTCGATTGCATCGATTGGATCAGGTTTCGGAGAGCCTTGGAAATTGAACACTTGCCATTGAAAATCATCCAAATTCTCCAAGCGTCGTACGATGGCTCAACCAGCAGCGTGCGTATTCGAAACGATTTATCCGAGGAGTTCTCGATTCAAACGGATGTCCGACAGGGATACGTCGCTTCTCCACTTCTCTTCAACATTGTGATCGACGCGATTAAGCATGAAGCATTCGATAGACGACGCAGAGTTCGATACGACGACAACAACTTCGCAACCGACTTGATGTTCTCCGACGATAGGGCCGTCATCGCCGACAAGGATGCCGAAGCAAAGGACACCTTATACGACATTTTCCGCATTGCCCAGACAAAGTGCTCTCAACGGATTAAGGATCAGTGTTCACTTCGACGGAGCCCAAATCGAACAGGTTCCGATGTTCAAATATTTGGTATCATTGGTTCAGGAAACGAAAGTAGTATCGACGGCCGACGTTCACAGCCGCATCAGCCAGGCAAAAGCAACACTCGCCTCCCTCAAGTGGTGCATATGGAAACGAACAAATATTGCCATCAAAACGAAAGTGCGATTTTACCGAACGTTAATCCTTCCGATTCTTCATGGGTCGGAAACGTGGACGCTACTTAAGCCGGACGTCAAAAAGCTCAGATCTTCCAAATGCGATGCTTAAGGCATATTCTCGGTGCCCCCACGATCGCCTTCGAAACGAGACAGTTAGACAAAGATGCGACCAGCAGACACTGATCGAAGAAGAAATGTAAAAACGTCGACTACGGTGGTTTGGACATGTTTGCCGAATGGATGATAGCCGCTTGCCACCTAAATTTCTCTGGCGAGACGGTACGGCAGGCTGGAGAATTCAGCAATCGTCACCGAAGAAAACCTGGCTAAATAATATCGAGGGTGATCTAAAGAATCAACGATTATCAGTTATCGAGGCTCGAGACGTCGCCAAAAATCGTCGAGAATGAAGGTCGAGTCTCAGCTGCACCGACAGCAGGGTATCACTTGCGGAGACGTTCCACTCGGACCGCCAGAAGAAAGAATGAATACTATTCGTAGAGGATCGAAAGAAGACCCGATACCGTCAGAGGCTTTGAAACAAGGAACATTAGTCAACCATTCATGCTCTCTCAGTCTTCTTAGTTGCAGCCTTTCGTTGTTTAACGCAATCTAGACCGAACAGTCCAGTCGTAGCAAGAAATTTGTAAACAAACTGTTGGATATATTAAAGCGACGTGGGCTATAAATCGAAACGGGTAAAGAGTATAATCCTCTAAATGGGAATTGCAGCACTATTTAGACACGGCACCCCCTTAAAGGAGAAAGAAGCAAGTTCCATTTTCAGTTCTGGAAGATATCAAATGATATTAAATAGACCGGAAAGTCTCTTCTCACACACCCTGTAATTTCGTGTTGCGGTAACGACTTTCTTAAAATAAATTTATCTTACAGAAAAAAACTAAACTGCGAAAGTACAATCAATTAAGGACCCTTAAAAGCTAAAAAGCCGGAAATGGAATCAAACTCCCTTCGTCGCTCCGCATTCAGCAATTTGTAGCTGCAATCCATTCTGGTGCGAAATCATTTGTCGTTCCTCCCTCCCGCCATGGACCCTATTAATTTCTGCATCTGCCAATTCGTTCGCCAGTTTCGCTTGTCTATATTTGGGCCTCGGCAGTGTCTGGTTGCACTTTGTGCAACAACTCCCCTCCTCCCCACAAAGCTGCACAATTTAGTGGCGCTTCTGGCCTGCAATTTATGTCTCCACCCATCTGTCCAGACAGTGAGCTTCTCCACCGTGGAAGACGGCGCACAAAAAGTAGAAGCTGCAGTTAAATTTATCAACTGAACAATCCTAAGTCTGGGTTATTTATAGTTGGTCTAATTTGCTAAATGGGGAAGAAATTTTGTTGCTGCCATCTTTTAAGTTCTCCTTCGCCGCAATGGCATCCGATTTGTCCCCCCTAGAAAAAAACATGGGAGCTTCTTTCTGGTCTCGAGCAAGAAATCTCTTCGTATTACTGCTGATTCAGGCCCTAACGAGGAAATTACTTTATTACTTTATGTGTCATTACTTCGGGAATTTGTTTAAGCAGCCAAGAGGAATCGCCAGGAACGCTTAAACCCAAACCCCGGTTACCTTTGCGGATCGTCGTAGATGGCGGCTCTTCTGGGCACAGTGATTAGGTGAAATTAGGTGGAAAAGTGGCTACTATAAAATTTCGAGTCGTCTTCTTTCCTGGTCCATCAAAATTTTATAAAGACACAATTTCATGCCATCTTATTGGCAAAGTGTACCGCCGTGCGTCCCGGAGCTGCGATTAATAAGAAATAAGGTAATTCTGGAAAATAGAGAATTCGGGCCGCAACGAAACAATCGAATCAAAAATTTAAATACTGCTCCTCTTTGGCTCTGGGACTTCGGCTCTGGCTCCGTCTCTGGCTGTGAGCAAAATTTTATGCCTTTTTTGTGTTTTGACGACACCTTGGGAATGTGGTTGTAAGGAGATGCCGAGCCAAACACCAGCGGCAGGTTCGGGCGGTAAGGAATTTTTAAGACAGGACCGGGAATGATTTACCCTTTGCGGTGATTATGCTCTCGCATAATTATAAAAAGCTTTTTGGATTTCGCAATTCAGTTTTACTTTACATCTTCATCCACCGTTCATTTCGAGCCGCTATAATTCAACCGTACTTTACTGCGTATCCTCGGAATTGCCGAGCAGTTGGGCATGTGTCACAAGTAATGGGGGTATTTTGCGTAAATTCGTTGGAAGCACTTGAATAATGCCATCCTTTTTAAAAATAAATTCTTTTACGGAGAATTTCCAAGAGAAATGTGAAGGTTCCGCTTTGGTATGATAAAATCCACTAGATATCGTTGGTGGTACCATTCCAGGATGTTTTACAACTACTCATCTATGCATTCACAGCCAAACAACGTCTGGCCAACTTTGTAGTCACTATAGTTCTTCGAACATTTTTGACTAAGAAGTAGAGAATTTTTGACTAAGTTCTCCGGTTTGCCGATTTTGCTGCGCAGTTAAACTGTGCAAAAAAACTGTACGATCAGTCGTTAGTTCGTTGTATGATTTTTGTTACTCAGTCTTGTCAGTTTTGTTGATTTGAGTACATCTTTGTAACAATGCCATATGGACGGAACTGAGAGAACTGAACGATAAACTGTCTGACCTGCGCAGTTTATTATAGCAAAAGAGGGTCCAGAAGAGCAGGTCTGAAGACTGATTGAAAATAGTTAAAATCTGCACAGTTCACAAAGTTTATCGCTCAGATACGTCACACGTGATAAACTGCAAAGATAAACTGAAAGTGGGTAGGCCGCTTTACGGAACGAACACAAGAAGGAACCATTTCAGTAATCCTTAAAAACAGGCACCATTTCCAAGCTCCTTTGCACCAAACCATAACGAACATACTCTATTCTGACATGAAAAAATACAGAAAACCATCGGCCCTCGATCTAGGGGTTGAAGAAAATTCCAACAGACCTACTTTACGTCCCAAACCAAATACAGAACCAGACAAGTCTAACAACCTCTTGGTTATTTAAGCAATGTCGAATAAATACAGAAATGACAAAATACAACAATCACAGTACTACATTTATAAGACAGCAGTTTATCCGACTGATAGAAGAACAATACTATACAGACACATCAAAAATGACAGATCAAGTCTCCTACGCGGTAGTAAATAGAGAGAGAAACCTGTTCAGTCTAGGAAGACAGTGGCGGATACAAGGGGGAAATGAGCGACATCACCAATTGAACTAGGAAATTTACTTCAATATATAATCCCAAAAACTGCTGTCTTTCTTTTGAACAAGAAAAAAATCTTGAAAAAATGGCAACCAAATTTTTAAATTGTAGCTGTTGGAAATGCTATCTAATCTAAAGAAGTCTATATCTGAAATTGTTGAATTTTTAAAATCGCGGCTTAATAGAAACCTCATTTTAGAAGCAACATTTAAAAAACTCAGTAAGCTCCTTGGTTAACACATTCCCTACAGTTAGAGTTGAGCAGGACTTATACGAGGTAGTACATTTGTCCCTTACACGACGGTAAATTGTACTGAGGCCTCAATCAAAATGTCCTACTATCCTTGGTATGAGCGTATAAACCTGCACCATCACCCACCCAAACCCACGCAAATGGAGCAAAAAAACGTATTCAAAAAGTAAAAAAATCAGGGATCGTAACTGTTATAACTTATATCGAAAAAATCAGAAAATAATCATTATTTTGAAACTTATATGATATAAAACAACAGTAACAGTTAAATTTTACCAAAAATATTTAAAGTTATTTTTAACTATTATCTTTGACTAGTATTGTTTTAAATCTTTTAAAATTGTTATTAAAGATTTTTTTCTTTTTTTGTTCGAAATAATAATTAAAATTGACTTTTATTTTTAAAATCAAAAATAACTGTTAAAAAAGACTTTTATTTTTTTCGGTCTTGCATAAAAGTCTTTTTAAGATTTTTATTTTTCCAGTTTTTTCTATAAAAGTCTTTGAAGACTTTTATTTTTAAAATATAAAAATAAAAGTCTTTTGCTGAAAACAGATAAATAGTCCATTCAAACCGTTAAGAAAATCGAACCCTAAAGGTTTTTGGGGTCGCTGATCACAAAAATCGGGGTCCTGCGGTCCTAAAACTTGGGCGTCACCCTTAAAAATGCAAAAACACCCCTTTTTAGGGGTTTTTCGCGATTATTTCGATAATAATGAAAACTAATGCAATGAAATACACTTTTTTTAATATTTATTTGCGAAGGTGGTTGATTTGTACTAAATCAACGCGAACTTTATGATAAGGGGTGATCCTAAAGGGTTGAAACCACCCCTAAATCGGCTACAAATAGAAAAAATTGTAAAAAATTTTTTCTTCAAGTATATGCTTCAAATACGATTGTGGGCGTACTGTCAGGCAAAACTAAATTATTTTCAACCCTTAAGGGGTTAAAACTACCCCCACAATTATAAAAATCAACTTTATATAAAAAAATTAGAACAATTTTTTGTTTTTTGCTTTTTGATTGAAATTTGGTTCAAAAGGTATTATCAGCCATAAATTTATTATTTTAAACCCTTAAGGGGGTGAAACTACCCCTGCATTAAAATTGTAATTGAAAAAAATTGACATTTATTGTTTTGCATTAAAATTTTATTTTCCATTTTTATTCATTGAAACATTTGGAAAATTTCACTTTAAACCCTTTTTTAAAGGGGTTAAACCACCCCTAAACCGAAGCAAAATAAAAAATACATGGAGAAATATTTCTTTTCGTGGAATTTTTAAATAAAGTCAAAATGCAGGATAAAAACGACAATCACACAATAATTGGAAATAAATGTATTTGAGTTACTTTTGAATAATGGGGTGTTCCGTTTTTCTACAATGACATTTAGGCAGGTCAGTCTTTTGCTGAAAACAAATAAAATAGCTATCGTAGTTCGAAAATTACACTATAAAAACAATTGTGATATTGTGCTTTAAGCCTAGAACGTTGATCAGGCTAAAGAAATTCTAACTAAAACTATGTAAAAGAATTGATGGGGCATTTTATAGTAGGCAGTGTCCTGATGGGGGGTATAGAACCCCTGCTTTTTCATTTGTGTTTAAAAGAAACAGGAAAGAGCAAGAAGATTGTCTGTGGTGAAGGATAATGATGCGATTGTTCAATTTACAGAGGGAATATTACAGGAATATTATTTACCATTAAGAATTCGTTTGAGGATATCCTGCAGCGCGCGGCTGTAACGATTTTTGCGCGGCAGAATTTGGGGTACTGACAAGGTTAAAGCTATATGTTTGCCTACAGTTTCGGATCGACAACTCTTTTCATCCTTTAACTACAATTGCATATTATTTCTGAGTTCAGTGTTAATTTTATAATATTTTTGAATTCAAGGAAAGTGTGTGCTAAAGGTACCGCATTTCCCCAAAACCTGTGAAGACTAGGTCGACGAAATGGTTTAACCGAGGATGCAATAAAAAGTAAAGAAACGCATTTAGAGCGTTCAAAAATAGCTTGAGTGAATCGCGCTTTGTCGAGAGTGTCATTATTTGATAATAAGTTGAAACTTCTGATCCTTGGTCACGTTTATCAAGAAAATTTTTACTACAGCCTCAACATCTTTTCTTATAAACAAGAGAAAATGATAACAAAGACCTCGGAAAGTGGTGGCACCCGATTTGTCACTTCTGTCAAGACCCGAGAAAAGTCACTGCAGACGAACACCTAGCAGACCTGTTAGCAAGTCCTAATCCCACCTCCCCGCGGTGCCCCCTGGGGTACTTCTTCGGAAGGAGCTAACGGGAGACGGGCGAATGGCGAGCTCTCTGCGCCACAAAACAGAGTTTTAAGTCGGTTGGGCTGAGGGTTAGCAACCCGCTCCCATAAAAAAACACCATTGCTACGAATCGGCAAACAATGCCTCGGAACCGGATGGACAACACGACGACGACCTTTGCTTTTCGAACAAGGACACGAATCGGATCATGGAATGTGAGAACAATGCTTGCTGAGGGACGGCTGGATGAAGTCCTCAACGAGATGAATCGATATAAAATCAAGATCATGGGACTGAGCGAGACCAGATGGCCCGATGCGGGGGAACATATCTGCCCAAATGGCGAGTCCTTCTTATATTCTGGGAGAAATGAAACTGAAAGCCGTAGGAGTGGTGTTGGCGTAATACTCACCAAAGAAGCCAGGGCTAGCCTCATTAGCTGGTCACCAGTTTCTGATAGGATTATTACCAGGCGCCTGCCTGCGTACCAGACTAAGAAGCACTACGGTAGTCCAATGCTATGCTCCAACTGAATACGCTGAAGATGACATTAAAGACGAGTTCTATTTGCGGCTGAATGAGGTTTTTCGCTCTATTCCAAGGGGAGACATCATTGTTTTAATGGGTGACTTAAACGCACAGATCGGCCGTGACAACACCGGCCTTGAACACACAATTGGAAACCAAGGTCTAAGCCAAGTTACCAATAACAATGGTGAGCTTTTCGTTGACTTCTGTAGCTCCCACCAACTCATGGTAGGTGGAACTTACTTTTGTCACAAGAAGATACACAAAGAGACCTGGGTATCGCCCGATGGTAGAACGAGAAATCAGATAGATCACGTGGCCGTCAGCCGCAGATGGAGAACTATTCTTGAGGATGTCAGGAGTTTCAGGGGAGCGGATACTGGAAGCGACCACCATTTGGTTGTAGCAACTATTCGCCTTAAAATCGCCGCAATGAGAAACGTGCAACATGATGCTAGAACCCGTAGACGGTTTAACGTAGACCTTCTGCGGGAGAGCGTTAAGAAGCAGGAATTTGCTGGAAACCTACAAGACTTATTAAACCAGCAAATCGTTTCTGACGACACAAATATTGAAGAATTGTGGAGTACGACGAAGGGCGCGATATTGACGGCTGCGGAAATGAGCATCGGTTATGTCCAAAGAAACCAGCAACACTGGATCTCGGACACATGATAAAAGGCAACAGATAAATGAGCTCGCAGAAAAAGCGGAAAACGCGGCAAACACAGGCAACAGTAAGGTGCTGTACCAATTTACTAAACAGCTCTCGGGAAAGCACTCTACTAAAAAGCATGCCGTTAAGAGTGCGGATGGAAGGCTGCTGTGCAGCAACGAGGAGCAACTCCAAAGATGGAGAGATTACTTCTTCGCCGCCCTGAATGGTACACTTACACAGGAACCTCAGGAAAACAACAACAATGCACAGCCAATAAGAATCGCCACTCGGGCCCCATCCAAGACGGAAATAGTAACCGCAATTCATGCGATGGCCAATGGTAAAGCAGCAGGAAAAGATGGCATCCCGCCAGAATTGTTGAAAGCCGACTCAAGCCTCATAGCAGATGCGCTTCAGCCAATCCTAGAAATAGCATGGAACACCTGTACCTTTCCGGAGGATTGGACGGAAGGTATCATAGTCAAAATACCAAAAAAGGGGGACATAACAATATGCGACAACTGGAGAGGTATCTGTTTATTATCTACAGTGGGCAAAATTTTGTCCCATATATTACTATCTAGGATAAGTGAGGCAGTTGATCGAACGCTTAGGAGGCAGCAGGCCGGATTCAGGAAGGGCCGCTCCTGTATTGATCATATTAACACCTTGAGAATAATAGTGGAGCAGTCTACTGAATTCCAATCCCCCCTTTACCTTGCTTTCGTAGACTATGAGAAAGCGTTCGACTCGGTCAATAGGAGCTTCATTTGGCAGGCACTACGGCGACGTGGACTGACTGATAAAATAATAGAATTGATAAAAGCCCTATATAACAATTCCAAATGCAGAGTTCTCCACAATGGAAAATTATCCGACAGCTTTGAGGTGAGCTCAGGAGTACGACAAGGATGCCTACTTTCGCCATTACTATTTCTTATAGTAATAAATAGATAATAGAACAGGCGGCATACAATGGGGTTTGGTAGACCGCCTTAAGGATCTCGACTACGCCGATGATATCTGTTTGCTGGCCCACAGACACCAGGACCTCAAAAACATGTTAAACAATTTGGCAACAGAAAGTAGTCCAGCAGGCTTAAGGCTAAATCCGACTAAAACTAAAGAAATGCGGATAAATGCAAACACCATTGAACGAACAGCGCTGAATAACCGTGACGTGGAACTGGTAAATAAATTCTGCTACCTCGGTAGTATTATTACCGAAAATGGTGGGGCAGAAGAAGACGTCAGTTCCAGAATAAATAAAGCACGAGGCGCATATGCATGCCTGTCCCACATATGGAGATCAACGGTGATTTCCACTAACACCAAATTGCGGCTGTTCAACTCCAACGTTAAGGCAGTTCTTTTGTATGGTTGCGAAACATGGAAAGTCACCCAATTCATAACAGGGCGCCTACAAGGCTTCATCAACAGATGCCTGCGTCGTATCCTAAAAATCCGCTGGCAAGATAGAATCTCAAACGAAGAACTATGGCGCCGTGCTGGCCAAGAAAGGATAGACGACCAAATCAGGCGAAAGAAATGGAATTGGGTTGGCCACACCTTGCGACGCGATAACGAAAATCTAGCCAAACAGGTCCTTGACTGGAATCCGCAAGGTTTCCGTCGAGTAGGAAGACCTAGAACAACGTGGAGGAGAACCCTACTAGAAGAAGCCGCAACAACTGGGAGATCCTGGTCGGAGCTAAGAGCTGTCGCGCAAAACAGAGTCCGCTGGAGGGCAACTGTTTCCGCCCTATGTCCCATGAGGGATTAAAGGAGTTTAAAGAAGAAGAATCCAATCGGCTTACTAGCATATCTGTTTGCCTCGAAATCTCCTCTACCTGCCACACCAATACCACAGAATCGAGTAAAAACGGAGTTCCTGATAGGACTGATACTCTCTATTATCCTAAATTAAGGCGCCTCCTTTTAGCTAAACCTTTGCGCAAACTCGATCCACTCTTATATATTTCGGAGTATATCGAGACTTTTTGAATCTTTCACGCTTTGGGGCATACGGTAACTGCAACTAACTACCGATGACGATATTCCACAAAAGTCTTATAGGATATTGTAGTCGTATGCAGACACTAGGCTGGTTACCCCAAAAATGCCAACCTCGGATTTGTCCTTCACAAAAAAATCAAAGAGTACCTGCGAGGTAGTATTCGGGGCCTCAAGATGGGAGCTGACTTGTCGGAGGAGTCATGTGGGGGGGGGGGAGACCCCGGAGTTCCTACCTTTAATTCGTGCATCACCACTTACCTAAACGGGTGGGGCCTTCTACTGGAAGAAGACTCCGAACCCTTGGAGAGAACGGATATACACAAAAGATCAGCTCACCGTGAATCTTCAGCCGCTATGCCATCCTGTCGTTCCTTTATCCGCACGTCCTATTAACAATATCGAACAAGGAGAACACCTCACACAGGCACATCTGTTTCCCACAAAAAAAAAACACATCTTTTAACAACAGTTCCTTCCTTCACTATCTTTCGACAAGAAAAAAATAAATTGCCGATAGTACAAAGGGGTTTTCCCTGAGCGCCTAGTCTTTCGCATAAGAGAAGAAAACAGAACATGTAACAGTTACAAAGTCCAATTACAGGTAATCCATCAGTAATGTAAATAACTTACATGTACTTCAACCAACGATACACACATGTAATGTACTCAAACCAAATACTTTCTGAAAACTACTTGCTATCTTATGTAAAGCATATCAACTGAACGAAGAGCTAAAGTGTGCTTAGTGAGAGTGGCAACTTTAATTAAAAGTTGATCTAGAAAAAACCCGTCCTGGTACCACGACGTTTTCTTTCTTACAATTAGACCTTACTCTTCACATATCCTTTTATCGTGAGCTTGTTTTTTTTCGCCTACCTTTTTTTTCTCCTTGAAATAATCTCAGTGTTTTTCCTTTTTTTGTAATTTTCTATTCCCCGTAAACACGTAACGTTTCTCTTAGATTCAAAATCGTATTTGTGAACACCAGTTTCCGTTACAGTATGTGGGAGAGGCAGATACCTTTGCATTGTTCAGGAATTAAGTTTATAGCGCGATGACAGAAACTTATACAGTTTATAGAATATTGTCTGTGTTTTTAGCTTTAAGTTGTGTCGTCCCAAAGTGACAATAAAAAGAACTTAATTTTTTTTTTATCCTGAAATAAGGGAAATCATACTACATCTACTAGAAATCCTTGCGCAAAGTCCCACCGATTCCACCAGTTAGGCACAAAGGTACGTAAGAAACGACGGCTACGTATAGTGCAACATAAAACCGTGGCACATCGTCATCAAACTCATTTGCGGAAAGTTAGTTGTTTAAATCAACCATGGCAAGTTTAGATGACAGCTCACTAAAGTAAACCTTTTTAAAGTTAAAGGAATGGGTTACCACCTCCAGACAAGCAGTATACTAGGAATTGAAGCAATAGTTAAGCAAGAGAGGAGGGTGGTAATTGCCAATAGTCGTCATGACTATTGGACTGGGTTCAACAGTCATGTTGACTGAGTCAGTAAAGAATATAAGATCCAACTGCCTCCATAGCACATTAGTGACGCCGCTCATTTGATTAAGCAGGATTCCTTAGAATTAAGGTTGCCTTCAGAAAGGCAGTTATCGTCATCTTCGACATATATCCATTGAATATTGGCAAATCACCTAGAAGAAGTAGCTTATCATTAGTGTTAATCTCACATCATAGTGTTATTATCATTTTACAAGGAGAGCTTTTAAGAGCAGCAATCTCGACGTCAAGGTGGTTAGAGAAAGTAGGAAGCGAAATAGGGGTACAATTAAGATGGCTTCTACAAGCAACAGGTACACCACCCCAACGAGCTTCCGAGTCAATGTGACGGTCCTTTCGATAGACTCGGTAGGAGGAATCGGTTCAGTTCAGCATTGAGAATGCCCACATTGCGCCAGGTTTCAGTGAATGCTATGACCTCGAGACCACTAGCAATTGATGCCTAAAGGATGTCTTTAGCTTTTTACCTGGTCGCCCTTACATTCTGGTAGTAGAGGGAAAGCGTCTCAAGTTTTGATATCTGAGGAATACCCGAAGTTGAAGTTGAAGCGTTTACGTGATGAGCTCGATTACGGGTACGCAGAAGGAAAAGCTTGGTAAGGGCCCCAGCAGGCCAGAAACCAGGGTCTAAGAGAATCTCAGCAGTAGCAGGCGGTGCAGACCAAATAAAAGATGCAACTGATTTGGAAGCCTTGCTAGCTCTTCTGCAATGAACTGTTCCGGGGTCTATAGGTTTATTCCTCAAATATTCACAGATAGACTCCGCCTTACTTTCCGTAGAGAATCTCGATATGAAGATATTTAGAGGCCTCGGTACCGTAATCAGAATGGTGCATGACTCAAGAGGAACTATAACTACGGTAACCGGTGAACCATCCACTATTAGTGGTAGGAGTTGCTACCACGATCGGCATAGAGGTCGACTCAGACCCTGGAACCTCTGTGACCGAATAGTGGAGAGGCGGAAGATGCCGAGACCAGCTTTGAGGTTAGCTGTGTTGATGGAACACAGGTCGAGGAACTCAAGATGACACCATCCCCAATGGTGGCTTGGCGAATTCGACTAATTTTATTTTTATTTTTTCGACCTTGTAACGCGCCTTACTACACTAGCTAGCAGCGGCAAGAAGGACAGGTCGATGATAAGCGAATTTTTTGTGGTCTAAATAGGAAGATATGTTGTTCCAACAAGACGCCGCCACGTACCTCCCAACGCATGCAACAATAGATCTTCTGGATATCTCGTCTTTCAACTGATCACGGAGATCGTTTGATTTAACGCTAATCACGAGTCTCTGCGTATAATCCGAAGACGATAGGTACCTTTAAAGCCAACACAGCCATGTCATCAATGATAACGAGTCCGATTTATGCAATCGTCTCATCGTAAATTGGAGCTTTCGGCCATTTGCTACCTAGTGATGCCCAGATGACCATTTTCCATAATTCCGTTGCATAATGTAATCGAATACCCTTCCAAATTAAAAAAAAAAAATAATAATACCTCAAACACAACTTATTTCATTTAAATTTAAAGTTCGCCCGACCTTGATGCAAAACCCTTTACAAAGGGTGATTCCTAAGCTTGCTTTTATCACATAAAAACAACAATTTCTCACAAAAACAAGATCCAAAAAAAAGAGTTTATAAATAAATAAACTCATTAAAAAATGGGGGGAGTTTCGTTACAATTGGGGGAAAGTCTTAAAAAAAGAAGGAAATTTGACACGACATTTTCACAATAACAAAAAAAAAATGTCTTTAATGCTTTAAATTCGTGCCCTTTTTAAACTTTTTTGTTCATTCAAAATTAAAAAAAAAAATAAATAAAAAACATTAAAAAAAACCATTCCATTCATTAATTGAGAAAGAGAGAAAGAGTAAAAAAACGGGTGAATATACTAAGGTGCTTCTCGTACGGTATTCACCCTCTGTGCTATAACCCTTTCCGGTTTTTCAACAATTCCGAAACAGGAAAACATTAATTATCCAAAAAGAATTAAATTATAACCACCTTCAATTTTGCTAGATCCCTTCTGGGAATTGATATAGGATAAAGAACAAAAATATTGGTGGCAGCGGTGGGAGTGTCAAAATATTAAAGAAAGAAAATATCACGACGCATCATTTGCGATTTTCCCATCAAACAAAACTTTTTTTTCTTCCATGGAATTTCTTTTCGGAAATAGTCTTTCGACAATTTATTTCCGAAAAATGCGTACGGAATACGGAATCAGGCCGGGAAATAGGATGTGAGTACGAAAAAAAAATGAAATAGGAAAAGAAACAAAAGGAACATTGGGGGTGGGGAAAATGCTTCTCAAAATAATGAGGAAAAAAATTCCTATGGCATGTCTGGTACAATATTACCACTGGTACATATCCATTTTCTCCTTCGATATAAATTGGCTACTCTCTGGTGCTCTTCGAAAAAAAAAAAGATAGAAAGGACAACAAAAGTCGACAGTAGTATGGCAGAGGGATGCTCACATTAAACACAGGGCGCGCTGTTGTACATTTTTGTACATTAACCCGCTTCGGGAAGGAATTGTGTACAGTATGCATTTTCCACACCCATTTTATATACACATATACAACCCAACATATAATATCCACTGCCATTTTCTCTTTTGTGATAAAATATCGATTATTTACCGGGTGGCGAGCGTGACGGGGTTTATAGGCGATGAAACCAAAAGGTGTGGAACGGGAAGGGTGCTAGTGGGTGGGTATTCGGTGACTGAGATTTTTCGGTACGTCATCACAATATATAAAATGCCTGCGAACGAAACATACCGCTGCAGACATTAAAGCCTAACCAGCCTAGGCATATCATACACTCAACAAAAACTCCATCCCCTCGCCGCGAACGGGTATAAAAGTAGGGTGCAGTGGGTGGGGGGGTGTGTGTATTGGGTAATCCTTTGTAGGCTATATAAGAATCCACACGGAAAAGGCATTCAAAACACAATACTTATTTGCAGAAAAGCTTTGAAAGGAGTTTTTTTTTCTGTTTAGATATAATACAATATATTTTCGGGTTACTTTTTTTGTTCGTTTTAATTCACACAAGTAGAATTTTTCGTGTAGGAATAATAATAAAAATAAAAAAAAAATAACATGTGGAGTGTGGGAAAGAGTGGAACGTTTCATGTATAGCTCGTGTATATTCCAAAAAAATGAATGAAATCGATACAAAGAGGTAGTGCGGGGGAGGTATAAAAGTTCCTTCAAAATTTCGAGGTTAGGGTTTCTAAGTTCTAAATATAATCAAGACCGGAACATTTCTTTTTTTTTTAACACACACGTATGTATATATTTACCATAAACTTGTAGTTAGCCTTTCTAGCGTCCAATAGCACTACCATAACCAAGTAAGGAACAATTTATTTTTATTTATAGTATATAGTTTATGTTTTATACGTGTGGAACTTGTTGTGGAACTTGTGGAACTTGTTGTGGAACTTGTTTGTTTTTTTGCTGTTTCTTTTATTTTAATCAAAAAAAAACAATTTTTGGTTTTAAGTTCAATTTCCTTTTGCTAATTTCATGTAACTTTTTAATGATATACTACACTATTTCAATAATTTTCCTTATTTTTAGATATCGTGATTATAACGATAAAAATAATGTTTTCTTGTTGTTATTCTGTATTACCGGAAAGTGCAAAGCAATTTTCACAATTAAAATGTGCAACACACCACGTAAATAACAACCAACAAAATCGAATTAGGAGCTTCGTCTATGGATGCACAGGTTTTCAATTAATTACCTCACGTTATCGAGAATATCTCACACGATTTTCCACGATAAAAGAAAAATAAAATTTTCCTTTCTAATGCGGCAAATCTAACTGCACATAAAAATCCTTTTTGCATATATGTACATATAGATATTAAATAAGCAGAAAAAATAACCCCCAGAGGGTGGGAACACGCCTATGTGATAATAGTAGTATAAAAAAAAGAGTGTTAGTTTTTTTGTTATTTGTTTTTAGGGGTAGTATCTTAACAGGGTTTTGTCACTATAAGAAAAAATTTGTTATCCTTTTAATAATGAACAAACAACGAGCAAAAAAAATATACAATCCACACCACTTGTCCAAGTCAAATTAATAACAACAATTCATATAATCAAAACTCACAATTTATCAGAAGATATATTTGAACAGAAATTATTATATCTTGTATTTTTTTTTGTTTTTTTAATTTTTATCTAAAATATATTTTTTGTGTAGTTCCCTCCAGAAATCGATTTATCAAAAAATTATATTTATCACACACATACAATAGCGAGAGTTTTTATACATATATTTCACCGGCTTTTATAGTTGTTTACAGTTTATTTATTATTATTATTATTAATAATATTTTTTTTTAACACAACAAGAAAATATTTTTATATATAATATTTTCTTTATAATTCTTGTCTTTTATTTTTTGTTATATTTTACTTAATTTAAAAAAACAACGAATTTTTCTTGCTTAGTTTAATTTTAACATGGAGAAACTACTGCAAATGCTTGTGGGCCACTCCCTGGACACCATCATGTTTTCATTCGCAAAAGACCATTATGACAGGCAAAAGTGCCGATTGCTAGTGTTAGTATATGCGAGGGGTACTAACATGTACTTAAACAATTCGGCATAAATTCAATCCCCTCTATCCCAAAAAAAAACATGTATATGTGCACACAAAATATGCACACACAAAAATTTAACATAGTATTATAAAATTGAGAGTATACAACACACACTAGCGGAGAATAGCCGAATGTACATGACAGAACGAACGACAATACTTCCTTTTTCAAACACTCCCCAATTCCATTTCTAC
This sequence comes from Thereva unica, assembly GCA_949987705.1. Taxonomy (NCBI): domain Eukaryota; kingdom Metazoa; phylum Arthropoda; class Insecta; order Diptera; family Therevidae; genus Thereva; species Thereva unica. The sequence continues at coordinate 122,564,178 of OX465282.1, read as the reverse complement.
GTAAAAATGTAAAGTAACCTGCTTTTTGCCCCCAACCCCCCTCCTGTGTAGAATATATAGCACACAAGTGCAGAATGAGCTTTCTGAGAGTCAGAATCAGCTGTGAATTGAGGTCTTACCGTCGCGGTCGATGATATTCACCCTATTTAAGAATGCACTTTTGTACCACGTACATATATACAGGAAATACACACCTTTTTGTGCCGTGTATGCTGTGGTGTATGCACTCCGAAATTTTGGGGGCTTTTTTTCAAATAAATGCAGGCAGAGAATAGTCTGATTTAGGTGGTTTAGTGGTAGTGGGGAGTAGTCTTAGAGGTATCAATGAAAAGAAAGTTTGTTAAAAGTAAGTTCAAACATGACGTGCAATAAAGATCAGTTTGATATGGATCAATTAAAAATATTATGTGTAATAAAATCATCGGTTAATAATTGTTTTGATTTAAAAAAAATATATAAATTTATTTTCGCCAATAATTTTCAGAGTTTAATTAATAAATACACCCTAGTAATGAACGCCAAATTTAATCATTCAGAATCAAGAAATTCGGAAGTTATTCAGAGCTTTTATGACGTCACATAAATCAATGGTGATCGCGGAAATCAAAAAAGCTCTTTTGCTGATGGAAAATTACTTGCTAGTGATCGCTGCATTATTTTTATAAACTTTTTTTTTTTATGAAAGCTTAGAAAATATATGACAAGTCTTGGGCGAAAGGGTTTCTTATGTGGCAGATCTATACCCAGAATCACATTTTGTACTACTAGTTTGTAATGTGTTTGGTGCAATGTCTAGTACTAAAATTCGTGCTGGGAATAGAATGGGTTTTGAGGTTATGTGGAAGAGGGAGAGAATATTGAAAGATATGGCGATGAAACCTGCGCTTGAACTCTTGGAATTGGTACGAATTTGGAAATGCGAGAGATTGTTTCCGAAGTCAAGTTGTTCTATTTATGAACGAATTCTTTGTTTGTAGAGTGCGCGAAAAGGAGGGCTGTATGAAGAGGTGAGAATTGCCAAGCGGGATTGTCAAGGTCTATGAAATAGTTCGCGACATTGTTTTAGTAAAATTCAACCGCTTCTTATAGTATGAAAATGGACTTGATTGTTAGTGTAAAAAGCAAATAGTTATTTTTCGAAAAAAAAAAAGTCATCGATGATGCCATCGGAGAAGAACTTTTTTTTGTTTCTGGTTAAAAAACTAAATCAAGTTGTTTATACAGACTTCTTTTGAAGCTAGCTTAATTCCAGTACAGATCATACACCAAAACACATATCCTAACTCTCCCAATTTTTAACGGGTCATGTGGTAGCTGGTCAATGTTCCTCTAGTTCGCTGACCGCTCAGTAAAAGTATAGGGAGCAAAATATTCAAAACATATGTATGTATGTACAAGTGTGCAAGTGAAAGGGGGAAAAGTCGGTAGTTGAAGTCAATTTTTTTAAGTAAATTTTCTTAAAAATTTATTTTGACAGTATAGTTCACATCTTTGTTTATACGGATGCGCCATCTAGACCTTCGGTATTTCAACATTGAACAACACTGACATTTTTAAGCCGATTTTGACAAATGTACACGATTCTGAAACGTGATTGAGTACCATTTTAGCAACGAGTCAATACATACTGAAAGAACGCGTTGAGCTTGTAGCGTTTTACATTGAAACCATTCGTTCAGTTGTGAAAATTGTACATGCATATCGTATGGTTTTCGAGACAAAATTGTGATGACGAATAATCTCAGGCAAGCTCATTTTACACTATCAGGCGGAGTCAATAAATAAAACTGTCGAATTTGGGGAACAGAGAACCCACACGTCGTTCACGAAAGACTACTGTACTACAAAGAAGTCCCTGTTTGGGCCGGAGTGTTATCAAAACCATTCAAAAGCCTTGGATATATTTAGTGCAACCGACCAGACTCACCATATCGATGGAAACTTCGGTTGAGATGTTCGCCAGCGGATCATTTTTGTCAGACACCGTACTGTAGGTTGGATTCTAGATTTCCCATAAGTTACATATTTGTTGATTATTGTCTCCATGGTTTTGGAAAGAATAGAACTAATTGTCATTGGGCGGTAATTGGAGGAGTTACATTTTCCGGTATGGGCTGAACATGTGTAAGTTTCGAAGAGTCTGGATAAGCTCCGGAGAAGTATGGTAGGGAAAACAGTTTGCGCAGAAGTTTAGCCAAAGGTGAAGGGCATTTTGCTAAGGCGATAGAGGTTATTTTATTTGATACAGTGAATTTGAATGAGCGCTGTTCTCTAGGACCGGGAGAAGCCTATCAGTTTCAGGTAGAGCAGAATTTGAGAGGAACATAGATGCTGCTAAATCGGCCTTGTTATCACCTCATCCTTGTGGATAAAAGAAAGGGTTGTGGATGTAATAAAATTCTTCTTTATGGAACCCACCAAGGGCCAAAAGTTTTTGCTACTACCACCGGCATTAAAGAACAACTTCTTGTCAAATGAAGTTTTCATTTTGCTGATGGTGGATTTGTAGGAATTTCTTAGTTTTATATTCTCGATTCACTCGGGGAACCCTTGTAAGTTCTGATGACGGCTTCTTTAGTTTTGGTTGAGTGCTTGCACTCCCGATTAAATCACCTGTTCGTTGTAAGCTTCACAGATTTGGTAGAATGGACAATGAACAAATGCATTTTCGCCTATATGATCGTGGTGATATGGATAGCGGCAGAGTTGAAGTTTTTGTTTGGGAAACACCGGTCCCAGTCAGTGCATTAGAGAAAATTGATAAGCCGCAGCCAATTGGCCTTCCTATAATGGCATCCAGTTCTTTTAGATGGGTGGGTTGGAAATTTTTTATGGGAAGTTAGCGCTGTTTAGGCAATTGTCGGAATTGCCAAGAGGAGCATAAACTTTGACGGAGTTGGGTAAGAAGTAAGAAGTAGGTCAAGAAGATGGAGTCCAGCGATTTCGGGGACTCGTGGGATTATCCACAATTTTATTTATATTATTGGTGTCTGCGAAGAGCTCGGTAATCAATTGCGAACGCTGTAGAGCCAGCATAAGAGGATGGTTCGCTCTCCTACTGGGTGGCATTACTTGGTAACAGGAAAAGATGCTGTCACTAACAGGACAACGCTCCATTGGACCATTTCGTTAAATTTGACGTGTAACTGGCGAATTCCGGCGATCAATGCTTGAAAGTAGATGAAAGTACGACGTTGGCAATGCGATAAATCAGAGAGTCACGGGGTTATAACGTATAGATGAAATGTACAAATAAAAATAAACTGAGAAAACTGTATTTGTAGAAAAAACTTACACAATCCTTTCATTTATGAATTATCATCATAATATAATTATGCCGAAACTTACCTAAAATAAAAAGAAAAATTCAGTTAGTTGCAAATTAAAAAAAATTCATTTACATATTCTATTATATAATGTAATAATAAATTTTATAAAACTTTGGCTTCGAATACTTTTGGCAAATTACATTATAGCAACAGTACATATGAGGTATACTGACTACTAGAGAGAAAAATGCCTTACTGATGCACCATTTTAATTATCCTTTTCACGTTTCTTACTACGTTAATATTCCATCTTTTTGTTCCTCTTCTTACCGATTCTACAGCAATTCGTTACTATTTCTTCGGCCATCGCTTATAATCGCATTAAGCGAGAAAGACATTTCCGGTTGGATCCCTGTAGGCATGTTACAACATCTAACATTGCAAGCAGTATCTGTATTCCTTACAATAAAGCTGCTACAATGGAATGAATGATCGGACGATTTTTTAGAGGGCCTAATTTATACATACACAACGGATACAGATACAGTAAAATGGGGCACTATCTTAACAGCAAAACCAAAGCCTACAGCTTCTGAAATATGGGACAGACACCAGGATAAAACAAAGCACAATTTTGCATGGTGCAGCTGTTGCTGAGCCATCAAGTTGATTTGACACCCCAGTTGACACAGATCTAAATATAACCAAGGCAGGACAGAATAAAGCCCGGAACCAGGCAGAATATCACGACATGATCACCTTATAAAAACCCGATTTAGCAACAATAATCTTTGTCTTTCCAATAATTTACAAAACTCAAAAGAAGCACTAGTACTCTCAAAAAAAAGAACAAAAGACAAGGTCGTCGCTCCTCGTAAATATAAAATTGGCACGTCATCAGATGCATCTGATAAAGAAAATGAATTCCTAAAAGGCAGCTTCGACGATTCCAGTGACGCTGATGCTGAATGTATATTTTGTGGTTACAGCTATTTGGACAGATGAGCATGGTTTATTGCGTTTAATGATCGCAATTTGAGGTCGTCTCATCTCATGGGGAATCTCACCCAATCTCACGTGGGGGGAGAAGGGGGTCTCAGCAAATATCACGTATTTTTTCTCCTCAAGAAACGAAGAAGTGCAAAATTGTGGTAAAACAGGGTTAAATTAAATAAAACATGTTTCTCCACTTAACGGTCGCGACCGTGAAGGCCACACATTACTCACTCTGACTGATTCAGGCCGTGACATGAGGGTAACGTCATGATTCCTTACAGACAACGGGCGAAGATGATAGTTTAGCATAGCACGTTGTTAATTCAAGTGCAAAAATTTTTATGGCCTCAACTAAAACTTTAAACGCACAAACAGACTGGCACGGTAGCGACGACGGCGACTGGAAAAAAGTTTAAAATACACGGACCACCATATTTGTTAACACAAGGCGGCGCGGGAAATTAAATGTATTGGAAATTCTCTCGCAGGTGGCCGCCATCACCGCATGTTTGTGCCTTGAGGCCGCTCTAGACTCACGCCGTGAACATCCGCGAACAAGCGCGAACTCTTGTTTCATTTTGCTTGCTTTCAGTTCCGAATCGACTGCGTGAGTTCGTGGCTTCAGACTGAATAGAAGTTAAAATCTTCAGGCACAAATTGACGATAAATACCCACACACACATAAAGATTTTTGTCAGAATTCTTAAGCAGTAGGCCCCATCCAGTTGGCAGCCAGTGTGTGGTGATAGTTGGCTTCAAGGTGAAAACTTTCAGGTCACAGGCTGCCGTCGATCTGTTTGAAAGGGGGCGTTAGGATATGGCTACACCCTACAAGAACTTTTTTATATGAACGCCAAAAAGCAGCATGTTTAGCCGTCACCATCCAGCCAAACGCGCGACTCGACGAATGCTGCGGCGTACGAGCCAAGTACCAATGACCCGCAAATATGCAGAAGGATCCGCTTCGAGTTGGCAAATCCAGGGGCAGACATCCATCGTTTGGTGTGTTTCATCAAAATTCGTTCGGCAAGTACCAATAGGGACACATCCGACCGTTTTAGGTCTAGAGACCAATGATTTCTGCAGAGCTGTAAGAATCCGGACGAGGAGGATAAATATCCTCTGTCACTGCCCAGCTCTAAGCGAAGGAGACTAATCACGTTTCCTTTTTTAGCAAGTCCAGCGGCTAGTCCATCGATAACCCGGGCATTGCTTTGGTAGACAGGGTGTTACCATTTTCAGCAGCCATGTTGTTTCTATCTTCCTGAGACTTCGGCTTGCCCTGCAATAAAGTGGCCATCGCATAGGATCGTTCTCGGCTTGCAGCCACTTCTGATCGTTTTGACTTCCTGGTAAGCATGTCTGATGTAATTATTCTGGAAGTTATCATGGAACTGTCTGTTAAATCCCTTTTCTTTATCCTGCACAATTTAAAGTCCTTTTACGCTGTATGCTTCTATTTTTTGATCTTGTTGGTCTGGATAAATATTCGCCCAATCCAAGCATTTCTCACCCTTGTAGCTACTACTCCTTACTGTCTGTTCAGTGGCTGAACTCGTTTAATAGATGTCCACATGCCGTCAATGTTGTTCGGCATATTTTCCGAGAGTTTTCTCCTTGTTACCCTGCAAGTACTGTGAGTAATTTACAAAGTTCAATGAAAAATCTGAAAGTCCTTTCCTATTTCCGGAAAACACACAGAAACAATCAACTTGGTGCCAACTTGAGAAGTTGAAGAAATCTTAAGCGGTGCAAAAAGCTCCTAAGTTCAGTAGTCTTGTGACATCAGACTACATGAAAGCTACGCTCCACCGAATCCTGACAGATGTTTGCTCTCTCCTCCGCCTCTCTGCCGCGAATGCACTCACACAGCGCAACCAGAAACCAGAAATGCACTTTTCCCACCACCACCAACCACAGTGGAACCAGGCATTACCGGTGCGAAGGGCGAACCCAAGTCTCGCTCTGAACTTTTGTGGGCTTTCATCGTGGCCGCGAATTGAATTGAACTGGGATTCAAATTCGGAAGGGATTTTCTACTCCAGCTTCAGCCGACCCTGCTCCAGACCTAAGCGGTTCCCCCTCTCGGACCGCTCGATAGACCAAATTTGGAATTCAGTACGCTGCGGTAATTAGTCGGGGCCATTATTGTTTTTTCGTGTTGAACATCGGAATTTTTCGAGGTTTTTTCCCGTTTTAATTGGAGCTCGGCTCAAGTTCAATGAAATGACGACTCCTCGCCGGGCGATTGCGAGAGAAAGAGAGAACGGACCGCGAGACACGCTCCGGGAACCGTCGACGGTCTCCAAGAAGAAAAGAGCCAGAAGGCGGATGGCCCCCTTTTGGCGTGGCGATGGCTGGCATTTGCGTGCGCCGGGATGGCCTACACATACACCATCGCACACACACTCTCGAATATGGCCACCGGGTAGCCGAAATAAGGAGAGAACGTCATGCATGGCCAGCTCGCTCTGTGGGGCGAGTTCGTGGCGTGTGCGCATGCGAGGAAGTAACAGGGTGGAAGGAAAATTCAAAGTCTAGAAATTAACAAGTCTTTCATCTTCATATGGTTAATGAGTGAAAGGCGAACAGCTGCATGCACAAGTTTTTCAAATGACGATGTCAGGCTATCAGAGAGAGAATGCAACATTTTTATACGCGCTGGAATACAACCATAAGTCGGAAAATTTTATGAGTTAATATGGGGATGTATTGGTGCATATTTGCTCGTTTGTTTTGATTTATGAAATAAAAAAACTGATTCAATTTTCTTTCCTTTTCTGTTCTTCATACTTTACCGTAAAGAGAGAATCTGGCTTTGTCTCGCCGAGTTCACGAAGTATGCGTTGAGTTTTGCTCAGCAGTGATGTTCATAATATATGCACGCACACAATCAACGGTCGGAAATTTTTGTATGAAGATGAAAGACTTGTTATTACTAGACTTTGGGAAAATTATTCATTCCGGAAGTAGGAAGTGATGCAAATTTTTGTTGTGCACTTCTGAAGTGGAAACTCGATTTTCTTCTCTCGCCGTTTTGTGTCTGGCGAGTTTTATGTGCAATTTCGGTTTCCTTTGATACAAACTTGGGGCCCCGGAAAAGTTTCGCCATTAGATTGCAGATTATTAGTTTTAGTTATGGGGAAAAATTGGATTTATTCAGTTGGGAGTGCATTTTGCGTTTATTAGTAACTTTAGTGAGATCAGATTGCAGGTAATTTGAATTTTGAAGATTATGAGAATGCATATTGGGATATGAGGAAGTTTTAACTTTTCGCAATGGTTAAATACCATCTGACCTGTTACTAAATATATTGTAATACAATACTTCCTATAACTTAAAAAGAAGATTTGTTTCAGATATTCAAGCAACTATTTTGATACCTAAGCGAATTTAAGACCACATCTTAATGGGTAGTAATTAACTAATTATTGCCTGTAGATAAGCCTCGTGTTTGATCTATAATAGGGATTATGTTTGCCTGAAAAAGACTAGGACGGATGAGACGAATAAAATATAGTCAGTTTTTTGTTTCTTGTTAGGACGTTGTTTCGCAATAGCACCATTTGTCATATGAGAAGGTCAGCCTTTTGATACTATTAGAAAGCTTTCGAATGACACTTTGTACAACAGGTTGGACATGTCGTTCAGACCAATAGTGCAATGTCTAGAATGAGAGAAAAATTATAAAGCGCTTTTAACCGAAGCCGGTAAAAACTACTTTGACACTGCAAAAGTGACCACAGACATATGTAGCAGCTGATAATTGATTTTGATTTCAAATTGTAACATGGGCAAAAGATAAAAAGTCGGACTACGATCCGCAAGTTTGATGTTGTACAGCGGTACATGGCTCTTTATCTTTCCGATTAATACAATAGTATTAATAATCAAGACTGTCCCAGGGGATCAAATGGAAGTACGGTCTAAGGTCGATCTAAGATCATGCGATATGCTACCGAATCCAACCTCCACTTCCACGTAGATGTTGACTTTACATCGAGTGACCAATGGATGCTCTTGTCTTCAAAAAAGTAACAGCCGGAAGAGAGTGACGGGTGAGTGCATCGCACCTCAAAACGAAGCAAATACCAGGTTGGGGGTTGGGCGGCAGACTGACAATCTGCCCACCCATCACAAATCCCCAAGGCATGCCTCGAACAGGACAGACTCAACGGCAACGGCTGAAGCAACGGAATATGGAATTCGATCTTAGAACATGGAACGAACAGGACGGGCGCTTTGCGTTCGCTTTTATTAGTACTACAAAGATATAACATAAAGATCACCAAATGGACCCATAGTGGTATGATGGATCTAAGAACCCACACTATACTCTCCAGTGGATAACCGAATGGAAGAGAAGAGTTCAGAGTAGCATTTATCATTTATTTATTTATTTATTTATTTATTTATTTATTTATTTATTTATTTATTTGCCAAACAAGGCATACTTAAACTAAATACACAGAGAGTTCTTATAGACAAACACTGGCATATATAATTAGTTAATTCTAAGGAGTGATTGTAATTAGGTTGTCAGGAAGGATTTAGTCTTTTTTTATAGGATGCTTTATCTATTGAAGGAGAGTAACATGATCTATAATTGTTAAAGACCACGCAGCATCTGTTAACGGGCTCATTCCTTGCATACTCGGTCCGATGTGGGTATTCCTTGAGCAGTTTCGTATGTCTTGTAAGTCGGGTATCTTCATTGAACTTGATCATATCCGACAAAAACTGCACTTTAAGGTTGCCGTTAAGGACTTCTAAGGTGAGAGACGCGATAAGAAATTTTCTCCTAGAAGAGAGTGGCAAGAGGTCCAACACTTTAAGCCTCTCCATGTAGGGTGGTAGGCTTAGAAAGTCTCGCGGATCGTGTCGACTTCTCAGAGCAAAGAGGATAAACTTCTTTTGAATTGATTCCATCCTGTTGCTACTTATGAGAAATATGGGATCCCAGATCATAGGGAAGGAAATCAAATCACTGATTCTGGACTTCAAGCCAGTAAGCAATAGAATATGCACGCTTCACATTAACACAAGGCTACATAACTTTAGTCTCATAAATGTCCATGCTCCCCAAAAGACAAGTCGGATGAAGAGAAAGAGGAGTTCTACCAAGAGCTAACAAACAGGTTAATACCGTCAAATGATATTAAAATGGTGCTTGGAGATATGAATGCCAAAGTAGAAAAACAAGAGGAGCTGCTAGGAGTCATAGGAAAGCATAGCCCATAAAGCGGTACCAATGACAATGGTAGTAGATTGACCGAAAACGCAATAGTAGTAAGTTCCCGCACAAGAATATCCATAAGATGACGTGGCAATCTCCAGACGGGGTAACTAATAATCAAATTGACCACGTCCTTATTGAGAGAAAAGGGGCCACGAGTATACTGGATGTAAAAACAAGCATTACTAGTCGTATACGTAAGACAAGAGGCAATAGAGGATAGAGGATACCCAAAGGCTGTCATAAACCTTACGAAGCACAATTCTGGTTTGGTTACAGCAGTCGAATTTCGAGTCGAGCTCTTCCCCCAGATTTCTTACAGAGTCAACATAGGGTAACACATTACCATTAATTTTAATTGGAAACAAATTTTCGATATCAATAGGAGGTCTTCTGACGACAAGGCAGGACGACTTGATAGCGTTCAGCAGTAATTTATACTGAACTGACCATTCAGTCACGCGTTTTAGATTACTGTTGTTTAGCTGAACAGTACAATCCTCGATAGAACTAGATCTACAAGTCATCGGCATATAAATGAATAGAAGAATATTTGACAAAGGTCGGTTTGGAAGGTCGTTTATATAAAGGCTGAAAAGCAAGGGGCCCAGGATAGAGCCTTGAGGTACTCCAAAATGAAAAAGCGCAGGTTCGTAGAAATATTCTCGTACCGTACCGTAACGATTCTCGTACAATTTGAAACGCTCCTGGAAATAACTTTCAAAACGTTTTTCAAGTAGAATCAGATAGTCAACTGAGTTAAATGCTTTTGAGAAATCGAGTAGGAGTAACATTGCAATTTTATTGTTATCAAGTGGCTCAAGAGTACCGTTTCGCAGCTGTGCCCAGACCTAAAACCAGATTGCCATGTAGAGAGAAAACCACTTTGATTACGCATTTTTTTATACATCTTACGAACTACTTCATTTTGCGTGTTTTTGTTTTGATTGTAAAGAAAATCGCGTTCAGCTAATGAAAAATGTATTTTAGGAGTTAACCAGGGACAGCACTAAGGATAGATTTTAATTGTACGTAATGGACCAAATTGCTCAAAAAGTCTAGCCTCATCAAAATTTTGAAGTATTTCATTCCGAGAATTGGAAGTCAATTTCGTGGGACAAGGAAACTGCAATGCATTCATATACCTTCTTCTTCCTCTTCTTTACGCTCCTTTAATCCCTCATGGGACATAGGACGGAAACAGATGCCCTCCAGCGGACTCTGTTTTGCGCGATAGCTTTTAGCTCCGACCAGGATCTCCCAGTTGTTGCGGCTTCTGCTAGTAGGGCTCTCCTCCCTGTTGTTCTAGGTCTACCGACTCTACGGGATCCTTGCGGATTCCAATCAAGGTCCATATACCAAGTAGCTCTAAATTGATGCTTTAAGAGTTTCTAAACAAAATAGAGCGAAACTAGAGATCATAGAGAGTCTATGTATCCTTTGGTAGTTTCTACTGAGCCCGCGAAGTCGACTCCATTCGTCGGAAATAGCCTACTTAGCTTCACTCGTGTACTGGGCAGATTTCCCATGAGATGAGACCTCGTTTTCGCAGTACATCGAAAACAGGTTATGTATTTGTGAATGACCACTTTAATTTTTTTTTCGGGCACCTAACACACAGTATTTCTTCCTTAGTACATCTATCTTTAATTGGATAACTATTGGCAGAGTTGTTTTAAGCAGTTTTATTAATTTCGATAACGGCTTGTCAGCAGGCAGAATAAAGGGGTGCATTTCATTCAAGGTTAAGTTTGAATTTTGCAATTTTCCTCTCTCTCTCGGAGTCCCTCATCGTCTACAAAGGAATTGCGATTCAGAATTTTGCTTGACTTTCTCAATGATTTTTTCCTTCAAGATACCCCATTTCATCATTAAAACAGTCTAGCTGTGTAAGTCTTATTAGTAGGTTTTTCTGCATCCAGCAGTTCTTTAACTGGAACAGCTTCCAGCTCCTGATTTGCGATTGGCACGAACACGTTTAGTTTTATCGTAGAATCGTTTGCAGTAAGCTGTAATTCGAACTAGTTGTGAATGTGACGACAACTTATCAATGACACTACAAATGACAAGAAGTTGAAAAGGTAGGAGGAGCTTTTAGAGAATAGAAACTTATTTTAGAAGACTAAAGCCATGACGTCAATTGTGGAACGATGAGGGATTTGACATGCTTCAGCTGAACAGCGGACGACAGAAGACTACCATAAAGCTTACGTAGTGTCCTATAAATCTATAGTTATAGCTATATTCACTTATTTCGGATAGGGTACTATTGAGTTGAGAAATACAGGATTCAATCTGATTCGAAGGACATGAGGTGTATAGCTGGAGATCATCAGCATACAGGAGCACTGATGGATTATAGAGGGAAGGTCATTAATATGCAATGAGAAAAGAAGAGGACCAAGAATTGAGCCTTGTGGTACTCCCAAAGGCACGGGAATGAAAGAGAATGTAGTTCAGTTCAGCTGTCCTTCTTGGGCCGAGTTGTTATTTCAACTCATATACCCGGGTTGAGTTGTAATTGGGTTGAAGTAACATTTGTTTTGTTTGTTTTCCTTCCTTGAAGTCCATGTTGGGCGTTTTTTTTTTTTTATGTGGCAGTGCTAAGCTCATGAATCACCCTTTGTACTACTAGTCCGTCATGTCATTTGTCACGTCATGGTGCAATGTCTAGCAGTAAGCTTAGTACGGGGAGGGGGTTGGAGGGGTTATAAAGGAACGGGAGGGAATTGAAGAAGGTGGTGATGAACCCTGCGTTTGAACTCTTGGATGTTGTAGGAGCTCGGAAATACCGACTGCGAGAAATTATTCCACAGCCGAGTTGTTCTATTAACAAACGAATTCATATCTTATTGAGTGCGTGAAAGGGGGAGTTGCAGGTGGAGGGAATGAGACGAGTGGGCTAATCTGGTGTTGCGGGTATAAGAATGCCGTGGAGGCAGGAGAGCGTTTAACTCGGAGGAACAGTCACTATGATAGTAGCGATAAAATTTTGTCAGTGCTGCTACATTCCTACGGTGGCTGAGGGGGTCGATGGAGGAGCAAGCGGTATCGTCATCAATTAATTTAAGGGCCTTTTTTTGGACCTTATCTAACCATGCCAAGGTGGTTATTGGAGCGCCGCCCCAAACGAGGGAGTTATATTCGAGAAGAGGCCGACTATAGGATTTATAAATAACAGCACGGGCCGATGGCTGGAGGAGGAACTTACACCTCTTAAGAAATCCCAAGCACTGAGGTCCTTGTTTGGCGATTTGGAATATGTGGTCATTCCATCGCAAGTCTTTGGCTAATGTCACGCCTAAGATGTGTAAGGATGGTTCGGCCAATAGTTGAATTTCATTCACTTTCAAGGGTGGAGGGGTGTTGAACTTCTTTTTAGAGATAAGACAGTACTTGGTTTTGGCGGGGTTGAATTCAACACGATTCTTCTTTCCCCACTCTAGAATGAGTACAATGTCGTTATTAATAGAGTTGGACATACGTTCGCGATCATCAAGACAGGATCTGGCATGAGTCTGCCTTGTATCGAAGCTGTACGAGTACCGTAAAGTACCGTCGTCAGCGAAGCTGAGAAGTGGGTTGGAGGGGATTGAAAGAAGGTCATTTATAAAGATAAGGAATAGGGCCGGTGATAAGATTGACCCCTGGGGGACCCCCGCCGAGATCGGGTGGGATGCGGATTTAACGCCATCCAATACTACTTTGATTGAACGGCCGAAAAGAAAATTCTTGATCCACTTCTGTAGAAGTGAGTCGACTCCAATAGCTTTGAGTTTGGCTAACAGGGCTGAGTGCCAAACTCTATCGAAAGCCTTGGAGATATCTAGAGCAACCAGACTAGACTCGCCGGATCCATGCAGACTACGGCTGAGGTGTTCTGTAAGACAGACTAAAAGATCGCCAGTGGATCTTTTCTGGCGGAAGCCATATTGTCTGTCGTTTAAGAGTAGGTTGGATTCTAGATATCCCATAAGCTTTTTGTTGATTATCGTCTCCATGGTTTTGGAGAGAATAGAAGTAATTGCTATTGGGCGGTAGTTTAAGGGGTCGCTGGCTTCACCTTTTTTCGGAATTGGCTGAACATGGGCAAGTTTCCAAGAGTCTGGGTAAACTCCGGAGGAGTATGATAGGGCAAAAAGTTTGCGCAGAGGTTTAGCCAAAGGTGACGCGCATTGTTTTAAGACGATAGGGGGTATATTATCGGGTCCAGTGGATTTGTTGACATCGAGCTCCTTGAGGCACCTGTACACCTCGCGAGTCCTGAAGAAAACCCTGTCCATTAAGTGAGCATTGTGCTCGAAAACTGGGGGTAGCGCATCAGTTTCGGGTAGGGAAGAATTTGAAGCAAACAGAGATGCTAATAAATCGGCCTTGGCTTTTCTGTCTGTTATCACCTTCTTATCGTGAATGAATGAAGCAGTTGTAGATGCAGTGAAATTCTTCTTTATGGAACTTACCAAGGACCAGAAGTTTTTGCTACCAGAGGTTGCATTAAAGAGTTTACTTCTCAACTTACTGTCAAATGAATTTTTGACGTTCCTGATGGTGACTTTACAGGAATTTCTTAGTTTTATATACTCTTCACGGAGCGATTCACTCGGGGAGCTCTTGTAAGCTCGAAAGGCGGCTTCTTTGTTTCTGATTGCATGCATACACTCCTGATTAAACCATCTGTTGGGCCTAGCCTTCACAGATTTAGTAGAATGAGGAATGTACAAATTCATTCCTGCCTGTATGATTCTAGTGATACGGATAGTGGCAGAGTTGACGTTTTTGGTTCGGAAACACTGATTCCAGTCAGTAGCTTGGAAAAAATTAATTAGCCCCAGCCAATTGGCCTTCCCATAATGCCATACAGTTCTCCTAACTGGTTTGGGAGGGGTGGGAAATTCGAATGGGAAGCTAGCGCTAATTAAGCAGTGGTCCGAATTGCCGAGAGGTGAATCAACTTCGACGGAGTATCGCTCTGGATGGGAAGTGAGAAAAAGATCAAGGAGATAGTTTCCTTGACCGGCAACATCAGGGACTCTCGTGGGAAGATCCACAATTTGATGTAAATTATTGGTGTCTGCAAAGAGCTCGACGTCCTTGCCAGAAACACTGGTGCCATTTGAGTAAGTCAGCCAGTTTGCGTTATGAACATTGAAATCACCCGCAACGATAATTTCACACTCAGGATTGGACGACAAAAATCCCGAGATTTGTCCGGAAATAGTATCAAATGATGAAATGGAGGCTTCGTTACTTATGTTAGGACTTCTGTATAGGAAGCAGAAGAATATGACGTGGCTTTTGAAAATGATTTTAATCCAAAGATAATTAAAATCTGAAGTCGTGCTTGAAAATATTTTATAATAAGCCACGTCATCCCTAACATAGATGGCAGTACCCCTATGGGGGGAGAGATTGTGCACTAAAGTGTACCCCGACACCTGGTAATAACCTAAGTCATTATCGGGTGATATTTGGGTTTCACTCAGTGCGAAGATTGGGGGTTTATAATTAGATAAGTGGCACTCAACAAAATAGAAATTCGCATGAAGTCCACGAATGTTACAAAAGTCAATAACAAAGCATGACCTGTAACGGGACTTCGGTTGCGCGGGCTCAATCGCCACGTTCTCGGGGATATTTCCCGGCATTACATTTGCCGCAACCATCTGAGTCAATAAAATTTGTCCTCGTCAAAGTGTTATGCCTTTTGAGACGGGGCAAATTTCATCGACCGACAGATTTTAGCCGCGGCACCTGCAGGACCGAGATGCGAGAGAGGGTAGGAAGCGAGGGTACTTACTTGTGCCGTTCGTCGGTCCGGTCGGTCGATGAGTCTAGTGAAGGGTGATGGGCCTTCGCGTTAAGGCCGGGACACACATATCCGCACCGCGTCCGCACCGCATCCGCACCGTGTGTCGGACGACACACGGAGAGAAAGTAAACAAGTAAAATTTTACCAGTCAGTCCCCACATTTCCGTGTCCGCACCGAGTCAAATTACGTGAGTTTTGTTTTTGTCCGGACACGGTGCGGATGCGGTGCGGACACGGTGCGGATATGTGTGTCCCGGCCTTAAGACTGCGCTCGTTTTTTGTCACTGTTTTTTGGTTGTGTGTGTTAGTTATGTGTTCGGTATTTTTTCTTGCACAGAAATATAAAACTATTTCGTTCTGAATTTTTACAGTATCTATGAGAATCTCACACAAAATTTTAAAGTTATGTTTTGATTTCAGTTCAACTCTATTTCAACCCAAAGTGAGGTCAACTCGACATCATATATGGTGGTCGAAATTTCAACTCAACCTCGACTCAACTTTTCAACTTAAACGGATTATATGTGTGTCTTTGGCTTGTCAGAACTTCGCGGGGAATGAAGAGGTGAACGTCTTAGGCAGATGTGGGTACAGGCTAAAATTAATGTGGCAGAGAGCTTCCTTTTAGGGTTTTTCTAAGGGGTTATAAAGTCTACCGATTTTCTACCGTTCATTTATGGGGCTTTATTGTGAAAATATCAGTTTTTTGCAAATACATGTTAAACGGTAAGTGTTATCATAAAATAGTGTTTACAAAATTTATATATTATACTATTATTTGCAAAAAAAAATGTTTTGAATTTTCCAGTACGAATTGCCATTTATGAGATATCGCTGTTTTAAAGATTTAAAGATTTGCGACTTGTAAAGTTCATCAGACGTTCAATAAATCCTTTGTTGGACTACATGGTTAATATTTACAGGAGTGACTTCCTTACAAGTTTTTATTTAAAATTTTATTTTTTTTTATTAAAAAAAGGCCGCTAAATTCGAAATCAGCGACCCCCATATACCAAGTTTTGTAGCAATTAAAGGATATTTAACTACTTTTGTCGCCATTTTGAAGCCGCCATCTTGTTTACGGAGAAATGGACACTAAAATCGTAATCAGCGACCCCAAAAACTCGCGTTTACCGAGTTTTGTACCAATTGAAGGATATTTAACCACTTTTGGTCGCCATTTTGAAGCCGCCATCTTGTTTATTGAAAAATTGACACTAAATTCGTAATCAGCGACCCCAAAAACCCTCGTATACCAAGATTTGTAGCAATTGAAGGGAATTTAACTAGTTTTGGTCGCCATTTTGAAGCCGCCATTTTGTTTATGGAAAATGGACACTAAATTCGTGATCACCAGGGAGACTATACAAGCAGATATAACTCCGTGTTGTCAATTTTCGGCGCCACAGTCACATGTACCCCAAAAAACATGGCCGATTATATTCATCCGGTTGATGGTAAAGTTCGTTAACTACTAAGATATTTTATTTTTACGCCTAACTTGAAAAATCAGCTTCTAGATTGGATTTATATCGATGCGGTTTTTCGTAATTAACCAATTTATGGATGTTCCAATGAATTTTTATTAATTTCCAATGAATTTTTTTACATTGCTCCATTTTCTGGTAAAATTCAGCTAACTTCATGTGAGGCACTTCAGTTTTAGGCGACATCTGTGGCTAAAAATGAACTAAAGGTTTAGTTTCTGCTACCCATCCATTTCCGGTTATTTTTCCCATAAGAGTTATATCTCCTTGTATAGTCTCCCTGCCCAAAACCCCCGTATACCAAATTTCAAATTAATTGGTTAATGTTAAAGACTTTTGGCCAGCTTTTCGGCCTTTTGCCCCACTGTGCGTCAGCCTGTCTTCATTAGTTCAAAACTAATGAGATGATTTATACGCCATCTGTTTGTTAGAGGTTGAATCAATTGATTTATTTACTAAGCTAACATGGCTCCATCTGTTAGACTCTAGATCTATTAAAAAGGAAAGCATATTCCACTACGAACTAGAAAATGCGTGAAGGTTCTAGAAGTTAGATAAATGGGGAACTTGGATATATAAATGTGGCAGAAACGGCATTTGGAAGTCAGTTTGATTTGAAAAGCGACGAAAGTGTCCTAAAGTGACCTAAAGCGAAAAGTGGTGATTGAAAAGTGAATTAAAGAGCGATAAATAGAATTTAATAGTGTGAGATATTAATTTGCAAGTGATACTAGTGAACTCTAGGAATTGGTTTTGTTATTAAATTGTTTTTGGTTTTTAATAAATAATTTCTGTGTGGATTATTAAAAAATGTGTCCATTAATTAATCCTACGAATCCGTTAAACCGTAAAAACGTTACACAACCTATTACTTTTTTGATTATAATTTTTATGATGACGTTTTTGCTTTTAAGGTCGTATTAATATTAATATTCCCGATTAAAACCACATTTGGGTTGGAGCTGTGAAGCTGAAAATAGTAGTCGATTTAGTCATTATAAATTAATTCAAAGTTTTATCAGATGACATTTGAAATATGATGCCACTTATTTTAAAAATGCCACAAGGGATTTATAAAACCATCAGAAATTTCCATTTAGTGTTGAGTGGTTAATAGACGTATGTAAAATGGTGAAAAAAGAGGTCCTAGTTCTTTTCTTCACGTTTTATCTAGTAAAAGTGGTAAAGTTGTAGTCATTATCGATTAGTTCTTATTTTTAATCAAATATCTTCTAATAGAATTCGACAATGATCGGGAAAATGAAGAATTTAGAGTGCTTCGCAGACAAGGATTGGTGGTTCAACCTGACGTGCAGCTTGAAGGCAATTAACTGGAAGAAGAGCCTGATTAATATTGATTCAGTATTGAAGCAAGATTTTAAGACTATCAGGGTAGACAAACCTTTCTTTGAATTGCCATTTTAGTGAATTTTATTTTAAGGTACAAGCTCAGGTTTTCAAGCGCTTTAATAGCTGGCAACCATTCCCCTTAAAAGCAAACTTTGAGTTATGCATCGTGTTAGGTAGAAGTGTTAATTACTTCTTTGAACGAGTTCTTCGGAAGCTATTTATTGATTACACTACATTAAATCACACCTGCCCTTATTTAAAGGTAAACGATATTCCATTTATTTTAAAAATAGTTACAAGATTTATTTGTGTCCTTTCAGGGTGAAAAACTGTTGGCCAGAGATTTGGATTGGCAGTCAACTGATGTTATGAAGTTCCCACTAGCTGGTGGAGCTGGAAGATATCGGCTTGATTTAAAGCTTTTTGGAAATGGAGCCAAAACTAAACCTGCACTTACAGTTATAGGTCATGCTGATGTTACAGAAGAATTGTAATAGTTTGTGTTTGCTAGTATATTCTACCCAATTTCATAGAATAAAGGCACGAAAATGCATTTAAATAAAAGGTGGATCCACACCTAGCAATCGTATTGAAAAATCTGTGAAATAATAAACTATTTAAAAGAAATTAACTTTGGTGAACTTCACACATTTTCAGTATGGTCTATTGCTCAACCGTTAAAAATAAAAAGGCAATGATACAATAAGATCGCGGAAATATTAAATATTATCCAAAAAAAAAAAAAAAATAAATAAAAATAAAAAAATTAGAAAAAACTAGAAGACACAAAAACTTTTTCAATGCCGATATTTATAATAAATATATCCCGGCCTCGATACCCTAGGGTTTAAGGCGGTTCACTACCATCCGCGAGGTTCGTGGTTCTAGTCCACTTTGTGGCATGGTCCTGATAACTTTTCTTCCTTCTTGTCTTCACTCGGTTCACTCTTTCTCCTACCTCTAGCGTAGTAACAAGTGAGGAAACCATCTGCTGGGCTAATACCGAAGTCAGCCAGGTGGAATAAAACTTGCATTCTAAGAAAGAAAGATTGTGACAGCACCAATTTCCCAGAGTTAGTACACAATTGTTAAACGCTTTTTTAAGGCTTAGAAAAGGAAGAAGTTAGGCTTTAAAACAAATTCATACGCGCAACCCCAACCAACTGTAAAACTAATGTGACCGCAGCAGGTCATACTGCTTTTCAGGACTACCCATATATTTCTTGCTTTATCAACGCAGCCGAATGGAACAGCCTTTAACACGATACCACATAAATCCGGACAAGCGTTAAGATAACGAGTAGGAGTGGGATTTGATCTTTTGAGAGCAGAGAGATGAAAGTGCACCTCGGCTGTGTACAAATGCATCTTATCCCACAGCTTCATCAATCTCAGTTCAATAAAATGTTCAATTCACATAAATGACTTCACCGACTAAAGTTCAGTTCATGTTCAGTTCGGGCTTGATATTTTTGTTGTTTCTTCGTCAAAAGTTAGAAATGCAAAAGCTCACTGGAATGCCATTCCATTATTATAGTTGATTATTCTCTTTTGAGCGAGCTTTTACGGCTAACTTCAGTTCGAGTCCAGTTGGACGAAATGAAGTCTATTTTATCATCAGTTTAATATGGGGAAATTGTATGCGATTTGAAGTTATTTTAAAGTTCAGTTCATTAATTTTCTCGACCTTGTGCAGTTCTGTCGGCGAAGCCGGGGTATTAGAATAATAAAACTGAATAAAAGAGGACCAAGAATACTTGAGGAGCTCAAGCTTCCTAGTTTAACCGTTTGAGAGCGGTTAGTTAAGAAATTATGCAAAAGTTTAAGAGTGTAACGCGCTTATAAGGGGAGTATTCGCAGAAGTAGAGCGTCATAAGCAATATGGAAAGCTTTTAAGAAGCTAATCAATAATAAAAGTAGTAGGGCTATGAGGCTATGAAGGCAGTTACATCAACGCTTGTTATCTTAGGTGTGGATGTGGTCTTGGGTGTTAGAGAGCGCCGCCTGTGTGAGATTGGGTGAACTTCGCTGAGTCTTAGATGAATTTGGGGGATTAGGTTGAACTTGCATGTGCCTCAGATGAGCTTTAACGCTGGATGAGCTTTTGAATTTTGCTGTGTTGAACTTCCATGTGCCTCGAATGAGCTTTCGAGTTAGGGGATAGAATCTACAGTTTTGACCTTCCTTGTGTCTTGGGAGGGCTTTCATGCTGACGGAGTCTTGAACATTTACTTCGCGGGGTCAATTATACTGAAACCGTCCAGAAATGATTCATCAAGTTCAGTTAAAATATGTCTCAATGTACTCAAACGAACAAGTTCTTGCTTCAAGATGATTTTTTAAATCGCGTATGAAACCCGGCCAAACGTACGCGGAACGGGTTGTCGAGCTTCGTGGATTAGCGAGGAAATGACAGTACGTGTGTGGGAAAGCAGAGTGTAAAGAAGAATACATAGACGAATTAATACGGGATAAGCTGGTCTTCAATACTTCACAAGATACTGTGCGCATAGCAGCCCTTCAAAAACCAAACCCCAAATATAGTAATGTTCTAGCCATAGCAACAACGTATGAAGCAACAGAGCACACGGTCGTCAAAGGTGATAATTATAGCAACACTATGGAAGAATGGCAGGTGAAAAACCATATTAGAGGAAAGCGATCGCAGGCACAATACCAAGAAACAAGAGTGAAATCGTGTCCAGGATACGGTCGCCAAAGTTCCTCTGCGTAAGTTTCGTCAGCATTCGCATGCTGAAAAGCTAACTGGAACAGAGGACGTTCTCCAAGCATATTTACGCCGCAGATACTCACTCAGCATTCAAGATGGAGTTATTGGACTGTTTTCGTGTAGTCGCCCCTAAGGCTACTACAGACCAACGTTTTGCAGCTCCTCCATGATGGACATTGGGGCATAGTAAGAACTAAACAACTGGCAAGCCGTTACTGTTGGTGGCATTGACATTGATGTACACATACACGAGAAAAATAGCAAATGTAAAATTTGTTAACAGACGTCCAACAGTCCGCGAAAAGAGTTCCTAAATTGGCCTAAATCTCGTTCGCCTTGGGCAAGGATATATTTGAACTTCGCAGGACACTTTCTAAACAGTATGTGGTTGATTTGTGTGGATTCATTTTCAAAATATCCATTTCTCACCAAACTGCACTCAGCGACATCTGATACCACTATACGAGCTTTACAAATTGTATTTGCAATTTTATTTTATTTATTTATTTTATTTTATTTATTATTTACTAATTTAGTACAGGAATGAGTACACAAGACTTTCATCTTTTAGAGTATCAGAAAAGAAAAACATAAATATATAAAAATTGGGAACTTAATAAATAGCCTTAACTAACCTTAACTAGAAAATTACACAAATTAATTAAAACTATTTCTGTGATCATAAAAGCATAGAAGAAAGAACGATTAGAGAGACTGAAGAAGAGAAAATTAAGAGGAGGAGAGAAAAATAGATGCTTGCTTTTTGAACGCCGCGACTGTGCCTATTCTTTGCACCACATTGGGAAGGCTATTCCAAAGCCTAATAGCATGCACAAAGAAGGAGCGACTACCAATTAGGGACAGATGGGCAGGAATAAGAAATTTAATTGATCTAGTGGAGTGCAAGGGAGATAGGAAATCAGACAGGTAACAAGGAATTTTGGTATAGAACACTTTATATAAAAGGACCAGAGCCATGATGTCTAAGAGACGAAAAACGTCACATCCTAATAAGGAATTCCGTATATCCGAGACGTGATCTGTCCGTCTCAAGTGAAAGATATAACGCAAGCAATCATTAAATGCAACCGTTAGTCGTTGACGACAAGACGAGTCAAAAGATATATAAACCAGGGAGCCATAAAGAAAGTGCGGTATCACAAGAGCTTTAACTAGTTTGGCACGGATAGATGGTGATAAGAGACTACCATAGAGCCAAAGTTTACGTAGTGTAGCATAGATCTTCGAGAGCATAAGTGAGACTTGACTGCAGCAGGATAGTTTATAATTAATGGCAATGCCAAGATTATTGACACAGTCAACGAAGGGAAGAGGAACATTATTAAGGAATATGTTAGGAATATTGTCCAGGGACAGAGTGGGACGTCTAAGGACGAGAGCTTTACACTTATTAGGATTTAATTGAAGGAAATTGGATGAACTCCACTGATTTATTTGGAACAGAATATTATTAAAATCTGAGATACAAGATCTAATCTGACTAGGAGGACAAGAGGTATACAACTGGAGATCATCAGCATACAGATGGAAGGAACAACGTTGGATAACAGATATGACATCATTAACATATAATGAGAAAAGAAGGGGACCAAGAATTGAACCTTGTGGAACCCCCAAAGGTACTGGTAAAAAAGAAGACACAGTACCATTATGGCGCACACACTGAAGCCGATTAGATAGAAGAGATGAGAAAAGTCGAACAGCAGAAGAAGAAAAACTATAGAATGCACTAAGCTTGTAGAGCAAAAGAGAGTGAACTACTGAGTCAAACGCTTTTGAGAAATCAAGAAGAACTAGTATTGCTACGTCTCCCTGATCTAGAACTGAGCGAAGATCAGAAGTTACTTTCAATATAGCAGTTTCGCAACTGTGATTTTTACGGAAGCCAGATTGGAATTTAGAGAGGAAGTTATTCGATTCGAGATAGCGCATGATCTGAGCGAAGAGAGTTTTCTCAAAGACTTTGGCAAGGAAGGGAAGAATACTGATAGGGCGATAATCTTTTAAATCTACGGGTGAGGATTTCTTTGGTAACGGAATCACAACAGACTTTTTCCAAAGCTGGGGTACTCGGGAAGTTGTCAGACAATAATTGAAGATATGGGTGACAGTTCCTACAATTAGGGGAGAAATCAGCTTGATAAAACGGGGAGACATTTCATCGCAACCAATGCAGTTAGATGAGATGGACAGCAACGTTTCCAGAACTTCGCAGGAGTCCACACAACGGAAGTTAAAACCATCGATGCTGAATGGACTAGATGATTGAAAGCACGACTGAGTGAGGAGTGTAGGATCAGGAGGAGATTGAATGAAGGAGGCATTGAGCAGATTCACATTCACATCAAACGGTATAGATTCGGAAGCATTAATACCTAATGACCGGAGATTTGACCAAAGTTGTTTGGAAGTTAGGGCAGGATCAAGCTTGCGGGAATAAAACTCACGTTTAGCAAATTTTACTTTACTGTTGATGAGGTTGCGAAGTTTTTTATAAGCACTAAGACAGCTGGGAATCTTTGTTTTACGATAGCGTCTGTACATAAATTCACGTTGATTAATCAGATCACGGATCTCGCGAGAATACCAAGGACACGGGGCAGAAGACCGCTGACTTTTTGTTACTATAGGTACGCATTGATCGTAAATGTGTTGAATAAATGCAGTCAATAGATCAACTTTAGTGTCAACATTAGTGGTGAAATAGATATCATCCCAAGGCATGGAGGCAGTGACTACAGATAGCAGATTTAAATTAATATTTTTATAGTCACGGTATGATACTGAAGAAGATGAGGTAGATGGGGAAAAAGCAAAACGAGTGGAAAGGAATAGTAGGTCATGGTCAAGAAAACTAGGAGGGGAGATTTGACTCTGTCTTATCACAGCATCCGAGGCGGTCGTAGCCAGAATATCAAGTAAGGAAGGATTCAGGCAACTCAGAAATGTTGGTAGTTGATTTAAGATATGCAAATGCAGCGATACAAGAAAATGCCTGAGCGAATCCGTACGAGAATTGGCTTTCAGGAGGTCAACATTAAAATCACCAGCAACAATTATATTTTCATATCGGTGAGAGAGGCTAAAGACAAGGTTGGCAAATTCAGTAGCAATATCAGTGTTAAATATATTGGGTGGGCAGTATACACTAACAACAACACATTTATCACAGGCAGAACTTAATTCTACAGCGATAAACTCAAATTGTGAGCCATAGGATTTGCCCACTACTCTTGAGGAGAGCAAAGATGAACAATATATAGCAACTCCTCCACCAGTACGAACTATGCGATCATTACGATGCAGCAAAAACCAGGAAGCGAAACTAGGGAGGTTGGGATTTCAGGTTTCAACCAAGTCTCACTTACCATCAGAACATGTATTTTTGAACTTTCCAACATTAGGCTAAATTCGTCAATTTTATTTTTTAGACTTCGTGCATTGAGAACACAGATGTTCAGGCCTCCGGAGGAAGAGGAAAGGATATTAAGTAGCAGACGCTGCCTGTGCACACTATTAGGAATAATATTCATAATTGTAAAATGACACAGGACCACATCCGCAGAAACATCCAAAAAGCAAGTAGAAACAAAGTAAGATTAAAGAGAAGGTAAGAGAATAATAAGAGAGAGCGGCTATGATCACAGACAACACAATTTAGGAAAAATCTATCAAAACTTAAAATTAAATACATTGAAAAAAGTGATAAAATTACATACATAACAAATGCTCCACAGTATTGTATGAAGATTTAATGACTTCTAACGCAAACCATGAGATGCGGCTGAATTGAAGAGCTCGTTCAAATCAAGAGCGGAGACAAACTTTCGAGGCTGTTTATTCCTCTCCAGCTGCACATAAACATACCCTCGACGTGTGAATACGGAGAAAACTTTATTAGATCTCTGGAGCTTCCGTGCTAACTGCAGAATGTCGTTATTTTTCGACGTCAAACTTTCATTGATGTATATTTTGCTGTCTGCAGTAAAGCCAAGTTTCAAATCCTTTAGAGTCAAAATTCCATGGCGGCGGCTTTTTTTCAGGAATTCTAGCTGCTCGTTTGCTGACGGAAATTTAACAACCAGCAACGGGCTGTCATGCTTTGAGCTTCCATTCCTAGACTCATCGATTTGCCGCTTTACTGGCCGAAAGACATTGACATACGGCGTCAGCTCGTGCCCTATGGTAGAGGCAATGGAGTTCAAGATCAGTCTTGGATTGTCAGTGTCGCACAGAGGAACCCCTCGAATAATCACATCATGCAGTCGGGACTGGCGGCGCACGTCCTCTAGTTCATTAGAAACGACGGCAAGATCATGTTGAACCGACTCGACCTCACTGCGCAATTCTCCCACTAAGTTGGTAAAAGTGGTACGCATCTCATTCATTTGCGAAACTAAACGCGTTTCCAGCTGTTTCAATCCTTCTTCGAAGGCAGCAGTAGCAGCAGTAAATTGATCATCCAGCACACGGTTGATGTGGGTCATTAACCTTTTTTCTAACAGCTCAAGACGGTTTTCGGGAGCTGAAATTGATGATGATCTTGGTGTCCCCTTGCTGTTACAGCTATCCTTATGTCTGCTGGCCGAGTTCACAGGAGTGCAGTTAGTACCGGCATTAGAAGATTCCACCTCAGTAAATTTGAAGGCCTTCCAGAACCATTGTGCCAGATAATGGTAGTCAGTTTACGTTAGATGAATTTAAAAAGTTCTGCACTTTGAACGGAATCATCCATTTGGTAACAGCTCCTTTTCATCCCGCTTCAAATGGTGAAGCGGAACGATTTGTACGAACCTTCAAGGTAGCGCTAAAGAAGACAATTCAGGGTAGCGAAAACGCTGACTAGGCGGTGCTAACATATCTAGTAACTTTCCGGGCAGCGCCAAACATCATATATAATCAATCACCAGGCAAATTACTTCATGGTCGTCAAGCAAAAATCTTACTGTCGTTGTTACAGCCGAGCAATAAGAGCCTAGTTTGTGCATCCCCTAAACAAAAGTCATTTCGATTCAAGATAAACCAGCTAGACTATATCCACAACTTCAGCCGTGGGCCACACTGGATTCCCGCAGTGGTCGAATGATTTATGATGTTCGTACGCAATATGGACAATTTAGAAGACACCAAAAACCGAATTAAGAATCGCCTTCCGGATGTTACAGATACATATCTATAATTCTGCTACAATTTATTAGTCAACAGGCGACTAATCAAACCGAAGCCAAGCCTAACTGTTCTTCTAGTCCCAGGACACTGAAGTGCCAGGCAGCTCCCATACGGGCTGAGTGTACACTGGATCCGTCAAACTTAGGTCAGTCCAGAGCGCCTTTACCAACAAGATATATGTCGAGCGTCCTTGGCGTGCATTCTACAACAGCCGAGCTTAGACGAACAAGTAGGATACGTAAACCCATAGTACGATCCACGATCTAGAGCTACTACCCTCCTTGAGAGGGAGGAGGGTATTGTATTAAGTTTCATATCATAGTTGACGAATTATATTTGTAAATGATATGGTAATGACATACATACATATACAATAAAAACTTCCTTTTTTTGTGTTGACTGTGAATCAGAGTTGACCTATTATTGATGAGCTGCTGAGCTAAATATATTGCTTAATTGAAAAGGCACTGTTTCAGCTCTTTAGATGAAGGCAAATACGAAGTTTGTTATAAGGCTTTTCGAAAATGACAAAGTTAGAGGACCACTTAACTGATTCAAGCCTGTAGCACATAAGATGAACTAAGTTAAAGGATTGCAACAAATTTTGTGGGACGATTCTGCCTTTCATGTTCTATGAGACCGTAGCGAGCGGAGAGTGGTTTGGGGGTCAAACAACAAAAATGGTTAAAAAAATATTTCAAAAATTCAAAATAGCAAGAGACGAAGTTGCTTGAAACCGTCAGCGATTTCAATTTGTCAATTGAAGTCAATTTGTGCTTAAAAGGACCTCAAGCTTGAAAGTTGTGGGGTTCTCTTGATTTCTTCCAGTTTACATGTTTGTTATGGTACTAGATCAGATTCTGCGCTTTCCTAGCTAAATGAAGAAATGCAAACAAAACATAAGAAATTTCAATTGACACACAAGGAATGACAGCAATGCATAATGAGTTCGGGAGCGATTGAGAGCGCTACTTAGGAGAACATATTTTAAGCGCTGCCAAATATGCTCCGAAGAAGGCATTACTGGAATTTTTCGAAATTTTATAGGACCAAGAAAACGGGCGAACGGCTAACAAAGATCTCGGAAAGTGGTGACACCCGATTTGTCACTTCTATTAAAATCCGAAGAGATCCACTGCAATCAAACACCAAGCAGACCTGTTAGCAAGTCCTAATCCCACCTCCCCGCGGTGCCCCCTGGGGTACTTCTTCGGAAGGAGCTAACGGGAGAGGGGCGAATGGCGAGCTCTCTGCGCCACAAAACAGAGCTTTTAAGTCGGTTGGGCTGAGGGTTAGCAACCCGCTCCCATAAAAAACACTGTTGCTACGAATCGGCAAACAGTGCCTCGGAACCGGATGGACAACACGACGACGACCTTTGCTTTTCGAACAAGGACACGAATCGGATCATGGAATGTGAGAACACTGCTGGTTGAGGGACGGCTGGATGAAGTCCTCAACGAGATGAATCGATATAAAATCAAGATCATGGGACTGAGCGAGACCAGATGGCCCGATGCGGGGGAACATATCTGCCCAAATGGCGAGTCCTTCTTATATTCTGGGAGAAATGAAACTGAAAGCCGTAGGAGTGGTGTCGGCGTAATACTCACCAAAGAAGCCAGGGCTAGCCTCGTTAGCTGGTCACCAGTTTCTGAGAGGATTATTACCGTGCGCCTACGTACCAGGCTAAGAAGTACTACGGTAGTTCAATGCTATGCTCCAACCGAAGACGCAGAAGATGACATCAAAGACGAGTTCTACATGCGACTGAATGAGGTTTTTCGCTCTATTCCAAGGGGAGACATCATTGTATTAATGGGTGACTTAAATGCACAAATCGGTCACGACAACACCGGTCTTGAACAAACAATTGGAAAACAAGGCCTAAGCCAAGTTACCAATAACAATGGTGAGCTTTTCGTTGACTTTTGTTCTTCCCATCAACTTATGGTAGGTGGAACTTACTTTTGTCACAAGAAGATACATAAAGAGACCTGGGTATCGCCCGATGGTAGAACGAGAAATCAGATAGATCATGTGGCCGTCAGCCGCAGATGGAGAACCATTCTGGAAGATGTCAGGAGCTTCAGGGGAGCGGACACTGGAAGCGACCACCATTTGGTAGTAGCAACTATTCGCCTTAGAATCGCTGCAATCAGAAACTTTCAACGTGAATCTATAAACCGTAGACGGTTTAACGTTGACCTCTTGCGGGAGAGCGCTAAAAAGCGAGAATTTGCTGGAAACCTGCAGCAAATATTAAACCAGCAAACCGTTTCTGACGACACAAATATTGAAGACCTGTGGAGTACAACAAAGGGCGCTATATTGACGGCTGCGGAAAGGAGCATCGGTTATGTCCAGAGAAACATGCAACATTGGATCTCGGACAGCACCTGGCAAAAAATAGAACGCAGGAGGGCCCTAAAAAATAACATAAACTCTACAAGCGACCCGGATAGACGTCACCAACTTATTATTATTATTATTATTTATTTATTATTTATTTATTATTTATTTATTAGCATATAGTACACAAGACATTAGTCTTATGATTGTACTTATAAAAAAGATACATAAATTAGCAAAAAAAAAAAAAAACAAAGTTAAAAATAGAGTTACAGCTATAAAAACCAAAACAAAGATACAAATTTTTGAAATTACTTAACAAAATAAGAAATATTAAAACAAAATAAAATTAAAATTAAAATGAAGTGAAATTGTGTTCGAATTCTAATTTGCTATTCGGCCAACCAAGTATTCGATGAGACACCTTTTGAAAACGCTGCTCGATTCCGTCATTTGTATGCTAGCAGGAAGAGAATTCCATAGTTGAGCGACGCAAACAAAGTAAGAACGTTGTCCTGACAAGAGTCCAAAACGCGGAATAAGTACATTGAGGTTTCTAGGTGATTGAGACAACTGAATAAATTCAGAAAGGTAAGATGGTTTACGTCCACGTAGAATATCATGAAAGAATTTTAATAGCCTAAAGTGCATGTAGACATGAAAAGGACAACCTAGGACGTTAGATGAATAAGGTGAAATGTGATCATGCCTACGAAGATTATATATAAAGCGAACGCAATCGTTGAAAGCCACAGTAAGTTTCCTACCACAAGAAGCGTCCAGAGATGGAAATACAACGTGGCCGTGCATTAGAAGAGGCAAGACTAGAGATTTAACTAATCTCAATCGGAGGACACAATTTAACAAGTTACCGTGCACACGCAGCTTCCTTAAGACTCCATAAACTTTGCCCAGTATTCCTTGTATATGGTCGCAACAGGTCATTCTGTCATTTAGAATAACCCCAAGGTTTTTTACTTTGTGCACACGTCCAATGTGAGTGTGGCCCAGGGAAACATGTGGAAGGTCAAGGTCAGAGATATGGGAGTTGGAAAAAACTATAAACTGGGACTTAGCAGGGTTGAGAATCAAGAGATTAGAAGAAGACCAGTCATAGATGTTTTGCAGGTCTGCGTTTAATTTACTTAATCCAAACTCAAGCTTATCTTTAGGCATTGTGAGATAGAGCTGTACGTCGTCAGCGTACATATGAATATTAGAGTTCGAGACAACCGCTGGAAGATCATTAATGAATAAACTAAATAGAAGCGGGCCAAGTATCGACCCTTGGGGAACACCATCTAATAACTTAGCAGGAGAAGAAATAGAGTTTAGTAGTTTAACCTGTTGCGAGCGATTGGTTAAGAAACTATGCAAAAGCTTAAGAGCGGATGACGAAAAGCCAAAGCGAGCGAGCTTCACTAGAAGTAAGGAGTGGTTAACTTTATCAAAAGCTTTTGAAAAATCTAATAAAGCGAGCAAACATACGTCGCGATCATTTAGAGAGTGCCTTAAGCCCGGTACCCACTTGTTGCAAACCGGCGTTTCGTATCCCTGTATCGTTTCAATTGTTGATTGATACGAACAAAACAGGAACCCAAATTTTTCGTGTATCATCACTACGTTTCGAATCATCCAGCCTGTATCATGTTTGATGCGGGAGCGCGATACGGTTATCTGGTCAGTGTGTGATTTGAAGCAATAAAGCAACAGGATACGTGCATGCCCGTCCACACTTCCTCCTAAAGCGTATCGTATCATTCCTTTGATGTGACGGAGAAAAACCGCTAAATGAGAGATCGGGTTTGGATTGTATCATTTCGCACATTTTGAAAAGAAGCGTTGCAATTTTTTTAGAAAAAAATTTAAAGAACGGTGATACGAAACGCCGGTTTGCAACAAGTGGGTACCGGGCTTTATATCAGTGGTAATTTTAAGAAGTGCCGTATCACAGCTATGAGATTTACGAAAGCCAGATTGGAAAGCATGAATCACCTGATTTCGTTCACAAAATTCGAGGATTTGAAGTGCAATTAGCTTTTCAAGCACCTTGGCGAGAAATGGGAGGATGCTGATAGGTCGAAAGTCCGCGGGACATGTCGGGGTTGCACATTTAGCAATCGGCAAGACAAACGCATGTTTCCAGGAATTGGGAAACTTGGAAAGGGTAAGGCAGGAATTAAATAGATGAACTAGAGCAGGCAGGATATAAGGCATAAGCACTTTAAGGAATCTAGGCGGGATATTATCACTACCAGTAGCGTTCGATTTAATTGAGTATACTGCACTAATAACTTCAGTCGAATCCACACATCGGAAACTAAAATCATCCCTTAGAGCAGGAGGGAGTATAGCTGGCTGATTTGGGTAATGGTTGCCAGAGAAGTAAGTGTTTAAGCTTTCTCCGTCAAAGTCAGGAGCAGTTGTCTCATTTTTGCAGTGGACACTTAACTTTCGTAAATTTCTCCACAAAGTATTAGATGGTAGAGATGGATCAAGCTTACGCGAGTAAAAGTTGCGCTTGGCTTCTCTGATTTTGGTTGTGACTAAATTGCGAATACGTTTGTACGAGTTTCTAGCACTTGGGCTTTTTGTAGAGAAGTATCTTTGGTAAAGATATTCCCTCTCGGCGATTAAGGATTTCAACTCCGAACTAAACCAAGGTTTGGACTTATCAGTAAAAGTTTTGCAGCAGATAGGAACAAACCCCTCGTGCAGTTGGGAGATCAGTTCCTCAAGGTGTGCGGTTTTATCATTCACATCAGTGAGAGTAAAAATATTCGCCCAGGGTAGAGATACACATCTAAGTTTAAGGTTGTTATGATCAATATTAGCATAATCACGGAAAAGTATGGTTTTAGGGGGCTTCGGGTCTACTGGGATATTACAGCAACAAAACAATAAATCATGGTCCAAGAAACTTGGAGCAGATATTTGGTTCTGAAAGCTGATCAGGTTCGGGTCACTAACGAGGAAAACATCAAGAAGTGAAGGATGCATCGTATTATAATAAGTGGGGAGATCATTCATTACATTTAACCCGAATTTATGCATAGAGTAGAGGAATAACTGTTGTTGATTGCTCGACCTCAATAAGTTGACATTGAAGTCACCACCGACCAGAATATTGGCATATGTGCGGGATAAATTAGCCAAGACTACCTCAAATTCGAGAAAATTTTCATTATTAAAATTCCCAGGGGGGCAGTAAACACAGATAAGCAGGGTTTTAACGAGGTTACACAGAACTTCAACACATAAGAATTCCATCCCGGGAGAAAAAGAAAAACCTACAATCTTAGATTTAATATTGTCACTCAGATAGATAGCCACACCACCACCAGTGCGGATTCGTCTATCATTGCGGACTAACTTATAACCACTGAGAGAAACTAGCGAAGAAGGTATGGAATCATTTAACCATGTTTCGCTAACGAAAATCGCATGAACGCCGGTATTAAGGAACATTTCACCAAATTCATCAACTTTATTTCTTATGCTACGGGCATTGATAGAAACCACTTTAAATCCTCTACTCCTGGAACTGAAAATTTTGACAAGAGTTCTTACCCTGTTTTCGCCACTGAAATTCACAGACATAAAGATATCAAGACTGGAATCATCAAGCGTAGACAAAAAGGCACTGCAGTTACGAAAAAGCTTAGACCAACACGCAATTTAGAAATCGAACACGATAAGAGATATATACAAAACATAACAAAGATAAAAAACAAAATAAAATAAAATTAAGATAAAATTAAGAAGTTAAATTAAAAATTGAAATAATGATTGAAATTAAAAATAGAAATTTAAAATAGAAATAAAGATAGAAACAATAAAAAAAAAAAGAAAAGCAAAAAAGAATAAATCGTACGAAAACAAAATAAAATAATTTAACATTAAACACTTGAACCTCTATGCTCCAGGGTATCCACCGACGGACATTCTAATTCGCTGAAGTCTCGCACAATCATTTCCCGACTATCGCTCTTTTTTTTTATGCGCACTAGTCCATCTTTCGTAGCAACAGCATGCAGCAGTCCCATTCTGCGTAAGTTTAAGGCCTCACGCAGCAGAAAATTGTTATATTGGGTACTCGGTACTGGGTACTTGAACGGGAGTACTCTCAATTACACCGAGAGGTAAAGAGAAGTGTCCGGCGTGATAAAAGGCAGCAGATAAACGAGCTCGCAGAAAAAGCGGAAAACGCGGCAAACACAGGCAACAGTAAAGTGCTGTACCAAATTACTAAACAGCTCTCGGGAAAGCACTCTACTAAAAAGCATGCCGTTAAGAGTGCGGATGGAAGGCTGCTGTGCAGCGACGAGGAGCAGCTCCAAAGATGGAGAGATTATTTCTTCGCCGCCCTGAATGGCTCACTCACACAGGAACCTCAGGAAAACAGCAACAATGCACAGCCGATAAGAATCAACACCCGGGCCCCATCCAAGACGGAAATAGTAACCGCAATTCATGCGATGGCCAATGGTAAAGCAGCTGGAAAAGATGGCATCCCGCCAGAATTGTTGAAAGCCGACTCAAGCCTCATAGCAGATGCGCTTCAGCCAATCCTCGAATTAGCATGGAACACCTGTACCTTTCCGGAGGATTGGACGGAAGGTATCATAGTCAAAATACCCAAAAAGGGGGATTTAACAATATGCGACAACTGGAGAGGCATCTGTCTATTATCTACTGTGGGTAAAATCTTGTCCCACACTATACTATCAAGAATAAGAGAGGCAGTAGATCAAACGCTTAGAAGGCAGCAGGCCGGATTCAGGAAGGGCCGTTCATGTATAGATCACATCAACACCTTAAGAATAATAGTGGAACAGTCTACTGAATTCCGATCCCCCCTTTACCTTGCTTTCGTAGATTATGAGAAAGCGTTCGACTCGGTTAATAGGAGCTTTATATGGCAGGCATTACGGCGACGTGGACTGCCGGATAAGATAATAGAATTGATAAAAGCCCTATGCAACAATTCCAAATGCAGAGTTCTCCATAACGGAAAATTATCCGACAGCTTTGAGGTGAGTTCAGGAGTACGACAAGGATGCTTACTATCCCCATTACTATTTCTTATAGTAATAAATGACATTCTTGTTGGCGCTCTAGATAGTAGAACAGGCGGCATACAGTGGGGTTTGCTAGATCGCCTTAAGGACCTTGACTACGCAGATGATATCTGTTTGCTGGCCCACAGACATCAGGAGCTAAAAAACATGTTAAACAATTTGGCAACAGAAAGTAGTCTAGCAGGCTTAAGGCTGAATCCGAATAAAACCAAAGAAATGCGGATAAATGCAAACACACTTGAACGAACTGCGCTGAATAACCGTGACGTGGAACTGGTAGATAAATTCTGCTACCTCGGTAGTATTATTACCGAAAATGGTGGTGCAGAAGAAGACGTCAGTTCCAGAATAAATAAAGCACGAAGCGCATATGCATGCTTGTTCCGCATATGGAGATCAACGGAGATCTCAACCAACACCAAATTGCGGCTGTTCAACTCCAACGTTAAGGCAGTTCTTTTATACGGTTGCGAAACATGGAAAGTCACCCAATTCATCACAGGGCGCCTACAAGTCTTCATAAACAGATGCCTACGTCGTATCCTAAAAATCCGCTGGCAAGATAGAATTTCAAATGAAGAGCTATGGCGCCGTGCCGGCCAAGAAAGGATAGACGACCAAATCAGGCGAAGGAAATGGAATTGGGTTGGCCACACCTTGCGACGCGATAACGAAAATCTAGCCAAACAGGCCCTTGACTGGAACCCGCAAGGATCCCGTCGAGTTGGAAGACCTAGAACAACGTGGAGGAGAACCCTACTAGCAGAGGCCGCAACTACTGGGAGATCCTGGTCAGAGCTAAGAGCTGTCGCGCAAAACAGAGTCCGCTGGAGGGCAACTGTTTCCGCCCTATGTCCCACGAGGGATTAAGGGGCACGATAGAAGAAAACGGGCGACCATGAAGGGTACATTAGCATACTCAATAGACCGGTTGACGTTTGATAGGAAGACAAGCAACATTGGACGTGGTTAGTACTTAATTGGGGGACCACTTTGATAAAACTACAATCGCCATTGCACAAGAAAAAGGCAATTGCACAAGATGAACTAAAAATAAAAGACGACACCGAAGTTTATTCACAATATCTACAGGCCTCCATGAATATTCTTCATTAAAAATCATTTTTCACAAAATGTTTTTACGCTACAATAGCTATATTTTGGCGAGGTAGTAAGGTAACTGAAAAAACTGAATCCATATTAAAACCACATTTTGGTTGGTACTGTGAAGCTGAAAATAATAATTAACAACAATTAAAAGTTGTTTCCGATGAGTGAACACTTTAAATAGGACACATCTATTAAAAATGCCACAATAGATTTATTAAACCATCAGCAACACGGATTTCTTGTTGAGAAGTGAATAGTTGGAAAATGGTTAAAAACAAGGTCAGAGTTCTTTTCTTCACTGTTATCCTAGTGTATACCTCAGTGAATGTGGTAATATTTTAATCATTATCAATGAATTCTTAAATTTTAATGTAATATCTTCTAATAGAATTCGAAAGTAGTCGCGAAAATAAAGAATATAGAGTGTTTCCCAGATGCGGATTGGATCAACATGACGTGCAGTTTGAAGGCAGTTAACTGGAAGCAAAGCCTGGTTAATATTGATTCAGTATTGAAGCAAGATCTTACCAGTGTTATGGTAGACAAAACATTCCAATTTTCTATTTCAATCGCGATTTTAGTGAATTTTGTTTTAAGGTACACGCTCAGTTCTTCAAGCGTTATAGCAGCTACCAACCATTTCCCATAAAAGCGGACTTTGAGTTTTGCTCAATGATTGGCAGAAATAGTAACAACAACTTCTTTGTGCCATTTGTTCGTGCAATCATTAATAGCTACACAAACTTAAACCACACTTGCCCTTATTTCAAGGTAAACGAAAGTCCATTCATTGAAAATTACAATTGTTAAGTTTTATTTGTGAATTTTTCAGGGTGAAAAAATAATTGTAAAAGATTTGGATTGGACGCCATCCATTTTGAATTTGCCACTAGCTACTGGAGACGGAAGATATCGACTTAATTTAAATCTTTACGGAAATGCAGCCACAACTAAATTAGCACTTATCGTTGGTTATGCTGATCTTACAGAAGAATAGTCATAGTTTTTGTTTGCTAATATATCTTAAGCAATTTTAACAAATAAAGAAACCGAGAGAAAAGAGAGGTAGTCTTCTAGGCTATAGGTTAAGGCGCCCGTCTACCATCCTGGAGGTCCTTGGTTTGAACCCGCTCCGCAGCAAAGACCTTTCCATTTTCTGGCCTAAATAACTTTCCTTCTTTCTTCTCTTCCATTTTTACAAGAAACTCGCTAATACTCCATAAGAAGTAAGGAAGCTATCTCCTTTTCCATCGCTAAAGTCCATGTTCTGCTGAGGTAGTAGCTTTGTTCCAGAACTCAAATGTGAGATCCGGCGGAAGCAAGAATTCACCCAATTTGTGTTTCTTTACTTTCTCATGACAGAAAAAGCGGGGAAATTTTCACTTCCCCTCGTGCAGGAATTAGCCGGAGGTTTTCGGTCCTGCGATTTCTTGCAAGTTGTCAATTGACAATTTTTTGTATGTGTGTGGGTATCTTGAAAAGCGGCATACACATAGACAATCGACATTTATGTTATTTTCTTCTTGATTTGCAGGAAATTTCCCAAAAAGTGTTTCTTTACTTTCTGGATTTTTGACAAAATTATCCCCACCATTCAAGTAAGTTTTCGCCCGACAAGTTTTTGCAGGAAAAGTACTAGAACAAACCTAGTATGGAAAAAGAAGGACTAAACCGCGTGTTGGGGTTATCAGAAGAAGAAGAAGAGATGTGACGTAGCGAAGTTTCCCTGTCGGACACCCGTTGGAATTGGTAGGATATATCCTAGGATAAATCGGTTCGAATACGAACGCTGCTGGTTGAGCCATCGTACGACGCTTGGAGAAGCCGAGATTCCCGGTCGCCTTTTTTTTCAAATTTGGCACAACAATCGGGACACGATCCGAATGCCATATGTGAGGACATGGAGTCGTTGTGACAAAACATCACCTGCGGCTTTGAATATCTCGGCAGTTACTTGATCTATTCCCGGCGCATACCCATTTCTCAGCAATTTTGTTGCCGTCTTCACCTCTATAATTGTCGGTTCGGTATCGAGACTCTGAGGCCTTGTTGGCTGTTCGATAATCGGCGGTTCGGGTGCTGGACCTTGTGGCCGATCGTGGTTGTATAGCTGGTGACAGAATTCTTTCCACTGCTGCAGGCGCCCATAGGTAGAGGGCACGAAAGTTCCATCCGATTTTTTTATGTTGTCGTTTGTTGATGTTGTTTTGCCGCCTAACCGCCGGATTGTCTGGTACAGCGTCCGGTACTCGTGTTTCGACGTCGCTTCTTCCATGTCGGCCGCAACGTTATACCAGTACGCATCCCATTCTGATTTCATTTTCTGTCGAACTTCTTTGTTTAATCGTCGGTATTGTCCAAAGTCGCTGTGTTTCATTCGCTTCCGCTGATCTACGAGGTGCAGACACCTGTCCGAGATCCATGGCTGCGTCTGTTTACGGATAGGTGAACACAACTCCACTGCCCACTTCACAATAGATTCCAACAATTGCCGTTCTTCTACATCGATATCGTCCAATATTGCGAGCGTCGTGAATTTGTTAGATAGTGCAGTTGGAACTCTCGCCCGATGGTCGGGTTCCGTAGGCACGCCCTAGTCTTCTTGATTGGTGGTGGCGCCGTTTTCTTCGGTCTTTGTAATCGTATATGTAACTTGGCTCGAACAAGATAATGGTCCGATCCACAATCGGACCCACGCATTGTACGTACGTCTTTGAGCGCCGATCGGGATCTTGCGTTGATCAAAACGTAGTCTAGCATCGTCGAGTCGTTGCCGGATTGATTTCGCCAGATTTGTCGTTTGAGTGGAGGGCGGGAGATGCTGTTGCCAACTATCAAATTGTTTGACGCTGCGAATGAAAGCAGGAGGCGTATGCCGTTGTCGTTAATTACTCCTCGTTAGATCTGCTCCTGAATGTGCATTGAAGTCCCCCGCGAGTTTGATTATTTCGGTTCGAGTTATCGTATCCAACGTTTGTTCGTAAAATTCAACCTTGTTCGCGTCCGGGCTGGTCTCGGTTGGCCCATAAACGGATACAATATGGGTCTTGATCGTTCCACTGATGGTTATAACCGACAAATGCTGGGATATCGGTTGGAATGCGAAAACGCTACTGGCAGCCTGTCGATCGGCCATAAACCCGACGTCGGCCTCTCGTCTCTCACCTGCGGAATAGTAAAACTCATGGTTTCGTTATCCGATAGCGCAGCAGCTATAATTTCCTTTTGAGCGACGTGATGTCCTGTTCGTACATTCCACGCGACGAATTGAATTTCCATTTTCGGCGTGACTAATTTGGGTGTTCGGCCAGTTATCCATTTTTCACCAGCATTCCTGGTCCTCAGTGCTAGCGTATCGGCTCCCCCGAATACAGAAGCATTATTTCGTGAATACGTAGTTCGTGTGTCCATGCGGTTTCTCGCCTAGTTTCGTCGGTTTCCCGAATCTGGTCAATTCGGCCGGTCGACTACGCTCCTCCTTTCACACCCTGGACTTGGAACGAAACGTCTCTGTTCCCATACTACCGCGGTAGAACGCTACTTCAGCGATCGAATAGGAGATAGCTTCCTCACTTATTTTGGAGAAAGGGTAGCGAGTCTTTTGCAAATATGGAAGAGAAAAAGAAGGAAAATTTTTAAGGCCGGAAAACGGAAAGAAGAAGGACGATGCGTCGGAGCGGGTTCAAACCACGGACTTCCTTGTTGGTAGTAGTGATGGCAGCTTTTCCTTTGCTTGCACATTTAACAAAACCAAAGCTAGACCAAGACAAGACAGGACTACAGAAGAGTGAAAGACCAAGATAGCAAGACTTTTGGCTCATCACTAAGCGCCAAAAGTCTTGCAGCGATGAGCAAAAGGTCCTGCAAAAAGTCTTGCAAGAAGTCTTGGAGCAAGTCTTGCAGAAAGTCTTGTAGACTTGGCTTGGTCTTGCTAAATGTGGAAGACAAGACTTTTCGTCCATCACTGTAAGACTTTTGGCACTTAATGATGAGCAAAAAGTCTTGCTTTTGCAGTCTTCTCTTGCCCTTGTCCTGTATTGTCTTGGTCTTGCTTTTCTTGCTAAATGTGCAAGGCTAGTCTCGCTCATCCCTAGTTGGTAGATGGGCTAGACTAGAAGACTAACGAGGCCGAGATACTAAAATAATTATTCTGCTGTCTTTTCGTCGTTATTAGAAAAAGTAAACTTATCTGATCAATATATTTTTTTTTTATATTTAATAATTTTGTCTATTTTAGTTTTTTGGATAACAAATGCCATCAGATTATGTCATTGGTTTTTTTTAAGGTTGAGCAATAGACCATGCCGATAATGTGTGGACTTCACATAAATTTATTTTTTTTTTTAAATAGTTTATAATTTCACGGATTTTGCGGCACAATTTCAAGAGTTTGTCTTTATTTGTTAAAATTGTTTAAGATATTTTAGCAAACACAAACTATGACTATTCTTCTGTAAGATCAGCGGAACCAGTGATAAGTGCACTTCTAGCTTTGGCTCCATTGCCGTAAAAATTCAAATCAATTCGATATCTTCCGCCTCCAGTAGCCAGTGGCAAATTGACAATGGATGGCTTCCATTCCAAATCTTTTACAATTATTTTTTCACCCTAAAAAATTCACAAATAAAACTAAACAATTTTGTAATTTTGAATGAATGGACTTCTGTTTACCTTGAAATAAGGGCAAGTGTGGTTTAAGTTTGTGTAGCTATTGATTATTGCACGAACAAATGGCACAAAGAAGTTGTTGTTACTATTTCTGCCAATCATTAAGCACAACTCAATTACGCTGACGCACAAGTCAATTTTCTACCATAACACTGGCAAGATCTTGTTTCAATTCTGAATCAATATTGACCAGACTTTGCTTCCAGTTAACTGCCTTCAAACTGCACGTCATGTTGATAAAATCCTTGTCTGGGAAACACTCTATATTTTTTATTTTCGCCACTACTTTCGAATTCTGTTAGGAGATATTACATTAAAATTTAAGAATTCATGGATAATGATGAAAATTTTACCACATTCACTGAGGTATACACTAGGACAACAGTGAAGAAAAGAACTAGGACCTCGCTTTTAACCATTTTCCTCAACTCTCAAATCAACAAGAAGTGCGTATTGCTGACGGTTTAATAAATCTGTTGTGGCATTTTTAAAAGTAGTTATGTCCTATTTAAAGTGTTCACTCATCGGATACAACTTTTAGTTTTATATCAGTTATAAT
This sequence comes from Thereva unica, assembly GCA_949987705.1. Lineage (NCBI taxonomy): Eukaryota > Metazoa > Arthropoda > Insecta > Diptera > Therevidae > Thereva > Thereva unica. The sequence goes on along the minus strand of OX465282.1, from coordinate 122,524,339 downwards.
ATGTAATAACTAAATCCATTATCATTTTCAGGTTCACAGCACCAACCAAAAAGTGGTTTTAATCTGGTTTCAGTTTCGAATTCGTTTCTTCCCCGCTTCACCGACAAAGTGGACCTACTGTTGCGTAGCCTATGTTAGTTGTAATCTACGTAACGAAAACAAAAACATTATGCTTGTTCCCTTTCTACTCTCAAGTACTCCGGAGTAAAATAGGCCTGCAGCGCATCCCATTTTTTCGCTCGAAGTGATGGAAATGAGATAACCGGTTGAGACTAATTGCAATCGATAGAGGATGGAAAAATACACCTATAGTTGATTTTGGCCGAAGTTTGGACATGGCCAACATATAAAAGAAGCATGAAAATGCCTTTTTTTCGTAAGTGCGGTTTGAACGAAATTTTCACTTTATCTCGCCATTTCTCAGTTGATATTGCAGATATCAATTTCAAATTTTAACATAGTCTAGTTTGACTAATTCCCTAAATATAAAACTTTAATCGAACTGGTTTATCATTTAAAAACAAAATGGCGAATGTTTAAAAAAATTACAACAGATTCGTGAGATTTTTTTTTTTCTCGATTTTTGAAATTCGCTTTTTTGGCTAAACTACCATGCCGATTATACAACTCGCGGGATCGTCCGCGGAGGGAATTTTATTCGGATTTGACGTTTGGCGTATTATAGAATCCGTCGAATGAAAAATAACCAAATGGCGGTAATGCAGTGTGAAAAATTTATATTGTAGAATCCGCTCGTGAATCACACTCTATAGAAAAATTTTCATTACAAATCCGCATCTGCGGAAGTGAAAAATTTCGGTGTAGTTTTTTTCAATAGATACTTATAAAATATGAATTTAAATGTTTTTAATTATACTGTCAATAATTATGAACAAAATAACTTAAAATTCTTTACGCACAACGAACCGAGTTCAGTTTGAAGAAATGGTTTGAATGATGAAAACGTATCCGGATATACATATCTGTGAGAGGAAAGCAGTTGGTGTTTTTATTGTAAACTACACAGGTCCGAGGGTCGCCGTCCACATCACTGCATGCAATGCTGTAGCCGGCTGTCCGCAAGCCCTGTATAGCACCGTTAAGGCAGAAACAGATCCATGCTAGCATGCGAGTCTTTCCTCTCGAGGCTTTCTCCATGCCGGCATGGGAGCTTTTCTGAAAAAGTGTAAACGAAACCAAGCCTGCCTAGCTTCTGTCATTTGAATGTCATTCGTAGTTTTGCACCTGTCATTGACATCTCACTCAAAAATGTGTTGCAATGTTTTGGAAATTCAATTATTTGTCCTATCCTATTCACACAAGGATAGGAAGATGTATGAATGGGATAATGTAGTTTTTACTAAAAACTACATTATCCCAGTCATCCTGCGCCCAATATTTGGGTAATAAGTCAAGAACAAACAATTGAATTTCCAAAACATTGCAACACATTTTTGAGTGAGTGTATGTAAAAAACAGATTTCAGGAACATTGTAAATATTTTTATTAAAGAAAAATTGTGTATAAAATGGAAGAGGATATTTTAAGTGATTTGGAATTGGTGATTAAGTTGTTTCAATTGTTGTTGTCGCTTGTTAATGTTTGTGGTGGTAGAATAAATCGCCGAATGTGGGTTAGAGAAATATATACAACTAGAAATTTTCATGGTTTTTCCAAACAAACGTTTAAAATCATAAAACAACGCGACCATGAACATTTCAGAAAGGTAACGAGGATGTCTCCAGTCCAATTCGATGTCCTATTTTCATTAATAGAGCATAGATTGGTCAAAATTTCAAATAGAGAACCTATAGACGCAGAAACTAGATTGGCTGTAACATTATTGTATTCCGAAAATGAGAATGATTACTTCATTACTAATATTAATGTTTTTTTAAATAGATATTTAAGCCAGGGTGCACCAATGCAAATCTTGGCTTGGTCTTTTAAAATGGGGCTGTCAACAGTACGTGAAATAATATATGAAACGTGTAATATTATTTGGGAACTTCTTTCTGGATTATATTTATCGCCCCCAAATAAAACTGATTGGGAAAGCTACGAACGAGGTTTTTTTGGCAGATGGAATTTCCCGAACTGCATAGGCGCCATCGATGGGAAACATATTAATATAAAATGTCCACCCAATGCTGGTTCGACATATTTTAATTATAAAGGATACCACAGTATCGTTTTATTAGCAGCATGTGATGATAATTATTGTTTTACCGCAGTTGATATAGGGGCCCTTGGGAGTCGCAGCGACGGTGGCATATTTGCTAGCAGTGTTTTTGGGAAAAAAGTGCTCAATGGTGAACTACCACCTTTGCCCGATAAGCAATTGCCTAACAGTAACATTACGTTTCCACACTTTTTTGTGGCTGATGCGGCATTTCCTCTTAGACGGAACATAATGCGTCCATATTCAGCTAGAGGTAGGCTTTCAATAAATATTAATAAAATGTTTTCTATATTTGTAATGTGAAATAAATTATAATTAATTTGTAGGCTTAACAGGTGATGAGGAGTATTTTAACAAACGGCTCTCACGAGCAAGGAGAATAATTGAAAATGCATTTGGCATATTAGCGGCACGCTGGCGGATTCTCACCACAACAATAAATGCGTTTCCCAAGAACGCTGAAAAAATTGTCATGGCCACATGTGTCCTTCACAATTTTTGCAAATTTTGCGGAACCGGAAGTATATTGTCCGGAATCATTCATAGATTCAGAAAACGGTGAACATGTAAATCCTTGTGGATGGCGTGATGAAATAAGTAATCTGAATTCAATTCGGAATATACCGGGAAGCAATTGCCCACGAGAAGCATTTAATTTAAGGGATAAATTAAAAGAATACACTAATCAACATGTAATATAGAATTTAAGTGAAAAGTTGAATAATACATAAGATTTTATATTATTTATATAGAATTAAACTATCCTTTCTCTCTAAATTTTATTTATTTATATAAATATCCCATTTTAATATAGGCAAACAGATATTCTGGGCAAAGTGTGGTATGAACGAGTTCATTTCAATGTGGCGTTAACTAAAACACCATTAAAAACACCGTCACCCTTATTCCACACTCCGTCGGAAGACTTCTACGACGTAAACTTTACGCTACGACGTAACATATTCTGATATTCTGCACCACGAACGGTCCGCGTTAAAGCATTGCCTTATTGGAGCCTTCTCGATTTACTCCGAAAAACAGCTGTTAAATGTCAAAGCAATTTTTTTCGAACTCTTTGGTGTTTGGTGTTTTTAAGTTCGTCGGAGTTTAGAATAACAAAAAGTTCCGAAAAAAAGATTCGGAGTGCGGAATGTCATATTCGGGGTTCGGAGAAAAAATATCATTACGTCGGAGTGTGGAACAAGGGTGCGTATTTTTGCGTATTGGTCCCTTATATCAGAGACCAAAGTGTTGAAGGAATCTACTGCCTTTGTAACCACTTCGTCGTCCCGATTCCTCTTTCTTCTGATGCCTGATGAAGACAATGACGATGAAGGTGACCGCCGTTGTATTGCTTGCGGTAAATTTGATGTTAGACTTGGCGTACTCGTTATCGGCGGAGTGTTACACGAGCCTTCATCATATGAGCTAGGCGTCATTGGCGCTATGATGAATGTTTCACCCTCCGTTCTCACCAAAGCGTCTTCTGTAAAATTCGATATTGTTCTGCATATATTTGATATTGTTAGCATGATTGAGTATATCTACAATAAAATGACTCACTTTGTCACATTGAAAGTATCTTTTAGAAAATTCATCCTCTCTAGATATGGCCATGTTGACGGTTCTGACGCAGCACTGCCAGTTTGCTTTTGTAGAAATTCCTTTCGTGCCCTTTCTCTGAGGGTTTTCCATCTTTGGCGACATTTTTTCGCTGAAAAATGTTATAAATAAATTGATATTACAATTTCCATAAATGTTTTAATTACATACTTGTCTCGCCAACAACTGCTGCAACAGATTCCCACTGTTTTTCCCGCATTTTTGCATTTTTATAATTTACGTCACGTAAATTATACAGTGCGGGACGGGTTTGTATTGCATCGATAAGTTTTTCTTCCATTTTTCCTATTAAATTTTTAATTTTTTACACCGCCACAAACTTTTTTAAAATATCTGTCTACTCTCTGGCATCTATCAAAAAGTGACAGAAGAAAACCTCAGAGAAAAAAATTTCAACATTGCGTAAAACGAGCATCATGCCTCGGCTTCAAGAAAGCATGAAAAGCTCATTCTTCTTCTTCTTCTTTAAACTCCTTTAATCCCTCATGGGACATAGGGCGGAAACAGTTGCCCTCCAGCGGACTCTGTTTTGCGCGACAGCTCTTAGCTCCGACCAGGATCTCCCAGTTGTTGCGGCTTCTTCTAGTAGGGTTCTCCTCCACGTTGTTCTAGGTCTTCCGACTCGACGGGAACCTTGCGGATTCCAGTCAAGGGCCTGTTTGGCTAGATTTTCGTTTTCGCGTCGCAAGGTGTGGCCAACCCAATTCCATTTCCTTCGCCTGATTTGGTCGTCTATCCTTTCTTGGCCGGCACGGCGCCAAAGTTCTTCGTTTGAAATTCTATCTTGCCAGCGGATTTTTAGGATACGACGCAGGCATCTGTTGATGAAGACTTGTAGGCGCCCTGTGATGAATTGGGTGACTTTCCATGTTTCGCAACCGTACAAAAGAACTGCCTTAACGTTGGAGTTGAACAGCCGCAATTTGGTGTTAGTTGAGATCTCCGTTGATCTCCATATGCGGGACAGGCATGCATATGCGCCTCGTGCTTTGTTTATTCTGGAACTTACGTCTTCTTCTGCCCCACCATTTTCGGTAATAACACTACCGAGGTAGCAGAATTTATTTACCAGTTCCACGTCACGGTTATTCAGCGCAGTCCGTTCAATGGTGTTTGCATTTATCCGCATTTCTTTAGTTTTAGTCGGATTTAGCCTTAAGCCTGCTGGACTACTTTCTGTTGCCAAAATGTTAATCATGTTTTTGAGGTCCTGGTGTCTGTGGGCCAGCAAACAGATATCATCGGCGTAGTCGAGATCCTTAAGGCGGTCTACCAAACCCCATTGTATGCCGCCTGTTCTATTATCTAGAGCGCCGACAAGGATGTCATTTATTACTATAAGAAATAGTAATGGCGAAAGTAGGCATCCTTGTCGTACTCCTGAGCTCACCTCGAAGCTGTCGGATAATTTTCCATTATGGAGAACTCTGCATTTGGAATTGTTATATAGGGCTTTAATCAATTCTATTATTTTATCAGGCAATCCACGTCGCCGTAGTGCCTGCCATATAAAGCTCCTATTGACCGAGTCGAACGCTTTCTCATAATCTACGAAAGCAAGGTAAAGGGGGGATCGGAATTCAGTAGACTGCTCCACTATTATTCTCAAGGTGTTAATATGATCAATACAGGAGCGGCCCTTCCTGAATCCGGCCTGCTGCCTCCTAAGCGTTCGGTCAACTGCCTCACTTATCCTAGATAGTAATATATGGGACAAAATTTTGCCCACTGTAGATAGTAAACAGATGCCTCTCCAGTTGTCGCATATTGTTAGGTCCCCCTTTTTTGGTATTTTGACTATGATACCTTCCGTCCAATCCTCCGGAAAGGTACAGGTGTTCCATGCTATATCTAGGATTGGCTGAAGCGCATCTGCTATGAGGCTTGAGTCGGCTTTCAACAATTCTGGCGGGATGCCATCTTTCCCAGCTGCTTTACCATTGGCCATCGCATGAATTGCGGTTACTATTTCCGTCTTGGATGGGGCCCGGGTGGTGATTCTTATTGGCTGTGCATTGTTGATGTTTTCCTGAGGTTCATGTGTAAGTGTACCATTCAGGGCGGCGAAGAAGTAATCTCTCCATCTTTGGAGTTGCTCTTCGTCGCTGCACAGCAGCCTTCCATCCGCACTCTTAACGGCATGCTTTTTAGTAGAGTGCTTTCCCGAGAGCTGTTTAGTGATTTGGTACAGCACCTTACTGTTGCCTGTGTTTGCCGCGTTTTCCGCTCTTTCTGCGAGCTCGTTTATCTGCTGCCTTTTATCACGCCGGACACTTCTCTTAACCTCCCGATGTAATTGGCTCATTCTGGGCTGCCACATTTGTTAACCCGTGTAAATAATTTTGACAAGGCCTTGAGGAAAGTCTCAGGCCTTGATCTGTTTCTACCTTTACTTACCCATGGCTTCTGTACAAGAGCCACGTCAATAGGCACTGTACCACCCGCATCCTTTTTTGAGCCAATCTCCTTGACTCTAATTCGGCCGAAGCCGTAGAATAGGGACATGCCCTGCTCTTTAAGCTGCGTGAGCGACCTCTCGTCAATGCTAAGGGCAAGAGTTTGACTATTCTGGTCCACCTTCCTGCCCATCACTTGCCAAGAGGTCACCTCAATTGTCTGGTTCTGAATTTCCAGCCTGCAGAGCACATGTTCCGATTCCCTAACATCGTTAGGAACCCAGAATGCGATCCGCTTGTATTTGGGAAGGTCCTTTTTCTCGATTACGTTGAGGTTGACCCCTTCCCACACTTTCAGCCTGGTGACAGCATTTGTCAGCTATTGGCTGGTGGATTCGTTGGCGCAGGTGACCTTAATGAGATCCCCTGCCGCCTTTACACCTAAAAACTGAGGCGGGCAATCGCCTTTACGACTTTTGTCCACTTCAGTCACGATGGTATCGCAGATAAAGGAGGATTGCTCCTCCGTCCCAAAAGGCTATAAGGCAAACTATGGATGAATGACCTCTCACAAGAAAATAAGAGCTATCATTTAAAAATGGAGCAGCTTGGATTTGAAAAAATAAATTAAAACAGTAATGCTTAGAAATTAAGTTAAAAATCAGAATTACATGTAAGGAGTAATTTTAGGAATTATTAGTCATTACTCATGAAGGCTGATTAATTCTGTGACTAATAGCCACGAAGGCTGTATTTTTTTGTGATATATCTTACGAAGAGAACTGACTAATTTTCATAATGAATAAAACATTTTATAAGTTAAAAACAATGAAATTTTTATACCACAAAAAACAAAACCCAAATAATTAGTTTTTGCACTTAAATATTTATTTTTCTAAGGATTCGCGAAAATATCGTGGAAAATTTGACAGCTAGTGGTGAAATTGCAGTTTCAGTGCGGATCGATAATGCAGAATTCCGTCGGATTCTATAATGCAAATATGTATTTTCAATTTCAAATTTTCAATTTTTTTGTTAGAAAGTTACATATATGTAAGTGTTTGTGTGTAAGGGAGAACCATAGTGATCCAAGCGACATTTTTGTCAATATTTACTTTTTGAATGGAATTCACAGAAAAAAATAAAATCTTTCATGCCATACTAATCCAAGCACATTAATAACGTCTCATTCCCATACAATCTCAATCTGCCACTTTAGCCTTAAGCTTCCAAAACCCTATTTTTCCAAAACCCTATTTTCTTTTTTTTTTCCAATAAATATATTTGAATAAAACAATTTTTCTTTTTTATTCTAGTACACTAGGCATCACTTCATTGCAAATATAACCATAACAAATCGTCTATTTTTTAACAATAAGTAAAAATGCGTTTGCATCATTATCTCAAAAATATGCAAATGTCCCTTGGATCACTATGGTTCTCCCTTACACGATTTTCATCATAAATTTTTATCCGATTAAGGTTTGATTATATTTTCCTATTGGGTAATTTATTTAATTTTAATTCATTATATTTATTTCCATACAGATCTCAAAATGTTTACTAATGGCAAAGAAGTGAAGTGTTTTTTTTTTTGTGATATCTTTTTAAACGAGCGCGAACTTGCTGCACAAGAAAGTAAAAAAGGAATCGATGCCCTTCTTGAGTCTGCTAACCAAAATAATGATGGTATTTCAAGAAAGTTATTTGGGTGTTTCTCTGAAAACTGGTAAATTTTTGCAAGAAATCTGTCCCAGCGACTTTTTTACCTGAATATGAAAAAAAACTATATTTATTTATTTATTTATTTATAAGCCAAACAAGGCTAACTTAAATTACATTATATTACTTTTCTTATAATATTCAGTCTTAAAAATTACACTGGCTAAAGATATTGTTAGTGGGAAGGATTCATACTATAAGTAGGGATCTAAGTTTTTTCTTGAAGGATATTTTGTCAATTGTAGGGGAAAAACATGATCCATGGCTATTGAAGACCATACAACATCTGTTGACGGGCTCGTTTCTTCCATATTCAGTGCGGTCCGGGTATTCCTTAAGAAGTATCGTATGTCTTGTATGTCGAACATCATCATTGAATTTGATCATACGCGATAGAAACTGTACTTTAAGGTTGTCAGTCCAGGGTAAGGCATGAAATAAGCATTTTTCTCCTCGCCGACACACAGTGGGGCTCGCTCATAGAAGGTTCTGCTCAAAACTCAATTTTCAAAATGTGGAAATTTTTCAAAAAAATTGTATCATCGTAGTTGTAATAATGTACCAGATCACGTGTAAAAATATGAAGTCGCTAACTGCTATGAGTTATGGAGCGCATGAGCATAAAGTTCATAGTTGAGGCAAAATAATACTTCTGCGAAAAAGGAATGCCAGTTTATGCGCGATATAAAAACATTAATTTCTAACGTTTAACGATAAAATCTATGGAAGTGTATTATGTCGGTGATCAAGCAAGGTATGTTAATTCTTACTTCATTTTGTATTATATATGATAAGTTCATTGGTTTATGATACAGGGCTTAAAATTTGTGGTAGTGTATATTTTTTCGTAGGAGGTTATTTAAATGACATTTTCTCTAAAATGCGCAAAGTTCTATTTTTGATTCTTTTTTTATTATAAAAGGAAGGCTTTGTATATTAGTTAATCGAAAAAATTAGCAATAGAACTTTGCGCGTTTACGAAAAAATGTCATTTAAAGAACCCCCTACGAAAAAATATACACTACCACAAATTTTAAGCCCTGCATCATAAACCAATGAACTTATCATATACAGGCGGGCCTCGATTTTTAATTCTCGGTTCGCTTTTTTAATTCTCAGTTTCGATTTACGTCGGCAAAATTTCGATTTACGTCGGCATCTTTTTTTTTGTGCATGAATATTACTGCGAATTTCCTTCGTTCTTCATTCTTACTACCCGAAATCACTAAGCATATAATACTATATTATATTATATGCTTAGTGCCGAAATGCACATCTCTATAGTCCGGGAGGCAGCGTTGCATTTTGGCGGCTCATTTCTTACCACTTGATTTTTTTGCAATTGATAGTTTAGATAAGACTAATAACAGAAACAACCGTCAGACGCCAGTATCGTGGTGGGGGTGGTCGTGGGAAAATGTGAAAGTGGTAATAAAAAAAAATTCGTCGGCTTATTTCTTACCACTTGAGCATTTGCACAGTTATTGTTTAAATGATAATAAAAATTATAAAAAAAGTCAGCTGCGTACCTATTGGGGGATTATACGTCAGTCGCTTGTATAAACCTGTCAAAAAAACACATTTTCTAAAATCATTTCAAATTCAATGAAACTTATACATAAAATTTCTTATATAATTAGAAGAAGAAAAAGCATAATCACCTGTATGCACAATGGGGGTAACACCGTCAGCTGACAGATAATAAGTGCTGATTGGGTTTTTAACGTTAGCATTTTATAATGTATTCAAAAAAGAAACTGCCTATCTTCACAACGTTATGCCGGCAGCTATCGACAATTTTTTGTGAATATAATCTGTAAACACATTATTTCAAAAGATTTCTTGCGGCTGGAAAACAGCTTGGCTACAATATGATGGATTAAATCCATTTTGTTGTATTGTGAGCATTGTTTTACTAAAAAAATGAACTGGCCGTCAGCTGTCAACATAACGGGGGAAAGATAGTCAGCTAGGTCATTTTCTTAGTAAAACCATGCTCACAATACAAAAAAATGGATTTAATCCATCATATCTTAGCCAAGCTGTTTTCTAGACGCATGAAACCTTTTGCAATAATGAGTCTACAGATTATATTAACAAAAACTGGCCGTCAGCTGTCAACATAACGGGGGAAAGATAGTCAGCTAGGTCATTTTCTTAGTAAAACCATGTTCACAATACAAAAAAATGGATTTAATCCATCATATCTTAGCCAAGCTGTTTTCTAGACGCATGAAACCTTTTGCAATAATGAGTCTACAGATTATATTAACAAAAACTGGCCGTCAGCTGTCAACATAACGGGGGAAAGATAGTCAGCTAGGTCATTTTTTTAGTAAAACAATGCTCACAATACAACAAAATGGATTTAATCCATCATATTGTAGCCAAGCTGTTTTCCAGCCGCAAGAAATCTTTTGAAATAATGTGTTTACAGATTATATTCACAAAAAATTGTCGATAGCTGCCGGCATAACGTTGTGAAGATAGGCAGTTTCTTTTTTGAATACATTATAAAATGCTAACGTTAAAAACCCAATCAGCACTTATTATCTGTCAGCTGACGGTGTTACCCCCATTGTGCATACAGGTGATTATGCTTTTTCTTCTTCTAATTATATAAGAAATTTTATGTATAAGTTTCATTGAATTTGAAATGATTTTAGAAAATGTGTTTTTTTGACAGGTTTATACAAGCGACTGACGTATAATCCCCCAATAGGTACGCAGCTGACTTTTTTTATAATTTTTATTATCATTTAAACAATAACTGTGCAAATGCTCAAGTGGTAAGAAATAAGCCGACGAATTTTTTTTATTACCACTTTCACATTTTCCCACGACCACCCCCACCACGATACTGGCGTCTGACGGTTGTTTCTGTTATTAGTCTTATCTAAACTATCAATTGCAAAAAAATCAAGTGGTAAGAAATGAGCCGCCAAAATGCAACGCTACCTCCCGCACTACTACTATAACGTGCCCAAGCATGCCCAATTTTTTTTCGCAGAAATTTCTTTTCATCGCGGTGTAAAATTCATGGATATGTATTTCTACACGGGTTATATGTGCATGTACTACATACTACAGTTCTGTTTTGTTTCTGAGGCTGACGAGCGGTGTTAGCTTAGCGGTGTTGTTGCTTTTCGGTAATAAAAGATTTTATTTTTGTTAGATTCGATATACATACGTCGTTTCGGTTTACGTCGCGTTTTCCCGGTCCCGAAAACGAAGTAAATCGAGGCTCGCCTGTAATACAAAATGAAATAAGAATTAACATACCTTGCTTGATCACCGACATAATACACTTCCATAGATTTTATCGTTAAACGTTAGAAATTAATGTTTTTATATCGCGCATAAACTGGCATTCCTTTTTCGCAGAAGTATTATTTTGCCTCAACTATGAACTTTATGCTCATGCGCTCCATGACTCATAGCAGTCAGCGACTTAATATTTTTACACGTGATCTGGTACATTATTACAACTACGATGATACAATTTTTTTGAAAAATTTCCACATTTTGAAAATTGAGTTTTGAGCAGAACCTTCTATGAGCGAGCCCCACTGTGCGACAGTGGCATAAGCTCTAAAACTTTGAGCCGGTCATTGTAGGGTGGCAGGCTTCGAAAATCGTGCGGATCATGCAGATGTCTCAAAGCAAAAAGGAGAAATTTCTTTTGAACAGATTCAATCCTGATCCTGTTAACTTCGAAAATGGGATCCCAGACCGAGCAAGCGTATTCCAGGATTGGGCGGACTAAGAAACAAAAAAGTGTTTTTGTAACCCATACATTACCGAACTCTTTAGCCCTTCTCTTTATAAAGCCAAGAAGCTTATTGGCCCTGGCAGTAATATTATCGTAGTGCATATTGAAATTTAGTTTCTTGTCTAGGACAACACCTAAATCCACAATATGATCGACATGCTTCAATATCTTGTCATTGAGATAATAGTTGTGCAGCTGAGTGGTTTTCTTTCGAGAGAAAGTAATTGCATGGCACTTGTCAGTGTTGAGATGTAATTTATTAACTATGCACCAATCTTGCAATACTTTGAGTTTCGACTGGAGAAATGATACGTCGGCTTGGGACTTAATGGTGCTATATATTTTTAGGTCATCTGCGTAGAAGAGATGAGGAATATTACCTAATTTTTCAGATAAGTCAGAGATGAATATATTAAAAAGTAGAGGGCCTAGATGGCTGCCTTGAGGAACGCCGGAAGTGACGTCAATCTCCTTTGATAGAAATCCTTGGAATCTGATAACCTGTGATCTTCCATCAAGATATGATTTTATCCATTCCAGCGAAAGTCCCGAAATTCCAAATTTAAAAAGCTTTGAAATTAAGGTATTGCGGTCAACTCGGTCAAAAGCTTTGCTGAAGTCAGTATAAACAGCATCGATTTGATAACCGTTTTCCATCCCACAAAGCACTTCGGAGGTTAGAACCATAAGGTTAGAAGTGGTTGAGCGCCCTTTTCTGAAACCGTGTTGTTCTTCGTTGAGATGAGGATCGATTAAGGGGGCGATCTTGTCATGAATAAGTTTCTCGAAAAGTTTAGGGATTGATGATAAGATAGCAATGCCTCTGTAGTTGTCGACCGATTGTTTATCAGAAGCTTTATGAATTGGCGTGAGGTAGGATTTCTTCCATATATTAGGAAACTTTCCTAGCGATAATGATCTGTTAAAGATAAAGTGGAGCGGAAGCAGTACCTCTTTTGAGCAGCGCTGCAGGAGAATTGCAGGTACATTGTCTGGGCCGTGACCTTTATTAGTGTCGAGATTATTTAAACCGGACAGTATATCGTCAACAGACAGGGAAAGATTATCTATAAGATTATTTATAAGAAAAGTGTCAGTGTGCGTATTAGAATTGGACTTGGGGCAATAAACTTTGCTGAACTTATCAGCAAACATGCTACAGATCTCTTGGGGGCACGAAGAGTGTTTACTACCGTTTGTCATTGTTGTCGGATAGCCTAAGGTCTTTCGTTTTGTATTAACAAAAGCGAAAAACTTCTTGGGGTCATTTATGATGCTATTTCCGATAGAGTTGAGATATGTAGTATAGGCCTCGCGTGACCTAACACTAAATTCAGGGGCTAACCTAGTGTATGCTAATTTCAAATCCGCGTTTACGTTGGGGTTATTTCTAATCATATTATACAATTTATTTCTATGATTACGAAGCGAACGAATATCCTTATCCAGCCATGGTTCCGATAATTTATCCCTTTTTTTAATCCTGGGTGCATGTTTGTCAATGATGCTAAAAAGAATAGTACAAAAGCATAATACTACTTCGTCAAGATCATTACCTGATAGCCTATGCTCCCAGTCAACCAGGGATAGTTCACGGCCAATACTGATATAATTCGCATTCTTGAAGTCGTAAATAATTGTGTTAGTGTAGGAGGTACGATAATTAGAGACTGTGGTATTAAGTTCAAGAATCCATGCGAAGTGGTGAGTAGTATTAGTGAAAAGGTTCTCCTCTTCGGAAGCGGGTAGGATTTTCAGCTCTTCGTGTGAATTGGTGAAAATTAGATCTAACCATTTACCGCAAGAGTTAGGGAGTCCTAATAATTTGATGTAGACCATTGCCATAAAAAGTATCGATAAACTTTATATCGATGGAGTTTATGACATTAATCGGAAGTAAGTTATTATCTTCCTCGTCAGGAATAAAGGTTATATTGGGGCGATTGAAGTCCCCTAAAATAAATATATCCTCGTTATCGTAAAGCGATTCATTGGCCTCATCTAATATATGAAGTAACTCATCATATTTAGATTCGTCAGAATTGGGGGGTATGTAGAATGTACCGATAGATAGGTGTTTTTTGCCCGATTTGACTCTAATAAAAACATGTTCAAAAGAAAGCGAGCGATTAGTTATGAGCAGTTCGCTATTTAAGGAGTCTTTTACTGCTATAAGAACCCCTCCTCCTCTTGAAAGACCGGTGGAGTTGTAGTTTCGATCGCATCTATATTATGGTCCAGTTGCAATCTAAGATCTCTTCATTATGGAAAGTTTCATTGAGCCAAGTTTCGGTGATCACAAGTACATTATAATGACAAGATTTCGAGTCAATGAAAAAGTTGTTAATTTTGCCTCTCATACCACTGCAATTGTGGTAAAAAAGCTTTATGTTTTCAGGCAGGTTTGGTTTGGGATAATTCGGGGTACGGAATTTCTTTGGAGAAGTGCCTAGTTAGGGCCGATAATATCTGGTCATTTCATCCCGGCTTTTCTGCAGCTGAGATACATGAAGTGATCTCACATGCAGGGAATAAGTGGAAACTAAATAGATATCTATCTGGTGGATAATAAACAGTAAGGGACCCATATATATTTGTTTTATTTTAGGACTTATTGAGCAAATTTAAAAAATTCGACACAGTGGACTGTTGCATATGTCAGAGGGACTGTATATATAAGTGAAATAAGCATTTATTAGTAGCATATATACTTTAAAAACATTCTTTATAACGCATATATCGCACTCTTAGAATGAAACTGACCTAACTCAAAAATTATAATTTGAGAGAAATGAACAAAAAAGTACAGTGTTCATGCATAAGTGAATAGTGCGATCAACAAAAGTGACCTATATATACGTAGTCCCCTTTTTTACACATAATTCGGGCTATTTCTCACCCTAGAGTTTTAGAGTTCGAGGGCTTTTTAAGGGTCAGTTTATATCAAATGAAGTTAAAGGAATTTTGAGTTAGGTCACTTTCATTCTAAGTGTGCGATTGTATAAAAATAAAACAGTCTTCTTTGGTAGTTCCAAGTTCTCTGTGTAGTTCCAAGTAAACTTGTGAACTTGTGTTTCTTCCTTAGACACTTTCTTTTTTCTCGAGCCATGATTAAAAGATGGTTATAGACCTAAAACAAAGGCAAAAGTACAATAACAGTCCCCTAATAAATGAAACAATCCCCTGTTTCTGTATGTGGCGGAGACCTGTTGACAAGGGACTGTTGGCAGGGGACTGTTTAATTTGTGTAATTGTTACGGTACCATAAAATCCCTTTATTATTACGTTATTTTGTTATATAGAAACAATATAAGACATCTTATTTAAAACGATGTACAATATAGATAACTGGAAAACTTTAAAAAAAGAAAAATAACACTTGACAGGGGACTGTCGAATTTTGCGTACCGATGCGCGCATGTGCCACGCTAACTCGTGTAACACTAAACAAAATGAGGTATAGCTACTTTTGGGGGTAACAGAGCTAACTTCATGTCATTCATGTTTCGTTACGCCTATTAACAAGTCTGTCTTTACTGTAGATGGCCTGCTGCGTAACTCCAAACTTTGGCAGGGGACTGTTCATGAAATTCGGGGACCAACTTTAGGATAAATTAAACTAATCAAAAAATAGTTTAAATAAATTAATATTAGAATCTACTAGCATATCATTTCATATTGATTAAATTGTGTTATATAAGTTTGTTTTTAGAATATTAGTACAATTAATGAACTCAATAGAAAATATTTTGGTTTGGTGACCGGCCAGGGGACTGTTTTTAGACCTAAAAAATACGTTATTGAAACCATATAGGTTTTTAAGTGAGATATTTTCAATATTGTATACTATAGTTCAGATAGTTATAAATTGAAATTTACAGAAATAATAAATATTTATCCCCATAGTCTACGTAATATTTGCCAAAGACAGCATTAATCTATAATATAAAAATAAGTCGGGTTTTCCTTCCTGACGCTATAATTCCAGAACGCACGATCCGATTTCCACGGTTTTGCATTCGTTGGAAAGGTCTATTGCAAAAAAATTTCAACAGAAAAGCAGGCGGTTGGTCCATAGCAGCCATCTCAAGAGGACGGATTACCATTTTCTTTACAACCCCTCGACATGGATGTAGGAAACCTTGATGGGCTTCCGAAATACGGAAAAATGCACGGATATCACTTAAACAGTTTTATTAAAAACAATACAACATAAATTACTACGCATTAAACAATACAAAAACAAATTACTGCGCTTTATACACGTCTGTTCTTCGCCATTCCTAAACTCAACTGACTCATTCTTTGTCCTTTAACAATACCAATAAAATTATAAGAAGAGAGTGTTCGAGCTTTCAATAAGGATTGCCAGATCGCAATTTTTTAGGAATCTCCGATCCTACATTCGGCCATCCTGACATCTCATTCGGCCCGGATGAGTTTCCCCACCTCTTCATACCGTCAGCCGCAGCAGTTGTCCTTCCTGGCCCTTCATGGTCACCGACCTTTTCTACCGTATAACGGTCGTGCCTATGGACCTCTACTACTTTATAGGGTCCTAAATATTTCGGTTTCAATTTCAAGCCAGCCCCGAATTGAGTTCTCCTAATCGCCACTAGGTCGTTCAACTTATAGACAGTTGAGGCTTTTCTCCTTTTATTGAACCCCTTATAATTCTCCTGTTGGATCCTTGCTATAGCCTGTTTAGCTTCCTTGCGCACGTTTTCTTTTTCTTCTTGGAGGTCTTTTATGTTATCTTCTTCCAATAAATCCCTTAAAGCCGGGAAATCTCGTACCTTCATCTCTAGTCCAGTCAATATTTTGAAGGGTGAAAATTTGGTACTTCTGCTTGGCGTATTATTTATTAGCTGTTGCGCTCGATCCACATGTTTATACCAGGCGGAGGGATCCTCAATCGACATTTTTGCCAGTAAAGGAATCAATATTCGATTTATCCTCTCGACCTGTCCATTCCCACGGGGAACTCCGGTGGTGATGAGTAAGTGCTGAATATCCTCTTCCTTACAGTACTCCTTAAATTTATTAGCGGTAAACGCGGTTCCTCTATCAGTTGTAACCCTTTTTGGGTTTCCAAAAATAGCGGATTGCTTCCTCAACCGTTCGATGGTTTCTTCACTTGTTGTGCTCTTGGTTGGATATAGCCACACGAGCTTTGAGAATGCATCGACGACGACTAAGATGTGATTGTATTTCTTTTTTGTGTCCTCCATAGGACCAATATGGTCAATGTGATAGGTTAGGAGGGGTCGATCTTCCTTATCAATAGGTGTTAAGAATCCCTCTTGCTTCCCAGCCTTCCGCTCAGCCATGATGCATTCGATGCAGTTTGCTACACTCTGGGTAACCTTAGATTTTAGATCTGGTATAAAGTAGTTTTTCTTGATCAATTCCTCAGTTTTCGAAGTTGAAAAATGCCCTTGTCGATGTGCTGATTTAATGATCTCGTCTTCCATCGACGACGGAATTACTATAAGCTCTTTAGCAGCATCTTTGAATACGATATCATTTTTTATGTAGAAATCTTCATAGTTTGTTGTTTCCAATATCTTTCTTATCGCCTTCAAGTAGCTATCTTCCATCTGCGCATGCCGGATACGGTGAGTAGTTGTACTTATTATCGGCAGAGCAACTCTGCTAAGAGCATCGACGTGTCTCATTTTTACGCCTGATCTATGCTCAATAATCAAAGTCTTGTAGGAATAACGCCCATCGAGCAACTCTAAGCGGCACGTCTCTTTTTTTCATAGTCATTACAAACGCGTTGCAGTCCGTCACTATCTTCACTTTCCTCCCTAGAATATAAACTCTCCATTTCTTCAAAGCCTGTACTATGGCGAGTACTTCCAGCTCATATGAATGATAACGTTGTTCGGCGGAGCTCGTTTTCCGACTCATATATTGAACCGGGTGCAATTGTTGATCATCGTTGTCCCTCTGCAATAATATAGCGGCGAACCCATCTTTGCTCGCATCCGTATGGAATTCAGTGTAGGCATTGGGGTCAAACAGTTTGATGACTGGTGACTTAGCCAATATTTCCTTTAGCTCTTCAAATGCGTGTTTTTGTTTATCTCCAATCTCAAATACGGCCTCCTTCTTCAATAAATCACTTAAGGGTTTAGCTATAATCGCATAATTCTCGATAAATCTGCGGAAATATGACGTCAATCCCAGGAATCTCTGTAATGATTTCTTATCTCGAGGTACCGGATAATTAGCTACGGCTCTAGTTTTCTGTAGTGATGGTCGTAAAGTACCATCCTCCACGACATAACCTAGGAATTCTATTTTATTTTGCATTATTTGAGATTTTTCCCAGTTAATCCTTAATCCGCTCTTGCCAGCTACTTCTAGGACTCTGTTGAGTCTTCTTATCGCCTCATCATAATTTACAGCAGGAATAACTATAGATCATCCATATACGTGAGTAATATTCCTTCTATTACTAATTCATTAAAAACAGCGTTTATAAATCTGGTAAATACTGCTGGAGCATTACAAATTCCGAAAGGCACCTTAAGAAACTCATATTGTCCGTTGTGAACAATAAACGAGGTGTATTTTCTAGAATTCTCGCTTATTGGAACGTGGAAAAATCCATTGACGAGATCTAATGTCGTAAAAATTTTAGCCTTCTGTAACTGATCGAGGACATCATCTATCAAAGGCATTGGAAAATGGTCTTTTACTGTTTGCTGATTAATTTTCCTGAAATCACAGCATAATCGCTTGCTGCCGTCCTTTTTAGCTACTAGTATTACTGGCGATGTAAATTCGGAATTACTTGGCCTTATTATTCCGTCTCGCAACCATTTCTGTACCTGGGTTTCGACTTCTTTTTTGTCCTCCGACGACATTCGCCTTGGCCTCTCATAAATCGGTATTTCTTCTTTTAGAATAATTGACATTTCAATGGGTGATTGGACCTTTTGTTGGGGTGTATATTTTTCAATTAGATTGGTAACGATTTCTTTCTCGCCTGGAGGCAAATGATCTAGATTTACTTTCATCGTCGTTTCAAAATCTTCCTTGAACTCAGTTAGATGACAAATAGATGTAAGCTCATAATGGAGATCAGTTATTTTATTTAAATCAGTATCGGGTTTTCCTGTTTCTTCCTAATATGCCTTTTGTTGGTTTGACTCCCTTGGGCTAAAATGAGCACCTCTCTCGTCTAAAAATAACCTAGCTTGTTCTAGCAAATCGTTACCGATTAGGAAGGGGTACTGTATATCTTTCACAGCTACTACATAGCATGTGATCTCAAAGTGAAAATTATCTACATCTAATCTGGCTTTAAAGAATCCTGTTGTTGCAACTTCCTGGTCGCCTAAGGTTAACACCTTTTAATCCATTTAATGTGTCTTGTCTACATATGGTTACATCACAGTCTGTGTCTATGAAAGCCTTGACCAATGTACCTTGGATGCTGACAACCTTCATCACTCTGTTTCTATTAAAGGCAAGGTTTACATTTGGCTCTAATTTAACCTTACCAGTTTGTGTTGTTTGTATTTTACATTCAAATGCCTTGTGCCCATAACCATCGCATTTGAAGCATTTGTACTTTGTGTCACAGGGCAGTTATTTGCAAGGTGTGCCACATCGCCACACTTGAAGCATGACTTTTGCATTTTATCTTTCTCAGTATAATTATTAGATTGCTTGACTTGCCGATTTACTTGATAAATTAGCAAATATTCCACATCTCTTTTACGCGGATGATCTCAAAATTTATAGTGTCATTAAGACCCAAACTGATGCTACCTTCTTGCAGACAAAGCTCAATGCCCTACACGACTGGTGCACCATGAACAAACTGCAACTTAACACCAGCAAATGTCATGCAATTACCTTCTCCCGCTTAAAAAACACACAGACCCATAACTATTATCTCAATGGCATAATGTTGAATCAGGTTGATCATATCGTAGATCTAGGCGTCGTCCTAGACAAAAAACTCAATTTCAACCTGCACTACGATAATATAACTGCCAGAGCCAACAAACTTCTTGGTTTCATTAAGAGGAGAGCCAAAGAATTTGGTAATGTATGGGTCACAAAAACACTCTTCTGTTCTTTGGTCCGCCCTATCCTGGAATATGCGTGTCCTATCTGGGATCCTATATTCCAAGTGAGCAGTAGGAGGATCGAATCCATTCAAAAGAGATTTCTTCTTTTTGCCCTGAGACATCTACACAACCCCCATGACTACCAAACCCTGCCGCACTATTTGGACAGGCTCAAAGTGCTTGATCTCATGCCGTTGTCTAGCAGGAGGAAACTGCTCATATCTTGCGTTGCCTTTGACGTCCTAAGTGGAAAGCTTAAAGTGCAGTTTCTGTCGGACAGAATCAAATTCAATGATGTAGTTCGACACACACGACACACTAAACTACTTAGGGAATATCCACACCGCACCGATTACGCAAGGAACGAGCCCGTCAACAGATGCTGTATAGTTTTTAATAGCCATAGCTCCTCTTTCTCCCCTTCCCTCAACAAGGCATCCTATAAAAAAATACTCAAATCCCTACTAACATAACCCCTTCTGACAATAGTAGGTTTTTAGCAGCTATCGGTAGTTATAGTAATATTATATTATATTATAAAAGATACATATGTTTAATCTAAGTACATATATGTATACCTAGTTTAAGTGTGCCTTGTTTGGCGAATAATAAATAAATAAAACAATTTTATTAATTTTATCATCCTTTATCCCGTCGATGATATATCCAATAAGTGACCCTTCATCTAAATTTATAGAGCTAGCAATTTGCATCATCTTATACGTATATTCTCTAAGTGTCTCGTTATGTTGTTTACGTCTAGCGCGCAGCTGGTGGTGAATCTCTGCTGAATTCACTTGTACCCCAAATTCTTCCGATAAAGCGATTTTAAGTGTTTCCCAACTATGGATATTATTTGAACAGTTCACGAACAATTTTGCCGACCCTATCATAAGACGTTTCGCGTAGACATACTTCTGTAAATTATTCCATTGCACTAGATTACTTATATCTTCAAACTCGTCAATCCACTTCTTAACTGGTTGACTGTTTTCGCCTGTAAATGGGCTGGTACTCTCTTCGATGTCTTTAAATGTGAAAGACGCCATTTCCCTAGTTCGTGGAGTTCTGGATATTCTATCCGCTTCCAGTACATCGCTACTATTATCTTCTTCTTTCTTATTTGTGCCCCTTTAATCCCTCATGGGACATAGGGCGGAAACAGTTGCCCTCCAGCGGACTCTGTTTTGCGCGACAGCTCTCAGCTCTGACCAGGATCTCCCAGTTGTTGCGGCCTCTGCTAGTAGGGTCCTCCTCCACGTTGTTCTAGGTCTTCCAACTCGACGGGATCCTTGCGGGTTCCAGTCAAGGGCCTGTTTGGCTAGGTTTTCGTTATCGCGTCGCAAGGTGTGGCCAACCCAATTCCATTTCCTTCGCCTGATTTGGTCGTCTATCCTTTCTTGGCCGGCACGGCGCCATAGCTCTTCATTTGAAATTCTATCTGGCCAGCGGATTTTTAGGATACGACGCAGGCATCTGTTGATGAAGACTTGTAGGCGCCCTGTGATGAATTGGGTGACTTTCCATGTTTCGCAACCGTACAAAAGAACTGCCTTAACGTTGGAGTTGAACAGCCGCAATTTGGTGTTAGTTGAGATCTCCGTTGATCTCCATATGCGGAACAGGCATGCATATGCGCCTCGTGCTTTATTTATTCTGGAACTGACGTCTTCTTCTGTACCGCCATTTTCGGTAATAATGCTACCGAGGTAGCAGAATTTATCTACCAGTTCCACGTCACGGTTATTCAGCGCAGTTCGTTCAAGTGTGTTTGCATTTATCCGCATTTCTTTGGTTTTATTCGGATTCAGCCTTAAGCCTGCTAGACTACTTTCTGTTGCCAAATTGTTTAACATGTTTTTTAGCTCCTGATGTCTGTGGGCCAGCAAACAGATATCATCCGCGTAGTCGAGGTCCTTAAGGCGGTCTAGCAAACCCCATTGTATGCCGCCTGTTCTATTATCTAGAGCGTCGACAAGGATGTCATTTATTACTATAAGAAATAGTAATGGCGAAAGTAGACATCCTTGTCGTACTCCTGAATTCACCTCGAAGCTGTCGGATAATTTTCCATTATGGAGAACTCTGCATTTGGAATTGTTGTAAAGGGCTTTTATCAATTCTATTATTTTATCAGGCAGTCCACGTCGCCGTAATGCCTGCCATATAAAGCTCCTATTAACCGAGTCGAACGCTTTCTCATAATCTACGAAAGCTAGGTAAAGGGGGGATCGGAATTCAGTAGACTGCTCCACTATGATTCTCAAGGTGTTAATATGGTCTATACATGAGCGGCCCTTCCTGAATCCGGCCTGCTGCCTTCTAAGCGTTCGGTCTACTGCCTCTCTTATCCTTGATAATATAACGTGGGACAAGATTTTACCCACAGTAGATAATAGACAGATGCCTCTCCAGTTGTCGCATATTGTTAGGTCCCCCTTTTTGGGTATTTTGACTATGATACCTTCCGTCCAATCCTCCGGAAAGGTACAGGTGTTCCATGCTATTTCCAGGATTGGCTGAAGCGCATCTGCTATGAGGCTTGAATCGGCTTTCAACAATTCTGCCGGGATGCCATCTTTTCCAGCTGCTTTACCATTGGCCATCGCATGAATTGCGGTTACTATTTCCGTCTTGGATGGGGCCGGGTGTATCTACTATTATCGCTTAAGGGTATTCCTGGACTAGGTTGATGCCTTGATGTTGCATTTGCGACTTCATTCGTTACTGCTGACATGTTATTGCTTCCATTGGGCGGTATAAAATTTAAAACCAATCTCTGTTGCAATTCCTTCTTATTACCTGTGCTTGGTAAGTTTAATTCTTTTAATTTGCGTCTTAAATCTTTCTCAGTTAATTGCGATATTTCATCCCCATTCATCTCGAACACTATTCACACGTAAAGTCTACTTTCTTTCAATATTTTATCAAAATATGCTAAAATAAATTCTATTGGAATTCTTGTCAAAATATACCTAAATCTTATTAGAATTAATATCAACATTATCTTAATAGATCATATTGGAATTGAGATTGAAATATACTTAAAAAATCATATTATAATTCCTATTGAAATATACTAAAAATTTTCTGCAATTCTTATCAAAATATACTAATAAATTTTACTGGAATATGACATAAATATTTAATAATTTTACCAGCCAATTGGTTCTATTTGGTTTTTTCCCTTTCTAAAATTTGATGTAATTCTCTTGCCAAAATGTTGATGGGAGTTGAGTTCGGCTTGCCTTCCTGCTTCAAGAGAAATAACTGCTTGGTGGCGGTTTTCTCTTTCCTGGAATTTTTATGAACGGTTTTCCGTTTTCTTTTGTTCTTTTGTGTATTTTTTTCTGACTCCTTATGCCGAATTTCTTTTTTTTTTTTTGTTTGAACACTAATTCAAATTAACTAACGCTGTCTGGCTATCTTGGTTGAGCCCCCAATTTTGTAGGAAACCTTGATGGGCTTCCGAAATACGGAAAAATGCACGGATATCACTTAAACAGTTTTATTAAAAACAATACAACATAAATTACTACGCATTAAACAATACAAAAACAAATTACTGCGCTTTATACACGTCTGTTCTTCGCCATTCCTAAACTCAACTGACTCATTCTTTGTCCTTTAACAATACCAATAAAATTATAAGAAGAGAGTGTTCGAGCTTTCAATAAGGATTGCCAGATCGCAATTTTTTAGGAATCTCCGATCCTACATGGATATCAAATGAAAGGTTATGGTAAGTAGAACACCAAAAGCAATATAGTATACTCAATATATCGTTTGATCCATGGCAGTCATCTCAAGAGAGCAGATGACCATTTTCTTCACAACCCCTTCGAAATGGGTATCCAATGAAAGAGTATGATAAGTAGAACAATATAAGCAATATAGTATACTCAATATGTCGTTTGGTCCATAGCGGCCACCTCAAGAATGCGGATTACCATTTTCTTAACAACACCTTCGACATGGATATCAAATGAAAGAGTATGATAAGTAGAACACCATAGGCAATATAGTATACTCAATATATCGTTTGGTCCATGGCGATCACCTCAAGAGGGAGGATGATCATTTTCTTCACTACCCCCTCGACATTGGTATCAAATGAAAGGCATTATAAGAAGAATGCCATAGACTATGTCTTTAGATTCATGGCGGCCATTTCAAGAGGGCGGATTACAATTTTCTTCACAACACCCGAGACATGGGTATCAAATGAAAGGCTATGAAAAGTAGAACACCATAAGCAATATAGTATACTCAATTTATAATTTGGTCCATGGCGGCCATCTCAAAAGGGCGGTTTACCATTTTCTCTACAACCCCTTCTAGATGGGTATCAAATGAAAGAGTATGATAAGTAGAACACCATAAGCAATATAGTATACTCAATTTATAATTTGGTCCATGGCGGCCATCTCAAAAGGGCGGTTTACCATTTTCTCTACAACCCCTTCTAGATGGGTATCAAATGAAAGAGTATGATAAGTAGAACACCATATGCAATATAGTATACTCAATATATCGTTTGGTCCTTAGCGGCCATCTCAAGAGTGCGGATTAATATTTTGTTCACAACCCCTTCGACATGGGTATCAAATGAAAGAGTATGATAAGTAGAACACCATAGGCAATATAGTATACTCAATATATCATTTTGTCCATGGCGGTCATCTCCCAAAATCAATTTTCCCAGATTTGTTCTTTTTTCACTTGAGCTTTTTCCTCAGACTGTGTCCCCATAATCTTATTTTATTGAAAGGCGTTGCAACGCACGCGGGTTTTTGCTAGTATTTTATGAAAAATGCTGTTTTTTTTTTAATTTAAGTGGCTTTTATTGGATAAGATAGAATTCAATATGTGCCTGCTTTCATAGATTTTTTTTTAAATATGTTCCACCCATCACACAGCTATGTAATTGTTACATATTATAGTTGGATACGTGCTGATTACACGTGTTTTTTTTTTGGTCGGTGTTCCTCAAGAAATAGAACCACCCCTATTTTTTTCAATATTTTTTTGGAGCCTATTATATTATTATTTGCAAAATTATAAAAAAAAAATATGTAATGTAAAGCTAATTAAGAGCTTTTATGTCGCGTTGATTTCATTCCAATATCTATCATAGTTTCGTAGAAAAATAATTTTAAAGTTAGGGGTTGCAACCCTCATTTTCTCAAAATGAATGAGGTTAGGGGTTTAATAAATTGGCCAGAAATTATTTTCAACAACTAGCAATATATTAAAGGCACCAATGTCAAAAAAGACGCCAGTTGCAGATTTCATATGGAAACCCGGCGAGACCCTTTGCTGAAAAGTCCGGGCAGGCACTAGAATGGGAGATTTTTAAAAAGAAATCCTAGTATTAGTCGGATGGTATTACATACTATGGCAATGTCACATAATTCTCTAAAAAAAATTAAATAAATAAGCATTTATGGTTGATATTATTTGCAGAACTGTCATTTAAAATTATGCCGGAATTAAGGACCTCTTAGCACGAAATTAGCTAAAGCGTTGAACCTTGTAGGACGGAATTAGAGACAAAAAAGTGGTTTCTAATTTTATCAATAAAAAAAATCATAATGCGGCACTTAATATGCCTGAAATGAATAAAATTGTCAAAAGAACAGTTATATACATAATTATCATCAAACACTTTTCACATGGCTACCTTCATTCCAATAGTTACAAACTAATATACAATTTTCAAAACCCCTTAATAGCCCGGAATATGGTACATTTACGTAACGTAATTGAAAAAACTGGGGTGGAAGCACGTAGTAAGTTGCGTCAATCGACCTCTTCATACAAAAATTTTGAATTTTTGTATGAAGATAGGTTGATTAAAACAACTTACGTACTATCACCCCTGAATCCATATTAAAATCACATTTTGGTTGGTGCTGTGAAGCTGAAAATAATATAATCGATATAAAATTAAAAGTTGTATCCGATGAGTGAACACTTTAAATAGGACACTTCTATTAAAAATGTCACAATAGATTTATTAAACCATAAGCAATACGCATTTCTTGTTGAGTAGTGAATAGTTGGAAAATGGTTAAAAACGAGGTCCTAGTTCTTTTCTTTACTCTTTTCCTAGTGCATACCGCAGTGTATGTGGTAAAATTTTAATCATTATTATCAATGAATTCTTAAATATTAATCAAATATTTTCTAACAGAATTCGAAAGTAGTCGCGAAAATAAAGAATATAGACTGTTTCCCAGATGCGAATTGGATCAACATGACGTGCAGTTTGAAGGCAGTTAACTGGAAGCAAAGCCTGGTTAATATGGATTCAGAATTGAAGCAAGATCTTACCAGTGTTATGGTAGACAAAACATTCCAATTTTCTATTTCAATTGCGATTTTAGTGAAATTTGTTTAAAGGTACACGCTCAGGCCTTCAAGCGTTATAATAGCTATCAACCATTTCCCATAAAGGCGGACTTTGAGTTATGCTCCATGATAGGTAGAAATGGTAACAACAGCTTCTTTGTACCATTTGTTCGTTTATTAATCAAAAGCTACACAAACTTAAACCACACTTGCCCTTATTTCAAGGTAAACAGAAGTCCATTCATTCAAAATTACAAAATTGTTTAGTTTTATTTGTGAATTTTTTAGGGTGAAAAAATAATTGTAAAAGATTTGGATTGGAAGACATCCATTTTCAATTTGCCACTAGTTAGTGGAGCCGGACGATATCGAATTGATTTGAATTTTTACGGAAATGGAGCCAAAACTAGAGCTGCACTTATCACTGGTTCCGCTGATCTTACAGAAGAATAGTCATACTTTATCTTAAGCAATTTTAACAAATAAAGATACAAAAATGTATTAAGTAAAAACAATTACAAACTCTTGAAATTGTGTCGCAAAATCCGTGAAATTAAAAACTATTTTAAAAAAATTAATTTTTGTGAAGTCCACACACTTTCGGCATGGTCTATTGCTCAACCTTAAAAAAAACCATTGACATAATCTGATGGCATTTGTTATCCAAAAAACTAAAATAGACAAAATTATTAAATATAAAAAAAAAAATATTGATCAAATAAGATTCCGTTTTCTAATAACGAAGAAAAGACAGCAGCATAATTACTTTAAGTTAAGACGCCCGTCTACCAACAAGGAAGTCCGTGCTTTGAAGCATCGTCCTTCTCCTTTCAGTTTTCCTTTCTTTTTCTCTACAATATTTCTCATAGCTTCGTTTCGTGTCGACTCAAGAGTAAAGCGTTTAGGATTCACCTGACTTGATATAGACTTAGGTGATAGTGTACCCTAAGCATTAGGGCTCTTCGTCGAACTGATGGATGTTCCAATAGGCAGTTTCGGACCGATAAAAACACGGTCAAAGAACGCTGGGGGACGACCCACCACCCAGGCAGGATGTTTGCATTTGCAAACTAATTTGGATTTGATCCGGTTTGACGTTTCAAGTTTTTTTTTTTGACCTAGATAGACCCCTCTAATATTTTATAGGTAAATGCCAATATTATTACGGAACGAGCAACATGCCTCGGATACTGGAATAAACGACGACGACCACGGCAACGAAAAAGGCAAAACGATTTACGAATTTTTTCATGGAATGTTCGAACTCTGTACAGAACTCGAGCTTCAAAACATCTAGCCGATACCCTGTCAAAGTATAAAGCTGATATTACCGCCATTCAGGAGATGAGATGGACAGGGAATGGTGTTTTGCAAAAAACCTGAGTATGACGTATATTACAGCTGTCATGCAAAACACCATGTTCTAGGAGTAGGTTTTATGGTTAGCAAAAGAATGAAGCCTACCATTATCGGCTTTAAAGCAATAAACGAAAGGCTATGCTCCCTTCGTGTGCGAAATTTAAGAACATCAGCCTCATAAACGTTCACGCACCTACAGAAGAGTCCCCGGATGATGATAAAGAAGAATTCTTCGAATTAGTTGAACGGGAACTTAATGCCTGCCCAGGTATGATGTAAAAATCATACTGGGAGATCTGAACGCCAAAGTAGGCCGGGAGCCCATATACAGGCAATATGTCGGCAACCACAGCTTGCATGAAAACACTAATGACAATGGACAGCGAGTTGTAGAGATGGCAGCAAGTAAGAACTTGGTCGTTGCAAGTACAAGATTTGCGCGTAAAGATATCCATAAAGCCACCTGGGTATCTCCTGATGGAGCCACTCGCAACCAAATAGATCATGTGTTGATAGACCGCCGCCACCTTTCGGGTCTGATGACGGTACGAACGTAGCGATGTGCCAACTTCGACTCGGATCACTATCTTGTTGGTATGGTGCTCCGAGAGCGCATTACAACGCTGAAAAGCTTTGTATCCGCTGATCAGGCTCGAATCAACAAAGCTGCACACACAATGAAATGGCCAGAAACAGCTACGGTCATGCATTAGAACTCGCCCTAAGTCCTGGGGATGAGATGCCGGGCGTCGACGAGAACTGGACCCGCCTTAACAATACTGTCATTAGTACTGCTGATTCCATCTTAGGCAGAAGTCGTAAAGATCGGAACGACTGGTTCGATAATGAATGCAAGCTGGCAACTGAACGTAAGAATTCTGCGTACCGAGCCATGCACCAGTCTCAGAGAACACGGGCACGCGAAGAGAACTATATAGAGCTCAGAAAAGAAGAAAAGACAATTCACAGACGAAAAAAGGAAGCCTGGGAAAAAAATCTCGTCTGTGAGCTAGAACAGTACAGAGAACGACGGCCGCACCAGGCGCGGGAGTTCTACCAGAGTCCGCAGTATGACGCAATTCACACCACGCTGCACATACTGCAAGGACAAAGAAGGGAATCTGATCACCGATCCTAAAGGCATCTTGGAGCGATGGGAAGAGCACTTTCATGAATTGCTAAATGGCGAGCTAACTGAGGATTCGGAGGCTCCACCAATATCTGATGACAATGCTATGCTGCCGCCACCAAGCATAGAAGAAGTTAGCAGAGCCATAACCCGGCTCCAAAACAACAAGGCCTCGGGTGCAGACGGCATCGCAACGGAGCTGGTTAAATATGGAGGGCCTATATCACACCAAGCGATTCATGAATTAATTGTGCAAGTATGGGAGCAGGAAGTGATGCCAGAAGACTGGAGAAAAGGCATCCTCTGTCCGGTACACAAAAAAGGAGGTATCACAGCGTGCACTAATTATCGCGGTATAACGTTGTTGAGTACCGTGTATAAGATATTCTCCGCTATCCTACAAAACAGGATGGCCCCATACGCCAGAAACATCATAGGCCATTACCAGTGTGGCTTCAGCCCAGGCAAATCAACGACTGATCAGATTTTCACCTTGAGGCAGGCTATGGAAAAATGTCTAGAGTTTCAAAACTCAATTCAACACCTCTTCATAGACTTTAAAGCCGCCTATGATAGCATAGCCAGGGTAGAACTCTACAAAGCCATGAGAGAATTCGGCATCCCCAACAAACTGACAAGACTATGTAGGTTGACCATGATCAATGTGTCAAGCCAAGTAAAGGTATCCGGAACACTGTCCAGACCAATCAACATCTATAATGGACTCCGACAAGGGGACGGTCTGGCCTGCCTCCTTTTCAACCTGGCGTTGGAGAAAGTGATCCGAGATTCGGGCGTGACATCAAGGGGTACAATCCTCCACAAGTCCACCCAATTACTGGCTTACGCAGACGACATTGACGTCATTGGAAGAACAACAACATCTGTACAAGAAGCTTTCACTCAGATCGAGCAAGCGGCAGGAAATCTGGGACTGCACATTAACGAAAGCAAAACAAAGTACATGGTGGCCTCGTCTGGAAGAACACCTAACATTGGTCCCACAATCAAGGTAGCGGAACACGAGTTTGACGTGGTAAAATCATTTACCTACCTTGGGTCAATAGTAGCAGCCGACAATAGCATGGAACCAGAAATACGCGCACGACTGCTAAAAGCCAACAAAGCCTACTATAGTCTGTCAAGGCTCTTCAAATCCAAATATCTAACCATAACGTCTAAACTTTTACTATATAAGACGATGGTCTTACCCGTTCTCACATATGCATCCGAAACGTGGGTGCTTAGCAAAAAGCACTCAAACCTCTTGGGCGTGTTTGAGAGGAAAATACTTCGGAGGATTGTTGGCCCCGTATGTGAGGAAGGACGATTCCGGAGACTCTACAATGACGAGATCTACGAGCGCTATCGCGACATAGATGTTGTGAAGAAAATAAAGCTCGGTAGGCTCCGGTGGGCATGGCATCTAGCTCGTATGAGTGAAGATGAGCCTGCTCGGAAAGTTCTCTGCGGTAAGACCTATGGGGTGAGACAGCGAGGGAGGCCCAACCTTCGCTGGAAGGACCAGGACGCTCAGAGTTTAGGGATGCCAAACTGGATGACATCGGCTCAGAATCGGGACCGGTGGTGGAGAGAACAGTTGCGCGAGGCCAGGACCGGATCCCGGTTGTAGAGCCGTTAAAGAAGAAGAAATGCCAATATATCATACGCCTCCGCTTGAAATACAATGTGCAAGCTGAGCGCTCGAATATAATAATAATAATAATAAATATAATTTATTAACATTGTACAAAAGAACATAATTCTTAAAGGCGTACAAATAAAATGCGAATTAGGAAAGTATTTGACAAAAATAACTTTAAAATAAAATAAAATAAATGAAAGAACACTAAGATAAAAGATAAAGACTAAAAACTAAAAGCTAAAAGTTAAGAATGAAAAATAATATTAAAAAAAAAAAAAGAATACTTGAGACAAGAAAATAAAATAAAAAATAAATAAATTCAAAATGTGTGACCCTACAAATTATTATTTATAATTCCTTTAGGAGTTTGTTGAATAATCGGCAGGAGGACGCGCTCCGTATACAACTAGGTAGTTTATTTCATATGCAAGCAATTTGGAACAAGTAAGAGCGTTCACCATACAATGTGTGTCTACGAGGCACCAATAATATGCTAGATTGTCTGCTTAATTGCAAGAAGTTAAGTTTTTCAAATAAATATCCAGGGCACCGGCTGTGTATCAGTTTAAAAGTAAATTTTAATCGGTAATATTTTAGGTAGTTTACAAAGGTCATACCAAGCAGAGCTGAAGCATATATGATCAAAACGACGCAATTTAAAAACAAATCGAAGGGTATCGTTGAACGCGACTTGTATTTTTCTTGAACAATCAGTATCAAGTTTTGAAAAAATTAGGCTACCGTAAGTGAAGTAAGGCATTACCAAAGCCTTCGCCAATGGTATACGTAAGGCAAGAGGCAATAGATAAGAGGATACCCAGAGTTGACGAAGGCAGGAATAAACCTTACGAAGCACAACTCTAGTTTGATTACAACAGGTGAATTTGGAGTTGAGCTCGACTCCTAGATTTCTTACAGAATCAACATAGGGTAGAACATTACCATTAATTTTAATTGGGAACAAATTTTCTGGATGAATAGGAGTTCTGCTGGCGACAAGGCATGACGACTTGGCAGGGTTCAGCAGCAGTTTATATTGAACTGACCATGCAGTCACGCGTTTCAGATCACTGTTTAGCTGAACAGTACAATCCTCGATAAGTTCAAGAGGTTTGCTTAGGTAGATTTGCACATCATCGGCATATAAATGAGTAGAAGAATGTTTGATTACATTAGGAAGGTCATTTATATAAAGGCTGAAAAGCAAGGGCCTAGGATAGAGCCTTGAGGTACTCCACAGTGAAGAAGGGCGGGTTCGGAGAAAGATTCTTGTACCTTGACAATTTGGGAACGCTCCTGGAGATAGCTTTTAAAAAGTTTAACTGCAGTAGGGCCGAGCCCAAAATTTCTGCCTAATTTTTCGAGTAACATCAGATGGTCTACCGAGTCAAATGCTTTAGTGAAGTCGAGTAAGACTAAGATTGCAATTTTATTGTTATCAAGTGACTCAAAAATATCAGTTGAAACTTTTAAGAGTGCCGTTTCACAGATGTGTCCAGACCTGAAACCAGATTGCCATATAGACAGAAGACCACTTTGATCTAGATAGGACATGAGTTGCTTAGAAACAATTTTTTCAAAAACTTTTGAGAGGAAACACAGAAGACTAATTGGACGGAAGTCAGATGGTTGCGATGGATCTACCTTTTTCGGAATGGGTACAACAAGAGCCTGTTTCCATTGACTGGGAAACTGAGAAGTTGTTAGGCAGGCGTTGAAAATATGAGTAAGAACATTAGATACGAATAGGGCAATCAGTTTCAAGAACTTTGGAGAGACATAGTCAACACCCACGGCGTTTGATTTTATAGAGAACAACGCAGAAAGAAGTTCGTAGCTGTCAATGCAACGAAAAGAAAAGCCATCAGATGGGCACAGATTGCTAGAGTTACCTTCAACTGGAGTTGAGTTACTTTCCGGGATGGATGAAAAGTACTCGTTTAAAATATTGGGCTCTAGAGACACTTGTTGAGAATCTTGCCCGTAGGTACCTAGATTACGAATATTGCGCCATAATTTTTTTTGGAGGTAGATTAGTGTCGAGTTGAATTTTAACATAAGATCGTTTAGCCAATCGTAAAAGAGCAACCGTCCTATTACGCACTTTTTTATACATCTTACGAACTGCTTCACTGCGCGTCCTTTTGATTTAATGTAAAGAAAATCGCGTTCAGCCAATGAGAGATGTATTTCAGGAGTTAACCAGGGACAACGTTTGGGATAAATTTGAATTGTATGTAATGGGACAAATTGCTCAAAAATATCAGTTATTACCTCATAAAAATTATGCAGTTTTTCATCCGCAGTATTAGAAGTAAATACATTGTCCCACGAAGTCGCAATGCATTCATTTTTAAGTAGCAGTAAATTGATGTTATTGTAGTCTCTAAACGAAATACAGCGAAACTGGGGGATGGGAAGGAGCTGCATCTTATAGGAGAGAAAGAGAAAATCATGATCGAAATTACTAGGAGGAGTGATTTGGTTGTGAAATAAAACTTTCGCAGTGTCACCTACAAGCAAATAATCAAGTTGAGATGGCACGGTAGCATTAAAAAAGGTGGGTAAATAATTGACAATTTCTAGATTGAGTATTTGACAAAGATAGAACAAGTTGTTTAAAGAGGGACTAGGTTTAAGTGCATTAATATTTAAGTCACCACAGGTAATGATATTGTGGTATTTAAAAATAACGGGTGAAAGGGCTATTTTAATATGCCTGGGGTTCCACCCCAAATTCCAAATAGCTACTCCTGCCTGGAGGTCTTACATTTGAAGTAAATTTCTTTTAATAAATATTCTTGAAAATTGTTTTTGACATTATAGTTCACATCGATCGTCAGTTCGGTATCGAGAAACTGATTCGTCGGCTGTTCGATAATCGGCAGTCCGATGCCGGACCTTGTAATGGATCGGAACAATTGTCTTTCCTCTACATCGATATCGTGCGGTATGGTGAGCGCCGCGAATTTGTTGGATAATGCCATTTGAAACTCTCACCCAACTCTTGTTGGCTGGTGATGGCGCCCTTTTCTTCGCTCTTTGTAATCGTATCTGTAACTTCGCTCGAACAAGACAATGGTCCGATGCGCAATCGGGCCCACGCATAGCCCATATGTCTTTGAGCGCCGATAGGAATCTTGCGTTAATCAAAATATAGTCTAACATCGCCGAGTCGTTGCCGGATTGATTTCGCCAGATGAGTTGGTGTTTGAGTGGAGACGGGAGATGCTATTTCCAACGATCGAATTCTTTGTCGCTGCGAATGAAGTAGGCGTATGCCGTTGTCGTGAATTACTCCGTGTCCGAATTTGTCCATCGTTCTGTCCCAGCCAGTTCGATCTGCTCCTGAATGTGCATTGAAGTCCCCCGCGAGTATGATTTTTTGGTTCGAAGTATTGTATCCAGCGTCTGTTCGTAAATTCATCCACGTTCGTGTCCGGGCTGATTTCGGTTGGCGCATAAACGGATACGATATGGGTACTGATCGTTCCACCGATGATTATAACGCTCGGATATCGGTTGGAATGCGATAACGCTGCTGGCAGCCCGCCAATCGATCATAAACCCCACTCTGTCCTCTCGTCATCGTTTCGTGGATTGTTGACGAGACGGTCATCAATGTCCCCAACTGATATTTTGCAATTTTCGATGTGTCTAATTTGGGTGTTAGGCCAGTAAGTTACTTCTCACCAGCATCTCTGGTCCCCAGTGCTGGTGAATCATCCATCTCTGGATACAGTAGCATTATTTCGTGAATAGTTAGTTCGTGTATCCATGCGGTTTCTTGCCTAGTTTGTTCGGTTTCCCGATTCTGGTCAATTTGGCAGGTCGGCTACTCTCCTCCTTTCAAGGTCGACGCGATTATGTGTGAACCATTCGATATACGACGCGGAGTTCCATACGACTACAGCTTCGTAACTGACTTGATGTTTGCCGTCGATAGGCTTCGTTTTCGCCAACACGGAAATTGAAGCAACTGACATCTTATACGATGTTTCTCGCATCGTCCAGTCATACGGGTTAAAAATTAATACGGGAAAGAGCAAAAAGCTCACAACGAACGGATCGAAAGCCAGTGTTCACCTCGATGGAACCCAAATCGAACAGGTTCCGATGTTCAAATATTTGGGATCATAGGTTGAAGAAAAGAATGTAGCATCAACGAGGACACTGCTCAAGCCGAACGCCAACAAGCTCGAAATGTTTCAAATACGATGCTTGAGGGAGATTCTCCGTATCTCACTACGCGATCGCCTACAAAACGAGACAGACAAAGATGCGATCGAAGAGGAAATACAAAAACGTCGACTACGGTTGTTTGGACATGCTTGTCGAATGGATGATGACCGCTTGACACGTAAATTTCTCTGGCGAGACCGTCCCGCAAACTGGAGAATCTAGCGATCGGCACCGAAGAAAACCTGGCTAAAGAATATCGAGGGTTATCTAAAGAATCAACAATTATCAGTTACCGAGACTCGAGACGTCGCCAAAAACCGGCAAGAATGGAAACGAATCGTGAATAGAATTCGACACCCAGCGGCACTGACAGCAGGGTATCCGTTGCGGGAACGTCCCGCTCCGACCGCCATCTAACGGATCAACGAAGAAAATAAAGATTTATGTAAACGTTGGTACAATTATACCATGTGTAAAACTAAAAACGAGCAAGCATTTAGATTAACATTTTAAAGCTAAATGTATTGCTTTTAGGCAAATACATTTTGAACCGAAATAGGCAATGAATCAGGTGAGGTGAGGTAAGATAAGGAAGAGTGATTAAAACCACATTTGGGTTGGTGCTGTGAAGCTGAAAATAATAATCATTAGTCATTGGTCATTGAGTCAAATTGCAACTAATACCACATTGCAAATTCTACCAAATGACCGAACACTTTATAAATAGGGTGCAGCTTCCTCTAAAATATAGATTTATTTATTTCTTGCTGAATAGACCAACAGAAGTAAAATGGTTAAAAACGAGGTCCTAGCTGTGCTCTTCAGTTTTCTTCTAGCGAATACCCCAGTAAAAGTGGTAAATTTTTTCCATTACTAACAAATTTTTAATTTTAATCCAATAACTTCCAATAGAACTCGAAAGTACTCGCGAAATTGAGAAATCTAGAGTGCTTCCCACACCCCGATTGGGTTAACATGACGTGCCAATTGAAGGCAGTCAGCTGGAGGAAGAGCCTGGTTAATGTGGATGCAGTATTGAAGCAAGACCTTAACAGTATTGTGGTAGACAAATCTACATGCATATATCTATATTTTTTAATTACAATTTCATTTGTTTTAAGATAGATCAAGGCTCAGATTTTCAAGCGTTATAATACCTACCAGCCATTTCCCGTGAAAGCAGACTTTGAATTCTGCCCCATGTTAGCCGGAAGTGATAGTGCTAATAATTTCTTCGTACGACTTCTTATGAAATTAGTTGATAATTACACAAACTTAAATCACACCTGCCCCTTTTTAAAGGTAAACGATATTAGTTTGTTAAGAAGTCGCAATGTTTTAGATTTATTTATGAATATTTTTTAGGGTGAAAAACTAATTGTAAGAAATTTGGATTGGGAGTCAACTGCTTTAATGAATGTACCACTACCTAGTGGACCCGGAAGATACCGGCTTGATGTAAATTTTTATGGAAATGGAGCCAAAACTAGAGGTGCATTTATCGCTGGTTATGCTGATCTTACAGAAGAGTAGTTACAGTTTATGTTTGCTACTATAACCTTTTCAATTTCGCTAAATAAATACACCAAAATGAATTCAATAAAACAATGTTCAATGTTCACCCCTAGAAAACTTATTGCAAAATCTGTGAAATAATAAATTATATCAATGAATATATTTTGGTGAACGCTACATATTTTTTAGAAATGAAGGTTAAAAGGAACCAGGGGGGGGGGGTAATGAAGAAGGTGGTGATGAACCCTGCGTTTGAACTCTTGGATGTTGTAGGAGCTCGGAAATACCGACTGCAAGAGATTATTCCACAGTCGAGTTGTTCTATTAACAAACGAATTCATATCTTGTTGAGTGCGTGAAAGGGGTAGTTGCAGGTGAAGGGAATGAGACGAGTGGGCTAATCTGATGTTGCGGGTATAAGATTGCCGTGGAGGCAGGAGAGCGTTTAACTTGGAGGAACAGTCACTATGATAGTAGCGATAAAATTTTGTCAGTGCTGCTACATTCCTACGGTGGCTCAAGGGGTCGATGGTGGAGCAGGCAGTGTCGTCATCAATTAATTGAAGTGCCCTTTTTTGCACCTTATCTAACCATTCCAAAGTGGTTATCGACGCGCCGCCCCAAACGAGGGAGTTGTATTCGAGAAGAGGCCGAATGTAGGATAGGAGAAGAGGCCGAATGTAATATCGTCAATTGATAAAATAAAAAGGAGAGGGCCAAGATGACTACCTTGCGGGACTCCAGAGGACGCTTCGATGTTCTTAGATTTGACTCCGCGGAATAGAACCTGGTAGGTTCTATCGGCTAAGTACGACTGGAACCATACCACAAGGGCATGCGGAAAGCCTAATTTCTTTAGTTTAAGAACTATAATAGAGTGGGAAAGCCTTACTAAAGTCTGTGTAGACACAGTCAGTTTGGCAGCCAGTAACAAAGCCTCTAACTGTGTGTGAAGAGAACTCCAGTAAATTAGTAGCAGTGGAACGGGCTGCAAGAAATCCATGTTGGTTTGTTGAGATAAGCCTCTTGCAGATAGGGGCGATAGCAGAATGAATAATAGATTCGAAGAGTTTTGGTATAGACGATAACATCGCAATTGGCCTATAACTAGATATTTCGTTTTTACAGCCTTTCTTATGGACAGGTATTATAAAAGAGTTCTTCCATAAAGTTGGGAAGCGCCCTTTATTTAGGGATTTTTGAAATAAACATAGAAGAGGAGACAGTAGGGCCTCTGCACAGGATTTTAGAACAGTTGGAGGGACTCCATCAGGGCCGGACGAGAAATCCTGAGGAAGTTCATCTATATGTTTCGATATATCTTCCCTGGTTATAGACAGGGATAAGTTTTGAGCCGTTTGAATTGCATTGATATGTCGAAAATTGTCTTCATCTGGTTGGAAGACGGGGGACGAGAAAGATTTAAGGAAGAATGATGCAAATTTGTCACAAATCTCAAATCTCACTTTTTTCTTAGTGTTGATAAATTGAAAGAATGCCCTAGGATCAATATACACTTTACTTTCCATGTTCCTGAGGTACTCTTTATAGAGGGCTTCGGAGAGGGCATGAAATTGGTCATAGCAATTGAGAAATGCATGGAAACTCACGGTGTCTTTCCTTTTTAGGTAGGTTTTCCAGAGTTTATTCTTCAAGTTTTTGGTATGCCTCAACTCATTGTTGTACCACCGTGGGGGGGGGGGGGGGTTGATCTGGACGACTTTAACGGCTCAATAGGTACACAGAATGCGAAGGTTTCATACAGGACGGAGTAAAATCTTGCTACATCAACATCCAACTCATTAGAGGAGAGCAATAAGTTGAAATCAATTGAAGTGAGCTTGGTTGAGAGTTCTTCGAGGTTGGCTTTTTTAAAGTAAAGGTTGACTCCTCTGGGATTAGCTTATTGTTAAAAGTATAACAATAGCTCAGTAGGAGAGGAGGGTGATACTTATCGACAGGTGACAAGACATTTTGTCGAATCTTCGTACACACCAAATTCGACACCTAATGAACAAGAAGTTCATGTCGTGTCATGTTGAATTCAGTGTGTACGGAGATTCGGCAAGAAGATGTCGTCGGATTTAGAAGAGGAAATTTCCATTTCAACCAGAACCACTCGACACAACGAAAGTCACTGCATAAGTACTCGACGTGTCGAAAGTCGTCGTTCGACGTTTTTCCTCGTGTCGCCTTCAGTAGATATAAACTGATTTGAATGTGAAGCCCTTCGTCGGTAACAGTTTTTTTTCCTTGTCGAGTTCTGTCGTGTCGTGTCGATGTCGAATTCAGTGTGAATAGACTCGCTTAATGATAAGAATAGATGTGTGTCGCGAGAGAAAAATGTTGTCGAATTTCGTCGTGTCATGTCGATGTCGAGTTTGGTGTGTAAGCAGCCTAAGAGCGAGGATCTCAATGTCCAGAGAGTTTGAAAAATCTAGAATTTACACAAATTATTGAACGTCTGATAACCCATACAAGTTCCATATGAGAGCAAAAGAGTATTTTAAATCTTTAAAACGGTGATATCTTATGAATGGCAATTCGTTCGGGTAAATGTATAACTTTTTTTGTAGATAATCGCATGATCTACAAAAAATATGTAAACATTATTTTGCGATAAAATTTCCAAAAAACTGATATTTTGACCCCATCCCTTGAGCCTAATGCCCTTACAACTCCTTATTAAGCACCCTAAAAGGAAGCTTTCTGTCAAGTTTCAACCTCTACCCAATCATTTTCGCTATTTTTAGTATTTTACCTGTTCTACTTTGCTTTCCTACTTTGACTATTATTACTTAAGGGGTAGCCCACGTGAGGTGATTTTGACCGTAGTGAAATCCGATTAGAATTCGGAGTGAAAGGCTTGTAAAAAGTTCATCTGGGCGGAAAGGGGGTGCTGGGAGCAACATTTTATTTGAGATAACTGATAATTTGGACTTCTTTCCCTCCTCTATTCCACTCACTTTTCCGCTTGTAGTGGACACACAACTACCAAAACGTGAGCATTCACTCATTAAGCTAAAGTTCGGCGTGTACCTACTTGTAGTTCTAAATTCTATGGACCTTTTCGCGGGTCAGTGTTACTTGGCTCGTACTCTGCAGCATTTCACGAGACGCACGTTTGACAATCGACAACCAATTTTTGTTTAGGGTTTACCCCTATCTTAAGACCCCAATTTACACACAGGTCGCCAGCAGGCCGTGGCCTTAAAGTTTTCACCTTGAGGCCAAGTATCCCTATACACTCACTGGCCGCCAACTGTATGGGGTAGTGATGAGCAAGACTTTTCTTGCAGTTCTTCCTTTTATTGTACATTAAGCAAGACCAAAGCAAGAACAAGACAAGACAGGACACAATAAGACTACAAGATAGCAAGAATTTTTGTCCAACACTAAATGCCTAAAGTCTTGCAATGATGAGCAAAGAGCCTTCGAAAAAATCTTGCTAAAAGTCTTGCAAAAATTCCTGCAGTCTTGTCTTTGTCCTGCTGAATGTGCAAGACAATATGTTTTGCTCATTACTGGAAAACTTTTGCCACTTAGTGATGAGCAAAAAGCCTTGCTATCTTGATCTTGCAGTCTTGATTTATCCTTTGTTGGTATTATTTGGTCTTGCTAAATGTGCAAGACTAGTCCAGTTCATCACTAGTATAGGGCCTGCAGTTCAAGAAAGCTGACGAAACTCGCATTTATCGTCAGTTCGGGCCTGAAGATCCGAACTAAGAATTCACACCGTATCCACTCGGAACGGAAAGCAAGGCGCGAGCTAGTCGTGAAAATCAACCAGAATCGCGTTTGCGCTTTTTTGCTCTTTTGTGTTCACGGCGTGAGGCTTGAAGCTTTCGTTGGGGCCATGAGCATTTTTGCACTTGAATTAATAATCTGCTATGCTAAGCAGTCGTTTTCGCCAGTGTGTCTGTAGGGAATCAGGACATTACGTACATGCCACGGCCTGTCAGGCTCATCCCTCAGTTAGACTGAGTCAAGCTTAGTCGTCCCGGCCACCCTGTAAGTGAATGGGGGTCTTTAGTGGAGAAACACGTTTTACTTAATTTAACCCAATTTTCGGGCAATTTTACATTGTTTGTTTTAAAAAAAATTACGTGAGATTTGCCGGGACCCCCCCTCCTCTCCGCCACGTGAAATTTGGTGAGATTCGTCTCTGTCCCCCTCCCTCCTCTAAACACCTCACGTAATTAATGGACGGCCCCTAACGTACAACATTGGCACTTCAACCCTTGAATCCCAAAAATTTCCCCTGAATGAGGAAATTTTTATTCACACCAAATCGAGTGTTCATTTTTAACGAATCACTCCACTCAGAAGTGTTTACCGTAAGTGTACACTC
Source organism: Thereva unica (assembly GCA_949987705.1). Classification (NCBI taxonomy): domain Eukaryota; kingdom Metazoa; phylum Arthropoda; class Insecta; order Diptera; family Therevidae; genus Thereva; species Thereva unica. Next base: position 122,484,016 of record OX465282.1, on the reverse strand, counting down.
AGTTTTATTCACACAACACAATGACTGAAAATGTCCTGTGCTCTTATACGCTCCATAGCGACCTGCCACGAGAAAAAAAAACACTGGTTCTGTACTCGCCAAGTAATTTTGGAGATCGTCGGTAGGCACCGCCATCTGTACGTTATTGGAGGAGTTTGCTCGAGTATTTTTCAATAAAGGCCGTAGTTTTCGAGTTGTCACCCAAAAATTGAAGAGCCGACCACCTCGTTAGCTTTATCTCATTCCTTCCAATATATTTTAGTATGTTCTTAAGGCCACCTCCTCTTACAACTGTGCCAAAATAGGCTACTACTTGTATTTTTCACTCCATTGGACATTTTTTTCCTTCGTTGCCTAGAGTAAGAACTCAATTTTAAATTTTGCTCATCTAGATCAAAATTTGTGCTGATGCTGTGAAGCTGAAAATAATAATAAATGAATTTTTGATTATTATGTATGTCCGTTATCTATCAACTGACTAAAGACGTTTTCTTTCACTTCCATTAATATTTAATTACTTTAAAAACTAAATTCATCAGTTTTGCACATTTTTCGCTATGGTCTGGTGCTCAACCGTTACAAAGGAGAAAATACCAATCAGATGGCAAAAACAATTAATTCCCAAAAAACATTAAAAAAAACAGAAGAGACAAAATTATTAAATGTATAAAAAATATTGATCAAATAAAATTATTTTCCCGAAATGACGCAAAGAGAACACATAGAATCCGGAATCCTATCTTTTTTCTTTCCGTCTGCTTTTAAGTGTTGCCAGATCATTAGTGCGTTTCTACCCTGAATGCTCTACAGATAGCTCTATATTCCCCTAAATCTCTTTATGGCCCCCGAACCCTTAGGTAAAACCTTACGGAACGCCTGAGGAAAAATTCTACTTTTCTCTCTAGGCATGAATGGAATAGTCCAAAAAAAATATGCTCGGTACAATCACAGTTTTTTATACTAAAGAGAGCAGAATTGGAGCTTTAAAAAATAAAGGGTCCCGATAAGAATGTTTAGCAGATGGGTCCTCATCGATTGCATAGGTCAAGCAGCATTGGATGTGGTAAATACTAAGTTGGGGGACCGCTTGGTAAAGCGACATTCATACTTTAGATAACATTCAGGATTGGCCGGTTTCCAGTGTTCTTTTTTTTGGAGATTTCCTGGACTGATCTCTTGAAATGCACACAAAAAAACGGTATGGACTGAAAATGTCCTGTCCTATTATCAATCAATAGATTAACGGCCCGGACAGATAAACTCGACAGGAGCCCACGTAACTCGAGAAGCCGAACACCTGCCAATTGACAACAGTCGACTAACAAGCTAGTTCCACTTCCCTTATGGTAGTGAGGCATGTACCTGCAAAGCGCCCAGCAGTTTCGGTGGGGTCAAGCCAAGTCGGCCAAGAAAAAGACCGCCACCACCCCTTAAACAACTAAAGCGCAGGGGATTGATATGAGCGAGCAAATAACTGGCCGCTTTTTTATCTGATTGATTCGGGCTCGGACATTTCAATTGTTCCCGCCAAGGCGTACGATGCCCATAACGGAAACCCGAACGTCCTTCTGCATGCAGCCAACGGATCACTGATCCGAACTTTCGGCACAAAGTAGCTTGAACTCTATCTTGGCTTACGCCGACGATATGTTCACAACTTTACCATAGCCGACATCACTAAAGCCATTATCGGGGCGGACTTCATAACGAAGTTCAAATTGTCCGTCGATTTCGAATATTTTACCTCAAGAGTTAACCCTACTAGCACAGAAGGCGCACTTTTCAGCTAAGCATGAAAATCTATATATATACATACACACACATACATATATGAATATATATATGTATATATATACATATATAGAGTTTCCCTTCTAACGCAGAAGGCGCACTTCCCAGCAGGGCTGAGAAATATTTACCACTGCCGTGGCTCAGCTGAGACATGCAAACATAAAAGATTAAGTACCAATAAAAATTGCATGCAAAACACATAAACAGTCATGAGACAACAAATAGACTCCTTTTAAGCAGGTCCTTGTTAGTGCTCACGCTAAAAACATTAATATTTTTATTTACATTAATGAACATGCGATTAACAGGCTCAAATCGGCCATAATTGGTGTTAGAGGAGTTGATGTGTAAGAGCGGTGGTCCTCTCAGATTGTATCGGCTCTCTCTAAACGACGCACGGCGACTTAGAAAACCTGAGTCGACACGTCCATTAAGAAGCTGGTGGACGAAAACAACATCGGCCACCTCACGACGCTTGTGGAGAGTGTTTAAGTTGAGTAACTTAACCTTCATACGGTCTTCGGGTCAAATTTGACCCATTTCGGGATAAAAATGTAATTTTTTCAGATAATATGCGTTTTTAGAGTTTTATATTCCATGACTTTTAATTAATCGCTTTAATATATGTATTATTGAAATAAAATTGTTAAATTTTTTTTATTTTTCTTTATATGAACTTTTTTACTCTAGTGGTCTTCGGGCCAAATTGACCCGAAGTAATAAAAAGCCCACATGCCCCCTGTTAGCGCCCTAAATTTGTGTTTTTTTACATGTGATCGACTAGAGCTGTAGACTGAGCTCGTCTTTGCACTGTCAAAGGTTCTTTTTATATAGAGTGGAATGTCGAACAGCAAGCTCTAGTCGAAAGATAGTAAGAGAGAGAGAGAGAGAGAGAGAGAGAGAGAAATGATAGAAGTAAGGTGAAACAAATAACCCGCACGGTTTCTTTTGTAATTTATCGCGATTCTAACAATTCTAATTCGGGGAATAATTCGCTTATGTGTTGTGCCTCCTGAACTATTTTCAGTGTTGCAGTAAACGACAATCGAACAACGCATATCCTAGTTTACAGCTGTGAAAAAAATTTATGTGTAAAAAATGATAGAAAGTGAAATAGAAGCGGTGTTAGAAGATCTGTCAGATAGTAATGAATCCTGTTCTGAAATAGAAGATTGCATCGAAGAAGTTGAAACGTATGATAGCTCGGACAGTGATAGTGAATTAGGGTTTGTTCAAACACTTACGTCAAAAAATGGGCTAATAAAGTACTCCAAAGAACCTGTTACAAAATCTTGTGGAAGAACTTCCAGAGAAAACATCATCAACATGATGCCAGGTTTGACGCGTTACTCTTGTTCAAGGATTACCTCAGAAGAAAAATCCAGTTTTCAGTTATTTTTTCCTCCAACTTTTACACACACTATTTTGAAATACACTAATTTGGAGGGTAAACGTGTATTCGCTGATGAGTGGAATGATATTTATGATACTGATCTCTTTGCATATATTGGGCTACTATTACTAGCTGGTGTATTTCGTTCAAATAATGAAAGTACTGAAAGCTTGTGGGATAATGAGAAAGGAAGACCTATTTTTGGAGCAGTTATGCCACTAAAAACTTTCCAAAAATTATCAAGAGTGATAAGGTTTGACAATAGACAAAGTCGATCAGAACGAAGATTGTTAGATAAGTTTACTCCTATTAGAGAACTGTGGAATCAGTAGGTTGACCTTTTACCGAAATTTTATAATCCTTCTGAAAACATAACAGTGGACGAGCAGCTTGTTGCATTTAGAGGAAGATGCCCATTCCGGCAATACATGCCATCAAAACCAGCTAAATATGGCATCAAATTTTGGGTTCTATGTGATTCTGCCTCAAGTTACGTTTGGAATATTCAACCATACACGGGTAAAGAAATAGGAGGTACACCTGAAAGAAACCAAGGCATGCGTGTAGTCCTTGATTTGACATGCGGCCTGAAAGGCCATAATCTTACTGTGGATAATTTTTTTACTTCACATGAACTTGCACAAAAACTATTAGAAAAACAAATAACTGTAGTAGGGACTTTGCGTAAAAATAAGCCGGAACTACCCCCAGAAATAGTAACAACGAAAGGAAGACCATTGTATTCATCATGTTTTGCTTTTACTAAAGATATTACAATTGTGTCTTACATCTGCAAAAAAAATAAGTCTGTGTGTCTTCTTAGCACATTGCATCATAGTTCAAAAATAAGTGATCGCCTAGATAAAAAGCCTCTGATAATTTTAGACTACAATAAATGTAAAGGCGGCGTGGATACACTGGATAAAGCTGTCTCCTGTTACACTTGCAAAAGAAAGACAAAAAGATGGCCTCAAATAGTATTCAGTAACATGGTGGACATATCAGCATACAATGCTTTTGTACTATTCAGTAATGCAAATGGTAGTTGGAAGGAAGGGTGTCTAGCTAAACGACGTCACTATTTGGAAAACCTAGGTATGCAATTGGTAACACCATATATAAAAAACAGGAAAACATTACCAAGGGCATCCTTTCCAATGGAAATTGCAAAAAAGATTCGAGAATCTAGTGATATTGTGCAGGCTTCATCATCTTCGACCCAGCAAGAGGAAAATAATACTGCTTTAGCTAAGAAAACTGTTAAAAGAAGCCGTTGTCAACTGTGTCCTAAAACTGACAATAAAACACCTTTGGTCTGTGTGAACTGTAAAAAATTCATATGTAAAAAACATTCGTATACAACTGTTTTATGTACCCAATGTAGTTATGGTTAATTTCACGTATATTTATGTATTTCTTTAAATATAATGTAAAATAAATAAGAATTCTTATAAAATAAAAATAATGTAAAATAATTTCATTAAAACTTCTCCTTATTTTTGAACTATTTTTCAGTACTGGGTCAAATCTGACCCGAAGCACAGTAACGTCAGTAACATTAAAGACCGTATGAGGGTTAAGTCGGTATTCATATGGTGGAAGAATTAAAGGGTCTTCCCAAGGAAGGTGATTCAATGCGAATCGAACGAACCTACGTTGAACCGACTCAATTTTTCCAACATGCGAAGAATAGTAAGGAGACCAAACCTGGGACGCATATTCAAGTAAAGGTCTGACAAGGGAGATGTAGAGGTGTTTAGTGATCAGGGTGCTATTAAATTCTTTGGACCACCTTTTAATAAAACCCAAGACTAAGCTGCTCTTGGTAGAAATATAGTTGATATGAGAAGCAAAGTCCAGCTTTGTGTCAAATCTAATCCCGAGATCTTTGACAAAATTAACACGGGGGACACCCTCACTAGAAAATGAGTAGTTATAAATTATAGGATCACGTCGCCTACAAAAAGTCATGACTTCGCATTTACTAATATTAAGAACCAGGTTGTTGTTAGCACACCAGGAGTAAAAGGTGTCGAGGTCGACTTGCAAAAGTTTGCAGTCCTCCATACTCTTTACGCGACGGTACAATTTGATGTCATCAGCATAAATCAGGATTCTGCAGTGTCTTAGCAAGGTAACAATATCATCAATAGAAAGAATAAAGAGGATAGGGCCAAGATGACTGCCTTGAGGGACACCGGATGACGCCTCAATGGTCGCGGATTTGGATCCACGGAAAAGGACTTGGTAGGTCCTGTCAGCTAAGTAGGACTGGAACCAAAATAGAAGGGCTTCAGGGAAACCTAACTTTTTTAGTTTAAGAAGTATAATGGAGTGGGAAAGCTTGTCAAATGCCTTACTGAAATCAGTGTAAACACAATCAGTTTGGCAACCGGAAACGAAGCCTTCAACAGCGTGGGAAGTGAATTCAAGGAGATTGGTGGTAGTGGAACGAGCTGGAAGAAAACCATGTTGGTTTGTAGAAATAAGTTTTTTGCAGATGGGCACGATTGCAGAATAAATGATTGATTCAAAAAGCTTCGGTATGACAGACAGCTTGGCAATTGGTCTGTAGTTCGATATTTCGTTCTTGCTACCACTTTTGTGAATAGGAATTATGAACGAATTCTTCCAAAGAGTAGGGAAGTACCCTTTATCCAGGGACTTTTGAAAAAGGGTTTTCAGTGGACACTGGAGAACCTCCACACAGGATTTAAGGACAGCAGGAGGGATACCGTCAGGGCCGGAAGTGAAATCGTATGGGAGTTCATCAATATGTTTCATGATATCGTCAATGGAGATTGAGAGAGATAAACTAGTAGCCTCTCGGTGTAGAGTTATGTGACGAAAATTATTGTCATTAGGTTGAAAATTAGAAGGGGTGAAAGATTGATGAAAGAATGAAGCAAACATGTTGCAAATCGAGGAAGACTCACTACTTGACCAGTTAGTGTGCTGCATAGTCTTTGGGTATCGACATTTAGTCACGGGTCGAACTAGTATAAGCATTCCTAGGCCTTCCATACCCACTTCCCTACGGAGACTAGCGTTCAACTCCGAACAAAGTCTCTCATCCCGGTATTCGCGCTACAAGACGACCCCTACCAAGAAATGCTTCTGGCCATCGATTAATAAATACTGCAATGATTGGTCTACATCATGCCTAGGTTGCCTAAAATCCAAAGTTTCACGGCATACGAAAACTCCATTTGAAGCTTTTAAAGTTCCAAATAATAGATTTGACCATTTCCATATGGATATAGTGGGACCCCAATCTCGTGGATACTCTTATATCTTAACAATAGTCGATAGATTCACGCGATGACCCGAAGCATTCCTAAATCGGGATATCTCAGCTTCAACAGTGGCAAAGAGACTGAGTCGTCACTGAATTTGTCACACGATTCGGCGTCCTTTTGAGATCACAAGCGATCAAGGTACGCAGTTCGAATCGAAACTATTCAATGAAGTTGCCAAAATACCATCCGCAGGCAAACGTGCGTATGGTTGGACGGTTCCACAGGCATCTAAAAGCAAGCTTAATGGCAAGGAACAACACTACTCATTGGAGTGATGACTTGCCCCCTGTCATGTTAGGCATACGCACGGCAAATAAGATCGACTTACAATGCTCACCAGCCGAGCTCGTATACGGTCAGAATCTGAGACTTCCCAATTCGATTTCTATCAATACCGATGAAAATCCGATTGAAGAATCAGAATTTTTCTCTCGCCTTCGTTAGTTTGTGACATTTATGTATATAATAATACAAAGAATAATTAATAAACGGTTTTTATATAAACTAAATAACGATTATTATTTTTGTTTACAAAAATGGCACTAGTCTGTTTGAGGAATCGTAAGACTCGAGCGCGTAGACGCAGATGCCCGAAATTGGCTAGGTCGGTAGACACGATAAGGATGGAACGGAAAACGGCAAGATCACTGAACTTTGAGTTCGGTGATCGATGAACCGTTCCAATTGATCGTCACTGATCGTGTTTGTACGGGGTCACCAAAGGATTCAAGTGGCCTGCCGCGAGAAAAAGCAATAACTGTTTGTGTGTGGGTTTGTGGATCGTCGAGAGGCACCGCCATCTGTACGTCATTGGATGAGTTCATTCGAGTTTTTTCACTAAAGGCCGTAGTTTTCGAGTTATTAACCAAAAATTAAAAAAAGGGACCTTTTGAGCCCGCCACCCCATTGGCTCTAGCCCATTTCTTCCGATATGTTTATAATATGTTCTTAAGGCAACCTTTCTCTACGACTATGCCAAAATTGGCTTCTACTTTCATTTTTCCTCTATTGGCCATTTTTTTCTTTCGTTTCTTAGAGTAAGAACTCAATTTTAAAATTTGCTCATCTAGATCAAACTTTGTGCTGATGCTGTGAAGCTGAAAATAATAATAAATGAATTTTTGATTATTATGTCCGTTATCTATCAACTGACTAAAGACGTTTTCTTTCACTTCCATTAATATTTAATTACTTTAAAAACTAAATTCATCAGTTTTACACATTTTCCGCTATGGTCTGGTGCTCAACCGTTACAAAGGAAAAAAAAAACCAATCACATGGCAAAAACAATTAATTCCCAAAAAACAGGAAAATATATAAAAAATATTGATGAAATCAGGGTTTGAAAGCAAGCAAAGTAACCTTAAAGCAAAGCATATATTTTTTAAGCTTACTTTGCTAATGACTGTGAAAGCTTTTTGTTCCAAATTGCTGCGAATGCTATTCCATTCAAATTACTTTCAGGAGCATGCTGGTCTGGCTGCAAATGCTTCAGCTTTAAAATACTTTGCTGTGAAAAGCTTTCTGTTTGCTTACAGTTTTTCAAAGCTTTTCTCTCTAAAGCCTGTGAAATACTTTGCTTCGTTCAGCTTTTATTTCATGGTCCAGCTTATATAGCAAAATGGTGCTTTTGTTTAGAGGGGTGGAAACTTTTACGTCATGGATGGGGGTGGAAACTTTTTTTGTATGTGTATGTGAAGCATTCGCAGCCGGAACAGCATGCTCCAGCATTTGTAAGCAACAGCATACGCAGCAATATGAAACAAAAAAGCTTTCACAGCCTGCAGCAAAATGATTGAAAATATGAATGGTGTAAAGCAAAGCAAAGTAAATTTTTGTGGTCTTCTTGGCAGCAAAGCAAAGCCAACTGCAGCTATATTAAAATTGCTGCAGCAATTTTAACCCTGGATCAAATCTACTGAATAAAGCAAGAGTGCCTAGAGCTCAGGCGAAGTCGAGGTTCCATAGCCCAAGATACATGGTTCGCTTGTGACTGGATCTGTGGCTTAAGAACGCCCAAATTTAATCTCTTTTATAACAAAGGCAAGGGAAACCGCAGAACAAATATTATGGTCAAAAACGATATTAACACTTTTCTTCTCCCTCAATTCAGTCACGGAGATGATGGTAGTCGCCCTGGAGTTAAAACAGAAAAAACTCAGGTTGGCCTCTTTTTTTCTAACCCACGAAGATTAGGGCCCTTTACCTCCGATGAGTTTCAAGCACCTTGTAAGATATCCCGATGCTACTACGGTCCTGGTTACGGAAGGCGATGCAAATGTTCACCATACACAAAAGGACAGCACGGACACCAATGAGAGAGGTGAAGCTATTTTAGCTACTTATTAGGCACCAGGCTTACAATCTGTAACAAGAGAAATTCCACCACGGCATATGTCGTGGACTTGAGGATTGTTAAAAATTACAAGCAGCACTTACCTACATTTATTCCAGATTTTATAGCATTATACTGTAATGAAGAACGAGATTTACAGTGGCTTGCAGTGGCTGTAGGTACAATAGTTGGCAGCATAATTGTGCATACAAGCGAATGGATAAAGTTTCCAACTACGAACAGAGAAATAATGGAGATAATGCAGGCAAAACTGTTATGACTGTTTCCGAAAAATATTGGTGTAGTCGATTGTAGCCACATAGGGATACTGAAACCAAATCTCCATGGTACGTAATGACTATACTAACCGGAAAGGTAAGCCTACTTTCAACGTTCACGCTACTTGTGATGCCAAAAATTTGTTCACTGGGGTTGACGTTGACCTGGATCCTTGCCCGATTCATATACATAGTAAATCAAGATTTACTTTGGGTAATCTAAAAATTTAGATATAACTTAATGACGTCTAGAATTGGAATGATAAAAAAGTGTTCACTCGCTTTCTTTCCACCATGGGTTCATATTTTCCGTCTAATCCGATAGTCGGATACGATAGCCGAAATCGATAATCGGTTATATTCTGATACTCTGATTCGCGTAAAAATTGTTTAAAAAAACTAAAAAATATGATTTATTTTGAATTTGGAAAGATGACACTCAGCTAATAGTATTCTAGTTGTCATATATCCTTTCTTTTGATACCCATATCGTAGGGTAGTAAAGAAAATCGTAGTCCGCCATTTTGTGTTGTCCGCCATTTTGAATTTTTAACTACGCCACATAGTTAATTGGATTCTACCTGTCTAGCCCTTTCATTTGATACCCATATCGTGTGTCGGGGGGCACAATTGCGAAATTCGGTCGCCATCTTGGAAACGCCACCTTCATTTTTTATACAAAATGGTGAAATTCCATTGTCCCGAGAAAAAATACCGCGGACTAACAAATGGGGACACTTTAATTCCATTATCAATACTCACCACACTCAATATAAATAGGAAATTTTGCAGCAACTTACCTGGAAAGAAGAAAAAAATTTGAGTTAATTTAATGTAATTTGAATTGCGAGAAAATGGTTAACTTTGAATGGCGATATCCCAGTCAAGGTTTAGATTTAGAAAAAAAGGAATTTCTTCGCTTATTCAAGGTATTTTTTGCTATTTCCATAGACACACCCCTAAAAAAGGGGGCATTTTGTGATTTTATCATACTTAGGTGCCGAGCTAACATATTAAACCGTAGAAACCCATATTGGGTTAGTTTTTCCCATATTGGGTTTATTTTGTCGTAGCCTCACAAAAAATTTAAATAATAATTAATTGGTTCGAAAATTATATATCCCTACTAATATTAGAAATGCGAAACTATAACTTTGTCTGTCTGTCTTTCTGTTATGCTTTAAAAATAATCGAAATAATGCTAAAGCTTACATTCTTTGTGATAAGTTATGCTGTGCATCATTTCTTTCATACACAAACTGGTTTCACAGACAAGAGATCGCAGAGAAGCTTGTTTTTTTTTAGCTCCGGAAAGGACCCCGCAAACTTTCTATGGAAAAACGGTCTCCGTCAAATCACTTGATATTGTGATATTAGATTCTTCGTACCCTTCTGATGAAAAGTCATCACGGGCACGAAGCACGAAACCTGAAATTTTTAGTCCAAAATGCCCTTTGAAAACTTCGACTTCGGCCGAAAATCAATTTTTTTCGATGTAGGTTTTTGCTTCTTTTTTTATTATTTTCCATCAAATTGTCGCTTGAATGCATTAAATATCGTATTTCAACAACACACAATCACTATTTTGCATAAAAAAAGTAAAATATTTCAGGTTTCATGCTTCGTGCCCGTGATGACTTTTCATCAGAAGGGTACGAAGAATCTAATATCACAATATCAAGTGATTTGACGGAGACCGTTTTTCCATAGAAAGTTTGCGGGGTCCTTTGTCAGACATAACCATCCATCACACTAACACAATTACAACATGGTTCTCGGGAGCCTGCGAAAACTAGGAGAAATTACTCTTCTCATTAGTGTTTATTGTACGACTACACAGGCGTCACAATCGTTACACGAAAAAGAGACAGAAAAATTAATATTTAGTGTAAGACTTACCTTGCTATTAGAGTTGAAGACTGATCTTTCACTTCAAATTCTGACTAAAGTTGTTGGATAGTACACAATTTTTAAATGAGTTTGTAAGAGGTGCCTCTTTTTTTCGTTTTGAGCCAGTAAAATGTAATACTTCAAATTAAGGGAGATGCCTAATGCCAAAATGACAAAAACTAGCAAATTAAAGAAAGAATTTTACGAGTTTGATTCTAATATGCCTCAGACTAGGTCAGTCAATTCTAAACTGCCTCAGCGAAAGTCAGAAATCTATGCCTCCACAATCATCATTCATCATCATTGCGCTCCTTTAATCCCTCATGGTACATAGGGCGGAGCCCTCCAGCGGACTCTGTTTTGCGCGACAGCTCTCAGCTCCGACCAGGATCTCCCAGTTGTTGCGGCTTCTGCCAGTAGGGTTCTCCTCCACATTGTTCTAGGTCTTCCGACTCGACGGGATCCTTGCGGATTCCAGTCAAGGGCCTGTTTGGCTAGATTTTCGTTTTCGCGTCGCAAGGTGTGGCCAACCCAATTCCATTTCCTTCGTCTGATTTGGTCGTCTATCCTTTCTTGGCCGGCACGGCGCCATAGTTCTTCGTTTGATATTCTATCCTGTCAGCGGATTTTTAGGATACGACGCAGGCATCTGTTGATGAAGACTTGTAGGTGCCCTGTAATGAATTGGGTGACTTTCCATGTTTCGCAACCATACAAAAGTACTGCCTTAACGTTGGAGTTGAACAGCCGCAATTTGGTGTTAGTTGAGATCTCCGTTGATCTCCATATGCGGAACAGGCATGCATATGCGCCCCGTGATTTATTTGTCCGCCCAATTCTCCTTTACGGGGTCTTAGTATGGCGGCAACCCTGAGTAACTGCCAAACAAAATACAAACACAAAACAAAATACAGAAAGTACAAAGATGCTGCGGAGTTATGCATAACAGGGGCATTTCGCTTAACTCCTACAGATGCCTTAAATGTTATTTATTCCTACCGCCTTTGAATCTGGTGTCTAGCGAAAGCGCTACCATCGCAGCCCTTAGAATAAAAGAATCTGATTTTTGGACCGGAATTAGGGGAGAACACACAACGTCCTGAACTCTGCTACCATCCCCATCAAAACGGACTTCTGCATACCCGAGATTAACTTCACGAGAAAATACGAAGTGCACATTCCTTCACGTTGTGAATGGAGAAACAGATCATAGAGTTTTCAGGGTGCCACAAACTTCTTTACTGATGGCTCTAAACTCGAAGGTCGAGCAGGAGGAGGAGTCTTTTCCCCAGAGCTTGAGATTGAAGTCTCTTTCCGACTACCCAATCACTGTAGTGTATACCAAGCGGAGGTTCTAGCTACACATGAAGCTGTTCTACCGGCAAGACGACAGAAATCGGACTGTCTACATCTTCTCAGATAGTCAAGCAGCTCTGAAAGCCCTGCGCTCTTGCACAAACAGCTCGAGAACTACCTTTGAATGTCGCAGATCTCTTAACGAGATGGCTCAACAGTTCAGGACCCTCCTCGTATGGTTACCTGGGCACCGAAATGAGGGAAATTGTAAAGCTGACAAACTGGCTAGGAGAGGCACGACCGCTACTCTCCTTCCAGAGTTGGTATGCCTTGGGCCACTTTTAAACTCCAATGCAACCAGCAGAAAAGCACATCTAGAGATCTAAATAAATGCGCCGTGTCCAAATTAACCTGGCCCTCTTATGATCTCAGGCGGACCACCTCACTGCTGAGCCTCAGTAGACATGACCTCTCAGCTACAGTGGGAGTGTTGACCGGACACTGTCTGATAGGGACGCAGGTCTTAAGACCTACGATTTTTACAGAAGCTGTAAAAATCCGGACGAGCAGGAAAGTGTACTTCATCTCCTGTGTCACTGCCCAGCCCTAAGCAGAACGAGGCTAGCCTCATTTGGTGAGCCCTTTCTAAGGACCCTTGCAGAGATCGGGAAGATCCCTCAACTTAGAAGATTTATTACTTCCTCGAGATGGTTTAGCGAAGAAACGACACTTGAACATCAGGCTTAAAGTGGGATCACTATGCGCCTATCCCTTTGGCCTAAGTGTATGAGCTCAAACCAACAGCTCAGCCATATCTAACCTAACCTAAGTTTTTAAAATAACACCGTCCCTTATTTCGCTCGATACACACTCATATACCAGTAAAACATTATTTTTGAACCGGGACATGTAACAAAAACTTAGGCCTAAGTACAATTTAAGATCGCGTAAGGGACAAATGTACTGCCTCGTGTAACTCCGGTTCAACTCTATAAAAATTACAGACCACAAGAAGGTGTCAATTGACTACTACGGACAAAGTACAAAACGTAAAATTTATTCTGGCCCATGTCATAAAAAGATTGCCCACTCTTGTTCTAGATAACAATTTGTGCTAACGCAGTGAAGCTGAAAGTAATAATAAATAAATTTGTCATTATTCTGTCAGTTATCTACCAACATTAGCCAATTTTTCCTTCTAAAAATATTAAAACTGATTTATTCAACCATTAACAAAACGCCATTTGTGTTGAATAGACACATTGATGGAAAATGGTTAAAAAAGCGGTTCTAGTGGTTTTCTTCACTTGTTTTCTCGTAAAAGTGGTAAGTAAAATTATTAATTAATCGATATTAATTAAAATTCTTAATTTTAATGAAATATCTCCCAACAGCATTCGAAAATCATAGTGAAAGCAAGAAATTTAGAATGTTTCCCAAATGCAGAATGGATGAACATGACGTGCAAATTGAGGGCGATTAGCTGGCAGAGGAGCCTGCTTAATGTTGAAGCAGAATTGAAGAAGGATGTTAACAGACTTATGGTAGGAAGAGCTTCAATATTGTTTATTCTCTTAATCAATGAAATTTGTTTTAAGATCCACCTCCAGACATTCAAGCGTTATAACACCTATCAACCATTTCCAATGAATGTGAGTTTGGAAGTGTGCTCTTTATTAAGGGGCACCGTTAATAACAATATCTTTGCAGTTCCTGTTCATCAAATGATTAATAAATTCTCAAATTTTAATCACACCTGTCCTTATCACAAGGTAATCGATAGTCAATTATTAAACACAATATTACAATTTTTATTTGTGAATTTTCAGGGTGAAAAAGTAATTGTAAAGGATTTGGATTTGCAGCAGGTTGTGGATTTTATGAATTTAAATCTAGTTGGCGGAGACGGACGATATCGGTCTGATGTAAATTTTTGCAGAAACGGAGAAAAAAGTCAATGTACACTGGTTGTTAGTTATTCTGATTATACAGAAGGATAGTTATAGTTTATGTTTGCTAATATATTCCAATAAAGGCACCAAAATGTATTTTCAATAAAGCAATGACTGAGATAAGTTTTCAGTTAGCTTGAATTCGGCCTTTAATGCGAATTGCCCTCAGTACTTGATTCCACCCTATAAGTAATGATATGAGTTGAAGTTAAAGGTATTGAGTAGTAATATGAATAGAATCGCAAGCCAAAGTCTTATAGGAGTAAAGAATTGAGTACCGATTCCGTATCACTACTTATGACTCTACGGATCCACCATCATGAATGGATCATTGCCATGCTATAGAGTCTAGGAGAGTCGGCAAGGGCCGGGAACTTCTTTTCTAAGCAGCCCTTTCAATCACCCTACAGCGAAACGGCTTATGGACTTAATCCTCAGTTAAAGCTCTGAAACTTTATCGAGTGTCAAGAAGACGCCGCTAACAGGACCCCGGGTCTCTAATGGAAGAGCAGTGCTGTGGGAGAAAACCTGCTAAACTATCAACCTGTGAAAGGTGCGATGTGCGGTGCATAGTTTCTCGCCGTACAGGTCTCCAGGCATAGACAACATAGTGCCAATTATGCTGCAAAAGACGCATGACACTATTGGCCCATGGCTTGTCTCAATAACTAGCACTGCTTCCACCACAGATACGTGCCCCGCTCAAATTTATTTTCATCCCGACGATCGACAGACGCGAGTACGAAGCGGCTAGAGATTACAGGCCAATAAGCTAATCATCTTTTGTCTTAAAGAACCTAAAACGCATACTGGATATATACCTCTATAAAAGAGGTCTCGATGGCAACATCTCAGCATGCATATTGTAAAGGCGGATCGGTGGATCCTGCTCTTCACGAAGTAACGCGCATCGTGGAATGCTCCTTTAACAACAAATAGTTCAACCAGGCAGTCTTCCCAGATATAGAAGACGCTTTTAACAATATCAGTGGCGGTACCTAGGGATTGGGAATTAGCAAATGGACCCGGCGTAATTCGAAACTCGAATCATGCATAGCACTAGCAGTAGTGCCACCCCAGGAGGTTCAAGATCTCATTGAGTTCTGTCGCAAGACGAACCGGCAATTCGTCATCGGCTGTGATGTAAATGCTCACCACTCCATCTGGGGGAGTACCGATGTAAACCAAAGGGGTGAGTGTCTTCTAGAATTTCTCGTTACGAATAACATAGATATTGCAAATAGAGGATGCAAACCCACTTTTATCACTACTAGTAGAAAGGAGGTGCTGGACCTCACCTTCACGAGCAGGCTTTTATCCGACAGGATTGAAAACTGGCGTGTTCTGGATGAGGCCTCACTGTCGGATCATCTGCACATTAGATTTGACATTGTGGGCCTTCCACATATCCGCGCCTCTTCTTTGGTTCCTAAGAAAACCAACTGGTCTAAGTTTCAGGGGCTTGTGGCCTCGAAATCAGATCAGCTTGCGGCTTCTATCAGCTCAGTGTATGAACTGGAGAATGCGGCCACGCAGCTTACTGACGTGCTGATCTCTTCCTACCATGACAGCAACACTGTCTCTTCCTTTCAGTCATCGCGAAAGGTGCCCTGGTGGAATGACAGGTTAGCTGCAATGCGTAGAGACGTTAGGAGATTGTTCAATAGAGCAAAACACACCGGGTATTGGGATGAATATAGGTTCACCCTAACAGCCTATAACAAGGAGTTGAGATGTTCCAAAAGGATTTCCTGGCGGAAACACTGTGAGAGCATTCAGACTCTACCAGAGGCGACTAGACTCCAAAAGCTACTTTCCAAAGACTCCTTCTCAAAAAGGAGGATGGCTCCTACACCTCTAACCATGAGGAAACCTTAAGGTGCCTGCTCAGAGAGCATTTTCCAGGGTCAATCCTCCAGACCGCTTATCCACTGGATCCTGGGTGTAGTCATAGGACCATCCCAGACCGCTATTCCCGCAGTCTTTCAGGGAATATCTTCGACTGTGACAAGGTTAAATGGGCAGTGGCCTCTTTCAACCCTATAAGTCACCCGGAGGAGACGGAATTTTTCCGGCACTTCTTCAGAAGGGCCTCGATCTGATCCTCAACAACCTGGTCTGCCTCTTTAGAGCCAGCTTCAATTGGGGATACATTCCAACCATCTGGAGGAAAGTCGTGGTGGTTTTTATCCCGAAACAGGGCAACAGACCCCTCGAGCTGCCTAAATCGTACAGACCTATCAGCTTAACCTCTTTTCTTTTGAAAACAATGGAAAGGCTGCTAGACCTTCATATTAGGTGCAAACTGGAGCTCTCCCTCCCTCTATATAGCTCCCAGTTCGCTTACTCTAAAGGTAAATCAACAGAGCTTGCTTTACACCACCTGGTCAGTAAAATCAAAAAGGCCTTCCTCGCTAAGGAAACTGCCTTATGCGCGTTCCTTGACATCGAAGGTGCTTTCGATAACACTGGCTATGATTCCCTCTAGAGCACTGGCTCTCAGAAATCTGGATCCTCACACGATTGAGTGGATAATTGCCATGCTTGCAGATCGTGACATTTCTTCTACCCTAGGTGTCTCCACCATTAGTGTTAAGGCTATTAAGGGGTGCCCTCAAGGTGGAGTCTTATCCCCGTTACTCTGGTTACTAGTTGTGGATGAACTCTTGATCAAACTATCTGAATCTGGTTTCGATGTCATCGGTTATGCAGATGATCTTGCCATCATTGTCTCTGGGAAGTTTGACTTGACCATTACAGAGGTCATGAGAACAGCAATTCGAGAAGTTCAAAGATGGTGTACCAAGGAGGTCTGTCAATCAACCCAAATAAGGCTGTCCTGGACCTTCCTCCAAGCGCTACAAAGTGGACCTAGGTCCTATCTGTATCCAGAATACCACAGTTGAGTACTCAGACTCAGTCAAATATTTGGGAGTAAATTTAGACAAGAGGCTGAACTGGAACGCTCAACTTGACTACGTCATCAGCAAAGCCACAAGGGCCATATGGGCCTGCAAAAGGCTTCTGGGTAGGACATGGGGTCTTACACCACAAATGATGTACTGGATGTACAATACGATCGTTAAACCTGTTGTCACTTATGCTGCTATAGTTTGGTGGCCCAAGACTAAACAGGTTACGCCGATCCTCAAGTGCAGCAAGCTGCAACGGCTTGCTTGCCTCTCCATTATCGGAGCTATGCGGACCTGCCCCACAGCTGCAATGGAAGCATCATTCGATTGACCCCTTTGCATCTCTTCAGATCTCATCCAACTGGCCCCATACGGTCAAAGGACACATGGATATCCTTAACAATATCCCAAACATTTCCATTTGCCGCGTTTCCGATCATAAGGTTGGCGGTTCCAAAGGAAATTCAGGGCGATTATCCCGGATCGCTCTGAGTGGGAGGAAATTATTCTTACTAGGGATCCAAACCATCTCCACTGGTTTACTGACGGGTCAAAGATGGAACATGGTACAGGGGCTGGTGTCGCAGGACCCAACTCCAAGGTCTGAAAGGCGCCAACATTAAAATCTTTTCTGACAGCCAAGCTGCCATCAAGGCACTCTCAACGTGGAAGTTTTCTTCCAAAATAGTAGCAGGGTGTTTTGACGTACTCCAGAGCCTGACCAGAAGAAACGAGGTCTCGCTCTGCTGGGTCCCCGGACACTGGGGTATCGAGGAGAATGAGGCTGCAGATAGCCTCGCGAGGGAGAAAATCGTCTGAGACGTTGTTCCAGGGCCCAGAACCCTTCTGTGGCATCTCTTGGTACACCACCAAGTCCTTGATAGAGGAGTGGATTAAGAAAATAAATCTAGCCTATTGGGAGTCAGTCCCAGGTCTTAGACAGGCTAAAGATCTTATAAGACCCTTTGCCTTAAGGGGCACTATTACTCTAAACAGAGCGGACCTAAGGCTGCTGGTGGGCTATCTCACTGGCCATGTAGGACTGCGGTACCACCTCCACAACCTAGGACTGTCTCAAGAGACAGAATGCCGACTCTGCTTGGAAGGCGATGAAACTTCCACACATATTCTTTGTGAATGTCCTGCTCTGATCTGGCTTAGAAGAAGAACGTTTATCAGAGAGTTCTTGAGCCCTGCCCAAGTCCGGTCTTCATCAACTAAAGACCTTCTTGCCTTCCTTCGGAAGGCCGATAGTCTGTTCCGCTAGTGGGGTACGTACACAATAGGCCTAACTTGGCCGCAGTGTTCACCATATGGGTTGCCCCCTCATTCCTTATAATAATAATGCATAGCACGTCAGTAATGATGCTTTTTATCAACAGGACTAAAATGCAGACGTTTAGTATGATGGCCCGTTTTTGCCAAATAATATAACAGGGTCAAGTCCAAAGTATGTTCTTCCTCGTAATAATGGGCGTCACGTGTATAACCCCTATGGAAGCGCTCAACGTAATTCTCGACTTGCTGCCATCTGATATACACAACAAGCAGACATGCAAGACCCTTGACTCTGAGCAAAGCGTTGCTGCGTCTAAAATATCTACGGACATAGCAATATTCTGTGGTCCCTACCACAGGAAATGGTAGTAGTGCCTACGGACTACATGGTCGCAAAATTAAATTTCGGCAATGGACCTCAATATCCAGATACCTAGAGGAGTGGAAAGATTTCCAACTTGACAAAGTCAAGGACCATGATTTTGTCTCGAATACAGGCGGATCCAAATCAAAGTAGGGTATAGGGGCTGGAGTGTTTTCGCCATTTAATTTGCAAAGTAAAAAAGCTGCGAGTTGCCTAATTTCGCAACCGTTTTCCAGGCGAAACTTCTAGTGAAGGCCGGGACCAAGGATAATTGCATTATCAAATAGTCAAGCGGCCATCAAGATAACGCCGGCCCTAGCTCTCGTTCAGGGTAGCGCAGGATTGTCTTTCGGTGTACTCTCGACGATTTCACATCCCAACCCTCTTTCGAGCAGTGCCGAGGCAACCTTGAAGCGATGGAGGTTTATCTGGACAAGTTTCATATTGGAAGCAGTGTACATTTTCCGGGATTATGTCTCACCTCGCGCTAAGGATTTAGGTGGTAGTTTCAAGTGGTGGTGGGGTATGGCTAGTGATGTTGATATGGTAGAGGGTCACCTTCACGTTAGAGTAGATTCCCTTTACCACCAGCTCCAAAATGCAGTGATCACCATCGTGGCATTCCAGCAGCTTACATCTTCCATTCCCGTAGCAGACTCCTGCGAGGCTTCGGTTGTCAACCTCAGGATTTCTGCTTCCTTGGTGATCGGAAATGGTCATGGTTGCTCATAAGGTGCTGGCGGTCTGAGAGGACATTGCAAGTTCGGCTGGGAGCAATTTTGGGCATGACGCCCAGATCCCTAAGCTGTGCCCAACCAAACTTGTAGCCAATTTGGCCTCCCCCGTCCGCCTCAGCTCGTCAACAGACCTTGGGTCAACAGAGAACGTCACATTTGTGTATGGTTGGCGGTGCACTTGAATCCTCAGGGTCCTGTTTTGAACCACTATCCTTTCAGCATAATGTCAGTGGGGTTTTCTGCTGCCGCCAGGAGGTACCCAACCACAACTTGGCTAGGCGGCAGCTTGTCCTCGTCTACAACAATGAGGCTTGCTTCTTCTCATATCTCCCAATCACATGGCCGTAGTCGGATGGAGCAGAAGATGCCCGCGCTTCCGAAGGTGGCCCTCTTCCAATGAAAGAGTGATCTCAGCGAACTCCACCGCGATTTTCGCGCACAATTTGGCCTAATTGAAGAGGGATTCCGAAAATTCCCCTTTCTTGGGGCCACATTCGACACCTTGCTGCACCGGCCTTGTAGGTCGACCTGCTGGGGTGTTATGATAGCCAAAGAAGTATTTGAAACATTGAGCCACCTAGGCCTTGAGCGGCCGTTCCTTTCGCTCTACCCCAGAGCCAACGCTGCATCAAGACATTAGGCTCGGCCCATATATGTTCCAAGCTGTTCGGAAACTGTCAGACGGAGCTCTACACCCTAGCCGGGAGGTACAGTGTGACTCTCCATAGGTACAGATCCACAGGAAACTGGGGGTCAAAGGAACATCGAGGGCAACGAGAAGGCAAATGAATCGGGCCGACTGAGGGCAACCCTCGCAGACACAGCGGTGGAGAATGTGCGCGCTAACGAGAGATACTGATGGAGAGGTCTAACATCATGTGCCAAGTCTAGGAAGACTTGGCCTTGTCCCAACAAACAGAAATGGTGAGTCCTCTTGGTGATGCAACGCATAATAACGCGACACTGGCCAATTTGTTAACATGCAGCCAGATTGAGAATTAAGGAACAGGTCAGTGATAAAGCCGAGCATTTACTCTGCATATTTCAGACTCGGGCCAAATTCAGACACCGCGTATTCGGAAGCATCCTCTTCAAGGACTTGGCGACATATTTCATAATTTTATCCGGGATGAATCGAAGTCTACTACTCCTTTAACGCACAAGTTTTTTCACGAGAGCAACTAAAATCTGAACTTGGAGTAATTTTCCAACAATATGTATTTATGAAGATTTTATCCATATCGCAAGTTTTAGGTTGGTGCTGTCAAGCTGAAAATAATAAACTGTTGACAGTCATTATATCAATTTAAAAATTCCATCAGATGAGTGAACAATATAAATAGGATTCAATTTCTAAAAATGTCAACAGATTTACTAAACCATTAGAACACTACGCATTTAACTCGGACTAGTCTAGTAGACGGAAAATGGCTAAAAACGAGATCATAGTTCTTTTATTCACCTTTTTCCTGGTGTACACTCGAGTAAAAGTGGTAAAATTTTATTCGTTATCATTTCCCGAATTTTAATCGAATAACTTCCAACAGAATTCAAAAGTAGTAGTGAAAGTAACGAACTTAGAGTGCTTCCCAAATCTGGATTGGGGCAATATGACGTGCAGTTTAAAGGCAGTTAGCAGGAAGAAAACTGTGATTAATGTTCAGGGAGAATTGTACAAAGATGTCCACAAAGTTATGGTAGCAAAATCGTGACAATTTTTTTCTTTTGATTGTGATTTAAGTGAAATACGTTTTAAGGTACAAGTTCAGAGCTTCAAGCGGTATAATACTTATCAACCATTTCCAGTTAAATTTAATTTTGAGGGTTGCGCCCTATTAGGAGGCAGTGGTAAAAATAACGTGTTTGCACAAATTGTTCAAGGGATAGTTGATAGGTACTCAAACGCAAATCACTCGTGCCCTTATCATAAGGTAATCGATAAGTAATCAATCATTAATAAATTGCAATGGTTCAAATTTAATTATGATTTGTTAGGGGGAAAAACTATTTGTAAAAGATTTGGATTGGCAGCAGGCAATTGATTTCATGACTACAAATCTACCTGGTGGAGCCGGACGATATAAACTTGATATAAATGCTTACGTAAACGGAGCAAAAGTTAGAGGTGTACGTGTTGTTGGTTACGCTGATTTTTCAGAAGAATAAAAACTCCAAAATGTATTAAATGATGAAACAATGTGAAATCCCTGAAATCATATCGCAAAATCTGGAAATATAAAATTATTTTACATAAAATATACTTTCAGTGGATTTCACATACCATTCGCTATGGTCTATTGCTCAACCGTTACAAAGGCAACAAATTTTTTTTTACCTACCCAGTGGTCTGCGGTTCGAATCCACTCTGCGGCAAAATCCTTCAAGTTTTAATTGTTCCGATCTAGATTACATTTACCTGCCCTGTGGTACGGCCCTAAAATTTTTCGAGAGATACCATTAATTGATAGGTAAGGATTACCCTTATAGTCACTTTATACAAAAAATACGCTTTTATTTTAAAATATCACATTACAAAAAAAAAGAAAACCTTAAAAATTAAAAATAATTTTGAATGTAAAATTTTTATTGCTCCAGGGAGTATATGGACAAAAAACAACCTACCTTTCGAAATGTAAAAAAGCGTAGGACCTTTTACCTATATTGATATTTTATTAACACCGGAACTTGAGCCTTATGCATTTTGCATTTCGAAAGGTAGGTTGTTTTTTGTCCATATGCTGACTGGAGCAAAAACAGTAGGTGTGTGTACTTATGTACACGCATTAGAAGTTATACTTCTTTGGCGTGATTTTAAGACCAATTTTTAATTTGTACCTACACAAATATTTTATTGGATTCTTTCTATTTTCGTGCGTTGGAAGGTGCAAGCATTATGATGCCGACACGCTCAAGGCTGTCGGTCATACCGTATTCTAATCCTAACAAAAATCACCAACTAGTTGGGTCATTAGGCCTAATTACAATTATCTTAAGATGGGCTTAAGATACCTCATGAAATTCTCTTAAGACTGGCTAATTTTCTACCAAAACGTAATGAATGTTAAGCTTAATATGCGTCGCAAGCTGGATCAGCATTTATTTACCTGCCTAACTCACTTCTTTTTTCTTCATTTCCGCCTTAGCTTCTGATTGAGGAATTTAGCTTCTCCTCCACTTTAGTCAGTAGATCAAACGATCGTACCATTACAGTCGAAGACGTTCGTTGCTCTTAGCCGTGCCTTTAGCTGTAGGTTACAGTGCAGCAGTTTGCTCGGCAAATCTCCGGCAATCCAAAAGGACATGGTCTGTGTCCTCTCTCACAATGAGGAATTCCAGGCGTTGCGTAGACTCATTTTGCCGGTATGCTCTCGTAACTCACCTGTGGGTTCATCGACCTTGGGTAGATTCATTCTACTTCCTTTGCCACTACTGAAGTAAACGTCACTTCCAAATTCTGTTCACCTCCCTAGTTTCTTCTTTTAGATGTTACTCAATTAAATTGAGTGGTTAGGGTAATTGAAATATGATACGAAGAGTTTCATACTAAGAACATTAATGTATCGGCAAATACAGCATCAACGCTTCCAACGTTTGACTGACAACACTCCGAACCTGTCCAAACACCATCGTTGGACGCTTGACATTGGACATTCGTAGTTCGAGTAGCGGCCACACAATGCGTTCTACCATCAAACGCCCAAAGTTGGAAAGTGCTCATAGCATCGTTCAGAGCCGGCATTAGCTGAAAACTAGGATATGTAATTTATTTCCCTCCATAGCCTCTGGGTAAAAACCTCCTCACCCATGGACATCGTGAATGGACTTGGGCTACGAATTTTCATATGCCCATATAATAATAAACTTAATAGCTAAAGGATTGGAGTTGCAATGCTTGCCCTCCATAGCCTCTACCGCTTCGCCTATATCGTCCGCAGGCCGTGTCAGAACATCAAAATTGGCAGCGTGCAGCAAATTAGGGCATGAGATGAGAATGCAGCACGCTGCAATCAAAAGTATTTCAATTGGCTGAGGCTGGTAAAATGACAAGCAAAGCAGCGTGCTGCATCTTCATATCATGTCGTAAATTTGCAGTACGCTGTATATTTGAAGTTCTGATAGGGCCTCCAGCAAACCCATCGTAGCTACAGGCCTGGAAGTAGCCGGTGCCGATCCTACATTTGCTTGAATGGATGACATTTCTCGTGTAATAACATAGCGGAGCCAAGTTTTTAAGTTTATTTTTGCAATAAAAAGTTGTAAAATATTGTATTTTATCACTTTTTCCTGCACCTGGGTTACCAGTGATTAGTGTGTCAGTGATTGAAAACAATTTCAAAAAATTGAGTGAACCAATATGTTTTAATGGTTTAATTGTGAAGGTGGCCAATTTTGTTTGCATTCGCTGTGGTTTTGTCGAGTTATTTTTGGGCAAAAATGTTGAATTTGTGTGGTTATTGAGTTAAAAATGAATTTAAAGTGATTAAAGCTTGTTAAAGAATAATTTTTATAAAAATTAAAACAGAAAAATGTTATTGTTATTCATGTTGTGTGGTGGTACTTGCATTTATGTTTTAATAACTATTCCGTAATAATTTTTAACCATTTTAAATTTACTTTTAATTGCATTACCACATAAATCCAACATTTTTTCCATAAATTAACACGAAAAAACCATCATGAATGTAAAAAAAACTGATCACCTTATCAATTTCATTCAATTTATTCACTCGGATCACTAACTAATTTATCACCGGTAATGCACGTGGAGGAAAAAATGCTAAAATACAATATTTTGCCACTTTTTACAAGTTAAAAACTTGCCGCGTCTAAGATATTACACTACGAGTGAGAGAAATTCCTTCCATACAGTAAAACTCCTCACCCACAAACAGCACACAATAAACACTACGAATCTTCCTAGGCCCACGAAAAACCAAACTTACGCTTAGCTGATGACTCGAACATGAAATTTATTTCCCTCCATAGCCTCAGCATAAAAACCCCCTCACCCATCGACATCGTGAACCTACGAGTTTTCATATGCCCATAGTAATCACGGTATTCGTTTTCTGTATACCGTGCATAATAATGATAAACCCAGTGCGCATGAAGAATGAAAGTTGAAATGCTTGCCCTCCGTTGCCTCCACCCCTTCGCCCATATCCTCCGTTGCGTTGCGTTGCGATTTCCCCAAAACACACTCTCATAATATTTTTCAAAACGCGCCTAAAGAATAACTTCAAAAACTTTACATTCAAAATTATTTTTTTTTTACTTTTTAGCTCATTTTAAAATAAAAGCGTTTATTTTTTTTTAATTTTTTTTTTTTTTATTTTTTTTTTCTAACTTTTAGGCCCTTGCCATTCATTTGGCACCTCATTCTGTTTTTTGTTTTTTAAAGTATTTTGTAGACATTTTTTTTTTCATTCAATTATACCAAACGTTACAGCCAACAAAATCCAATTTTCGGGGGGGAAAAAAACAAAGGATTTTTGCAAACTTTGGCCTTGAATAACTTTAAAAGGGTTAAGTTTTCGAAAACCATGCACAGGACTTTTTGTAGGCAATAACGTTTTGTATTGACTGCTAAAAAAAATTTCAAAAATTCCATTTTTTTGGTGAAATGTTGGCCAAAATGATTTTCGAGAAAACTTTGATTTTCAATAGCTTTCAAAGGGTTTATCGGGTCAAAATTTTTGTAAGTAGTTTTTTTTTTTTGTAATTTTTTTTTATGTTAGTTGTAGAGAATTTCATTGTCATTTCCCCGTCCTCGCACAGGGTTTTATCACCTATAGAAACCGAGATACATTAAAATCTCAGGAAAACCTCTATACCTTCGGCGGACATATTTTTTCTTTTGGATTCCGATATTGTTGTCTCAGAAGGTCACAAGGAAGCTGTGTACCAATTTTCAGCCATTTTGGAATTTTGTCTCCTTCAAATGCTAATTTCCCCGGACTATTTAAGTTAGGTTGAGAAGGAAAAATTGTCAAAAAAATAAATGTTTGTCCCATAGGCGAGATTATTGTGGGAATCGCTTCGTTTTAGGGTGTAGTTGCATACCTTGGTTGACCGCATAACTTTTTAATTCACTTATTGTGAATAAAATAGACATTTTTTTCTATATGGCGGGGTACTACGGGATGCTAAACATGGCAGAACTGTTTGATTGAAGATCGAATTCAATCATATACAATTAAAAAGGCTTCTAAAATTGTATTTTCAACCAAAACATTACAAATCCGCAGAGAAAAATGCACTTTGTGTAAAATTATTCAAGCTGGATTTGTTCACTTATGCATAAAAGCTCCTCAAATGTCTTTGCTGTAGACGGTCGTATGGTTATTTTTTTTAGTTTTAAATTAGTAAAAAAAAATATAAACTTTTATTAAATAGTAGTTTAAGTGTCAAAAAATAATGAAATAAAAAAATTGCAGCAAAAAAACCTAACCTGAAAAAGTTGTCTTTTTTGCGGTGGCATTTTTGGTATATAAAATTTAAAAATTGAAATTTTGAATAACTGCTTATGATAGTGCAACTCTTAACGAAGAAATAGGGCTTCGAAAAAATGCTCTACCATATCGGGGATCTGTAGACGAACGATTTCGCGAAAATGCTTTTTATTACGAAAATCGAAAATTCACGAATATTTTTAAAAATTTCGCTCCAAAAAAAAATGTGAACTATCAGATAGCCAAAAGCAATATTTTTATCAAGTAAAAAGTTTCTAAGTTTCGTGATTTTTAAGGGTTTTTTGCGTTTTTCTCCATAAATAAGGCCCTAATCAATACTTGATAACACATCAATCGAAAGATAATTTTAATACCTACAACTTTCTCATTTAACTTTTTTGGATTCGAGCTCAACTTTTTGTTTTATTAGCGAAAACCCGAATTTTTGGCTTTCTCGAATTTTTTAGGTTAGGTTAGGTTGAAATTCCGGAAAAAAAACCACGCTATCTTTCTTCAAATTTATTGCTCTACATGCTCGTATTTTTTTGTTTCCTGCCTTCAATTGTTTGGAGAATTTTCGTGGATTGTGGTTTAGTGGTTCCCAAACTTTATTTCGTACGGAACCTTTCTACAATGTATAAAATTTGACGGAACCGAACGATGAAAAAATAAAATAATATATGATATATGTACCTATATATTTATCCTTTAATATATTTTAAAACGTTTTTATTAGCTCGATTTCTTGTCTGTCTGTTTGTCCGGTATATATCTTGCAATCGATTATTTGAATAAGTACTTTCTGTTAACCGATCACCCTGATTTTGCAAACAACTTCAGCTCCGATGGCAATGCAATATGGTATACTCATTATACCGTTAAATCCATGGCGGCCCTCTCAAGAGGACGGATTACTGTTTTCTTCACGGGACCAATTTTGCAATCAATTTTTCAAATACTTCCGGATATCCTATCATGCTGAAATTTTGCATACAGCTTTAGCTCCGATGACAATCCAATATGGTTATACTCAATATACCTTTAGATCCATGGCGGCAGCCTCAGGAGAGCGGAATGAAATATTCTTCACAACCCCTTCGACATGGGGATCAAATGAAAGGGTATGATAAGTAGAACACCATAACCAATGTAGTATACTCAATATATCGTTTGGTCCATGGCGGCCATCTCAAGAGGGCGGATTACCATTTTCTTCACAACACCTGAGACATGGGAATATGGAATGGCGACCAAAATGTTACGCGACGTGACGTAGACCAAATTTCAAGGAAGAAGGGCCACTCGCACTTTCTGATTAGCAAGATCGCCTTAAACGGCCGGCGCAGCGCCAGTGAGTCTGCGAATGTATTTGCGCTTCGGCGCTGGTGACACGGAACTCTAAAATTTTTTCGTGGAACCGTAAGGTTCCGCGGAACCCACTTTGGGAATCACTGGATTGGACTAAGAGGTCGCTAGGTGCAATTGTGAACTTTCAATAACTACCAAAATTTTTAAATCACGTTATTTTCATTATTTGTTCGCTCGGAAACAACAGGGCTGAAATCCTCATAAGAGAGACCAAAATCACGATTTTTCAAAAATTCCGACGGGATTTCATTTCCAATTGTTTCTTAATTTTTCTAAGTGAGTTTCCAAATTATAAACGGATTCTACAAAAAATGGCACCATTGTTAATTAATGTTGGAAAAAGATTGGATCGTTAACTACTTAGAAAGTAATGAACCGATCTTGTTGAAATTTTTTGTACATTGCCAGGACTACATAAACACCATCTTCAAAAATCTATGTAAATTTTCGTCAGTTGAGGGGCGGACATGTAGTTTTGTGCAACCGAATTTTTTTTACTTGTAGTTTCGTGCAAGAGGCCTCAGGTTTTGGATATAAGTTAAACATGCTTTAAACAATCAAGAATTACATTGAAAAATAATGGCCTTTTCTTTTCTTGCGATGATCTTAAAGTGAGGTACTTTTTTCGCAGTTTTCAGCTATTTTCCAATGCCAAAAATTAAAATTTCAAAAATCCACCTTACGGTAAGTTTTAGCAAAATTCAATAACGAACAAAACATGTCTAACAAACTTTGCGGCTAGAAGCCTTCGTTAAGAGATATTTATAAAAAAAGCTAAAACAACAGAGAATTTTCAGTTTTTGGGCTTCCACAAGTTTTACAGGTATTTTCATGTTTGCGCACCCGCTAGATATTATTGGGGATGTCATTTCGGACCAATTCCACCAAAAAAGTCCATTATATCACGCCCGGACCAATACAAAAATTAACTATACAGCCCATTTGTTCCTTAGTCATAATAATCGTATTTTCTGCATTGTATTTGATTTTTCTGTAGTAACCCAGCGGAAAATGGAGTACTCCACTAGCCATCTTTGATCACTTCAAAAAGAGCTTCCAGCGCTCCCGTTCCCATACAAGTTTCATATACTTTTTAACATTGCATGCCATTGCAGGGAAGCATGCAAATCTCCTCAAGAGCGCTCTAGGAGATTAATAAAAAAGCTTTTTTAAGAAAAGAAATATTCATCGGCACCTGTGGGTATGTGAAAAGCTTTTATTTTGTTCATCTTTTGCAATTGCGTTTTTTTAGCCCGAGAGTTTACCAAAGCAGTCCCCCAACTAAATTCTAACTACTTCGAAAGCTGCTTGTCCTTCGTATCGAACGAGCGCCGGGCTATTAAGTATGTTAATGTCACATTTTATGGTAACGAAAATAATGGCCAGTTTTATTTTTTTCCATAAAATGTATGAAAACTCCAGTAAGCCTCTCTTGAGAGTGCTACAATTAAGCTCCCCTTTGGCCATTCATACACGAGGGATCATGGTTCTGCAACCAAAAACTTTGCTGCAACCAAAAGCTTTGCTGCGAGTTTCCCGAAAATACACGGAGCAATAGCAAAGGAAGCAGCTTTTGTGTTGCTACGCAATTATTGTTTGTATTAGTGAGATGTCAAATATTTTTACTCTGGTCGGGTGGGTGTTTTTTTAAATCAGCTCATTAATCTATTATAATTAAATTAGATATAATAATGGATGAAAATAGTGCCCTGGTTATTTCAGCTGCACCTACAGTGGCAGCATGCTTTTTCAGTTTTAATTGTTGACAGTTTGAAAGTTTATTATTTTTAACTCCATGGCAACGTATTAATTTCTTATTTGTGTGAGTGCGTGCTTTCCGTATTCTCAGGTCAAAAGCAGGAGCACAAAATTCTCAACTGAAGCACGAGACTCTCCACTTATTTTATCTCCGCACGCCTCCCTTGCCCAAAAAAAGCTTTTGCTCCGGAACCGTGCTCCCTCGTGTATGAATGGCCAAAATCGTTCTAGGAGGATTAGGAAGAAGCTTTTTTAAAAAGAAATATTCATGGGCGCCTGTGGATATGTGAAAAGCTTTTATTCTGTTCATCTTTTGCAATTGACTTTTTTTCTATCCAAGCCCGAGAGTGGCTTTACCAAAGCAGTCCCCAAACTAAATTCGAACTACTTCGAAAGCAGCTTGTCCTCCGTATCGAACGAGAGCCGGGCCATTGAGTATGCTAATGTCGCATTTTATGGTCGCGAAGGTAATGACCCGTTTTCTTTTTTTCTATAAAATGTATGAAAAATCCAGCCCTAGGCCTCGGTAGCCTAGGGGTAAGGCGCCTGACTACTATCCCAGAGGTCCCGGGTTCGAATCCCGGCCAGCCCCACGGTCCTTCGCCTTTTCCACTTTTCCACCCACATAACTTTCCTTCTTTCTTCTCCCCTCTTTACATTCCTGATTCCTCCTGTCATAGCCTTTGCTAGTCCTTCCCTACTCCACCAAGCGCATGTCATCGGTTGGTTGAAGAGATTCAACTCGTTTCAGGAGGCATAACACTCCAGCGAGTTGTTTCTCAAATGCCCCGATGCCAGAGTCGCGAAATGGTTGGAAGTAGGTGGAATAAAAATATATCGCGGCTAGGTTGTGGCAGCTCCTTCCTATGTACTTCTCTCTCTACTTCTCATCTTCCGGCTAGAGCTGCTGTTCGACATTCTATAGGAAAAAATAGATTGTCGAACAGTACAAAGGGGGCTTTTCCTAAGTCTCCAGTCTATCACATAAAAAAAACCTCCCTTGAGAGTGCTACAATTAAGCTCCCCTTTGCATAGCTCCCAATATTTCTCACTGGGAAGTTTGTTGGTAAATAAAAAAAAAGGAAAGAAACAGCTCAGCTCTCATCCTTTAAATTTTTTGGTCAAGTTTGGCCATCGTGATTCCGTATCGGCTTCCAAGCGGCCAGTGTTCGACCGTTATACGGCCATCTTTTATTTCTACTCGGGTTAATGTATAATTTCGCATAAAATAGGTAATCTACCTAAAAAAATATCTAAAATGTTAATGCGCATAAAAACATGTCGCACGGGGGCGCCAAAATACCTAGCGTTGACGTATTTCCAACAATGTGTATTTATGTAGATGCTATCCATGCCGAAGTTTTAGGTTGGTGCTGTCAAGCTGAAAAAATTAATCGCCCTTTAGTCATTATATTAATTCAAAAATTCCATCAGATGAGTGAACAATATAAATAGGATTCAGATTCTAAAAATGCCAACAGATTTACTAAACCTTTGGAACTACGCATTTTCTTCTGAATAGACCAATACCAGGAATATGGTTAAAACCGAGGTCCTAGTTCTTTTCTTCACCTTTTTCCTGGTGTACACTCGAATAAAAGTGGTAAGATTTTATTCGTTATCAATTCTCGAATTTTAATCCAATAACTTCCACCAGAATTCGAAAGTAGTTTCGAAAGTAACGAATATAGAATGTTTCCCAGACCTTGCCTGGGTCAATATGACGTGTAATTTAAAGGCAGTTAGCTGGAAGAAAACTCTCGTTAATATTCAGGCAGAATTGAACCAAGATGTTAACAATCTTATGGTAGACAAATATTTACAATTTTGTTTTCTTTAAATTGCGATTTTTATTTAATTCGTTTTAAGATACATGCTCAGGTTTTCAAGCGGTATAATAGTTATCAACCATTTCCCATTAAATTGAGTTTTGAGCTTTGTGCCCTAGTAGGAGGCAATGGTAAAAATAACATCTTTACACCACTTATTCGTGGGATAATTGAATACTCAAACATAAATCACTCGTGCCCTTATCATAAGGTAATCGATAATTAATCAATCTTAAAAAAGAATGTTTCACATTTATTTATGAATTTTTAGGGTGAAAAACTATTTGCAAAAGATTTGGATTGGCAGCAGGCAATTGAGTTCATGAGTAAAAATCTACCTGGTGGAGCCGGACGATATAAACTTGATATAAATTTTTACGGAAACGGAGCAAAAGTTAGAAGTGCACTTATTGTTGGTTATGCTGATTTTTCAGAAGTATAGTCAGTCAATTCAACGAATAAATACACCAAAATATATTAAATGATGAAACAATGTCAAATCCTTGAAATCATATTGCAAAATCTGGAAATATAAAATTATTTTACATAAAATATATTTTTAGTGAACTTCACATACTTTTCGCTATGGTCTATTGCTCAACCGAGAAAACAAACAGTTGACAAAATCAGATGTCACAAACATTATTTTTTTATGTAAAAACAACAAACCAAAAACTAGGAGCGACAAAATTACTGAATATGTAAAAGTTTGTTTTTAAAAGCGACCAAAGGAAAGCAGGAAAATTATTTTAGTATCCCGGCCTCGACAGTTGACACAACTAAAAAGTAAAAAAATAATTTTGAATGTAAAGTTTTTATTGCTCCAGCCCGTATATGGGATCAACCAACCTTTCGAAATGTAAAAAAGCTTTGACATATATTCATATTTTAATAATTCCGGAACTTTTTGCTAGAGCACCATGTTTTTTACATTTCGAAAGGTAAGTTGTTGTTTGTCCATATACTGGCTGAAGCAATAAAAACTTTACATTCAAAAATTTTTTTTTACTCTTTGGTTCATTTTAATATAAAAGCGATTTTTTTTGGTTTTTCAAGAGATATCTTTCATTTAAAATTGACTACCGTCAGTTTCATGGGGCATTCCCAGAGTGAAATGAAGTGAGTTGATTGCGTTTAAGTGGAAGTTTTTAGTCGTGATGCAATAGTCATGCAAATATGACAATGAGTGATTCGACTCTCAGAAGAAGCCCCTTTGGTTTGAGACTTGAGACCCAATAATAATCATTTATTTAGTTATTAAGTGATAACGTCTCCACAATACAATACATTCTACTTTCGAGCAACAGTGAGTGATGGGCAATACCAACTCATTGGAGCCACATGAGCTTGTGCTTGTGAGTTTGAGTGAGAGAGAGAAATATTTTTCTCTTTTTTTCGGTTTAACGAAAGAAGAGAACTATAGTCCTATACCTCGCTCATGCAATCCCACAAGTAGCATAGGGCGCTAGGTGGTAGATGTACAATTTAGTACCAACTACTTTAACTATTTAATGTTATTTTTATGACATCTACACACTGGGTCTGCAAACATTTTATCGACTCATTGCTTTAACGACCAGCTTGCTAGTCGAGAATTACTCATCAAAACCTCTTCGTTTTTAAGTTGCTACTACGAGTGGCTATTGGGTCCTCAAACCGATATCCTATAGCATTCCAATTTCGTTTTTTTACTCTTCTCGAAGATTTCTCGACCTATTTTCGATTCGATTTCATCTCGTAATGTTTGCAGGATGTCTGCTATATACTTAATCCGTTTATGACCAGGTTCAGCCCAGTTCAACCTAGGTTCAACCCAGTCATAAACGGAAGTCGAGTTGAAACTGGGTCCACTCAACAAAACTCAACTCTCGGTGGAGCTGATATTTCGCCACATATTCGCGGGATGAGTTGTAATTGAGTTGAAATGGCATTTGTTTTGTTTGTTTACCATCCGTGCAGTACCCCTTCGGTGTTCGTTTTGTGTTCGATGTTTTGGCTTGCACAGGAATAAAAAATAATTTCATTCTGAATTTTTACTATTTGAGGTTATGTTTGGATTTCAGTTTAACTCTATACTAACCCAAAGTAAACTCAATCTGACATCATATACGGTGGTCGAAATTTCAACTCAACCTCGAATCAACTTTTTAACCTATGAGTCGATTCTGTGATTCACATGATTCGAAAAAAAAAAAGTTTCACCTGGAACAAGTGGAACTGAAACTGTCAATCGTTATAAAAATAAAATAGTTGTATTTTTGGAGTAATTTGTTAAAAGATCAATAGTTTTAACATGACGAAGTGCAGAATTGTGGTTTAGCAGTAGTAATAGTGATAGTGTTAGCAGTGATGACTTGGAAGTAATATCCTTACGACGTTGCCAACAAAGAGACAAAGCATTTACAGTTCATATAACTTATACTAATGGCAGTTTACCTTCTGCCATTCGGTATCTTTCCTAGCCCAAGACTGTTTAAGCGCACTGTAATCTCTTTCCATATTTCCGCGTATCGATCTTTGGCCAATAAATTTTCGGAATACTTCTGCCCTTATGTTTGTGCTTTTCCATTTCACCCAAAAGCACATCAAACTGTTTTCTCTTCGTAATTTTACTGTATTAAAAAAAAATATATAATTTTCGGAAAATTTAAAATTTGAGTAAATAATTTTATAAATATGAAATACTCACTTCTTTGTTACCATTTCATAGGGTCTTCCCCTTGGAAAAATTAGGTGAAACCCTTAATCACTTCACAACGAAAGTATATTCACCTCAGGCTATTATCAGAGTAAGTAGAATATGGAGAAGGTCCACATGAGAAATGAAACATGTGAAAAATTCGCGTTGCCAGAATAGTATTTTTGGAATGTGAACAATTTTTCACGTGAAACGAATTGGAGAATAAGCCCCCTAGTCTTACTTACTACCCATACTCTTTTAGTCCCTTGGGTCAAAAAACCTACTAACTACGCATTATGTTGAGTAACCTTTAAATTCATGTAATCTACTAACTACGCATTTTTTGCCAGGCGGCTCGGCATTTGCGTCGGCGGACTTTATGTAGTTTATATAACAAGAGATTTATAGATAACCCGTGAGAGCAGCTCAGCTCTCAGCCTTGAAATGCTTTAGTCAAGTTTGGCCCGTTGTAAGGCCATCTGCCAGTGTTCGCCCGCTGTAAGGTCATCTTTTATTTCTATTTGGGTTAATGGCAAATTTCTCATACAGTTTTTTCACATTAAATTCACCCATTTGCAAATCAAATTAATATTTTTGCAAATTAAATTCGCCCGATTGAAAATTAAGTACTTCTATAATAATGTTAGTAAACCCAGGTTCGGTCAAGCTCGACACACCATAATCTATTACTATTCAAACATTTTGTTGTTAAAAAAGACACACTCTACTTTTTCTACCACCACATTCTCCAATGCTGAAGACCATCGGGGAAGTCTTTTCCAAAATCAAGTTTAGTGCAAGAAATAAGTATGTTAGCTGATCCTTCAAATTGGCAATGACAAGTCCACACCCATTAACATTTCGTGTATCGATAAAATACAAGCGAACGTGCATTGTAATTTCCCCTTCGAAATTCGTTTACGGGTAACAACACTCCCTCCATCTGACCATGACAAGAGTGGCAGCGAGACCGTTGAATTAAGATTGGGCTTTCTCACACGGTTACATATTCATAGTAAATAAAACCGGTTTTATAGATGAGAGAGGATTTTACTCAAAACACTTATGGCATCGTGTGAACTGGCTCATTGGGAATATAAATGAGCGGGTGATTTGAGTTTTTAAACGAACGAGGTGGCACTTTTCTTTTCGATTGAACTTTCGTTGTGCGATCTGGTACCCTCACTGCCAAGGGAAAAGCGATTTTGAGGTTTCCAATTGTTTTGGCGCACGCCATACTATTGGCTTATGTGTGCAGCAAGTCATACCCCGTTCCAGTTAGTAATATATAACTTAATTTTCAAACGGGTGAATTTGATTTGCAAAAGGATGAATTTCATTTGCAAATGGGTGAATTTAATGTGAAAAAACTGTAGCATAGATAATCTACCAAAAAAAAAATGTCTAAAAACATCTCGCACAGGGCGCCAAAATACCTAAAGCAGGCCCTGTGTTAATGAAGATTTTATCCGTGTCGAAGTTTTAGGTTGGTGCTGTCAAACTGAAAAAATTAATCGTCTTTTTGTCATTATATTAATTCAAAAATTCCATCAGATGAGTGAACAATATAAATAGGATTCAGATTCTAAAAATGCCAACAGATTTACTAAACCTTTGGAACTACGCATTTAATTCTGAATAGAGTACTAGACGGAAAATGGCTAAAAACGATGTTCTAGTTCTTTTCTTCACCTTTTTCCTGGTGTACACTCGATAAAAAGTGGTAAAATTTTATTCGTTATCACTTCTCGAATTTTAATCCAATAACTCCCACCAGAATTCGAAAGTAGTTTCGAAAGTAACGAACTTAGAATGTTTCAAAAACCTGGATTTGGTCAATATGACGTGCAGTTTAAAGGCAGTTACCAGGAAGAAAACTCTGGTTAATATTCAGGCCGAATTGAACCAATATGTTAACAAAGTTATGGTAGACAAATATTTACTATTTTTTGAAGTGAAACTTCTTTACGCACGCTTGACTTGGGAAACTTCTTTACGAACGCTTGACTTGGGGGGTAAACTGGCGAAAGTGTAACGAAAACGTTACGAAAATGTGTGATCGGGCAACGTATTATGTATTTTATGTATTATGTATTATGTATTGTGTATTATGTATTATGTATTATGTATTATGTATTATGTATTATGTATTATGTATTATGTATTATGTATTATGTATTATGTATTATGTATTATGTATTATGTATTATGTATTATGTATTATGTATTATGTATTATGTATTATGTATTATGTATTATGTATTATGTATTATGTATTATGTATTATGTATTATGTATTATGTATTATGTATTATGTATTATGTATTATGTATTATGTATTATGTATTATGTATTATGTATTATGTATTATGTATTATGTATTATGTATTATGTATTATGTATTATGTATTATGTATTATGTATTATGTATTATGTATTATGTATTATGTATTATGTATTATGTATTATGTATTATGTATTATGTATTATGTATTATGTATTATGTATTATGTATTATGTATTATGTATTATGTATTATGTATTATGTATTATGTATTATGTATTATGTATTATGTATTATGTATTATGTATTATGTATTATGTATTATGTATTATGTATTATGTATTATGTATTATGTATTATGTATTATGTATTATGTATTATGTATTATGTATTATGTATTATGTATTATGTATTATGTATTATGTATTATGTATTATGTATTATGTATTATGTATTATGTATTATGTATTATGTATTATGTATTATGTATTATGTATTATGTATTATGTATTATGTATTATGTATTATGTATTATGTATTATGTATTATGTATTATGTATTATGTATTATGTATTATGTATTATGTATTATGTATTATGTATTATGTATTATGTATTATGTATTATGTATTATGTATTATGTATTATGTATTATGTATTATGTATTATGTATTATGTATTATGTATTATGTATTATGTATTATGTATTATGTATTATGTATTATGTATTATGTATTATGTATTATGTATTATGTATTATGTATTATGTACTATGTATTATGTATTATGTATTATGTATTATGTGTTATGTATTATGTATTATGTACTATGTATTATGTATTATGTATTATGTATTATGTATTATGTACTATGTACTATGTACTATGTGCTATGTACTATGTACTATGTACTATGTACTATGTACTATGTACTATGTACTATGTACTATGTACTATGTATTATGTACATATTATGTATTATGTATTATGTATTTTATGTATTTTATGTATTTTATGTATTTTATGTATTTTATGTATTTTATGTATTTTATGTATTTTATGTATTTTATGTATTTTATGTATTTTATGTATTTTATGTATTTTATGTATTTTATGTATTTTATGTATTTTATGTATTTTATGTATTTTATGTATTTTATGTATTTTATGTATTTTATGTATTTTATGTATTTTATGTATTTTATGTATTTTATGTATTTTATGTATTTTATGTATTTTATGTATTTTATGTATTTTATGTATTTTATGTATTTTATGTATTTTATGTATTTTATGTATTTTATGTATTTTATGTATTTTATGTATTTTATGTATTTTATGTATTTTATGTATTTTATGTATTTTATGTATTTTATGTATTTTATGTATTTTATGTATTTTATGTATTTTATGTATTTTATGTATTTTATGTATTTTATGTATTTTATGTATTTTATGTATTTTATGTATTTTATGTATTTTATGTATTTTATGTATTTTATGTATTTTATGTATTTTATGTATTTTATGTATTTTATGTATTTTATGTATTTTATGTATTTTGTGTATTTTAAGTATTTTATGTATTTTATGTATTTTATGTATTGGTCAATCATCAATTTGTGATATATGTGCTGCTCACTGTGTTTTGGACGATGGAACAAACATCATAATTTCAGTTGTTTACATTTCGCCCAATAACGCAGTTAAAAATATCATAAAGTTTATATACAAAAGACTTGTGATTTACGGTCGAGTAGGTTCTGAAGAATTAGGAGAAAACTATCATACGTTGCCACTAATTTTAGCAGGAGATTTCAATATTAATTTCGCGTCCGAAGATGGACAACTCTTGGTAAACTTTCTACGAGATAAATTAGAACTGCAAATGAATAATAACCGTAATGAGCCAACTACAAGACATGGAACAACAATCGATGCAGTTTTTTCTAGATATCTGTCTAATTTTAATTCGAAAATATATGTGTCTTATTTCTCGTACCATAAACCTATTGTCTCGGTTTTTCCATTAACCACAGTAATTACTGATGTGTCCAATAATGAAAATAATGAATAATAATGAATAAAAATAAAAGATCTTTGCAAAAATGTTTATTTACCAATGAAAACATGAAATAAATTATAATATTTGTAGGAAATTAATATATGTATATGTACATACATGTATATATTGTACACACACCCATATATATATACACAGGCAGATGGAGCGAAAGAAGTTTCACTTCAGTCGTGTGGTCATAAGCACACTCATATTTTTTTTTCTTTAATTTGCGATTTTTATGAAATTCGTTTCAAGGTATACGCTCAGGTTTTCAAGCGGTATAACAGTTATCAACCATTTCCAATTAAATTTAATTTTGATGGTTGCGCCCTATTAGGAGGCAGTGGTAAAAATAACGTGTTTACACAAATTGTTCAAGGGATAGTTGATAGGTACTCAAACGCATATCAATCGTGCCCTTATCATAAGGTAATCGATAAGTAATCAATCATTAATAAAATGCAATGGTTCAAATTTAATTATGATTTGTTAGGGGGGGAAACTATTTGTAAAAGATTTGGATTGGCAGCAGGCAATTGATTTCATGACTACAAATCTACCTGGTGGAGCCGGACGATATAAACTTGATATAAATGATTACGTAAACAGAGCAAAAGTTAGAGGTGTACGTGTTGTTGGTTACGCTGATTTTTCAGAAGAATAAAAACCCCAAAATGTATTAAATGATGAAACAATGTGAAATCCTTGAACTCATATCGCAAAATCTGGAAATATAAAATCATTTTACATAAAATATACATTTAGTGGATTTCACATACCATTCGCTATGGTCTATTGCTCAACCGTTACAAAGAAAACAAATTTTTTTTACCTATCCAGTGGTCTGCGGTTCGAATCCACTCTGCGGCAAAATCCTTCAAGTTTTAATTATTCTGATCTAGATTATATTTACCTGCCCTGTGGTACGGCCCTAAAATTTTTCGAGAGATACCATTAATTGATAGGTAAGGATTACCCTTATAGTCACTTTATACAAAAAATACGCTTTTATTTTAAAATATCACATTACAAAAAAAAAAAGAAAACCTTAAAAATTAAAAATAATTTTGAATGTAAAATTTTTATTGCTTCAGGGAGTATATGGAACAAACCTACCTTTCGAAATGTAAAAAAGCGTAGGACCTTTTACCTATATTCATATTTTATTAACACCGGAACTTGAGCCTTATGCATTTTACATTTCGAAATGTAGGTTGTTTTTTGTCCATACACTGACTGGAGGAAAAAAAAACTTTACATTCAAAATTATTATTTTTTTTTACTCTTTAGTTCATTTTAAGATAAAAGCGTATTTTTTTTTTTAACTTTTTTTTCTAACTTTTAGGCCCTTCTTCTACGAGTCGTTAGGTTAGGTTAGGTTGAAATTCCGGAAAAAAACACGCTATCTTTCTTCAAATTTATTGCTCTACATGCTCATATTTTTTTGTTTCTTGCCTTCAATTGTCTGGAGAATTTTCGTGGATTGATTGGACTAAGAGGTCGCTAGGTGTAATTGTGAACTTTCAATAACTACCAAAATTTTTAAATCACGTTATTTTCATTATTTGTTCGCTCGGAAACAATTGAACATAGAGCGCTGAAAACCTCATAAATACGGCCAAAATTACGATTTTTCAAAAATTCCGACGGGATTTCATTTCCAATTGTTTCTTAATTTTTCTAAGTGAGTTTCCCAATTATAAACGGATCTTACAAAAAATGGCACCATTGTTAATTAATGTTAAAAAAAGATTGGATCGTTAACTACTCAGAAAGTAACGAACCGATCTTGTTGAAATTTTTTGTACATTGCCAGGACTACATAAACACCATATTCAAAAATGTATGTAAATTTTCTGTGTTCAGTTGTTTTCGAGTAAACAAATAGTGAAAATAATGTGATTTGATAATTATATATTATAATCTATGTACAACGTAGTAGACCGGGCGTTGGAGTGAAGTGAGTAAGCAATATGTGAGCACCGCATTCAGTCAACAGATTTCAGTTGATAATAGCTTGCCTGGCCTTTTGAGTCCAATTTTGTTAACCCCTATCCTTTTATTGGTACCTCTACGGTTTCCATGGCTCTCTATTTGACAATGGATTTTAATCGAAAATATAAAATAAAGTTTTTCAATATCACACTTATAGTCTAAGCTCAAGGTACCCCATCGAACACCACAAAACAATAAAGTGAGATTGGCTGAAAAACATGTAAAAAACATGTAACGCTCGCCAGACTAGTAAAAATATGTTAATTGCTATTTTTTAAGAATTTTTGAATTTTGTTAAAAAACAATGATTTTATTTTCCAAAACACCTGCCTGAAATTTATACAATTTGTAGTTAATAATGAATGATTTTTAAAAAAAATTGTCTGTCTGACAATTTTTGTTAATTAGCTTCTGACAGACCTTTTGTTATAAATTCTTTTTCTTTATAAAAATGCCCTTCATAACACCTCCTTGAATTTTGTTTTACATAAAGTTCAAGATTTCTTCTGTCTATTAAAGCTTGTCTGGCTGATAATTTTTGTTAATAAATTTGTCAGACGGAATTTTGAATGCGCAGCATCAATGCATCAAGATCAATCACTGGCATTTCAGAATACTTCGTTCAAAAAGAAAACAACTGAAGTTTAAGATGTCCTTTATGCATAAAAATTAGCCTAACATTGAAAAAATGTTTTTTACCATGTCAGATATAATTTTATAAGCGCCGTGACAGGGGGTCGTCTTCAAAAAAGAACTTTTACAAGGGCCTTGCCAAAACATCGCCTTAATTTTTTTCTGGTTGAAGACTTGCCATCTATTTTATGATCTTGGTATGTCAGCAAAAAAAGCCCTTGTAAAAGTTCTTTTTTAAAGAAAACCCCATGTCACGGCGCTTATAAAATTATATCTGACATGGTAAAAAACATTTTTTCAATAATAGGCTAATTTTATGCATAGGGGACATCTTAAACTTCATAATAATCGTATTTTCTGCATTGTATTTGATTTTCTGTAGTAACCCAGCGGAAAATGGAATACTCCAATAGCCATCTTTGATCACTTCAAAACGAGCTTCCAGCGCTCCCGTTCCCACACAAGCACAGGGGGCCTCGATAGTCTAGGGGTAAGGCGCCTGACTACTATCCCCAGAGGTCCCGGGTTCGATTCCCGGCGGTGCCACGGTCCTAGCCTTTCCCAATTTCCCGCCTACATAACTTTCCTTCTTTCTTCTTCCCTCTTTGCATTCCTGATTCCTTCTGTCATAGCCTTCCTTAGCCCTTCCCCGCTCCCCCAGAAGCGCATGTCATCGGTTGGTTGAAGAGATTCAACTCGTTTCAGGAGGCATAACACTCCAGCGAGTTGTTTCTCGATGCCCCGATGTCAGAGTCGCGATAGTAATGGTTGGGAGTAGGTGGACTGAAAATATCGCGGGAAGGTTGTGGCGGTTCCTTCCTCCCCGACTAGAGCTGCTGTTCGACATTGCACTCTATACGAAGAAAATAGATTGTCAACAGTATAAAGGGCTTTTCCTGAGACTCTAGTCTTTCACATAAAAAAAAAAAAAAAAAGTTTCATATACTTCATATACCACAAAAAAAATCGAAGTCCTGATACAGAAAGATGAAGTACCTTCCGGTATGTTTTTCGGTGTGCTAAAAACGAATCTGAGGTCAGAATTGACCCATCACCCTAAGATTTCACCCAGCACCCCCAAAGGGTCAAAATTTTACTTTATATAAAAATTCAAAATAAATATCTCTTTCTAGGTTTTTCGGTGTGCTAAGTACGGTTCTGAGGTCATAATTTACCCACCACCCTTACATTTCGCCCCATTACCCCCCAGTACCCCCCAAAATTACGGTCGGTACGGTACGGTCAAAATTTTACCCTGTATTTTTGTAACCCTATTAAATATTTTCATGAATAAGGCAGCAATCTATGCAGAATACTCCCACCTATCTATAAGTGTAAAAATCAAGGTTTCAACGGGTCAAAATTTTACTAAATCAAAATCCTTTTCTATTTTTTACGGTGATAACGATTCTTTTGTCCTCAAGTGACCTGTGAAGTTGGTTTCGACGGTAATTTTCATCGTCTTAGCCGGAAGGACCCGTTGCCCGCCTTCACCACGGGAAGGTGTCCCAGTTACAAAAGTAGATACAAAAGATGATAGAAAGGGAACTTGGAAAATGTACCGTTTTGCTATTTGCGCTTGTATGAACTCGAAATTCTTCTATTAACTGAAAATTTAATTTTTATATATATAGTAAAATTTTGACCCTTTGGGGGGTAGTGGGGGGTTCTGGGGCGAAATCTAAGGGTGATGGGTCAATTCTTACCTCAGATTCGTTTTTAGCACACCGAAAAACATACCGGAAGGTACTTCACCTTTCTGTATCAGGACTTCGTTTTTTTTTGTCGTCCTGTGTTGTTAATAGTAATGAACTAATTTACATAAACAGAGTCAAAATATTTGACCAAAGTCAAAATATTTGACATCTCACTAATACAAACAATGGGCGCATCCAGCGCACTCAGCGGAAAAGCCGCTTAGCTGAACAGCACAGCGTAAAAAGTAACTCAGCGATATGTGTCGGCTGGATGGGTAGCTAAGTTAAAATTTATTTTGACAGCTAAATTTTTTTTTTATTTTAAATAACATCAATTCACTATCGCTGAGCTACTTAGCATAAAATTTTTACGCTGATAAAGCCAGCCGCTGAGCTAAGCTGCTTAGTTCAGCTAGCCATCCAACGAGCTCAGCACTTAGCCGCTACTCAGCCGCTGAGTGCGCTGGATGCGCCCAATCATTGCGTAGCAACACAAAAGCTGCTTCCTTTGCTATTGCTCCGTGTATTTTCAGGAAACTTGGCGCAAAGCTTTTGGTTGCAGAACCA
The DNA here is from genome assembly GCA_949987705.1 of Thereva unica. NCBI lineage: Eukaryota > Metazoa > Arthropoda > Insecta > Diptera > Therevidae > Thereva > Thereva unica. The sequence goes on along the minus strand of OX465282.1, from coordinate 122,441,165 downwards.
TGATCCCTCGTGTATGAATGGCCTATGAATGGCCAAAAGCGTTCTAGGAGGATTATGAAAAAGCTTTTTTAAAAACAAATATTCATGGGCGCCTGTGGATATGTGAAAAGTTTTTATTATGTTCATCTTTTGCAATTGCCTTTTTTTCTATCCAAGCCCGAGAGTGGCTTTACCAAAGCAGTCCCCAAACTAAATTCGAACTACTTTGAAAGCAGCTTGTCCTCCGTATCGAACGAGAGCCGGGCTATTGAGTATGCTAATGTCGCATGTTATGGTCGCGAAGGTAATGACCCGTTTTCTTTTTTTCTAGAAAAAGTATGAAAAATCCAGCAAACCTCCCTTGAGAGTGCTACAATTAAGCTCCCCTTTGCATAGCTCCCAATATTTCTCACTGGGAAGTTTATTGGCAAATAACAAAAGGAAAGAAACAGCTCAGCTCTCATCCTTTAAATTTTTTGGTCAAGTGTGGCCATCGTGATTCCGTATGCGCTTCCAAGCGGTCAGTGTTCGCCCGTTGCAAGGCCATCTTTTATTTCTACTCGGTTTAATGTATAATTTCGCATAAAATAGGTAATCTACCTAAAAAATATCTAAAATGTTATGGGCGCATCAAAATATCTCGCACGGGGCGCGAAATTACCTAGCGTTGACCTATTTCCAACAATGTATATTTATGTAGATGTTATCCATGTCGAAGTTTTAGGTTGGTGCTGTCAAGCTGAAAAAATTAATCGACTTTTTGTCATTATATTAATTCAAAAATTCTATCAGATGAGTGAACAATCAAATAGGATTCAGACTCTAAAAATGCCGACAAATTTATTAAACCATTAGAACTACGCATTTAATTCTGAATAGACCAATAGTCGGAAATGTTTAAAAACGAAGTCCTAGTTCTTTTCTTCACCTTTTTCCTAGTATACACTCGAGTAAAAGTGGTAAAATTTTATTCGTTATCAATTCTCGAATTTTAATCCAACCACTTCCAACAGAATTCCAAAGTAGTAGTGAAAGTAACGAACTTAGAATGCTTCCCAAACCTGGATTGGGTCAATATGACGTGCAGTTTAAAGGCAGTTACCAGGAAGAAAACTCTGGTTAATATTCAGGCAGAATTGAACCAAGATGTTAACAAAGTTATGGTAGACAAATATTTACTATTTTTTTTCTTTAATTTGCGATTTTTATGAAATTCGTTTCAAGGTATACGCTCAGGTTTTCAAGCGGTATAACAGTTATCAACCATTTCCAATTAAATTTAATTTTGAGGGTTGCGCCCTATTAGGAGGCAGTGGTAAAAATAACGTGTTTACACAAATTGTTCAAGGCATAGTTGATAGGTACTCAAACGCAAATCACTCGTGCCCTTATCGTAAGGTAATCGATAAGTAATCAAATCAATCATTAATAAAATGCAATGGTTCAAATTTAATTATGATTTGTTAGGGTGAAAAACTATTTGTAAAAGATTTGGATTGGCAGCAGGCAATTGATTTCATGACTACAAATCTACCTGGTGGAGCCGGACGATATAAAGTTGATATAAATCTTTACAGAAACGGTGCAAAAGCTAGAAGTGCACTCATTGTTGGTTATGCTGATTTTTCAGAAGAATAGTCACTTGAACGAATCAAATCATCAAAATGTATTTAATGATGAAACAATGTCAAATCCTTGAAATCATATCGCAAAATCTGGAAATATAAAATCATTTTACATAAAATATATTTTTAGTGAACTTCACATACTTTTCGCTATGGTCTATTGCTCAACCGTTACAAAGAAAACAAACAATTGACAAAATCAGATGTCAAAAACATTAATTTTTTATGTAAAAACAAATATATGGAATATGTAAAAGTATATTTTTAATAACGACAATCAGGGAAGGGCCCGACTACCAATCCAGATGTCTGTGGTTTGAATCCACTCTGCGGCAAGATTCTTCAACTTTTAATATTCCCGATCTAGATTACATTTCTTGCTCTATGGTACAGCCCTAAAAATCTTCGAAGTCAGGTAAGGATTACCCTTTTAGTCAATTTATACAAAAAATATGGTCTAAAGGAACTAAAAAATACGCCTTTATTTTAAAATACCACATTAAAAAAAATAACTTTAAAGTAAAAAATAATTTTGAATGTAAAGTTTTTATTACTCCAGGCAGTATATGAAAACAGCGTACCTTTCGAAATGTAAAAAAGCGTGGGATATTCATAGTTTATTAACACTGTAACTTGTCGCTAGAGCCCCATGCATTTTACATTTCGAAAGGTAAGTTGTTGTTTGTCCGTATACTGGCTGGACCAATAAAAACTTTACATTCAAAATTATTTTTGAATTTTTAGCTCATTTTAAAATAAAAGCGTAATTTTTAGTTTTTTTTTTTTTTTTTAACTTTTTTTTATTTTCTAAATTTTATGCCCTTCTTCCACAGGTCGACTCGTATCATACGCGACTACGACTCTACTTCGCGTCAATAATTGGTCTTCTACATCTACATAATTAGCACACACTGGCGACTCTGAAGAGAATATTTTCTTCTTTTTACCTTTGTCATAGGAAAGGATTAAAAAAATAAGAATAGAAAATTTTTGATACATCCTATATAAAAAGGGATTTAAATTGTCGTGCATTTGTTGGTGCAAAGGAACTAGAGCGAGATGACAAAAACATTTTTTTATTTTATAGAACGTCATAAAAATGTATGTGCCAATTCCAAACTAGATGCAACCGAAAAATATTGTACAACGGTTGCGTCGTCTGTGGAATTCACCCAATAGCTTGGGAAGTTCGGTCACGCAACTCGACCTGCATGATACTCAAATACCGTGAGACTAGCACAGCAGATCACGTGCAACTGGTATCCAACGCGTTGTGTCGACAATGAGTCTCGTCCATTTGTGTACGAACTTAACTAAAAATGTATGGAAGAAACTTCAGGGGGCGAGTCGGCCCGTGGAAAAAGGGCCTTAGCTTTTATAGGTTTTCGCAGTGATCGCCATATTAGATTAACTCTGCATTGTACTATACTCGTCATACGCTCTCATTTGATACCCATACCCATTGGGTTGCAAAGAAAAAGGTAGTTTGCCATTTTGTGTTGGCCGCCATTTTGAATTTGATATTGTTTAACCCAGTGATTCTCAACCAATGTGCCGCGGCACTTTTGTGTGCCGCGAAATTCTTGAAGTGTGCCGCCAAATTTTAGAAATGCAAACAATAAAAATTATTTTGTATGTTTGTATTGTAGTGCAGCTTCAGGAAACAAAAGTCTACAACCGCTCACATATTCGCACTAAGACAGGTAATTTAAAATACGAAAGCATTTAACAAAGAGACCCACCTTTTTTTCACTGACTTTAAGACAGTAAATGATCTTGCGCTACGCTCAAAAATCTACGAACCAATGGTGGAACTGAACTTTCCAGACCAATTAATTCAAATCACTAAAACCTCATTAAGCCGAATGATAAACAAAGTGAGAATACAGAGCAATGTATCGGTGCGAACAGAGGCCTCAGGTAAGGAGACTCTCTATCCTACATATTATTAGCAAAAATTGTCCGGGAGGAACGTATTGAAACCAGAGGGCCAATTCTAAACAAGACTGCTAAGCTAATGGCATATGCAGATGATATAGTCATCATAGGTAGGTCAATGACTGCAGCGAAGGAAGCATATGTAGCGTTAGAAAATTCAGCATCAAAATGTGAACTTGTTATCAATGAAAATAAAACGAAACATTTGCGGATCCCTTATAGAAAGGGTAGAGGAAGAAATGGACAAAATATAACAATCGACAGATATAACAACATTACGGCGGAAAAGAGAAGAATACTGCTAGCAAACAGGGGCGGCGGAACATAATCATTATGGATGGGGAGCAAGCGAATAGGTAACCGTTAAAATGTTATTCGGTCAATTGAATTACGAGCTGGTTTTAAATTCTTTGGTTATGGAGCTATGCCCGACAAGCATTTTCGAGGGGGGGGGGGGGGCAGATGGGGTCCTTATGAGCCTAGCCCGACAGCCCTATGTGGACCCCGAGTACATTGCCCTATAAGTCCCACACAGAGTGTCTAATCCCTTGCCTCATTTGCGCCTCGTCACACGGAATGCCTCATTTCGCCCTCCAGAGAAAAATCATTGCTCCTCGATTCCGAGTGGAACAGGAATTCCGAAAAGTTTGAGAACTTCGGCGTGGATACATACATATGTGAATAATAACTGCGCCTGTGTCGAAAATTTTATATTTTTAAACGCGAGCACCGTTTTACCAATACGGTCTTCCAACTAATTACTTCCAATGCTGCTTAACCCCTGTAATCGAACCAGAACCGGTCTATTGAGTAGGCTAAATGATACCTTTCACGGTCACAAAAAATAATTGCCTAAAACATGAAGCAATACAACAACAAAATGTAAAGCTTTGTATGAACTAAAGCTTAATGGTGAAACCCGATTTCAGTTCAATCCACGTAAGTTGCTTCACCGTCAGTCAGTTTATGTTCAGTTCGTCCTTGAAATTGTTTTTGCTTTTTCGCCAAAAGTCAGAAATGTGAAAGCCCACTGGACCCGTTGTGCGAAGTGAGGTTTGTTTATCCTCAGTTGAATATGTGGAAACTATATGCGAACTGAACTAAGGTTAGAAGTCCAGTTCCCCAATTTGCTTGTTCAGCCGGTGAAGGCGGGGTATTTTTTTAAGGTTTTCAAAACCAAGTACGAATACGTAAGGCAGATATCGACCCATTTAATTTGAAATAAGGTTTGCTACTAGAGCCATTATGAAGAACTGATAATGCATACCTCACTTCAGTCTCGTTGGTTTTTTTTTTTTTGGAGTGATATTCATGAGGAAGCTCTTTCGGCATGCTCTCATTTGCTACATGGGGTTCTCATGGGAAACCTACGGGAAAATCCCTCTTTCGGGATGACCTTGAGGCAATCCCCTTTTTAAATGCTAGTCTGGTGGGGTTTTAAAAGCTTAGGCTATTCCGGTATAAGTTCTTAGTAGCTCTAAAATAATTTATTTAGTTTTCGTATGAAAAGCTATGCTAGTGTTCGGCCTTTCGCTCACGTTCCTTCGTTGCCAGCGGCCAAGAGAGCCCTCCAATGTTTTGGGTTTTCAGGTGTACATGAACAATTTAGGGTGTGGATTTACCCCCTCAAAGCGAAAGTGCGTGTGCACTAGTAAGTAAAATACTTTTAAATTTATTGTATTGTTAGTGTGCCGCCAAATTTTGAAATTGTGAAGTGTGCCGCAACAAAAAAAAGGTTGAGAATCACTGGTTTAACCCCTTCCGGTACGATTTAATAATGAAAAACTGTGCATGAAATAACCATTTAATTTTTATTAAAGAAAAAACTTGTTTCATTTTATAATTCTTACATATTCTTAATTAATATCCATTTTTACACATTGTTAATGCCGTGAGCCGGCCTTTTAAAGGAATTGTTAAAAGAATAACGTTTATTGAATACCATCCTTAATAAGAAAAAACTTTTCTTATATAATTTCGCCGCGTCTTGTACCAAGAAATTCTAACGGTAAACAACATGTGATAGTGATATGTGATATTTCCACAAGTAACAAAAGTGTTGCCAAATTCAGTACACTAGAAATTTTAAACTAAATTAAGTATCATATTCAACAGTAAATTTAGTCGCATGACGAGTGTAGCTCGTCATTGTGCGGTATGGCATGAAAACCGATGACGAGCTACACTCGTCATAATACCGGAAGGGGTTAAGCTTGATGGAATGGAAAATTAAAGCTTTCAGAACCACCTGCCTCTGCTTCTTCTTCTTCTTTGATCCGTTAGTTTCCGCTTTAAAAAATGCGGTATCTTGCCTAGTTTCTTCGGTTTCCCAGTTCTGGTCAATTCGGCAGGTAGACTACCCTCCTCTTTTCACCCTCTGGACCTGAGACCGAGCGACGGCAGAGTTAGCGCAGGTTTCTTGATTTTACACATAGCGAAGGAGGTGTAAGATTATAAAATTTAACTCAATCTCAGATTTCGGTGGCCCCTAGGATACGTCTTCTGAAGGAGCTAACGGGAAACGGTCGAATGGCGAGCTCTGTGCCCCATAACACAGAGTTTACAGTCGGTTGAGCGGAAGGTTAACAGCCGGCTCCCACAAAAATACCATTGCTACGAATCGGCAGTGGAACATTAATTAACAAGTCGGTGCAAATATTGGGTTATGCTGATGATCTGAACATAGTAAGTAGATCACTAGTAGGAGCAAGGAATGCTATATAAGTCTAGACCAGTGATTCTCAACCTATGTGCCGCGGCACTTTTGTGTGCCGCTAAATTCCTGAAGTGTGCCGCCAAATTCAGGAAACAAAAGTCCACAACCGATCACATATTCACGAAGCAATGGAATGGAAACTAAAACTTCATCGAATGATAAACGGAGTGAGAATACGGAGCAATTTTTCGGTGCGAACAGAGGCCTCAGGTAAGGATACTATCCTGCTTACTGTTTAACATCTTATTAGCAAAACGTCCTGGTAGGAACGTATTGAAACTAGAGGGACAATTCTAAACAAGTCTGTTTAGCTAATGGCGTATGCAGATGATATAGACGTCATAGGCAGGTCAATGACTGCAGCGAAGGAAGCAGATGTAGCGTTAGGCAAGGCAGCATCAAAGAGCAGCAAAGACCACAACATTACGTCGAAAATTAAAAGAAGAATACTGCTAGCGAACAGGGGCGGCGGAGCATAATCATTGTAGGTGGGGAGCACGCGAATAGGTAACCGTTAAAATATTATTCGGTCAATTGAATTACGAGCTGGTTTTAAATTCTTTGGTTACGGGGTTATGTCCGAATAGCATTTTGGGAGGGGCCCTTATGAGCCTAGCCCGACCGCCCCATATGGACCCCGATTAGATTGCCCTATAAGGCCCACACCGAGTATCTTATCCCTTGCCTCATTCGCGCCTCGTCCTATGGAAATGCCTCATTTGGCCCCCGGAAAAAAATCATTGCTCCTCGATTCCGAGCGAGTGGAAAAGGGATTCCGTAAAGTTTGAGAAGTTCGGCGTGCATATGTGAATAATAACTGTGTCTGTGTCGAAAACTTTATATTTTTAAACGCAAGTATCGTTTTACCAATACGGTGTCCCAACTGACCGCTAATTACGTCCAATGCTGCTTAGCCTTTGTAATCGAACCAGAACCGGTCTATTGAGTATGTTAAATGATACCCTTCCCGGTCACCACCAACATAAATGCCTGAAACATGAAGCAATACATCAACAAAAACTAAAGCTTTGTATGAGTTAAACTAAAGCTTAATGGCCCGGCTTCACCGACCTTAGTTCAATAATGTTCAGTTCAATCCACGTAAGTGGCTTCACCGGCTAAAGTCCAGTTTATGTTCAGTTCGTGCAAATTGTTGCTTTTCCGCCAGAAATCAGAAATGCGAGAGCCCACTGGAATGGCATTCCACTATTCTAGTTAATTACCATCTTTTGAGTGAGCTTTTCCATTCAACTTCAGTTCGGGACCCATTGTGCGAACTGAGGTTTGTTTTTCCTCAGTTGAATATGTTTAAACTATATGCGAACTGAACTGAGGTTAGAAGTTCGACTTGCTTGCTCAGTCGGTGAAGCCGGGGTATTTTTTTGAAGGTTTTCGAAACTTTTTCTGAATATGTAAGGCAGATTTCGTCCCAGTTAATTTGAAATAAGGTTTGCCTACTAGGGCCATTATAAAAAACTGATAATGCATACCTCACTTCAGTATCGCTGGTTTTTTTTTTTTTGAGTGGTATTTTTGAGGAAACTATTTCGGAATGCCCCACATTTGCGCTACATGGAGTTCTCATTAAGGTGCCGCTCCTGGGGATAACGTAACGTATTTTTCGTAACAGAAATAAGAGGCGTATTCTGCCTATATTTTCACGCTAGCAAAGTTTACACATGATTTTTGAATGGAAACTGGCTCCCGAAAAGTGAAAGCTTGAGCGTAATTGATGGCTAAGGGATGGAAACAAGGGCGTCATAATTAATCGAGAATTTGACTGATTTTCTAATATAAGCCCATCGAAAGTGTGAAAACATTCATCGTTACCATTCCTATAAACATATTGGCGTGAAAATATGGATGGGAGAGATACGCCTCTTATTTCTGTTACGAAAAATACGTTACGTTACGTTAAACCCAGGAGCGGCACCTTAATTTGACTTTTTCCAACTCAACATCGATCTACCTTTCTACCCTCTTCGAGGCTAGCATGGGAAAATGGGGCACCTAAATCTTTCACTAGCTGACGGTCTGTAAGTAAAATTCTTTTATATTTATTGTATTGTTAGTGTGCCGCCAAAATTTTGAAATTGTTAAAAGTGTGCCGCAACAAAAAAAAAAGGTTGAGAATCACTGGTTTAGACAATGCCGCTAAAACCATGGGCTTAACAATTAATCAAGACAAAACTAAAGCAATGCTACAGACTAGAACAGAAAGGACACGCCTTAAGCTGCTGATAGAATTTCGCTCAAACGCGGTGCGGACATTGGCTTCGCGGTGTGCGCGGATTTTTCACTGACACAAAGTCGCCGTGCTGGTGTCGCGTACCGACTTTGACACAACCTAAAAATCAAAGTGACAAGTGGACGTGATACGAAATAAATTGAAAAAGCTGTATGATTTGCGTATTCATTTTCTATCCTACAGGACTTGTATTTATTCTAGGTATTAATTCCATCACCACAATTTCGAAATAATTATGAAATTCAACAAATTTCTTATCCCCTTCACCAGCACACGATTCAAAACATAAACAAAATGCCCACCAACACCAAAACACGACTCAAAACACAACACACAAACAACTTTTTTACACTGGACCGCGCGGCAACGCGCCAGAAGTAGAAAGTAAAGCAACTTACGCGGTGTGTGCGTAGTGCTCAAGCCACATCTCGTTAGTTCGCATTGCAATACACACACTTTACTCTATCTGTCAATGTCCGCACCGCGTTTGAGCGAAATTCTGTCAGCAGCTTAAGGACCAGTTTTACGTTAGACAGCTATAAGGTAGAGAGGTAGTGAGGTAGTGACCTTGGAACAAAAGTGTCGTCAACAAATAAAAAGCTGAAGGAAGATAAAAGGTCGTACGAATTGGAGGACTCTAGCCAGTGAGCGAGAAGGTTGCAGGAGAAAACTGAAGGAGGCTAAGGCTCGATTTGGGCTGAAGTGCCATTGAGCTGAAATTAATAATAAAGTGAAGCTTGAAGAAAACAAACAGCCGCTCTCTGTAAACTCCGTTTACAAGATGCGAATTATGAAGATATGAGTATTTTAAATCTTTAAAACGGCGATATCTCATGAACGGCGATTCGTACAAGAAATTATATAATATCATTTTTTGTAGATAATCATGATCTACAAACTTTGTAACCAATGTTTTAGGATAGGACTTGCCGTTTAAGAGATATTAGCCGAAAATTGCATTTTCTGTTTTAAAAGGTAGCGTACAATCAATTTTCCGAAACTTTTTTTAACATAATTCGTCTCACTAAAAAGTATTTTTTTTTTAGAAAAGTTTCGTGAGTTAACATATAGTTAGAGGTCTGCATTAGAATCTCTGACGACTGAACTAATACACTTAAGCTGACAAAGTATAAATTAACTATACAGCCCATTTGCGGGGGAACATATCTGCCCAAACGGTGAGTCCTTCTTATATTCTGGTAGAAACGAAACTGAAAGCCGTAGGAGTGGCGTTGGCGTAATACTCACCAAAGAAGCCAGGTCCAGCCTCATTAGCTGGTCACCAGTTTCTGAGAGGATTATTACCGTGCGCCTGCGTACCAGAATGGTACACTTACACAGGAACCTCAGGAAAACAGCAACAATGCACAGCCATTAAGAATCGCCACTCGGGCCCCATCCAAGACGGAAATAGTAACCGCAATTCATGCGATGGCCAATGGTAAAGCAGCTGGAAAAGATGGCATCCCGCCAGAATTGTTGAAAGCCGACTCAAGCCTCATAGCAGATGCGCTTCAGCCAATCCTAGAAATAGCATGGAACACCTGTACCTTTCCGGAGGATTGGACGGAAGGTATCATAGTCAAAATACCAAAAAAGGGGGACCTAACAATATGCGACAACTGGAGAGGTATCTGTTTATTATCTACTGTGGGCAAAATTTTGTCCCATATATTACTATCTAGGATAAGTGAGGCAGTTGATCGAACGCTTAGGAGGCAGCAGGCCGGATTCAGGAAGGGCCGCTCCTGTATTGATCATATTAACACCTTGAGAATAATAGTGGAGCAGTCTACTGAATTCCGATCTCCCCTTTACCTTGCTTTCGTAGATTATGAGAAAGCGTACGACTCGGTTAATAGGAGCTTCATTTGGCAGGCACTACGGCGACGTGGACTGCCTGATAAAAAAATAGAATTGATAAAAGCCCTATATAACAATTCCAAGTGCAGAGTTCTCCATAATGGAAAATTATCCGACAGCTTCGAGGTGAGCTCAGGAGTACGACAAGGATGCCTACTCTCGCCTTTACTATTTCTTATAGTAATAAATGACATTCTTGTCGCCGCTCTAGATACTAGAACAGGCGGCATACAACGGGATTTGTTAGACCGCCTTAAGGATCTCGACTACGCCGATGATATCTGTTTGTTGGCCCACAGACACCAGGACCTCAAAAACCTGTTAAACAATTTGGCAACAGAAAGTAGTCCAGCAGGCTTAAGGCTAAATCCGACTAAAACTAAAGAAATGCGGATAAATGCAAACACCATTGAACGAACAGCGCTGAATAACCGTGACGTGGAACTGGTAAATAAATTCTGCTACCTCGGTAGTATTATTACCGAAAATGGTGGGGCAGAAGATGTCAGTTCCAGAATAAATAAAGCACGAGGCGCATATTCATGCCTGTCCCGCATATGGAGATCAGCGGTGATCTCCACTAACACCAAATTGCGGCTGTTCAACTCCAACGTTAAGGCAGTTCTTTTGTACGGTTGCGAAACATGGAAAGTCACCCAATTCATCACAGGGCGCCTACAAGTCTTCGTCAACAGATGCCTTCGTCGTATCCTAAAAATCCGCTGGCAAGATAGAATTTCAAACGAAGAACTATGGCGCCGTGCCGGCCAAGAAAGGATAGACGACCAAATCAGGCGAAGGAAATGGAATTGGGTTGGCCACACCTTGCGACGCGAAAACGAAAATCTAGCCAAACAGGCCCTTGACTGGAATCCGCAAGGTTCCCGTCGAGTAGGCAGACCTAGAACAACGTGGAGGAGAACCCTACTAGAAGAAGCCGCAACAACTGGGAGATCCTGGTCGGAGCTAAGAGCTGTCGCGCAAAACAGAGTCCGCTGGAGGGCAACTGTTTCCGCCCTATGTCCCATGAGGGATTAAAGGAGTTTAAAGAAGAAGAAGATACAGCCCATTTGTACCTTAGTCATAACAATGGTATTTTCTGCATCGTATTTGATTGTCTGTAGTAAGTTGTTGGCAAACGAAAAAAAAGTAAAGAAACAAGAGATTTATAGATAGCCCGTGTGAGCATCTAAGCTCTCCGCCTTTAAATATTTTGGTCGTGATTCCGTATGCGCTTCCAAGCAGTCAGTGTTCGCCCGTTGTAAGGCCATCTTTTATTTCTACTCGGGTTAATGTATAATTTCGCATAAAATAGGTAATCTATCTAAGAAATATTTAAAATGTTAAGGGCGCATAAAACATCTCGCACGGGGCGCGAAATTACCTAGCGTTGACGTATTTCCAACAATGTGTATTTATGTAGATGCTATCCATGTCGAAGTTTTAGGTTGGTGCTGTCAAGCTGAAAAAATTAATCGACTTTTTGTCATTATATTAATTCAAAAATTCCATCAGATGAGTGAACAATATAAATAGGATTCAGATTCTAAAAATGCCAACAGATTTTCTAATTCTTTAGAACTACGCATTTGATTCTGAACAGTCGGAGAATGGTTAAAAACAAGGTGCAAGTTCTTTTCTTCACCCTTTTCCTGGTGCATACTCCAGTAAAAGTGGTAAGATTTTATTCGTTATCAATTCGCGAATTTTAATCCAATAACTTCCAACAGAGTTCGAAAGTATTTTCGAAAGTAACGAATTTAGAATGCTTCCCAAACCTTGCTTGGGTCAATATGACGTGCAGTTTAAAGGCAGTTAGCTGGAAGAAAACTCTCGTTAATATTCAGGCAGAATTGAACAAAGATTTTAACAAAGTTATGGTAGACAAATATTTACTATTTTTGTTTTCTTTAAATTGCGAATTTTATGAACTCGTTTTAAGGTACACGCTCAGGGCTTCAAGCGGTATAATACTTATCAACCATTTCCAATTAAATTTAGTTATGAGGTTTGTGCCATGTTAGGAGGCAGGGGTAAAAATAACGTGTTTACACAAATTGCTCAAGGCATAGTTTATAGGTACTCAAACGCAAATCACTCGTGCCCTTATCATAAGGTAATCGCTAAATAATCAATCTTAAACAAAAAAGCAATAGTTCAAATTTATTTATGAATTTTTAGGGTGAAAAACTATTTGCAAAAGATTTGGATTGGCATCAGGCAATTGATTTCATGACTACAAATCTACCTGGTGGAGCCGGACGATATAAACTTGAGATGAATTTTTACGGAAACGGAGCAAAAACTAGAAGTGCACTTATTGTTGGTTATGCTGATTTTACAGAAGAATAGTCAGTCAATTGAACGAATAAAATCATCAAAATGTTTTTAATGATGAAACAATGTCAAATCGTTGAAATCATATCGCAAAATCTGGAAATATAAAATTATTTTACATAAAATATACTTTTAGTGGATTTCACATACCATTCGCTATGGTCTATTGCTCAACCGTTAGAAAGAAAACAAACCGTTGACATAATCAGATTTCACTAACATTATTTTTTATGTAAAACCAAAAAAAAAGACGACTACCAACCCAGAGGTCTGTAGTTCGAATCTACTCTGCGGCAAAATCCAACTTTTCATTTTTCCGATCTAGATTACATTTTCCGCTTAGTGGTACGATCCTAAAAAGGTGCTAAAGAGGGATAGCTTTAATTGAGAGGTAAGGATTACCCTATAGCCCAGTCACTTGATACAAAATAATCTAAAGAAATTAAAAAATACGCTTTTATTTGAAAATACCACATTAACAAAATTAACTAAAAAGTAAAAAAATAATTTTGAATGTAAAGTTTTTATTGCTCCAGACAGTATGTGGATGGAAACACCCTACCTTTCATTTTGAAAAAAAAGTTGGTGAGTTGGAGTCTTGACTTTTAAATAGACGGGTGTATTCGGTGTAGATTGCTGCCTTATTTTTTTTTTTATGTGACACACTAGAGACTTAGGGAAGGCCCCTTTGTACTGTCGACCATGTATTTATTTTTTGAAATGTCGAACAGCAGCTCTAGTCGGAAGATAGAGAGAAAAGTGAAGGAAAGAACTGTCACAACCTAGCTGCGGTATTTTTTTATTTCACCTACTCCCAAACCATTTCGCGACTCTGACATCGGGGCATCGAGAACAACTCGCTGGAGTGTTATGCCTCCTGAAACGAGTTGAATCTCATCAACCAACCGATGGCATGCGCTTGGTGGAGCGGGGAAGAGAACTAGTGAAGGCTATAACAGGAGGAATCAGGAATGCAAAGAGGGAAGAAGAAAGAAGGAAAGTTATGTAGGCGGGAAATTGGGAAAGGCTAGGACCGTGGCACCGCCGGGAATCGAACCCGGGACCTCAGGGGATAGTAGTCAGGCGCCTTACCCCTAGACTACCTAGGCCTAGAAAGTATCTAATTAAGTTACAAAAATACAGGGTGATATGTAAAGCTCTACCAAAAAAAAATTGAAAACGCTCATGGCACCTTATTTTGAGCGCTGCTAAATATGCCCCCGAGGGAACATTACTGAAGTTTTCATAAATTTTATTTAACGAAGAAAACGGACGATTATATTGGTGACCATGAAGGGTGACATTATCATACTCAATAAACCGGCTCTTGTTCGATACGGAGGACAAGCAGCTTTGCACGTTATTCGAATTTAGTTGGAGGATTAGTTGGAGGACTATTTTGGGTAAAACCACGGTTGGGCTTGAGAAGCAAAAGGCTGTTGCAAAAGATGAACAAAAATAAAAACTTCCCTATACCGAAGGTAGTGATGAGCAAATGCAAGAACAAGACAAGACTGATATAGTCTGGGTCTTGGTCTTGCCAGCATGACTGTTTTGGTCTTGTTCTTGCTTAATTGGCAAGGCCAAGAGAACACTGCAAGCCTAAGACTATTTTTGCTAACACTAACCGGAAACGTCCATGAATACTCTTTATTCTGATTTTCATCAAAATTCGCACAAATTCATACAGACAAACAAATTCTGATGCAGTGTGGAAGCAGCCTAATGCTCTTGGAACGCTTTTGAAGTAGCATAAAAAGGTATGCTTCCCTGCAGTGACATGCAGTGTTCAAAAGTTTATGGAACTGGTATGGGAACGGAAGCGCTGCAAGCTTTTTATGGCTATCCATTTCCTGCTGGGTAGTTTCACACAGATGGCTCTCACACCCAAAAGCTTCTATTGAAATAAGGACACAAATCTAAAAAACTACACACACAAGCACAACGAGCTTTATACCATGCTCGCATTGAGCCGAAATTACGTGATTTTGGAAAATGATTTCGAAATTACATTGAACCGTTCGCACTGAATTGAACTGGTTTCGTTTGGCGTTTTTTTTTCAGGCATTATTTTGTTCGCAATTCGCTTTCGACATAATTTTCAAGCCAATTGGAGCTTTTAATAAAGCCAGTGTTTTGCAGATCGCTTAATCCATTAAGGAAGCCGACGAAGGCCCCTCTTTTCCGCGCAAGGGCCGGACATGTACAGAAAAGATGGGAGACAGTTTCCTCCTCATCTTTATTACCACAACTTCTGCACAAGCCGTTGCAAGGGAATCCTAATCTTTCGGCGTGCTGGCCAAAGCGACAGTGACCAGTTAACATCTTCACATAGTTTATCTCTTTTTTTTTCAACTGAACAAGAGATTTTGAACGCTTTGGGTGAAGAGGGCACACTGTTTCTGTGGTACATCTCAGCCCGACTCTACCT
This sequence comes from Thereva unica, assembly GCA_949987705.1. Taxonomy (NCBI): domain Eukaryota; kingdom Metazoa; phylum Arthropoda; class Insecta; order Diptera; family Therevidae; genus Thereva; species Thereva unica. Next base: position 122,426,028 of record OX465282.1, on the reverse strand, counting down.
AAGCTGTTTTTTCTCACACCCAATTTATAGGTGGCTAAGGGCATTCCCATCTAGGTTAAGTGGGGTGTCCTTTACGCTCGCTGTCTGCCCTGCAGTTTCCACTAATTCCCCTGTGTCCAGGAACCCAACACAGATTTATATTAAACTTACCCAGCAGGGAATTTAGGAATTGATGAAATTGGAATGCATTCTTTCATCAGTGAAATGGGAGCAATGGGGATCTATTACTATGGTAAGGAATGGTAATGCAAAATGTCATGCATAATGGACGCACGGCGTACGCTATATCGGGAACGCGATGGTCGGCTTTCTTAAAATTCACCCTCGTAGCCGTTACCACTTCTTATGGGAAGGAATGGTAATCCAAAAGGTAGCCGTTACCACTTCTTATGGGAAGAAATGGTAATCCAAAAGGTAGCCGTTATCACTTCTTATGGGAAGGAATGGTAATCCAAAAGGTAGCCATTATCACTTCTTATGGGAAGGAATGGTAATCCAAAAGGTAGCCGTTATGACTTCTCGGCTAGGACATCGCAATGGAAAAAGAATGCGTTCTGTAATCCAAAAAGTAGCCAGTATGCCTGGCAAGTATACTATACGGAATCGAATCCGGAAGCCTTCCATTCCCTACTGGGTAGTGGCAGTCTCACACAGAGGCTTGGGGCAGTTTAGAACAGTTGTGGATATTGTAACGACAGAATGAAGCGCTTGGAGGGCTGCTTGGCTATCCGATAGAATCCATAGATTCTTATGAGACACATTATTTATCTTCGGTCATTCGAGAGCCTCTCAGAACGCAGTGACTTTCGACTGGAAGACGATGCAATGGTCGCGTAGACGAAGAGAGGTATCTTTATTCAATACCTCGGAGAACCCAGCAGGCATTATAGCTCATATTGAGATAAATATGATCTATTTGCGATTGGCAATTTTTTCGTTTAAAGTCTCAAATAGTAATTTATGATATACATATGAGGAAATAGTGAGTTAATTGGCGCATGTTTCTGAACTAAATATGAGGTCAATATGAAGTAAATCAAGAGCTAAATTCTATCTCAAAATGTTCTCATATTGAGCTCACTGAGCAAAAAAAAGTACTGAGAAATGTTAAAAAACAAAATTACTATTTTCACATTAATTTTTTTTCCTGTCTTTTTCTACTACTTTTTATATTCATATAATTTTATATTATTATATATTTTCATATTTTACTCATGATTTGAGAATATTTTTTTTTTCGATTGCCTTATACGAGATTCGAACCTGGGTCACTGGAACATGAAGCCAACATTCTACCAACTGCGCTATTGAGACTACTGTGTATACGCCGCCGTAAGAGTGTATATAAATGACAAATTATAATATGAGCTAAATATGAGCTCATTGTGAGATTTGTCTAAATAAATACCTAACGATGGAGGTTTTCTTATAACCGCATAGTGGGACGAATTGCCTAAAACGTGGACAAAAGTCCGAAAATAAAAGTTTCGATTTAGGGATTTCCATCTTTTGGTTTGACTACAGTATTGTTGGCACTATTAAATCCCGGCAGTAGAAACGGTTAATTGTTTTTCCTTGAAGCTGCACAGCAGGTCGAACTTGGCCATTGTTTATTTGTAAAGCGTTCGGCTCTGTGCTTAAAAAACATAGTGCAAATTGAAACTTGTATAAAATTATAACGACAATACAGATTCGAAATATTGAAAATGGAGAGTGTTTCTCCAGGTATGTACTAAATTTTAAATGCTTTATAACTTGTTAAGCGACGTGTTAACATTTGTTATTGAAATAAACAATAATTATGTATAATAACGAGAAAAATTTATAAAATTCAATCGAAATTAAGAGATAAGTTATAAGTTCCACGGAATACCACTAAGTGAAGCATTTTTTTTTTTTTTTTATAAAATAGGTTATATTTAATTCAGGATTAAAAAAGAAAATCCAGCTACTAGCCGCAACTCTCTTAGTAAACCACATATGCAGTTACGGCTGCTATATTTTAGTTTTATTGAAATGTCTATAAAAGTGCGGGAAAATTCTCCATGATGTTAAATCTGCACAAAATTTGGTGGTATTATGTTATCGACGTCGCGGATCACTTTTTAAAATTCAAAACGGCGAATCCAATATGGCGGACATAATTTTTGAAAATTTGTAGAAATAAGTTCAAAACTTGTATCTATATGTTTTTGAGCATGCCGATTACGAATCTGATGCCAAAATTAGGAAATTCAAAGTAACGGATATATATACCTATAAATATTAGTTCAGTCATCAAAGCACAATGCGAATGCAGACCTCTAACTAAATGTTAACTCACGAAACTTTTTCTAAAAAAAAAAAGTTTTTCGTGACTAGAATATGTTAAAAAAGTTTCGGAATATTGGTTGTCCGCTGCTCCTAAAACAACCCCCTCAAAACAGAAAATTCCGTTTTTGGCTAATATCTCTTAAACGGCAAGTCCCATCCTAAAATATTGTTTACAAAGTTTGTAGATAATGCGATTATCTACAAAGAATCACCGTTCATGAATTTGTTTACATGACCTAATACGCAATTTGTATCGGTCATCAGACATTCAATAAATCCTCTGTTGGACACGTGGCTAATATTTTCAGGCGTGATTTTTGGATGGTTTTGGAGAAAAAAAAAATTGTTCTAGAGAGGGGGCTATCCCCACTATCCACTAAAGTACAGGGTGTTTACGAAAGAAAAAAATGTATTTTTTTAATATTTACTTAAACTTGAATAATTCCTAGACTAATTATCGTAGAGCAACGTAATTCGGTTTGTTTTTTTTTTTTGGTAAGTGTGTATTCTTTTATATGATATTAAGTGAATGACATCGTTTACAAGATATGTAATTAAAAATGTGATCTAAATCCCAATGTTTTTCGTTTTTTCAGAAAAATTCCAATATTTTAGCATTTTGGCCTTATTTTGAACCTACATATCTTGTAAAGGGAGTCATTCAAGTTCCTGTTCTTAAAATTTTCGAATTCAAGTATCAAATTAGTATTCAGCATGCTCAAAATCATATAAATACAAGTTTTGAACAATTTTGAAAAATTATGTCCGCCATATTGGATCCGCCATTTTGAATTTCCAAATTTTGACATCAAATTCGTAATCGGCATACCCAAAAACATGTAGATACAAGTTTTGAGTTTATTTCTACAATATTTTAAAAATAATGTCCGCCATATTGGATTCGCCATTTTGAATTTTAAGTTTTTGATATTAAATTCGTGATCAGCGAGCTCGATTACCCTATAATACCGAATTTCGTCCAAATTCATCAATATTTAGACTTTTGTCCACGTTTTCGGCAATTCGTGCCACTATGAACCGTTGTAAATTCCAATTACGAAAGGTTCCTTTATAATCCCTTCGACATTCGCAAGTATTGGCCAAAATTGCTCAGTTGAGCTATTAAAAATTGGCAAACAATTGACATTAATGTTTAACAAAATGCTATTATCTTTTTGTAAATTTTAAAATGCCTTCTTAAGACAAACTGTAACATCTTGCTGCCAATATTTGCATTCTTCATCGATGTTCGTCACTTCTACTGATTTTGGTGTCATCAGAACGGTTCTTCCTTCAGTTGGAAATTTACTAGGAAGTAGTTTGCTCAGAACACTAAGTAAATCAGTTATTCCATTTCTACCGATACCATATTTGTTAGCCCAACTTCCAATTCCCGCGATTGCATCTCCTACTCTAATATTGATATCATCATTATCGTCAAATTATTCAGATAAGTCGCCCAAATTATCAACTTCATTTCTCATTCGATTTGATTCTTCCTCATCCGAAAATTCGATGATTCCGCTGTTCCCATCTAAAAAAAACTTGAAGCAGTACTACTAGAAGAGGCTTGACCAGCTTGAGAAGTTTCGAATGCCATTCTTATATATTTCCGCTTGTCTCTGGTGAACTTTCCACTTCTTTTTTATTTTTGTAGCAATTTTTTGTCCAGCATAGGATACCGCGGTTACAAACTTCACTAACAATTTCAGTCTTTTGCTTGAAAAAGTCAAATTGGGAATGATGATAATAGTCTTAAAAATTGTTATCAAACGAATTGCTCATAATTAGCTCATAACAACCTTCCAATCAATGAACATTAAGTGGGACATTCAATTTCGGTTTCTTTCTCACTTTCCTCTCATTATGATCTCATTATTTTCTCACAACTGATTTAATTTTTTTTTGGCATTTAGGATGTCATATTTTCCTCATATTCAGCTCATTGTGAGTTGTAAGACAAATTTCTGGTTTTGTGAGCTCATTTTGCCTGCTGGGAAGATACCACCAGCGAGCAATAATAACAAGAGTGATTAGGTAGAGCTCAAGGACAGTAAAAGAGTTAAACATATGAAAGAAGAAATAAGCAAGAACATTAAGGAAAAATTCAAAAAAAAATATTAACAAACACGCCATGCAGATATGTTCTATGCAAAAAGCACAAGAGTATGAACGAAACAGAAATTTTCCTTGATTCCCCTTCCTATTGCAATGTTTACGTAATACGTTGACGTGGCGGTATAGAATTTGAGTATGTATGCGGTTAAATTTCGTGTTGGTACAGCACTCGCGTTACTTGATTACACTTGTATTGTCCCTTATTGTTCACTCGTACTTCCCCTTCATTTTTTATCTTTCTTTCATACACATTGCGTGTAGTGTGAAAGTAATGCCGCCTCCTTTTATCATAGATATTACTTCTGTGATATTTTGACTTTTTCACTCGCATTGAAATTTTTATCAGCTGATCTCAAGCACAATGAAACATTTTTGAAAATTTGTTCTAGCTCATCACTCTTATTATTATTGCTCGCTGATACCACGACCAACACTGTTCCCAATTTTAGAGCCATCTGTGCGGATTAACAATGACCCAGCCGGGATAGCACCATCTGTCATCTCTGGCCGGAATGAGGGCATTGAGACTTTTCTCCAAGGTCCAGGTAGGTGTAGTGTAATCTAGGTTGTCCGCAGCGATGGCGAACCTCCTAAGGATGGATGAGTGACCTTATGAATATGAACCCCCGCAAAAGAAGCCTATCCTGCTAGCCAAGATCATGGTAGATCATCAGTAAAAAGAAGAACAAGAACTTGGTGGATTGATGACATGTTAGAAGAAACACCAAAAGTTTGTTTAAAAAACTAGAAAGAAACAGCAACACGTAGAGACGACTGGAGAAAGAAACTTCAAGAGCACTGAGACGTGCAAAGATTGCACCACCATTTAGGACGAAAGAAAAAAACCAATATGTACTCCTTAAGTTATGTGACTCACAACAATAAAAAGATTAAGATTAGATGATGTCTGTCTGACTTTTTAGCACAAATACGGTTTTCACTTATTGAGATACACATTAATCCAGGAATGCACGTCATCGCTGAACAAAAGAGTGGCCGAAAACAATGGATCCATCTTCTGAATAATTTATAGACGCTGGGATGAGTCTTTCTATGATGAAAAGTCAAATAATACTAAACAAAAATGCTATTACAGCTAGCTAAAAAATCAAGTTTCATTTGAAAGACCACACCATCATCTTTCGAAAAGCCGCTGTCGTGTGGAAGCATTTCATATTATATCACTCTTATCTGCTTCTTAAGTGTCTGCTTTTGGTTACGTAACTTTGATTGCGCTGACAAAATTACATAAAATTCATATGGAAATAAAAGTCCGCGCAAAAAAAGATTGCGTCGTGTGGACTGACCCATAGGGTGCTATTTAGCACACTCAGCAGATCGGTTATCGGTCGATTACGAAGGTCAAGCAGTATTGGATGTAGTTAGTAATTAGTGGGGGGACCCGCTTGGAAAAGTCGCTGTCGACACTCTCGTTTGGAAGGAAGGAAATTCTTCTACAGCTTAGAACCTAATAGTCCAGGAGCGATAGCAAAAAAGTTGAAATAAATCTACCCTGCGATTTCTTGACGCTATAATTAAGAGAAAAATCGTAGGAATTCAATGAATGTGTTTTGGATAAAATTGGTCCAGGGCAACAGGTGGTAAAAAGCTAATAATAGTAGCGAAAACGTTTTTTCACGTTTTGGGTACGAAAAAAATGTTGTTTTGGAAAACAAAAGATACTACATAAAAGTGCTTAAAAAGACGAAAATTACGAGTTTTGGACCATTGATATCGGTCAACAGGTTTTTGCAGAAAAATTCAAAAACCATTAAAAATGGCCGTTTTTTGACATTTAATTATAGGGAGTGTAATTATCGTAGAACCTTGCGTCAGGGCTTAAATTGTGGCCACTGATGGTGCCTACCTACAATAAAAATTTCATGAAAAAATAATGGTAAGTTTTCGAGTAAATCTCAAAAATGTAAAAACACCTGGGGCCTTATCATGAAATGCGATTCGAAAATGAAATTATCCGAAAATCGAAAAAAGCGATCATGTCATGCGAATTCGAATCGGTTTGATGCGATTACAAACGGAATTTTTTCCGATGGCTGTGCAGCTGTCGCATTTGATGTTTCGATTTCGTGAGTGCACACTTTAGGAATAAAAAATGTAAATTTATCTTTCATATTTTCTTATAACTACATATTTAATTGATTATATAAACAAACAATTTTTCAGAGGAAAAGCTACAACACAAAAACAATACGCTGTGATATCCTTTTCTATTATAAAATAAATGTTCATTTTCCTTTCGATATCAATGGTCCAAAACTCATAATTTTCGTCTTTTTAAGCACTTTTATGTAGTATCTTTTGTTTTCCAAAACAACATTTTTTTCGTACCCAAAACGTGAAAAAACGTGTTTTCGCTACTATTATTAGCTTTTTACCACCTGTTGCCCTGGACCAATTTTATCCAAAACACATTCATTGAATTCCTACGATTTTTCTCTTAATTATAGCGTCAAGAAATCGCAGGGTAGATTTATTTCAACTTTTAAATACTTTTTCTCTATCTCTCCTGGACTATAAACACTAAAATTTGTAATTAACAACTTGTATTGATTTCGCTGAACACCGATAGGAAATTGTTTGTCCTCAGGCCTGTGTCAACATCATGGCGTGTTTTTAGTTCAAGTACTTATCTACCAAGACTGAAACACTGGAATAGATTTGGTCAGAAGACAAGTCTTCACGGACAATCAACCCGGCATTCAGATGGAACTGCTCTTTGGGATGACTATAGACACGTTTACTTAAATCCGGATTTTTATATAAATTTTGAATAGGTTGAAACTGTTCAGAACTAGTCAAATCTAAATATGGAGTAATTTTGCAATAAAGTAAATTATTAAAAGTATTCAACCGATGGTGTTCTCTCCACCACATTTTATCTAACTTGAAACGTTTAGATTGGTGCTGTGAAGCTGAACACATTAGTTGATGCTGAACGCTTTTAATTAGGATGCATTATTTTCTATAAAAAGTAAAAAATAAATTTATTAAACAATTATTAATACGGATTTCCTACTGAATTGTGAATAGACGAAGAATGGTTAGAAACGAGGCCCTACTTGTGTTCCTCGCTTTTTTCCTAGTGTATAACGTAGTAAAAGTGGTAGCATTGCAGTCGATATCAACTTGTTCTTATTTTTAATCAAATGTTTTCTAACAGAATACGAAAGTAATAGAGAGATTAAGGAATTTAGAGTGTTTCCCTAATCCGGAAGAAGATTCTGATCAATATGGATGGAGAAATTCAGCAAGATGTTAACAAAATTACGGTAGACAAATCTTAACAATTTTGTGTTCCTTTAAATTGCAATTTAAGTGAAATTTATTTTCAGTTAAAAACTAACGCTTTCAAGCGTTACAACACCTACCAACCATTTCCCATTAATTTCAGTTTTGAGCTCTGCTCTATAGTAAGTGGCAGTGGGATAACTAATTTCTTTACACCACTTGTTCGTAGAGTGTTGAATAAGTACACAAACTTAAATCACACCTGCCCTTATCATAAGGTAATTGATAATAAATAAATAATTAAAAAAAAAAAATGCAAAAGTTTAGATTTATTTATGAATTTTTTGTTTAGGGTGAAAAACTGATTGTAAAAGGTATGGATTGGCAGCCCTGGGAACATATGAATATAAATCTACCAGCGGGAGAAGGACGATATCGACTTGATTTAAGTTTTTACGGAAACGGTGCCAAAACTAGAGCCGCTCTTATTATTTTTCATGCAGATTTTACAGAAGAATAGTCACAGTTTATGTTTAGCTAATATATCCTAATGAAGGCACCAAAATGTATTTAATAAAACAATGTGAAATCCTTGAAATCATATTGCAAAACTGTGAAATTATAAATAATTTAGAAAAAACCTGAACTTGCTTTATTATTGACGTAACGCAAGTTTGTCGCGTGTGGTTTTCAAACTAATATATTTCGTTTAGGAATAATAAATGGTCAAGGGCAAGGGTGGGCAACCTTTTTATAACGTAAGCCAGACAACTTTTTACTTTTTTTCCGCGGGCCGCAGTAGTCACTTGACACCTCTTTTTTGATCTGTTATTTTTATAGAGGTGAACCGGACTTACACGAGGCAGTACATTTGCCCCTTACAATATGGTAAATTGTACTGAGGCCTCAATTTTTGAGGTTCAAAATAATGTCATACTAGTGCATTGATTCCCAAAGTAGGTTCCACGGAACCTTACGGTTCCACGAAAAAATTTTAGGGTTCCGTGTCACCAGCGCCGAAGCGCAAATACATTCGCAGACTCACTAGCGCTGCGCCGGCCGTTTAACGCGATCTTGCTGATTAGAATCCTTCTTCCTTGAAATTTGGTCTACGTCATGCCGCGTAACATTTTGGTCGCCAGGGGGTTGTGAAGAAAATGGCAATCCGCCCTCTTGAGATGGCCGCCATAGGCCAAACGATATATTGAATATACTATATTGGTTATGGTGTTCTACTTATCATACCCTTTCATTTGATACCCATGTCGAAGGGGTTGTGAAGAATATTTCAATCCGCCCTACTGAGACTGCCGCCACGGATCTAAAGGTATATTGAGTATACTATATTGCATTGTCATCGGAGCTAAAGCTGTATGCAAAATTTCAGCATGATAGGATATCCGGAAGTATTTGAAAAAATGATTGTAAAATTTTTTCCGTGAGGAAAACAGTAATCCGTCCTCTTGAGACGGCCGCCATGGATCTAACGGTATAATGAGTATACCATATTGCGCTGTCATCGGAGCTAAAGTTGTGTGCAAAATTTCAGGGTGATCGGGTAACCGAAAGTATTCAAAAAATCGATTGCAAGATAAGTACCGGACAAACAGAGAGACAAGAAAGCGAGCTAATAAAAACGTTTTAAAATATATTAAAGGATAAATATATAGGGGAGAGTGGGGTGAGCCGGGACGGTTGGGTGAACCGGGACAGTGCTTTTTTATTTGTTGTTAACGTTTTTATGCTGGTAATTTTTAGTGAATTATGATTGTATTGGCCCTCTACATTATTTTATGAGAATTGAAGGTCAGCACCTGCATCACTTTATTAGTAAGGATTGTTTATAAAAATCGACACTCCACAAAGTTTTATTTTCTCGGAGTTTAAGGAAGCCTAATTTTATGGTCTTTAAGACTACTACAAAGGTAAGGTAATAAAAAGTATTCGTTAGTATGTTATCTTTTAGAGTTCACATGGAATTTGTGATAACCTCAAAAAAATGTGATAACCACGCGTTTGTTTAAAAAAACAGCACCGTGGGGTGAGCCGGGACACGGTTTCTGAGTTGACCGAGAAATGTTTCGGCCCTCGTTTTAGCTGCAAAATCGACTTAAATTCATTAGTTATTAACAAAAATGATTGTTAACAATTTTTTATTAATGATTTTTACGTTTATTTATAGTTTAAACCAAAATGGACATTTTATATTGTTTATAATAAAAAATTAAAAAATATATATGTTCAAGCATTGTTTATAATAATATCATAACATATTTTTGACATAAAAGCAAATAAGACTATTAGTTACAACATAAACGCCACTTTCACCTGCTCTTTCTATCGTGTCACGGCTCCGGCCACGATTTTTCGAAACTGCCGATTTGACACTTTTTTTTAAACGGTTAGAAATTATTGAAAATATAAAGTAATAATATTAAAAGTGACAAATAATGAAAGGTATTGAAACCATCTGCAGGATAGGATGTCAAAATAAGAGAGAAAAATTGTTTATTTAGGTTTTATAAGGCCTTGAACAAAGTGTGTCCCGGCTCACCCCACTCTCCCCTACATATATCATATATTATTTTAATTTTTCATCGTTGAGTTCCGCAAAATTTTATACATTGTAGAAAGATTCCGTACTAAATAAAGTTTGGGAACCACTGTACTAGTGTATCGAGATGAATGAGGCGTGATGTGATTTTAAATAAGTAGTGTACAGACAAAGGCCGGGAGCCCACCTACAGGCAATATGTCGGCAACCACAGCCTGCATGAAAACACTAATGACAATGGACAGCGAGTTGTAGAGATGGCAGCAAGTAAGAACTTGGTCGTTGCAAGTACTAGATTTGCGCGTAAAGATATTCATAATGCCACCTGGGTATCGTCTGATGGAGCCACTCGAAACCAAATAGACCAGGTGTTGATAGACCGCCGCCACCTTTCGGCCAGAGATAGCTACGGTCATGCGTGAGAACTCGCCATTAGTCCTGGGGATGAGATGCCGGGGGTCGACGAGAACTGAAGCCGCCTTAAAAATATTGTCATTAGTACTGCTGATTGCATCTTAGGCAGAAGTCGTAGAGATCGTAACGTCTGGTTCGATAATGAATACAAGCTGGCAACTGACGTAAGTATGCTGTGTACCGAGCAATGCAGCAGTCTACGAGAACACGGGCACGCGAAGAGAAATATAAAGAACTCAGAAAAGAAGAAGAGGGAGTTCAGAGACGAAAAAAGGAAGCCTGAAGAAAAAATCTCGTATGTGAACTGGAACAGTGCAGGGAGCGACGACCGCACCAGGCGCTGAAGTTCTACCGAAGAGTCCGCAGTACGATGCGATTCACACCACGTTGCCCATACTGCAAGGCCAAAAAAAGGACTCTGATCACTGATCCTAAAGACATCTGGAAGCAATAGGAAGAGCACTTTCATGTATTGGTAAATGATGAGCTAACTGAGGATTCGGAGGTTCCAACAATATCCGATGATAAAGATATGCTGCCGCCACCAAGCTTGGAAATTTTTTTTTTTTATGTGGTAGACTAGAGGTTTAGGGAAAGCCCCTTTGTACTGTTCGACAATCTATTTTTCGTATAGAATGTCGAATAGCAGCTCTAGCCGGAAGATAGAAAGTAGAAAGAGAGAGACAGAGAAGTAGGAAGGAGCTGCCACAACCTAGCCGCGATATTTTTATTCCGCCTACTTCCAACCATTTCGCGACTCTGGCATCGGGGCATTTTGAGAAACAACTCGCTGGAGTGTTATGCCTCCTGAGACGAGTTGAATCTCATCAGCCAACCGATGACATGCCTTGGTGGAGCGGGGAAGGACTAGCGAAGACTATGACAGGAGGAATCAGGAATGTAAAGAAGGGAGAAGAAAGAAGGGAAGTTATGTGGGTGGGAAAGTGGAAAAGGCGAAGGACCGTGGGACTGGCCGGGATTCGAACCCGGGACCTCTGGGATAGTAGTCAGGCGCCTTACCTCTAGACCACAGAGGCCCCCTCATAGGCCATTATCAGTGTGGCTTCACCTTGACGCAGGCTATAGTAAAATGCCGAGAGTTTCAAAACTAAAGGCGCCTATGATAGCATAGCCAGAGTAGAGCTCCACAAAGCCATGAGTGAATTCGGCATGCCCAACGAACTGACAAGACTATTTAGGTTCACTATGACCAATATGACTAGCCAAGTAAAGGTATCCGGAACATTGTCCAGACCAATCAACATCTATAATGGACTCCGACAAGAGGACGGTCTGGCCTGCCTCCTTTTCAACCTGGCGTTGGAGAAAGTGATGCGAGATTCGGGCGTGACATCAAGGGATACAATCCTCAACAAGTCCACCCAATTACTGGCTTACGCAGACGACTGGCATCATTGAAAGAACACAACAGCTGTACTGTACAAGTAGCTTCGCTGAAAGGATGGCGTAGACCAGGACGCTCAGAGCTTAGGGATGCCAAATCAATTCCAAAAATTTGTTTTGGCGACCCTCTGAATTGTAAAAAACCAAAGCTTGTCTTATTGTAAGTTATTAAGTTATTGCAGAAGAATAGTCAATTGCTATTATAACCTCAAATCAATCTCAAAGAATTAGTACACACCCAAATGTATTAACTAAATAGAATAATGTAAAAATCTTTGTAATCGTGTTGCAAAATCTGTGAAATTATAAATTAATTATACAAAATACTTTTGAGGAACTCTACACATTTTCGATATGGTCTATTGCTCAACCGCTACAAAAAAAAAAACAATTGGCATATTCAGATAGGAGAAACATTTAAGTAATATGTATTTTTAATTGATTACAAAAAATATTGACTAAAAGATTACGTTTCCTAGTAACCACGCAGAGAGCAACAAAATTATTTAGTGATGATATTTATAATAAATGTCTCTCGATCTTGGAAGTCTCGCTGGGACTAACCTGATCACATGCACAGCATCCTGATCGAAATCGACAATAACTAATGAAAATGTCCGTTTCCTACAATTGGTGACAAAACCTATATTGCCGTTCACCAGTCTCTTTTCTACTTCTACTTTCTTTATCTATTCTAGATCGCGTGCAGCGCTAACCGACTTACGCCTTCATGGTATAGATTTTTGTTTTTTTTTTCTTCTTAAATGGCGTCACAGTTTATGTAGAACTAGGGCTTCTTGATGTCTCCTTTTTGCTGTGGTCTCTTCGTCCTGCTACTTCTCTCCAGGATGGTATAGTACTACGTTTTCGGCCGTTTTTCTTCTAGCACAGGCATTTCCGACTCGCAGTCCGAGTGATTCAACACTATTTTACAAAATATTCGGTAATAACTTCTTTTAACGTTGCTGTTGAAACAGTTCCAGATAATCTGCAAATGGAACTTCTTCTTCGATGGCTCTACAGCCCAATTCAAGCCTTGGCCTTCATCAACTTCTTCTTCCAGACATCTCTCTGCTCCGCAGGTTTTCTCCAATTTCTTATATTGAGCAGTTTTGCTGTATCGGCCTCAACATTGTCTTCCCACCTTGACCGTGGTTTTCCAACTGGTCTTTTGCCATCTGGTAGTAGGTACAGGGCTTTTTTTGGTATCCTTGAGTAATCCATTCTTTAGACATAACCGGCCCAATGTAAACGCAGTAGTTTGGCATGGGTCGAAAGTTTACACTCTATGTATATAGATCGTACAATTCGTGATTGTAGCGTATTATCCATATTTTGTATTCATTGGTTGGGGCGTATATCCTTTGGAGAGCCTTCCTCTCAAATATATCCATCTTGTCGGCGAATTTCAGGGAGATACTCCATGCTTCACACCCATTCGCAGCTACTGTATGTATGAGGGGTTTGTAGATTCTTATTTTGGTTTTTCTGTGGATGTTTCTGGGTTTCACTACTGGCAATTATGAGTATGTTCGTTTGCGGCGTTTATTCTTGTTTGTACGTCTATCGTCATCGTTGTCTTCGCTGACTGTGATAGTTAAATTCGTTTACCCGTTGGAAGTTATGTTGCCCTCAGGTGGTGTTGCGGTTTCCTCTTCTTCTTTCCACCCTTGACGGAATCTTGCTCTTGTCTGCTTTTATTTGCAGCCCTATATCTTTGGCTCTCTTTTCTAATTTCGTGTAGAATTCTCTAAGGTATGACAATGATCTGGCAAGGCAGTTTATATCATCTGCATATCCTGCCAATTGTTTTGATTTGTTAAGCAGGGTTGCGTTCGCATCAATGTTTACCTTGCCAATTACTCCTTCTAGGCAGAGATTAATTAGCATGGGTGCCAGCCCATTGCCCTGCTTTAAGTCTTGGTTGACTGGGAAGGACTCCTTCAATTGAGGGCCCGGATTCAATAAGGGGACTTGCGCTCGGGCTTCGAGCCGACTAGGCAGGTAGACGGAGGAGCGTAGCACAAAAAGGGGTACGTGGGTTCAAAAAGGTTGAGAATCCCTGGTCTATACTACAAACGCTTTTAACCGTTTTTTAATACTTGTTTATTTTAGAGTTAGTTAAGATTGTTGCAATATATCATTAATGGATTTAACATCATGACGCACACTCTGAAGGTGAGTTGGTGATGTAGGGATATAATTTAAAATTCAAATCATGGGAGTGATGCTGTGAAGCTGAAAATAATCGATTTAATCTATATATAAATTAAAAATGCTATTATATGAGTGAACGCTTTAATTAGGATCGAATTGCTTCTATAAAAATTGAAAATGAATTTTTTATTAAACCATAAGCAATGTGCATTTCGTGTTGAATAGTGAATAGACGGAAAATGGTTAAAAACGAGGTCCTACTAGTGTTCTTCATTATTTTTCTAGGGTATACTATTGAAGAAGTGGTAAAGTTGTGGTCATTATCATCAAGTTCTTAAATTTTAATCATATACCTTCTAACAGAATTCGAAAGTATCAGCGAAGTTAAGGAATTTAGAGTGTTTCCCAAATTCAGAATGGGCCAATGCGACGTGCAGCTTGAAGGCAGTAAGCTGGAAGCTGAGCCTGGCTAATATTGAGATAATTTTGAAGAAAGACGTTAACAGTGTTATGGTATATAAATCATTACATTTTTTTCTTTTAATTGTAACTTTAGATAAATTTGTTTTAAGATAAAAACCCAGACTTTCAAGCGGTTTAATACCTACCAACCATATCCCTTAAGAGCGCACTTTGATTTTTGTGCCATGGTACGTGGAAATAGTATCAGTAACTACTTGATACCAGAACTTCGTAAAATGATTAATCTCTATACAAACATAAATCACACCTGCCCTTATCTTAAGGTGATTGATGTACATTCATAAAAAAAAATGCAACGATTCAGATTTTTTAGGGTGAAAAGCTAATTGTTAAAGATTTGGATTGGCACCCAGCAGATTTGAGGCATATATATCTAGCTACTGGAGCGGGACGATTTCGACTTGATGTAAATGTGTACGGAAACGGAGGCAAAACTAATTTAGGACTTATCTCTGGTTATGCGGATATTACAGATCAATAGTCGTGTAGTTAAATTCAGCAAAATCTATTAAATAAAACAATGGCAAATCCTTGTGAAAAAATACATTGATTAAAAAATATATATTTGGGGTAGGAGAGGTAAGTATTAACAAATTTTACTTTTTTATTTATTTAACGGAAATTAAAATACGTGAGGCTTTTAGCGGGAGGGCGGTCGAGTCGAATGTTACCCAATCTCACGTGGGAAAGAGGGAGGGGGTCTCGACAAATATCACGTAATTTTTTTTTTCCTCAAGAAACATTGTAAATTTGGTCGAAAACTGAGTGAAATTAAGTAATACCGCGTTTACATCGCCTCGAAAACAAGCGTTTTCGTCAAAAAATCGCGTTTTGGGCGAAAACACAATCGAAAACAAATGTTTTATCATACAAATCGAAAACAACTTGGAAAGCTGTCTTCGATGAAAACGACCGCGAAAACAAGAAAAGTGTGGACAAGAACCCAATTCAGCGTTCAGCACTTGTTATACGCATGTCATTTCCTGTGTCGAGACTTTTTTAAAATTTGAGTTTGCCATGGAAAAAATTTAAAACGAAATAATTAAAGTATTTATCTAGCATTTTTCTAAATAAACTGTCACTCGAAAACTAGAAAACTAGAAAACTGTGAATAGTCCAGTCAATGCACGGAAAAAACGGCGAAAGCTGGCAATCCTGCCAAACAGCACCAATTTGAACCAAAATTTGGATTTGGGTTCTGCTTACTCTATATTTCAAAGTTGTCAATGTGCCGACGGTTGCTTTTTATTTTTTAGGGGTGTAAACTACCCCTATTCGAAAATAAGTATAAAATTGTAGATTCAAGCGTTTAATCGATCGAAATTATCATTGCATCATGAATTACAAGTTGCAACCCTTATGAAGACAACCCCTATAAAAACAACCCCTATAAAAAAAACAGTGGGTGTGTGTACTTATGTACGCGCATTAGAAGTTATACTTCTTTGGCATACAAATAACTAATTGGATTCTTATTATTTTCATGCGTTGGAAGTTGGAAGCATCAAGATGCCGAGACGCTCTAGCCTGCAGATTATACTGGACTCAAATCCTAACTGAAATCACCTACTAGTTGACTTATCAGCCTAACTACAATGGTTTTAAGATGCCTCATCAAATTTTCTTAAGACTGGCTGATTTCCTGGCAACACGCAAAGAATGTTAACCTTCATATGAGTCGCCAGCTGGTTCAATTCTTATCTACCTGATAATACTGCTGCTATTTCTAAGCCTTACTCTCTTCCTTTTGGTTTCTTTCCGCCTTAGCTACCAATAGAGAATATTTAACTTCTCCTCCACTTTATTCCATAGATCACACAATGGTACCTACCATTATAGTCTTCTTTGCTTTTAGCCGTGCCTTTAGCTGTCGGTTGCAGCGCAGCAGTTTCCTCGGCTAATCTTCGACGCCCCAAAAGGGAATGGTCTGTGTCCTCTTTCACATTTAGGAATGCCGGGCATTGTGTGGACTCATATTGTCCGAGCCCATGGAGATATGCCTTCATAACTCACCTCTCCATGCTCTCTCGAGGCCCATCCTTCCACGTTTGTTATGAGCCTGTGAGTTCATCGACCTTGGGTAGACTAATTTTACTTCCTTTGCCACTACTGAAATCAACGTCACTTCTAAATTATGTATACTTCTCTAGCTTCTTCTACTTGTGGTTACTCAATTAAATTGAGCGCGTTAGGGTAACTGAAATATCATACAAAGAGTTTCGGGCAAATACAGCATCATTTATGGTATCGTGCCATGTTTTCGAAACCAATCGATCATTATTGATGGCTAGATTTACATGATTTTGGAGAAAGTTAATAGGTGGACGGGAATCTTCGCCTCTGCCAAAAACTTGTTCTCAGTCTTTTTTGTATGGCCATAATACTTGTTTCAAAAATTAGATTTTTGGTTTGGAGCAAATACTGCCTACTAATACTTTGGAGCGGATACTGCTATCACAACTTGTAAATTCAGACTACTTCACAGAACTAACCTCTCAACCGTTCAAAATTGAATCTGGAGTTCCCCGAGGCTCCATTTTAGGCCCCAAGCTTTTCAATATATTTATACACGACTTCCCCATCATAATTCCCCTTCTTAACACAACTTGCATATAATA
This sequence comes from Thereva unica, assembly GCA_949987705.1. Classification (NCBI taxonomy): domain Eukaryota; kingdom Metazoa; phylum Arthropoda; class Insecta; order Diptera; family Therevidae; genus Thereva; species Thereva unica. The sequence goes on along the minus strand of OX465282.1, from coordinate 122,408,718 downwards.
CGCTGACGATACATTTGTTTGGAATACAAGTCTCACCTATTAAAACCACAGAAGTATCCTTGGCAAGTCCGTACAAAATGACAGTGCAATACTGACCAGCTTGTAAAATCTCCTCAACGGTTGAACGATTGTTGTAAAAAATCGATGCCTTTTCTCTAACGTCCTGTCGTTTATCTAAAATAAATGAGAAGTTGAGGAAAACAAAGCACAAAAATGGGAGTATAGAGTGCGTGCTTCCGAAGAACTTCCACAACATATGAATTGGAAGCGCTGCATTCTTATTTCTTTTGACAGCGCTTGATAAATTTCCGGCTGGGAAGGTGTGAAAATATGAAGAAATCTTCTATATCAGGTTGTTATATACGTGTGTTGATAACTGTAAAAATTTGTGATTGGGTATTTTTACCATAACTCCCTTAGTTTTTGAGCTATCAAGTTCAACAAAAAACTATTTTATAGGTTTTTCCAAGAGCTATAAGCTGATGTAAACTAATTTTTTTGTAAGCTCTTATTTTTTAAAAAGTTTGAGCTGAAACAGCTTCAAAACGTTGCATTTGCAAACATGTGAAAACTTGAAACGGCCATATCTTCCTCAATTTTCATCGTACAGAAAAAGTAAAAAAACCAGAAGTTTTAGAAAAAGAAAACCTACAATTTTTCACTTTTTTAAATTTTGCGTATCTTTCATAGTTTTTGAGTTATTTTTAAAGAAAGACAATTTTTTGCAAACTTGCAAAAAAGCTCTCTTCACTTCAAGCTCATTTTTTTTTTAACCAAGCACTTAAAACCGGTCAAACTTATAGGGCATATTATAAGTACATACATATATGAAGTAAATTGTAAAGTGGTAACGATCATGTTCAATTGGGGTGGTAATTAGGGGGTGATTTTCACATTTTTTTGCTGCCAAAAAAATGGGGATCAATTTTGTTTTTGTCATAACTCGCTTAATTTGGGTACTAGAAACTTAAAAAAAAAGAAAATTAAAGGTTTTTCCAAGCACTACAAAAAAAGTTTTATGAGTTTTCCCCGAAAAATGCGTTGTTTTTCGGATATTTCACGTTGAAACACGTTGATTTTGGCGTTTGACGAAGAAGACCCAACCTTTAACAAGCTATTACTCCGTTAGCATTAGGTCTAGTGATATTTTAAACCCAGTATTTTTTTTTTGTTTTTTTATAAGCTACATTTTTACTCTGAATGGTTTTTTCATAAAATACTTATTTTCAGAGTTATTCATGAAAAACCGTCTGAAAACGGGTTTTTTTTGCTGAAAAATTGACGTTTTCACTCTGGAATATTTCGAAAAGTATTGACTTTTAGTAAAAACTTTATATAACAAAAGTTGCTTAGAATTAGTCAAATCTATCCATTCCCATACTTATTTTTATTAAAAAAAATTTAACCCCCTAGAAGGGGTGGCGTCGACCCCCAGGGTAAAAGCAACCGTCGGCACATTGACAACTTTGAAGTAGAGGGTAAGTAGAACCTACAGCCAAATTTTGGTGCCAATCGGTGCTGTTTGGTGGAATTGCCAGGCAAACCGTGCATTGACTGGACTAGAACAGTTAATTCGTTTTCCGAAAACACTTGCATGAAAATACGTGTTTTCGAGGCGATATAAACGCGGTATAAAACCTGTTTCTCCACTAAAGAACCTCATTTACTTACAGGCCGCCGGCAGGCACGGTCCGATGAAGGTATCCGCCTGACAGGGGCGGACAAATTAAATATATGGGAAATTCGCTCGGAGGCGGTCGTCGTTTCCGATTTCGTTTAACTATGTTTGTGCCTTAACCCTAATTTGACACTTGGGGTCAAAATGACCCCACGTTCTTTCGAACCGATTTTTCTCCAACAAATCGGCAGACAATTCGACAATTTTTTTTTTGATAATTAAACAATAACAATTGACTTCAACAATCATATACTGTAATTTTTTATAAACCTTTATATAAACAAATAAAAAAGTTATTAGCATTTTTATACGCTGGGGTCAGATCGACCCCAAGTGTAAGTTACGTAATTTTTTAGAAATGTGTCAAATTAGGGTTAAGGCGGCTCCAGACTCACACCGTGAACACCCGCGAACACCCGCAAACAAGCGCGAACGCGAGTGTGGGTGGTTTTCGCGCCTAATTTACGCCTTGTTTTCAGGTCCAACTGGATACGGCGTGAATTCGAGCCGTATATTCACGGCTTGAGACTGAATAGCAGATCAGATTTTCAGGCACAAACTGACGATAAATAGCCACACACATAAAGATTTTTGTCTGGTTTCTGGTCTGCAGACCCCATGCTGTTGACGGCCGGGGAGGTGTGTGGCGATACTTGGCTTTAGGGCGAGAACTTTCAGGCCACGGCCTGCCATTGACCCGTGTGTGAAAGCCTTAAGATATGGCTAAATCGTACACAAAAATTTGTATGGGGACACCAGAAAGTATCATGGTCCCTCGCCACCACCGGCCAGCCAAACGCGCGACTGGACGAATGCTGCGGCGTACGAGCCAAATAAAACTGATTCGCAAAAAGGCCATTAGAATATAGAACTACAGGAGGGCCCTCGCCGAATATCGTAATGAAATTCTTGTTGATTCTAAATGCTCACGTTTTGGTAGTTGTGTGTCCACTACAAGCGGGGTAAGTAGGAGTTCGAATTATCAGTTATATTTAATTAAATCTTGTGTTTGCGTCCGTAAATATTAGATTTCTTAAAATCTGAAAAATCTCACGTAATATTATGGGCGAGGAGGAGAGGGTCGATCCAAATCTCACGACATCTCGCCAAGTTGGAGGGGGAGTCAAAAAATCCCAAAAATCGCCTCACGTAATTTATGAACGACCACTGACGTTATTATCAGAAAGTAAACAACTTGCCATAGACTTGCCTGACCTAAACAACTGTTGGAAATGGGTGTTGGCAACGTCTCTCCTAAGCCCATGAAATTGATTGCCCCCATTTATATCTAATGTCCTTACTCATATTTTTAACACCTGCCTTACAGTTTCTCAGTTTCCTAGCCAATGGAAACAGGCTCTTGTTGTACCTATTCCGAAAAAGGTCTCTCCTTCGCAACCATCTGATTTCCGTCTAATCAGTCTTCTATGTTTCCTTTCTAAAGTTTTTGAAAATTTTTTTGCTAAGCACCTCATGTACTATATAAATCAAAGTAGTCTTTTCTCTATATGGCAATCTGGTTTCAGGTCTGGCCACAGTTGCGAAACGGCACTCTTAAAAGTTTCAACTGATATTCTTGAGTCACTTGATAACAATAAAATTGCAATCTAAGTTCTACTCGATTTCTCAAAAGCATTTGACTCAGTTGACAATATGATGTTACTTGAAAAACTAGGCAGACATTTTGGACTCGGCCCTAGTACAGTCAAAGTTTTTGAAAGTTATCTCCAGGAGCGTTCTCAAGAAGGTACAAGGTTAAGGTACAAGAATCTTTCTCCGAACCTATGCTTCTTCATTGTGGAGTACCTCAAGGCTCTATCCTGGGCCCCTTGCTTTTCAGCCTTTATATAAACGACCTTCCAAATGTAGTCAAACATTGTTCTATTTATCTATATGTTGATGATGTGCAGATCTATTTAAGCAAACCTCTTGTTCAGCTAAACAGTGATCTGAAACGCGTGACTGAATGGTCAGTTCATTATAAATTACTGCTGAACCCTATCTTTTGCCGGTCGTCGGCAAAACGCCTATTGACATTGAAAATCTGTTCTCAATTAAAATTAGTGGTAATGTTTTACCCTATGTTGACTCTGTAAGAAATCTGAAAGTCGAGCTCGATTCCAAATTCAGTTGCTGTAACCAAACCAAAAGTGTCCTTCGTAAGGTTAATGCCTGCCTTCGCCAACTTTGGGTATCCTCTAATCTATTGCCTCTTGCCTTACGTATACGACTGGCGAAGGTCCTGATAATGCCCTATTTCACGTACGGAAGCCTAGTTTTTTCAAAACTTGATGCTGTGTGTTCAAGAAAAATACAAGTCGCGTTCAACGATACCCTTCGATTTCTCTTTAAATTGCGTCGTTTTGATCATATCACGCCCTATGCTCCCACTCGGCTAGGTATGACGTTTGAAAACTACCCTGATATTTATTTGAAAAACTTAACTTCTTGCAACTAAGAAGACAATCTAGCATACTTTTGGTGGCTCGTATACGAACATGGTAAACGCTCTTACTTGTTCCAAATTGCTCGGATGTGGAATAAACTACCCGTCTCTGTACGGAGTGCGTCCTCTTGGCGATTATTCAACAAACTCTTGAAGGAACAAATAACAAATAATGATTTGTAGGGTCACTAATTTTTTGAATCTTCTTTTCATTTTTCTTCTTTTCTTTCCTCTTTTTAAACATTATTTTTTATGTTTTGTTGATATTATTTTTCATTTTTAATTTGTAGTTTAGTGTAATCTTAATTTCATCTATATAAATATAATTGGAGTGTCTGTCTGTAATTTCAAAATAATTATGTTTTTTTAAGTTTTTTTGGTTATTTACATGTAATTAAAACAAAATCCACTATTTTTAAAATTTTTGTCTGTCTGTATGTCTGTATGTCTGTCTGTTTGGCCGCGGTAATCTCGGAAACGGCTGGGCCGATCGGGATGGGACTTTCACTGGAAGATTCAGTATTTTTGCGAGCATGTTTTAGGCTATTTATATACACCGTATATTAGCTCTATCTGTATGTATGTATGGATGTATGTATGTAGACAAAACTTAAAACTTGATTTTGACCCACTTCCATATAACCGTTCAACTTCAAATTTTGCACATATATTTAGTTCGGGTGACAATGTAATCTGACCACTTTGTAAAAAAATCAAGATGGCGGTTCCAAGATGGCGGGTGAATTTCGCAATTGGGCTCGCCGATCCACGACATGGGTATCAAATGAAAGGGGATGATAATTAGAGTACAATTACCTATTTTTTGTCATTATAAATTCAAAATGGCGACCAACTATGCCGGACTCACCTTTTCTTTACAACCCACTCGATATGGGTACCAAACAAAAGGATATGACAAGTAGAATACTATTACCTGAGCGGCGTCATTCAAATCTATCTATCTATATAAATGTAAATGGCGTGTCTGTCTGTGATTTAAAAATATAGTTCTGTTTCATATGGTTATCGATCTTCTATCTATCTATCTATCTATCTAAATTATAATTGGAGTGTCTGTCTGTGATTTCAAAACCCATTTTTAAAATTGTTGGCTGTATGTATTGCAATGGGAATTTCACAAAAAGATTTAATACTTTTGCAATAATACATATTTTAGGCGAATACGACTATCAGATACGATTATCGGTACCGACTATCGTGTCCGACTACCGGGTTACTTTTTAGTCTAACCTATAGGAGAAGGAAAGCAAGTGATCATTCGAATTGTATACTTGACAGACCTGTATCTAAATATCTAGATATTCCAAAAAATATCCTGATCGTTTTATAGGAAACATTCACGGAACAATCGATATTTAAATAGGCTCTTTCAGGTCTACAATTGCAATGATAAAAAGTTTGTACTCTATCAGGGATATATTTTTCCCGATTATCGCCTTCGGTTTTTCAGTCTGATCCGACAGTAGAATAAGGTTTCGAAAGGCAGCCATCGATATTTATTATCGGCCTTGAAAATACTACTCCTTCTGAAACCTCGACTCTTTTAAAAATGACTTCCACTTTTTGACTTTCCTCGCTATGAAGGATTTTTATTGATTGTAATAATAGGTACGCATTCTTTCTGATTCTGGCTTCTTTTTCACTCGAAAAAAAAATTGTTTTGTTGATATACATATACTAGCGAGCCGTAATTGGGATTCCATTTTATAGAAATAAAGAAGTATGCATAGCAAAGGGAACTTCCAAAACCTCAATTTCAGTAGACAATTTACAATATTAAAAAAGGAAACCGCAAACAATGTAAATACAAAAGTCGCATGCCATATTATCCTACAAGAGAAATTAGGTAAACAGGTGAATGTTCAGGTATTGTTTTGGGTCGAAAATTCGGCCTTCCAGGAATGGCAATAAAAAAACGAGTACCTGTTTTTTATGATGGGTTAAAAAGAAGTCTATGAATAGGATATTTAAAACAAGGTTCTGCCAATTATTGTAACGGTACACTTTAAAGGAAGCTAGAGTATTTCATTCAACACTTTAGTCTTGAAGAAGGCTTTGAATGATCGAGTTTTGTTTCGTAAGTGATTTTGTGACGAAGCAGTTTAACCTTGGTTATAGAAAAAAAATTGTTTTAATTGATTTGGTGATTTAGCGTGAATTTATTGAGATAATTTTGAATTTTATTTTTTTTTCCCCAATCTGTGATTTTTTAAATTAAAGTGGAAATTAATAAGTGTAAATAAGAGATATCTGTGAAAATTCGAGTAGGCGTTGCAAGGCACGCGGGTTTTTGCTAGTCTGTCATATATTTTTACCCAATCACTGGTTTGTTTGTACGGTTATAAGAATGATGTTCTTTTGTACAATGGTAAATAAATTATTATTAATTATTATTATGTTGCTATTTGCGATTAATATTCAATTTAAACTAGACGAATTACACATTTCTTCTAAAGATCTCGTGGGCCGGATAGAAACCTTTTGCGGGCCGTAGTCGGACCGCGGGCTGGAGTTTACGCACCATTGCCTTAGAGTTCAATCGTAAGGTTCGACATTTTCTTCTACACCTTCCAGCCCCCTCTAACCTTCCCCATTCTCCTCTACTCTTCAAACCAAGCTTACTACTTGACATTGCACCATGACCGGAACGACATGACGGACTGGTAGTATAAAGGGTTACTCGGAAGCTTGGTTTTTTGATATACATAAACAAAATCAAAACATCAACATCAAATTTGATTATATCTTCAAAAGTAAAAGCCGTAACATATTCATTATATGTACGCAGTACCTAGATTGTCATCCAAAATGACCTAAATATCAGGAACTCTACATATGGAAGGTGAGTTGGTGAGGTAAGAAGGTATTTTAAAATTCAAATCTTCTAGCAAATCTATATAAATTAAAACTGAAACAACATTCAAAATGCTATATTGTGAGTGAACGTTTTAATTCGAATTTTTTCTATAAAAACAGAAACTAATAATTATTAAACCATTAGCAATTCGGAGTTTTGTGCGAATAGACGGAAAATGGTTAAAAACGAGGTCCTACTGGTGTTCTTCACTTTTCTTCTAGGGTATACCCTTGAAGAAGTGGTAAAGTTGTAGTCATTTTCAACGAGTTCTTAAATTTCAATCAAATATCTTCTAACAGAATTCGAAAATATTGGCGAAATTAAGGAATTTAGAGTGTTTCCCAAATTCGGATTGGATCAATATGACGTGCAGTTTGAAGGCAGTTAGTTGGAAGCAGAGTCTGGTTAATATTGAGGCAGATTTGAAGAAAGACGTTAACAGTATTATGGTAGATAAATTATTACAATTTTTTTTTTTATTTATTCTAATTGTAACTTTTGTTAAATTTGTTTTAAGGTACACGCGCAGTCTTTCAAGCGGTTTAATACCTACCAACCATATCCCTTAAGAGCGAACTTTGATTTCTGCGCCTTGTTACGTGGAAATGGTAATAATAACTACTTTATACCAGATACTCGTGCAATGATCAATGATTATACAAACATAAATCACACATGCCCTTATCTTAAGGTAATTGATGTACAAACATAAAAAAAAATTTGCAATAGTTCATATTTGTTTATTTATGAATTTTTTAGGGTGAAAAAATAATTGCAAAAGATTTGGATTGGCATCCAGCTGAGTTGACGCATATTTATCTAGCTACGGGAGCGGGACGATTTCGAAGCGATATAAATATTTACGGAAACGGAGGAAAAACTAAATTAGCACGTATCGTTGGTTATGCTGATATTACAGATCAATAGTTTTAGTTTATGATTATTAATTTATTCAAATCAATTTTAACGAAAAAAATATAGCAAAATCTTTTTAATCCAGGGCGGGATAATAATTTGGTGGATGTGTAGTGTGGCCTGTAATGCGATGCACAGAACCTTAGTTATCACAATTCTTTTGTTTTTTAAAAGCAAATTTAATATTACAATAAAAACACAATTTAATTTAAATTAAACAATCTTCAGTTTATTTAGTAGTTTCCTTGCATCACAAAATTTATTAATTTCCTAGCAAAATTCGACCGCCATCTTGGAACCGCCATCTTGATTTTTTTTTTACAAAAATGTCATATGGCATTGTCATGCGACCTATGCATATGGGCAAAATTTGGTGTTGATCGGTTACATGAAAGTGGGTCAAAATCAAGTTGCAAGGGGCGTATAACGTAAAAATGACTGACACTTATCTTTTATTAATATAGATTGTTTTGGATTTCAAAAAAAATATTAAATTTTTATTTCACGACAAATCCGTTACACTCACTAACAACCTACTGCGATTAGACGAGCAAAACTTCACAATGTTCTAGTGTCATGCCGGGAGATCTAGCGCCGGCTGCTTCAAACAGCCTAGGTAAAAAAAAACCTTGATAAAATTACTTCAAGTACACTTATCAGGCACAAAGATTTATTAGATTGGCAGCTAACAGCCTAACTTTCTGGAGGGACCACCTGCTACCAAGACAGAAGCAAGCACCGTGTGTTCATTTACAAAGCTTTTAGTGGCAGGTGGTTAGATTTCTCAAACTATAGTGCTGAAAATTCTACTTATGTTATTTGGGATATTATATCCCACCGCTGCCACCAGTTTTTTGTGATATATATCTTATCCTTACCACGGGACTAGAGCATGCTAGCAATTTAGCTAGATTCGTAACCTTAATCGTTAATTTTGATTAATGATCAAGTTTTCTATTAAACTTTACTACTACTCACTACTGTTCAGGGTCTATTGCATATAGGGACTTTCCCTGGACTGGTGGTATGAGTTCTTATTACTCAATCCCAACGTTAAAAAATCTTTGAAAGCGAAATTGAAAGAAAACAGACATATATTTCGGTAAACAGCCAAGAAAATATCAAAATGTAATTTAATCCCTATATCCCATGAGATTAAAGGAGGGTAAGAGAGAGAAAGGATTTGATCTCTTAATTTTTGGAAAGAAATGTATAAATTCCACTTATCTCGTATATTTCTTATAAAAGCCAGTACTGAGTTTTTGAAAGTCCAAATATCGCACCAATTCGTTAATGAAAAACATCCGTACGGGCCGATATAGTCGTTGATGAGCTGTTTTTGGAAGGAACCGGGGAGCGGGGGGAGGTATTACACCACGACTGTGCCCCGTAACTCAGCAAAAGTTGCCAGGTAAAACAGGTAGCTGCTTGACAGGGATTACTGGAAATGCAGTTACTCATGTGGGAGTTTGACTGGTGACCCAGGGGCTCAGGTTGAGGAGAAGTGCGCGAACCGAAGGCAGAACACGCTGGTCCCTCAAAAAAGTACCCGTTCCGGAGAGTCCGTTTGAATAGGACTGTTGGATGTGGCAGTAACATCCCACCACCCGAGATAAGGATAAATTTACGGAATCCAGATACTGTAATCTTAATAATATAAAAAAAGTGCCAGGGTGAAGTCAGCATCCTTTGTCCTCCCTTTTCCACCTCGAGATAGTCTGAAGCGGAGAAGTACTAGGCTAGCTGATCCATTATATACATAGTTCGAGCTGAGGACCTACCTATACTAGAGAAGGTACTTTTTGGGGAACCGAAGTCGCCTCTGCTGATGCGCAGATAGGTGGTACCTCCGGGGTCTTACCAGCTCACGCCCCACCGACGAACAAGCCCTGGTCGTGAGACCCGGGGTATCGCCTTGGTAATAGGTGTTTGGAAGTTTCTTTTCACATTTTTTTTTTGTTTAATTGTGTGAGGACCGGAGATTGCCTGTTCGGGCATCCAACCTCGGGTTCTGATTACAGTTGTTTACCTGCTTTTTTCCATAAGATTTTCAGAAAACGGGAACTACAATTGATCAGTAATTTGATTAATATGTGTTGCTTCTCTTGTTTCCCGATGTTATATCCCACCGCTGCCACCAGATTTTTGTGATTTATAGCTTCTCCTTTAACACGTGACTAGCACGTGCCAGCAAATCAACCCCAAAACGGTTAATTTATTGAAGAATTAATAATATTATATTTTAATCATATTTGCTGAATCTGGTATATTTTAGGTGATCTAAACGCCTCAAATATCATGTTACATTTTAAAAGAAAAGGATTGTGCCCATTTTAGGGAGTATTTCCATAAGTGTAGACAATCAATCATCTGTTCTTCAATCAACCATCTGGCTTCAAAGATTTGGTTGAATGGGAATGAACAAATACATTCCTGCCTTTATAGTTCTGGTGACATCCATAGGGGCCGAGTTGACGGTTCGGATATCCCAAGAAAAGTGGTATTTATTAGGAAAACAACTTACACAGTTCTTCATTTATGAATTGTCTAATCATGTCGAAACTTACCTAAAAGAAAGAGAAAAATTCATTTAGTTTCAAATTTATAAAAAGTTTTTGTTTGATTATGTAATAATATAGAAATGTTCTTGTAATACTATGTAATATTATTGTAACAAACGGATTTAAGAAAACATGTATGAGGATTGTGTGCTATATAGAAAGATGAATTGAGTATAAATCCGAGGCACCTTTTGAAAACGCTGCTCGTTTTCGTTACTAATTATTTCGTTATTATTATTATTATTATTAAGGAATGAGGGGGCAACCCACATTGTGAACACTGCGGCCAACTTAGGCCTATTGTGTACGTACTCCACTAGCGGAATAGACTATCAGCCTCTTGTCAGTTTCTTGAGACAGTCTTAGGCTGTGGAGGTGATACCGCACTACTACATGGCCACTCAGATAACCCACCAGCAGCCTAAGGTCCGCCCTGTTTAAAGTGATAGTGCCGCTTAAGGCAAAGGGTCTTATAAGATATTTAGCTTTTCTAAGACCTGGGAATGACTCCCAATAGGCTAGGTTTATTCCCTTAATCCACTCCTTTATCAAGAACTTGGAGGTGGACCAAGAGATGCCACAGAAGGGTTCTGGGCCGTGGAATTCTCAGACCCCTCCCTCGTGAGGTTGTCTGCAGCCTAATTCCCTCGATACTCCAGTGTCCGTGGAGTCAGCAGAGCGAAACGGAGTACGTCAAAACACCCTGCTGCTATTTTGGAAGAAAACTTCCACGGTTAGAGTGCCTTTATAGCAGCTTGGCTGTCAGAAAAGATGTACGTATTTCATGTATTTCAGTCTGGAACACAGAGGGCCACTTACCCAATGCAAGCGAGTCCTTGGAGTAGGGTCCTGCGACACCAGCCCCTGTGCCGTGTTCCATCTTTTACCCGTCAGTAAACCAGTGGAGATGTTGTGGATCCCTAGGCAGAATAAGTTCCGCCCACTCAGAACGATCCCGTGTAATCGCCTTGAATTGCCTTTGGAACCGCAGTTCACTAGCCATATGATCGGATACGCGGCAAATGGAAATGTTTGGGATATTTTTAAGGATATCCACGTATCCTTTTTTGACCGTATAGATCTGAAGTCTCAAGGCACTTATGGCGGCGGATTTCCATATGAATAAATGCAAAGGAGTCAATCCAATGATTGCACTGAAAAGCTTTGCTCAGGCTCGAATCAACACAGCTGCACTACGCAATGAAATGGCCAGAAACAGCTACGGTCATGCATTAGAACTCGCCATAAGTTATGGGAATGAGACGCCGGGCGTCGACGAGAACTGGAGCCGCCTTAAAAATATTGTCATTAGTACTGCTGATTCCATCTTAGGCAGAAGTCGTAGAGATCGTAACGTCTGGTTGGATAATGAATGCAAGCTGGCAACTGACGTAAGTATGCTGTGTACCGAGCAATGCAGCAGTCTACGAGAACACGGGCACGCGAAGAGAAATATAAAGAACTCAGAAAAGAAGAAGAGGAAGTTCAGAGGCGAACAAAGGAAGCCTGCAGAAAAAATCTCGTCTGTGAACTAGAACAGTGCAGAGAGCGACGACCGCACCAGGCGCTGAAGTTCTACCGAAGAGTCCGCAGTATGATGCGATTCACACCATGTTGTCCATACTGCAAGGCCCAAAAAAGGACTCTGATCACCGATCCTAAAGACATCTTGAAGCAATAGGAAGAGCATTTTCATGTATTGGTAAATGGCGAGCTAACTGAGGATTCGGAGGTTCCACCAATATCCGATGATAATGATATGCTGCCGCCACCAAGCTTGGAAAAAATTAGCAGAGCCATAACCCGGCTCAAAAACAACAAGGCCTCGGGTGAAGACGGGATCCCAGCGGAGCTGGTTAAATATGGAGGGCCTACACTACACCAAGCGATTCATGAATTAATTTTGTAGGTATGGGAGCAAGAAGCTGTGCCAGAAGACTAGAGAAAAGGCATCCTCTGTCCGGTACATAACAAAAGGGGATATCACAACGTGCACTAATTATCGCGGTATAACGTTGTTGAGTACCCCTTATAAGATATTCTCCGATATCCTACAAAACAGGATGGCCCCATACGCCAGAAAAATCATAGGCCATTATCAGTGTGGCTTCACCTTGACGCAGGCTATAGTAAAATGCCGAGAGTTTCAAAACTAAAGACGCCTATGCTAGCATAGCCAGAGTAGAGCTCCACAAAGCCATGAGTGAATTCGGCATGCCCAACAAACTGACAAGACTATTTAGGTTGACCATGACCAATATGACTAGCCAAGTAAAGGTATCCGGAACATTGTCCAGACCCATCAACATCTATAATGGACTCCGACAAGAGGACGGTCTGGCCTGCCTCCTTTTCAACCTGGCGTTGGAGAAAGTGATGCGAGATTCGGGCGTGACATCAAGGGATACAATCCTCAACAAGTCCACCCAATTACTGGCTTACGCAGACGACATTGGCATCATTGAAAGAACACAACAGCTGTACAAGTAGCTTCGCTGAAAGGATGGCGTAGACCAGGACGCTCAGAGCTTAGGGATGCCAAATCAATTCCAAAAATTTGTTTTGGCAACCCTCTGAATTGCCAAAAACTAAAGCTTGTCTTATTGTAAGTTATTAAGTTATTGCAGAAGAATAGTCAATTGCTATTATAACCTCAAATCAATCTCAAAGAATTAATACACACCCAAATTTATTAACTAAATAGAATAATGTAAAATCTTTGTAATCGTGTTGCAAAATCTGTGAAATTATAAATTAATTATTCAAAATACTTTTGAGGAACTCTACACATTTTCGGTATGGTCCATTGCTCAACCGCTACAAAAAAAAACAATTGGCATATTCAGATAGGAGAAACATTTAAGTACATAATATTTATTTTTAATTGATTACAAAAAATATTGACTAAAAGATTACGTTTCCTAGTAACCACGCAGAGAGCAACAAAATTATTTAGTGATGATATTTATAATAAATGTCTCTCGATCTTGGAAGTCTCGCTGGGACTAACCTGATCACATGCACAGCATCCTGATCGAAATCGACAATAACTAATGAAAATGTCCGTGTCCTACCCTTGGTGACAAAACCTATATTGCCGTTCATCAGTCGCTTTTCTACTTCTACTTTCTTTATCTATTCCAGATCGCGTGCAGCGCTAACCGACTTAAGGCTCGGGCACACAGAAAGCGGTCTGTCGCGGCGGGCAGCGATCCAGCGGTCATCGCGGCGGTCTGCGATATGGGGCTACACATAGAACGTGATATTTTTGTGTGAGCGGTCCAGTCTGGTAGCGTTCTTCTAGGGAAATAGTAGTGAATTTTCTTATTTATTTACATATACGGACGAAGAACTCCTCCTTCTGTTATTAGCTTTGCAAGGCAAAAGAAGAAAAGACGATGTTGGGTCCATGAAATTAATAAGAAGAGAGAACAATTAGGGGAATACCACCGCTTATGTATAGAATTGGAGTCACATGAAGATAGATTTTTCAAGTATTTTCGTATGTCTCGAGAATGTTTCGAGGAATTGCATGATTTGATAAAATGCAGGATTGAAAAGTGCACTACGAACTGGAGAAAACCAATTGAAACATCCCATGCTTCAGCCTTTTTCAAAACATTTTTATAATTTTCGTGGGAAGTATCAAACAAAAATCTGTATTTGCGGACATTTTCTATTAATATTTCGATTTTTCCACTCATCTTGTCTGAAAGCGGCAAGGCGGTCATGCTAAAATTTGTAATTTTGTACAACCGGATCGCTTGTCGTCGCTACAAAGTCCAGCAGGCGGCGACAGACCGCCTGCTGTTTGACCGAGCTGATGCTAAGTTATGTAATACAACTAGACCGCCAGACCGCCTCGGTCGTAGATCGCTGCCCGCCGCGACAGACCGCTTTCTGTGTGCCCGAGCCTTTAAGGCTCGGGCACACAGAAAGCGGTCTGTCGCGGCGGGCAGCGATCTACGACCGAGGCGGTCTGGCGGTCTAGTTGTATTACACAACTTAGCATCAGCTCGGTCAAACAGCAGGCGGTCTGTCGCCGCCTGCTGGACTTTGTAGCGACGACAAGCGATCCGGTTGTACAAAATTACAAATTTTAGCAGACCGCCTTGCCGCTTTCAGACAAGATGAGTGGAAAATTCGAAATATTAATAGAAAATGTCCGCAAATACAGATTTTTGTTTGATACTTCCCACGAAAATTATAAAAATATTTTGAAAAAGGCTGAAGCATGGGATGTTTCAATTGGTTTTCTCCAGTTCGTAGTACACTTTTCAATCCTGCATTTTATCAAATCATGCAATTCCTCGAAACATTCTCGAGACATACGAAAATACTTGAAAAATCTATCTTCATGTGACTCCAATTCTATACATAAGCGGTGGTATTCCGCTAATTGTTCTCTCTTCTTATTAATTTCATGGACCCAACATCGTCTTTTCTTCTTTTTGCCTTGCAAAGCTAATAACAGAAGGAGGAGTTCTTCGTCCGAGGTCATACTCAATATATGTAAATAAATCATGCCGATTATACAACTCGACGGATCGTCCGCGGAGGGAATTTTAATCGGATTTGACGTTTGGCGTATTATAGAATCCGTCGAATGAAAAATAACCTAATGACGGTAATGCAGTGTGAAAAATTTATATTGTAGAATCCGCTCGTGAATCACACTCTATACAAAAATTTTCATTACAAATCCGCATCAAATTTACTGCGGAAGTGAAAAATTTCGGCGTAGTTTTTTTCAATGGAGACTTATAAAATATGAATTTAAATGTTTTTAATTATACTGTCAATTATGAACAAAATGAAATTTTTATACCACAAAAGACAAAACCCAAATAATTACGTACTCTTAAGTTTTTGCACTTAAATATTTATTTTTCTAAGGATTAGCGAAAATATCGTATAAAATTTGACAGCTAGTGGTGAAATTGCAGTTTCAGTGCGGATCGATAATGCAGAATTCCGTCGGATTCTATAATGCAAATATTTTCAAATGCGGATCGGATGTTCTCCCGTCGCAGAAAATCCGACGAGTTGTATAATCGGCATGAATAAGAAAATTCACTACTATTTCCCTAGAAGAACGCGACCAGACTGGACCGCTCACACAAAAATATCGCGTTCTATGTGTAGCCCCATATCGCAGACCGCCGCGATGACCGCTGGATCGCTGCCCGCCGCGACTGACCGCTTTCTGTGTGCTCGAGCCTTTAGGGTGAAAACATAGTGGAGCGGCGAGGCTAGAGTGTAGCGGGGAACGTAGCTGAGTAGGTTGAAAATAATACACGTAGCAAACGCGTTAAAACATAGTGGAGCGTGGAGTGGCGCTGGTTCCCGCGGCGACCCGCTACCCTCTCCGATTGTGAATTCTACATAGATTTCTTTATGTAGAGGGTTCAGTCGAGCCTTGCTGGTCGAACCGAGAATTTGAGTAATTCTATGTAATTCAAATCAATAAAATGACTTGTTTTGGTTTAAAAATTGTGTTTCTTATTACTGTCCTGGAAGCAAAGTGATATACTATGGTAAATTTGGTAAGTAATCTACTAAGGTAAAATTTAAGTCTACAATAACTTGTTTTTAAAAGTAAAAAAGAGGGGTCAGATTTGGAAAAATATGACCCCCCCCCCCTTGACCCCCTTATTATAAAACATATGTACCTCAGCGTAATAAGTAGCTTGTCATCATATTCAATCGGCTACTTTACGAAATTCGTATATTGCACCTCCATATGAGGAGAGATCAGGTTTAATATATACTCAAACGTACTGTACTCCATTCTTGCGTATTGGAAAAAGCGGTCCGGATATCGTTTTAACTGTGGAAAAAGGTGGTGGAACTCTCCCAATTCCCTGCGATTTGAATTCAAGGGGTGCACTGCACATGATCTAAAACCGCCTACAACTGTAACGATTTTAAACGCACTGCTCTTGTATAACATATCGTCATCCCTGTCCGACGACATTTTGCTGACTAATTACTCAAACCTCTTGGCTTGTCACGCTACGCTCGCCGCTCCACTATGTGCGGGTCGAGCCCCGCTACCATCGGGGGTCTAAAACCTCACAGCTACGCTCCCCGCTACACTCTAGCCTCGCCGCTCCACTATGTTTTCACCCTTACGCCTTTATGGTAGAGATTTTTTTTTTCTTCTTAAATGGCGTCACAGTTTATGTAGAACTAGGGCTTCTTGATGTCTCCTTTTTGCTGTCGTCTCTTCGTCCTGTTAGTTCTCTCCAGGATGGTATACTACGTTTTCGGCCGTTTTTCTTCTAGCACAGGCATTTCCGACTCGCAGTCCGCGTGATTCAACACTATGCTTGGCATGTGTCGAGAGTTCAACACTATATTACAAAATATTCGGTACTAGAAGGCTCCAACACATGAAAAAGGAAAATGTAGCTAGCTCCTTTTAACGTTGCTGTTGAAACAGTTCCAGATAATCTGCAAATGGAACTTCTTCACCTTCGATGGCTCTACAGCCCAATTCGACTATTGGCCTCCATTCGCGTCTTCCTCCAGACGTCTCTCTGCTCCGTAGCGTGTCTCCAGTTTCTTGTATTGAGCAGTTTTGCTGTATCGGCCTTAACATTGTCTTCCCACCTTGATCGTGGTTTCTAACTGGTCTTTTTCCATCTGGTTGTAGAGATACAAGGCTTCTTTTGGTATCCTTGAGTCATCCATTCTTTGGACATGACCGATCTAACGTAAACGCAGTAGCTTGGCATGTGTCGAGAGTTCACACTCTTTTTATAGATCGTACAATTCGTGATTGCAGCGTATTATCCATGTTTTGTATTCATTGATTGGGGCGTATATCCTTCGGAGAACCTTCCTCTCAAATATATCCATCTTGTCGGCGAATTTCAGGGAGATACTCCATACTTCACACTCATTCGTAGCTACTGTATGTATGATGGGTTTGTAGATTCTTATTTTGGTTTTTCTGTGGATGTTTCTGGGTTTCACTACTGGCAATTATGAGTATGTTCGTTTGCGGCGTTTATTCTTGTTTGTACGTCTATCGTCATCGTTGTCTTCGCTGACTGTGATAGTTAAATTCGTTTACCCGTTCGAAGTTATGTTGCCCTCAGGTGGTGTTGCGGTTTCCTCTTCTTCTTTCCACCCTTGACTGAATCTTGCTCTTGTCTGCTTTTATTTGCAGCCCTATATCTTTGGCTCTCTTTTCTAATTTCGTGAAGAATTCTCTAAGGTATGACAGTGATCTGTCAAGGCAGTTTATATCGTCTGCATATCCTGCCAATTGTTTTGATTTGTTAAGCAGGGTTACGTTCGCATCAATGTATACCTTGCGAATTACTTCTTCTAGGCAGAGATTAAATAGCATGGGTGCCAGCCCATCGCCCTGCTTTAAGTCTTGCTGGACTGGGAAGGACTCCGTCAATTCTCCTTGCATTCTGATTGCACACCTTGTGTTTTCTATTGTCATAATTTAACTATCTTTAGGGGTATGTTTAGGTCCAGCATTGTCGCATACATTTGTTCCCTGACGATGCTGTCGTATGCTTCTTTGAAGTCGATGAAACGTCCTATTCGGAGAATTTGCGTTATTGAAAAAAGTTGATCTATTGTTGATCTATTTCTTCTGACCCGCTTGTATTCACTTATTGCGGCTTCTGCATAAGGTTCCAGTCTGGCCTTAATTATGTTGGTCATTATTTTATATACTGTGCTTAAAAGAGATATGCCTGTATAGTTTCCACAGTTGAATTTATCTACTTTCTTGTGTATTGGGCAGATAATGTTTTGTTCCCAATCTTCATGCATTTTTTCATTCCTCAATATGCAGTATAGTGGTCCCTGTACTGAAAGTCGAGTCATACGACACGCCAAGTCGCCTTCCAGTACAGGGGCCTAAACTCAACTCAGCATTTCCATGCTAGGCCCCTGTGCTGAAAGACGTAATTCGACTAAAACGTCAATTGCTTCAACTCAGACGACTTGTCACGGAATACGACTCGACTTTCAGCACAGGGGCCAGTAATTCATGTATAGCTGCTGACAGCGATTCGCCTCTTTGTTTGATCAACTCTGCTGGGATGTTATTAATTCCTGGAGTTTTGGTGTTTTTTAAGGATCGTAGTACAAGGCACCTTGTCCTTCTTCCAGGGTGGGTGCATTTGTTTCTCTGGTGTTGTAGACGGGGTTCTGGTACATGTCGGATGCTCTAATTAGCGTTCAGCAGCTCGCTAAGAAAATCCTTCCACCGTTTCTTTACATCCTCGCTGCCTGTGACTACAGTGCCTTCTTTTGTTCTACATGTACAGGAGGAGGGTTTGAAGCCTTTCTTGAAGAAGTTTACTTCCTTGTATGCTTCTCGTGTTTTGTTTTGTGCAAAGTTTTCCTCTACCCTCAGGATGTAATTGTTTTTTCTGCTTCCTGCAGATGTTTTTTGGGGTTTCGTCGTATTTCAATTACTTGCTCCTCATTGGTCTCTTTATGTAGATTTTTCTATTTTGATTTCTGACCTCTACAGCTGCTTAACATTCCTCGTCGTATCATTCACTGGCAAGCGATGGCCTATGAGCCTCTTTTTTGGGATGCTGGATCAGGAGGAGTAAACAGCGCCGGATTTAGAAGATCGTCTGCGAAAAACCACTTTACGCAGAAGCATCAGAACTCTGAGTGGCAATATTTTCGAGGTAAACGAACGCGGCCCCATCACAACGGGTAAACTAGAAAACGGTGTTCTTTTTGCAGTTGGAAATAAAACAAAAAACTATGTGTTGTTGTGCATCGTGCGAAACGCCGGTTTGCGATGATCATCGAACGCATTTTTGCCAGAATTGCGCACTGTAAATTCCTTTTTTGTCCATCTTTATGTTTTTGTTAAGCTAATAGGATAAATGCCTTTTTCAAGGGAACATTTTGATTGGGCAAACGAAAGACACTATATTATCTTGCTTGAAAGCTCATATTATAAGCCAGTGTTTCTCAACTGGTGGTACGCGTATTACGGGGGATTGAAAAAAGCAAATTTTGGAGCCTGAAATTACCCGAAAATTGACGAAAACAGTGTTTTTTCATAATTTAACTAACATTTATTAAACATAAACCAGAATTGTCATACACTCTCATACCATTAGATATAAGAATTAAGAAATAAGTATTCAAAATTAAAAGTACGAAAACGTGTGTTTTCTTAGGTCTTTAGGTTTTGTACATTGTACTGTCTCTTGGACGCAAATTCAAGGTCTATTTACAATGGAGCGAGAACGCGAGACGAGAATCGGACGAGAGTCGCTTGAGCTGTCAAAATTGTTTTTACTACACACATTTAAAGGAAGTTATTTACAATGCAGAAAAACGCGAGAGAGCGAGACGATAAATTTTCGTAAACTTGAAAATTCCTCGTCGCGAGCTGTGCGAGAACGGTTTTTGCTGTCATTCTATTCATTTCGTTATTAGTGAGCTGTGTGCTTTTAAAAGCAAAATAATTGAAATTAAATTGGTTGTGTAACTTCAATAAATTTATTATTCGTTTAGTTAACGTTTAGTTAAAAAAATAAGAGTTTATTTTAAACTTAAAATATAAGAAAATTAAGTAAAAAATGAATAAATTGAATGAAGGAGAAGTGGAAAAACTGATTGCTTTGGTTAAGCAAAAACCGTTACTATACGACAAACTGGATAAAAACTACAAAAAAATGGACAATAAGGAAAAATGTTGGCAGGAGATTTCAGAAATTGTAGGAGCTAATAGTGAGTATTTATAGAATATTAACTTTTCTTTATTTATTGAAATATCCAAAAAAAATTGTATATCTATTACGTTAAATTTTAGAAAACGACTGCAAAACTGCTTGGAAATCTTTAAGAGACCAGTTCATGAAATGTTTAAAAGAAAGAAAGGGCGTTTCTGGTCAAGAAGCAACAGATAGAAAACCCTACAAATATTTCCACGAGCTGCTATTTCTAAAAGACTCTTTACAACCAAGAAAGTAAAGTTTCAAAATGTTATTTTTATATTGAAATTTATTTATAACTGTTACTTTTTAGGACTGAGAGTAACGTTACTGCTGCAATAGAAGTCGAAAATACTGATACTACTCCTTCAGTTCCAAATGCAATTGAAGAAATAACAATTTCTTCATATAGTTGCTTTGGAAATGAAGCCGCTTCTTCTACAGATATTTTTGATTCTTTTGATGATGTAGTTTTGTCCCCACCACCAGCTTTGAGAGACTCATCTTCAGGAGGTGCAAATTCTGCGAAGAAAAAAACATGCTCTGAAGATGAAGATTTCAAAACTTTTCTGAAGGATTTATTGGAGACGCAAAGGGATGAACATGACGATATTGATAAATTTTTTTTGGTTATTTCAACAATGGTTAAAAAATATAATTTAACTGTCTCACAACTTAGTGATATTGAGTGCAAGACAATGGTTTTTGTCAGAGAAGAACTAGAAAAGCTGCAAAATCGTTACTGTTAATTTTTTTCTAATAGTTACTTTTTTTTTCTCATGTGTTTGATAATCCTTGTAATGTACTGATTTTTTTTTTATTTTATAGTAAGAATTACTTTTATTTATGTTATTAAATACGAAAATATAATAAATAATATTTAGCAAAAATATTTTTTTATTTTCATATACATATTTATATTGTTTGTTGGATTTATCATTTATATCATTTATGGAAAAGGTAAGAAAATTTATATAATTTATTAGAAATTTATTTCAAATGTCTTTTTATATAAAAGGTTTTTATGTTTAGCGTTATACTGAATGATGAAGATAATCACACAAAGTTTGTCTTAAATTATATGCAACTCGGGTTGCGTTGTGACCTTTATAAGCACCTGGTCTGGCCCAATTTAATTGGGCTATATTTCTCCACTCTCCTTGAACAACATTCTCACCTTCAACTCTATCAACGAAGTTTTGTGGACAGTATGAAGAACACCTTTGGAGCATTAAAAAATTATGAAGCAAAACAGTAGCTTTCACAATTTTATCTACATTTCTAGGTAATGCGTGAATATCATTTCGCAAAACTCTCCATCTTCCTGCTAGTACTCCAAATGTATTCTCAATAGTGACTCTAGCATGGCTTAACCTTTTATTAAAAATTTGTTGCGCTGGTAATAAATTTTGGCCTGTAAGTAGAAATGGTTTCATAAATCTACAAAGCAATATTGATAAAATATTACCAGGGAAAGGACGCATTAAGTTTGTCCGTAGTGGAAAAGCATTATCGCCAACAAAAAAATATGGAAAATGCACATTAGAATTTGGTAAAGTACATGATTGAGGAATTGGTAGTTTGTTTGTCAGAAGAAGTTTGCCAAAAGTGCTTTCCGCTAAAATCCCTCCATCGCTTTGACTGCCATACGCACCAATGTCTACCATGGTAAAGCAGTAATTTGCATCACAAACTCCAAGAAGTACAATACTATGTTTTCCTTTATAATTAAAAAATTGTGAACCCCCCTTAGGTGGGCAAACGATATTAATATGCTTGCCATCGATTGCACCGAGACAATTTGGAAGTTGCCACCGATTTTTGAAATCTTCTGCAATATTTAACCATTTCGCATACTTTGGTGGGTCGAAATAAATAGAACTCAATACACTCCATAGCGCATCACATGTTTCATAAACAATAGTTCCAAAAGTTGATGCACTTATTTTAAATTTTAGACAATAAATGTTCCTTGGTCCTCCATGAGCTAAGTAGCTACAAATACAGATTAAATATGTTAAAAGCAATATAACATCTGTTATAAATACTTAATAAAAATTTTCTTACGCCAATGTTAAGAATAATCGACATTCTGGTGAAATGGGTTTCCGCACTGATGTTTTTTCCAGCTTATGTTTAATAAAATTCAGAATAACGTTGAACTTATCAACGTTCATTCTTGTTGCTTTTACAAACATTTCAGAATCGTGTTCTTTTAAAATATTAAATGTGGTCGCAAAAAATCCAGTTTCATCCCTATCAAAATAAACTGGTCGAACCCACCATCTTCTATTTCTTTGCTTAGCTTTTCTTTTTAATCTTTTGTATTGCAAATAAGCTAACGTAGCGCAGACAAGTGTCCTTTTAATATTCATTGACCGTCGCTGGTAAATAAATTAATAAATATATTAACACATAAAAAAATTTGTTTGCAAATCCAAATAACTTACAATCCTTAAAAAATTTACCAAATCAAACAAACTATATTTCAAATGCAATAAATATGGCACTTTTACACTTCTTTTAAAATTGAAAACTTTCCAATAAAGCACAACAATAACAAATCCAAATTAAATCTCGTCGTACTCGCCTCGTTTCATTGTAAATTGATCAGCGAATTTGGAACGAGACCGAGTCTCGCGCGATACTTTTTCGAGATATCGCCTCGCGCCCTCGTTCCATTGTAAATAGACCTTCAGGCATAGCCCTTCTCGATTTCAGACTGGAGCGAATAAATCCATCCCATTTGTTATGACCATACACTTTCTTTGAGGTCTCCGTCCAATTTTATTGTCCTTTCCACAGCTTGTGTGTGGCATGGGAACTTTGTAGAAGTCCAGTCAATTGGTCTTGGTCCTTCCAGCATAATTTTCAAATCTTCTGTAGTCACATCATTCAGTATTGGTGGTGGAGTTACTTCACTGGACGACCAGTCAAATAGTTCGATGTAGTCGTTTGCTTCGAAGTTTATTTTTGGAATATTGAACTTTCTAATCCCAACGTGTCCAACCGTCTCACCTGATTATCGTGCTTTTATGACTCTTCGAATGCCAAGGGCACTGATATATGTTCTCTTATCAGTCAGCATCGCGAGCAGAATGTTTTCTGGAGCTGCGAACTAAGCATTCCGAGAAATCACTGGGTCGGTGACGTTGCGGTTAACTTGATCGAAGAATCTGGATAACTGAATGAAATGGTAAAGATATCGAGCTCCATTCTTGTGAATTTCAGTATTTATGACCGGTCCATCATATCCTAGAACAAGAGTATGGCTGAAACCTCCGGGCACTTCTGCTATCTGCGGTGATAAAGTCGTAAATCCTGAAGCTAGTGTAACATGACCAACGTAGCTAGGTCCTGGTTCTTTCACCAAAGAATAGTGTTCCTCTAAAATTGTTCTTTGATAGTATTTATCATCCTCCTTTTCTGTTGACAATGTCGGCCGTCGAAGTAAAGAGCTGTTGTTAAAAGATCATTGTCAATGTCCAAACTCTTACTTTTAAGCTCTTGCAGAGACTAATACTACGTCGTGCTATGGCAGGCGTGGCTTGAAGCGATACCCCCAAATCGTTGGCTTATTGCGACGGTCCGGGATTGTAGTTGTAGTCGTAGTCATCAGGTTCAAGCTCCTTATCCTCATCCATTGCCTCATCATCTTCTAAGAACATTTTTTTATGTGGTAGTGCTTAGCTCAGGAGTCACCCTTTGTACTACTATAGTATACCTTATCAACTTCAAATTGGCACTAAACAAATTCAAATTGGGACTAAACAATTTCAAATTGGGACTAAACAATTTCAAATTGGGACTAAACAAATTCAAATTGGGACTAAACAATTTCAAATTGGGACTAAACAAATTCAAATTGGGACTAAACAATTTCAAATTGGGACTTATGAGTTTAGTTCATCATGAAATTAGGAAGAGTGCTTTTAAGAAGTCAGAGGTCAAGAACTTTGTTAGCCATTGTCTAAGAAATGCTCAAAATATGTATCAGACAAATGTATTAGTTATTGATAATGCGCCTTGTCATGCCTTTTCATGCCTACATCGAGGAAGTGTTTCAGGAAAATGAATTTGTTGGTCATCGATTACTTAGACTTGGTCCCTATAGTCCAATGTTTAATGCTATCGAGCACGCTTGGTAAAGCTAACGTTAAAAGAGAATTAGCAATTCAAATGCCACAAACTCTAACCCGTTAAGACAGGGCTAATATGACTCAAGCCGAATATCGTTTACAATGGTTACAAACCATCTTAATTAATGAAAAAGAAATCAAACAGATGTGAACTGCACAAAATATATCGCCCATCGTTCAAAGATTCATACCCAATACATTAAATATGATGGATGCTCGTTTTCAAATAATGTTTTTATATTGTTATCTCAGTTTATTTATTCCAAACTTAATAAAAATAATTAATACTTTAATCTTTACTGATAGTAGTTCATTTATTACTTCAAATTGTTTGTTCCCAATTTGAAATTGTTTATTCCCAATTTGAAATTGTTTATTCCTAGTTTGAAATTGTTTAGTCCCAATTTGAAATTGTTTGGTCCCAATTTGAAGTTGTTTAGTCCCAATTTGAAGTTGAGAAGGTATAGTCCGTCATGTCATTTGTGACGTCTTAATAAGCTTAGTACGGGGGAGGGGTGGGGGAATGGGTTAAGGATTATAAAGGTATGGGAGGGTATTGAAGAAGGTGGTGATGAACCCTGCGCTTGAACTCTTGGATGTTGTAGGAGCTCGGAAATACTGACTGCGAGAGGGTATTCCACAGTCGAGTTGTTCTATTAACAAACGAATTCATATCTTGTTGAGTGCGTGAAAGGGGGAGTTGCAGGTGCAATGAATGGGACGAGTGGGCTAATCTGGTGTTGCGGGTATAAGATTGCTGTGGAGGCAGGAGAGCGTTTAACTCGGAGGAACAGTCACTATGATAGTAGCGATAAAATTTTGCCAGTGCTGCTCCATTCCTACGGTGGCTTAGGGGGTCGATGGTGGAGCAAACGGTGTCGTCACCGATAAGTTTGAAGGCCCTTTTTTGTACTTTAGCTAACCACGCCAAAGCGGTTTTCGGAGCGCCGCCCCAAATGAGAGAGTTGTATTCGAGAAGCAGCCGAATGTAGGACTTGTATATTACGGCACGGGCCGATGGCTAGAGGAGGAACTTGCATCTCTTGAGAAATCCCAAGCCCTGAGATGCTTGCTTGGCGATTTGGAATATGTGGTCATTCCAACGCAAGTCTTTGGTTAATGTCACGCCTAAGATGTCTAAGGGATGGGTCGACCATTAGTTCAACACGATCCACTAACACGGATACATGCTACAAAAGTTCTTGAATAGTGATTTCAAATTTGCAGCCAGCAAACACGACGCTCGTTACTACTGCATTTGTGGCTAGTGTCCAAATATGGAACACTGAGTCACAGACAGAGAGAGAGCAGCGCTGGGCTATCGGCAAACTTGGGGTACGCATAGTTAATGATGCACAAAAAGGGGTACGTGGGTTCAAAGAGGTTGAGAATCCCTGGTCTATACTACAAACCGTTTAACCGTTTTTTAATACTTGTTTATTTTAGGGAGGTGACTATTTTCACCTTAAAACGTGAAACCAGAAAAAAATAATTCACCGGGAGAAGAACTATATTGACACCAGAAACAATACTCTGGAGCAGCGCAGGGCAGGTTATTGGCGAAGAGCAATGACCATTTTATAGGCTTGTTGACATGACCATTTTATAGGCTTCGCCCCAGGGGTCCAAGTCTGCTTCCCTGTACAACCTTTTGAAGTGCTCGGATTTACTTCTGGCGATGGCTTTGTTCAGCCTTTTCCTCGCTTTCATCGAAATCCGGACGGTTCGGATTTCTCTGAGTTCTCCTTCTCGCTTTCTCGGCATTCGTCGATCTCGGCGTTCCACCAGAAGTTTGGTGGGTGTTGACGATTGCCGGCGCGCCGAGGCATGGATGCATCGCATGCCTGTTTCATTGAATCTTCGATTCGCTCTGCCCCTTCCCTGGCACCTCCTGCCGACCTCGCATCATGCAGGTATACTTCCTCGAACACCTCTGCGTCGAGTTTCTTAACGGCCCATCCTCTAGCCGTTCCATACCCAGGATTCCTCTTTTCTATACCCTGACCAACCTTGAAGAAGATGGTTTGGTGTTCGCTATGCGTGTTCCAATCGCTCACCCGCCACTGTAGGCCCTTGGCCACTGAATCGCTCAAGTAAGTGATGTCGATTACAGATGATCTCCCACCCCTTTGGAAGGTGTTTTCGCCTCCGGTGTTGACTAACACCACGTTTAGTCGCGAGAATTCATTCGTTGCATTCGTTTTTCGACCGTCCCATTCGACAGGCCAAGCATTGAAATCGCCCGCTGATATTACCGGTAACTTTTATAGCTATAAAATGATTATTTTCAAAATTCTGGTGTCGATATAGTTCTTTTCCCGGTGAATTAATTTTTTCTGGTTTCACGTTTCTGGTTTCACGTTTTAAGGTGAAAATAGTCACCTCCTTATTTTAGAGTTAGTTAAGATTTTTGCAATACATCATTAATGGAGTGCACACTCATCACATCATTAGTGTGCACACTCTGAAGGCGAAATTCAAATAATAATGCGATTGATGCTGTGAAGCAGAAAATAATCGATTTAATCTATATATAAATTAAAAATGCTATTATATGAGTGAACGCTTTAATTAGGATCGAATTGCTTCTATAAAAATTGAAAATGATTTTTTTATTAAACCACAAGCAATGTGCATTTCGTGTTGAATAGTGAATAGACGGAAAATGGTTAAAAACGAGGTCCTACTAGTGTTCTTCATTATTTTTCTAGGGTATACTATTGAAGAAGTGGTAAAGTTGTATTTATTATCAACGAGTTCTTAAATTTTAATCAAACATCTTCTAACAGAATTCGAAAGTATCAGCGAAGTTAAGGAATTTAGAGTGTTTCCCAAATCCAGAATGGTCCAATATGACGTGCAGCTTGAAGGCAGTAAGCTGGAAGCAGAGCCTGGCTAATATTGAGATAATTTTGAACAAAGATCATCACAGTATTATGGTAGATAAATCATTACATTTTTTTTCTTCTTTTAATTGTAACTTTAGATAAATTTGTTTTAAGATACAAGCGCAGACTTTCAGGCGGTTTAATACCTACCAACCATATCCCTTAAGAGCGAACTTTGATTTTTGTGGCATGTTACGTGGAAATGGTATCAGTAACTACTTGATACCAGAACTTCGTAAAATGATTAATCGCTATACAAACATAAATCACACGTGCCCTTATCTTAAGGTAATTGATGTATATTCATAAAAAAAATTGCAACGATTCAGATTTTTTAGGGTGAAAAACTAATTGTAAAAGATTTGGATTGGCAACCAGCAGATGTGACGCATATATATCTAGCTACTGGAGCGGGACGATTTCGACTTGATGTAAATTTGTACGGAAACGGAGGCAAAACTAAATTAGGAGTTATCTCTGGTTATGCGGATATTACAGATCAATAGTCTAGTTAAATTCAACAAAATCTATTAAATAAAACAATGTCAAATCCTTGAAATCATATTGCAAAATCGGTGAAAAAATACATTGATTAAGGGGGTCTTCTGCTTTCGCGCCCGGAATTTTAGTCTATTTTTGGAAATTAATTGTAAGGAAACTATACAAGATAATTGAAAAAAAAATTTTTTTATTATTTTTGTACATGTTTAAACTTGAAAAATGACAAATGCCTTATGTGTGTGGTGAATCCTGCGCCTTTGAGAAGTGGTCAAACTAGTACTGACGAAAGTGTCCGAGTAAACTTTGTGGTATGACTTCTACAAGTAATTTTCATCGGATCTGACTAATTTTTTTTTTAACTTCTTCATAAAACACTTCTCTATGCTTCTCCGAGTACGATTTTTTTTATTTTTAAAATTTTTCAAATTATACGGTTTCTTGTGAAAAGTTGTATTTTCAACCACGTTTTTTGACCTGTTGAGGGTCATAAAAAATGAACAAAACAAAATTTCAAAAATCGTACTCGGAGAAGCATAGAGAAGTGTTTTATGAAGAAGTTAAAAAAAAAATTAGTCAGATCCGATGAAAATTACTTGTAGAAGTCATACCACAAAGTATAAAAAAGGTGATTTTCGGGAAAATGCGTTTAAAGATAAAGCGCTACGCGGAAATGCTTGAAACGGCTGGAGGCGGCTATGTTTCCGGCTTCGAAAACCCAAGAAGGAATGTGTTTTTCACGAAACCGTTTATAAGACGTATTCCTTATATCCTCTATATTCAAAAAATGCAACAAAAAAAAAATCGATTTTTTCAAACCGCGTAAGCAGAAGACCCCCTTAAAAAATATATATTTGGATTGCTAATAACTTCAAAAGTAAAGGTCGTAGCATAATAGTTGTTAGACATTATTCATAGGAAATTGTCCAAGCTTTCCAATTTAGTAAAACAAAATATTGGTTTATTACGTATTTTTTGGAGAAAAAGGTGGTTGAAGTGGAAATTTTAGTGAAAAAAAAAACAAAATTTTGTCTTTGATGACTCATAACTCATGACTCATGACTCATAAGGGGGAAGTGCAGATGATGAGAGGTACCACCCCACTTCTCCCTTTATCCACAAAGTTCGTGAGGCACATGCGCTGAAGCGCACCGTCTAAACCGGCTCTTAGATAGGTGGGAGTATTCCGCGTAGATTGATGTCTTATTCATTAAAATATCTAAAAAGGTGACAAAAATACAGGGTAATATGTAAACCTCTACCAAAAAAAACTTCAAAACGCCATATCTCGAAAACGAAAAGAGGTAGGTACCCCCCCCCCCACTTTTACTTTTTTTTGCGATAATTTTTTATGTACTATTTGCCATTTTCCTTTGTACCATGAGTAACGGAACACCCTGTATAGTTCTACAATAACCAGCTGAGTTGACGCATATATATCTAGCTACGGGAGCGGGACGATTTCGAACTGATATAAATATTTACGGAAACGGAGAAAAAAAAAATTAGCACATATTGCTTGGTTATGGTGATGATACAGATCAATAGTCATGGTTTATGTTTGCTAATATATATTCAAATCAATTTCAACAAAGAGTTCTAGGTCTTCCGACTCGACGGTATCCTTGCGGATTCCAGTCAAGGGCCTGTTTGGCTAGATTTTCGTGTTCGCGTTGCAAGGTGTGGCCAACCCAATTTTATTTCCTTCGTCTGATTTGGTCGTCTATCCTTTTTTGGCCGGCACAGCGCCATAGTTCTTCGTTTGAAATTCTATCTTGCCAGCGGATTTTTAGGATACGACGCAGGCATCTGTTGATGAAGACTTGTAGGCGCCCTGTGATGAATTGGGTGACTTTCCATGTTTCGCAACCGTACAAAAGTACTGCCTTAACGTTGGAGTTGAACAGCCGCAATTTGGTGTTAGTGGAAATCACCGTTGATCTCCATATGCGGGACAGGCATGCATATGCGCCTCGTGCTTTATTTATTCTGGAACTGACGTCTTCTTCTGCCCCACCATTTTCGGTAATAATGCTACCGAGGTAGCAGAATTTATTTACCAGTTCCACGTCACGGTTATTCAGCGCTGTTCGTTCAATGGTGTTTGCATTTATCCGCATTTCTTTAGTTTTAGTCGGATTTAGCCTTAAGCCTGCTGGACTACTTTCTGTTGCCAAATTGTTTAACATGTTTTTGAGGTCCTGGTGTCTGTGGGACAGCAAACAGATATCATCTGCGTAGTCGAGATCCTTAAGGCGGTCTAGCAAACCCCATTGCATGCCGCCTGTTCTACTATCTAGAGCGCCGACAAGGATGTCATTTATTACTATAAGAAATAGTAAAGGCGAGAGTAGGCATCCTTGTCGTACTCCTGAGCTCACCTCAAAGCCGTCGGATAATTTTCCATTATGGAGAACTCTGCATTTGGAATTGTTATTAGGGCGTTTATCAATTCTATTATTTTATCCGGCAGTCCACGTCGCCGTTGTGCCTGCCAAATGAAGCTCCTATTAACCGAGTCGAACGCTTTCTCATAATCTACGAAAGCAAGGTAAAGGGGGGATCGGAATTCAGTAGACTGCTCCACTATTATTCTCAAGGTCAATACATGAGCGGTCCTTCCTGAATCCGGCCTGCTGCCTTCTAACCGTTCGGTCTACTGCCTCTCTTATCCTAGATAGTAATATATGGGACAAAATTTGCCCACTGTGGATAGTAAACAGATGCCTCTCCAGTTGTCGCATATTGTTAGGTCCCCCTTTTTTGGTATTTTGACTATGATACCTTCCGTCCAATCCTCCGGAAAGGTACAGGTGTTCCATGCTATTTCCAGGATTGGCTGAAGCCAATCTGCTATGAGTCTTGAATCGGCTTTCAACAATTCTGGCGGGATGCCATCTTTCCCAGCTGCTTTACCATTGGCCATCGCATGAATTGCGGTTACTATTTCCGTCTTGGATGGGGCCCTGGTGGTGATTCTTATTGCCTGTGCATTGTTGCTGTTTTCCTGAGGTTCCTGTGTAAATGAACCATTCAGGACGGCGAAGAAGTAATCTCTCCATCTTTGGAGTTGCTCCTCGTCGCTGCACAGCAGCCTTCTATCCGCACTCTTAACGGCATGCTTTTTAGTAGAGTGCTTTCCCGTGAGCTGTTTAGTAATTTGGTGCAGCACCTTACTGTTGCCTGTGTTTGCCGGGTTTTCCGCTTTTTCTGCGAGCTTTTATCACGCCGGACACTTCTCTTTACCTCCCGGTGTAATTGGGAGTATTCCCGTTCCAGTTGGTAACGTCTTTCGGGGTCGTTTGTAGAGTTTACGTTATTTTTGAGGGCTCTCCTGCGTTCTATTTTTTGGCAGGTTGCGTCCGAGATCAAGTGTTGATGGTTTCTTTGGACATAACAGATACTCGTTTCCGCAGCCGTCAATATCGCGCCCTTTGTCGTACTCCACAATTCTTCAATATTTCTGTCGTCAGAAACGGTTTGCTGGTTTAATAATTCTTGTAGCTTTCCAGCAAATTCCCGCTTTTTAACGCTCTCCCCCAGAAAATCTACATTAAACCGTCTACGGGTTCTAGCATCGTGTTGCACGTTCTTGATTGAGCCGATTTTTAGGCGAATGGTTGTACTGTCGGCCATGTATTTATTTTGAAATGTCGAACAGCAGCTCTAGTCGGAAGATAGAGAGAAGAGAGAGAGAAATGAAGGAAGTAACTGTCACAACCTAGCTGCGGTATTTTATTTCACCTACTCCCAACCCAACTCGGGGCATAGAGAACAACTCCTGAAACGAGTTGAATATCATCAACCACCCGATGACTTGCGTTTGGTGAAGCGGGGAAGAAACTGCTGAAGGATATGACAGGAGGAATCAGGAATGTAAAGTGGGAAGAAGAAAGAAGGAAAGTTATGTAAGTGGGAAATTGGGAAAGGCTAGGACCGTGGCCCCGCCGGGAATCGAACCCGGGACCTCTGGGATAGTAGTCAGGTGCCTTACCCCTAGACTACCGAGGCCCACGTGCTTGTTGAATACTTCCATCTATCTAAAATTGAAAAGTTATAATTCCATTTTACAAACTTGCAGAGTTGGGTCGTTAACCAATATTTTTTTTTACAAAATTAGAAAACTTGGTATATTCCGTATGAATGAAGCCCTGAATTGTCTTTATTTTTGACATTTTAAGTTTATGTCGAAAAGTGCCAAATAGAAGAAATTATATAATAACATCAAAATTGATTATATCTTCAAAAGTAAAAGCCGTAATATATTCATTATACGTACGCAGTGCCTAGATTGTCATCCAAAATGATCTAAATGTCAGGAACTCTATAATCTACATAAATTAAAACTGATACATCATTAAAAATGCTGTATTATGAGTGAACGCTATAATTAGAATTTTTCCCATAAAAACTAAAAATAATAATTATTAAACCATTAGCAATTCGGAATTTTGTGCTGAATAGTGAATAGACGGAAAATGGTAAAAAACGAGGTTCTACTAGTGTTCTTCACCTTTCTTCTAGGGTATAGCGTTGTAAAAGTGGTAAAGTTGCAGTCATTATCATCAAGTTCTTAAATTTTAATCAAACATCCTGTAACAGAATTCGAAAGTATTAGCAAAATTGAAGAATTTAGAGTGTTTCCCAAATTCGGATTGGGTCAATATGACGTGCAGTTTGAAGGCAGTTAGCTGGAAACAGAGCCTGGTTAATATTGAGATAGATTTGAAGAAAGACCTAAACAGTATTATGGTAGATGAAGCATTACAATTTTTTATTTCTTTTAATTGTAACCTTTGTTAAATTTGTTTTTAGATACACGCGCAGTCTTTTAAGCGGTTTAATACCTACCAACCATATCCCTTAAGAGCGCAATTTGAACTCTGCTCTATGTTACGTGGAAATGATAATAAAAACTACTTTATACCAGATATTCGTGCAATGATCAATGATTACACAAACTTAAATCACACTTGCCCTTATCTTAAGGTAATTGATGTACAATCATAACAAAATTTACAATAGTTCAGATTTGTGATATTTGTAGGGTGAAAAAATAATTGCAAAAGATTTGGATTGGCATCCAGCTGAGTTGACGCATATATATCTAGCTACGGGAGCGGGACGATTTCGATGCGATATAAATATTTACGCAAACGGAGACAAAAATAAATTAGCACTTATCGTTGGTTATGCTGATGTTACAGACCAATAGTTTTAGTTTATGTTTACTAATTTATTCAAATCAATTTCAACAAAAAAATATAGCAAAACCTGTTTAATCCAGGACGAGATTATAATTCGGTGGATGTGTAGTGTAGCCTGTAATGCGATGCACAGCACCTTAGTTATCACAATTCCTTTGTTTTTTACACGTAATTTTAATTTAATAAAAACACAATTCAATTTAAATTAAACATCCTTCAGTTTATTATTAATTTCCTTTCAAGATAAAATTTAGTAATTTCCTTACAAAATTCGACCGCCATCTTGGAACCGCCATCTTGATTTTTTTTACGAAAATATCACATTGCATTGGCACGAGACCTATGCATGTGGGCAAAATTTGGGGTTGATCGTTACATGTGTAAGTAGGTCAAAACCAAGTTGAAAGAGGCGTATAACGTAAAAAATGGTGACTGACACTTTCTTTTATTAATATTGTTTTGGATTTAAAAAAAGTGAAATTTTGATTTCAGAAAAAATCTGTTAGACTCACTAACAACCTACTGCGACTAGGCGAGCAAAACTCCACAATGTTCTAGTATCGTAAACTACATATGTACTTCAAGTACACTTCCCAGGCACAACCATTTATCCGAACTTCTGCTTAGCAGATTAAACGCCCCACTTTCTGGAGTGATCACCTGCTGTCAGGGCAGAAGGAAACACTGTGTTCATTTACAAAGCTTTTAGTGGCATGCGGTTCGTTTTCTCAAACCATAATGCCAAAAATTCTACTTCTGTTATTTGGGGATATTATATCCCACCGCTGCCACCAATTTTTTGTGGTATATATCTTATTCTCACCAAGGGACTAGGGCTTGCTAGAACTTCATCTATCTAATTTGAATCATATTTAATCTTCGTTGAACTTTTGGATCTACTTTAACATATTTTTGGGTCATTTTGAACGAAAACGAAGAATAAATTAGATTCACGGGATCATAAACAGACAGATTAAACAATAGTACATTACATATCAAGGGCCGAAAGGAGGCTTTTACGGACGAGTGCAGAGATGGCCGACCGAGCGAGGTCGGGCACCGCACGAGTTCGTAAAGCCTCCGACGGCCCGAGACATGTACCGTACTTTTTTTTACAAGTGCCCCAAAAGTGCCTCTTGTAAACTTTCATCAGCCATATTTATTTATTGGTTAAAAACTTTGAATAACACCGAGTACAGGCAGTAAAGTGTCGCGTTTATATTTGTTGGTATGCATGGCTCGGTTGCCTAGTGAGTAGTGACGGAGTGCCTGGCAATTTGAGAGGCTCTGGGTGTTTTTCATAAGTTAAAAACCTATGAGGAGCAGACAGTACATAGTAACTCGAAGCGGGAGGTAAAGATTTTTAGGTACTTTACCTCCCGCTCGCTAGGAGGTCTGGAAAACGCCACTTTCGGCAAAGAGAACATGCACGAAAAGAGGCACTTCCGGGGCACGTGTGAAAAAAAAATTTTTTTACCAAAAGTATAATTAGATCTTTTTGTTCGCCGGCTCCTCAATTGTTTACGTTTTGGCTTGCTCATTAAATCTTTTCCATTTTTAGATGAGATATCAACGCTGGTACAAGGGTGAGTTAAGTGCGACTACGTGTCTCCATTGGGGATGGCAGGAATTTTCATTGGTAGCCTCTGGTGGGACGAACGTTAGGAATTCGTCTTGTTAGTGTTATACCAATTTTATAATAAATATGTACGGTGTTTGATGTTGAACCAATAAATGACTTTTATTGCGAGTAGGGATTAAGCAATGAGAATAGGCTAAGCAACGGACGAGGAAGAGGTAGCAGCGGTACCCAGATCGGCTCTTAGGAAGGCGCTCCCAGACAGGTTAGTGGTGATGCGCAGATAGGTTATACCGTCTTTCCAGCTCACGCAACACCGACGAACTCGCCTTGGTCGCCCGGAGTATCGCCTTTTTTTAAAATTTGTTTGTTTAATTGTGTAAGGACCGGAGATTGTCTCTTCGGGCATTCAACCTCTGGTTCTCATTACAGTTTTCATTAAGATTTTCAGCAAACTGGAACCACAATTGTTCGGTAATTTAATTAATGTGTTGCTTCTCTTGTTTCCCGATGTTATATCCCACCGCTGCCACCAGATTATGGTGATTATAGATTTATTGAAGAATTAATAATATTATATTTTAATCATATCTGCTGAATCTGGTATATTTTAAGTGATCTAAAGCTAAACCCCTCAAAAATCATGTTACATTTTAAAAGAAAAGGTTTGTGCCTACATATATTATTGAGGATTTCCCTAAGTGCGCCTAAGAGTACAATCAACCATCTGCTCTGCCTTGGTTTCAAACATTTGATTGAATGGGGAATGAACAAACGCATTCCTGCCTTTATGATTCTGGTGACATCAATAGGGGCCGAGTTGACGTTTTAGATTCGAACACACATGTCCCAGGAAAAATGATATTTATTAAGAAAAAAAAAAACTTACACAATTCTTCATTTATGAATTGTCTAATCATGTTGAAACTTACCTAAAAGAAAAAGAAAAATTCATTTAGTTGCAAATTTATAAAAAAATATTTGTTTGATTATCTAATAAAATATGTTATAATTTTTTTTCTTCTCTTTTCTTCTTCCGCTTATTAGAATAAAGAGATTTAAGAACATGTGTATGATGCATATTGTATGTTATATAGAAAGATTAATTGAGCATAAATCCAAGGAAAATATGGGGAACGAACCAAGATATGAAGATAAAGGACTAAACTATAATTTACTGAAAATGTTTCCAAGACGTTTGTCTCATTAATGCACGCAGTTTTTGTAATAAAATGGACGAACTTGTGTTTTTCGTGAATCAAATATTATATCAGCTTACCCAGTTATTTTGATCAAGACATCCTCTTTATTTGCTTAGATTTCAAGGTTGATAATGCTCAGAAAAAAATGTTTACATATCGTGATTACAAGTCCATCGATATCTCAGCCCTATTACAAGGATGTGCCTCTCTTCCATGGAATGGTGCACATAGTATGATTGACATTGACGAAAAAGTAGAATTATTTTTATTATCCCGACGAATCTTACGTTTCAAGACAGAAAGGTTATAAGAGTTTAAAAACGAGTCACTGCGGAAAACAGTTCCACATCGAGTTGTTCTATTTGAAAACGAATCTCTAGAATGAAATATGTGCGAAAATAAGTGCTGCGGTGTGTAAGGATAAGCCGAGTTGGCTAGTCTTGTGTACCATACATACACTACATTCGGTCTCATTGTTCAAGCCGAATCGGTTCGTGTAGTCAAGTCTAAGCCATTAGCCAAATTCTGAGCCTGTTCAAGCGGTCTAGCTTGCAAATATGAGGTATAGAAGTGTAGTACAATAGTGGCGAGTGGCCATGGTAATTTTGGATCTAGTTGGATTAGCCGTAGATGGAGAACTATTCTAGAGGATGTCAGGAGCTTTATAGGAGAAGGCATTATTCGCCTCAAAATCGCCGCGATCAGAAACGTCCAACGCGATGCCATAAACCGTAGAAGGTTTAACGTAGACCCTCTGTGAGACAGCATTAAAAGGCGAGAGTTTGCTGGGAACCTACAACAAAACTTAAACCAGAAAGGAGTTTCTGACGAAAATAACATTAAAGAGTTGTGGAGTACTACAAAGGGCGCTATTGTAACAGCAGCGGAAAAAAGCACTGATTATATCCACCAGAAGAAGCAACATTGGATCTCGGATACAACCCGGCAAAAAATAAAACGCAGAGGGGCCCTCAAAAATAACGTTAACTCTACAAGCGACCCTTTTTTTTTTTTTTTATGTGACAGACTAGAGGCTTAGGGAAAGTCCCTTTGTACTGTCGACAATCTATTTTTTCGTATAGAGCGAATGTCGAACAGCAGCTCTAGCCGGAAGATAGAGAGAAGAGAAGGAAGTAACTGTCACAAACTAGCCGCGATATTTTATTCCACCTACTCACAACCATTTCGCGACAGGAATATCCCAATTACACCGAAAGGTAAAACAAGGGTCCGGCGTGATAGGGCAGCAGATAAACGAGTTCGCAGAAAAAGCTGCAAACACAGTAAGGTGCTGTACCAAATCACTAAACAGGTCTCGCGAAGGCACTCTACTATAAAGCATGCCGTATAGAATGCGGATGGAAAGCTGCTGTGCAGCGATGATGAGCAACTCCAAAGATGAAGGGATTACTTCTTCACCGCCCTCAATGGTTCACTTGCAACAATGCACAGCAAATAAGAATCACCTCCCGGGCCCCATCCAAGACAGAAATAGTAACCGCAATTAAAGCAATGGTAAAGCGACGAGAAAAGACGACATCCCGCCAGAATTGTTGAAAGCCGATTCAAGTCTCGTAGTAAATGCGCTACAGCCAATCCTGGAAAAAGTATGGAGCACCTGTACCTTTCCGGAGGATTTATATGGCATCTCCTGTACAACAATTCCAAATGCAGAGTTCTCCATAATGGAAAAATGTCCGACAGGTAGTAGAACAGGCATACAATGGGGTTTTCGAGACCGCCTTCAGGATCTCGACTACGCGAATGATATCTGTTTGCTGGCCCACAGACATCAGGACCTCAAAAACATATTAAACAGTTTGGCAACAGAAAGTAGTCCAGTAGGCTTAATAGTCCAGGCGCTTAATAGACCTATTTCTGTGGTGACTTGTTGTAGATGAACTCCTAGAGCTACTCAATGCCGGAGCAGTTTTCACCCAAGGCTAACCAGATGCTAGCATGTCAATGTGGCTGCAGCAGCCAGTGTAAGCCTAAAAGTCAAACCCGAGAGAACGATTCTGGTTCCGTATACCGGATCATGAATATTACCGAAATTTGCAGACTTTGAACAGGGCAATTGAATTGATTCTACCATGATGAAATATATTGAAAACTGGAAAAGCTGCAGTATAAAAGATGCAAGGACTCTTGATGGTTTGATTACCGGACACTATGCCCTGAATTATCACTTAGGGAGAACACCACTCTTGAGAGGACCGCTACAGCGAAGAGCAGGGTCTCCTTGTTTCGATTACACTCTCGCAGCGATCGGACGTGTATTCGATACATAGTATATAATAAAAGCCGGCAACTAGCAAGTAAAGGCTAAAATCATAAAGCGTGATCGAAGTGTTTATCAAACTGATGCGGACTCTGATGGGTCCGCTTCTGAATCAGCGGAGGATTTTATCAAAAAACAATTTATCAGCAAATCTACCATCAAAATGAGTGAAAAAACTCCAAAAGCATCACTAAATGCCAAAAGATTTCGATCGCAGGGCAAAAAACCAGGCGAAAACAGTACTCCACAGATTTCAAATTATTTCGCTCCACTACAAACAATGGCGGATAATGAAGAGGAATCCCGTTCGGATGATGTAAATCCCAATTCTGGTGCGAATAAAAACAAAAATATAATTTCAAGACCATCACCTATAAATGTTATCAAAAGCAATAGTGAATTTATTCATACAACTCTAGCTGAAGATGAGATTACTGATTATGTCATTAAGCGCATGTCTATCGGGATAAAAATTTTACCGAAATCAATAGATGTGTATGAAAAAATTTGTTTAAAGCTAAAGAAATTGAATTGCGAGTTTTACACCCACAGTCTAAGGACGGAATTACCTTTCAAGGTTACGTTATTTGGATTGGAAACAACAGATTTTGAAGCTTTGAAAACCTATTTCATTACTG
This sequence comes from Thereva unica, assembly GCA_949987705.1. Taxonomy (NCBI): domain Eukaryota; kingdom Metazoa; phylum Arthropoda; class Insecta; order Diptera; family Therevidae; genus Thereva; species Thereva unica. The sequence continues at coordinate 122,370,089 of OX465282.1, read as the reverse complement.
CTGGATTAAAGTGCCTCGAAATAAAACCTGTAACAAGAAAACAACCGGGTTCAATTCTAAAACAAATATTTTTTATAGTTTACTTCGAAAGAGGTTCAACAACCTTAAAAATATTGAGAGAAAAATTTAGTGTAATAAATAGAACAGTTGTGAGAGATGGGATTTTCACAGGAAACTTCCCAATAAAATAACGCAATGTTACAATTGCCAAATGTTTGGTCATGGAGCCAGAAATTGTCATGTTAAAACCTTTTGTGGAAAATGCTCAGAGAATCATGAAACCGCAAACTGTACGGCTCAAAACATTTTAAAGTGTGCAAACTGTCATGGTAATCACATATCTACAGATCCAAACTGTCCGAGTCGGAAAAACTATGTAGGTTTTCGTGAAAAAATGTCCACCAGAAGGCCTAAAAATGCACCAATAAATCGAGGTTATATCCCGCGCCGTGAGGATTTTCCCCCGCTGCGCAACACACGACTCAGCCAAAACTCTGGAGGTAACTTTAATTGGTCAACATTTAGATTAAATACTAACACAAATATTAGCACCGCAAACCCCAATGAAAATCCAAATCTCTTTAGTTTAAATGAAATACAAACACTTACCTCTGAACTTGTATCTAGGTTAAAATTGTGTAAAGATAAGTTCGAACAATTTAATGTAATAACAGAATTAGCTTTAAAGTATTTAACAAATGGTCCGTAATCAAATAAAAATAATCACTTGGAATGCCAGGGGTATTAGATCTAAGTTAGTTGAATTTTTTACTTTTATGCAAGAAAAATATATTGACGTAGCAATGGTCACCGAAACTGGTCTAAATTCTAGCATTACATTATTAAACCCAAATTATTTCTGCCACAGGTTAGATAGAGAAGGCTCGAGAGGTGGAGGAGTCGCACTTATTATACACAAAAAACTAAAAGTAAATCCTTTGCCATTGATTCCAACGAAGGTAATTGAAACCATAGGGGCGGAAATTCAAATTGAAGAAAATCATGCATTAAATGTAGTTTGTGCTTATTTTCCTGGAGGTACGTCAAACCAACGAGCAAAAGTTTTGTTTAGAAACGATATTAGGATGCTGACCCGCCTAGGAGGTAAATTTATCATAGGGGGCGACTTAAACTGTAGACACCAGGCGTGGGGTTGCCTGCGTGCAAACTGTTGGGGAAATATCTTGCATGAGTTAAATTCTAACTATCCCTTCAATTTGTTATATCCGCCTGATCCTACCTATGTACCCAGTCAAACTAGAGTAAACCCATCCGTTCTGGACCTATTCCTAACAAATTGTCCTAATTTAGTTTCTCAGCCGTATGTAGTAAATGATCTCTCCTCGGACCACCTTCCGGTTTTCATTACACTGCAGCAAACCCCAACTATAAATGAATGCAATAGAGTCAATACAAAGCTCACAAACTGGGTTCACTTTCAAATCCTAGTAAAACATAAATTAAACCTATCTGCGTTGTCACTTTCTGCTATCCAATATAAGTCTGATGTCGATAGAATGATAAAAACTTTCGTTGATGCAATAAACACTAGTATTGAAGCTGCTAGCCCGACCCTTCTTTCTGTCAAAAGGCAGGAAGAATTACCGAAATATATACTTGACCTCATAGCCAGAAGGAATATGATACGTAGAAAATAGCTGCGTTATAGATTACTGTGTTATAAGGACGAACTAGCCGATCTAAACTACCTTATTAAGAAATCTGTTATTGAACACAGAAACCGAAAGTGGAGCTCGCTTTTACAAGGTATGGAGAAGTGTTCCAAGCCATTCTGGAAACTGGCCAAAATTACCAAAAACAAATGCAAGTCCATTCCAGTGCTTAAGGATGGAATTAATAGGTACATCACTTGCAGTGATAAAGCCGAAGTACTTTCCCAAATATTTGCGGCAAATTCAACCATATCTGACCATCTCAGCAATGCCGCTACCACTCAGCTAGTCGAAGCATCGTTAAATCGCCTGGTTGCGCAAAGCACTCAGATCGATTCTCATTGGTGCGTCCGCCCTAAAGAGATAAAAAATATAATAAAACATTCACGGACAAAAAAAGCTTGTGGTCTTGATGGTGTTTCAAACAAAAGCCTAAAAGCACTTCCGCGTTGTGGAATAGTTTACCTTGCGTTTATCATAAACTCTTGTCTTAAGCTCAAATACTTCCCAGTAGCATGGAAAGAGGCAAAAGTAATTCCAATCTTAAAACCCGGTAAACCAGCATGTGACCCTTGTAGCTACCGTCCTATTAGCTTATTAAGTAATCTGGCGAAAATATTGGAGAAAGTAATTAAAAAGAAAATGATCGATCATATCGAAAGCAGAAACCTGTTACCCAGTGAACAGTTTGGTTTTAGAGCTGGGCATAACACAACCCATCCCCTTCTAAGAATTTCCCAACATATAAAAAAGAATTTTGCTCTGGGTAAATCCACAGGTCTTGTTCTCCTTGATGTGCAGGCTGCTTTTGATTCGGTATGGCACGACGCCTTATTACATAAAATTATCAATTTTGGGTTTCCTGTACCTCTCGTAGGACTGGTTCGTGATTTCCTTCACGATCGCTCGTTCAGGGTACATTTAGGACTGGCATCATCTGCACCAAGACGTATCACTGCAGGAGTACCTCAAGGTTCGGTATTAGGTCCAATTCTTTATAACATCTACACTTCCGATCTTCCTAGCATACCTAACTGTTGCTCATCTATATTCGCCGATGATACAGCCATATTCACTTCTCACATAAAGACGCGACCAATATCTGCTCGAACTTGCAAAACGGTCTCGACATCTTGTCTGATTATTTTTGCAATTGGAAAATAAAAATAAATCCAAACAAAACTCAATCCATGTTCTTCACACGAAGGAGAAGCCCCCATTTCCTACCTAGCACTGATTTGTGCCTAAATGGCCATAGTGTACATTGGTCTGATGAAGTGAAATACCTAGGTATCAAACTGGACAAAACCCTGACCTTTTCGAAGCACATAAAATCAACTCTAGATAAAATAAGCCTACTAATAAGAACCATGTACCCCTTTATAAACAGAAGGTCAACCCTAAGTACGGAAAATAAGCTCATCATATATAAAGTTATTTTTCAATCAGTTATGATATACGGTGCTCCCCTATGGTTTAAATGTGCACAGACTCACATAAATAAATTGCAAGTTTCCCAAAACAAAATACTAAAAATGATATTTCGCTTACCTAGGCATTATTAAGGTTTATCCGTGATATGAAGAAAAAAAACACGTCTATTTCGTTTGAATATTTCAGTGGAGATAAAAAATTTCTTTATTGTCAAATCGTAAAATAATTAAAATAAACAGTCTACTTCGATTTGTCAAAACATATTATCAATACTCCCACTTTTTGACATATTTTATACTCATGCGTACATGTTTACAATAAATTACTTCGTTTTATGACTTTCATCATATTTCGCAGCTTCTCATAACGTCCTTTTGTTAATGCTTTTGTAAAAATGTCACCCAGTTGTTCATCTGTTGATATGTAACTCAAGCTAAAATATTCCTGCTCAAACTTCTCGCGAATGAAATGATAACGAACATCAATATGTTTTGTTCGTTTATGAAATTCCGGATTTTTTATCAGCCGAATTGCGCTCTGGTTGTCCAAAAACAGCTCTGGAAGTTTCTTTTCATCGATAAGATCGTTAATCAATCTCCTTAGCCAAATTAACTCCTTCACTGCTACAGTAGCTGCAATATATTCTGACTCGGTTGTCGACAATGCTACAGCTTGTTGCCTGGTTGATTCCCAACTTACTGGTCCGCCATTTAATAAAAATATTACACCTGATGTTGATTTTCTAGTCTTGGTATCCCCTGCATAATCAGCGTCGCTGTAACCGATTAGTCCTCCCCTTGCCTGTGATTCATAGTAAACGCCATATTCTATCGTCCCTTTTATGTACTTAAAAATTCTCTTTACCATATTTACATGGGCATTTGTAGGCGATTCAAGATACCGGCTTACAACTCCCACTGCATATTGTATATCAGGCCTTGTTCCGACACATAAATACATTAAATTTCCGACAGCTTCTCTATAAGGAAAGACTTTGTTAACCTCAGAATCTTCAAACTCATTTAAATTTTGATTTGTATCAATCGGAGTTGAAACCGCATTACAACTACTCATGTTAAATTTTGAAAGTATTTTTCGAGCATACGCTGCTTGACTTAAATGAATGCCTCCCTCTGCGTCTCTGAAGATTTCCATTCCTAGAAAAGTATCTAGATTCGTTGTCTTGATCTCAAACTTCTCACGCAAATGTTCAAGTACTGGTATAACATCTGCTTGATCATGTGCTGCAATCAATCCATCATCAACATAAATTGCTAAGATGACCTTTTTCTTATTTCTTTCTTTCACAAAAAGACATGAATCAGCTACAGAAGATTTGAACCCAAACTTCTCAATAAATGTCGTAAAACACTTATTCCAGCATCTAGACGCCTGCTTCAATCCATATAAACTCCTTAAAAGTTTACATATCCTTCCTGAACCATCGTTATAGCCTGGCGGTTGATTCATATATATCGTTTCATCAATTTCTCCATAAAGAAATGCAGTTTTTACGTCAAATTGACACAATTTCATATCTTCAGAAGCTGCTATTGATAAGATGGCTCTTATAGATGAGAACCTTACTACTGCACTAAACGTTTCCTTGTAATCCACTTCATATTTTTGTGTAAAACCTCTGGCTACCAGTCTAGCTTTATAACGTTCTATTTTACCATCAATGCTGTACTTCACTTTATAGACCCATTTGTTATCAATAAGTTTTTGATTTTGTGGCACTTCAGTAAGTACCCATGTTTTATTTTCAATCAAAGACTTATATTCTTCATCCATTGCCTTTTTCCAATGAACTTTGTCAGTAGAGTGAATAGCTTCTTCGTAAGTTGAAGGCTCATCAACTATTGAACACATTGCTTCTGCCATAGTTACCTCACTTACATGATGCAAGAACTCATCACATTCTTCACCAACTGGTTTCCTAATTTTAGTTCGATCTCTAAGCCGGCTTTGTAAAATATTTTCATTATCTAATGAACACCAACCTGACGTTGTTGGTCTTTCCCCATGGATTTCTTCATCTGTGTGGTTTCTATTTTGTTCGGTAAGATTTTGTTCATCAAAATTTTGTTCATCTTGATTTCTGAATAATATATCAATTGTATTATTTTGATTTGAATTATTTTTCTCATTGTCCTTGTTTTCCACAACTTCAAAAAAATCTTTTTCGATAAACTTGACATCCCTGGCTATCTCAATTTTTCTTGTTTTAGGATCCCAAACGCGATAGCCTTTAACATTCTCATCGTACCCGACAAAAGTACATTTCGTTGCTTTTGCATCAAGTTTTTGCCTTTTTTGCTTTGGTATATGCACAAAAACTTTCGTCCCGAAAACTCTTAGATGATGAATGTTGGGAATCTTATTGTGCCATAACTCATATGGTGTTTTCTTCAATATACTGCTGGTGCCAGTTCTGTTTAAGATGTAAACTGCGGTATTAGCAGCCTCTGCCCATAATTTCAGTTCTATGCACTTGGCGTATAACATCGACCGTGCTGCTTCAACTACTGTACGATTTTCTCGTTCAACAGATCCATTCTGTTCTGGAGTATATGGTACAGTACGTTGATGACAGATTCCATGTGACTCCAATAACTTTTCCATTTTGGCATTTATGAACTCCTTACCATTATCTGTTCGTAAAATCTTGATCTTGTGACCATGCTGATTTTTAACAAAATTAATAAATGATTTTATTTTCTCAAAAACTTAGTACGGAAATGCGAAAAGTTATCTTTAATAAGTAAAAAATATCTATTTCCACCAATGGATTCAGTTTGCATTGGACCACAAACATCAGCATGAATTATTTCGCCGCATGTATTAGTCTTCATTGCACTGGTTTTATATGGGTCTCTGTGTTGTTTCCCCATTAAGCATCCTTCACACATGAAGTCTTCATCTACAAACTCAATATTTTGTTCCTTTAAAAACGTTCGAACATAACTTAAGTTTTGGTGCCCAAGTTTTTCGTGCCAACTTTTCAATGTGTTGCACTTTTCTGCCATGTTTACTTCAATTGAATTTGTTTGAACTTTGAATTGCATTTTGAACAAATTTCCATGACGAGCTCCCACTGCCACAACGACATCACCTCGCTTTAGTTCACACTTTCTTTTATCTGAAGCTAGGGTAAAACCTTTATCTAGAACTCTAGCTCCAGAAAATAAATTTCTCTCCAAGTCTGGAACGTATAGGACTTCCGTTAGGACTTTTTCGCTCCATTCCTTCCCATTAAAAACAAGTAAATTAATTGTTCCACATAACGGTGCCTTTAGTATTCCACCGTTTGCTATTGTTACTTCTGTTGGTGGATTTAGCTGACGAATATCCTGAAACCAATCTAACTTGTGGCTCATGTGGTCGCTTGCACCGGTATCCAGCAGCCAATGACCTGCATTCGATCCGTCTTCCGAACACATAAAAGCTTCCCTATCAGATTTGATAGCTGTTGGTTTATTTATTTTCCTATTTATTTGTGGGCAATCCCGTTTAAAATGTCCTTGTTTATGACACAAAAAACATTTATATATTTTCTTGTCATTTTGAGGTTTGCTTTGTAATTTCTCGTGTGCTTTGTTCCGGTAATTCCGTTTTGAAAATAACGCTTCACCTAGTACCGTATTTTTGTTTTCCACACGACTTTCTTCCATAACTAAACGTGCTCTTAAATTTTCTAAAGTCCTGTCCGCTTTATTCGTAGATTCCCACGCACTTGCAAAAGCATTATATTCTTCTGGTAGCGCCATGATAATTTTTGCAATTATCATTTCATCAGAAATTAACTGCCCCAACGATTTTTAACTATATATGAGGTCCTCCATTCTTGCGATGAATGTTACTATATCTTCTGTTACCTCTTTTGTGATTGAAAAGAACTGTTGATTCAGCATTAAGATGCTGGATTCATTTTTCTTTTCAAACACAGCACTCAATTTGTCCCACATTTCTTTTGCCGTATTGCAATTAACAATATGAGGGATAACTGAGGCTGTTACGGTTGTCCCGATTAACCTTTGCGCTCGAGCGTCCTTTTTTAACCATTCTACCTGTAAAGCTCCGCTTTCATCTGGTTTAGGAATAATTGTTCCATCCACTAAACCGTAGATATCCAACGCCATCAGACTTAATTTGCTTTGAAAACGCCAAGTCTGGTATTGCGTTGCATTTTGCAATTTATCAATTCTTGATACCTCGGCCTCCATTTTGAATTTTTTATTCTCTTATAAAATCTACAATGTTTAAGAATTAGTATTAATTAATTCATTAATTGCTAAACCTTCAAAATGCTGGGCCCATAACCTATTAAGGTTTATCCGTGATATGAAGAAAAAAAACACGTCTATTTCGTTTGAATATTTCAGTGGAGATAAAAAATTTCTTTATTGTCAAATCGTAAAATAATTAAAATAAACAGTCTACTTCGATTTGTCAAAACATACATATTATCAATAGGCATTCCTCCACCTCACGGCTGCATAGTTTGGCCAAGATAGATACTATTCATGTAAGATTAAATTCCTTAGCAAATAAGTTTTATGATACATGTGTTTTATCGGAAAATCCTTTAATTCGGCAACTTGTCGATAGTTAGTTTGTAAGGATTAGGTTAAGCACTTAGGTTAGGTTTATAAAAACTTTCACTGGGTTTTGAAGAATTTTTCCCAAAATTGTTCTAGTTTTTATTCAAATAAAATAAATTTCGGCTCGCCCACATAATAATATTATAGATGAATGAAGATCCCTTCTAGCACTAAGATATGTTGATTTTCTATTGGATGTATACACATTGTCAAACTTAGAAATAAATAAATTGAATTGAAAAAAAATTGGGTCTCCTTGTTCAAGGCGACTCTGTCCGAATAGTCAAGTCTAAGCGACAAGCCATTAGAAAAACTTCTGAGCTTGTTCAACCTGTTTGACCTGTACATATCAGGTATAGAAGTTTACTACAATAGGCCAAGCGAGTGCAATGGTAATTTTGGATCTAGGGGGTCCAGCATTGATTGGCGCCTCATCGTTGGGATAAGTTTCACTGGGGGCATTATTACAAATAAGACGCAAGGAATAACAATGGATGTCCCAAGTTAATGGCAATTAAAACACCGGATGTCGAAAGCCATCCGAAATAGAAATACAAATAAATATAGAACTCTTTAGATTCGCTGAGATCAATTAATAAATTTTTGACGGAGTGTTTTGACAAACACACCACTGATTTCCTTTACTAAACTGTGCATAATTACATTGTTTGAAAGTGATACATAAAAGCCTTTGTATGTTGACTTAGTAATATAATTTAAATTGTCTGAAATAATTGTTTGCTGTTAGTGCTGTGAAGCTGAAAATAATAATAATCGATTGTCATGCTCTAATGTTTTACATAGCGATTATGAAATGCCTATTCCATCACCGATTTTGAGTAAACAAATTAATTACGACGCATTTTTCTTCAAAAACAATACTTAACAGTGGAACCATTAACAATCCCGCATTTCATGCTGAAGAGTGAATAGACGAAGAGACCGGAATATGGTTAAAAACGAAGTCCTAGTTATTTTGTTCAGTTTTCTTCTAGTGTATGCCATACTAAAAGTGGTAAATTTTCGTCATTATTAATGAATTCTTAATTTGAATCAACTATCTTCCAACAGAATTCGAAAGTAATAGTGAAAGTGACGAATTTAGAGTGTTACCAAGACACGGATTGGATCAACATGACCTGCAAATTAAAGGCAGTTAACTGGAAGAAAACTCTGGTTAATGTTGACACAGAACTGACGGTAGATGTCAACAAAGTTATGGTAGGAAAATCTTTACAATATTTTTTTTTTTATATTTTAACTCCAATTTTACTTGAAGGTCCACGCTCAGATTTTCAAGCGTTTCAATAGCTATCAACCATTTCCCTTAAAAGCCGACTTTGACTTCTGCTCCACGTTAGGTGGACGTGGTAGTAACTACTTCTTTGTGCCACTTCTTAATGAAATAATTAATAGGTACACAACCATAAATCACAGCTGCCCTTTTAGCAAGGTAACAAAAATATTTTATCATTTATAATTTGGTGCAGAATTATTTTTTTGTGAATTTTTTAGGGTGAAAAACTATTTGCAAAAAATTTGGATTTTCAGCCATTTGATTTTATGAATATGGATGTGGGAGCTGGTGGAACCGGAAGATATCGACTTGATATAAATATTCACGTTAACGGAAGCAAAACTAGAAGTGGAGTTATCGTTGGTTATGCTGATGTTTCAGAGGAACATAGAAATATTGGTTGAAATTTTCGCATAGGAAATTCGCATACAGTTTTTTCGTAAATAACTAAATTTGTAACACTTTTGTGGATATATTTAAAAAATGTTATTTTTATATTTAACGCGAAATGAAATAATGGAAATAAAAATAAAGAAAACTTTTGCCATCAGTAAAACCAGTGGCGGCTCGTCCTTAGGGGCTAGTGGGGCTTAGCCCCACCAGAAATTATCGATTAAATCATAATCATACATTTTTAATTATTTTCATTTTTTCAAAGAAGCAACGCAATTTTTTTTTTTGTAATTTATTACAATTTCTAAAAAAATCTCAAAATAATACCCCACAGAAAAATTCGAAGTAGAACTTCATAAAAAAAGTATCAAAAACAAACCACATAAAAAAACAAAAACAAAAAATAACTCTAAGCTCTCTTCTCTCTATCAAAATAATCTGGCCGAATGATAATACCATTCCTATAGGAAAAATATATTTACATGTAATTCTCTACCCTCAGGGGCTATCGTTGAGTCAGCCCCGGAGATGAACCATTTTGTATGCTAAATTTCTTGACTCAAGCGATTGATTCATGCACTTTTGTTCTACCAAGCGGGGCTAAAATTTACTAGCCCCGAGCGATTCATTGGGATTCTCTCACTGCCATGTATGGATTCTCTCGCTCTGCTGGGTTTACTCACGCACATAGAGTGCCAGTGTTGTCGATTCGTTCTTTTAGTTCTCTTGGTTATATTTCTAAAGGAATTGTGCCTGCATTTGATACTAATTGGCCGAATATTTTTTACACTTATGGGTTTTATATGCGTGAAGGGCTGATTTTATTTAGCCCGTAGCAAATATTTGGATATAAATTTAGTAACAAGTAGTAAAAAGAGAACGTCTTTACCGAACGTTGATTCTTCCGATTCTTCTTTATGGATCTGAAACGTGGACACTGCTCAAACCGGACGTTAAGAAGCTCGAGGTCTTCCAAATGCGATGTTTGAGGCAGATCCTCCGTGTCTCACTCCGTGATCGCCTTCGAAATGAGGTTGTCAGACAAAGATGCGATTAGCAAACACTGATCGAAGAAGAAATGCAGAAACGTCGACTACGGTGGTTTGGACATGTTTGCCGAATGGATGATAACCGCTTGCCACGTAAACTTCTCTGGCGAGACCGTCCTGCAGACTGGAGAATACAGCGATCGGCACCGAAGAAAACCTGGTTGAAGAATATCGAGGGTGACTTAAAGAATCAACGATTATCAGTTACCGAGGCTCGAGACACCGCCAAAAACCGAGGAGAATGGAAGCGAATCGTGAATAGAGTTCGGGACCCAGCGGCACCGACAGCAGCGTATCCGTTGCGGGGACGTCCCGCTCGGACCGCCAGCTAACGGATCAAAGAAGAAGAAGAAAAAGAGAAATTCTTATTGGAAAAATGACTAATTGGAGATTGAATTTTAACTGAAAATTTCAAGTTTACATATTTAAGTGAAAAATGTGTGATTACAAAATTACGGTAGATATATATTGAATTATTCGCCAATAATTAGTGTGTATTAAATTATCTGTTATTTAACTATTTGTTAAATATTAATATACCATTATTTTTCTCAGATTAGATTTATATTGATTCAATTTTTGTTTTTGCTTCAAATAAATCACGTAGATAATTTATTGATGAAAAAAATTTCTGTTTTGTTATAAGAAGAAATATTAGAAATTAAACGTTTAGGGCCGCATCAACCATTTGATTTTAAATTAATTTGCACTGCAAAATACTAAAGTAGAAAATTTTGGCCGGATTGGTGTTCCGAAAAAGAAATGGTATACGATTAGAATAGAAAAAAAAATGTCTTGTTTTTATTGGGGTTTGTTTAGAGGAGAATCTGCTTGGACAGAAAGTGGTATCCGGGATTTAAAACATGTATCGGAAAAAATTAAAATCCAGGATATGCGAGTTCTATAGCGAAATATAAATAATCGTCAAGTATTGAGTCAAATTTTAGATATCTTAAAGTTTTGCAGTGGTCACAATTTTATTCTTAGTGGCCACGATGAATGTGACTCAAGCAGTAATCGAGGAATATTTCCTGATATGGTTACATAAAGCAGATCTATAGATATCACATTCGATGACTACTTGAAGAATAATCAAATCGTAAAAACTCTTCAAAAATTAGTTACTTGAATGCTGTTTACAGGTTTATCTAGATAAACTGAAATCTGAATTTTAAGGAAAAATTTGTGTATGTTCAATCTGATGAAATAGATTAACAGATTACATTATATGTAATAAATATGTATATTCCCGAGATTCCAAATTGTACTGAAAAGCTATTGAATTGTTCGCGGGCAGACTATTTACATAAAACAGTTCTATTTTTTCTTTTATTGATTTATTGAATTTTTGTTTTGTTTTGTTAAATATTTAATTCTTTTATTTTATTCGTTTTCCAAAGAAGTTGAGCTTATATTCTTAAAATTAATGGGATGGGCCTAAATTTGATAGCAACGAATAGAGTTAAATTCCTTTTTGTAAAATCATTTCTCAAGCCCCACCAAATTTTAGAGGCAGGAGCCGCCACTGAGTAAAACTATCCGATATAACTGAGTACGGACTATAGGTGGACGGTTGTTGGTTCGATGTTCGCAGATAACATCACTTTGTCAGTTCTGGGTCAAAAAGAAATTATATTATAAGATATTTTAACCGATGATCAGTCCTGTCATGGTGCAAGGTCTACTAGAAAGCTCAGCTTGAAGGATAGTAAGGAATAATCGGTGTAGATTTAATTACAGATGAGACAACACTTTGTTGTAGATTATTCATGACAGACAGTACGGCTTTAGATCCAAAAGATCTACTGGCGACCTCCTTGTATGTTTAACAGAGTACCTTCACCAAACCATCCATCGCTTTGGTGAATCTTCTCTGGTTGCTCTAGATATGTCCCAAACCTTTGACCGAGTATGGCACCCAGCTCTGTTGTCAAAACTCCAAGCTATTGATATTCACCCAGTTCTAAGAAAATAGATTAAGAGCTTCCTTTCTGACGGTTCAATGAAGATGGTATTAGATGGCATCGAATCCATCTCCATCTCAGCCGGAGTTCCTCAAGGAACAATTCTTTCACCCGCTCTTTTCCTAATATTCATGAATGATCTGCTCTCAATCCCCTCCAACCCGTTGCTCAACTTCGCTGATGACAGTACCCTTATTCTTACGCTTTCGACAATATTAAACAAGCACGTGCCAGACCTCGTTTTCACTATCGTGAACTCATGTCTAACTCTATCAACAGGGACATCGAACACATTCTTGATTGGGGCCGCAAGATTCGTGTTGAGTTCAACCCCAACAAAACGAAGTACTGTCTCATTATTTATAAAACCTGCACCGACCTTCCTTCTGTCTCAGTGGGCAAAACAAATCTTACAGCTGATCCTTCTCTTAAGGCCACCATACACCATACACGGTTAAATTGGATGTACATCCAGATTTTCTTCAAACCCATGCCCGCAATGAATTTTGATCGGCCGACCGGGACACTATCGATAGTTTTGGTTGTACATCTGCCCTTCGATGTACATCCAATTTAACCGTGTATGGTGGCCTTTAACATATTGGGTATAACTTGCGATGGAATTATCACAAATTCCAAATCGCTAAACAAGCATCCCAATGCGTAGGATTTCTTAAGAGATGCCAATTTCTTCTCCCACCAGCAACTAGAGCTACAATCTAAAAACCCTACATTCGGCCCCGCCTCGAGTATAACTCATTTGTCTGGACTGGCGCCTCGAAAACCGCCTTAGCGTGGCTGTGCAAAAGCCATGCCACCCGAATCATCGGAGATGACAGCCTTTGCAACTCCATCGACTCTCTGAGCCACCTGAATATAACAGCGCTCTCCATGCTTTATCGCTATTACCACAGCGACTGTTCCACTGAAATTCGACTGTTCCACTGACCTTCTGCCTGTACGGCAATATTTTTCCCGCCACACAAGACTAGACCGCTCTGCTCACCCCCAGCATGGAGACGATATTCAACAAGAAAAATATGAGACCTCTAGAATCCAACCTACTCATAAACGACAGACAGTATGACTTCCGACACAAAAGATCCACTGGCGATCGTTTAGTATTGGAGTCGACTCACATCTACAGAAGTGGATCGAGAGTTTCCTTTTCGGCCGTTCAATCAAGGTAGTATTTGATGGCGTCAAATCCGCATTCCATCCAATCTCTGCGGGGGTCCCCCAGGGGTCAATTTTATCACCCTATTTATTATTTTTACAAATGACCTACTTTCAAGCCCCTCCAACCCACTTCTCAGCTTCGCTGACGACGATACTCTATGTTACTCGAACACCTTCGATACAAGACAGACTCATGCCAGATCCTGTCTTGATGATCGTAAACTAACTCAACTCTAATAATAACGACATTAATCTCATTCTAGAGTGGGGAAGGAAGAGTCGCGTCGAATTCAACCCCACTCGAACCAAGTGCTGTGTTATTTAAAAAAAAGTGACTTTTGACCCTCTATAAGTCCAATAGCCGGCCAGTTAGCTTTATGGACTTTTGGGAAATTATTTGTGACAAAATAAAATAAAGGGAATTCCGCTGGAAAATTTCCAGTTGCAATTTTTCAAGATCCATGTATAACATGCAGAATGCAGAGTAGTAGGATTGCCATATTTCCTTGTGTATGGCGCTTGTCGGGGCACGCCGTGCCTTAATTCAACGTTCGACGATACAACCATGGCACCAGACCTGGATGGTGATGACGCCGACCACATTTAGTTATTTTCCTCTGGGATGAGTGTTGATGAAGATGACAGCATGAAAGAAGTGGAGATAGAAGAGATAGAGAGATAACCCACAAAAATGTTTCATACCTTATAACCTATGGACTAGGCCTACTGGGGATACCATCAAAGGCGATGCGGAAAAGAATGCAGCGCGATGCCCGAGTTTTCCCAGCCGAATATCTCAAAAACCATTGGTTCTACGTAAATTTCGTAGAGAACATTTTTATGAAGATTCATCTCACGAACAATCTTTAGAAAATTGCATAAAACCGATAATTTAAGAGATATTTGAGGTTTTCGTGACCTTTGATCCTCCACAACTCGAGTAAGCCGGTCAGTTGGCTTTATGGACTTTCGACATATTAGAGAATCCCGCAGATAAATCCCCAGTTGCATTTTTTCAGAGGTTTGGCCCTTTTTTTGTATAAAGTGACTGGGCTATTATTAGTATAGGAAACTATGGTGTCTTCTTCTAGCTGCTTTGTTCCGGCAGTGTTAACTATCAGTTTTATCTTTTTCAGATTGCCGGATAGCTGGAAGCTGATTGTGGAAATAAATTTTACGAATGCTACCATTACAATTGACGTAAAACGCAAGACCGAGCGCGATGGAAAAATATTCTTGAGAAGACCAAGGCCTACAGAGGGCTGTACTACCTGTTCTGATGATACAGACCATCAAAATTTCGTCTGCATAAGCGAGAACCTTTGTACTAGAGAAGAGCCGGACTTAAACGAGGCAGTACATTTGTCTCTTACATTATGGCAAATTGTACTGAGGCCTCAAGTTTCTTAAATGTCCCGGTTCAAAAATAATGTACTACTACTCTTTGTATGAGCGCTTATCGTGATTTTCGATTTCTAACATGAGGAAGTGAGCCAAGGTGTGATTGTAAGGTAAGGTGTGATTGGGTTTCTTGTTTATTACTTCGTTTGGGGCAGACAAATTCAATATGAAACCTTAAAAGAGGCGATGTGAATTGTAAAAACTTAGTGGTGGGTTCTTTGGGAGCAGTCAAATCCCCACCCACCAACTTCAAGTGAGCGAAGTACAATTGGCTTTGTAAAATTTAACTATACATTGTGGAGGTATAGGTTTCTTACTCTCTTACTCTCTCACTCTGAGGCGGTTTAATTCTTACTTCTTTAACCGGAGTAAAATATCAAATTTGAACCGAACCGTGGTGAGATTGTAAATGCGAACTGAAGAGACATTTGTTATTTTTTTTTTAATGCAGTGAATTTCGTAGTGGAGGGATTTTGTCGTTTTGAGAGATCTAAATATAAACTGGATAGACATTTATTATTTCTTTTGCAGCAGCAAAATTGCCAACTTGAAATTAGGTGAGGTGAGATTGAAAAATAGAAATACATATGAAAATTGTGGAGATATAAGATCTCTTGCCTGCTGTGGGGCAGTATAATGCATATTAAATAGAAACTCGTAAATGTACTGTTGAGCACCTTCTAAAAGGCTACGTCGTTCCTAATATACAATATAGCAATGGATGGAAAAATTGTGCACTAAAGTATGTATATCCAGACACCTGATATAGAAAAAAAAGTCGGTATTGGTTAAGAAACGTGAAGGAGGGAAGGCGCGTAACATTTCTGAAAGATAATCACCTTGAACCTCATGCTACGTCAAACTTGATGAGTCCGGTCAAACTACTAATAAAAGCCGTAACTGCGATGACCGAGCTGATAGTGCCAGAAGGGGCCAAGGTTTTTGGCCCTATTCTGATTCTCACTTTCACGGCGAGTGACAATCCAAGACACATTTTCAAATAAAAAGTGTAATGTAAAATTGTGTCTTGGGTAGTCACTCGCCGTGAAAGTGAGAATCAGAATAGGGCCCTTTATCTCACTTTTAATGTGCTTTATTTTGCGGAAATAGTATGATGGTGGTCATTATTTGATTATCAGTTGACACACCGATAAATACGAATTAATTTCTAGATTCTATCTATCAGCCAGTCTATTCAAGAACCGAATAAAAACCCGGTGCTGTTAAGCTGAAAATAATAGTCGATTTCATTATTATGAAATTAAACTGACGTCAACTTGAAAACTCTAACAACTGAGTGAACAATTTAATTTGGATGCAATTTCCTCCAAAAGAACTAATAAAAAATTTACTGAATCACTAAAAGTACGCATTTCACGGGGAATAGTGAAACGAACATGGTTAAATATCAAGGCCTACTTGTGCTCTTCGCTCTTCTCCTGGAGTATACCCTAGTGAAAGTGGTAAAATTTTAATAATTCTTAATACATTTTAAAGTTCCATCCATCCATCCAATGGCGCTACAGCCCATGGTACAATAATACAAGGTAAGCTCATAAGAAAAAGCTCTGCTTCCATCGTGAAAAGCTTTGACGTCATCAAGATCTTTTAACTCTCTACCATTTGATAGTTAATTCGTTTGTAAGAGGTATTCATTCAAAATTATTGTGCTGCAATAACAAATTTTGAGTATTTTATGTTTCCTAAAAATCAAGATACACATATCGAAATGTGTGACAAAAATAAAATTAGTTTTCAAAACGCTATTATATGTTCAGTACATTTCAGTGAAGAAAGTTATACTCTCAATTCTAGACTATTGCCTTCAATTTTAAAAAAATATTAAATAAAAACGCGTTACAAAGTTGCTGAATAAGAAAACATTTTTCAAAATTATAATAAAACCTAAATTAGAATAAAAAGAAATTATATAAAAAATCCGTTAAGAAAGGCACAACATGTGAATTTCCCAGATAATGTAAAATCGTTATTTTTTTAGATGTAGATTATATTGCAGAATTGAAAATTTAAATAATAATATTAAAAATCAACAACGAAAGAATAAAAATATAAAATTACAAAAATATTTCTCTTAAAATAAGGGTTTTTTAATTGAAAACCTATTTAATAACATACAAATCTGTTTGAAAAAGATCTGAGTGACGTCACGGCAAAAGCTTTTCTCTCTTATGAGCTTACCTTGTATTATTGTACCATGCTACAGCCCAAATTGAGCCTTGGCCTCCTCTAGGGCATTTCTCCAAGTTTGACGGTCCCTTGCAGCATGTCTCCAGTTACGGATGTTGAGCATTGACTTTGCGTAGGCGTCACAGAGTCTATCCATCTCCTCCTGGGTCTACCTACTGGCCTACTTCCCGAAATTTCTGATGCCATAAGCCGTTTTGGGATGCGATTGTCCTCCATCCTGATCACGTGGCCGGCTAGTCTCAGTCTGTTGATTTTTATTATAGTTGAGAGTTGTGGGTCGTCAAAAATTTCATACAACTCGTTGTTGTATCTTCTTCGCCATATTCCATCCTCTCTGGTTGGGCCTATTATTCATCTGAGGATTTTCCTCTTAAACCTGTTGACTCGTTCCTCTATGTCCTGGGTCATAGTCCAAGTCTCGCTACCATAACACAGTACTGGTCGTATTACTGTTTTGTAGAGTGAGAGTTTCGTTTTCCTGTGTACAAATCTTGAGTGCAGGATTTGTTTTTGGGCATAAAAGGCTCTATTAGCCAGTAGTATTCGTATGGTTATTTCTTCTTTTTCTTCGTTTCTTTTTGTGATAGTAGACCCAAGGTAGACTGTTTTATCGACTACTTCTAGGTTATGTTCGTCGATGGTTATATTTCTTCCCATTCTAAATCTTCCTGCTCTGGATTGTTGCATCACCTTCGTTTTTTCTTCGTTAATCTTCAGGCCTACGTCCTTTGCCGCCTCTTTTAATTGGACATAGACTTCTTTTGCTGCCAAAAAGGACCTTCCCACGATGTTGACGTCATCCGCATATTCAAGTAATTGTACCGACTGGGTAGCTATTGATGCACTTCTCCGGACTGACGTTTTCCGTATCCCCCATTCTAGGGCCAAGTTGAAAAGCATGGGGGCTAATCCATCTCCTTGTCTAAGTCCTTGTCGTACTTCGAACTCTTCTGTTATAACATTTTAGATCCTTACTTTCGCCAGTGAGCTTTTGTTGCGCATTTGACCAGTTGTACCAACTTTGAGGGGACTCCTAATTCCTAATTCTCGTATAGCCTCTCTCTGTTTATTGAGTCATATGCCTGTTGAAAGTCGACAAATATCTGGTATACATCTACATTCCTTTCTCAGGTTTTCTCCAGAATTTGCCTTAAGGTCAGCAGTTGGTCTGATGTTGACCTGTTTGTCCTAAAACCAGCTTGATATTCTCCTATAAGGCTTTCCGCTATAGGTTCCAGTTTTTGTTTCACAAGGATTGTGAAGATTTTGTAGCTGGTGCTGAGGAGTGAGATGAGTTTTTGCAGTTTATCTCCTTTCTTGTATATTGGACATATAATCGCTTTCTTCCAGTCCTCTGGTATAACTTCTTCCTCCCAGATGGTGCATATATGAGTTCGTGTAAGGCTCGTAATAGTTGGGGTCCTCCTTCCTTTAGCAGCTCAGCTGCTATTCCATCGGCGCCAGGCGATTTGTTGCTGTTCTGCCTTTCTACAGCTTCCCGCACCTCATCCACTGTTGGTGGTTCTATTGAGATGTTATCTTGGGGAATTACAAATGCCTCTGTCTCTGCATTCTCGTTTAATATGGAGATAGGATTCAATAGGTTCTGAAAATACCCTCTCCACCTTTCCTTTATCCTATCAGGATCTGCCAACAAGTTCCCATCTATGTCCTTGCAGATGCCCGTTCTTGGCTGAAACTTATTGGTGATTTTAAAGTTAATATCAAATAATTTACACAACAGAATTCCAAAATACATATGAAAGTAACGAATTTAGAGTGCTTCCCTAACCTCGATTGGGTCAATATGACCTGCAAATTAAAGGCACTTAACTGGAGGAGAAGCCTGATTGATATTGATGCAGAATTGAAGCAAGACTTTCACAGAGTTAAGGTGAGTTTACATATCTGACGTTTTTCTGTCGTGCAGCTTTTTTTTAAAGATTTCAACCAATCAAAAACAATATGACGTAACTGAGCTTGCTTCTGATTGGTTGAAATCTAAAAAAAAAGAGTAGCGCGGCAGGAAAACTTACTCTTTTTATTTATAACTAACTCTTTTTATTTGAATTTTATGGTTGTAAGATCCACGCTCAGGTATTTCGGCGCTTTACTACCTATCAACCGTTTCCCGTAAAAGTGGAGTTTCAAAGTTGCCCCCTGGCACGTGGAGGGGGTAAAAATTACTTCTTTACTCCGTTTATTTCTGATCTAGCGGAGAAGTACTCGAACTTAAATCACACCTGCCCTTATCGCAAAGTAAGTGATACTCCCTTTGTTATAGCAGTTATTAAATTTTTTGGAATTTTAAGGGTGAAAAACTAATCGCAAGAGATTTGGACTGGCAGCCATTTGATTTTATGACCTTAAATCTTGGATCTCCTGGAGATGGAAGATATCGACTTAATATAAGTTTTTATGGAAACGGAGCCAAAACTAGGGCGGCACTTATTGTTGGGTATGGTGATCTTATAGACGAGAATAGTATTGGTTAAAATATGTTTTTTCTTAATAATAATTTTTCAAACACTAATTATATTGTAAAAACGTTTTTTTATGCTTCTACTTTGTCTCATTTCAATCGAAACCCTTTCCATTTATGAGACGTTTCACGAAAGTAAGGTCCGTAGAAGCTCGGGAAATTACATTTTTAGTGACTTTCATTCGATGATATTCGTTTCGTGTCAAAAATTCAAGTTAACGTTATGAACGGACTGAACTCCTCTCCTAGAGCATTAGTAATTTTGGTTCTGATGACACCACAGCTAAATCTCTATGGCCAATCCCATAACCACCAGCGAGAACATTATCGGCAATGAAATAATAGATTGGTGACCGTAAGGGTGTCATTAGCACACTCAATAAACCGATTCTCGTTCGATTATCGAAGTCAAGAGGCGTTGGACTGGTTACTATTAAGTTGGGGGACCGCATGGCAAAACTGCTGTTAAAAACTCACGTTTGGAAGAACGAAAATGCAGTTGCAAAAGATGAAGCTTTTTGACATAGCAGTTATTATATGTACACACACACAGCCACTATAAATTCGAAGTTTAGAAAGTTTCCTTCTACTTTTGTGAATGCTGAAGGCGTCTAAACCAACACTGAAAGGAGTGGTCCCATTTGCCGCATGCATTGTTAAAAACGATATAGAAGTGCTTTTGGAAAGACAGCGCTGCAAGGTTCTTAAAGTTTCACCATTGATATTTCAGCGCCCCATTTCCATGCACATGAATTGGTGTCCAGGTCGAACTTAATGTCAATTCTGTTAAAACGGTTCTAATAGTATTCACCAGGAAACGAATGACGTCGGGATTGACCGGTATTAGCGAATACAATTTTAGACTTACTGAGGTAAATCATCTTTAAAGCTCATTTTACCTTGAAGGCGCACGCTATCGTTGGATGTTAGTGTACACTTTGTGTGCCCGCAAACGCGTGAAAAAGGTGTGACGAACCTATTTCCAACAAGACGGTGCACCTTGCCACACCGTAGCCACCACGATGGAGTTCTTGAAAAGTAAAGTATATGCCAGCAAGCCGAAGACCACCCGAGTAAAAATAAAAAAATGACCTTACAACGGGCAAGCACGGGCCGCTTGGTTTTTGAAAGGGCATATGATGTAACGGTTCAGCCGCTAGGAATTTTTTGATTTTTTTTTGTAGAGGTTTACAAATCACCCTGTATTTTTGTAACCCTTTGAGATATTTTGAATGAAATGATTCTATTGGAGAGGCCCAGATTTTTTTGTAGCAAGGGGGCCGCAGTATGATAAGGTTCGGAAACCACTGCACTAAGTATGTACAGACAATTGATGTAGATATAATTCGGTAGCAGTGAAGAAATTGGAAGACAAAGACAAGCTTTACAGGCACAATAAGAGGGAATATCTAAACAGGAGAATCATACAGATAGAAGGAAGGAGGGCCGCAACAATTACGAGCCTTACACGAATCCATATGCACCATCTGGGAGGAAGAAGTTATACCAGAGAACTGGATGAAAGCGATTATATGTCCAATATACAAAAAAGGAGATAAACTAACCTGCAAAAACTACAGAGCCATCTAACTCCTTAGCACCAGTTACAAAACCTTCACAATCTTTGTGAAACAAAAACTGGAACCTATAGCGGAAGGCTTTTTAAGAGAATATCAAGCTGGGATTAGGATAAACAGATTAACATCGGACCAACTGCTGACCTTAAGGCAAATTCTGGAGAAAACCTGACAAAGGAATGTAGATGTATACCAGATATTTGTCGACTTTCAACAGGCATATGACTCAATAAACAGAGAGAGGCTATACGAGAAGTAGGAATTAGGAGTCCCCTCAAAGTTGTTACAACTGGTCAAATGCGCAACAAAAGCTCACTGGCGAAAGTAAGGATCTAAAATGTTATAACAGAAGAGTTCGAAGTACGACAAGGACTTAGACAAGGAGATGGATTAGCCCCCATGCTTTTCAACTTGGCCCTAGAATGGGTGATACGGAAAACGTCAGTCCAGCGAAGTGCATCAATAGCTACCCAGTCGGTACAATTACTTGGATATGCGGATGACTTGAACATCGTGGGAAGGTCCTTTTTACCAACAAAAGAAGCTTATGTCGAATTAAAAGAGGCGGCAAAGGACATAGGCCTGAAGATAAACGAAGAAAAAACAAAGGTGATGCAACAATCCAGAGCAGCAAAATTAGCAGACTGAGACTAGCCGGCCACGTAATCACGATGGAGGACAATCGTATCCCAAAACGGCTTATGGCATCAGAAATTTCGGGAAGTAGGCCCTTAGGTAGACCCAGGAGGAGGTGGATAGACTCTGTAACGGCTGACGCTCAACATCCGTAACTGGAGACATGCTGCAAGGGACCGTCAAACTTGGAGAAATGCCCTAGAGGAGGCCAAGCCTCGATTTCGGCTGTAGCGCCATTGGATGGATGGATGGAAGAAAATGGAAGCAGGGCAGGGCGTGTAGGAGTATTTTGTACCGTAGCTTCATTTTTTTATATAACCTTAGGAGTAACCCATTTCGTTCAGGGCATGGTGTCTAGTAGTAAGCTTGGTTTGAAGAGGAGAATAGGAAAGGTAAGAGTAGGTCTGGAGGGTGTTGAAGAAAATGACGATGAACCTCACGTTTGAACTCTAAGGTGTTGTACGAGTTCGGAAATAGCAGTCAGATTAATCCAAAGTCGAATTGTTCTATTCATAAACGAGCATCTAGTATTGTGCGCGAACGAGGGGCTCTAGGGTGAGCCGAAGGGTAGAAGATCACCTTGAACTTTGGTGCAGTTTTAAGCAACATTAAACTTGATGAATCTTGTCAATCTACTGATAAAAGCCGTGATTGCTTATTATGACTTCACACGCAGATAAACACGAATCAGCTTCGAGATTCTATCCATCAGCTGGAACTAAGAACCGAATAGAAACCTGTATTGGGGCTGTTAAGCTGAAAATAATAGCCGATTTAATTATTATAGATTAAAACTGATATCAACTCGAAAGTCAACTGAGTGAACGTTTTAATTTGGATCCAATTTCCTGCAAAGGTACTAAAAAACGATTTATTGAACCACTAACAGTAAGCATTTGTAAATAGACCGAACATGGTCAACTATCAAGGCCTACTTGTGTTCTTCTCTATTTTTCTGGTGTATACTCTAGTAAAAGTGGTAAAATTTTAAAAATTATTAATAAAGATTAAAATTGAATCATCGTATAATTCACGACAGAATTCGAAAGTAATAGTGAAAATAAAGAATTTCGAGTGCTTCCCAAACCTGGATTGGGTCAATGTGACGTGCAAATTGAGGGCAGTTAACTGGAAGAAGAGCGTGGTTAATATTAATGGAGAATTGAAGCAAGATCTTAACAGAATTACAGTAAAAAATTAAATTTTATAACTTATGTATATTTTTTTATTTTAATTTTATTGTTGTAAGATTCACGCTCAGGTATATAAGCGTTATAACAGCTATCAACCATTTCCCATAAAAATGCAGTTTGAATTCTGTCCCCTCTTAACTGGAAGTAGGAAAAATTACTACTTTGCTCCACTTATTCATGAGCTAGTGAATAAATTCTCGAACATAAATCACACCTGTCCGTTTCTTAAAGTGAGTGATATTCTCTTGATACAGAGTACTAATTTTTTCGAATTTTTAGGGTGAACAACTATTCGCAAAAGATTTGGACTGGCAGCCATTTGATTTTATAGACGTAAATCTTGCAGCTGGTGGAGCTGGTAGATATCGACTTGATATAAGTGTTTATGGAAACGGAGCCAAAACTAGAGGTGCACTTTTCGTTGGTTATTCCGATAATGAAGAAGAATAGTATTAGTTAAAAAATGTGTTCATTGGGTTTTTGATTAATAATAACGAGCACTAATAATAAGGTAAAAATGTTTATGTATTCGCCTTTACATTAAAATCCTATTCAGTCTCAAAGTACTGTCGTCGTTTTCATCAAATCCGCTTTTTGATATCATGGGTTCAGGAAACGAAAGTGGCATCGACTGCCGACTTTTCCCGTCGCATCGGCCATTCGTCTCGCTCAAGTAGTGCATATGGAAACGAACAAATATTACCATCACAACGAGTAAGTTTACCGAACGTACGCATTTACCGAACGTTGATCCTTCCGACGTTTCTTTATGGATCTGAAACGCTGACACTGCTCAAACCGGACTTTGAGAAGCTCGAGGTCTTCCAAATGCGATGCTTGAGGCAGATCCTCGGTGTCTCACTCCGCGATCGCCTTAAGCGGGACAGTTCGATAAAGATGCGATCAGCAGACACTGATCGAAGAAGAAATGCAAAAACGTCGACTACGGTAGTTTGGACATGTTTGCCGAATGGATGATAACCGCTTGCCACGTAAACTTCTCTGACGAGTCCGTCACGCAGCTAACTGGTCAAAGAAGAAGAAGAAGTGTCTAAGAAGAAGAAGCGCCAGGTGACCCTAACCGCTCGACCGAATATTATAAAAATCTTTTCAGATTATATTGTCGCTAATACGCTTCGAACGGCACCTCAAGTAAGTCAATATCTTTCGTGGTTCGGGCGATATCGTGCAGGTACAAAAATCACTTACGCCGCTTAAACAAAAAAACGGCTCAACAGAATTTTATGAAAATCTTTTCAGATCATATTTCGGTTAATACGCTTCGAACGACACCTCAACGAAGTCGATATCTTTTTTGGTTCGCGCGATATCGTGCAGGAAAAAATGACCACATACGTACGCACACACACACACACACACACACACACACATACTTCCTCCCAATTTTTTGCTTAAAATGCTCCTGGGACCTTGAGAGATGAAAATACGTCGAAATTTTCGATTTCGATTTTCGGACCGATTACAATAACTACCTATACTGGGAAGTTAACAAAGCAGATATAATTTGACACTCAACGGACCCAGATTTCACAAAGTTACGTCACGGATTTTATACGCGAGGGCCTTTCCTGCAGTTCTATATTCTAAGGAAAGGACCTCCTTGCTGTTGGTACGACCGTAAATACTTATTTTTAGTATAAATACTAGAATTTTTTAAAATTTGAGGAATCTCGCGTGAGATTAGGAGGGGAGGGAGGGGGTCGGGCAAAATCTCACCAAGGGGGGAGGAGGGGGGTCGAAAAATTTCAAAAATCACCTCACGTAATTTATGGACGACCCCTTTTCTGCTCCCCCAATTTCCCTGTTCTTTGAACCTGCGCCGGGTTGAGAATTCTCACTTTTTCTGTTTCTTTGTAAAAGCAGGCAAAGCAGCAAAATTCTTTTTGTTTTCATTTGACAGCTGTCAAATTGAATGCAGGAAAAATCGGAAAATTGATTTATGAAAGATTTATTCAGAAATTACTTGGAAAAATAACATTTCGATACTATTCAACCGTTTTTATTGGCATTTATTTCTGCTTTCTAGGGGAGGGAAGAAGAAAGAAGAAAAGTTATGTAGGTGGGAAAGTGGAATAGATAGGGCTGGCCGGGATTCGAACCCGGGACTTCTGGGATGGTAGTCAAACGCTTTACTCCCTAGGCTACTGATGCTCCTAAATGAGCTGCTTTGCTCTGAACTTTAAGATAATGATATTCACCGAGTGTAGAGAAACGCGAAAGTGTACTTTAAAGCACTTTTATCGCACAGAAATATGATGCAAAATTCTTCAAAACCCACTTTCGCGTTGACTTTGGAATGTAAACGGGGCTTTAGAGTTAAGTACTAAAACAAGCCAAATCAGAATGAATAGATGGAAATGGTTTCTGTTTTGGTGCTGTTAAGCGGAAAATAATAGTCTAGTTAATTATTATGAAATAGAACTGATTTCAAATTGAAAGATCTATCAACTGAGTGAACACTTTAATTTGAATACAATTTCATCCAAAAATACTATTTACTGAACCATTAACAATACGTATTTTGTGCTGAATAGTGAATAGACCGAACATGGTTAAATATCAAGGCCTACTTGTGTTCTTCACTTTTTTTCTGGAGTACACTCTAGTAAAAGGGGTAAAATTTTAATAATTATAAATTAATGTTAAATTCCCATCAAATAATTTACGACAGAATTCCAAAGTATTAGTGAAAGTGACGAATTTAGAGTGCTTCCCAAACCTCGATTGGGTCAATGTGACGTGCAAATTAAAGGCAGTTAACTGGAGGAAGAGCCTGGTTAATGTTAACGCAGAATTGAAGCAAGATATTCACAGGGTTACAGTAACAAATCTATTCTCATAACCTTTTTTTTATTTTATTTTTATTGTTATAAGGTTCGCGCTCAGCTATATAAGCGCTATACCAGCTATCAACCGTTCCCCTTAAAAGTGGAGTTTGAATTCTGTCCCATCTTATCTGGAAGTGATAAATATACCTACTTTGCGCCGCTTATTCATGAGTTAGTGGATAAATACTCGAACTTAAATCACACCTGCCCATATCGAAAAGTAAGTGATATTACCTGTGTTAACAGTATTAAATTTTTTGAATTTTGTAGGGTGAAAATTTATTCGCAAAAGATTTGGACTGGCAGCCATTTGATTTTATAAACTTAAACCTTGGAGCTGCTGGAGCTGGAAGATATAGGCTTAATATAAGTGTTTATGGAAACGGAGCCAAAACTAGAGGCGCACTTTTTGTTGGTTATTCTGATATTGAAGAAGAATAGTATTAGTTTAAATAAATGCAGTAATTGTTTTTATTTAATACGTTCAATGATTAAATGTTAATGTCAAAATCTCCAGTTAACTTTAAAGGCCGTAGTCCAATCAGAGCATCGCACCGGGTGCTGGTATTCAAAAAGGTGCTTATCTTATCGAAACTTCTTCAAAAGAAATATGGAACAATGTCCAATGGGAGCATCGCATCGAATTGAGAGTGCGGTGCTGGAATAGTTGATGCCGATGCTTATATCAAAAAAGTTTTGATATTTTGGGTGGCACCGAGCATTTAAAAAGTTAAAGTTTTGGTTTTAAGGGGTTATATCTATGTGACGGTGAAAAAATCAGGATTTTTTTTGCCTTGATTTTGTGAGAAAGGTGTTACAAATAATATACCAATGGATAGGGCAACTCTTCAAGAGTACAAAAAAAAATTTATACGAAATTTAAAACAAAATGGCGGCGATAGATCATGGTAACGTATGTAGTATTTTCAAAAGGTGTTCCGCGGCCGGACACATTACGCAGCCCCATCAGCATCTGGAGCAATAAAAATTTTTTTTTTATTATCTTTTTTTTATGTGATAGTCTAAGCTCAGGTATCACCCTTTGTACTACTAGTACGTCATGTTGTTTAGGTCATGGTGCAATGTCCATTAGTAAGCTTAGCTCGAAAGATAGAGAGAAGGACATAATAGGGGGAGTCAAGGGGGTGTTGCAGAAAGTGGCGATGAACCTTGCGTTTGAACTCTTGGATGTTGTATGAGTTCGGGAATACTGTCTTTGGAAGGTTGTTCCACAGACGAGTGGTTCTTGTTATAAACGAATTTCTAGATCGGAGTGTGCGCGAAGATAAGGGCTGTAAACTGTGGGGGTGAGCCGAGCGGGCAAGTCTTGTGTTGCGGGAAAAATGTTGCCGTGGAGGCACGAGGCTACTTATTTCAGTGGAGCAATCATTATGAAAAGAGCGATAAAATTTTGCAAGAGCTGCTACATTCCTACGGTGGCTTAATGAGTCAATTGAAGAGCAAATGGCGCTGTCACCAATAAGTTTGAGAGCGCGGTTTTGCACCTTGTCCAGCCAAGCTAAGATGATTCTTGGGGCCCCGGCCCAGATATACGAGTTGTATTCAAGACGGGGACGAATGTAGGACTTGTAAATTATAGCCCTGGCAGACGGCTGAAGGAGAAATTTGCACCTTTTGAGGAATCCTAGACACTGGGATGCTTGTTTAGCACTTTGTAATATGTGGTTATTCCAGCGCAGATCTTCAGCTAATGTTACGCCTAGGATGTTTAGAGAGGGTTCTGCCGTTACGGTCTTGTTGTCCACTGAAATAGAAAGCGGTTCGGTGCAAGTTTTATTGGAAATGAGACAGTACTTGGTTTTTGATGCATTAAATTCGACACGGTTCTTGTGGCCCCAATCAAGAATTCGTTCGATGTCCCTGTTGATTGAATTGGACAACAGTTGGCGATGATGTAGACAAGGTCTGGCACGCGCTTGTGTTACATTATCAAAACCATAGGAGTAACGTAGAATACCGTCATCAGCAAAGCTGTGGAGTGAGTTGGAGGGGACTGAGAGCAGGTCATTTATAAAAACTAGGCAGAGAGCTGGTGATAGAATTGAGCTCTGGGGAACACCTGCGGAGATGTGGTGGGGGTCGGATTCGACGCCATCCAATACTACCTTGATTGAACGGCCTGAAAGGAAGCTCTCAATCCAGTTCTTCAGAACAGAGTCAATACCAATAGCTTGGAGTTTAGCCAACAGAGCGGGATGCCATACTCTGTCAAAAGCCTTGGAGATATCCAGAGCAACCAGACCAGATTCACCAAATCGGTGTATACTTCGGCTGAGGTGCTCCATTAAGTAAACGAGGAGGTCGCCAGTAGAACTTTTCGGCTTTAGAAATTTAGGTATTGTTTGTCGTTCAATATTTGGTTGTATTCAAGATATTCCATAAGCTTTCTTTTTATTATTGTCTCCATAACTTTGGAGAGAATAGAAGTAATTGCTATTGGGCGGTAGTTAGTAGGGTCACTAGCTTCACCTTTTTTCGGTATGGGCTGAACATGAGCCAGTTTCCAGGAGTCAGGATAAACTCCGGAGAAGTATGAAAGTGATTTCGCACTCCGGATGGGAGGATAAAAATTCGGAGATACGTTCGGAGATAGCGTCGAATGCTAATAAGGAGGCTTCATTACTAATATTAGGACTCCTGTATAGAAAACAGAAGAAAATGACGTGATTACGAAGTGAAATTTTAATACCGAGATGGTTAAAATCAGATGATGTACTGCTGTACACCTTCTGGAAGGCAACGTCTTTCCTAATATAAATGGCAATTCCCCTATGTGGGGAGAGATTGTGCACTACTAAAGTGTACCCGGAAACCTGATAACAATCTAAACAATCGTTAGGTAAAATCTGGGTTTCACTTAGTGCGAAGATTGGGGGAGAATATGTGTTTAGATGGCACAACACGGAATAGAAATTTGATTTTAACCCACGGATGTTGGTAAAGTCGATACAAAAATTATTGTATCTTCTATCTTCATGAGTTTTGCTAGTGAAGTACCCACGATTATATTTTTAGAATTTTTTTTTTCGCAAAATAGCGGCGATTTAAAAAAAATCGTTTTTTTTTTTTGACGAAAAAATCGATTTAAATTGTTTATAATTTTTTTTCTTGTTAACCAATCGCAAAAATCGTGTGTACTTCACTAGATAATCATATTAAGAAGCTACAGTTAAAATTTCAAGTAAATCAGATGAAAACTGACGGAGTTTGGTGTCCGGCCGATTTCACAAGAATGGTATCGAGAAAAACGCGTTTGAAGTTTTAAAACGTTGTAGATCTGTGAAATTTCAATTATTTCCTACGTATAAATTTTTTTACCTTTACACTGCTATGCCAGCTATATAGTATACAGTGACATCTATACTTCAATTTAGAAGTCCATTATCTATGATCGATAAGTAATAATTTAATTTACGACCGCCGAATTCAAAAAATCAAGAACCGCTGAAAAGAGCAAATTTTACGTTTTTCGAGTGTTGGAGTTGCTTCAGAAAATTAATTCTCAAAAATTGTCTGAAGTATATGAGTATTTGGACCTTTTTTATTCCAATTCTAGGGATGTTTTGGCATACTTTTAGCCAATAAAAAAAATCGAAAAAAAAATTTTCGCATAGATATAACCCCTTAAGTGAGATAAAATAAATGGTTAAAAAAAAATTTTAAAAAAATTCTTTTAATTAACTAAAAAATGTACTGAAAAGTAAAAAATATTTAAAAGAAAGCGTGAAATTTCAATTTTAATGAAAAAGTTAATTAAAAGAATGGCGCATTTTTCATCAAAAATTGAAAATATAACTGTAAATCGCGTGAGATTTACAATAACCCTCAATTTTTTGCTTTGTTAATTTCAAATTCACATTTTTTTTATAAAATCATCTTTTTTAATTTTGTTTTATTTTTCAATATACACTAGGGAGCACTTGATTACCCTCACATGAAATTTCGATGTAAAACTTGCTGCAGCAAGCCTATCCCTGCGAAATTTTTGTTAAATATTTCTGGTCCGTTATTTCAAAATTCCTAGTAATCAAAATAATTCAAAGAACTAAAAGTAACGGGAAATTCCAATTTTTGAATATTATGTGTTTTGCAAGAGGAGCACTTGATTACCCTCATCAGTTTCTTTCTGTTATTATTAGCATAAAAGTGCAGTGAAACTGAGGAATTTGTATTTAATTAAACTTTTACTTCTTTCAAATAGTGGTTTTAAGTGTTTTGCGTGTCAGTTTGAAAATATGGGTCGCGGGAAAACTCTATCCCAAGAAGAAATAGGCAAAATTCTTGCATTCAAGCAAAACAATTATTCAAACAGGGAAATCGCGAGGAAAATTGGACGAAATTCGTGGACTATTAACAACTTTTTGAAAGACCCCGAAAATTATGGGCCAAATAGAAAAGGCCGCACAGCAACGGCGACAACCGAGCGGGAGAGTAGGTCAATTTTACGTGGTGTCCAACTCCGTGTCAACCGCTCGAATGATAAAGGAAAAAGCCGGAGTTTCAGCGAGTGTTTGGACGGTTCGGAGGGTAATTAAGCAATCCCCAAAGATTCGCCACAAAATACTACAAAAAAAACGCTCTTGCTTGAACGTCATAGGGATGCCAGATTAAGGTTTTGTAGAAATTATCTAAGTTGGAGGAGTGAGCGGGAACACGTGATTTTTTCGGACGAGAAAAAATTTAATCTGGATGGTCCTGACGGGTTTCAACATTATTTCCACGATATGCGAAAATCTGAGCTGTTCCTATCTCGTCAGGACCATCCAGATTAAATTTTTTCTCGTCCGAAAAAATCACGTGTTCCCACTCACTCCTCCAACTTAGATAATTTCTACAAAACCTTAATCTGGCATCCCTATGACGTTCAAGCAAGAGCGTTTTTTTTGTAGTATTTTGTGGCGAATCTTTGGGGATTGCTTAATTACCCTCCGAACCGTCCAAACACTCGCTGAAACTCCGGCTTTTTCCTTTATCATTCGAGCGGTTGACATGGAGTTGGACACTTCACGTAAAATTGACCTACTCTCCCGCTCGGTTGTCGCCGTTGCTGTGCGGCCTTTTCTATTTGGCCCATAATTTTCGGGGTCTTTCAAAAAGTTGTTAATAGTCCACGAATTTCGTCCAATTTTCCTCGCGATTTCCCTGTTTGAATAATTGTTTTGCTTGAATGCAAGAATTTTGCCTATTTCTTCTTGGGATAGAGTTTTCCCGCGACCCATATTTTCAAACTGACACGCAAAACACTTAAAACCACTATTTGAAAGAAGTAAAAGTTTAATTAAATACAAATTCCTCAGTTTCACTGCACTTTTATGCTAATAATAACAGAAAGAAACTGATGAGGGTAATCAAGTGCTCCTCTTGCAAAACACATAATATTCAAAAATTGGAATTTCCCGTTACTTTTAGTTCTTTGAATTATTTTGATTACTAGGAATTTTGAAATAACGGACCAGAAATATTTAACAAAAATTTCGCAGGGATAGGCTTGCTGCAGCAAGTTTTACATCGAAATTTCATGTGAGGGTAATCAAGTGCTCCCTAGTGTATTTAAGATATTATGTATTAATTTATAAGGCGTAGTAAAAAAAATTAATTTAAACTTGTTGTTTTGCTCAATTCACTTTGAAGGAAATTCAACATAATTGCAAAAACGGCCGCCATCTCGGATCCGTCTTCTTGATTTTTTTACAAAAAGGTCAGATTGCATTTAGTACTTATACATGATGAGTTGAACTCAAGTTGAACCCAAGTCTAACTATATGTAAACGGGAGTCGAGTTGGGTTAAGGTTGACTGAACTCGATTCAGCTCTGCTACCTGGGTTGAGTTGAAATTATGCATACGGACATGAGTTCAGTATTTGAGTAGTTGAATTTAGTTGACAGCAGCATCTCTGTGTTTGTTTGTGATTTTTTGTAACGTGTATTGCTTCTTTATTTTCAATTCACCCTTAAGGGGGTATTCTAGTGTAGAAATTTGAAAAAATCATTTTTTTTTTGATATTTTCAAAGCTCAACCTTTCAAGAATATGTTCTTAGAAGGGTTTGTTGTTGTTTGGAAAATGCTTTTTTTGAAGTAGAAGAAGGCCCAATGTATGGAGCAGTAATCGCGGATTAAATGAACGTAAGTATAAAATGTCATTTTATGGTTCAAAACCGGCGTAATTTTACCCTAAACTTTAAACGTGTTTATCTCGAAACTACATTTTTCAAAAAGTTTGCCATGATTTCTCAAGTTCTACTTGACCGATTTACTGCAAATTTTCTGTGAGTGTTCTAAATACATGTCTTTATCGTACTAACTATTATTATAAAAAAATAATGTTTTTTACTATTTTTAAATTTTCGGACAGCCGGAATTTAGCAAAAAAAATCCACCTTTTTTTAGTTAGTACGATAGCAGCATTCATCTAAATTAATAATTTTTTTTTTGTCAGATCATCAGAAGGGTTGGAATCGTGGCAAACTTGGGGCGCCATTTTTTTTTAAACCCTACTTCAACAACCTATAAAATTTACAGTTTTTAATTTTTTGACTTTTTTTATTTTTTATGTATTCTTTAAACATGAATAAATATCTTGTGAAAAAATGGATAGTAAAAATATTTTTAGTTTTTTATTTATAGCAGCTGAAAAAACACCTCAAATTCATGCTTCTACACTAGAATACCCCCTTAACTCAACTATTCATCTCATCATTCATACACATTAATTATCACCCGACCTACGAGTGTGTGCAAAATTGGAAGTTGATCGGTTATATTTTCTACTTTTTAGTCTATTATAAGCTTTCCGCAAATTAGTGTTGGCCGCCATTTTGAATTTGAAATGACGCCACATAACTAATTGTGTTCTACCTGTCATATCCTTTCATTTGATACCCATGTCAGAGGGCCGCGGAGCACAATTTCAAAAATCGGCCGCCATTTTGGAACCGCCATCTTGATATTTTTACAAAATGGCCAGATTGCATTGTCATCCAAACTAAACGTGTATGCAAAATTTCAGCTCTATCCGAAACCGGGAAGTGGGTCAAATTTAACTTCAAAGATTTGATCAGTCAGGATTGAAGTTAAATAAAAGAATTTAAAAATAGGAACAAATCTTAACTCTAGGAACAATTTACAACTGAAGAACAAAGGATCTTGGGTATGAGTCTTACCATCATCAGTAAGGACCACGAAACACCGGATCATAGGTACATTGTATATAAAATTATTAGTGCGTCGGTAAAAATTGTGGACCTGGAAAAGGAAAAACTAACAAAATTTCTTTTTTTTAGCTATAAGCTAATTTTATTAATTTATCAGTTGTTTTTTTTTTGCCTTGCTAACATTGATTGTATTGATTAACTTTTGGATGTGTCACTAATGTTGTTGTTGTTTCATACACCACTTATTCATCTTGTTAACGTGTAGTGATAATTGGGGGTCGAACATGTAAGAAAAGATAACGTCGTGGTACCAGGGCGGGTTTTTTCAGAACTTTGTTTAATGTTTTTTTTTGTTTTCCTCAAATGCAATGTTGTTATCGCTTAATTCCCACAACTTTACTTATTAAGGTCAAGAAATATAACTTAAATAAGAATTTTGCAATTGCTAATTCCTTTTCAGAACATATTTGTTTTGATGCCAAGTACTTTGACTGCTTTTAATGTGATTATTTTTTATTTAACTACACTTAATTAGAGTTAGTAATTGTTAATTGTTCTCTTATTAATCGGTGTAATGAATTAAACTAATTGTTGTAAAGAACAACTGAGTTTATGGTGGGAAAAAGGGATATGTATGGGTTGGGCTGCGAATTAGATATTTGTAGGTTAATGTACTGCTACGTGCAAGACAGGATGACATAGTGGTTTCCGATGTTCCCCGTCTAGCCGAACTTTCGTTTTCAGGTACCCTCATCGTTCTCCTAAGTCCACCGCGTTCGCTGCAAAAAGGGGGGGGGAAGCACACATGCAGCTAAGTGCTGGTGCATGAGTGTTAGGTGGTACCTCCGGAGTCTATCATCCACGAACTCTCCGACGAGTCAGCGCTCGTCTTGAGGTTTAGGGTACCGCCTAGCAAGATGTTTTTGACGGCTCTGTCGAGATTTTCGT
Organism: Thereva unica; assembly: GCA_949987705.1. Classification (NCBI taxonomy): domain Eukaryota; kingdom Metazoa; phylum Arthropoda; class Insecta; order Diptera; family Therevidae; genus Thereva; species Thereva unica. The sequence continues at coordinate 122,336,028 of OX465282.1, read as the reverse complement.
GTGCCCTTCAAATTGAAGTTTTTGGGTGTGAATCCGAAGCAAGCCTTTTCGGGCAACCAGCCTAGGGTTCATATGACAAAATGACCAGTGGCGTAGCGTGGATTTCTGCCACCCGGGGCGAACCATAAATTTGCTGCCCCCTACTTTCGAATTGAATTGGTACCACTTGTTCTATTAGTAAGATAGCTAGATTAGATCTGTAGAGCTAGATTAATATCAACGTGGACATTGTAGATTTTCAATAATTTTTAATCAATGAATCGAAAACCCAACTTGAATTTCAAGTAATTTTCAATACAAGAATTCAAGGCATCATGTAAACGCAATGAATGTTCGGTATAGGGCGCGCCAAAATATATGGGAATTTTACGCGCAGGCGAGGAAATGACAACTCCACATACATTAACATTCCATGTATGGAAAAAAATTCAAGCGCACATGCATTTTAATTTCCCTTTTGAAACTATCGTTTACCGGGAACAACACTCCACCATAGCATCTGACCAGGCCAAGAGTCGTAGTGAGACGGATTAAATTGTGATTGAAAATATAAATGAGCGGGTGATTTGAGCTTAAGCTAAACTCTTCTCTGTCCAATATCTGGAGGTTTCATTTCCCATCATCGTAGCCCAATACTATTACAGGGGATTTTACCGACAAATGCGGCAGCTGTTGGAGCCCTTCTCAAACTTCAGTATTTACAGCCCGCATCATAAAAGAAGGGAATCTTGAAATCGCTGTTTCCATGCACATAGAGGGTCTCATACAAGAGAGCAACGTCACTCTGTTTGTCCATTCAGAAGTACACCAATGAGAAATTTAACATACGAGATTAATTTTTTTGGCGAAACTTGCTTTATTTCTTGAGATAATTGCGAACGAACTTACAACAAAACTACAATTCAACTGAAAATAAACAACTGAATCATTTTTTCATCACAATCTAACCGACTGATTTATTCACATTTTGGCAATTCGCTGTCAGCTGCCAATGGACACCTATCGTGTTTCATATGCGCGCTCATTTCCCTTCTTTTATGACACGGACTCTAATCATAAGGAATATAAGTAAAGTAGACGTAACTTCCACTGAAGTAGATGTAACATCCACTTACCTTCATATTGGTCATACAGGGCCGGCGTTTGGCTTTTTTGCACCCGGTGCAGCATGCCATATACATATTGCGCCCTCTTCATTTTTGTTTATTTTCTGATGGCAGTAAATGAAAGCCATTTCACTCCTCAGCACCAGCTACAAAACCTTCACAATCCTTGTGAAACAAAAACTGGACCTATAGCGGAAGGCTTTTTAAGAGAATATCAAGCTGGGATTAGGATAAACAGATCAACATCGCACCAACTGCTGACCTTAAGGGAAATTCTGGAGAAAACCTGGGAAAGGAATGTAGATGTATATCTACCAGATATTTGTCGACTTTCAACAGGCATATGACTCAATAAACAGAGAGAGGCTATACGAAATCCTATCGGAAATAGGAGTCCCCTCAAAGTTGGTACAACTGGTCAAATGCGCAACAAAAGCTCACTGGCGAAAGTAAGGATCCAAGATGTTATAACAGAAGAGTTCGAAGTACGACAAGGACTTAGACAAGGAGATGGATTAGCCCCCATGCTTTTCAACTTGGCCCTAGAATGGGTGATACGAAAAACGCCAGTCCGGAGAAGTGCATCAATAGCTACACAATTCGTACAATTACTTGGATATGCGGATGACTTGAACATCGTGGGAAGGTCCTTTTTGCCAACAAAAGAAGCTTATGTCGAATTAAAAGAGGCGGCAAAGGACATAGGCCTGAAGATAAACGAAAAAAAAACGAAGGTGATGCAACAATCCTGAGCAGCAAAATTAGCAGACTGAGACTAGCCGGCCACGTAATCAGGATGGAGGACAATCGTATCCCAAAACGGCTTCTAGCATCAGAAATTTCGGGAAGTAGGCCCGTAGGTAGACCCAGGAGGAGGTGGATAGACTCTGTAACGGCATCTGAAACTGGAGACATGCTGCAAGGGCCCGTCAAACTTGGAGAAATGGCCAGGAGGAGGCCAAGCCTCGATTTGGGCTGTAGCGCCATTGAATGGATGGATGGAAGAAAATGGAAGCAGGGCGTGTAGGAGTATTTTGTACCGTAGCTTCATTTTTTTATATGACCTTAGGAGTAACCCATGTCGTTCAGGGCATGGTGTCTAGTAGTAAGCTTGGTTTGAAAAGGAGAATAGGAAAGGTTAGAGGGAGTCTGGAGAGTGTAGAAGAAAATTACGATGAACCTCACGTTTGAACTCTAAGGTGTTGTACGAGTTCGGAAATAGCAGTCAGATAATTCCACAGTCGAATTGTTCTATTCATAAACGAACTTCTAATATTGTGCGCGAACGAGGGGTTCTAGGGTGAGCCGAAGGGTAGAAGATCAACTTGAACTTTGGTGCAGTTTTATGCAACTTGAAACTAAATGAATCTTGTCAATCTACTGATAAAATCTACTGATACCTTCACACACAAATAAACACGAACCAGCTTCGAGATTCTATCTATCTGTTGGAACTAACAACCGAATAGAAATCCGTGTTGGGGCTGTTAAGCTGAAAATAATAGCCGGCTTAATTATTATCGATTAAAACTCATATCAACTCTATCAACTGAGTGAACACTTTAATTTGAATTAACTTTACTCCAAAAGTACTAAAAAAATATTTATTGAACCACTAACAGTAAGCCTTTCGAGCTGAATAGTGAATACACCGAACATGGTCAAGTATCAAGGTCCACTTGTGTTCTTCTCTTTCTTCCTGGTGTATACTCTAGTAAAAGTGGTAAAATTTTAATAATTATTAATAAGGATTAAAATTGGATCATCATATAATTCACAACAGAATTCCGAAGTAATAGTGAAAATAAAGAATTTCGAGTGCTTCCCAAACCTGGATTGGGTCAATGTGACGTGCAAATTAAGGGCAGTTAGCTGGAAGAAGAGCCTGGTCAATATTAATGGAGAACTGAAGCAAGATCTTAACAGAATTACAGTAAAAAACTATGAAACTTTTTTTTTTTAAATTTAATTTTATTGTTGCAAGATTCACGCTCAGGCATATAAGCGTTATACCAGCTATCAACCATTTCCCTTAAAAATGGAGTTTGAATTCTGTCCCATGTTAACTGGAAGTAGTAAAAATTACTACTTTGCGCCACTTATTCATGAGCTAGTGAATAAATTCACGAACTTAAATCACACCTGTCCGTTTCATAAAGTAAGTGATATTCTCTTGATTCAGGGTTCTATTTTTTTTTTTTTTTTTTTTTAATTTTTAGGGTGAACAAGTATTCGCAAAAGATTTGGACTTTCAGCCATTTGATTTTATAAACTTAAATGTCGGAGCTGCTGGAGCTGGAAGATATAGGCTTAATATAAGTGTTTATGGAAACGGAGCCACAACTAGAGGTGCGCTTTTCGTTGGTTATTCCGATATTGAAGAATAATAGTATTAGTTAAAAAATATATTCATTCGGTTTTTGATTAATAATAACGAGCACTAATAATAAGGTAAAAATGTTTCTTTATGTATTCGCCTTTACACCAAAATCCCATTCAGTCTCAAAGTACTGTCGTCGTTTTCATCAAATCCGCTTTCAAATGCATCGATTGGAACAGCTTGAAACCGAACACGTGCCATTGAGAAACATACATCTTTTCCAAGCGTCATACATACGATGGCTGAACCACCAGCGTTCGTATTCGAAGTGACTTATCCGAGGAGTTCCCGATTCAAACGGGTGCCCGACAGGGAGACGTCGCTTCGCCACTTTTCTTCTAGATTGTGATCGATGTGATTATGCGTGAAGCATTCGATGGACGACTCGGAGTTCGATACGAAAACGACAACTTCGTAACCGACTTAAATGTTCGCCGACGATAGCGCTGTCTTCGCCGACACGGATACCGAATCTTATACGACATGTCCCGCAACGCCCAATGTTCACCTCGATGGAACCCAAATCGAACAGGTTCTGATGTTCAAATATTTGGTATCATGGGTTCAGGAAACGAAAGTGGCATCGACTGCCGACTTTTCCCGTCGCATCGGCCATTCGTCTCGCTCAATTATTGCATATGGAAACGAACAAATATTACCATCACAACGAAAGTACGCATTTACCGAACGTTGATCCTTCCGACTTTTCTTTATGGATCTGAAACGCTGACACTACTCAAACCGGACTTTGAGAAGCTCGAGGTCTTCCAAATGCGATGCTTGAGGCAGATCCTCAGTGTCTCACTCCGCGATCGCCTTAAGCGGGACAGTTCGATAAAGATGCGATTAGCAGACACTGATCGAAGAAGAAATGCAAAAACGTCGACTACGGTGGTTTGGACCAGGGATGTTACGAATGTTCGCATTCGCATTCGCTTATGCGAATGATTCGCATCATTTTAAACATTCGCATCGACATTCGCATTCGCATCAAGCAATGCGAATGCGAATGAAGACCAAGCAGGCGAATCACTTTTTTCAAAATCTTCCAACACATATGGCTCTAGTTTAATATATGTAAGCCTAAAGCTACAGATTTGTAATTACATTAGTATAGTGTATATAAATGTGAGGGGAGGGGAGCTTTCGGTGGATTTTTTTTCAAAAAATCCAATTTTTTTTTTTTGTTACTTTGAACATCTAAGAATACAGCAAAAATAGTTTCAAGAGTTTGCTGTATTCTTAGATGTTCAAAGTAACAAAAAAAAAATTGGATTTTTTGAAAAAAATCCACCGAAAGCTCCCCTTAATGACGATTTCAATCAAAGTTTCCGGAGTAAAAACAAATGATAGAAAAAAATGCTTGGGATAAAAGATGTTTATTTTCATCCCAGGAATCTGAATCTTGCATAAAAAATAGGGGTTGCCATTTAAAAAAAAAAGTTACCCCCCCCGGGTCAGGGGGTGGAAGAGAGGGGGTGCGCACTATACCCAATCGATGTCCCCCTCCATATCAGACATCTTTTGTATAACAGGTTTCCCTCTGTCACCCCTCCTTTGTTCAAGAATTGCGTGTCAAGTTTTAAAAAAACACCCGGTATATGAGCCCCTTAGGAATCGCCTCATGGGTGAAAAAGCGGCAAAATTGCTTTTTTTGAAATACAATATTCCTCTCTTAAACTTTGATTATTAAATTTTTATTTTTTTCATACCCTATTATTATATTATATTTTTTCATACCCTATTATAAGTAATAAAAATAATGACTTAATTTAATTAAAGTTTTTTAATGCTATTCCTAAACATTCGCATTCGCATTCGCACATTCGCATTCCGAATATTCGCATTCGCATTCGCGAATATGAAAAATATGGCATTCGTAACATCCCTAGTTTGGACATGTTTGCCGAATGGATGATAACCGCTTGCCACGTAAACTTCTCTGACGAGTCCGTCACGCAGCTAGCTGGTCAAAGAAGAAGAAGTGTCAAAGAAGAAGAAGAAGCGTCAAAGAAGATTAATTTATCATCACAAGTGTAAACCAATAGCGCCAGGTGACCCTACGCTACGTAATTTGTTTATAGACTGATTGGAGTGTGGCCATCAGTGTTTTCAACAAGTTTAAAAGCCTCAATATAGTCGAAACGCCTTCTATCTATGATTCGTTACATAATGGTAAGATCCGTAGAAGCTCGCCAAATAATATCTTTAGCGACATCCATTCATTGATATTAGTTTCCTATCAAAACCTTGATGTTGATCCGCAATGAGATAACAGGTGCTTATTTTGTGCGCCAAGCCTTCTGTTGGTCTCAACTCGCGTACCAATAGGAGAAGTCCGTTTATACGGAGTCTTTTGTGTCTTTTGACACTAAGGCTGTATTGATTCTATGTTCACTGCCGATCAATGGCCATTTTTGGTGGTCTCTGGAGGGCATCATAACAAAAGCATGGCCCCAAGGGTGAATTATATCTTCTCTCCTGTGGTGCTTTACTGTGAATGAGCTCCTAGAACGACTGGTTAATATTTAGTTGGGAACCGCTCGGAAACCCGCTGTCAACACTCACGTTTGAAAAGCCAAAAGGCAGTTGCGAAAGATGAATAAAAATATAAAGCTATTTGACACCGCAGTTGTTATTTCACATATCCACAGCCGGTATAAGTTGGAGGATTAGAAAGTTGTTTGCTACTCTTGTGACTGCTCCTGAAACGCATAAAAAGCAGCACCCATTGTGAGGACTTGCAATGCTAAAAAAGAAATAGAATTGGTATGGGAAATCTGTCATGTCGCATACTGCAGTCAAATCTAAATCTATCGGTACAATTATTATAATATTAGTAAAACAAGTAAACGCGTTGGCAACACAGATTGTCATAGGGGAAGTCCCTAAACGTGGCATGCGCGCATTGCTTTGTGTGGTCTCATTTGATCAATTTGGTTATTTATTTGATTGTTATTTGTTGTGTCCTTGAGCAATGATGAAAGATATGGTTGAACAATTATTTACTTGATTTGGACCGCTCCCCACTATCGTGCCATTCTCGGTGCAGTCTCATGCCACTTTCGCTCCACTCAAATATTTTTAGAAGGGTATTCAAACTTTCGTTCCTCTTCAAGCTCCATGTCAGTCACACTCCGATACCGATCAATCCAAAAGAATAATCTATCGGCCCAGTCTCATGCTAGTCTCGGTCCAGTGAAATATATTATAGGAAAACTAATCGGCGTATTCACATTTACTCACGTGCCTGTCGCACTCCGATATCAATCAACCCAGTACAGTTCAGTACCGAGACTGGCATGTGACTTTTTTTTATGGGCATGGTCAAGCTCAGGAATCACCCTTTGGACCACTAGACCGTCATGTCGTTCAACTCATGGTGCAATGTCTAGTAGTAAGCTTGACCTCAAAATATAAAAAGGATAGGAAAGATTAAGGGTAGTCTGGTGGCTGCATAAGTAGAAGGCAGTGAGCCTCGCGTTTGCACTACTGGGTGTTATATGAGTGCATCCATTTTTTAACAGCCGGGTGAGTCACAACCATCAGGGCCAGCGAGAGAGTAGGCCAAGAATGGCACGATGGTGTGAATATAATGAGATTTTATCAGGGTGAGATTGACCTAAGACTCTACCGGGAACGACACGATAGTATGGAACGGACCTTATTCGTAGAGAATTTGCTTTTTTTTATGGCTCTAGTCGGAAAATAGTGAAGATAGAGAGAGAAGTGAAGGAAGGAGCTGCCACGACCAAGTCGCGATATTTTATTCCACCTACCTCCAATCATTACTATAGCGACTGTGACATCGGGGCAGCGAGAAACAACTGACTGATCTGTTATGCTTCCTGAAACGAGTTGAATCTCATGGAGCGGGGAAGGACTAGGAAAGGCTATGACAGAAGGAATCCGGGATGTAAAAACGGAAAAAGAAAGAAGAAAAGTTATGTAGGCGGGGTAAGTGGGAAAGGCGAAGGATCGTGGGGTGGCCGTATTCGAACCCATGACCTCTGGGATGGTGGCCAGACGCCCTACTCCATAGGCTACCGAGGCCCCGGGTTGTTCGGTTATATGAGAGTGGGTCAAAATCAAATTGCAGGATTTCTTTACATACAAGATTCAAGATCAGGTGAAGCTTGTATAACGCGAATAAAGATGGCCGCTCCAGCTCAACCTGGAGCAGAAAAAAATCCGCAAGTTGCATCCATTGAGACTTTTTGACAGCCCTTTGGGGTCGTCCATTAATTACGTGAGGCTTTTAGGGGGGAGGGGGTCGAGCAGAATCTCACCAAATCTCACGTGAGGGTTCGGCAAATATCACGTAATTATTGTTTAAAAAAACAAACATTGTAAAATTGCCGGTAGGCAGTGGCCTGTCAGACCAGGTCTGCCGTCACGACTAAGCTTGACTCAGTCTAACTGAGGGATGATACTTCAGGTGTCCGGCTGACAGGCCGTGGCATGCAGGTAAAGTCATGATTCCCGACAGACCCGCAGGCGAAAACGACTGCTTACCATAGCAGGTTATTAATTCATGTGCAAAAATGTATTTGTCCTCAACGAAAGCTTCAAGACGCCTCGAGACTTACGTCGTGACCAACCGCGAACAAGCGCGAACGCGAGTGAGGATGGTTTTCATGCCTAGCTCGCGTCTTGCTTTCCGTTCCGAGTGGATACGGCGTAAATTCATACCGTCAATTCACGACTCAAAAGTAAATAGAAGTTCAGGGGGGTTATCCTGGAATGCAATTCGAAAGTCATCAAAATCGAAAATAAGAAAATGGTATCCCCCAATGCGAATTCGAATTAAATTTGTCCGTTAGTCATCGGATTTCAGTCCGTGAGTAAAGCCATTGACGGATGCCTTGAATTTATTTGTTCGTTTTAAAATATTTTAAAAACTCTTTACATATTCCTGAAACAATTGTTCGCATTAAAATGTCTAATTAAGTTGATAAATGAAGTTGATTGGCCGAAAATAATTTCGTTTCGAATATTTATGAGACAATAATTTCAATACGATGCGAACGCATTCAGCGATACAAAAACTAAACTCCATCGCAACTGGTTTCCGTTTGCTTCTCACTTTCGAATCGCATTCCAGGATAACCCCCCAGATCTTCAGGCACGAACTGACGATAAATGCGATTTTTATCAGCTCTCTTGAACTACAGGCCCCATACATTTAGCGGCTGGTGAGTGTATGGTGATACTTGGCCTCAAGGCGAAAACTCTCAGTCCACGGCCTGCCGGCGACCTGTGTGTAAATTGGGGTCTTAAGATATGGGTAAATCCTACACAATAAATTTTACTCGATTGTTTAACCTCCACTGACTAGCCAAACGCGCGACTCATCAAATGCTGGAGAGTAAGAGCCAAGTAACACTGACTCACGAAAAGCCATCAGAATTTAGAACTGCAAGAAGGCACTCGCTGAATTTTAGCGTAATGGAAATGCTTGTTGATTGAGCGTTTTGGTAGTTGTGTATCCACTCCACTACAAGCCTTTCACTTCGAATTCTTATCAGCTGATGGCATTTCATTTTAATGTAAACTAGTTGGGATGTGGGTTTGACCCCTTCGGTCTACACGATTAACTTCCCAGTATGATGAACGAAGATGGAATAAACTGACCTCTTACAAAATAGTTATACGTTTAGCACTAGTGGAAAATTGGCTAGTATCAGAACTGATGACAAAGCAATCCCGAGAGAAGCTAGTTCAAATAACTATAATAATATTAAATCCACAAGATTTTTCTAGAGAATTTGTGTTTTCTTAACTTTAGCAAACAAACATTTCCTCTGTATTTCGTTCGCTGCACTAAAGCGGGTGTTCAAATTCGTATTGAGCGGGCTGAAGAGCCATTGACAAACTGAGAAGCGAATGACTTCATTTGGAAATTCCAAAGCTTTCCGGAGATATTAGCAAAACTGTAACTGTTAAGTACTTGTCAGACTTGACCAAAAAGAACAAATTTTGCGGTAATTTTCTGCAACTGTATCACTCTTAGATTCACTTGGGGAGGGCCTGTACTCTCTCTATGCGGTTTCTTTGGCTTTAATTGCGGTCAAACACTATTGATTAAACCATCCACCTGGCCTAGGCTTGGTGGATTTGGCAGAATGGGGAATGAATAAGCGCATTTCGCCCAATATTGTAATACACACAGGGGCACAGTCGGCATCACGATTCTGTAAACACAGATCCCAGACTGTGATTTGGAAGAAGCGAAAAAGCCACAGCCAATTGGCTTTCTCATAATGCCAAACAGTCCTTCTAGGAGCTAGTATGGTTGATGATTGGTATGGGGAGTTTGTCCTGTCCAGATAGTGGTCTGAGTTGTCTAGAGGCGAATCAACTTCGACGAAGTACAGCGTTGGGTGGGAGGTAAGAAAAAGATCAAGGAGGTGAGCCCCTTGGTCTGAAGCGTCAGGAACTCGTGAGGCGCAGTTAACCATTTGATGTAGGTTATTAGTCTCGACTTCCCGGCCAGAAACACTGGTGCCATTCGAGTAATTCAGCTAATTTTCGTTTTGAACGTGGAAATCACCCGCAACAATGATTTCACACTACGGATGTCAGGATGGGAGTTTTGAGATACGCTAGGAGATAGCGTCAAATGCTAATGAAGTGGTTTCATCATTTTTAGAGCGAGGTAGTTAAACTCAGGCGATGTACTGTTATACACTTTCTTATAAGGTTCGTCTTTCCTTAATGAAATTCCCCTATGAGGCAAGAGTTATGCACTAGAGCAGGGGTTCCCAACCTTGTGCCCGCGGGCGCATATGTGCCCACGACGATATTTAATTGTGCCCGCGACAAAGTGCTAAAATACGTAAAAAAAACAAATCTTAAAAATAAAAAAATTTTAAAAGTTACTTTAGTTTTAAAAATCTTGCTAGATGTAGTGAGAAATTTGCTAAATTGGCTACACTAACATCTGTCCACGCGAATTAGACCTTTAGACCCTAACTTTGTCGGTTAGGTCCCACCATTTGGTTGCATTTTTATTGTTTTTCTCGCTAAGTAGCTTTGAGTAAAACTGACTTACTTAGTACGAAAAGCAATAAAATCGCGGCCAAACCGCCATCCAATATGAAAGAAGCCTTACAATCATGTCTTTCCCGGCGTCTTTATTGTATTATTAGTATAATATAGTTGTCACAGCGAGCGGTCGTTGTAAACTCTTACTGTGCTACCAATGTGTTGTGTTGTTTTTAAATCCGACTTGTGCCCGCCAGTTTGTTTTGCAATCTCGAATGCGCCCGCACCACAGAAAGGTTGGGAACCCCTGCACTAGAGTGTACCCGATTGTCATAACCATCGAAGCTAACGGAAAGCTTTATGCTGGAGTGTTATGCTTCGTAAAAGAAGGAGTCTCGTCAACTATCCGATGATTGTTATGACATTTGTTGAATCTATTGTTGCTACTGGTTTTGATAACACTTTTGCGTTAGCTATCACTACAACTGGTTTGAAAATTTATGATTTTTGTTTTTACACTGATTAATGCACACACACACCCAGGAGCAATATTGCAGGCCAAAGCCGCAAGGGCTCTATTTCTACTGCCGAACCCAGCTTAATACTAGACATTGCATGATGTAAAGTACGACCTGACAAACTATAGTAGTTCAAATGATGACTTTTGAGCTTGGGTTTTCACATAGAAACAAATAACAGATTGGTTATGACATTTAACGAACCGAAACCTTTCATTTTTCTCCAATTTACTATTTATCATCTCGAAATCAAATCACGCTCATTTTGATGCTGGGGAGCAAATCAATTTCATAACGATATCATGCGCAGCTGCTTTAAAATTGGGAACTAGAAGAGCTCATTGATCACTTTGAATAATGATGGAATTATCTAATTATGGAACTTAATAATTATTTTAAATATTTTAAAAAGGATTTACAATGCGCCATTAACAGCACACATTTCGTGCTGAAGAGTCAACAGAAGGAACATGCTTAAAAATAAAGTCCTACTTGTGTTCTTCGCTTTGTTTCTAGAATATACTCTAGTTCAAGTGGTAAAATTTTAATCATTATTAATTTTATTATTAAATTTTAATCAAATACTCTGCAAACAGAATTCGAAAGTATTGGTGAAAATAAAGAATTTAGAGTGCTTCCCAAACCTGGATTGGGTGAACATGACGTGCAAATTGAAAGCACTTAACTGGAAGAAAACTCTGGTTAATATCCAGGCAGAATTGCAGCAGGATATTAACAAACTCACGGTGGGGAAAAATGTGTTTTTAACTTAATTACTTTATTTTTTTAATTTTATTTATTCAAGGTACAAACTCAGGTATTTAAGCGATATAACGACTATCAACCATTTCCATTAAAATTTGATTTTGAGTTCTGCTCCATAATAAGTGGAAGTAGTAAAAATAACTACATTGGCCCGCTTATTCACGATGTAGTTAACAGGTTCTCGAATTTTAATCACACCTGCCCTTACCATAAAGTAAGCGATATTCTACTTGTTAACAATATTACAATTTTTTTATGTAAATTTTTAGGGTGAACAACTTCTAGTAAAAGATTTGGATTGGCAGCCATTTGATTTTATAAATATGAATATCGGAGCTGCTGGAGCTGGAAGATATCGGCTGAATGTAAGTCTTTACGCAAACGGAGAAAAAACTAGAGCCGTACTTATTGCTGGTTATGCTGATATTCAAGACGAATAGTATTAGTTGAAAAAAACGTAATAGCTGTTTTTTTGATTTAACAAATAATTTTTCAAATACAAATGCTAAGAAAAAATATCGCGGATTAATAAATCGGAGACAAATCCAAGACTCCATTGTCAAAACTCACCACATTCAATATAAATAGGAAATATTGCAGCAACTTACCTGGAAATAAGAAAAGAAATAGATTAATTTAATATTATTTAAATTGTAAAAAAAAAAAAAAAAAAAAAAAAAAAAACAAATTATATTTTTTGGAGCTAATAAAAAATCGAATATATTCATTGTTGACCTGAACTTAACCCAAACTGGGAAAATGCATTTGGAAAATATTCTTGAGCTTTGTACGGGCATTTCTCTACTAATTGAAAATCGATTTCCCAGGCAGATTTTATATATTAGGAGTTATTATTACGGAGTTCTGTATATCAATAACGATGATATGTTGTCTACTCTAGACTCGCTACAGCGCATATAATGAAATATTTGATTATATGCAATTTAAACACCCCCAAACACAGTCCCATGTCGTGTCCAGGTTCCAGAATACCAAATCTTACGACAGATAAAATCTTCAGTATTCAAATTACCTAATAAAAAATTCATAAGTTAAACTGGAATTCAGTAAACGTGTTCATACATCAATCACAGCCATAATTTTAAAAAGATTTTTGATATACAAAAGTCCCAAATGTTGTCCTCAAAATTTTAAAACAGCCCCCTGGTTCAATTCAAAAATTGCGCCTTTATATTTTGCATTGGTCAAAGTAATCCAGTTTTCTTCTACACACTCTCAGTTTTAACTGTACAGTTCTATTTGTACAGTTTTATCTATTGATATGTCAGATAAATTGTACAGTTAACTGTTTGTTCTACACACCAAACGATATAACTGTACAGTCCGACTGTACAGTTAAATTTCACCGTTAAAACTGAAGGTGTATAGCGGGCCTAAGTTTATACTGTGAAACAGAAAGCCACGGCGGGAAGTGGATGCAGAGATAAGCAGGCGAGCGCCTTTTGATTCACTTTACGCACTGAATAACGTGACAGAGTCGTTTGATGTAACAGCACCCTAGAAAGCAATTTTGTTGTTGTTTGAAGTTGTTAAATTAGAATAATTTCAAAAAACATTCACTCGGTGAGAACGTTAGTACTTGTGATTATTAAATCTAAAAAGATTTCAATCAAGAGTCGCAGGGCATTTAAATTGAGGCCGCGGTACGATTTACCGTCGTGTAAGGGACAAATGTACTGCTTAGGTTTTGTTCAACTCTAACCTACCAGCTTACCAGCTTCTATAATGAGTTGAGAACTTTGGTCTTTACTTTCGAAGATTTTAGAAAATTCTTAGCTTAAAAGCCAAAGACAAATTATCGAAGAGTACGTTTATATCGCACATATTGTAACGGCAAATAGGACGAACTAAGCCTAAGAGTTAGGGCGCCTAGCTTCTTCACTGCACGATTCATCATTCAACATAGCATCTCCGCGGAGCTGGTCAAATGGGCTACACTACAACACTATATCAAGCGAATCATTGTGCATGTATGGGAGCAGGAGCCGATGCTAAAAGATTGGAAAAGGCATTCCAAAATGGCCGAATCCAATGTCTCATCGTCATCATATGCGCTATGTGCATGAAGCCAAGTGGCGCCAACTAGTGGAAAGTGTATAACTATTGAACCGACATGCGGCAATTGTTTTCCTTTGAATACATTGAAGTGGGTGTAAAAAGAGAAGAATTTTTTTGCAATATTTGTTAGATTTATATGAATATATTTTATCATCAATATTTTATATTTAAAGATATGAGTTTGGGCATATTTCGATATAAGGGGTGTTGATAATGTGTTTGAATAGTAATATAAACAGAGGTTTAAAAAGAGACATTATTGTTGTTACATTATGCCATAATTTATTTTATTATGAATACAAGTTCAAAAACGAAGTAAGAAACTTAGTAAATTAGAGAAATAAGAAACTGTTGCATTATTGCTGTTACATTATGTTATAATTTACTTTAAATTATAATGAATACATGTTGAAAAATGATATACAAAAATTAAAAAATAGTAAGATAATATAATAAAACCTAAATGAGAGCTTATCCTTCTACATCAGTTTGTTTATCAGATTGTATAATAGGTGGTTGCAAATTTACTATAAGACACAAGCCATGAAAATAATGTCATCAATGTAAGGCAATTCAGAGATGTTAATTTTAGACAAAATTCGGTACGTTTTTATCCTTTGCATAATTCTCTCAATATGAATCCTGATTCTAGCCACTTGTTGAGTCTCTTTCACTTGTTCCGCTGTGAAGGTATTGTTTATAAGGAAAGGAGACATCACAACTAGTATTTCTTGGCCAGATTCATCGACAGCTGTTTTAATTTCAGGAAACCCCGTACTTCTGCAAGTACTAAATCGACCGGTTCTAACAATTCCAAAAACCCACTGTAGTTCGTAATCTGTGCATCAGTTGTTCTACCCCCGAAAGCTTTAGAAACAAATGAAACCATTCCGTTTGGTGTGCAACCAACTAATATTTTAATAGTAAACCGTTTTTTATAATGAGAGTAAAAGAAAACACGCTGCGGTACTTCAGGTGGTTGTTCAACTGGAAAATCAGTACAGTCAATTATAACTCGACAGTCCGGATAAGTTTTTTTGAAAATTTCAGACATTGTAAATGAAACAGACTGTTTTGTAGGCCAAAACACAAAGTTTATACAAGCTCTAGTTAGAAATTGTAAGATAAAATAAAAAATTCGTGAAACTGTAGTCCTGTGAACACCGAACAAAACTCCAATGGCTGAGAATGTAAGTCCGAGTCTCATTTTTATCAAACAGATAAAAAGGCGATTTTTCTTATCAATTTTGCAATTCTTCGAGTCAACGAGGATTCTTAATAAAAGTTCAAATGTTGCAAAATTCACTCCTCCTAGATCGAGTAAATCTTGGTCTTTCTTTACTGAGCTCATCCCATGAAATCCGCCTGGACAGCTGATTAGCGAATCACCACTATCGCCATCTGCATTTGGTCCAACCATTGAATCACAATATTCTATGTGATTTCCGCAACATTTATCAGCGACTTTGATTTTCGGTGGGGGACGCACTTGGTTGTAGTTGAAATTTGCCTGAGTTTCCGCTTCGCATGTATTGTTTTCCTTTCTAAGGTTGCATATAAAAACGTTGCACTCATTGGGGACATCCAGGAAGTCGACCTGAGTACCTTAGTCCTTGAACAGAGGTATTTCATCTAAATGGTGAATATCAACTGTTGTTGGCTGCACTTCGATTGAGCCTACAGGCGCACTGACGGACGAGACAGCGTCGACAGGAGTTGACGGCGACCTTTTTAGTGCTCGTTGAAACCTACAAGTTAAATCATATTTACAATCTTCATATACAATTTGAAAATATTTATGTATAGTTTTAAAAAATACATTTCTTGTTTACGCTTCAATGCCTCTTCATTTTTCACGTTCCAACAGTTCTCAAATGGAAAAATTGATGGAACAAAATTGGGACTATGAGGGTGATCAGATTTTCCGTTTCCAATGAAATGTCTGCTGCATAATCTACTACGATTGTTGGGTTCCCATGATGGCCCATTGAAACTTAAAAATACATGAACATTACATGAGATTCGCAACAATCATCAATATTCAAATACATAATGTGAATTGGGAATGAAAAATTTTATACTTACTTTGTTCGTTTCAACAATTTGATCCATTTTTCTCTTTGTTCAATTTTATTTGGATTTTTTGGAAAGCAATAAAATTTCGTACCAGGGGAATTTACGTTGTTGTTTTTACATCCAACAACGCAACAACGATTATCTGGTTTACGACGCACAAACGGATATTTGACCAATCTGGGCGGCCAAAAGTCAATTTTTCAAATCTTATTGTACATGACAAAAAATACTCATACGAATTAAAAACATGTCTGGCAGCACTAGCTAAGTGTTAAAGCAGCGCATATATTATATTTCTTCGAATATTGTTGAACGGAATCTCATCTCGCGTCAGTGTTTATGTTCCTGATTTCGGCACGTTCACTTTTTAATAACTTTGAAAAGTCATATTTATTAGTTGGAGTTTATTTTGAGATTATTTGTGATGGATCCTGATAATTTAGGTAAAATACAATAAATTACAATACATTTTTGTGTGTAAACTTGCTTACTCAATTCAGTATATAATTTTGAAAATACACTCTTTCGTAAAGATATTTTTGAGCGTTTTACTAAGATAATTAAGGTTTTGTTATACTTCCGGGTTCGTCCCGGCCGTAATTCTTTAAGATATTAATAATTTAGATCTTTCTTTTATAAACTAAAAAAAAAGTTCCTGCTCCTATTCGCGACTTTCAAAATTTGGAGGGTATAAAAATGTTTGGAAAAAAGACCTAAAATGATCACTTCATTTTAACGTTCGGTATAATTAATTTTTATTTGTTGTAGGTTTACCAGGTGGTTCAGGGGTAAAAGTTGTAACTCGAAAACACTTGTTCAATCAAATGCAACAACAAAAATTGCTCAGTTTCGAACAAAAATTGTTTTTTTTGGAAAATTATAACGTGTGAAAGCTATATGGACACTCAAATTAATGATTTGAAACATAGATTTTCACATTTTAAATCTGAAATGAAACAAAGGTGGTTGAAATCCGGTAGAAAAGAGGAATTATTTTTAAAAAACAACAATTCTTGGTTGAATGGAACTTTCGAAATTCCTATTACGCAAAGTCGACCAGGCAGGCCACGCAAATCGTTTGAGGAATCAAGCGAACGAAGTAAAAGAAGAAAGACTGAAGAAATTCGCGCTACTATAGATGACGAAGTAATGATATATGCCGCGAAGTTGAAACTACAAACTAGTGGCAAAAGGGATGCTTCGCAAATTTTGAAGCAGATCACAACTTCTCCAACACGTGCGACAAAGTATAAAAAGGCATATTCTCAATCAATGCAAGATCAAATCGTACAAGTGACACCTGTACAAGCTTTGTCTATGTTCGTAGAAGCAGATTTAACTAGGCGGCAATATGAAGTTATTAGGAGTACAAATAAAAAAATGTATCCATGCTATAGCGTTTTACAAAGAGCAAAACAAGAATGTTACCCACCTAAAGATTCGTACCGTGTAACAAGTACTTGCGCCGAAACTAACTTACAAGCCCTTATTGATCATACAGTTACACGTTTATGTAATTATCTGAATGAGGTTCTCACAACTTTAAATGATACTGAAAAAAAAACTCTAAAAATTATTTGTAAATGGGGCTGTGATGGATCTCAGCAATCACAGTACAAGCAAAAGTTTGAGAACGATGCCGATTCTGACGCAAATATATTTTTGAGTTCTTTTGTGCCTCTTCAAATTGTTTGCGGCAAAGATAGTAGGAAAATTGTTTGGCAGAATCCCACACCATCTTCTCCCCGATTTTGCAGGCCGATAAGATTCCGCTTCCTTAAAGAAACTTCGGATGTTACCGAAGAAGAGATCAGATACGTTAAAAACGCAGTTAAGTCTCTAGCCAAAACTAATGTCTACCTAGGTGATAATCAATTTACCTTTGAACATATTTTCTTGATGACAATGGTTGATGGAAAGATTTGTTATGCCGCCACAGGTACAAAATCTACGAGTAAATGTTATATTTGCGGAGCAACTTCCCAAGATTTGAACGATCTTGAGTTAAAAAGGAATGTTGATGATAAGGCTCTTGAGTTCGGACTTTCAGTCTTACATGCCAGAATACGTTTTCTTGAAAGTATTTTGCATTTGGCTTATAAATTACCTGTACGCAAATATCGCAAACAAAAAACTGCATCTGAAAAAGCTACAGAAAATGAGAGAAAACGTGACATCCAGAAGAGGTTCCGCGTGGAGACCGGATTGCTACTAGATATGCCAAAAGCTGGATTCGGTAACACCAATGATGGTAACACCAGCCGCAGATTTTTTGAGAATCCACAGTTAGCTGCAGAAATAACAGGCGTCAGTTACGAGCTAATTTTCAAGTTAAAAGTGATATTGGATGCAATATCCAGTGGATACGAAATTAATATCGAAAAATTTGAGAAATACGCCTTTGACACTGCCAAACTGTATGTTGAACTTTACTCATGGCATCCAATGACTCCAACCATGCACAAGATATTAATGCATGGTGGAGTTATAATAAAAAATGCATTATTGCCCATAGGTCAATTATCAGAAGAGGCCGCAGAGGCCCGAAATAAACACTTCCGGTTATATCGCCAAAATTTTGCGCGCAAATTCTCAAGAGAATCATGTAACCTAGATGTATATAATAGATTACTTTTAAGTTCTGACCCCTTATTGAGCAGCATGAGACAAATAAAAAAACGAAAATTAAAGACTTTTACCGGATACCATTGAACTATTAATGTCCGCTGAGCCAAATACATCCGACCCAATGGAAAGTGATGAAGGAGATGATTCTGAAGAAGAATTAATATGTAAAATATGCTTATTTTTGAAATAAATGTTTTTTTTGTAATAAGAACACGTGGTATTAATTGAAAAATGAATTTAGAATAATCAAAGCTCTAAAAATAATTTTGGCCGCCCAGATTGATTAAATACCCCTATGTGCGACGTTCCATTGCTCCAAAATACTTCCTGTTTATACACACCAAACGCGTTCACGCTGAGTACAATTTACTCTATAAAAAAAAACTCAAACTCTATGTTAAACGCAGTTGTGAATGTATTTTCCATGTACACTGGCGGCGGTTGGAGGTTCAATAGTTCGGCATTTTTCCGCCGTCGCGCTACGTGTCTTGTCAAAGCTAAGACACGCCCCCTTGCACATAGCGCATAGATTTTACGTCTACTTATTAGAGCCTATTCAGAATAACTCGACAAGCCCATGCGCGAATTCGGTCCCAATAAACCAGCGTGATTATGGAAGTTGGCTAAAATAAATATGACAGGTAAAGTCAAGATATTCAAAACACTATCGAGACCAGTTAGCATTTATAATGGACTGCAACAAAGAAATGGTCTGGCCTGTCTAGCTGTGATAATGAAGTAGATCAAAGCCCCAAGGAGGAACAATGGCTTAGAACAGGACGCCATGTGTTTTGGGATGCCAAACTGGGTAACATCCTCTCAGATACCAGTTTTAAAACCAAATAAGTTAGTATTGGTAAGAATTATGTTCAAAGATAAAAAAAACGACGAAGCGTTTCCGCACATCTAATATGTAAAGATAAAACATTTTTTTGTTCACCTAATATAAAATGAAAAAGGTCCTGACGTCCAATTAAGCTGAAAATTGCACGTGCTTAATTCATATGTGGAACTGTCCAAATAGACTTAACATCAAAAAAACTGGGTGGAAACTATGTAAGGAAAGGTGAGGTGGATTTAGAAATAAATGTGAGAGGAAACTGGGAAATAGAGCCTGGGAATAGTAGATGAGACAATGGACAAATTAAAATGACTGGGGTCCAGCTGAAAATTTTGGAATTAAACTTGCAACGACTATCTGGATTATTGTGTGACCATATAACATACGCTGTGCTGCTTATAATAAATTCCTTATATACGATGGAATGAGTTTAAAAATGTGTTGCTAAAACATTGCAGTTATAGAGAGTTCCTTATGCTATTTCCCTGATAAAATGGGGAGCAATAAAATAATGCAAAATTAAATAGCATTATTAATTTAGATTTGCAACTCCAACCACGCCAAATTCTTCTCAAAGGAACCAGTTTTAGTTTCAACAATAGCCTCACGTCAACCTGTTACTATCAATCCAGGACTAATCAACTGAAAACAATTCCTCCTCCAGCTGCAGCCTAAATTTGCACACATTTCGCCCCAAAGGTATTTCCCATATCAAAAAATGCTACAAAAGTTTTATCGGAAATGAATCCCGGAATTTATGGAAATCGCTTTGATATTTTTGAATTTTTGATTTATCTTTTACTGCTAGAATAATTTTGCAGTTTACCGCCATCAGGCGAAATCACTGGCGTGGTTTATGCGGAAAATGAAGGATTTTTTTTATTTTTTCTTTTCTAGTACATAATAAAAATCGGTTGTGATATGGCAGCCGTTCTATAAATTTGTGAATGTGCTTTTATAGCTGTTTCCGATTCTCTTGGAGTTTTGCATTATGAATAAATATAAATAAAAAAAAAAATAAAATCTTTTAATAATATGTATGCATGAATTAGGTCCTGCTGCTAGAACATTTTCGATTTTATTTATTTTATTCTTTCAACTCGAAGCAAACAAATTTGATGCAGAAATATGTATGTATTATAATGGAAGATGTGAATATCGCCTATTATCAGGCCACACTGTTAATGCGAGGATTCGAAATAAGGAAACTCAATAGTAAAAAAAAGACTCCAGGCTAGGGAAATTGTTTGACGTTACCAAGAAGAATAGAAAATTGGGCGAGTTACAAAAGGTGACTAACCTCTTCCAACTGGGCGAATAACAAAAAGGTGCAATGGAAAGGCACTTTTCTCAAAGCACCGAATTTGTTCAAGAATCAGCAAATCGCTATACAGTGTGGGCCCTAGCCTTTGTTCAAGATAGAGGGGACTGTCTTTTTGCCCCTTTTGGTCGACGCTTTCACATAAATTGTATTTCGGGTTGTCCTAGATCAGTGATTCCCAAAGTGGGTTCCGCGCCACGCCGCGTAACATTTTGGCCGCCATTCCATATTCCCATGTCGACGGGGGTTGTGAAGAAAATGGTAATCCGCCCTCTTGAGATGGCCGCCATGGGCCAAACGATATATTGAGTATACTATATTGCTTATGGTGCTCTATTTATCATACCCTTTCATTTGATACCCATGTCGAAGGGGTTATGAAGAATATTTCAATCCGCCCTCCTGAGACTGCCGCCATTGATCTAAAGGTATATTAAGTATACCATATTGCATTGTCATCGGAGCTTAAGCTGTATGCAAAATTTCAGCATGATAAAATATCCGGAAGTATTGGAAAAATTCATTGCAAAATTTGTTCCGTGAAGAAAACAGTAATCTGTCCTCTTGAGACGGCCGCCATGGATCTAACGGTATAATTAAGTGCAAAATTTCAGGGTGATCGGAAGTATTCAAAAAATCGATTGCAAGATATTTACCGGTTAAACAGACAGACAAGAAAGCGAGCTAATAAAAACGTTTTAAAATATATTAAAGGATAAATATATACATATATCATATATTATTTAATTTTTTCATTGTTGGGTTCCGCCAAATTTTATACATTGTAGAAAGGTTCCCTATGGAATAAAGTTTGGGAACCACTGTCCTAGATAAACCTTTTTTCGAGGCCACTGGTAACTATCCTATGAGAGATGATAGGCTAATATGATCGAAAACATTTATGTGGCTCCGTATTTTAGGGTATTAGAGGTTGATTTGCTTTAGAGTCACATTTTGGCATATCTTTCGCTGTGAGGGTGGGGCGGCTCCAGAAGTGCAATATCTGGAGTCACTTTGGTGGGCGATGTGACGGAATGTGACTCTATAGGGAGTCAACCTCTAGTGTGGAGCTGCACCGCTTTTGAAGTGAGCGAGACATGTGTTGCGAGAGGTCAAGACCAGACTCCGGTTGTAGAGCCTTGTTATAAATAATAATTTAGGGTCACAGCATAACAGGGCATTAGAGCAAGTATTTCTTCCCATCATTGCTTCCACGGTGTCTCGCCAGCTACGCCATCCTCTCTGGCGGAAATGTGTTTATTTGTGTTGTGCAGACTACTGCAAGCCTTCAGTTGGTTACCTCGGGTCTCTGCTTCCTTGGTGATGGGAGCGGAAATGATCATGGTTGCTCACCAGGCGCTGGTGGTGGATGAGGGGACATTGCCAGTTTGGGGACAGTTTTAGACATGGGGTTTTCTTAACACCAAGCTGTGTCCGACCAAACTTTCCGCCAATATGTCCACCCGTCCTAAGTTCGTCAATAGACCTTCGGTCCACAGAGAGTTCTCCACTCCTACACCTTTAGGGTCGTTTTTTTTTGGGTCTCTAACGTTTTCAACAAAATGTATCGGCAGGGAAGCATCGGACGACAACATAGATCCGCGGCAGCTTTCCCTCTTCTACAACGACTAGGCTTGCTCCTTCCAGGACTTAAGGCGGCCCATAACAGAGGCGCGCAGCAGCCCCAAGGAATCTGGGCTGCTCTGACCCTTACCCCAACTCGGCAATCTCCTCCAGAAAACTCTTTTGCACGGCAACTAGCTGTTTTGTGGTCAGAAGATTCTCGGGATGTACGCATCGCAAGAACGTCCATTTCGACACCTTCTGCCATTTGGTATGGCCCGAGCCTTCACCTTTTCACCGAGTTATTGTGGTCTGGAGGAGATCCAGAGGATCTAGCTATCTTCTTATTAAGTAAATCGGCATTCTTCTCTTTCTCGAGAGGCATGCAGAGCCCAGCAGCTTCTACACGGGAGTACCCACCTTAAAGAAATCGTCTCAAACGTTTTCTGGCTGCATCATTCCATCGTCTATAAGAGGTCGCTTTTTTGGTCGCCTTTCCAATAAAGCAAAAGGTACTTCCCCAGGTGGCCATCTAAGAAGATCTTCCAATGAAGGAGTGATCTAAGCGTACTCCATCGCGGTTTGTGGACTTAGCCTGTCCTCCTTGTAGAGGTAACCTGAAAATTTCCACGGTCGCCCCTTTCAGAGCTCCGCATTACACCGAAGTTGCTGCCTGGAGCCAATCATTAGTATTACATTCACGCAGTACCATTCATCACTTCAGCACGATTGCTTACACGTACGATTGGTCTTGGAGTCAGCACTCCCTGCTTGTGCCGTGTTCGAGTCATATTGACGAGCACATACACAGCACAGAAAAACCGTGATTAAACACAGGTCAAAAACTATAGGAAATCGACAGATCTAATATGAATCATATATTCATCATATTTTGTGACCATTTTGTGATTTATGAAATGCAACATATTTTGAACAAATTATGAAACACCTGAAGTGGACTTTTGAGACCCCCTGAACTTCTACTTGGCAGATAACAGCCCCATTTTATGAGCTGACCGAAGTTGTCGGCGCAGACAGTGTTCAATTACGAAGCTATTATGGAAGCAGTTAGATTGTTGAAACCATAATTGCAAAATTCTGCTTTTGTTATTTGGGAGATATTATATCACACCGCTGCCACCAGTTTTTTTGTGGTATTTACCTTATCCTTTACCACGGGACTAGGTCATGCCGGATCCGTAGTTCCAATTGTTAAAGTTTTATCAATGTTTTACTTTTTCTATTTACCTTGAATAAGAACAAATTCAATATTCCTCTTTTTATGTTTGTTTTGTTTTATCTTATTGGATTAATGTTCAATGCCGTACGTAACCCCTGATAAAGAAAGGAGTCGCTTAGCTTCACTGAATGATTGGTCTCGAACATTTTGATAGACAAACGCCAGGGCTTAGTCCGATTAGCTTCGTTATATCCCACCGCTGCCACCAGTTTTTTGTGGCATATAGCCTTGGTTAAATTTAATTGTTTTATTGAATAATTAATTAAATTATACAGAGTGTACACGCTATGTTAACAACGCGGCCGACTGAATTTAGGTTTGGAATCACGTTTTGAATTTTTTTTGGTAAGTTTTTACATAATACCCTCTATTTTCTGTATCTTCTAAAATTACATGTTGCATTTAAAAAAAAGGAATGTGCCATAAGAATGACTAAGAGGGCATTAAAGCGAGGGAAAGCGATTGCTTTTTAGAAGAACTTAAAAATGAAGAGAACCCCACCGTTTTTTAGTTAATTTGAGGCGCCATAATTACAAACAAGAAGATTGAAACCAGCAGAAACTAAGAGGAATTAAATTAGTAATAGGCTAAAGCATAGAATGTTTGGATGGACATGTTTGGATCAATGTTGTAATGACTGATATTTTTATGGGTTTTTAAACATGTTTGCATTAGCATTTGTGTAATGCATTCTGGTCTGGTGAACAGCTATGATTTGATTTTCCGAATAGCGATTTAGACTTCCTGTTTTGTATTATTACCACCATTTTTCATAAATTACGAGGCCATTCAAAATATCAATTATAAAGCAATCGTCGTACTAAGCAGAATGTTCAAGGGCCTCATCCTGTACGAACTTTGCATATTGATTTTTGTGCTAGAATTAAAAAATGTGGTAAAATTAACAAAAGGATTTTTTTTTATTATGTTCTATAGTTTAGTTCAATTATATCATTACAGAACACGGGATTATCACTAAAGGCGAAAAATTTGGAGTGCTTCCCAAATAATGACTTCTATCGGAATGTTTCCTGCAGATTAAAGGCGATCAGCTGGACAAAGACCTTGGCCAACATTGAAGCTGTCCTGAAAGTAGATCTGCACTCTGCCTTTGTATTTATGTAAATTTGTATTTTTAAAGTCTATTCTTAAATTGGGTTTTATTTAAGGTGCATGGGCAAATCTTTAAGCGATACAACACCTACCAACCATTTCTATTTAACGTAAGCTTTGATTATTGTTCGATGTTAGACTCACGTGGACCAAATTACTTCTTTGCCAAATTTGTCCGGAGTATGTTTAAGAAGTACACGAATTTCGATCATTCATGTCCTTTTGCAAAGGTAAAATTATTACAGATTTTTAACATTATTATAAAATCTTTGGTATATTTACTAGGACCAGATGTACTTTGGTAGGAATATAGATTTTGACGTGTTTAAATACTTCGATATTGCTGTTGGAACTATAGGAGTTGGTAGATATCGTCTGGATGTGGATATATACCTAAATGGATTAAAAGTCAAAGCTGCTAGAGTTAGGGGATATGCAGATGTTTTGGATGGAAAGGGGTATTAAGAGATACAATTAACAATAGCTAGTTTCAAAGTGGATTTATAAAAATATTAAATATAGTGAAGTATGATTGGTGTGTGTTTAGAAGTATAATGTTTATTTTTCTGTCCCTGAAACTCAGATTGATTTTAAACGCTAGACGTTATAATTTAATTTAATGCATTCAACCAATTAAAAACAATAAAAGTAAATTTGGAGTTTTATTTAAACCTTGAACCTCTCTAAGAACTGAAGCGCCACTCCGAAATGATGTATCGTCTAATTTTCATTATTGACAAGCACTTTAAAGATGGTGGTCTTATGAATATATTGCGTTTTTTTGTCGAAATTGTCATTGGGTCTATGCTTTCTGTTGACTACGCTCTTTAAGAAATCTTACAACAACAATATAGCAAAGCAAGTGCAATCAGTAGAGGCTACGCCAAATCAAATGGAAAATGAGGGCGTATGTGGATAAATGACAATTTCATGCACATTCATATTGCCAATATGGATATAACACAAGGGCATGTGCCCAGTATAACATCTGACCACAACAATAGTCACAGCTAATTGAATATACATACATATGTATATCATACATAGGAAGATTTTACAGCAATAATTTCAAGTAGAGAATATCCAGATTTGCTAAGGTTATGGCATTACCGCAGTCCTCGGCAACACCTATTGTGTTTAAATCATTTAAGTCTAAAGTTTTCGTTATGTTACTCTTATCTTGAGCATATTGCGGTCCCTGATACAGATAACAAAACTATATTACTAGCAATAACGCGAACAAAATTAAACGATTAATTTTTTCAAGTTTTACAACACATATCCTAAAAGTTTTAATTACAGCAAAAATACTGTAATTTCAAGCTTAAATGTACAGATATAATGTATAGATTACCCAACGATTATGCCTGGAGTTGGGTAAATATAACAAACTGTACGTGAAGCTATTAATATTACACTCGCACAATTTATAATTGAACACATTGTTAATAATATCAAAATAATGTGGCGATCTTAGTTTCAAAAACAAAAATTTCCGTGCTTATATGACGGTGAAGATTTCTATCGTCTCAACCAAATCGACAACTAATAACACAATCCAAATTCGTAATTAGTTGTTTCAACTTTTTTTGACATAAGAATTGTACATCTTTTTAGTAAATTACAATTAAATGATTTCGGTGGTGGTTGTATGTTCGGCCG
Organism: Thereva unica; assembly: GCA_949987705.1. Lineage (NCBI taxonomy): Eukaryota > Metazoa > Arthropoda > Insecta > Diptera > Therevidae > Thereva > Thereva unica. The sequence goes on along the minus strand of OX465282.1, from coordinate 122,309,749 downwards.
AATGCGCAGGCGCTATCTACTAAACGGATTTTGCGTTTTTGTTTTGTTAACCAAATTTGAAACCATTTGCAATTAATATAAGTTTTGAATTTTGTTCAAATTTGGACTCGCATGGACCGAATTTATTCTTTATCAAATTTGTTCCCTATATGTTTGATCAGTACACGGGTTTCAACCATCCGTGTCCGTACCTGAATGTGAAGTGAACATAGATTTTCAAACATATTGTTGTCCCACGGAATTGAAACCTCGGGGCAATAGCACCCACACCTCGCCAGATTAGGTAGGGTTATCCAGAAAAAAACTAATCTTTCGAAACTAGTAATAACAAATGTTTAATCAATGACTTGTAATTTATTCGAGAGGTTGTTATTTGCCCAACATATTTAAACCATATGCCTTTACCCAAATTTATACAATCTGATAAAAACAACCAAAACAGAAAAATGATATATAACACCAAAACCCGCCTTATCGGCTTCACACTTGGTAATTATATTTCATTTAAAACTGTTACCATTAATGATTACAAAAAAAACGAACATAAAGCCAAATCAAAACTTATGTGATTATCCAAACTACATAGATCTTCTACTGTTGAGATTTTCTAGATTCCCGCCTGTCCATGTAATCGGTATTGGTATATTAATGGTACCACTGAATACTCAATTGTTAACAAACCATGAAAAAACTTTCAGTCTGATAAATGCACACAACACCGAAAAGTTGTCCTCAGTGGTAAACAATGAACCCAATAGATGCAGCAAACTGACAATGTACTAATAGCTAGGTACGTACTACTTTATTTTGCGCCGTTAACTCTGCAATCTCTATATTCTATAAACTGTTATGGCACCTAATAAATTATGTGCGTAAATTCCAATCCAACTATCCCACCGCTGCCACCAGCTTTTTTGTGATAAGGATTTACCTTATGCCACCGGAACTTGTACGTTGAACCACCATAGCTGAACTGAAATTTATCAAGAATACGGGTCAACCATGGGGTTTGGATCTGATACCCCTCATGGTTTGGTAATAGAGCGAAAGCGTTTTAAGATTTTTGGAACCTGTAGAGTGTCGGGAGTATAATGCACACGTGGGCGGAGAAAAAACACTTTTAGAAGGCACCGAAAGGCCAGAACGTGGGACTCAAAAGCTTTTCAGAGGTATTGAGCAGTGCAGTCAGAACAAAAGACGCGACCGGTTTGGATTAGCTGCGTTTCCCCTTAAGTATTCTTTAATTATCTCGGAAGTAGTTTCAGAGAAGAAATGCGAAATGAAAATATTTTGTGCCTTGGGAACCGTTACCAAGTTGGCGTAGGTTACCGAATACCCAATATACCCAGTGATCGAGGGTTCATCGATACTAATAGAACTGGTTAATGCCACATCCGGCTCTGGGGTAGGGTTAGAGCCCATTGGTGGTGAGGTTAGCGGGCGTAGACGGGCGGGTAGTATAGGAGTTCGTGACTTTACGGTTCCGTCTGCGTTTACGATACCTCGTTTGAAAAGCCCTCTTCAGGTATTGTAGCCGTGCCCACGACATTACCAATCGCAGAAGCAGCAGCCAGAGTGAGGGCGGAAGGCTCTTTTTGCTCTACCACACCCAGAGAGGCCTTACATTTTGAGTAACTGAGAGCGATAGTGACCCGACTTCAGCCTAGACACGCTTGGTAAACTTTTTGATGTTTTGAGTGCAGATCGTCGACGACATCCAAGACCGTAGAAACTCGAGATGGAAGTTCTGACACTCACGGGTTGGGTATCGTAGGTTAACGCTTAAAAATGTGAGACGTTGTCAGAGAGTGAGATTAACTGATTAAGAACATTTGCATGATCAGTCACAACCACATCAGAGATATCCTTCATCAGACTTAGAACTTGGCAGGGTTTGATGTCAGAACACTCTTTGTAAATTGATCCTCTCGGAGCTGAGTACTTACAAGTGAAATTTTTGCATCATCATTCCATCTGCAAGAGCATTAAATTCTACGTAAGATATGAACCTTCAAATTTTTTTTAAGCCTTTTTTTTATAAAAATTATGAACGCGCAAAGATGAGGTCAAAATTTGTCCGTTTTTTTTTTTTTTTTTTTTTTATGTGATACACTAGAGACTTAGGGAAGGCCCCTTTGTACTGTCGACCATGTATTTATTTTTGAAATGTCGAACAGCAGCTCTAGTCGGAAGATAGAGAGAGAAGTGAAGGAAAGAACTGTCACAACCTAGCTGCGGTATTTTTTATTTCACCTGCTCCCAACCATTTCGCGACTCTGACATCGGGGCATCGAGAACAACTCGCTGGAGTGTTATGCCTCCTGAAACGAGTTGAATCTCATCAACCAACCGATGACATGCGCTTGGTGGAGCGGGGAAGAGAACTAGTGAAGGCTATGACAGGAGGAATCAGGAATGCAAAGAGGAAAGAAGAAAGAAGGAAAGTTATGTAGGCGGGAAATTGGGAAAGGCTAGGACCGTGGCACCGCCGGGAATCGAACCCGGGACCTCTGGGGATAGTAGTCAGGCGCCTTACCCCTAGACTACCGAGGCCCCATGGGTTAATGGGTTAAAACAAAATAAAATTTTTATGTATTGGTCAAATGTCATAATTAAATCCCCCCATCCCCCTAATAAGTTCCAGCAAACTCAGGTCCATAGGTAAGACCAAGAAGTGACAGAATTGACTAAACTTAGCTAGAATAGAGGTGAGACGACGACCACCACCACAACACAATGTGCTCTCGTACGTAGCAGACAGTCGTCCTTCCAACCCCGTTCCTCTCCCTGTCCTCTAGGTCGGATCAAGGTGTAATGCGAACCGTGCCGATGATCAATCGATGGCTGTGGACCCAGTAAAAATAGCTCAGTCGTGAACGGTGTGCTCCGGATACCTGGTGATCTCCGGTTTTAATTAGCCTTACCCGGGTACGGTGGATCTCTGCCCAGGTGGACCTCGTTTCTCCGTTACTCGTGGGAGTTATAAGCATGAACAACCAAAAGCAAAAAACAAAAAAGGAGTCCGGTTCCCCTAAACCAAAACCGAAAGGGATCACAAATCCCGCGGGAAAAAGGGCTACGGTACCCACGAACCTAGGGAAGCCACATGCTGCCTTCTTCGAAAAAGGCTTCAGAAGCACCTGCTTGTAACCCTGCTCCTCCTCGTGACAATGTCACTGCCCAGCGTACACCTGCAGGCACGGCCGCTGCGGGGGATCAGGAGAACAAATGGTCTGCAGAAGGGCCAAAGACCTAATAAGACCAGACCATGCAAAAGCAGGCCACCAAGAACGCCACCTGGCTAGCCGAATCCTTCGCCGTTTGGCTACCAACTCGATCGGGGAGGACCAAGTGTCGAAGAAGGATTTCAGCACAATCAAAGATGGCATTGCTTGGGCTAGGTATTAAGCTCTGGGTCCAGAGGTAAACAAGCCTCTAAACGCCAGTGATCTGTGGAGGAACCAAGCACCCACAGCCCAGTTCCAAAAAAGTCGAAGACGAATGGAACTAAAGCCTTATCCTTCGCAGGTGGGTAGGATCGCAAAGTAATCAGCGTCTTAGATGAGAACGGGAGGATTGCAAGCATCAATGGCGGTGGATTCAAGTCGCCCTCGCTAAAGTTGCCATGGAGGTCCTAACGGATAACCCAGGACCTCCCCCTTTAAGCCGATAGAGCTAAAGGACAGACAGAGAGGTCATAGTATATCGGGCGGCCTGCACCAAGGCCTTAACCGAGAAGGCCGAAGACGACTACTGACGGCGAAGCCGAAACTCGGAGCGAAGCTGGCGCATCGTCAGACTCCGAACTGGGCAGAGCCATGAATGATAAGAACCCAGACATCCGATGAAACGACGAAGAGGCGGAGGTGGCCATCGTCGAGGTCATAAACCAACAAAATGATGAAGGTGATACAAATAAACCTTCATCATTGTAAAGCGACGTCTGCTGCTCTTTTGCTTTGCTGGCATCAAGCGAAGTCGATGTTCCCCTAGTGCAAGAGCCATGGATCACTGGTGACAGGATACAAATTTGATCTCTTTTATACCAAAGGCAAGGGAAAACCCAGATTAGGTATTCCGGTCAAGAACGACATTAACACCTTGCTTCTCGCTCAATTTAGTGACGGAGACTTTACGGTAGTCAACCTAAAGTTAAAACAGAAAACAACTCAGGTTGGCCTCTGAGGTGAGGGCCCTTTACCTCCTTCAAGACCTGGTAATTTACACCGATGCTCAACAATAGCTCAACCACCCGGTCCAAAATAAAAAACCTCAACAAGACAAATTGGGGTTACAATACTAGGCTAATCACAAAGAACCTGTGGACTAGGTAGGAGCCACCCTGTATTCTGAAGCACCGGGAACAACTCGACAGCATTGTGGACATTTTCACAGAACAATGCTCCTATGCCAAAAAAAATTCTTGTTCGAACAGACCGCATGAAGAGGCTTCCAAGCCCCTATGGTGGTCTCGCGAACTTGAAACACTCCAAAAACAGTGCAGAAAGGTATTTAATTCACTTAGACGCAGCAACAGCGCAACCTCCTGGGGCTGCTATAAATCGAAGCTAATCGATACAAAATGGCAATAAGGAGTATACTTTAGGTCAAGGAATATACATTTGTAGTCAGGTAGGTAGTCAGGCGGCTCTGAAACCCCTGCGCTCATGCACAAACAGCTCGAGAGCTACCTCTGAATGTCGCAGATCTCTCAACGAGATGGCTCAACAGTTTAGGAGCCTCCTCGTATGGGTGCCTGGTCACCGAAATATAGATGGGAATTGTAAATCTGATGAACTGGCTAGGAAAGGTACGACCGCTACTCTCCTTCCAGAAAAGAAAAGAGTTGGTATGCCTTGGTTCACCTTTAAACTCCGCTGCAAACAACACACAATGCAACAAGCGAAAAAGAATTGGAGGCAAAATTATTTGCACTTTGCACTTTGGCAAAATTAACCTGGCCCTCTTATGACCTCAGGCGGACCTCATCACTACTGAGCATCGGGAGACAAGACCTCTCAGTTATAGTGGGAGCCCTGACCGTCAACTGTCTGATAGGGACGCATGCGACCCGCCTAGGACTTCAGATCTAGGATTTTTGCAGAAGCTGTAAGAATCCGGACGAGGAGGCAAGTGTACTATATCTCCTCAGTCACTGGCAGCCCTAAGCAGAAGGAGGTTAATCACATTTGGTGAAGCCTTTTTCAGTACGCTTGCGGAAATCTTGAAGATTGGGATCTCGACAACTTAGAAGAATAATTACTTCCTCGAGATGGTTTTAGGGAAGAAACGACAATTTAACATCAGGTTTAAAGCGAGATCACTATGGCATCACAATGGGCCTATCCTTTTGGCCTAAGTGTGTGAGCTCAAACCAATAGCTCAGCAATATCTAACCTAACCTAAGAAGGATGGTAATTTCAGTGAAATAGCTACTATGGCTATAGCGATACTATTTTTCCAATATTGTTACATTTGATTTGTGATATTTTTGGCCGCCCTTTAGACCTGACTGGGGGTGGAAGGAGAATTCTTTGTTCTTATTGCCCCAGAAAACATAGGAATACCCACCCTACTCGACTCTGTATGAAAATTGACATTTTAATTCCCAGAAGGGATATATGGAAGTGGTAAATTGACGTTAGGGGCAAACGAGGGAGTCTAATTAAATTTTTGTAGTATTCTTCGCTCTTAGAGGCCCAACGGGGGTATGTACCCTCTGGGTCTTGACATTTTTTTTGTGCCTGTGTAATTAGCGATTTAATTTCTCTAGTGAGCCAAGATTTGGATTTAGCTGATAAAGATTGACTTCTTAGGGGCACAAATTAATCGTAAAGATCAAGAAATATCCTATTACAGTCATCTATTTTGGCATCTAACTCAGCCAATGTGAAGATATTGCCAGGGTAGGCAAAGACATCTTTCGCTAAGAAGTTCTTGATCAATAGTAGAGTAGTCACTATAAGTAATTGTTTTCATAGAAAGAGGATCGACATTAAAGCTATGGCAGGTGAATATAATATCATGATCAAAAGATTGGATGAGAGATTGGTGGAAAGATTTGGTTTTGAAAAAGAATAGAGCTAGTGTCGTTTGTAAGAAACTCATCAAGCAAAGAGGGTATTCTACAATTAAAATATGTGGGAGCACATAAGCTACCTCCAAACTAAGAGAATGCATGGCGTACCGAAATGAGCTTTGTAAGGTTTGACTGTTTCAATAGATTAACGTTAAAATCACCTTCAACCAATATGTATTGTCGGTCGTTAGCAACATTTTTATTTCTGTTTGCCAAATTGAATCATTAAGCAGAGTCTTATCAAACACAATAAATGCAACGTTTTCAAGAATTTTATCCAATTTTAACTCGTTTTATTCGAACAGTAATTTACTTCACAACAATTGTTAATAATTCACTGAACTGAATAAAAATGAATTATAATATTTCACCCGATTATCGCTGCCTTTTGTCTGTGGTTGCAATCAGCGCAATTCTTTTGATTGAAAGACTTCGTCCAACAAAATTGGTCGCTTGTGTTCAGGACTTAAGTTGACGCAAGATAGTATCGAAAATGTGTTGCTGAGAGAAAAATCGACATGGCATGCAAATCCTGACTATTACCTAGATAATCGACAATTTTAAATACATTTTTTAATGGCCAGAAATCTTATCGCAAGTTAATAATATGAGTTGCGACTTCAAGCCTGGACGAGCAGTTAAATTAAAGTTTTAGTTGATAAATTTAAAATGCATTAACCTAAAGAATTATTTAGGAAAAAAGTTATGGCCGCAGTTGGGAATTGTTAATAAGCAGAGCAGCTCGTAGTGGCTTGTAAGCACCAACATGATTAATCGGTTTTTCGTATCCATTTGCTTCAGCTTAGTTCTATTGCATATAGTGGTAAGCCTTGTTACTTCTATTGTTTAATTTAAGCGTCTTTGATTTTTATTTATTTTATATAGAACACAAAAATTACGGTGAAACTACGAAATTTGCAGTGTTCCCCAAGCCCTCGGTGGTTTAATGCTACTTGCAAATTAAGAGCCGTAAGCTGGACTAAAACTCTTATCAACATCGAAGCTGTGCTAAAGAAGACCGTGACTAGTGCTTTGGTAATACATTTTGGCTTAATCTTTAATCTTTAATCACATCTAAATTGATTTCACGCAAGGTTCATGTGCAACTCTTCAAACAATATGGCGCCCTGCAATACCAGCCGTTTCTAGTGAATGTCAGTTTTGAGTTTTGCTCGTTTATATCGGGAAAGAGTCGCCAATATTTTTTTTCGCAATTTACCGATGATTTGATAAAAAAATACTCAAATCTCAACCATAGTTGTCCGTACCACAAGGTTATATACTCATAAATACTATTATTAATTTTGCATAATTAAAATAATTTTTCAGGACGAACTTTTAATCGGAAAAGATGTCGACTTTGCTCCGGCCGATTTGTTTGATGTTTCTATTGGCGCCATTGGAAGCGGAAAATATCGCATGGATGTACATATTTATCCAAATGGTTTGCGCAATTCGGCTGGATCACTCATTGGATATGGGGATGTTACGGAAACATTTTAGAAAAGCTTAGAAACTTACTCATAGTTTCGTCTTGGTTTGGTTTAAAGACAATTTGGACAATGGGTTCTTTTAAATAAAGTGTCCTTCTATGCATTTTTTTTTTTGGTATCAGGATATGTAACGAGCATTTATACATTTTCAGATAAAAGCCAGTATGCGTTTTAACGGTGCGTTTACATCCCAAAGTCAACGCAAAAGTGCACTTTGACGCTCCTTTATCGCACAGAAATGTGTATGCTTTGTATGCCAAAGTTTCAGAACTTTCGTGCATACAAATTTCTGTGCGATAAAATAGCTTCTAAGAGCATTTTCACGTTGACTTTGGGATGTAAATGCGGCTTAATGCTAACTACGCACCCAACCTTAACGACAAGATTTGCTCATCCAGAAAATGTTAACCAAACGTTCTGGAAACACTCAGTCGATCATGGTAAAAAATCACGTGTGTCAAGCGATATTTCCCGTTCGTGTCCGCTGCGATCACTTGGTTTCAGTATATAGATCGTGGTTTCAGTGTATAGATCGTGGTTTCAGGGTATAGGAGCCCAATAGTACAGTCAAATTAAGCCGAAAAAAGCGAAATAGCGGAAATGATTGGGTACAGGCTGAAAATTGGCACGGAGCTTCCTTTTAGGGTTCTTAATAAGGGGTTATAAAGTCTACCGATTTTCTACCCCGGGAACCTTTCTTTCTAGGGGGTTTTAGGGTCAAAATATCTGTTTTTTGCAAATGCATCTGGAACCGTAAGTCCTATCATAAAAAAATGTTCACAAAGTTTGTAGCTCATACGATTTTCTACAAAAAATGTTATTATACATTTTCCCGTACGTATTGCCATTCATGAGATATCACTGTTTTAAAGATTTAAAATATTCATATGAACTCATTCACGACTTGTATAGGTTTTCCGACGTTCAAGTTGGACTACTTTTCTAATTTTTTCAGGGGTCATTCCTGGATGTATTTGGAGGAAAAATGTGTTCTAGATAGGGGGCTAACCACTAAGATACAGGGTGTTCGCGAAAAAACAATGTCTTTTTTGTCATTTACTTAGAGTTGAATAACTCCTAGACCAATTATCGTAAACCAATATACTTAGACTCATCTTTTAGGTCAAAGTGTATTCTTTTATTTGATATAAAGATCAGGAACTTAAGTTGCTCCGTTTAGAAGATATGTAGGTTCAAAGCATGAGCGAAATGTTTAAAAGCCTAATGATATTTTTTTATTTTATGATATTATTTTTAGAAAATCGTATGAGCTACAAACTTTGTGAACATTTTTTTATGATAGGACTTACGGTTCCAGATGCATTTGCAAAAAACAGATATTTTGACCCTAAAACCCCCTAGAAAGAAAGGTTCCCGGGGTAGAAAATCGGTAGACTTTATAACCCCTTATTAAGAACCCTAAAAGGAAGCTCCGTGCCAATTTTCAGCCTGTACCCAATCATTTCCGCTATTTTTACTATTTTTCCTGTACTACAAACGATTCTACTGGCGATTTATAATTCTTAGATATTGTAAAAAGCAAAGTATAATTTATAGGTGGCAAGCGTTACTAGACACATAGTCTCTCGTCTCAAATCTTTAAAAATTCCTAACAATAGATTTGATAGTATTCACATGTATATTGTGGCACCTCTTCTACCATCTTAAGGATATGACTTTTAAAGAATTGTTGGTCTGGTCTGGGTCTAGTCAGCGAGGTCGCCAGCCATCAAGTATGCGCCGGGATTCTGACAGATCATATCTCTACCAAGAGTGCCGGTAAATGGTAGTCAAGCGAAGGGACATCACTGTCTTAGAAAAGATTACCCAACGTAAGGATGTAATAATCCGAGAAAAGCATAGCCAAGGAAATGTTTAGTCGCAAATATTTGAATTCTGGATACCTGACTTCCTCCAGTTTCAATTAGCCTTCGCACAGTATACGGGCATGCTGTGGATGACCTTATATTCCCGCCTACTCGTGAGTCCAACTATAGATAACAATACCAAAAAAAATAATAAAAAAAAGTTTAAAAACAAGTTTTTATTAGATAAACTAAAAAATACTAAATAATAAAAAAGGTTTTAAATATGAGTTAACAAGATGAACTAAAAAGTACAAATATTTTTTTAACCCACCTACCTGTATGTAACTACAAGGAAAAGCTTGGTGCGCTCAATTTACAAATGTTTCAGATATTGTAGAAAATTAATTAGGATACAATTTGATAAAGATCTAAAATGGCGTCATGTATCTCACTGTACGTTACTCGTCATACTCTTTCATTTGCCACCCAAGCAGTGGTGGAGGAGGTGGGGTTGCAAAGACTAAAGAAAAAGGTAGCCCACTAATTTATGGTGGCCACCACATTTAATTTCAAGTCCAACATATCTCACTGTATTCTACTTGTCATAACTTTCAATTTGATACCCATGTCGAGGGGTTGTAAGAAAAAAGGTAATCCGCCATTTTATGGTGGCCGGCATATTGCATCAAACGAATGTCAAAATATGTACAGCTACATTCACTAGCTTTTATTGACGCGTGCTGCCATCTTCACGTTGACATCGGAAACTTTTCAAACAATCCTCGTATAAAGCTTTAATAAAAAGCAATGAGCTTGATGCAGCTCGAATAGCCTCAACCTCGACAATATGACCAATGGGTCAAACAAGAGAATCGAACGGCCTCAACTAGCGGAGACGTTGACCACGCGTGTTATAAGCCAACTGCCTCAACTAACGGAGCGATTGAGCACGCGCGGTGTTCAGACGGGCTGTCAGCCCTGAAGACAAGTTTTTAGACGCAGACACTGCACTACACTTTCTTACACTAGACTAGGAAAATGTGACCAAGCTCTTCAAGCGCTATAAAGACATAAAGAGGTGAGAGTAGATGACATTATTTCGGAATGTTGACGCTATGCAAGTGAGTAAACATATTTTATGTGAGTACGAAGGCAAATCATATGGGGGGCACAACGGCCAATTGAAGCCTTTTGTTTACATACCACACTACCGGAGAAGACTGTCGGCCCTGCGGACGAAGGCAGGAAGATCTTTAATTGAAGAAGACCGAAGCTGAACGGGGCTCAGAAGCTCTCGCTCTCTAATCTAAGCCAGATCAGAGCGGATTCACAGAAAACGTGTGGAAATATTGTCGCCTTCAATGAAAATTTGGACATATTCCCAAAAAACGGTTAGGTTTAGTCTCATAACCCAATTCTCTATCAGGGACTTGACGGTCGACCATGAATTGCCACAAAAAGGTTCTGGGTCGGGAAACGAACGAAGATTTCTTGGAGCCCCTGAAGGATGACTTCCTCTCGTTCAGAGCGATCCGGATTGAATTTCCTTTGTGAACACAGTTCCCCATGTATATGGTCGGAATTCGCGGCCAATTGGATTGTTTCTGATACCGCTGAGGATATACATATGTACTTTATTTTTATTGGGCCAGTTCGATAAGATCTGAAGTCTCAAGGCACTAATGTCGGCGTATTTCAATAAATATGTAGATGTGCTGTGGAGTCAGTACAATGATCGCCTACATAACGGCGGGAACAGATCCGTATAGCTGATGTGGAGATAAGCAAGGCAACAAACTCAAAAAGTCAGTTTTTTCAACCAAACATGTTTTTTCATTATTAATGCTTTTTGGGGGGCCATTTTGGGCATTGTAAGCATTTTAAATCGACTTTTTTTTACTTGTACATGATAGTACAATCTTTGAAGAAAATTTTAAGTTCAACGTTCGATCCAGAGAAATCCATGGACCAAGAGGAACGCTTTTACAAGAACGCCTTTTTTATAAAAAGTGAAATTTCAAGGAAACTGTTTAATATTTCGCAGCAAAAACAACACCATTATTTCAGCCAGAAATCAATATTTGTACCAAGAAAGCAATATTTGTACCAAATAACAAATATGTAAGTGGCGTTAAACACAAGTTATTAACAAATTAAAAAATCCTGATTTTTGACTGTTTTTCCCATTTTTCTCTATGCTTTGTGCCCTAACCTATAACCCAATATACATCAATCGAAAGATAATTTGAGTAGCTACAACTTTATAATTTTTTTCGATCCGAGGTCACGTTTTTCTTTTATTCGCTAAAAAGCGTTTTTTTACACTTTCCGGGATTTTTTAGGTTAGGTTCGCCATTCCAAATTCAAAAAAATAAAACGCTATATTTTTTATCCTATATGACCATATTTTTTGTTTCCTGATGGCAATTATTAGATGGATTTGCGTAGATTGATCGGACTATACATATTAGAATCAGACTCGTGAAAAAAGCTTTTCGTTGCCATTTGTTTTCTTTCTTTTTTAACCGACTTCAAAAAAAGAGGAGGTTACTCAATTCGACGTGTAGGTATTTTGTGGTCCTGTTCACGCATAACTTTGTAACCCAATAACTTTTTTGCTTTTTTTTTGGTTCATTTGAAGGGGGAGCTTCCCACGGTGGTCCCGTTAAATTTTTTCTAAATTCTGATAACGGAGTTCGAAGTTAGGCAGAAAAAACTGTTAAAATTCAACCTGTTAAAGTTCAACCTAAACATTTCATGGGCACCGAACAAATTACTTTATTGTTGTCAATCTCGCAGCAGCCCGGTGGCGGAGTGGCTAGAGCGTCGGATCCTCGATTCAGCGCTACAGGTTCGATTCCGGTCGGGGCAGCCGGTTTTTTTCTTTTTCTCTTTTTCTTTTTTCTGAAACGATTTATTAACATATTGGTCAGCGGCCGATAGTACTTGACATAGCGCAAAGGGCTAAAGCCAAGTATTCTTGTCTGTGGGATCTGTAGGGTGCGAGTTCGATCCCAAGGGCTCGCGGTGCTTTTTTTTTTCTATATATCGACAAAATAATTATTTCTTAATTTCCTTCGGGGAATTTTGTTCCATATTAAACAAGTTTTCGACGTGAATGCGTCTGTAAATTTGCTTCCAGAACAAAAGCCGATAAGAACGAAATTATGGCGAAATTTGCAGCTCAAAAAACTATTGTCTATATCGAATACATAAATATACCATGACGTGGATGAAGAATCAAAGAAGTTTATTGTTTACATTTAATTTCCCCGATATCAATGGCAACTTAACTTTTTATATGCCTTATATTATCTTGATCTGTATGTGTGTATAGTGTAAACAAATCTTGCAACTTGATTTTGACCCAGTTCCATATAACCGATCAACTGCAAATTTTGCACATACGTATAGTATACGTATAGTTCGCATGACAATACAATCTGCAATCAAATTTTGCAATTGCGCTCCCCGACCCCAGACATGGGTATCAAATGAAAAGGTGTGACAAGTAGAATACACTTCGCTATGTGGCGTCGTAAAAACGTAGGCTCCTTTTTTTGTCCGAAGATTCCCAGTACCTTAAAAGAATGATTTTTGGGGATAATTCCGTAATTGCGTAATTCCGCTAGTAGATTGGTATGCGATAAGAGATCTCTTTTTAGCATCCATGGCTTACACCATTTCTTTTTCGCCTTTAACTTATTTTTTATGATGCAAACCGCAGCGGTTCCCAGAATTACCTCTTCCTCAAAATTGTCCATTTTCAAAGCAAAAAGTTCAGTTCTTGACTTCACAATATTGTTCACTGGTGACTGGTTCATTTTCACTAAATTTATTTGCACCAATTGCATGCGCCAGTCAATTTGCACATGCACATCGTTGCGTGTGAACCGATTCATGTTCACTCAGTTTATTTGCACCAATTGCATGCGCCAGTCAATTTGCACATGCAGATCGTAGCGTGTGAACGGACCTTTATTGGCATTATATTGTTCATTCGATTGATACGGGAAGACACTTTACATCGTCCACCGTACTTTTTACCAGCGTGACATCTTTGCAGGTCCGCTCCCAGGGCACTTCTGATTTTGCCAGTAGCTCTTGGCCCCTGGTAGGAGCGGCTTCCTGGCAGCAGGGGAAATGCGATTTTAGGTGAAATTCCAGAAATATTGTATGCTTTGGTTATAAAAAAAAGAGACGATCATTTATTAATTAAGTAAATTATAAAAAGCGACAATTTTCGTTCGTCTTCACTAACCAAGCGTTTTATCTGCACTGAGAATGCAAATGATAATCGCATGCACTTATTTCGCCGAACTTGAACCGAACTCTGTACAATTTGACATCGACAAGAAAAGGTTAAATTACACCGGTACCACTACAGGTGTATTATCATCTGAATTACATTTAGAAAAGCAAATAATTACGCAAAAAATTTAACTCAATACTACTCCTGAGTGAACTAAACAATCAATGGGTACTATTACAAAAAAAAGTAGGTCTAGACGAGCCTTTGTCAAACAGGCAATTAAAAATGAATTTGGGAGTTAATGGAACTGATTGTGAATAAGTAAAAAAAAACTACGTATTCTTATCAATTATGACGTATTTTGCGTAGGTATCTATATAAAAGGTTTACTGAAATAATATAAGCAGATAATTTTTACCTTGTTCCACTGACAGCAAAAATGCTTCAAAAAGTTTTGTTGCTTTTAGGGTCTGTGCCAAAATAGCAATTCAAATGTCAATTTGTATGGAAAACTCATTTCAGGGCCTGTGCCAAAATAGCAATTCAAATGTCAATTTGTATGGAAAACTCATTTCAGGGCCTGTGCCAAAATAGCAATTCAAATGTCAATTTGTATGGAAAACTCATTTCAGGGCCTGTGCCAAAATAGCAATTCAAATGTCAATTTGTATGGAAAACGCATTTCAGTTTTACAATTCATTTTTCGAAGGTTTGTGTCTTTGGAAATGTAAGGAAATTTCTGAATTGTAGGGAAATTTTATGCAAATATTCGTTTGACAGTTAATTATTATTCAATAATTTTTTTGTGCAAGATAAAAACTAAATGAACACAAAAGGCTTACATTTGGGTTAAATACTACTACTTCTTGTTACTAGTTATGAATATGTGTAGGACATTTAAGAACGATATGAGTGAAATATATGGCCCTATTGTGTTATTGTATCTTAAACTTCTCGGCATATTAGTTGAATCCATTTCTAATTATTGGAGAACAATTGTGTAATTCTTGCAATTTTCAGTGCACGATTGTCCTCGCGTTTATACATAAAAGGCTGATCCTGCTACACGATAGAACGTTGCACTAGACGTATACCAAAATAATAAAATTAACACCAAGTTTCGTAAAAGAATTGATTCATTTTTTTAAAAGATTTGAAAATATGTACATAACTGCTACTTGCATTCCACCCCTACTTCATAGGTGCTCTTGAAGCTCTTCCATTTCAATCATTTTAAAACATAAAACAGCATGGCCCTGGGCTGCTTTAATATAGATTATTCAAAAAAATTATAAATTACAAATGTTGTTGTCATCCATGTTTTCAAATAATAATATGAAATGTCAAATGAAATGCGTGAAATGTATTTTGGCACACTTTGTAATTTCGAAGTGTCCGTGGTGAAAGTAGCAAATTCGGAATTGTATTTTGGCACCCACCCTCAATTAGTAAATTTGATTTTCGACGGTTTGCGTCTATGGAAATGAATAAATTATTTCACACATTTCATTTTTTACTTGAATCAAAACTAGCCGCTAAATAAATTTAAAAGCAAACAAGTAAATAACAATAAATTATGGAAAAAATACGGGAAAAGACGTAACTTAAAATAATCAGTTTATTGCTTAGCTAAACGGAACACATGTTTTGAGAAAAATATTACGCAAATAAAAACTTTAGCTATGAATTTTTAAGCTATGTATGCTGTTCCTAAGTACGGCGGTCAAGAAAAATGCTCTTATTATTTCTTGACCCCGGTACAGAAAATTTCGACAAGTAATGCGATGATTTTTTTCCGTGTTCAAAATTGACATTTCACATCATTGCGGGAATTTATTTTTGAGTATTATAAAATATGTAAATAAATAATAATCACGTTAGTGAAAACGCCAAATCTACTTTCCGTTCAATCTCGTAATGTCAATTTCGGTCAAGAAAAAATGGTCTTTCCAATTTTTTCTTAACCTCCTTAGGAAAAGGATCCATCTATGTGTCAGAATAGTACTAGCATTTTTCTTGAGCGAACAGCGTACTAGGTACAGAAATTTCTTGAGCAAAAATTCCTATAGCATTTCTTGACCGATTACTTAGGCGTTTTTTACATACACTTTATATGGGGAACATTTTCTTGACTGCCGTACTTAGGAACAGCATACATAGCTTTAAGCACTTTGGGTGTTCAAACCTAGTAGTCGAAAAAATAATAGAAACAGAAAGAAATTTCATAATCATCCATCTATTCACAGGGATGTATTTAATAAAACCTAATTTAACATTTTTGGAAAAAACGGAAATTTTGAAAATTAAACAAAATGAAATTGTTCACAACTCTTCCTTATTTTTTGTGTTAAAAGACGCTCAATTGGAAGAGAGAAGAAAGGAAGAGACTTTATTCACACGAAAACAAGTTTTAGCAAGTTTTAAGGTGTTTCGGGGCATTATCCTGCAGGAATTTCCTTTTTAGAGGCATATCTTCCTCTTCGTAGGGATGCATGGCCGTATACAGTATTTCACATATCATTTCTTGCCTTTAATCCAAGATATGAGTCCAACATCGCTGTAGAAAAAAAAGCGCAAAGCATGATGCATCCTCCGCCGCTTTATCGTTTTTAGGGTGCATTTGGCATTAAATTTACAATTGTTTCTATTATTTTTTAATAAAATCTTGCATAAATATTTCTTCGTCCATTTTCAATTAAAAGCTGTTAGCTGTCATTAAAATGTGTGAATTGAAATGGGAAATGAGAAAAATTCGAAAGCAAAGGGCCTTAACATTGATTCTGTTGAATGGGATTGCAAGTGTGGTATATTTTATGAATTTTTAAAGTAGTTTTTGCTTTTATGTAATATCAATATTGCAGGATTTAAAAATTTAGAATGTCACTCGGATAAGAAATGGTTTGAAAAGGTTTCTTGTTCCTTAAAAGCGGTAAATCGGACGACGACTCTTGTAAATATCGATTCAGTAATAAAACAGGATTTAACAACCGGTCTAGTAATTTGTTTTCATTTTATATTAATCTCATTTTATTTTAAAATCTTCCATATAAGATCCATGCGCAAACGTTCAGGCGATATAACAGCTTTCAGCCATTTCTAATCAATCTGACATTTCCAGTTTGTTCGTTTTTGTCGAAGCGTGATCGTTACTTTGTTACATCATTTGGGTTATCATTTTTAAAAAAATATACAAACGTAAATCACACTTGTCCTTATTATAAGGTATTATAGACTATAATAGTGGTAATTCCTTTTTCGCTAATAAAATTCCTTTTTTTTTTGTTATAATTTTAGGGAACCAAGCTATTTGCAAAGGACCTTTACTTTAATCCATTTGAGCATTTTGATCTCTCAGTTGGTTCTATGGCATCTGGAAGATATCGATTAGATCTTAGCCTTTATCCAAATGGATTAACGAAGAGAGCAGTACTTGTTATTGGCCAGTCCGTTGTAAGCGAAATTTAGAATTCTTTCAATTTAATAAAGAAATGGTGAGGAGCAAATTGTTGTAGATAAATGTGTGATACATGTTTCATTAAATGCGATCTTTGTATGTTTTCTCTATTTCATTTTGTACACTATAACTATAAACCATCACAAATCAATCACCATTTATTCGATTGTTGTGGAACGAAAACAACCCAGCGGGGAATTGAAGCGCTTTTGCAGAAATTCTGCAGCGCTGAAAAGGAATGCCAACACGCTTCTTATTCATATCTCAATTCAATTTCTTTTAACCCAGGCATGCCATCAGAGCGAAGCGCATATATTTTGTCGTTGAAAAAGTGCAATTGAAGTTGGGAAATTAATGCTCTAGGGAAGCTCTTGAAGAAATAGTATTTCACTGTTTACGCGCTTCTACAAAAATCACAAATTTCCCAAATAAGGGGAAAAAAGAAAAATTTAGAAAGACCAAGCAAAAAATTGGAGTCTATAGTGCTTCCAGAGAGCTTCCATAGCATATGAATTGGAAGCGCTTCTTTCTTGCTTCTCTTGGCAATACTTGATTAATTTCCAACTGGGAAGTATTAAGTCAGGGAATACAAACAACGACTCATTAATTAATTCGACAGTTTTATTGAAACACAGCTTGACGCGCTGAGTCAAATTCCAAGAACGCGTAAATATCTCGCTATGTCTCATTTGTCATTTCACAAATTGTATAAAAATTAGTAGGAGAAACAGACGTAGATTATTGATGTTCACGAAAATCGCCATTAAAAAAGTGGATGTTCGTGGAATTTAGATAAACCGGTACTATTAGCTATCGCGCTTTACATCGCAACACCAAATAATTTCAACCGGATGATTCCCGTGAAGTTTGAATAACTTTGTAATATGTTACGAATCATGACCACTACACCTACGTGCCGCAATTGCATACTTTATAGCATTCTCCACGCAACGGGAATGCTGAATTATCAATGAATGCCAGCTTCTGAACATGCTTGGAGCCCTCTCAAACAGTTCTTTAACATTTTTAGCATTGCATTACCGCAGAGAAGAACACTCCCTTTAATGCTGCTTTGGAAGCGATCACAAAAATAGAAAAAAAATCCTCTAAAAACACAACACAATGTATTAGCTGATTGGCGCTTCGCAACAAATGCAGTAAGTTAAGAACCACAAAGCCACATAAAGAGAATGGTCAGCTATAGGGAACCTTGTCGTACTTTAGAAACCATTGCAAGTCATCACAAATTTTTTTTGTAAGAATCGTAATTTGACAACTTCTATGGTTCACCGATACTCAAAATTCTTCAAAAGCATTTCTGAGCAAATCGTACAGACGTAACTATGGCTACAAATTTCAAAGACACGAACAATCACGTCGTTTTGCCTTAAGGCCCCCAATCCCAGGCACAGGCCCGCGGCCTGAAGGTTTCCCGCCTTGAGGGCAAGTATCACCACGGCCGTGTCCAACAGTCCAGATAAACTGACAAAAATCTTTATGTGTGGGGGCATTTATCGTTAGTCCGTGCCTGAAGTTCTGAACTTCTACTTTGATTAAGCTGCTAACTTTAATAATCCATTCGGCATGTAGATGCTCCTTGATCTTTTTCGTTTAACGTTTGTTTTTGGCAGCCATCTTGCTAGCTCAAGTGCGAACATATTCAGTCTGATATTCAGACCATGCTTACACTTGAACTAACAACCTGCTACGTTAAACTGTCGTCTTCGCCTGTGTTTCTGGGGTAGAGTTGAGTCGGACTTACACGAGGCAGTACTTTTGTTCCTTAGACAATGGTAAATTGTACTGAAGCCTCAATTTTTTTAATTGTCCCTGTTCAAAAAAAATAATATCCTACTGTTACATAAGCGTGTATCGAGATAAATGGCCATATCTCCACGATGATTCGTTACCCGTGGTAAAACCGAGTATTTAGAAGAGAGGGGCAATACGGCAAGAAGGAGGTGTTGTTACTTTTTCAACAAAAATTTTCGGCGTGAAAACTAACACACATGCACAATGAGTTTCCCCCTTCTTTTAATCTTCTTCTTCCTTGGCTCTGGAATTTACAAAAAAATGGCTTTTCGAAGTGTGGACGTGGTTCAAACAATGGTGCATGCAAAATAATTTATGTGGGTTTTGCAGAAAAATATTTTATACGGAGAACAAAAAGTGAAATTGTTTTAAACATTTTAAGCTTTTTGTGAAAAAGCATTTCAAATGAAGAATCACAAGTGCAATTGCTGTTTTTTGTACAAAAAATTATAAAAGGAAAATGGCGGATTTTCCGTAAATTGCGGCTTCTGTAAAAAATTATTTTAATTATTTTAAAATTATTTTATTTTGTGAAAAAGTATTTCAACTGAAGAATCACAAGTGCAATTCTTGTTTTTTGTACAAAAAATATAAAATTATAAAAGGAAAATTGTGGCTTCTGTCAAAAATTATTTTATACGGAGAACAAAAAGTGAAATTGTTTTAAACATTTTAAGCATTTTGTGAAAAAGCATTTCAAGTGAAGAATCACAAGCGCAATTGTTGTTTTTTTTTTTAAAATTATAAAAGGAAAATGATGGGTTTTGCGTAAATTATTTTAAACATTTAAAGCATTAGAAATACTGACCGAAATTTGTACCTCTGCGAAGGTGTAAGAAAAAGGCAAATTTTAAATAAAAGACATGGCAGACAATTGGACGAAAGAAGAAACCCGAATTTTAATAAATTTATATAGACAGTGCGAGTCATTGTATAATGTCAACCATGTTAATTATTTAAAAAAGAACAAAAGAACAGAACAACTAGAATTTATACAAAAGGAATTACAACACATAAAGCCGAACGTAACCATTAATTCGATTAAAAGCAAAATAAGGACTTTGGCATCACAACTCTCGAAAGAGAAACAGAAAATTCGGAATTCTGCAAGGAGCGGTGCAGGTACCGACGACCTCTATACGCCAAAATTATGGTGTTTCAAGGACTTGGAATTCCTGCTTCATTTGAACGACGAGCACAGAGGAGCTTCTACCATGGATGTAAGTAGCATTGTTTGTTTATTCCAAAATGGCATGAATAACTGAAAAAATCAAATTTTTTAACAAACTCACCAAACCATTCCCCTCTTTATAGGAAGACTACAATACAAATGACTGTAATGAGATAGAGGATGCTGATGAAAGCGTAGAGGTACAAATTTCGGTCAGTATTTCTATTGTGAAATTGTTGAAAGGTTTCTTATATAACATGCAAGTTTGCTGTTCAGAAAAAAACTCGATGTAATCCGAAGTCGGAGGTACTGCGTGCTGAGGCTGAAAAATCTTTGGGAATCGTCACTCAATTGCTGAAAAACAAGCAATGCAGTAGTAAAGAAGAAAAATTCTGCGAGTACCTTGCGGAAGAATTAAAAACGTTAATATTGGAGGAAACATTCGACGCCGTTAAAATTGGAATTTTACAGTTCGTCAGTGAGGCCAAAAAGAAAGAAAGGGAGAACCTGGAATGTGGCACCACACCACATTCATTTGTTGATTCGTGGAATGCACTGTCAGCTTCATCAACACCTATTAATCACTTGTCGGGTAGTCCCACGGATGATTTTACATCTTCGTCTCTTTCATCCTCCACCGGCAAAAAAGAACTAGAAGAGCTTTGGAGCAGGAAGGCTACAAGCAATATCCAAATCCAAAAAATAGAAATAGTTAAGACTGCAGACCAAGAATCAAGCGCCAGTTCAGATATTTTAGCTGAAGCAATTGCATACCTGTACGACTGAAAATTAATTTCAACGGGAAAACATTTTTTAAAAGTATTGTTTATTCAACATGAATTTGAATGTAACATAGGGTAAATTCAAAAACTCATCACTGCAGAATTCAGCCACAGACTTCAATTTGAAGTCTGAAGCTGAATTAGTGATGAGCCTTTGAATTTACCCATATTTGTTATAGAATATTATGAACAAAAATTATGTAAAAAAATAACAAGAAGTTAGTTGTATTAAAGTGAAAACATTTTTTAAAAGTATTTTTTATTCATCATGAATTTGAATGTAAGATATTTTTTTTATAGAATATTATTAACATAAATTATGTAAAAAAATGAAAAGAAGTTAGTTATATTAAAATTGAATATTTATTTTTAAATTTTCCCGTCTTTGGAAAAATATTCCCTAAATAATGCCCTGACTTCTTCATTTCTTCCTGCAGGTACTCCTGCTTGTGGCATGGTGTGCTCCGTTCCATTTGATTCATCGAGGGAAGTTTGAGTGTTTTCTTCGAAGCGGCTGGTGTTTTCAATATACCAGTTGCTGGTAGTTATTAAAAAATTGTGTAAAACACAACATGCTTGTACAATTTTTGTTGTTTTTAATTCGTCCAACAGTATTTGTTTTTGTAGAATCTGAAATCGATTGGACAAAATACCGAAAGCTCTTTCGATATTCTGCCTGGCTCGACTCAACCGGTAATTATATTTAATTTTTTCAGGGTCCCTCGTTGTAAAGGGATACGGGGTCATCAAATTATTTAAAAGGGGGAATGCGTTGTCTCCAATGAATACATATGGAACAAAAACGTTCTCGCCAATTTTCCCCGGCGGAGGAAGATAGTGATCGGGATTTTGTAGTACTTCCATAAATTTAGATCTATTGAGGACCCCTCCATCACTTATTCTTCCGTTACAACCGACATCTATAAAGGTAAATTTCGCGAATGCGTCCGCAACCGCTAGAAGCACAATGCTCTTAAATCCCTTGTAATTATGAAATATTTGAGCGTTGCGCTTTCTAGGCTTAAAAGAAATATGTTTTCCATCAAGAGCGCCTAGGCAGTGTGGGAACTGCCAACGACATTCGAACTCCTTGGCAATCTGCAGCCACTCGTTTTCTGTGTCAGGAAACTGAAAAACCGGCATAACAATTTCTTTAAGATTTGATGATTGTATCACTTACATTTAAAAATAAACGCCTGCCATTTCTGTAAATGGACTCGCACACTTCGATCACTGCTCTACTAATGAAATCTTGTGACAATTTAGTATTTTCATCGAGTTCCTTAAAATTTTCTCCTGTGGCCAAATAACGTAAAACTACAGCTAATTTCTCTTCCACGGGTATACATGGCCGCATGTTGGTGCTCTTTCTGGAAATGTCATCCTTTACAAGTGATAACAACCTGCGGAAACACACTTCATCCATTCTCAAGTAGGACTTGAATCGATCGCCATCAAACGCTAATTTGTATTCATTCAGTAAAGATTGAATATTTCCAGATTCTGCTCTTGTTTTTCTCCATTTCTTAATCCAGCATCTCTTCTCTCGATGTTTAGCTTCTTCATCACTTGCTGCATCAGCAGCTGATAGCAAATCTAATACTGATGTTGTTAAATGTAAAATAGCTGCTGCCTCCTCTAAATTTGTCATGATAGAAAAATACTGAAATATAAATTGTTCCGGTAATTAAAAAAACATTGTGAAACTTAATACTTGCCTTATACTTAGTAACCAAACCAGGTTTTCTGGAAAAGAGTCCTAAAAATCTCAAATATTTTGCCTCCAAAATCAAAACAATCCCTTTTTATGAAATAAATTCCACATTATGTAAAACTTGTTCTGTCGTCTCCATTAGTGTTCCATATATACAATGCGGAAGATTTAATTTATTTTATAAAATTAAAATGTCTAAGGGTGAAAACCGCAGAAATCACACATTTTTCTGTTCTTCTTTACTAAATTATTTCCTCGCTGTTGTTTTTTTCAATGTATATTATTATTAATGAATTTATTCACTGTTTAATGCTGTTTTACTGTTGTAAGATATATTAAATCAAGCAATTGGACGATTTGTGCAAATAATACAAAAATTTGTAAACAAACGCATAAATATGGTCACTTCTTATATCAAGCGGAAACAAGAATAACCATTATATTATATAAGAGAGAAGAAGCATTACGCATACTTCCATATCTCCTTGTAAAGCCAAGAAAGTTACCCATGGTAAACTCCCTGCCGTGTAGACCGAGAGTAAGCTGTAAAACTGGTTTTACCACATGTAACAACAATACTCGTGGAGATACACGGAATGAGGCGAGGCTTGATTGTAAATTACGTAGTGGAGAGACATTTCTTAGTTCTTTTGAGAACTGAGCCGTGGTGGGTAGATTGTAAATACGAACTGTAGAGATATTTATTACATTTTTTGAGGGAGTGAAAATGGAGAAACTGGAGAAACATTTCTTACTCTTTTTGAAAAAGTGAAATTTCCAACAAGAAATTAGGCGAGGTGATATTGTAAAATATAAATGTACATTCTGGAGGCATAGATTTCTTACTTACTCGTAAAATGCATTCGTAAAAAAGCTCTTCATCGCTACTTATTTTCTTTTTATTTTTTTTTTAATTTGCTTGTTTTTGTCATTTTGGCATTACAATAGCACCTCGCCTCATTTGAAGTATGGCATTGTACTAGCTCAAACGAAAAAAGAAGAAACTCTTACAAACTCATTTTATAATCGTGTCCTACCCAGCACTATCTGTGAGGAATCATGAGGTGATCTGCAGCTCACGGCCTGTCAGTCGGTTGCCTCAAGTCCTCATTCTTCAGTTAGACTGAGCAATGTGGGCGTGTGGTGCTTGCCGACCTGGCCTATAAGGCCACGGTCTGCCAGCGGCCTGTAAGTGATTGGGGCCGACAAGACGAAAAGTGTTTTGTTCTAAAATGTTGACACGTGTATAAAACAATTACACGTATAAAATAAATACACGGGTCTTTACACATGTAGGATAAGAACCCGTGTACCCACCCGTGTATGACGTGTACACGAACCCGTGTACCCACCCGTGTATGACGTGTACACGAACCCGTAGCAGCTCTGGTTCTAACCCATCATCTTCCAGAGTAATAAGTCGTCAAGTGAAGGCATAAGTGAAGTTATAGGCAATTTTGATGTTAAAATTGGCCTTATTTGGCACTTTTCGACAAAGCTCAGGTGAAAAAGTACTAAAAACGGACGAAATAGAGCCAATTTTAGCATTAAAAGCTTATAACTGCCAAAGTAAAGGCCAGAGCACCAAACCCTGTATAGAACCATTAAAGGGTTGATAATATATATATGATTCAATGCATTGACTCAATTCGAACTATCAGTTGTCAGTTGATTGTCCAAAGAGCGGTCAGAGTAAAATTTGCGGGATTGAACTTTCTCCCGTGTCCTCCCAACTTACAATTGACATAGGCATTGAGACAAGGCATCGAGCCGTGCATTTTCCGCCTAGGACAATGAGTTTACCAGGATATGTTGTCTTTTATGTACCCTCGACAAAATAGTTTACTCTTGTTTGCTAACCAGTTCTATCTGTACTGAGATTGACAACGACATCCGCAGTAACTTATCTCACACTTTAACCAACTATATAACTAAACACCGACAAGAAACGATATCATATCATCACCACCGGACGTCTATTGTTATCTGAATTAGATTTAGTAAAGAAAATAATTGCACAAAAATTACATCCAATTCTACGTTAATGAACTAAACAAACAATAATAAATTATATTTTAATATAAAACAGGTCTAGAGAAGCCTTTGTACTATTGACTATTAAAAATGGATTTGGGAGTTTGTAAAAAAATTGCATTTTGTTATCTACTATGACTCACTGAAAAAGTATATAAAGATTTTACTCCAATTTTCTCATCAGTTTTCACCAATCTTTAGCTGGTTTCATTCAAATCAAAATGCTGCAACGAAATTTGCTGCTCTTTACATTGATTCTGTTGAATGCATTTGCAAATGTGGTATATTTTATGAATTTTTAAAGTAATTTTTGCATATTTTACTATTAATATTTCAGGAATTAAAATTTTTAATAAAGATTAAAAATTTAGAATGTCTCTATGATAAGGAATGGTTCGAAAAGGTTTCTTGTACCTTAAAAGCAGTAGATCGGACGACAACTCTTGTAAATATCGATTCAGTACTAAAACAGGATATTAAAAGTGGTCTAGTAATTTTTTTTTAAATTCATCCTAATTTAAAACTATTTATTAAAATATTTCACATAAGCTCCATGTGCAAACCTTTAGGCGATATAATGCCTTTCAGCCATTTCTGGTCAATGTGACATTTCCAGTTTGTCCGTTTTTGTCGAAGCGTGAACATTACTTCTTTTAATCATTTGTCTTTGCATTTTTGAAAAAATATACCACTGTAAATCACACTTGTCCTTATTATAAGGTATGGAGTATAGTGACTTTCTCTGGTAATTCATTTTCGCTTATAATTTTTTTTATTAAAATTTTAGGGCAGCAGACTGATTGCAAAGGACCTTTACTTTAATCCATTTGAGCACTTTGATATTTCAGTTGGTTCTATTGGAACTGGAAGATATCGATTAGATATCAGTTTTTATCCGAATGGATTAACAAAGAGAACAGCATTAATTACTGGCCAGTCTGATGTTAGCGAAATTTAGAATTCTTTCAATTGAATAAAGAAATGATTAGGAGCAAGTTGTTGAAGATAAATGTGTATGCAATTAGTTTGACTGCTATTAAATAGACGACGCGACAGTTCAATGTTGTAATTTTTCTCTATTTCCTATTTTTTACACTATAAATATAACCATCGCAAATCAATCATCATGTATTCGATTGTTGTGGAACCAAAACAAGTTTTTATGTCAGGGAGTGAAAATAACGGCTCATTATTTCGACAATTTTATTGCAACACAGTTTGACGCGCTGAGTCAATTTCAAAGAATGCGCAAATATCTCGCTATGTCTCATTATATCGATGTAGAAGAAAGACGATTGACGGAGCCTATTGGGGGTGTGCAAACGGACGCATACATGGATCTCGGAAAGCTGCCGTTGATCAGCGGAAGCGAATGAAACACGTCGACTTAGAGCAATACCGACGAATAAACAAAGGAGTTCGACAGAAAACGAAATCGGAACGAGAAGCGTACGTTGCGGCCGACATGGAAGAAGCGGCGTCAAGGCACGAGTACCGGACGATGTACCAGACAATCCGGCGGTTAGGCGTCAAAACAACATCAACAAACGACAACATCAAAAAATCGGATGGAACTTTTGTGACCTCTTCCTATGGTCGCTTGCAGCGGTAGAGATAATTCTTCCAGTACAATCACGATACAGCAGCAAGCGAACTGCCGTCGCTTTCATCGATTTCAAATCCGCTTTCGATTGCATCGATTGGAGAGCTTCAGGAGAGCCTGACATTGAAAATCATCCAGCTTCTTCAAGCGTCGTACGATGGCTCAACCAGCAACGTTTGCATTCGAAGCGACTTATCCGGGGAATTCCCGATTCAAACAGGTGTCCGGCAGGGAGACGTCGCTTCGCGACTTCTCTTCAACGTTCTCTTCAACGATGCGATTATCCGTGAAGCATTTGATGGACGAAGCGGCGTTCGATACGAAGACAACTTCGCAACCGACTTGGTGTACGCCGACGATAGTGCCGTCTTCGCCGACACGCATGCCGAGACGTCTTATACGATATTTCCTTATTACCCAGTCATATGGGTCAAAAATTAATGCATACCAAAATGCTCACAACGGACGAAGGGCCACTGTTTACCTCGATGGAACCCAAATCGAACAGGTTCCGATGTTGCAATATTTGGGATTATTGGTTGAGGAAAACAAAGTGGCATCGACGGTCGATGTTCACAGCCGAACCAGTCAGGCAACAGCAACATTCGCCTCGCTTAAGTACGCTCAGAACTAAAGTACGACTTTACCGAACGTTGATCCTTCCGATTCTTCTTTATAGATCTGAACCATGGACACTGCTCATTTTCCAAATGCGATGCTAGAGTCAGATTCTCCGTGTCTCACTCCGCTATCACCTTCGAAACGAAACAGTTAGACAAAGAGGCGATCGACAGTGACTTATCGAGGAATAAATACAAAAACGTGGACTACGATGGTGTGGACATGTTTGCCGAATGAATGATAACCGCTTGTCACGTAAACTTCTCTGGCGAGACCGTCTGACAGACTAGAGAGTTCAGTAATCGGCATCAAATAAAACCTGACTAAAGACTCTCGAGGGCGACTTAAAGAATCAACGATTATAAGTAACCGAGGCTCGAGACATCGCCAAAAACCGTCGAGAATGGAAACGAATCGTGAATGGAGTTCGAGACCAAGCGGTGCCGACAGCAGCGTGTCCGTTGCGAGGAGGTTCCACTCGGACCGACAGCTAACGGATCAAAGAAGAGAAGAAGCTCTGCCAATGCCAGCCATCTACCGACAGCTACAACCAACTACTAACTATTTTAATGAATCTTACGAACGCCCTGGGTCTTTATTTTATAACCTGGTCCAAATATGACGTGCTGTACCGCAACTGTACGTAACCTGCAAGTTCATGTGTCCACGTGAGATTAGGTACAGTTAAGGTACGGCACGCCTTATTGGGTTCAGGCTTCAACCAAGAAGTGCTCTTCGAGTCGCGTGGTCCTGCCGCACGGTCTCCGAGCCCGCAAGTAGTGGTGGTCGACGGGGTCATACCGATCGACCTGCTAGGTCAGGAGAGACAGTTTGTCCATATAGAGAGGGCTCGACTAGGTAAACGCGAGGCGGCGAGGGTCAAAACCATGGAGGTCTGGCAAAAGCGTTGAGCGGGTGGACAGTCCGACTGATCGGCCAGCTGAGCACCTGGGTAGACCAGGAGTTCGGCGAGGTTGACTACTGCTTGATTCAATTTGGACAGGGTATGGTTTCTTCAATGCGTATCAGAAGCAAATCGTAGGTTGGCCGATGCCGCATGCCCTACGGGGACTCCGCTTCGGACGATGGCCACCATTCATTCTTCGAATGCATTAGGTGAGGGGTCGAAAGAGGCGTAATGGAGGAGGAACCCGGTAGCATGACCCTCCCCTCTCGACACAATTGTTTGCTCGGTTTTTCCAGACCATCTTAAAAACGAAGAAAATGGAGGCGTAGGATCGCTGATTCATCTCCATGCAGCGCTGGCGTATTCTAGCCAATACGGGAGGAACGCGTAAAAGGTCATGTTGGTCACGCCCGCCCGAAGTAATGCCTCGCGGCGGGGGAGGGTGAGTTTAATCAGCAAGAATCTGACACTACCGTCTGAGTGGGGATCCTCGGTGGTATCTCCTGTGATAAGCGTGACAGGAGTCAAGCACTGATCTCAAAATCTGATCTCGCAAAAAAAAAATTGGGGTTAAAGCTTATGAAGTTTAACAGCTTGTCAACCGAACTCCTGTTGGACGATCTAACGTGGCAACTGGTCAAGTTACAGAAAGATCCCAGGCCAACAAGTGATGAGTTTGTCCCTACTCTAGCCAGGTCATCAACAATTTCATTGCCAATGTAGACTTCGTGGCCTGGAATCCGCTTCAGCGCTACAGTGCTGTTGATGATGAGGTAATTTAGAAGATAGGAGAAAATCCAAAACAGTCTTTGATGACACCCACTGGGATTTAATGGCCAAGAAGGCAGCGACGTTAGAGCTATTAGGAGTTCTATTAATAAAAATCTGGTTACACACCTGAACGGTGGCTACTGACAATCCTCCGAAGTCCCGTGTGGCAGGAATCGTATCGGTCAATGAGAGCAGTGGTTCTAGGTTTAGTTTTTTGAGAATCGATAGGTCATCCACAAAGACAAGATCCACTTGGCTGGGGCACACGATGGATATACAAAACTAGTATCTACTTATTAGGAAGTTACCAAAGTTACGGAGAGGTGAGTCAACAACGTGGAGTACGTGTTCGATTGGTAGTATAAAATAGTTCAAAAGAGCTGCAATGGACTCGCTTAGGAAAATTTTCAATATGTTGTAATTATTTAAACCTGCCATCTTTGCCAGAAACACGATGCTTACTAATTTCGCCAATTTACATTATGAGGGTTGAAATTACCTGCCGCAATGAGTTCGTACTGCGCCTGAGCGAAGATAAAAATTCGACAATCAGTTCACAGATAGCATCAAAAGCTAAAGTGGAAGCAATATCATTACCACTCATGTACGTAGAAAACATTAGAACATTGCGTGACTAAATGATTATTTTAATGCAAAAATGGTCGAAGTTAGATGATGTACTATTTCACAACTTCTGAAATACATATTCACACCTATTCTCTCTATGGTCGGAGAAGTTGTGTACTAAGGTATATCCAGACACCTGATATCGATCTAAATAAATATTAGGAGAAATTTGCGTTGCAGTTAGTACAAGAATAACGAGGGCACATTGGAGAAATTGATACTGCTGTAAGTAGTCCATTTTTTTATGTGATAGTCTAAGCTCAGGTGTCACCCTTTGTACTACTAGTTCGTCATGTCGTATTAGTCATGGTACAATGTCCAGTAGTAAGCTTAGCTGGAAGGATTGAGAGAAGGATAGAATAGGTTAGGGGAAGTCAAGGGGGTGTTGGAGAAAATGGCGATGAATCTTGCCTTTGAACTCTTGGGTGTTGTATGAGTTCGGGAATATTGACTTTGGAAGGTTGTTCCACAGACGAGTTGTTCTTGTTATAACGGAATTTCTAGATTGGAGTGTAAAAAAGAACAATTTTTAAACCATCGGTTATTTCTTGAAACGCAAGAACGACTACGCTAAAAACTGAATATTTATCTGCAATTATGCGGCAACAAAGTTGTTCTATACTTGTTGCGTATGTAATCTCTATTAAGCAAAACCTTTGTTATCTACAATTTTGATTTTAGTTAAATTTGTTCCTTTGATTAAGCCTAAGCAGCGTTCCACACAAACAACTCTCATTATGACGTGCACAAATAATTATTAAAATTACATCGGGTTAGATCTAAATCGACTTTTAAATTATTATTTTTCACCCAAATAATTATTCCACATGCAAGCGATCTACTTTGTCGCAAGGATCACATTTTATTTGTCACTGATTCTGGACAGTGGTCAAAGACTATGGAACGAAAATTTTTAATCGGGTTTTTCATAATAATTTTGTCAATTTTACTATCAAATTTGGTAATTGTATTTTCATAAAATTATTCGTGAAAAATATTTCATTTGTTTCATTACAGAATGCAAAGTTATCGGTGAAAATTCAAAATTTGGAATGTTTACCAAATCCTGATTGGGTCAACATATCGTGCAAACTAAAGGCCGTCAGCTGGAAGAAGACTCTCGTTAATGTTGAAGCAGTTCTGCAACAAACCGTCAAAAAAGCTTTTGTATTTTTTTTTTTCATTTGGAAGTTATTTTTCAATTCATATTTTATTACCAAAAACCATTTTTCAGATAAACGGACAAGTCTTCAAGCGGTACAACAACTATCAACCCATTCCGCTGAATGTAAGTTTTGAATTTTGCTCATTAATGTCACCAAGTCACCACAATTACTTTTTCACACCATTTGTTTCTCAACTTGTGAATAAATATACAAATATTAATCATTCCTGCCCTTACAAAAAGGTAAGTAGACACCTGATTTTTGAATTAGAAATTATTGAAAAGAAATTTTATTTTTGGTTTTTTTAGGACACAAGACTGGTAGCAAAAAATTTAGATTTTTCACCTTCGGATTTTTTGGATATTTCTGTTGGGGCGATCGGTGCTGGAAGATATCGCTTGGACATCTATATATATCCAAATGGATTATCGACACTAGGAGTCCTTATTAAGGGATATGGTGATGTTTCAGATGTATAAAATTGTTAAATAAAATTAGGCTTGATTAGTGCAACAGTTTTATTTCGTTCTGATGATGTCTGTCTAATGATGATCAAGTGAGTGAGTGGAAAGTGTCTCGTTTATTTTATATAAAAAATAAAAACAAAAACACTCATAGAGGAGTCACACTAGCCGGAACCCGATGCACCCAAAAGTCAATTATATGGCGTGCGCCAAAACAATTGGGAATCCCAAAATGGCTTTTTCCATGGGCAGTGAGAGTCTCAAATCCCAGCACGAGTTTTTCTGTAACAAACGAACTAAAAAGCAACAGGCAGAGAAAAACTTGATTCAATTAGACCCAAGATAAATTGGGAATTAATGTAATATCTGATTTGTTCAAATTTGGCTTACTGAGTTTTTGACTGTTAAGTTTATTAATTTTCGACCAAAAACAAGGGAGTTATAAAGATTTTAGTCGAGCGTCTATGTAAATTTTATGATATCCCGAGTTATTCGCGCGGAAATCTGGATAATATCATTTTATAGCTCATTATCTCCAATATGAAGCAATTTTCGAAAAAATATGTAAATACGTTTTTTTATGTAAAGGGTCCGCCATGTAACGTTTTTTTGACATGAATATGTCTTATCCCTGGAGTCTATTTGAAAGAATGTGCGGAGACGAAAATCGTTACCATGAGTCATTATTGTTTAGCATACTTTTAGGATAAATTTTTGTTTTTTTTGTTGTTTTTGTTGCTTTTGTTGCTTTTGCTGTTTTTGTTGTTCTTGCTGTTTTTGTTGTTTTTGCTGTTTTTGCTGTTTTTGTTGTTTTTGTTGCTTTTCCTGTTTTTGTTTTTTTGC
Organism: Thereva unica; assembly: GCA_949987705.1. Taxonomy (NCBI): domain Eukaryota; kingdom Metazoa; phylum Arthropoda; class Insecta; order Diptera; family Therevidae; genus Thereva; species Thereva unica. Next base: position 122,278,148 of record OX465282.1, on the reverse strand, counting down.
TGTTTTTGTTGGTTTTGTGTTATTTGTTGTTTTTGCTGTTTTCGTTGTTTTTGTTGTTTTTGCTGTTTTTGCTGTTTTTGTTGTTTTTGCTGTTTTTGTTGTTTTTGTTGTTTTTGCTGTTTTTGTTGTTTTTGTTGCTTTTGCTGTTTTTGTTTTTTTGCTGTTTTTGTTGGTTTTGTGTTATTTGTTGTTTTTGCTGTTTTCGTTGTTTTTGCTGTTTTTGTTGGTTTGGTTGTTTTTGTTGTTTTTGCTGTTTTTGCTTTTTTTGTTGTTTTTGTTGTTTTTGCTGTTTTTGTTGTTTTTGTTGTTTTTGTTGCTTTTGCTGTTTTTGTTGTTTTTGCTGTTTTTGTTGGTTGTTATTTGTTGTTTTTGCTGTTTTCGTTGTTTTCGTTGTTTTTGTTGTTTTTGCTGTTTTTGTTGGTTTGGTTGTTTTTGTTGTTTTTGCATTTTTTGCTGTTTTTGTTGTTTTTGCTGTTTTTGTTGGTTTTGTGTTATTTGCTGTTTTTGCTGTTTTCGTTGTTTTTGTTGTTTTTGCTGTTTTTGTTGGTTTGGTTGTTTTTGTTGTTTTTGCTGTTTTTGTTGTTTTTGTTGTTTTTGCTGTTTTTGTTGTTTTTGTTGTTTTTGTTGCTTTTGCTGTTTTTGTTTTTTTGCTGTTTTTGTTGTTTTTGCTGTTTTTGTTGTTTTTGTTGCTTTTGCTGTTTTTGTTGTTTTTGTTGTTTTTGTTGCTTTTGCTGTTTTTGTTGTTTTTGTTGCTTTTGCTGTTTTTGTTGTTTTTGTTGTTTTTGCTGTTTTTGTTGTTTTTGTTGTTTTTGCTGTTTTTGTTGTTTTTGTTGTTTTTGCTGTTTTTGTTGTTTTTGCTGTTTTTGTTGTTTTTATTGGTTTGGTCGTTTTTGTTGATTTTGCTGTTTTTGTTGTTTTTGTTGTTTTTGTTGTTTTTGCTGTTTTTGTTGGTTTTGTTGTTTTTGCTGTTTTTGTTGGTTTTGTTGTTTTGTTCTTTTTGTTGTTTTTGTTGTTTTTGCTGTTTTTGTTGTTTTTGTTGTTTTTGCTGTTTTTGTTGGTTTTGTTGTTTTTGCTGTTTTTGTTGTTTTTGTTGTTATTAATATGTACATATGGTAATATCTTACTGTAGTATAAATAGTAAATGTAATGACTTACTGTAGTATACATAATAAAAAAATAATATCAGTTAGCCATGATGAACAAAAGTAACGAGTTTTAATAGGTTATGGGCCATCTGTTAAAAAAATAAAATTAAAAAAAAAAAATATAAGTGAAATATTGTTATTTTTTACGTAATTATGGCAGTAAACTACGTGCAAAATATTCCAAAACTAAAAGGCAGAGAAAATTACGATGAGTGGAGTTTTGCAGCAGAAAATTTGTTGGTGCTTGAAGGTATGAATCATTACATCAAGCCGGTTACCAACAAGGAAATAAAACCTGAAGACGACGCAAAAACCAAGGCAAAGTTAATTTTAACTATAGATCCAGGACTATACGTGCACATTAAGGAAACAACCAGTTCGAAAGAGTTGTGGGAGAAGCTAAAAAATATGTTCGACGACTCTGGTTATTCCAGAAAAATAAGCTTGCTAAGGCATCTAATATCAATAAGGCAAGAAAGTTGTAATTCTATGACCGCATATGTAACCGAACTGGTCGATACAGCACAGAGATTGAAAGGCACAGGATTTACAATCACAGACGAATGGATCGGGTCATTATTATTAGCAGGTTTGCCAGAAAAATTTTCTCCGATGATCATGGCCATAGAGCACTCAGGAATTCAGATAACCACAGATTCAATAAAATCGAAGTTAATGGATATGGAAGTTAAAAATTTCACTGATACAGATTCCAGTAGCGCTGCATTCGCTGCGAAAAAATCTCACTTTAAAATGAATAAAAATCCACAATATGGCGGATTGACTTCTTCAAAAATGTTTGGAGAGAAGAAAATAATTTGTTACAACTGTAAGAAAACTGGTCATTATAGAAATCAGTGCCCGTCATTGAAGAAAAGTAAGGAAACAAATGCGTTTAATGTGGTTTTTCTGAATGGAAAGTACAATAAAAACGAGTGGTACGTTGACTCCGGCGCCAGCGCACATATGACGGCAAACAAAGAATGGATAAACAATGCAAACTTTAAACCGAGTTTATCAGAAATAACTATTGCTAATGATACGAAAGTGCCAGTTGTGTGTTCGGGAGACGTGCAAATAACGACTAATTACAATTACAGCATCACGATTAAAAATGTACTATGTGTGCCAAGTTTAACAACAAACTCGTTATCCATAAGCGAATTAATCAAAAATGGAAACAATGTTGGTTTCGATCAAAGTCATTGTTACATTCGCAACAAGAACAATGTACTGGTAGCAACTGCAGAATTGACTAACGGAGTATACAAGCTTAAGACCAAGGAAGCAGATTGTATGTTAGCCGCTCCAGCAGTAGCAAGTGCAGAGTTGTGGCATAGGCGGCTGGCACATATTAACAGCTGTGATTTGAACAAGATGAAGAATGGAATAGTTGATGGATTGTCATACCTAGCTCCTAGTGGTATAACAAAGGACAAATGCGTAATTTGTTGTGAAGGTAAGCAGATTAGATTACCATTTTCTCACATTGGCCAGAGGAGTAGTGAAACACTACAAATAATACATTCAGATGTATGTGGTCCAATGGAAAACAAATCAATTGCAGGTTCACGTTATTATCTTTTATTTGTAGATGACTATAGTCGAATGTCCTTCATATACTTTTTAAAAAATAAAAATGAAGTATTCAAAAAGTTCAAGGATTTTAAAGCTATCGTTGAGAATCAGCAAAATAAGAAAATAAAGATACTTCGCACAGACAATGGTGGTGAATTTTGCAATGGTGAAATGGAAAATTATTTGGCACAACAAGGAATTATTCATCAAAAAACTGTAGTATACACGCCAGAGCAGAATGGAGTTTGTGAACGAGCCAACAGAACTGTTGTGGAGAAAGCTAGATGCTTACTCTTTGATGCACAACTTGATAAAAAGTTTTGGGCTGAAGCTGCACATACAGCTGTCTATATCAAAAACAGATGTGTTACTTCAAGTTTGGAAAATAAGACTCCATATGAAGTATGGCATGGAAAGAAACCTGACTTAAGTAATATCCGTTTGTTTGGATGTACAGTAATGGTACATGTCCCGAAAGAGCGGAGATTGAAATGGGACAGAAAAGCGGAACAGTGTATCTTAGTTGGATTTTCAGAAAATGTAAAAGGATATCGTGTGTATGATCCAAGAAAAAACACTGTAAGTATCAAAAGAGATGTTATAGTAATGGAAGACCAAACATATGTAAAAAATCAAGAAAGAAACAGTGCAATCTGGATACAGAATGAAATAGAAACTGATAATGTGAGTGAGGATAGTCAAGGAAGAAATTTTGAGAGCAGAGATTCAGTGGGGGAGACTACTTTGAATGAATCTCTGAGCAGTTCAAGTTCTAATGACACAGCTTACACAAATCCAGATTCTTATTATAGTGATAAGACCTCATCGGACTCAAATGTTGAGACCGATATTCCAGCAAATGAGTTACAAGAAGTTCCAGAAATTCTAGAAGGAAAGAGAGTCAGAAAGCCTCCAGAACGATATGGTCTAAACGTTACCGCTGTCTCAGATGGTTTTCCAGAAGCAGAACAGATTGTTCTCTCAGAGGCGCTGAATGGACCAGAAGCCGAGCAATGGAAATCAGCCATGCAAGAGGAGCTGAAGTCATTCCAGTGTAATGATGCTTGGGAGCTCGTGAATGTTCCATGTGATGCGTCAATAGTACAGTGCAGGTGGGTGCTGAATAAAAAGCTTGATGTGAATGACACAGTCCGGTATCGAGCAAGGCTTGTGGCAAAAGGTTTTACACAACAACGTGGGATCGACTATGAAGATACTTTCTCACCGGTAGTGAGACATTCAACGCTGAGAATGTTGTTTAATGGTTGTCATATGTAACAAAATAAAACTAAAAGGTTAGATTATACTGTTATTTTGTTAAGTGGGGGTATTAATATGTACATATGGTAATATCTTACTGTAGTATAAATAGTAAATGTAATGACTTACTGTAGTATACATAATAAAAAAATAATATCAGTTAGCCATGATGAACAAAAGTAACGAGTTTTAATAGTTGTTTTTGTTGCTTTTGCTGTTTTGTTGTTTTTGCTGTTTTTGTTGTTTTATTTGTTTTTGTTGTTTTTGTTGTTTTTGCTGTTTTTGTTGTTTTTGGTGTTTTTGTTGTTTTTGTTGCTTTTGCTGTTTTTGTTGTTTTTGTTGTTTTATTTGTTTTTGTTGTTTTTGTTGTTTTTGCTGTTTTTGTTGTTTTTGGTGTTTTTGTTGTTTTTGCCGTTTTTGCCGTTTTTGTTGTTTTTGCTGTTTTTGTTGTTTTTGCTGTTTTGCTGTTTTTGTTGTTTTTGCTGTTTTTGTGGTTTTTGCTGTTTTTGTTGTTTTTGCTGTTTTGTTGTTTTTGTTGTTTTTGCTGTTTTTGTTGTTTTTGTTGTTTTTGTTGTTTTTGCTGCTTTTGTTGTTTTTGTTGTTTTTGTTGTTTTTGCTGTTTTTGTTGTTTTTATTGTTTTTGTTGTTTTTGTTGTCGTTTTTGACATGAATATGTCTTATCCTTGGGGTCTATTCATGTCTACTGTGCCATCGAGAAGCCATGGCACTTTTTTTTCTTTTTTTTCAACTAGTGCTTATTTCGTGTATGGCAACACTTAGCTCATGTCTGATTTGACAGATAATTAGTTTTATCCTTCCGCTGAACGAATATGGTTGTGTATACGCTTGAACAACGCTGGGAAATATTGCGACATTACTTTGAAAATCATGGTAATGTTGCAGAATGTGTGCGAAAATTGTGTACGGATTTTGGAAGAAGAGAAGCACCGTCAGCTCCGTATGTTCGTTACCTTGTGAAAAAAGTGAAAGAAACTAGCATCCTCATCGATAAACCAACGCGTGAAAAGCCAAAAACAGAGAATACACCCGAGGATATTGCTGCTGTGGCCGAAAGTGTGCGTGAATCGCCATCAACATCAGTTCACCGTCGTTCTAAACAATTGGCCATTTCGCAAACATCATTGAGACGAATTTTGCGTAAAGACCTTGGTATGCCGCCGTACCAAGTCCAATTGGTTCAGGAGTTGAAGCAAACTGACCATCCAATGCGTTTTCGCTTCGCTAAGTGGGCCTGCGATCGTCTTGCAGAAGATCCGGATTTTACCAAAAAAAATCATCTTTTCAGATGAAGCTCATCTCGATCTTGGCGGGTATGTAAACAAGCAGAATGTCGCATTTGGGCCACAGAAAACCCGCACGCATTCATTGAAAAGCCGGTGCACCCAAAACGAGTCACTGTTTGGTGCGGATTTTGGTCCAGAGGCATAATTGGGCCATTTTTCTTCGAAAATGAGAAAGGAGTGGCCGTTACAGTCAATGGTGATCGTTATCGGGCCATGTTCAACTAATTTTTGTTCACAGAAATTGAAGAGGAGGATATTGGCAACATTTGGTTTCAACAGGACGGCGCTACGTGCCACACAGCCGACGCTACACTTGATGTTTTGCGCCCTGTTTTTGAAAATCGCATTATCAGCCGCAGAGCTGATGTCGTTTGGCCACCTCGGAGCTGCGATTTGACACCGTTGGACTACTTTTTGTGGGGTGCCGTCAAAGATAAGTGTTACGCCGACAAGCCAGAGACAATTGACGCTTTAAAGGACAATATTCGTGAAGCCATTGGTGAAATACAGCTGCACACAATCGATAATGTACTTAAAAATTGGACCGATGGTATAGGCTACTGCATGGCCAGCCGAGGCAGCCGTTTGAATGAAATTATTTTCCATCATTAACCGGAGGGATTGTACTTTCAATTAAAAAAAGAAATCTGAAAAAATATTCAGTAGTTTTTTTATAGCATTTTCAAAAAAAAAGTTATAGTTTTTCCCATTTTCCCTAGATGCTCGCGTACAGAACAATTTTTTTTTAAAGTACCCTTCAAAAACGGCTCGTGAGCGAAGAATCATTTCTACTGGTTTTATTGTCAGGTTGAAATCCCTGGCTTATAAGTGAATTTTTACAAATCAATTTATATGTGTAAATTTGCAATACATTTTCACACAATCGTAAATTTGCATTTGAATGGTAAAGAAAAATGCCTTTAGACGAGGAAGTTTATTTATTTTTAAGCTCTTCATTAATTATTTTTAATAAAACTAAACAAAATAAAAAAAAATTGTGGATGCGTGAATGTTTAAAATAACGAGAAGATGGAAGTTGTTTTAAAAATTCTGGTAGAATGGACCGAAAAGAATTTGAACAGTTATTGGAATTAGTGGGACATTCATTTGGCCTATTTGTATCCTTCGTCTTTGGATTTAATATCCCAAACACCCCTAGATCTTATTATATCTATGAGAATCGAGGTTTTTTCTTTGGTCCATATACGTATATATAAGTGTAAACATAGCTTTACTTCGTATTGTGCACAAACTCAGGAGCAGCGCTTTCATAGGTGCGAATGGTGCACTTGCACCGGGCGAAATTTGTCGGGGGCGCAATTTCAGAAATTGAGATTAAAAAAAATTATGTTTGAAAGTTTCTCAAGGGTGCAAAATGAAATTACACAAATTTATACAATTTCTGTCCCCGTACTTTCTCATCCAACAAATACCGGGGAAATTTTACTTCTTCTCGTGCAGGAACTTACCAGAGATTTTAGCTTACTCGAGATTTTACTCGAAAAGGGAACAGACCTTCGTCTTTGATAATCTGCAGCAAAAATTCGGGAAAAATGTTCCAAGTGAGAGAACTATACGTTAGAATGCTTTTGATTGTTGTTGTTGTTTTGAATTTCAATTCTCTCTTCTGCCATTCTTTTCCTTGCAAAAGAGAGACAAAACAACACAGCTATCAAAAATTCAGTGACAGAATTCAGATTTTCAAAAATTTTCGCCCCCTACTCTCTTCTCCGCAAACGACGTTTTACACAGATTTTTGTGAGTTGGATGTTGACCCATGTGAAACTTCCTATGTAAATCAGTTTTTTAAGTTACGCATTATTATGGTGTAATCTTAAACTTTGCGCAGACTATGAAAAATATTTCTCCCATTCAGCCAGTGTTGGTGCTTTTTTCATTGCCCTTCACTGCTTTCAAAAATGAACAACTTATGGGGCGCAATATGGCATAGTGCACCGGGCGCAGAAAACCCAAGCGCCGGCCTTGCTTAAACTTAATTTTGACAAGTCAAAACAGAAATATTCAAAGCAAATTTTGCAAGAGGGTCGTATGACATAACAAAAACAAATGTCATTTGACATTTTATGTTAAGTTTCACTTCATTGATAGTAAAGTCTATTACAAGCCTTATAATGTAAAATGACGTTAAGACTGGAACTAGTGATGAGCAAAAATGGTCTTGTTCTTGCGTATTTAGCAAGACCAAGAACAAGACTAAGTTATGCTTGCAATAACAAGAACAAGACAGTCTGAATAAGAACAAGACAAGACCAAGACTAGATTAGTCTTGTCTTGTACTTGCGTTTGCTCATCACTAACTGAAACAGTAAGTAGCATTTTGCTCACAATTAGGGATACGAAGTCGATGGAAAGTACTCGATTAAACACTCTTGAGTACAATCGAAAGAAAATTACTCAAAGAATACTTTTTACTAGTTCACAAAGTACTCCGCCCCATTAGAATCGATGAATTTTTTTTGACATTTCTGCGAACTGCCTTAGCGTATGTAATTTTTCAGCGAGAAAGGACTACACCGGGGGTGCCTCCGAAAACTCGGGAGGTAGATTGAGAAAGAACCGAGAATTATATCGGAAATAAGCCGGGCCTATTATGGGGGCCTCGGTGGTCTAGAGGTAAGGCGCCTGACTACTATCCCAGAGGTCCCGGGTTCGAATCCCGGCCAGCCCCACGGTCCTTCGCCTTTTCCACTTTCCTATCCACATAACTTCCCTTCTTTCTTCTCCCCTCTTTACATTTCTGATTCCTCCTGTCCTGCTAGTCCTTCCCCGCTCCACCAAGCGCATGTCATCGGTTGGCTGATGAGATTCAACTCGTTTCAGGAGGCATAACACTCCAGCGAGTTGTTTCTCAAATGCCCCGATGCCAGAGTCGCGAAATGGTTGGAAGTAGGTGGAATAATAATATCGCGGGTAGGTTGTGGCCGCTCCTTCCTACTTCTCTCTCTCTCTCTTTCTACTTTCTATCTTCCGGCTAGAGCTGCTGTTCGACATTCTATACGAAAAAAATAGATTGTCGAACAGTACAAGGGGGCTTTCCCTAAGCCTCTAGTCTACCATATAAAAAAAAGAGGCATATAAATTATTTTGTGAAAATTTAAAATTGTTTTCGAAAAGGAAGAAAAAACGGAAAAAACAGAGCCAACCAGACGACCTAAATTTCGAGGTTGCCGGCTCAAGTGGTTCAAAGGAATATTCTGTAGCACCTTCTTTTAAAAGAAGTTTGTTGCACCAGGCTCAGAAATTGGGCCCGAAGATATTGTTGATTACCACTGGCACCTGGTTAGACAGACCCACCGCAAGTTAGGAGGGCTGAGGCAGGCATTGGCTCGGCAGACGTCGGTCCACCCGACCCCGCATATCAGAGGCGATCCGGCCGCTGACCGGGAATGATCGTCCGAAGGAAAAAGAAAGAAGCGAAGTGATAAGAAAGAAGCACGAAGATCGGGAAGGATCTTGGAAGCCCGCTGGTGGGGCCTTAAGACAAGTACCCGCTTGTTATTTAGATTATTCTTCTTGGGATAGGGCATCCTACCGTCATTGTGTCGAGGTACCATTTACGCTAGGACTCGGGTCGTACACCAGCAGACGACCTCATTCCGTTCCTTTAGACACTTATGAGGACGGCCCTAGGAGGGTAGAGGAGACTGGAGTTCCCGAGGATCGTTTTGGTACCAGGGTGATTGCAAGTTGTTTGTGTCGGGGTTCGAGTGAAGATAATTAGGTTGTGGCACCCACAGCCTCAGCGCTGAATAGTTCAGGGTAACCTAGACGTGCACGTCGTAGCGTTGTAACAAATAGAGATTATGTTACTTTTTCGTTTGTAATATTTTTTCGTTTGTAATAGCTGTTGGTTTGTAATTGAGAATTGATGTTATTAGCTATTGATGCGCCATTAAAGCTTGACTATTCTACATACCCCGTGTTTATATTGCTGACAGGTGGTTGTTGTCAGGGTGTGGCCACGGTTTTTTTTTAGGATGATGTACTAAGCACCAGAATGGGGCAGTGGACGACATAGCTCTCTCCGGGAGTGATAAACGAATTAATGTGGTACCGCCCCGGGTTTCCCTATACCACGATCCCCCGACGAGGAGCCCTTATCGGGACGCCCAGAGTACTCTTCGAGAATGTATTCGGGGAGTAGAAATTTTTTGTGTTATTGAATGAGTTCTGGGGTTGGCCTCTTCGGGCACCCGAAACTGAGACCACATTACACAGTGACCATAAATGTGATTATAATGGATATCGATAGGCCTCTGTGCGCAGGACGGACATCTAGTTCGCATGAGTGAAGACCTGCTGGCTTAGTTTTTTTTTTTGGTATGGGATTCGGCACCGGGGTAGATAAAGTCTACACTAAGAATGGTATACACATAGATGTCCAGATCTTACAAATGCCAAATTGGATGATATCAGCCCAGAGTTGAGATTGGTGGTGGGCTAGTTGCGATAGGCCACGACTGAATCCTGAAAGCAGAGCAATATAATTCGTTTCTTAACTAATATTTTTTATGTAAATGGATTGGGCGCACAGGTCAGATAGCTTGGCCTCCAAAGAACGCACCCATAGCATGATTTTTTAGTCGAGGCTGCTTCGAAAGAGTTGATGTGCCGCAAGCAATACTTGACAACCCTATTGTAAAATGATTACATGTAGTTTTAAATACGTCAAATAAATGGACGAATACCACTGACGAAACACTCGAATGCTCGTTAGTGAACAAACCCGTCAATAATTGGAATAATTACTATGATTAGAAAGATATTCATCCGGGAGTTTAAAATGTATTTAGATAAAAAACGGGTTTGGAAAATTTTGGGAATATGCAGAAATTGCATTTTTTCACTAATTATTACAAACAGTAATTGTTGTTAGGTTTCGAGTAAGTATATAAAGAATTTAATGCAAATTTCTAATCAGTTTTCACATTTTCTTTTAGCTTGTTCCACTGACAACAAAAGAAAAATGCTCCAAGGAAATTTGCTGCTCTTTTCATTGGTTTTATTATTGTATGCATTTGCAAATGTGGTAAACTGCTATTAATTTTCAACTTATGTGTATTTTAACTCAATATTATACAGGATTTAAAATTTTTAATAAAAGTTAAAAATATTGAATGTCTCCCAGATAAGAAATGGATTGACCTTTCTTGCACCTTGAAAGCGGTAAATCGGACGACAACTCTTGTAAATATCGATGCAACATTAAAGGAGGATATTACAAGTGGTCTAGTAATTTTAATTTTTTCACTTTACATATAATGTCCATCAATACTAAAATATCTTGCACTAGGTCCATGTGCAAATACTTAAGCGACTGAACAGCTATCAGCCATTTCTGGTCAATGTGACATTTTCACTTTGTTCGTTTTTGTCGAAGCGTGAACGTAACTTCTTTTCGCCATTTGCGTTTGAGATTTTGAAAAAGTATACAAACGTAAATCACACTTGTCCTTTTGATAAGGTATGGACTGTAGTTACTTTCTGTGGAAATTTAGTTTCGCTTATAATATTTTTTTTTTTTTTGTTATTGTAATTTTAGGGAAGCAGACTGATTGCAAAGGACCTTTACTTTAATCCATTTGAACATTTTGATTTCTCAGTTGGTTCTATTGGAAATGGAAGATATCGATTGGATCTTAGTATTTATCCAAATGCATTAAAAACGAAAGGAGTAGCAGTTATTGGATATGCTGATGTTAATGAAATTTAAAATAAGATTCATTTTATGAGAATATAGTTAACGGTTAACGGTTGGGGATAAATGTGTGAACCATTAACATAGTTTCATTTCAATTACATAAATAGGCGAGGATACGATCTTGCATACACTAGTTGATTTTGTGCACACACTTTTAGTACCGAAATTGTTCGATTATCTATCACAAACCATTAATTTTTCGTTCTCTGACATTTTTCACTACACTACTACGTTAACAACTTGGGTAAATAAGGCTGTTCCAGGTATACAATTGGCAAAATTTGTTAGCCATGTTGGCTCCACAATTTTGAATTTATAAATCTTGATCAAAATTCGTTATTTACGTCCTTAAAAACCCACCAATACCGATTTTCATTGTAATCGGAAGACAACTGACAAAATTCATCCGCCATATTTGAGCGGCCATTTTGAAATTATAAGTTCTGATCATGGAGGCTATACAAGGAGATATAACTCCGTGTTGTCACTTTTCGTTTGATTAATGAGGGCGCCACAGTCGCATGTACCCCAAAAAACATGGCGGATTATATTCATCCGGTTCATGGCCAAGTTCGTTAACTATTAAAATATTTTATCTTTACGCCTAACTTGAAAAATCAGCTTCTGCTTTTTCGTATTTAACCATTTTATGAATGTTTATTAATGAATTTTTATTAATTCCCAATGATTTTTTTTGCATTTCGGCTGACAATTTTGAAGAAATCGTCGAAATGGGTAAAATTCAGCTAACTTCATGTGGGGCACGTCAGCTTTAGGCGACATCTGTGGCCAAAAATGAACTAGATGTTTAGTTTCTGCTACGCATCAATTTCCGGTTATTTTCCCCATAAGAGTTATATCTCCTTGTATAGTCTCCCCGCCTTACAGCTTACTGTATTCCACCCGTCACAATATTTCATTGGATGCCCAAGTCGTGGGATCAGTGGAGCACAAAAGCAAAAATCGGCCGCCTTCTTGGAAACGACTTCTTGATTGTCAGATTGCATTTAGTACGTATACATGATGAGATGAACTCAGGTTGAACACGACTCCAACTACATGTAGACGGAAGTTGCGTTGAGTTAGGGTCGACTGAGCTCGACTCATCCCTGCTACCTAGGTTGAGTTGAAGCTTTGCATACAGGCGTGAGTTCAGTAGTTGAATTTAGTTGACAGCAGCATCTCTGTGTTTTGTTTGTGAGTTTTTGAAATGTGTAGTGCTTGTTTATTTTCAACTCAACTATTTAATCTTCGACACCATCAATGATGCAGCAGTAAAAAAAGCATTCATCATGGTGAATCGATTATTATAATGGCTGCTAAAGGCTGTTCTCAGGGGTCGTCCTATCATCCCTCTTAGGATCAATCGTGATCGACGAACTTCTTGCCGCCCTGAATATCCGGGGATTTAAAGCACAGGCCTATGCAGACGATATGTTCTTAACGATTAGCGGCGGTCATGATAGCACCCTTTCAGTCCTTTACAATCGTCCAATTCTCTCAACAGGAACAATAGTGTCAAGCAGATGTGGATTCCGGGCCAAGAGGGTCACATTCATAATGAAATTGCTGACAGCCTGCCTAGAGTAAGCCCAAACTCATCACCTACAGGTGCGGAGCCTTTCTGTAGTTCGCGTAAGAACGACCATCAAAAATCGACCAGCTGTTTCTTTATAGATGGACAAAGACCCAGGGTGCTCGTCAAGCTAAAAGATCCATGCAAATTGATAAAGCTATAGCGGAAAAAGTTTTAAATCTCAAGAGATGAGTTTAAAATAATAATAGATCTACTGACGGGCCACTGTTCGCTTAATTACCATCTAAACAAAATAGGACTAGTCTCCGATTGTGGCTGTCGGTTCTGTGGGGCATTCTGTGGGGCATTCTGTGCGACTGTGAGGCTACGAGGAAGGAATTGAGCCTCCTCCATCGTGACTTTCTTAGTCTCAAGGAGATATGGGGAAAACCCTAAATCAGTTTTAGGCCACCTTAGAAGCTTTAACCTTGATGATTTTTAAAGACTGGGATGGCACAATAGACCAAACAAAATAGGTCGCAGTGCTTGCCAAGACGCCTCTCAACAAGAAATAGAATAACTACGGCAGGTTGGAACAGGTGGCACATAACGGTGTGTTCGGTGCCTAGTATGGGTTTTTTTTTTTGCATTTCAACAATTCCATTGCTATGATTTCCTTTTGACCAACGTGATGTCCTGTTCGTACATTCCACGCAGCGAATTTTAATTCCCTTTGCCACGTAAACTTCTCTGGCGAGACCGTCCCGCAGACTGGAAAATCCAGCGATTGGCACCGAAGAAAACTTGGCTAAAGAATATCGAGGGCGACCTAAAGAATCAAAGATTATCAGTTACCGAGGCTCGAGACACCGCCAAAACCCGAGAAGAATGGAAGCGAATCGTGAATAGAGTTCGGGACCCAGCGGCACCGACAGCAGCGTATCCGTTGCGGGGACGTCCCGCTCGGACCGCCAGCTAACGGATCAAAGAAGAAGAAGAAGTATGGGTTACCTGGCTTTATTTAGAGCCGAAGATTCACACAGAAAGTAAAGTTTCGTCTTCGCACAGCTAAGGTAACATATGGTATATTGAATACCAAAATGTGGTATTTTCTTGGCCAATTTCCCGGTATTTTCTTGGCGATTTCAGTTGGGTGGTTGCTTTTCATCTCAACTACTTGACATTATGCCAAAACCTCGTGACTACAAAACTAACACCGTTTGATCTCCAAAAATCAGTTGTGCTTGTGTATGGCCAAAAATTTCATTTTAATTGCAAACTGGTTGTGCTCGTGATTATTGTGATACCAGTTTGAAATTGGAATTGCAAATCATTCGCCTCCTGTGAAGAAATCCTTACACTCTACAAAATTTAAATTCGTTAGTTAAAGATATCGGCCTACTAAGCTATACAGCAATAAACACAACATCGTCTAAGTATATTTCCATGCAGAGTTTACAATGGGTTAGAGTTCAGAGTAAGCGCCTATGGAAACTGAGGTTGAATAAAGTTTCGTTAAATCCAAGAAAACTCCACGAAACAAGCCGAATTAAGCCGGGTTTTGCATATGTGTTTGTTTAAGTGTAAGTGTAAATGTAAAGTTACCTACCTTCACGTACGACAGGAACCTTACGCCTACAAGCACCTAGGAAGAGCTTTCGTTGAGTAAACGGAAACTCTTTTCCCCCAAGTTAACTCAATGCTGTTTCCATGACGGCTCTGGGCGAAAGTGACAGATAAATAATATTACATTGCGTCGCCGTTGGTATATGTGCAGTAAAGGATACTCAATCAAACATATGCAAAACTCGGCTGGACCGGACTGATTAACAAAACTTTACTCAGGGCTGTTCTGACTTTCGTGCGAAACCGAATTCGGGCGAAAATGTATAATTTCGGGTTCTTACTTTCGCTTCGAGCGAATATGATACGAAATTGTAGTAGGCTTCAGGTGTTCTTATTTTCGTAAGAAACCGAAAATTTTCATAATTTGACAGTTGTAATTTCGGTGGGTTTTTTGTTTGCGAATTCGTTTGTGGCTGCTAAAAAAATGTGAGTTATTTGAATTTTGTTGATAATTTGGATTTAATTTAGTATAATAGTATTTAACAACTGTATTTTAGGGGTAAGCACACAAATATAAGGCAGTTTCGAGCTCTTGTGGCTTTCATGGAAAAAAATCCAGAAGTGCCCTTGTTTAGCAATTTTTTTGAAGACAATATTGACCAATGGAATACTTTAGTAGCCGAATTGAATTCATTAGGACCGCCGATTCGCGATGTTAACGGTTGGAAGAAAGTGTGGTCGGACTATAAAGTGAATATAAAGAAAAAATTAATACACAATAAGCAAGAATTAACTAGTACTGGTGGTGGACCAAATAAGTTGTTGTACATCACACCTATTGAAGAATCGGTGGGCAATTTAACTGGCTTATATAAAGCAGTGGACGGCCTGAAAAATACTAAGTCATTTGGCGTCCCAAAAACTGCTTCCAGTGTGAAAGAGAGTTTCAATCATCTAGTGTTGTGGAACTAGATAATAATGAATGTTTTAATATTGAATCATTAGATAATGAGGATATTATAACTTTTGTTGAAGACGATGTCACCTCAAATGAAACAACAGCCTGTCTGCTAAAACATAGTGGAAGTAAAGAAAAAACGGGTGTGGGAAAGAAAACCGGGGGAATAAAGCGTACACAAAAAAAGAACAATTTAGAAATTTTAACCAAACATATCTGCAAATATGAAAATGTATTGACAGAGATTTCTAAATCCGTGGACGACCTGTAGTGACCGCGTAAAGTTTAATTACCAAACTTTACGCAATGTCACACAACAACTTCCGGCACGATCAAAACGATCAGTCGGAAATACTCCATCGATCACCGAACTCAAAGTTCAGTGATCAAACCGTGTTCCGTTCCGCCCGCATCGTGTTTATCGGGATAGCCAATTTCCGGCATCTCCAAGTACTCACTTCTCGTCCTACGGTTCTTCTACACGGTCCACTTTGCGCGCGTGATTGTAAAGATAATACATTATATCCCTTTAAAATAACATATAATATATTGTAAATAAATATCAACATTTTTAATTAATATAGTGTAGTTTTACTTTATTTAAACACACTATAAGTGGTGACCCCGAGAGCACACGCGGAGCTAACCTCCACGTGCCAATATCATTAAAATATTATACTAAAATAATCCACGTGAAAATATAATTTGTACAAAAGTGCATTCTACATATTTGATGTAATTCAAGTTTTTTTTGTTATCAAAAATTTCATTTTTACTGTGACAAAATAATAACGGCATAAATAAAAAGTGGATCTCTATTCAGTTCAAAGTGCATTTCGTTACATTAAAATATAAAATATTATATTAAATATAATCCACGTGCCAAGATAATTTATACAGAAGTGCATCCCACATAATCGATTTAATTCAAGTTTTTTGGTTATCAAAAATTTCATTTTTTTACTGTGACAAAATAATAACAACATCAATGAAAAGTGGATCTCAATTCAATTTATAGTGCATTGCATTACATTAAAATATAAAATATTAAAAATAATTCACGTGCCAACATAATAAACCCATATGTGAACCCAATTTGAGATACATAACTCCAGTTATTAACTTAATAAAAGCATTCTAATTATTTTGTTTTCCTAAATTTGACGTTGTTTTTAACGATGACGGATAACAATTAGAACAAAGGAATCAGCTAAGTATAACATTTGATACATAATCAAAGAAAAGTGAATCGAAATTCAATCCAAAGCGGATTACATTTCATTAAAATATAAAATACATATTATATTAAAAATAATCCACGTGCCTATATAAACACAGATGTGAATTCTATTGGATATAACCGCATTTATCGACTTAATCGGAGTTTATAATAACCTAGAGCAAAGGAGAAGTAGATTTACAATAATTAATTGGAAGATAATCAACAAAGCCGGTGGCCGCAGCGCGAAAATATTAGGAGACACATCACAAGTTCAACTAAATAAAAATAAAGCCAGGAAGAGAAATTTTTTTTTTCTTTTATTTCTCTTTTGTTTCTTTTTATATTTTTTCTTCTCTCCAAAATATTTTTTTTTAATCATTATATTACATATTACATATACTTTCTTTCAATTTCATATTTTATTATTATATAATTTTGATTATTTTTCATATACATATATACAGATTTTTGGTGCCAATACCTTGTTCTTTTACCTTTAATTTTTGTAGGTGTTTCTATTGCTTTTGTTCTTAAAACCATATCTTACCGAATTAGATAAACAATTAAATGTCAAGGACCGAGGACAATCCTATGGACCTAGGAAGGTCAAATGTAGAAGAACCAAAGCCCGGAACTTCGGAAGTTAATGCCGCTTCCGTGTCGAAGCTAGACATCCCGAAGTTCTGGGTACACCAGCCCGCCTCCTGGTTTTACCAGGCGGAAATAATGTTCCAACTGGCGGGCTGTAGATCCGATAAACAAAAAGTCTACAATGTTATAGCTGCATTGCCGGAAGAGGCGGTAACGGCAATGCGGCTTAGCACCGTAGACCCCTCTACCTCCTCATACGAGGAAATTAAAGTGCATCTGCTTGAGAAATACGGCACTTCTGAGAAGCGCCGACTCGAGCAGTTGCTATCAGTGCAAGAGCCTGGAGACCGGAAACCTTCGGAGTTCCTCCAGGCTCTCAAGGCACTAGCGGGTGGATCGTCGGCGGTCAATGACGATCTGATTCGGAACCTGTGGGAGCGGAGGCTGCCACAGGCCATCCAGATCACATTGGCCACAGCTGCCGACCAAAGCCTAGCCGGATTGGCCGCCACGGCGGACAAGGTATGGGAGGTGCTTCCACACGGAGGCGCCTCATACGCGTCCGCCGTCCGCGCAGCTCCAGCCAACGCGGAGCCCACATTGGTGGCGCTGCAAAGCGCCATCAACAGACTGACGGTCCGGCTGGATAAGCTGGACCGAAATCCGCGTAAACAGAGAAGCCGAACACCTGCCAATCGGCAAGGCGGCTCTCGTCAACCCTCGGCCACTCGGCCACAAGGGGCCAACAAGCTGCGGGGTAGCCTTTGCTACTTCCACTACCGTTATGGTAGTGAGGCACGCACCTGCAAGGCCCCCTGCAGTTTCGGTGGTGGCCAAGCCAAACCGGCGAAGAAAAAGGCCACCACCAATAAAAAAAACTAAAGTTGGGGATCGATTCGAGCGAGCATATAACCGGCCGCTCATATCGTTTATTCGTCAGAGACACCAACAATCGGATGGACTTTCTGATTGATTCGGGCTCTGACGTTTCAATTGTTCCCGCCAAGGCGTTCCCGGCCCATAACGGTAGCCCGAACGTCCTTCTGTACGCGGCCAACGGATCACTGATCCGAACTTTCGGCACAAAGTTGCTTGAACTTGAACTCGGCTTACGCCGACGATATGTTTACAACTTTATAATAGCCGACACCACTAAAGCCATTATCGGGGCGGACTTCTTAACGAAGTTCAAATTGTCCGTCGATTTTGAATATCGGCATTTAGTCGACAAGCGCACGAAGTTTCGAATTAACGTGTGCGCTACCGTCGACTACAACCCCGAAACATTTCCATGCCGAGTTATTGGCATATACAAAGAGCTATTAACGAAGTACGCTTCGTTAACAAAACCGCCCAATTTTAACCTTCCGGTTAAACACAATGTGCAACACCACATTGTAACTAAAGGGCAATTACCATTTGTCACCGCTCGGCGACTCCATCCGGAGAAACTGAAGGTGGCAAAGTTAGAGTTTGACCACATGGTTCAATTGGGGATTTGTCGACCTTCGTCGTCCCCCGCAGCATCTCCGCTTCATCTAGTTCCTAAACGGGATTGGAGGCCATGCGGCGACTACCGTCGCTTTAATGCTGTCACTGTGCCGGATAGATATCCGATCCCGCATATACAGAATTTCTCCGTGAATCTTCACGGCTGCACAATTTTTTCGAAGGTTGACTTGGTACGTGCATACCATCACATACCAATCGCCCCAGAAGACGTGCATAAGACTGCACTCATTACGCCATTCGGCCTATATGAGTTTACACGTATGCCATTCGGCTTACGGAATGCAGCACAAACCTTTCAAAGGTTCATAAATGAAGTTACGAGAGATCTCGACTTCGTTTATGTATACTTGGACGATATACTTATCGCCAGTAAAACCGAGGATGAGCATATCGTTCACCTCGAAGAGCTCTTTAAACGCCTCGATAGCTTCGGTTTAACCATTAAGCTAGAGAAATGCGTTTTTGGTGCAACAGAGATTAAGTTTCTAAGCCACCGCATCACAAAGGATGGAATACTTCCATCCTCCGATCGGGTTCAGGCTATCGTTGATCTCGCACCTCCAACTTCTGTCAAATCGATCCAGAAGTTTTTGGGAATGGTGAATTTCTATCACCGATTTATCCCAAAATTGGCTGAACAGTTGGTGCCTATAAACGAGCATTTGAGAGACCTTCTCAACCGCTCACGTGCCAATAAAGTTTTTGACTGGCCAGCAGAATGTCAGGCGGCATTCCTCAAGGTGAAAACCTCGATGGCTGAAGCAACTCTGCTGAACCATCCAATCGAGGATGCAAAATACAGTCTTACGACTGACGCCTCTGATTATGCAATCGGAGGCGTTTTGGAACAATTCAACGGTCATCGGTGGCAACCTCTAGCTTTTTATTCCAAAAAGCTGTCACCAACCGAACGCAAGTACTCTGCATTCGATCGCGAACTCCTCGCAATCTATGCAGCGATCAAACACTTCCGTTATTTCGTTGAAGGACGCAATTTCGTGGTCTATACTGATCACAAACCACTGGTTCGCGCCCTTCACACAAAGACCGAACGATCCCCACGACAGACCAGACATTTGAGTCTAATCTCTCAGTTTACCACAGACATCAGGCATGTGTCGGGTAAACAAAACGTTGTCGCAGACTACTTGTCGCGCTCACTAGCAACCGACAACGTCGACTCGGTCACCTTCGACCTGCCTACACTGGCTCAGGCTCAACAAGGTGACACAGAGCTAAAGTCTCTACAAGAGCACCCCAGCAACGGCTCACGGGTAAAACTAGTCCTCACACCAATACCATTTACCGCCCATCAGGTGTGGTGTGAAAATAGTATAGGCATTCCAAGGCCTTACATACCCACTTCCTTACGCAGACTAGCGTTCAACTCCGAACATAGTCTCTCCCATCCTGGTATTCGTGCTACAAGACGAGCCGTTACCAAGAAATACTTCTGGCCATCGATCAATAAAGACTGCAATGAGTGGTCTCGATCATGCCTAGGTTGCCAAAAGTCCAAAGTTTCACGACATACCAAATCTCCATTGGAAGCTTTCAAACTTCCAAATAATAGATTTGACCATATCCATATGGATATAGTGGGACCCCTACCCCCATCTCGTGGATACTCTTATATCTTAACGATAGTCGATAGATTCACGCGATGGCCTGAAGCATACCCAATTCGGGATATCTCAGCTTCAACAGTGGCAAAGAAATTCGTCACTGAATTTGTCCCACGATTCGGCGTACCACTCGAGATCACAACCGATCAAGGTACGCAGTTCGAATCGAAACTATTCAATGAAGTTGCCAAATTACTCGGCACTCATAGAATCCGGACCACCGCCTACCATCCACAAGCAAACGGGATGGTTGAACGGTTCCACAGGCAACTTAAAGCAGCCTTAATGGCAAGGGACAACACTACTCATTGGAGTGAAGACTTGCCCTTTGTCTTGTTAGGCATACGCACGGCAATTAAGACCGACTTACAATGCTCACCAGCCGAGCTCGTATACGGTCAGAATCTGAGACTTCCCAATTCGATTTCTATCCCAACGGATGAGAATCCAATTGAAGAATCAGAATTCCTCTCTCGCCTTCGTTCTCATATGCAGAACATTAAGGCAATACATCCTCGGCAACCCGTCCAAAAGGATGTCTATGTGCCAGAAGCCCTGGAGAACGCCGACTACGTTTTCATACGAGTCGACAGAGTTCGAAAACCTTTCGAACCTCCATACGAGAGCCCATATGAAGTAATCAAACGATTACGAAAACACTTCGTCGTCAAATTGAACGGCACAACCAAGTCAATATCCATTGACAGGCTAAAGCCAGCCTTCGGTTGTGACCGCGACAACGAAGCTAAGCCGTCTAAAGCAGTAACATTCCGTTAACGCTACGCTGGGGGGGGAGTATGTAGTGACCGCGTAAAGTTTAATTACCAAACTTTACGCAATGTCACACAACAACTTCCGGCACGATCAAAACGATCAGTCGGAAATACTCCATCGATCACCGAACTCAAAGTTCAGTGATCAAACCGTGTTCCGTTCCGCCCGCATCGTGTTTATCGGGATAGCCAATTTCCGGCATCTCCAAGTACTCACTTCTCGTCCTACGGTTCTTCTACACGGTCCACTTTGCGCGCGTGATTGTAAAGATAATACATTATATCCCTTTAAAATAACATATAATATATTGTAAATAAATATCAACATTTTTAATTAATATAGTGTAGTTTTACTTTATTTAAACACACTATAGACCTGAAAGAATCGAATAAAGAAATAGCAAATGGTCTAGAAAAACTGGGTGAATTAAAAAAAATGGAGTTAAACGAGCAAAAACGACACAATGAAAAAAAAGAAAGACAGAAGTCTGAAGAAATTATTATTAAAAAACGACTGCTAGAGATAAAAGAAATTGAACTAAAATCCTCAGAGCACAATATTCAATGGTAACCTTGAATTAGCCATATGTTTTAAATTATTTTTACTTTTTTAAAGAATATATTTATGTTTATGTACTAATTGAAAGAAAAAACTGAAATAAATACTTTTTTTGTAAAATTTTGTTAATTACAAAAGGAGTCTCTTATTGTATCTCTAACTCGTCTTCGTTGCTGTTGTCTTCTATTGCCTGTAACTCTACTTCTTCAATTTGAGTAGTACTTTCATTTGCATCTTCAACTTCAACGTTATAAAATATGCATACGTTGTGTAAAGCGCTACAGACATTTATAATTTGTATAGCCTTTTCTGGGCTGTAGTGCAGTTCCCTGACTTGTAAAAGGCAACGAAATCTGTTTTTTAACACACCTATGGTCCTCTCTATGATATTTCTTCCCTTGGCATGTTTAACATTATATTTTTTCTCAGCAGGAGAGCATGGCTCCCTATAAGGAGTCATCATAAAAGGTTCCAGAGGATAGCCGGCGTCGCCTAAGATTAAAAAACTGTTGTCCCCATTTCTGTACTGCTCGTTCAAGTATCCCCTGGCATCGCTTGTTCTCCAAATGGCGGAATCGTGGCAGGATCCAGGATGTCTTGCATCAATAGCTCGAATACGCATATGGCTATCACATAACTGTAAAATAAATTTTATATTATTTTGAAAAAAATATATCGCGATTACTTACAATCATTGCATTTAAGCTATAAAAACCTTTTCTATTATAAAAGAGGTGTTTATCCTCTTTTGGGGCTATTATTTTAATATGGGTGCCATCAATGCAACCTATTATGCGAGGAAATCCACTTCTTTCATAAAAATTTTGCCTGGTTGTTTGTCTTTCCTCTTCTGACATAACCATTGATATCCATTTCGGACACAACTTTCTTTCCAAAACAATTAAAACTTCTTTAAGTATTTTGCAGAAAGTTGTTCTACCTACGCCGACATCGTATTCGTTGCCAACACCTCGCTGATAACCACCTTCAGCAAAGAAGCGGAGAGAAGCAGCTAATTTTAATATTGGTGGAATATTGGTGCTATTTATTTCACCTTCTACTTCACTCAAAGTATAAGTAAAAGCTTCCTTGGACATCCGGAAAAATTCCTTAAATCTACAATAATTCTTTTATAAATAATAACAACAACAAATTTTTCTTGTGCATACACTGAAGATGGAAAATCCAAAGGATTACAGTTGTCACGAAGGTACCTTCGATGCCTGCGTAATGCAGTGTATTCCGCTCTATTTTCTTCGTTTTCCTCTTCTTCTAGAGTTTCCAACGATAAAACTAACATTAGAGGATCCATTTTTATCTTTATAACACTCACTTTTATTTATTATTTTAATTTTTTTTTCTAATCACTCTTTGTTTATATTTCACTTTATATATTTGACAGCTGCGAAAAGTAAATCATCTGATTTCGAAAATCTTGTTTTGGTTTTTATGTTGCCCACTTGAATTTTCAATTTCGTACGAAAATCAGAACAACAAAATGAATTTCATACGAAAATCAATTTCGTATTCGTTTTCGGTTTCGTACGAAAGTCAGAACAGGGCCCTCAACCTCCGTTTGTTGAATGGGCGCCTACTTTGAGAAAACCCAGGGTAAACTCTACATGGAAACACAGTAGTCAGTAAGGGGATTACCCTCGCGGCTAATTATGTTGTATTTCAAACGAACAACTGAGTCAGTTGGCCAAGTATTCATGCCATTTCTAAACAACGCTGGAAGTGATTCCGCTGGAATTTTTTAATATTTTTGAAAAAATTTGTTTGTCTGACGATTTTTGTAAATTGGCTTCTGACAGACCTTTATGTTATAAATTCTTCTTTTTTTTTATAAAAATGCACTTCATAACACCTCCTTGATTTTTGTTTTAAATGAAGTTTAAGTTCTTTTCGGTCTATTAAAGCTTGTCTGGCTGACAATTTTTGTTAATTATTTACTACAAATTGTATAAATTTCAGAAATGTGTTTTGGAAAATAAAAGCATTGTTTTTTAACAAAATTCAAAAATTCATAAAAAATAGCAATTAACAAATTTTTACTAGTCTGGCGGGCGGTACATGTTTTTTACTTGTTTTTCAGCCAATCTCACTTTATTGTTTTGAGGTGTTCGATGGGGCACCTTTTTGTCATGGGAGCTTAGACCATGAATACATTGTTTGATTGTAGTTTGTTACCCTCTTATTTCATGTAATATTTCATGAATTCATGAACATAACTATTTAGAACAAAATCTTTGAAGTCCCGCAAGTCCCGCGAAGCCGGACTATCCGCTGGATTGAGATTTTGATGCGGGATTGGATTCCCTACTTGCAATATTTTGATGTTTTTTTAGAAGGCCAATTAGAGATAATGCAGATCCCCTATGCGCCGCGCTTGGCTGGATAAAAAGTGAATTTACTCCATAGCAAATACAACCAATTTTTGCCCATTGGCTGATTTTTGCGAAACGCACGAGCGAGTAAACTATCAACGATGCATATTAATCTCCAATTAGAAATAAAGCAATTGCAGCAACAAAGTCTATAACTGCATACTAGAGCAGTACAGAAACTTTAGTATGCAGTCTTTATTTAGAAAGAACATAAAAGCTATCTACAACGTGGATTTAAGTTTAAATTTCAAGCAACATAATTATGATTCGTATTTAAGGTTATACATTATATCACGTAAATTCTGAATAGATTTTAAATATGGTTATTAAAAACAAATTAATTTACTTTTTTCTATTTTTAAATTGTTCTGCCAAGTGGAAACGATAAATACATACATATATAGTTTCTAACAAAATATCCGCAAAACAGCCATTCAGATTCTATTTGTCACTGATCCTGGACAGTTGACAAAGAAAAATCATGTTGGATCGTTACTTTTACACTGGACTTTTCATAGCAATTTTCTCAATTTTACTATCAAATTTGGTATTAGTATTTTTATAAAATTATTTATGTAAAATCTGTATTTTTTGCTTTATTACAGAACGCAAAGTTATCGATAAAAATTCAAAATTTGGAATGTTTACCAGATCCTGATTGGGTGAACATCTCGTGCAAATTAAAGGCCATAAGCTGGAGGAAAACTCTTATCAATGTTGATGCAGAATTGAAGAAAGACACCCAAAAAGCTTTAGTAGGTATATTTCTTTTTCTGATTTTTTTTTTTTTTTTCATATTTTTATGTTACCTGAAAAATTAATTTTCAGATAAATGTGCAAATCTTCAAGCGTTACAACACCTATCAGCCCATGCCGTTGAATTTAAGCTTTGAATTTTGTTCATTCATGTCATCACGTCGCCGCAATTTCTTTTTTAC
Organism: Thereva unica; assembly: GCA_949987705.1. Classification (NCBI taxonomy): domain Eukaryota; kingdom Metazoa; phylum Arthropoda; class Insecta; order Diptera; family Therevidae; genus Thereva; species Thereva unica. Next base: position 122,253,492 of record OX465282.1, on the reverse strand, counting down.
ACCATTGGTGACTGAAATTATTAATAAATATATAAATATTAATCATACCTGTCCTTACTACAAGGTAAGTACATAGACAAATATGGACATTCGAGATAGAAATTTTTAAACGATTTTCTTTTTACATTTAGGGCTCGATACTTTTAGCAAGAAATGTTGATTTTGCCCCAGAAGATTTTTTGGATATTTCTGTTGCGGCTATCGGTACTGGAAGATATCGCTTGGATATAAATATATATCCAAATGGATTATCAACACGAGGAATCGTTATTAAGGGATATGGTGATGTTTCAGATGTATAAGATTGTTGAATAAAATGAAGCTTGGTTAGTATGATAGTTTCATTTCGTCCTGATGATATCTAATGATGATCAACTGAGTGGGTGCATAAGTAAGTGACTCAATAAATATCAGATTTACCAAGAGCTTTTATTTTATACAATAATTAAAAACTTTTTTATGGCTGCTCTGAATTAATTTAGCTTAAGTTATCGTACCGTATCATCTCGTCCATGATCAAAACTACTTGCTCTAAATCTTGGTCAGGTAAACTAAAATGAACGACTTATTATATTTCCCAAACATTATACAAAAACTTAAAAAATCGACGAATTGAAAATGAAAATGTCCGAAATTATTAAATACCCCCAAGTTTTCCTATTGTGAAAACGTGCCGTGAAAAGGTGTAATTAGTGACTTGACACAAGTTCCCAATCTTGACAAAGAAATAGCTTGCTTCTACCTTTAACTGCGGTATTGAAATTTCACGCGTTTGGTCTTCTTATTGCTACTGCTTGTAGTGGAAAGAAAGTACATTTACATCTTTGTCGAACAACTAGTATTCTCTAGAAGCGTGCTTAAAAGATTTACTCCTAGGCCGGTATTCACAGTCAATTCTTAAGCATGGACTTAAGAATTTCTTAAATAAGTTCGCCTTATTTGAATAAGGCGTTCTTAAGAAATCATGTATTCACAGTCATTTCTTAAGGTGACGTTTATTACGCAATTGCTTAAGCATTTCCCTTGTTATTTTCCAATAATTCCACTATTTATGTCGTCTCCAAGGCAACTTAAGCAATTGCTTATATTTGATTTTTTAATTAAAGTGTGAAAAAATATATTTAGCCCAGTCACTTTATACAAAAAAAGCAAACCTCTGAAATAATGCAACTGGAGATTTATCAGCGGGATTCTCTTTTATTTTGGGGTCACAAATAATTTCCCAAAAGTCCATAAAGCCAGCTGACCGGCTACTCGAGTTATGGAGGGTTCTTTGCGATTAACTCATAAGATATTAATTTGTGTGGGTTAATGCCACTTTAACTAAAAGTGATAGTAATTACTTTTATAATGAGCCTTTGGTCGTCATTCTCGCTTGTATAGTTTGCGAGCAATCCAACGCCAAAGTTCGCACTGCACGTGCCTGAAATAACTAATAACGCCCTTTTTGTTGAATATCTCGTTAACGGTTGCTCATATGAAAATGTAGTAAACAGCAGAAATATGGGCATTAAAAAATATCTTTCAAATCAGCTATTGACCGAAACTCCTTCGTTTCATGTCCGCGGCATAGCGGATGAAAAGGCAACCTCGAAGGTTACGACACTTCTCATCGAATAACTCGCTTCCAGACAGTTTCGGGTGTCGGATGAATTAGAATTTTATATAATGCTCGGAATTATCGACTCAACAAACTTGATTTTTTCATTGCCAGATGTACCCGAACAATTTCCAAAAAAAAAAAATTTCGTACATCGTAAAATTCAATTACATTTTACTAATTGCACTGGGGCCTTATTACCGAATACGATTCGATTCGGATTAATCGTAAATCGCAATTATGGTACCACTGAATACGATTTAACTTCAAATCGTAACAAATTTATCGTAAATGTCTACGATTGAGATTTGGTGCTCGTAAATAAAAAAGACGGTAGTTGTATTAAAAAACGTGGCTATTACAAACAAATAAAAATAAAATACATATGTAAGTAAACAAAAGTAACTATGGTGTTTATTTATTATTATTATGAGTTTATATTTAATATTGTTACTTATTGGGGCTTTTCTGTCCGTATCCATAAAATTATCATTTTATGTTATGAAAAATTAAATGAGATCAAAGGAACCGGAAAAATTTCTAGAAGAGCGATTTTTTTACTGTCATCTTCATAAATACCTAGGTATTTTATGAAAATGACGTCAAAAAATCGCTTTTTCATAACATACAATTGTCAAATTAGGAGTGAAATGCGCTTTCATTGGAATATTTTCGGAAAAATATATGGCATCACTCATATTGGTTACGATCGTAATCAATCATGTCAAATTCAAATCGAATCGTAAATTCAAATCGTCAATATTTTTGATCGAATCGTATTCTGTAATAAGGCCCCTGGACTATATTGAAAAATCAAATATAAGCAATTGCTTAAGGCACCCTTGACGACTACTTGAAAAATAAATTCATTTTTAGGGTAATATTATCGTCTTAAGCATTTGCTTTATTAAGTTCATGCTTGAACATTTGCTTAAGGAAATGCTTAAAGATCGACTGTGAATCGAAACGACACCTTAAGCAATTGCTTAAGCATGAACTTTGAATAAGCACTGACTAAGAATACCGGCCCTAGTCTGGTTAGTTTAATTTTGCTCCTTAGCCAATCGGCTTTTTAATTTGGAGTACATAAACTCCTTTTCAATAGTCGGACCACGCGAAAACGTCATGCGAAACAATTGTATTATGTAAAGTGACGAGCACATCCCAGTGGGAAAAATTGGGGGCGATACTCAGGGGAGCTTATTATTTGAGCACTGTTAGATATGCTTCCGCATTACTAGAGTTTTCGTAAATTTAATAGAATGAATAAAAAGAGCGATTAGTGACCATAAAAACTGACATTAGCATACTCAACGGGAGAGAAATTAAAAATTGAGGCCCTTGTGCTGAATGTCGAGTCGTGATTTGTGACAAGTTTTTTGAGTTGAAGAAAGTGACGTTTCAGACGAATTGCGACTTTTAGCATAGGGGGCTACACTCGCACTTAGCACTTCCACTCTAGGCCACTATGCTGAAAATCGTAATTCGATTAAAACATCACTTTCTTCAACTCAAAAAACTTGTCACAAATCACGACTCGACATTCAGCACAGGGGCCTGAGTGTGAGTGTTCACTCCATTTTTTGGAGTGAACATTTAGTTTGGAGCGAATAAAAATAATATTCGTTAGGTGTCGTTAGTACTTCACTCTGTCATTTCTCCATATAAAATGAATACTTCATTTTGATTTGAATAAAACCAGGTTTTTGCTTTTGCTTGTGAGTGAACACTTGTAAAATTTGGGCTTGGTTGCGAGGATTTTTTCCATTCATTTTAATGACGTCATTTTAAATCTAACATGGACGCCACTACAAAATGGCGAAAGACATATAACAGACTAAAAAGGTAGAAAATAAAAATAAATAGTTTTAAAAAAACTAAAATATACTCTTTTATTTTAAAATGAACCAAAACGTAAAAAATGGCGCGTGACGCGCTATCGAAAAGTAATCAAGCAATAAAATAAGAATATAGGTAAAGGGCGCTTCACGTTTTTTACAAGTAAGTGGCTGCAGCAATAAAAACTTTACAATCAAAATTATTTTTACTGTTTGGTTCATTTTAAAATAAAAGAGTATATTTTCGTTTTTTTAAACTATTAATTTTTACATTTAAATATGCCGGAATTAAGGACCTATTGGCACGAAATTAGTTACCGAGTTGAATTTTGTAGGACGGAATTAAAGACATACCAATGGTTTCAAATTTTTTAAATAAAAAACATAATGTGCCATTTAATATCCCGGAAATGCATAAATTTTTCAATATAACCGTTATAATATTATAATCAAATATTTTTCACATGACTAAAATCATTTCAACCTATGTTTTCCAGGCTGAAATACATGCCATTGTGACCTGCGCTTGGCTCAACCTTGAGAAAGGTTTAAAAGGGTCCAACAGTAAAATCGTTTCTGACAGCCAAGCTGCACTCTCAACGTCAAAGTTTTCTTCCAAAATAGTTGCAGGGTGTTATGACGTACCCCAGAGCCTGACCAGAACAGTTGAGGTCTCGCTCTGCTGGTTCCTCGGACACTGGGGTGTCAAGGTTAATGAGGCTGCAGACAGCCCTGTCCTCCCTGGTAGATTAAGGGATTAAACCTAGCGTGTTGGAAGTCAGCCCCAGGTCTACAGATCTTATAAGTACCATTGCCTTTAAACAGAGCGGACCTGATCTGACTTTCCATGTAGGACTGCGATATCACTTCCACAACCTAGGACTGCCTCAAGACATACGAAATTTCCACACATATTCTATCATACAGTTTATAAGCCCCGCTCCAATCCGGTCTTCTTCAATTAAAGACCTTCTTGGCTTCGGCCGATAGGCTAATTGTTTGTTCGGCTAGTGTGGTACGTACACAGTAGGTCTAGCTTAGCCGCAGTGTTCACCATAGGAGTTGCCTCTTATTCCTTAAAAAAAGTTCATTCCAACAGTTCTTCTTCTTCTTTTTAAATGGCGCTACTGTCCTTGCAGGACTCGGGCCTCTTGAAGTCTCCTCTTCCAGTCTTCTCTACGTCTTGCTAGCTCTCTCCAGTTTGATATACGAAGTTTTCGTATATCTTCTAGCACGTCATCCACCCACCTATTTCTTGGTCGTCCTACTCTTCTTCTTCCAGATGGTCTTCCATTAAAAATCCTGGCTAGCGTTCTTTCTTCTGGAGCCCGTAGAACGTGTCCAAGCCATCACAGTCTGTTCAATCTTATGTATGTAGATATGTTTATTTCGTCATACATTTGTTGAAGTTCCTCATTTGTCCTAATGCGCCATTCGTTTTGGTTAACCCTTACAGCAGCAAATATTCTTCTTAAGATCTTATTTCGAAGATTTTAAGCTGGTTTTCTGTTTGTTGGGTCAATGTCCAAACCTCAGACCCATAGCATAGAACTGGGCGGATTAACGTTTTGTATAGTCTGATTTTGTATTGTCTTGAAATTTCTTTGTTTTCAAAGACCGGGACTAGTGTGAAATAGGTTTTATTTGCGGCTACGATGCGTCTATGGATGTCGTCCTTTATATGGTTTTATGCAGTAAGCATTGTCCCTAAGTAAATAAAGTTTTCTACAATTTCCACAATATGATCGCCAAGGCTGATACTTCGTCCTAGCCGATGTCCTTGTTTTGATAGGTACGATCATATATTTTGGTTTTGTGTCATTTACTCGTAAATTGAACTTTGCTGAGCTTTCTACAATATTGAAAAAGGTTTCCTTTACCTCTTGTGCTTTGCGTCCAATTATGACTATATCATCTGCGAAGGCTAGTATCTGGATGTTCCTTGTGAAGATGCTATTTGCTCCATTAAGCTGTGTTTCTCTCATTATTGCTTCGAGAGCAATGTTAAAAAGTATTGGTGAGATTGCATCTCCTTGTCGCAGACCCGATTCTTGAGGAAAATTGGTTGAGTTACAACCTCGTATTCTCACTTGTGTTTCACAATTTTTGGTCGTCATCCTGCAGAGATCTATTAATTTTCTGGGGAAACCCATTTCACTCATCTTATTCCACAACTCTCTTTTATTTAGCAGATCGTAAGCATTTCTATAGTCTATAAAAAGAAGATGTATATCAATGTTTTCTTCCTAGCATTTTTCAAGTATTTGTCTCATTATGAAAAATTGGGCTGTTGTCGATCTGTTCGTTCTAAATCCTGCTTGGTAATCGCCACTTTATCTTCCAAATGTTGTTTCAGTCTATTAAATAAAATATGTGAAAACACTTTGTAAGCTGTGTTCAGAAGAGATATTGGCCTGTAGTTTTTGCAGCTCATCAATTCACCTTTTTTATGGACTGGGACTATTGTGCCTAAAAGCCATTCCTCTGGCATCTTGCTGCTTCTCCATAGTTTTATGATTAGACTATGTAAGGCCTGGCTTAACTTCTCCCCACCATTTTTTAAGATTTCCGTGGGTATGCCATCTGAACCTGGAGCTTTGTGATTTTTCAGTTTCGCTGTGGCATTTTCAACTTCCTCCATTGTAGGATCTGGCGTATCGTTTTCTGGGTCATCTGTATTACGGTTTTCCGCTGCTCCCTGTGTTAGGCTTATATTCTCTTTGAAGAAGTCTCTAAAGAATTTCTCACACACCTCAAGTATGTCATCGATACTACTAGCTATAGTACCATCTTCTCTTCTTACCATGGTGCAGGTGGGTTTGTATCCTTTCTTAATCATGTTGACTTCTTTGTAGAAACTTCTAGTGTCTTTATTACTGTAGCTTTGCTTGATCGCACTTATTCTAATTCTGAAGTAATCACGTTTTTTCTTCCTTAATAACTTATTCGTGTCTCTTCGAGCTGCTACATATTTCTCATGGTTTCATCTAGTCATTCTTGTTAGGTACACCTGTCTTGCATGGTTTTTTTATTTCAATGCTATTCTTGCATTGATTATCAAACCAATGTCTCCTTCTTTCGTGGTTTTGTGTGCCTAATACACAGTTGTTTGTTTCTATAATTTTTTCTTTTATAGAGTTCCACATCAGGTTCAGATCAGTTTCCATTTCCATGACATTCTCCTTGTTATTTGCTCAAGCTTTTCTGTTAACATAATTTCATACTGTTGTTTTGATTCTACATTTCTTAATTTTTCTATATTCCACTTTATTTGTCTATCATTGTTTCTTCTATTTTATTGTCGCTAGTTTTTTCGTCCTCATTTTTCAACAACTAGATTTTCCAACAGTTACAAACTAATATAAAATTTTCAAAAACCTTAATAACCCAGAATATGGTACATTCACCTTAAGTCTATAAAATGATGTTGGACTGAGTTTTGAAACTGTGTACTTTTCAGGGATAAATCCATACCAGTTATAGCCTACTAAATTGTTAATGTATGAAGCCACGTTGTTTTGAAGAATAATGGGACTACCTTTATGCAGAACTCAACATTTTTATACCACCATAACGGTTGGACGTTGAGATATCACCTTTAAGTACGAGCATGTACTGCATTTGTCATTGCTCCCTGTTCCCACAAATAAATATACACAAATCTTAGCCCTCAGACACCTGCCCTTATTATCAGGCACGGTTAAGCTCTAGTCTCCGTGATAAATTATGTATGAATTTCGGTTGTAATGTAAGGACCAGGAACTGATTGCAGATTATGTAGGTAGATTGGGATGCTCTGATATCTTGCCTCTGATAAAACAATTGGAATTGTGGGGAGTGGAGGCAATCGGATTGATGGAGGCTTTTATCCTAATGGATTAAATACCAAAGATGCACGTATGGTTGTTAAGTATAGTGAACATGCATAGTTGGGACATTGGATTGGTGTATATTGTGTGCAGAGGACTGTGGTGATATTTTTACTTTAATGAGAAGTTTAATATGGAACTTTAAATATTCAAAAGGATTTAAGTTATTCATATTTCGTCATAAACAAGAATTTTGAGATACGTCCAATTGTCTGTAGTTCTTTTGTTGAGACCTGCAAAAGACGGGTAAAATTGGATATCGTAAAATAACATGCCTAAAAAACAAAGTTACAGTCTAAAACCAAACCCTGAAGTTTGATAAAAAAAATTGGAATTTAGCAACCTTCAAACCGAATTTAATGACCTTCCAGTTTTGGCATTTTTATACGACAAAAATTTTGACATCAGTAGTTCACTTCAAAATAAGCAAACGATTAAAGTCTGCAGTAAATCATATAACCTTGTCGCTGAAATCATCAAAGCGTAAATTGTGTTGCATGAACTGAATTTTTGTGCATATGAATGCGATCGTTAGTCATGAAAAGCTGTTGCCCATCAACATGATTGCTTCAAAATATTTTAGGTATGTTTTTTTTCAGACGAATACCATATCATATTCTTCTGCTTCTTCTACAGAAGTAAAGAAGCCTCTACTTCTCCAACCTCTAGTCTCCAATATGATGTTATTTCCTAACAGATCATGTCAATCCTCCAATCTGGAGTTCATAGAGTAAACTGACTGAGCTATTCAAACGGTCCCAGTATTTCAAAGACAAAGACGCCTAGCTCTTGATGTTACAGACCAACGAAACCTTCTTGATCTTTTCCTTAAATTTTTTGAGAATACTTGAGAATCACTCTTTGTCCTACCAGTCCATCATGTTCATTTGGTGCAATGTCTAGTGATTTGGAAAATAAAAGAGAGCAAGATAGGTTAAGGTCTGGAGTTTGACGTTGAGTTGAGTTGAGTAAATTTTGACGAGCTCATGAACTCATTTAAAATCGGCGTATTATACCAATTCGGAAATACTGACTGAGTGTTCCACGAGCCGAATTGATCTAGACAGTCGCAGTTCTATATAGCAGTGTGCGCGGAAAGAGGGTTGCATTTAGTTTGTGGGTATGAGGCGAGCGGAGTGGTCTAGTATTGCGGCAAAAATGTTCATTAATAGGGCATTAATTTCAGTAGAACAGTCTACAGTATAGCAACATTTCTAATGTACGCCTCACTGTTGCTTGAAAAACATCGCAGATCCTCGGTTAAAGTTATGCCTAAAACGTCAAGAGATGGATCAGCCATTAGATTTACATCTTCCACTGAGACAGAAGGAAGGTTGGGGCACGTTTTATTAGTGACGAGGCAGTATTTCGTTTAAGATTCGGCACGATTCTTACGGCCCTACTCAAGAATGAGTTCGGTGTCCCTATTGTTTGAATTGGGCATAAGTTCAGGATCATGAAGATATGGTCTGACGCGAAGCCATAGGAGTATCGCAAAGTACCATTATCAGCTAAGCAGTGAAGTGAGTGAGTGAGTGACAAATGCAAGTAACGACAGCGCCGAAGACATAGAGGTTAAATGGAGTAACTTAAAAACCTTAATCAAAGAATCAGCGTCAAATACTCTAGGATACGAGCCCCGTGAAAGAAGAAATGAATGGTTCGGCGATGACTGTGCACGAGTAACGCAGGAAAAGAATGTAGCATATCAAGTGATGTTACAGAAACACAGAACGAGAAATGCAGCTGAGCTGTACAAAGAAAAAAGGACGCAGGAGAAAAGAGTGCACAAAGCGAAGAAAAAGGAGTACTGGGATAACGAAATGTTAAAAATAGAAGAAGCGAACAGCCGAAACGACGTCAGGCAACTATATAAAAAAGTAAATGAGCACCAAGTCGGTTTCAAGCCCAGAGTAACTATGTGCAAAAATAAGAATGGGGAAATCTTAAGCACCAAAGAACTAGTTCTAACTAGATGGCGCGAACACTTCAAAGAACTGCTAGCTGGAGATGAGGAGCAACCGCCAACAGAAAACGTGGAAGTAGCAGAAGAACTAGCGGGAGATATGCCTACATCAGAAGATGTACAAGACGCAGTGAAAAAACTGAAAAACAACAAATCTCCGGGTAAAGATAACATTGTAGCAGAGCTATTTAAAAAAGGAGGTGGAAACATAATATTAAGCCTGCATGAAATCGTAACACTAATATGGACCCAGAAACAAATACCATCGGAATGGAGCGAGGGCATTGTGTGCCCTATACATAAAAAAGGAGATCAGCTAAACTGCCGTAACTATAGAGGCATCACTCTACTGAACGTAGCATATAAAGTATTTTCAAATATTTTATACGTTAAACTGCAGCCTTACGCAGAAGAAGCTCTGGGAAACTATCAAAGCGGGTTCCGTCCCGGAAGATCTACCACAGACCATATTTTCACACTTAGGCAGGTCCTAGAAAAGGCGAATGAATTTAACATAAACATACATTCGCTATTCATAGACTTCAGAAACGCCTATGATAAAATAAAACGTGAACAATTATACAAAGCTATGGAGTACCTAAGATTCCCCAAACACCTCGTAAATTTGACCAAAATCACAATGAAAGAGGTATTATGCAGAATAAGAATTGAAGGAGAGCTATCAGAACCATTCAACGCCACAGTAGGACTAAGACAAGGAGATGCCCTATCGTGCTTACTATTTAACGTAGCTATGGAAAAAGTGATAAGAGACGCAGGAATTAACACCGCGGGCAGTATTTTCAACAAGTCGGTACAAATATTGGCGTACGCTGACGACATCGTAATACTAGCCAGATCCCCCGTAGCAATGAAAGAAGCCTTCATATCGCTAGAAAGAGCAGCAACGAAATTCGGACTAGCAATTAATGAAGAGAAAACGAAATATATGTGCATCTCCAAAAGACGTAATGATCGCCAGAATATGACAATTGATACATACAACATCGAAGCAGTAAAAGAATTTATATATCGGGACGCTAATTTCAAAAGACAACGACACGACCTTAAAAGTTAAAAGGAGATTAGCGCTGGGAAACAGATGCTACTTTGGGCTACATAAACATTTCTTATCAAGGAACATATCAAGAAGCACTAAAGTAAAACTGTACAGAACTCTTATAAGGCCAATACTACTGTATGGATCCGAAACCTGGACACTAAGAAGTAACGAAGAAAACCTCCTAGGGTGCTTCGAAAGAAAAATCCTGCGCACTATATATGGAGGAATCAACGAAAACGGTGTTTGGAGGAGAAGATACAATCACGAATTGTATCAGTTGTATAAAGATCCAAACATCATAAAAACTATAAAAATTAACAGAATCCGATGAGCAGGACATGTTGAACGTAGCAGTGACGACAGCATAACAAAAATTATTATGAACAAGAGACCAGACGGACACAGAGGTACGGGACGTCCAAAAAAGAGGTATTTAGACAGCGTAGAAGAAGATCTACGAACCCTAGGTATAAGAAATTGGAGACTTCAAGCCAGGGACCGACAGTTCTGGAGGAGGATGTTGCAGGAAGCCAAGGCCAATAACAGGCTGTGGAGCTATTTATGATGATGAGTGAAGTGTATTGGAGTGATTTAAGACTATGAAAAAAAGCGGGGAAACCCCAGCAAATAGGGAGTGAGGTTTAGATTCGATATCAACCAATACTACCTTAATTGAATGAAAAAAAAACCTCAATCCAGTTCTTTAGAGTTTAATACTCTGGTAAACCCACAAGGAGGTCGCAAGTTAAAGCTGATGCATGTCCTGAATAAAACTTCGTTCATTACCTGAGTAAAAATAAAACTCACGCACTCCTAGCCTGCAACATGCACGCACACAGAGATTAAAGCTCGCAAAATTTAGGTTTTAAAAAAATTTATAAGACAAAACAGGCAAATATCTTGGTGACCAAAAAGGGTGTCATTAGCATACTCAGCAGACCGTTACTGCCTAGCTCTAAGCAGAAGGAGGCTAACCATGTTTGGTGCATCCTTTCTGAGCACGCTTGCGGAAATCTCGAAGATTCGGATCCCGCAACTAAGAAAATTCATTACATCCTCAAGGTGGTTTAGCAAAAAAAAAGACAGTTTAACATCAGGTTTAAAATGGGATCACTATGGCATCACAATGCGCCTATCCTTTTTGGCCTAAGTGTATGAGATTAAAACCAACAGCTCAAGCATATCTAGCCTAACCTAAAATTTCTAGGTCTAATCTTGGACTCAAAACTCAACTAAAAATCAAACATCTAGGAAAAACTAAAGAGATTATGTTCCTGTGCCTGCACGCAGCTGTAGTACGTCCAAATGTGCTCGCTGGTATGATGCGCAGCGCCTAGTAGAGGCTGTAATGTCATAAAGTTGGGAGGGTCCAGAGGACGGCCCTTAGACTGAGGGATCTCGGGGCCTGGGCCTCAAAACCCTACTTTCATAGCTTCCCGTAGATGGATCGTCAGGAAGAACTTCTCCGTCGAATAGAGCGAAGAAATGAAGTAGTCCAAAATAAATTAGAGCGCGATGGGCAAGAGTCTATTTTTAAGACCACTAACAGTTCGGCACGTGAGATTTCTGGTGGCACGAAGACAATTCGAAAATTTGCATTAAATAAAGATTATCAATGTTAAGCCCCCATTCACATACAGGCCGCCGGCAGGCCATGGCCTGAAGGTTACTCGCCTTGAAGCCAAATATAACCACACACTCAGCCAACTGTGGATGGAGCCTACACTCCAGGAATATTGGCCAAAATCTTTATGTCTGTCGTTATTTATCGACAGTCCGGAACCGACTTTTATTTAGTCTATTTAATTTCGCCATATAAACATTTTTGCCCAAATCGCTATATAGGAAATCGTGAGAATATGAATTAAATACCTGCTACGATAAATTATCGTCTTCGCCAATATAGGAATCGTCTTCGTCATACAGTCAAATTGAGTTATATATAGCCGTCATCGGGCCGTGCTTGGCATGAATGGGACATTTATCGGGCCCTACCTGACGACACGGCCTGAAAGGTCACAGCCTGCCGGCGGCCTCTATGCGAATTGAAGCCTTTAGCTTCCTCAGTTGATCCCCAAGGTAATCATTAATTTTTAATTTTTTTTGTAGTTTTAATTATCTCCCTTGTGGCACGCCAATGCATTTGGGTTGCCGACCGCTGACCTATCCTATCATAGCGAATGTTTCAATGAAATAAACCATCTTCTGCCTCTAAAGCCATTTTATACCTGCAAAAGCAGATTACCGCGCTCCGCTTATTCCTTCTGAAAGTTCTGCTACAGTCCAGCTTTCCACGCCCAGTACAAAAAAGGGCTTCCTTCATAAAAAGAAATTTTTACTGCGGAACGATGTTATGCAGTCTGTATTTCCGAACTCATGCGGTATCCAAAAATTAAAAAACAAGGTTCAACGCCATTTCCTTCAATATCCTCCAGAGCCCTTATAATCCGAAACCGATTCCGCAACTCGCAATCAACTTACTACTAGACAATGTTCGTCAACAACATAACGGATTGGTAGTAGTACAAAGAGTGATTCGTGAGCTTAGAGCTGTCAAATTAAAAAATATCCGGAAAGGGATGTAATGCCACAGAAGAAGATTAATTGCTGCTAAAAGTAGTAAAGCAAAAAATGGTAGCAGATTTGTTCGACATGCACTACTAGTATCTAAACCTTCCATTTTCACATGTATGTGGCCATAGAGCATGTAACGAGAGAGAAAAAGCTCCCGACAGCAATCACCCACTCACTCACAGGCCTCATTCCACCCCCCAGTACAAAGCATTTGTGGCTTAACTCGAGAGTCCTTTTTACTCAAAGGACATTAGGTACAGGGTGCACTGTCAGCCACAGGAAGCTTTAATTCGATTACACCGGAAATTACTTGGAATAATCCGGCAACGTTCGACTCCTTAATCCGGTTACATCGTGCTTAACGAAATTTTTTTTGTCTTCCTGCGAAACTTTTAATCAAAGACGACGAATCACTTAGAGGCGATCAGTACAAATTCTTCTTCCAATTAAAATCCACAAGAACAAAAAGTAAGCCTCTTACAAGTGATTTTACATGCGGACAGATGGCGCAGCCAGTGCGCTCACGTAATTGGTGCGAGTAGACCGTAACCGCGCGCTTGATGATACGCGAAGAGAGCGCGTTCAGAACACAAAGTGCCCCGATGCCATGGCGAACAGTTGGAGGTTGCCGCTTTCGCCCGATTTGTGTTAATAAAAAGTTCAACTGGAAAGAATTTCACACACGAGTCTCGATGGAAATTTTCGCCTTTTTCATTTCTTCCGTGGCTTTTTTTAATTTTTTTTAGAGTGCTCCGAAAGTGCGCTTAAATCATTTGCAGCGGCAGCTGCCGAAGAGCACAAAAAAGGGGCAAGTTCAATGCCATTTTGCACTGCGTACGCGGCTGCGGCTGGGCCTCTCGATGGCCGCCACCATTCTTAATTATTTCATTTATTCAATTTCGTTTCTGGGTGGTTGACTTTTATTAGCAGTAATTATAGAACAAACATTTTTTTCCATCGCGCAGCGAAATGCTCGTAGATTATGTTTGCAGTATTTTTAAACCAGTGACTTTGATTTATCACTTTGGAGCGTGCTTTGTAATCACTCAAAAGCCAAGAAACACTGTCAATAGCCGGAATGAAATTTTGTTTGGATTACTTTGAATTGGAAAATCGGCGGGCTATAAATAAATATTTAGATTTTTTGTGGTAAATTATTCTGTGTAAAGAATCGGGAATAATGTGCCGAAAAAACGAGCTGCGATCGTTTATAATTTTCTATTTAAAATAAACTTTTTGTGTTAGAAACTCAATTTGAATGTAGGAGGGGGGGGGGGACTGAAGTTCTGAATTGAATTTGAAATGATTTAAATTGAATTTTATTTTCGATGTATCGCAATTGATAAAAAAGAGAACGATTTTATGTATGTACTTTCATCGACTTTATGATGAATGATCTACTCGACAATATTCCCATTACTACTCGACAAAATAAATCGACTATATGTTATACAAACTGCACGCTAATTATGATTACTGATAATTTTTAAATATTTATAAATTAAATGTATCCTGCTAAAAGTATTTCTTTTCCAATATTCAACATACATAATAGTATAGCTGACAGTTTCGCGTTTAATAAGAAGAAAGCAGGTAACGATTACTACTAGCCTCGACACACGGCAATCAAAATATGACGAAAATTCATCATTTATGACGACTGCCTTTAGAAACTGACACCCGTTAAAATTCATCATTATATTTTGACACTTATAATAAGTGAATGTGAAGTTAAAAATGTTAGTGAGCGAAAAATACAAAAAATGATTTCGTTTGTATGTTGTTGCCCACCTGACGGTCTCTTAATCGGCTAAAATAGAAATAAGTAATATTTTTTATTAATTTTCAAGTAAAATTAAAACCGGAATCAGCTGATAGATTAAGGCATTGGAAAAATGCCTTAAAGCGAGCTTTTTACAACCATCCACCAATATGGCCCCCTTTTGAGTTTTCGTAATCAATTAACCAAAATTTACCTAATCGATTTTTCTAATTAATGAGGTTCATATTCGTAATAAATGAATTTTCGTCATAAATGCGTGTGTGTGTCGAGGAAATAATAGATGGCACAGCAATAGATACAAAATAAGATTTGTAAGCATACCTATGTTTAAGAAAGAAATTTCCACATTCTCAACAAAGACTAGAGGTTCAGGAAAGGCCCTTTCGAAAATCTATTTTTTCGTAAAGAGTGCAATGTCGAACAGCAACTCTATTCGTTTTGGAGAGAATAAATGGTAGCCCAAGTAAAAATTAAACTTGCCCGCACTTAGCGTGCAGCAGGTAAGCACTAGTCCGCACAACGCCTGCAGCTAGCATGCACGCTTGAGTAAAAATAAGACTCGCTCGCACCTGGCATGGAGTAGGAACGCACATGCAGTTTCAATCTCGAGTAAATATGAAGCTAGCCCGTACCTAGCACTAGCATACAGCAGGTAATCACTAGACCGCACGGCGGCTGCAGCTAGCATGCACGCAAACTCAAGACAATTGCCCGTTTTCTTCGTCCTACACAAGTTTTTAAAGCTCCAATTTTGCTCCCTTTAGGCCGGCCATTTGGTATCGGTATTGGCTTTACATGCTTATTAGGGACATTCCGCTTTGCTACCTTTATCTCCACATATAAAAAGTGACGAAAGGCTGCATATGACGCCTATGCAGCTTTGGTATACGGCCCGGCTTTATTTAGAAAAGTGCATTCCTATAGCGGGAGTGTGTATGCCTGTGGCGAGAGCGTGCATTCTCGGTGCGGGCGAGCTTCATTTTTAGGGGTCGTCCATTAATTACGTGAGGCGTTTAGGGGGGGAGGGAGTCGAGCCGAATCTCACCAAATCTCACCTGGGGGAGAGGGGGGGTCTCGCCAAATCTCACGTATTTTTTTTAAAAACACACAGTGTAAAATTGCGCGAAAATTGGGTTAAATTAAGTAAAACG
Source organism: Thereva unica (assembly GCA_949987705.1). NCBI lineage: Eukaryota > Metazoa > Arthropoda > Insecta > Diptera > Therevidae > Thereva > Thereva unica. The sequence continues at coordinate 122,237,648 of OX465282.1, read as the reverse complement.
TGTTTCTCCACTAAAGACCCCCATTGACTTACAGGCCAGCCGGCCGACTAAGCTTGACTCAGTCTAACTGAGGGATGAGTCTGACAGGCCGTGGCATGTAAGTAAAGTCCTGATTCCCTACCCAACACAGGCGAAAACGACTGCTTAGCATAGCAGGTTATTAATTCAATTGCTCATGGCCCCAACGAAAGCTTCAAGCCTCACGCCGTGAACACAAAAGAGCAAAAAAGCGCAAACGCAATGGTGGATGGTTTTCACGACTAGCTCGCGCCTTGCTTTCCGTTCCGAGTGCATACGGTGTGAATTCTTAGTGAATAGAAGTTCAGATCTTCAGGCCCGAACTGACGATAAATGCGAGTTTCGTCAGCTTTCTTGAACTGCAGGCCCCATACTAGTGATGAGCAAGACTAGTCTTGCACATTTAGCAAGACCAAGAAATACCAAGACGAGACAAGGATAAGTCAAGACTGCAAGATCAGGGTAGCAAGGCTTTTTGCTCATCACTAAGGGGCAAAAGTTTTCCAGTAATGAGCAAAACGTCTTGTCTTGCAGGACAAAGACAATTCAGCAGGACAAAGACAAGACTGCAAGACTTTTAGCAAGACTTTTTCGAAGGCTTTTTGCTCACCACTGCAAGACTTTAGGCATTTAGTGATGACCAATGTAGTCTTATTTTGTCCTGTCTTGTCTTGTTCCTGCTTTGGTCTTGCTTAATGTACAATAAAAGGAAGAATTGCAAGAAAAGTCTTGCTCATCACTACCCCATACAGTTGGCGGCCAGTGAGTGTTTAGGGATACTTGGCCTCAAGGCGAAAACCTTCAGGCCACGGCCTGTTAGCGACCTGTGTGTAAATTGGGGCCTTAAGATAGGGGTAAATCCTTCACAAAAATTGGTTGTCGATTGTCAAACGTGTGTCTCGTCAAATGCTGCAGAGTACGAGCCAAGTAACACTGACCCGCAAAAAGGCCCTTAGAATTTAGAACTACTTGTGTGTCCACTACAAACGGGAAAGTGAGTGGAATAGAGGAGGGCAAGGCGTCCAAATTATCAGTTATCTCAAATAAAATCTTGCTCCCAACACCCCTCTTCCGCTCAGATGAACTTTTTACACGCCTTTCACACCGAATTTTAATCGGATTTCACTACGGTTACGAACAAGGATTTTAAATTCGAGGGCCTTTCTGCAGTTCTAAGAAAAGGCCCACTTTGCTGTGGTTACGACCGTAAATACGTATTTTTAGTGTAAATACTAGATTTTTTTAAAATTTGAAAAATCTCACGTGAGATTAGAGGGGGAGGGAGGGGGTCGAGCCAAATCTCACGAAATCTCACCAAGGGGGGAGGGGGTGTCGAAAAATCCCAAAAATCACCTCACGTAATTTATGGATGACCCCTCGCCTGCTCCTAGCATGTACGTTCCCGCAGGCATATACTCTCCCGCACGCATTTGTTATAGCCTAAAGGGAGCGAAATTGGGGCTTGAAAAAATTGTTTAAGACAAAGAAAACGGGCAATTATCTTGGTGGCCACAAAGGGTGCCAATAGCATACTTAGTAGACTGGCTCTCGTTCGATTGCGTAGGTAAAACAACACTCGCCTTTGGAATGGCCTATGCCGATTCCTGTAGCGGGAATTTTTACATATTTGTGCTCGTGGCGGGAGCGTGGTATGCCGTGGATGACTTTTGTCTATGCCTATGATGAATTTAGTAAAAGAAATAATTGAAAAATCAAAAAATATAAAATGATGCGTTTGAATTTTATTCCAAAATCGCCACCAACTTTCCGAACCTGCTTGTATAACATTCTGTTTGCAAAATATGAAGACACAATACAATGTTCCTAGAAAAATATTGTCCTCTGCGACATTTAAAGAGCAACGCTTTCCACTGATTCTCGGCGACAAAAACCCAGTAGACTTTTAAGAGACCCTGGTGAAACTTCCGAAACCCGGCATCTTCATTGGGCGATTGAATAAGGTCAAGCTGCTAAGACATTGGCCACATCCTTACAAATACAAGAAAGAAATCAAACTGGCCAACTAAAAACCTAGTCTAGAAATCTTCTCATCGATGAGCGACCAAAAGGCGATCCACTTGCGTCGACCCTTCGTCCGTGACCGAACGACCGAAACATATATTTCAATTGTCCTGGCTCTTTATTTCCAGTGCAAACCCAGTGCCCGATTTTTCTTCTACGTGCAGCCCAGAGATTCGTAGGAAATTACCAGAACGAAGGGGCGAAACTCACCGTACATAATTGTTTTAAAATTTATTTTTAAAACATAAATAATTTGTATATTACCTCCACGCTCGCACCTACAACTAATCTTAAAACTATGTCTGGCTGAGTGTTAGAACCTTTGACGCTGTCTGGTTGCTTTGGAAACATCTACTATTTTTCACACTCGCCAAACCCGACATCTGGATCTGAATTCACGGTTCACTTCCGGTAACGTGATCGCAGATTACTTGTCACGCTTACTAACAGCAGCGATTTTCAATTTTCTGACAAGGAGTGACAAAGAGTTACAAAACCTGCAAGAGCCAATACCATTCGCGGCGCAAAACGTCTGGTGTGAAACTAGTACAGGCATATCACATCTTTATACACCGGCCTCTTTGCGCAAGCTAGCTTTCAACTTCGTAGACAACTTTTCGCAAACTAGTAGTCGCCTGCACGACGACCCATCGCCAAGAAATAGTCTAGTTCTAGTAGTAGAATACTCGTACATCCTTACAATGGCAGACCGATTGACGAGACGGCCAGAAGCATCCCGTATTGAGCAGGCTTGACAGTAACTGATAAGGGTACGCAATTCGAATCTAAATTGTTCAAACTAATCGAATGCAACCAAGGTTAATGGCATGGGACAACACTACTCATTGGAATGAAAGCCATCCCACCCAATGTTAATTCAATAGAGCACTCAGAATTCTTGTCGTCTTCGCTCGTATATGTAAAACGTAAAGAAAACGCATCCTGGATAACAAAGTCAAAAGGATGTTTATGTGCCTCGAGCCTTGGAGGACTTCGATAAGACGTAAAATTATATTATAGCGATTGTATTGTATAGATAACGTAGTGAAGTAAAACCATTACGAAATCGTAGTGCAATAACGTCAAACTTAATAAAAATTAATTATAGTATACTAACGAACAAGAAAAATGCGTTTTAATTATAAAATAGCAAACGCCACGTCGGCAATAGCAGTTATTTTCTACAAATCAATAGCAGTTATTTTCTACAAATCAAAGTGACTATTGATTAGTTCTAAGTCTTTATCTTAAATCCAACAAATTTCATCCAATATAGTTATAAGATTACTTACAATTAAAGTAATTTGAACTTCCACAAAGAATGTGAAAACTTCAAGCCTTAAATGATCTTTTTAAGACAGTCGAAGCATGAAACAAACAAATCACCATGTTTCGACCACACTTTCAAACATTCCCAAGAATTAAGTGTAGAATGGCGACAAACCCGAGCAAACAAACAATTCACGCTTTACTCAAAATCATTCCTCAATGAGCTCTCAACATTCCAGAATTCCCATAACAACAGCCACACAGGTCCAAATCTACGGGGAAATAAGTCCGAAATCTGCTACCTTTTCTACTTCGAAATAAAGAAGTATTTTTCCTGCAGCTTTATTTAATACAATTACAAATTATGAACGAATGTCTTGCAGGATTGGAGCCGAATCCAATTGGGGCCAATGGAACTTTTCACAGCATCCGTCGCCAGTGAAGAGAACGAAGACAACTTGCAAGTATATTTGAGCATGAATGGAACGCACTACTACCCGCAAGAGATGCAAGAAGCCGGCTCCGTGTCGGCAACATCTCATCTGTGACGTCTGTGCAAAAGCTGCAGCTCAGACTGCCGCAAAGATCAACACTGGAGACAGCTTTGCCAGGGGGGGATAAAAAATTGGATGAACGAATGACGAACATTCCTTGTGCGATGCCAGAGCAGTTTTCCTATGGAAGCCCCACAGACTGCCGGCCGGCACAGGGTATTCATGCGGCTGAACACCTTCCGCTTCCCACCATTGTGTAGCGCCCCACTCGCGCCGTGGAGCTTTGAGCGCGCAATCATTCTGCAATGTTCGCGCATGAAAAGTTGGAATTCTTTTCATGTTGGGGTTTTTGGGGCAAGTGTCGAAGCGGATCCAGTCAACACACTTGCAGCTCTCTTTATGGCCACCTTGGCCGAGACGGCTGTGTGGGTGCTACAAGTGAACTATATGCTTTGCACTAGAGCATTGATTAGCTACCGAGAGCAAGCCAAGTCTGTGCCGTGCTGCCTGCCTGCCCTGGTACCCAAGCGGGGCCCCAATTTGGGTGTCGACATTCCTCGAATAACTCAAGACGATTGGGAATAATCGCAGCGCTCTCTGTGGCTGCCATTAAGGCGATAACCAGAAACGATTTCTAATCCCTCGATCTTCGACAATGAAGGGGTTTTTGGCTGATACCTTCGTTGGTCGTTGGATAAGCGAGATTAGTGCAGGTATTTAGAAACTTTTCATCGCCCATGGAGCTTCGGTTGAAATGGGGTTTTCCCAGATTCAGAATTTCCGTTCTGTGGATGCCGCACCGTCGCGTCGTCGGTGGGGACCTGGATCTATGTATTGTCACAATTCATGGAAATAACCCAGTCGGGAATATTGGAAGCCCTTACTTATGTATTTGATTACTTCAGTCCTGATTTGACACTGCAAAGGTAATCGGTTGCAATGTAATTAATACAGAATCCACAACGTCCACAGCCAAAGTATACTACTTACATTTTGCATTACCTGGTAATGCAGAGGGTAATGCCTCTATGCTTGTCATTTATTTGTTCTGTTCTGTTATTTCTTCGTTCTTTTGATTCTTTCTCCTTTTTACCAGTAATGACCTATGTAAGGCCTTCCATGGCTATGACATTTCTATGTTAATTGTAATTAACAAAATAATCCAGCTGGTAATAAGAGTAGTGTATACCATTTACAAAATCAGGCATTCAGCATTAATGAAGAAGTTCTTCCTTTCCCGACTGGGAAGTGAATTGTCCCACAATGAAAAGGGCTCCCTTATTGTCGATGATTTATAGAAGAATGAAGATTTTTTGTACTTACGTTTGTAAAAGTCTGTGGCCGAGGAATTTGCGCTGGTGGCCTCATGCCAGTAACTTGGGGTGGTGGTGCCGGACTGTATCTTGGCTGATGCATTTTTTGTGTTTACTGAAAATGAAAATGAAATGATAAAAGTGTGTTAGATTTGAATTGTATATTTTAGTTACGCTAAGAAAATCAAAAAAGGCAGAAATTAGTAAAAACCGGAAATCTAAGATAACAAATCTTTTAAGCAACTGAAAAACATGACAAAAAAATACGCAAAAATCATTGAAATGTGATGAATGGCAATGAGGATCCGGGATTTTAGTGGAATAAATCTTGTTCTGGTCTAGTGACTATGCAATTATGTAAAATAATGTTGCAAATAATTGTACCTATGTTAAATTGTCTTTCGTCATACCGGGCATTTACTAGTTTCGACGTAAGAACTCCCTAAATAACAACTAACGTATCACTCAATAAATTCGAAGGATGACGCACGGACCGCTGAATAATTCGACGAAAACCAGTGATGCAAATTTTATGTCGTTACCATGAAAATTTAAATATAGGGGTCTCTGTGTGACGATACATTCTTGCAAAAGACTCGCTTTTCGCGAGATTTTATTTGAGATAACTGAAAATTTGTACTTCTTACCCCCTCCCCTCTATTCCACTTGCTTTTTCTGCTTATACAGCTACCAAAACGTGAGCACTCACTCAACAAGGATTTCGGCGTGTCATCATCATCATAAATAGCTCCACAGCCTGTTATTGGCCTTGACATCCTCCTCCAGAACTGTGGGTCCCTGGCTTGAAATCTCCCAATTTCTTATACCTAGGCTTCGAAGATCTTCTTCTACTCTATCTAAAATTCGGCGTGTGCCTTCTTGTATAATTCTATATTCCTTTTCGGCAGTCAGTGTTATTTGACACGTACCTTGCAGCATTTGTCGAGGCGCGCGTTTAGCTGCCCGGTGGCGGCTAAATAATCGAGGGGATACTATGCTACTTTTGCATAACCGCGGAAAAAAATTTCTATATGATTTACCGATATCTTAGGGCCCCCATTTACACACAGGTCAGCGGCAAGCCGTGGCCTGAAGGTTTTCGCCTTGAGGCCAAGTTTCACCACACACCCACCGGCCGCCTTGAATAACTTGAATAACTTCGACTTTTGGCTTTTGAATAACGGTAAGAGCTAAAGTTGTAGAGAATTTCATTTTTGACATTGCGCGGGGTTGTATGACCTATAAAAACCGAGATACATGGAAAAATCGAGAAAACGCGATATCTCCGGCGGCCATGTTTTTTTTTTTGATTGCGAAACAGTTTTTTTTTAAACTCACAAGGAAGCTGTGGATCAATTTTCAGCTATTTTGGAGTTTTGTCTCTGTACGTTTTTTTTTGCTTATTTCCCGGACTATTATGTGTTTGGGCATTTATCGTCAATTCGTGCCTGAAGATCTAGACTTCTATTCACTCTCAAGCCGTGAATTTACGGGAAGAATTCGCGCCGTATCCACTCGGAACGAAAAGCAAGTCGCGGGCTAGGCGCGAAAATCATCCACACTCACGTTCGCGCTTGTTCGCGGGTGTTCACGGCGTGAGTCTGGAGCCGCCTTGAAATTTTCATTGAGGCCATGAACATTTTTGCACTTGAATTAACAACCTGCTATGTTAAGCTGCCATCTTTGCATGTGTGCCTGTAGGGAATCATGACTTCACCTGCACGCCACGGCCTGTCAGGCGGATACCAGAAGTACTATCCTCAGTCAGACGGAGTAATCTGTGGCCTTCATCGAGCCGGCCTATCTGGCCTGAAAGGTCACCGCCTACCGGCGGCCTGCCAGTGAATGGGGGCCTTTAGTGAAGAAACATGTTTTACTTTATTTAACTCAGTTTTCTCGCAATTATCACTGTTCCTTGTTCAAAAAATTACGTGATATTTACTGAGACCTCCCACGTGAGATTGGGTGAGATTCGGCTCGACTCCATTTTTTAAATATATTTACAAGCCTAACTTTCACAATTTCTAGCACTCAAGCTTTCAAGCTCGGTTTACAGTACACTTCGAGCTGTCATGGACACACACTATATGTTACAACCGACTGACCCAAATACCAAATACGATGTTTCAGACAAGGACCAAGATTTAGCCAATAAATAAAAAGTGTTATAACAGTATTGATTTGTATCTAAAACTAGCTGGAACCCCCTGCGCCTCGGTGCACCCATGAGAGAAAAATAAAAGGGCAATGGATTGTCCTGAGTTCTCATCTGCAATGTTACTGACCCAGATTTTATTTGTTTAGCCAGATGACAGTCAACCTAAAATTTCAGAGGTGGAGGATTTCTTTAATTCTTATCCATTCTATATAAATTTCACACATTTCGGACTCTTCTTACCATCTTTCCAAAAAAAACCTTGTTAGTCAATTCTTAACTAACCCATTGCTTGGAGAGCTTCAGGTATTCAATGCTTTACCATTTGTAGCTAGGATGTCAAGATTTTCCGATTCTCCAACTCTTGAATATTCCTACTTTAAAAACTCCCATATACAAATTTTCGGTACTACAATCGGTGTGGCCATTTTGAATTTAAGTATTGATCATAAATTCGCTATTTGCTACCTTATAAAACCTCATATACCCACTATCATTGGAATCGGAACAAAGTTGGCAATTGCGGTGATTTTCAACGAAGCTCTCCATGACAGCGCCATCAACACAGTTCTCAACCAAACCCATAGGACTGTTTAAGTAAATTTGGACATCTTCTGCCTACATGTGCAGTTAACAGTTTGTCACGAAACTACTGAGATCATTTATGTACATGCTGAAAAGTACGGGTCCTAGTATTCAACCTTGCGGAACACCGCACGTGATTTGCAAAGAATCGGAAGTTGAATTTCGTAGCCATACTTTTTGAGATCGATTATGCAAGTATCCCCGAATTAAGGAGGCCGCAGAGGATGAAAAACTCCTGCGGTCTATTAGCTTAGTTTCAAAGAGCGTATGGCACTGTCGAATGCCTTACTAAAGTCGATAAGCACAAGAAAAGCAATGTCTTTGGAGTCAAGAGGCATTCGCAAATCGGTGGTCACTTTCAGCAGTGAAGTATCACAGCGGAAACCGGACTGTGCATGGGCAACAGGGACCACAGTTCGCAGTGTTCATCAATTTGCCACGACATTAAATATTCTTGTACTTTGCCTAAGAAACTATCTATCTATCTATCTAAACTCTTTTAATCCCTCATGGGACATAGGGCGGAAACAGTTGCCCTCCAGCGGACTCTGTTTTGCGCGACAGCTCTTAGCTCCGACCAGGATCTCCCAGTTGTTGCGGCTTCTTCTAGTAGGGCTCTCCTCCAAGTTGTTCTAGGTCTTCCTACTCGACGGGAACCTTGCGGATTCCAGTCAAGGGCCTGTTTGGCTAGATTTTCGTTTTCGCGTCGCAAGGTGTGGCCAACCCAATTCCATTTCCTTCGCCTGATTTGGTCGTCTATCCTTTCTTGGCCGGCACGGCGCCATAGTTCTTCGTTTGAAATTCTATCCTGCCAGCGGATTTTTAGGATACGACGCAGGCATCTGTTGATGAAGTCTTAGGCGTAGGCACCCTGTGATGAATTGGGTGACTTTCCATGTTTCGCAACCGTACAAAAGAACTGCCTTAACGTTGGAGCTGAACAGCCGCAATTTGGTGTTAGTTGAGATCTCCGTTGATCTCCATATGCGGGACAGGCATGCATATGCGTCTCGTGCTTTGTTTATTCTGGAACTTACGTCTTCTTCTGCCCCACCATTTTCGGTAATAACACTACCGAGGTAGCAGAATTTATTTACCAGTTCCACGTCACGGTTATTCAGCGCTGTCCGTTCAATGGTGTTTGCATTTATCCGCATTTCTTTAGTTTTAGTCGGATTTAGCTTTAAGCCTGCTGGACTGCTTTCTGTTGCCAAATTGTTAATCATGTTTTTGAGGTCCTGGTGTCTGTGGGCCAGCAAACAGATATCATCGGCGTAGTCGAGATCCTTAAGGCGGTCTACCAAACCCCATTGTATGCCGCCTGTCCTATTATCTAGAGCACCGACAAGGATGTCATTTATTACTAGAAGAAATAGTAATGGCGAAAGTAGGCATCCTTGCCGTACTCCTGAGCTCACCTCAAAGCTGTCGGATAATTTTGCATTATGGAGAACTCTGCATTTGGAATTGTTATATAGGGCTTTTATAAATTCTATTATTTTATCAGGCAATCCACGTCGCCGTAGTGCTTGCCATATAAAGCTCCTATTGACCGAGTCGAACGCTTTCTCATAATCTACGAAAGCAAGGTAAAGGGGGGATCGGAATTCAGAAGACTGCTCCACTATTATTCTCAAGGTGTTAATATGATCAATACAGGAGCGGCCCTTCCTGAATCCGGCCTGCTGTCTCCTAAGAGTTCGGTCAACTGCCTCACTTATCCTAGATAGTAATATATGGGACAAAATTTTGCCCACTGTAGATAGTAAACAGATGCCTCTCCAGTTGTCGCATATTGTTAGGTCCCTCTTTTTTGGTATTTTGACTATGATACCTTCCGTCCAATCCTCCGGAAAGGTACAGGTGTTCCATGTTATATCTAGGATTGGCTGAAGGGCAACTGCTATGAGGCTTGAGTCGGCTTTCAACAATTCTGGCGGGATGCCATCTTTCCCAGCTGCTTTACCATTAGCCATCGCATGAATTGCGATTACTATTTCCGTCTTGGATGGGGCCCGGGTGGTGATTCTTATTGGCTGTGCATTGTTGCTGTTTTCCTGAGGTTCCTGTGTAAGTGTACCATTCAGGGCGGCGAAGAAGTAATCTCTCCATCTTTGGAGTTGCTCTTCGTCGCTACACAGCAGCCTTCCATCCGCACTTTTAACGGCATGCTTTTTAGTAAAGTGCTTTCCCGAGAGCTGTTTAGTGATTTGGTACAGCACCTTACTGTTGCCTGTGTTTGAAGCGTTTTCCGCTTTTTCTGCGAGCTCATTTATCTGCTGCCTTTTATCACGCCGGACACTTCTCTTAACCTCCCGATGTAATTGGGAGTATTCCCGTTCTAGCTGGTGACGTCTTTCCGGGTCGTTTGTAGAGTTTACGTTATTTTTAAGGGCCTTTCTGCGTTCTATTTATTGCCAGGTTGTGTCCGAGATCCAGTGTTGCTGGTTTCTTTGGACATAACCGATGCTCGTTTCCGCAGCCGTCAATATCGCGCCCTTTGTCGTACTCCACAATTCTTCAATATTTGTGCCGTCAGAAACGGTTTGCTGGTTTAATAATTCTTGTAGGTTTCTAGCAAATTCCCGCTTTTTAACGCTCTCCCTCAGAAGATCTACGTTAAACCGTCTACGGGTTCTAGCATCATGTTGCACGTTCTGATTGCGGCGATTTTAAGGCGAATAGTTGCTACAGCCAAATGGTGGTCGCTTCCAGTATCCGCTCCCCTGAAACTCCTGACATCCTCAAGAATAGTTCTCCATCTGCGGCTGACGGCCACGTGATCTATCTGATTTCTCGTTCTACCATCGGGCGATACCCAGGTCTCTTTGTGTATCTTCTTATGACAAAAGTAAGTTCCACCTACCATGAGTTGGTGGGAACTACAAAAGTCAACGAAAAGCTCACCATTGTTATTGGTAACTTGGCTTAGGCCTTGGTTTCCAATTGTGTGTTCAAGGCCGGTGTTGTCACGGCCGATCTGTGCGTTTAAGTCACCCATTAAAACAATGATGTCTCCCCTTGGAATAGAGCGAAAAACCTCATTCAGTCGCATATAGAACTCGTCCTTGATGTCATCTTCTGCGTCTTCAGTTGGAGCATAGCATTGGACTACCGTAGTATTTCTTAGTCTGGTTCGCAGGCGCACGGTAATAATCCTCTCAGAAACTGGTGACCAGCTAATGAGGCTGAACCTGGCTTCTTTGGTGAGTATTACGCGAACGCCATTCCTACGGCTTTCAGTTTCGTTTCTACCAGAATATAAGGACTCACCGTTTGGGCAAATATGTTCCCCCGCATCGGGCCATCTGGTCTCGCTAAGTCCCATGATCCGCTGAAGTGGAAAGTAGGATTCGTTCGGAAATAACAACAAATGTTCAATACTGATATTAGGACTTCTGTAAAGAATTTGAGGTGATCCGTGATGACAAATGTGGTTAAGTGTAGCCTCGTTGGAGGGTTGATGCCACCTGAAGCGAAGTGAATCCTGCCATCGACTGAAAAGTCTGTGATGTCAGCATGGCATAACTGAATCTAATTCTATTTTCGAAAATTCTTTGTTTTTATTTATTTATTGACGTGGTTTTTTTGTTAATGATGGACGATTTTATAAATTTGGATTTGTTGTTGCTAGTGCCATAGATTAATTCGATGGATGGTCGCTCGTTTAGAGGGCTAGCAGTAGTACTCCATGCTGGTCTAGCCCGAACTTTGAAATCTTGATAATGGTCCAGGAATATCTAGAAACAAAATTGCAAATTAACAGAGTATGAGACATACATAGATCTATCAACATGACTGCGACCTGTCAGATTTAATCAAAAGAGTGGTTACCAAAGGGAAGTCCCGGATCAAGTTAAGAAAATTTTTGGGATGACCAAGGAATCATCGTTGTAGACATTTTCAAGCAAACGAAGACAGTAAGGAGCCACTTGTTATGTTTAGGTTCTCCAAAATTGAAAGCCCATACTTCGTAAAAGCTTTCTATGAGAAATTTTATCTTATTAAACCTATAATCGTGATATATGCCATATCATTAATTTCTTTAAAAGATAGCATTAAAATTGTAACTTGGGACTCATTACATGGCTATAAAAAGGACCTTTTGAGGCTGTTCGGTTTGGGATACGCTACTAATTCCCCAAATGGTGTGCAGAGGTGGAGTGGAGTGAAGTGGAGTAGATGCAGAAGTGTTTAGATATGGAGAGTTGAAATTTCAAAATAAATACCAATCCGATTACTTTTTGACACACCTACGTAATCACAGGTCTCACTTTTGCCCCACTAACTGAGAAAATCTTATTCTGAAAACATTAATCTGAATATTCACAAGATGTTACTTGGGTCCTGAAAACGTGTACATAATTGATTTCATTTACTACCCCCGTCTACGTGATTATTCTTATTACACCCGACAAAAAATCAAACATATTTTTTCTATTAAAATTCAAAATTTTGCACATACACCTCCAACACATAAATCGAATTACGACATCCTACGACTCCCAGACGTAAACAAACAACTTTTTACTTATCCGATGATGTTTTTATTAGCATTTCAAGGACGACAGTCAACATCCATTTTTAATAAACCAAAATAGTCCTAACAGGACGAAATAATTCAATAAAAAGCATTTTCCATCTTTGCTTATTCCACAGGGAAATTATTGGAAAAGCCATAAAGGAAATTGTTGCGATTGATTTTCATCAGACAACTCAAACAGGGATGCCGCACGTGATATTTAATTAAACATGATGTTCAAAGCCACGCTGTGAAAAGGATGAACGCAAGTATTTTAATTTAAATTCTTAGCATTAATTGATAGTGTATGTGTATGTAGGGATAAAATTGAGGTAGATGCTGTTGATATTGTTTACACAAACGCCAGAATATAGGAGAGAGGAGTAAATGGTATATATCATAGAGCGAGATTGTTAAACGGAGTTCTGTTGTTCGGTTAAACAGAATAGTGTTCGCCTAATCTAATAGAATTTCAAATGTTTTGTTATTATAGTATAATGAATTCGTTTAATTCGGATGATCTAAACACTAGTCGAAACTAACCGGAGTTTGTGTTCAATGTTGATTCAGAGTTTATGCTAACAGGCGCGTTACCATGAACACATCCGAAGATACACACATAGGTGACGTCCTTCTTAGAACAATACCAACTAAAAAACTTAGTTACCTGATAGGCAAAATGAGTTGAATTACAACAAGCTGATGAATCGATTCCTGCTGATTCTCCTGATCCCAGTCTTGCATACCGAAGAAGTAGAACCTGCAAGCCCGCGATTACTGTTTGTGCATATCAATTATAATAGTACACTGGATTAAGTCATTTGGTGGGAATGTGACTACCGTATTAAGTGGTTTTCAGGAAAACAAATCATTCAGTCGTCATACGATTAACTTTGTTTTAAAAGAACTGCAGAATATGTTGGGGGCGAATAGCTAACAAAGACCTCGGAAGGTGGTGGCCTAAGATTTTTCACTTCTGTCAAAACCCGAGAAGGGTCACTGCATACGAACACCTAGCAGCTCTGGTATCAAGTCCTAACCCCACCTCCTCGCGGTGCCCCCTGGGGTACTTCTTCGGAAGGAGCTAACGGGCGACGGGCGAGTTTTAAGTCAGTAGGGCTGAGGGTTAGCAACCCTCTCCCATAAAAAAATCCATTGCTACGAATCGGCAAACAATGCCTCGGAACCGGATGGACAACACGACGACGACCTTTGCTTTTCGAACCAGGATACGAATCGGATCATGGAATGTGAGAACACTGCTTGCTGATGGACGGCTGGATGAGATCCTCAACGAGATGAATCGATCATGGGACTCAGCGAGACCAGATGGCCCGACGCAGGGGAGCGTATCTGCCCAAACGGTGAGTCTTTCTTACATTGTGGCAGACATGAAACTGAAAGCAGTAGGAATGGCGTTGGCGTTATACTCAACAAAGAAAGCAAGGTCCAGCCTCATTAGCTGGTCACCAGTTTCTGAGAGGATTATTACCGTGCGCCTGCGTACTAGACTAAGAAGTACTACACTAGACCAATGCTACGCTCCCACTGAAGACGCAGACGACGACATCAAGGAAGAGTTCTATGGGCGCCTGAATGAGTTTTTTCGCTCTATTCCAAGGATAGAGACATCATTGTATTAATGAGTGACTTAAACTCACAGATCGGCCGTGACAACACCGGCCTTGAACAAACAATTGGAAATCAAGGCCTAAGCCAAGTTACTAATAACAATGGTAAGCTTTTCGTTGACTTCTGTTGTTCCCACCAACTCATGGTAGGTGGAACCTACTTTTTTCACAAGAAGATACAGAAAGAGACCTGGGTATCGCCTGACGCTAGAACGAGAAACCAGATAGCTCATGTGGCGATCAGCCGCAGATGGAGAACTATTTTAGAGGATGTCAGGAGCTTTAGGGGAGCAGACACTGGAAGTGACCACCATTTGATAGTAGCAGCTATTCGCCTCAAAATCGCCGTAATCAGAAACGTCCAACGCGATGCCATAAACCGGAGACCGTTTAAGGTAAACCTTCTGCGGGAGAGAGAAAGGCGAGAAACTACAGCAAACCTTAAATCAGCAAAGAGTTTCTGACGAAAATAATATTGAAGAGCTGTGGAGTACTACAAAAGGGCGCTATTATAACAGCAGCTGAAACAAGAATGGGTTATATCCAAAGAAAGAAACCAGCAGCACTGGATCTCGGACACAAAATGGCAAAAAATAGAGCGCAGGAGGCCCTCAAAAATAACGTGAACTCTACAAGCGCAGAAAAAGCGGAAAACGCCGAGAACTTTCCGAGCAGGCTCATCTTCACTCATACGAGCTAGATGCCCTGCCCACCGGAAGAGGCAGGGGTAGAGTCTTCGGAATCGTCCTTCCTCACATACGGGGCCAACAATCCTCCGAAGTATTTCCCTCTCGAACACGGCTAAGAGGTTTGAGTGCTTTTTGCTAAGCACTCACATTTCAGAAACATATGAGTACCGATCGTCTTAAATAGTAAAAGTTTAGGCGTTATTGGAGACTACAGTAGACATTGTGGGGGCTGGTTCCGGCTATTGTCGGCTGCTACTATTGACCCAAGGTAGGTACCACTTCAAACTCAAAATCGAGTTCCTCTTACCTTGATTGTGGGATCAATGTTAGGTGTTCTTGTCGACGAGGCCGTCATGTTCTTTGTTTTGCTTTCGGTAATGTGCAGTCCCAGATTTTCTGCCGCAGGCCCAAGAAGAAAAAGATGTCGCTTGAGCAATTAAAGGAGCGTAAGTAACTTAAATAGTTTGATACCAAGGAATCATACCAAGAAGAAAGTGAGAATGAGTTTTCATTCGAAATCTAATATTAAAGAAATTAGTCCAAGAAATCTGTTAATGTTTTCATTAGAATTAAGCATCAAGGGGCCTACAGACACACGACATGTTTGTATACATGTCGATAACTAATCACGCACAGACGTAACTACATGTCGATAAACTTACCTAACGACATTATTTGGGAAAGGATTTTACCGTGATAGGTTGTGTGCGATCAGTAAAACTATGGGTTAAGGCACTAGCTTTTACACTGATGTTGAGAACCAAGTTTACAACTTCTGTACTAACACACTACATGTCTCAGAAAATCAAAACATTTTGATTTTTCGTCAACTTGTTGTGACATGTCGACAACCGGTGTACAGACGTGATAATTTGACGATTTCCAACTCAGGTTGGTAGACATGTCGTGCGTCTGTAGGCCCCTTCAGACTAGATGTTTTAGGAAAGGGTATTGAGATTAGGACTACAAAAGGAACGTTTTGACCCTGAAGAAAAATTCAGTTGAAGCTTTGCAAACTACCCAGGGTATTTTACGGTTTCCGTCCGTGGCCCCGGCGGCGTTAATCGTTTCTAAAAAGTACTAATAAGAAATTGAAAATAGGGGTGGGGGAATATAGGGAAAATAACTGAAAATTTTCTTCTTTTAATCTAATCGCATAAAAATTACTGGTTAATGTCTAGACGAACTTTATTCCGTTTTTCTCTGCATTGAATTTTCTGATTATTTCTTCATTTAAATACATTATTATCAGCCAAAGATTCGAATTTTACTTTGAACCCCTGTATAATAATGCCCACCTCATAGGTGGCGTAACAATTTCCCCGTCTCATTCACGACGAATTAAATTCCATTTAATCCCAGTACTTGTTATTTATTTTAAAGAAAAACATCAAGAAATTATTTAGCCCTCGAATAATAAAGCAGCCCTAATCCTGTTGACATTCTCATTCTCTCCTTGGCAGCACTACAAATCTTGAATGAAACTTCAAAGAATGATAACAAAACAAAAACAATCGCATGACGGCCGGCGAGTGAAAGAGTACTAAGAAAACGGCGAAGAATTCCATTCCCATTTCGCTGTGAAATTTTTTTGTACGAAATGCGCCGACATGCGCTCTCTCGCCCTTCGCGCATACACACACCACTGCAGCTACGGCTAATCCATACACGTTGCACACCTTTAAATTTTCCACAAAAGCCAGAGCATCAACGCACACCAGCATAGAAATCGACCGACGGCGAGCGCAGAATAACAAAAAATCAAAGAAGAAAAAACTTTAAAGATGTCGCGAGCAGCGAATTCGAGGCGAAATGAAATTTTTATCTGAAAAAAAAGAAGAAAAACGAAATCGTCTCACAACTTACCCGAAAATGTTTTATTTTTCTAGCGCGGGGAATTTGCCAAACGTCGCTCCAACGGGCACTCGGCTTTCGATTAGCGATGGTTTCCTGGCTTTTGGGGTTCTTGCTGGGAAATTCACTCGATTGGGAGAAGACACAAGATTTGTTTTTTTGTTTTATTTACACACAAAAATGCTTGGAAGGCACTTTAATCAGTCTACGAGTATTTAGCAGAAATATCTCGGGAGGGTTTCCCTCGTGATTGATGGTTGCAGCCGTGCACTTGAGTCTTTTACTGTAAGTTGCATTTAGTCCCAGGTTTGGGGGCTATTTTTCTCGTTTTCGGCTGCGGCTGTCAAAATGTATTCACAAAAAATTCGCACTCGGGGTGCGGGACCTTCGGCTTCGATGGAATCCAATCAAAAATTGGGAAGATACGGACCCGGTAAGCGGTTGCACAATACGAAAGATATAAAACGGCAAGTGATCTGCCCTCTTCCGGCTCGATTAATAGTTTTATTTCAATTAAAAAAAAGTTATACAATTTTTTCCGGGGAAGAAATAAGTCGACGACACGACGAGAAAACTAGACGGAGACGACATATACACAAACCAACACATTGACAGCCCGCCGATAGGCGAAAATGGCGAATTCGAACTGTGCTGCTGCTTCTTCTTCTTGCTCGGTCTTCTTGGGCCAATGTTTATTAAAATTTTCCCTTCGCACTTTAGCCGCTAAATAAACACCGAATCTCGGCTGCAATTCACCGCGGTTAGTTTCTGCTGGCGATCAAAAAAACGCAAACTCTTCGAAATGAACAAAATTGCACGGATTTTAACTCAAACCACAAACACAAATCCACTTGCACCTTCTTCGAATCGCTTCCAAGGAGATTGCAGGCGAAATTCTGCTGCTGCAAGGCTGGGCAGTGCACGACGAAGTTTTCTATACGAACACGATTGGGTCGGGAAGTGTCAGATAGCGGTTGAATGTGTGCGTAGCTAGGTTTGGTCGCGATTTCGAAACTGCATTTTTGGTTTTGTCTCTTTTGGATGTATGAATTCGAAACTGGTTGGTTTAAGAGAGGAGAAACGCCGGCTTGAATACAAAAGAGAATTTCTGCAAAAAGTCTATTTTAAAAGAATCGATCAGTTCCGGGTTTGATGTTTTGTCCCTGCAAATTCGAAACGGAAGTATAAAACGCCATCTTTGTTAAAGCTCCTTTTTTTAAAGTAGAAAGTGGAAAGCTTTGACGTTTATGCAAATATAAGTGTTTTTTTTATTATGGGGAATTACGAGTCTTAAAATGAAAAAAATAATGAAAATTTTAAAAGAAACTCGTGCTCCCACTTGGAAATTACAACAAAATATAAATCGAGACTCTGAATCCAAAGCGAATCAAGAATCGAAATTATGAATACGGCAAAATCCAAGAAGTACAAACTGTGGTCGAATTCTTTTGTAAATTGATTTCAAAGTAATGAAAAATCGTTATTTCAGAGCTCATGTTTTAGTATTTTGTAAAGATTGTGAGCTATCATATAAATTAGAGCAACTCCGGCCATTTTCTGGTAATAAATTCCGACTGTTTAAATGATCAATCGTTACCTATTTGATACAAGATGGTGATAAGTAGTAATTCCTATGTTTTTAAGGATTGTAAGGTAATTCCTCATCGTCGAAAATAATAACTATATGTTACTTATAAGCTGTGTTTACGCAAATAAATAAACTGTTATTATAAACATTAATTTTATTTTAATCTTGGCCATCTGTTGGTCAAATTAAACATTAAACCAAGTGTAAGTAACTGTATAAATATAATGCTATTTAAAAGACGTGTTATATTCAATAAAGTCGAAATTAAATTACGAATAAATGGTCTTTAATTACTTTTGAATATTAATTTAATTTTGGAGTCATAATGATGACTTGTAAAAATGTGACTATCGCTGAGAAAATGTAAATTGAAAAGGGAAGCATCATCTGGAGGAACAACTGGTAGTGAGATTTGGTACTTCTGTAAGAAAAGAATTTATTGGTGGTTAGGAATAAGAATACAATGGGGATGTTCTAGTAATAATGTCCCGGAAATTAGAGCCACAATATGAACTCGGCTTCTATAAATTGCTGTGCTAACAGTGGCGATGGGAATTGCTGATTTAAATGCTACTGAGGTGATTTTTGAAGTTATATGTCGCCATCTATTAGAAGAAAATTGGATGAACTGTAGTTTAAGACTCGGGAAAACTCTCGAATTCTCTAGAATAGTGTGGAATGATGTGGAGGTTGGATTGGAAAGGAGCTTCAATGTATAAATGCAAGCGAAACAATAGCTGGATAGTCAAATTTTACGAGTCTTAAACGTAAAAATTGTAATTAGGGTTATTAGTAATCAATGAATTAGTGGTTGATATGGTTGGAAAACCTTATACCAGTTATAACCCTGGGGTTATACCATCACTTAGGTGATGGAAAGTTTAAAAATCAACAACAACAACAACAAGGGTTATTAGTGAGATATATTGAATTGAAAGTGTTAATTAGTGAATTTTTAGAAGTATGTTTGAATTATATTAGGTTAGATTAGGTTTGGGCCATTTTAAGACATTTGGAGCTTTTAATAAAGCGACAGAGGTCAGGAACACCATTGTTTTGCAGCTCACTCAATCCATCAAGGAAAGGTGAGTCGAAGTAGGTCCCACTTTTCCTCGCGAGGACTGGACATGTAACAAGAAGATGGGAAACAGTTTCTTTCTCATCTTCATTACCATTCATTGAATTATATTGTTAATAAGGAATTTTTGTGTGAACATTTAAAAAGTGTATTTCTGAATTAATCCTACGCGCCCCTAAAGCCGGGGAAAACGTAACTCTATTATCAAAGGGAAATTGAGGTTCTAATTTTATTCACCAAGGTTGTAATTTTGCTGCTGTGAGTTGCCTTAGTCAGCCTAGAGGTTAAACATCTGACTACAATCACGATCCTCACGATTCGATTTGACGCAGCGACATGGTCCATAGTATTTCCACGTAATGAACGGTAATCAGTAAGGTTATATCACTGAACATTTTATGTTAGATTATCCTCAGACTCAAGGCTGTATCAGATCCAAAGCAGAGAAGCAGAACCGTCGGCAGAGAATTGTTATTTTTTGTTATTTTTTCAATATCTTGATAAAAAATTAAAAGTCTGCCGTTCTCTGGATCCTTCCCAACTTTACGACGCTATAGCGTGAGAATTGGGCTTACTACGGCTGTTTACATTCACAGAACCATCTTTGGCTTAAAACCCCATCTTTTCCCAAATTTTTTTTACAAGCGAAGAAGACTATACAGGCTTTTTTTACTCTTTCATCGATGTTCGACTTCCAGTTGAGTTTAGGATCCAGAAACTAGACCCAGAAATTTTACTTTGGAGGATAAGGTGAGAGTACGCCCCCAACTTTATTTAAGAATTCTTGCATGATTTCACTAATCACTATTGGAAGCATTCCGGACACCATTTTCCCTAGGCCATTTGCGTATGCTACCAGGGCCGGACTAGACCAAGTGCCGCCCCCACGCCAATCGCAAGTTGCCGCTTCCTTAAGGCTAGCGTTTTTGGAAACTATCGATCGATCTCTAGATGTCGAATTGTTAATTGACGATTTTGCTCAGAAAAAAGCTCGAAAAGTACTAATTTAAAAACCGTAGAATAGTATGTATTAAAAAAATTAAATAAAAAAAATTTTCATTCCAAAATATTAAAAAAAATTTTTTTTTCACATTATTGCCGCCCCTGGTAATGTGCCGCCCTACGCCATGGCGTTATTGGCGTAGGCGATAGTCCGGCCCTGTATGCTACTACTTTAGCGTCGCTTGTATCTAGTTTTTGTTGTATACTAATCGTTACTAATCACAGTAAAGATGACACCCCCTTGTGGTGTTCTTACGTTGGCGCATTTGATTGCTATCTTTTCGATAGTTCCCATCACCTCGTGCAGAGCTGTCTCGGTGGATCTACCACTGAGATAGGCATGCTGTGGTGACAGTAAAGCCACATCTACGCATGGCGGATGTGGGGGCCGATAACCCTTTCTAGTGTTTTAAGCACAAAGGATGTCAGGAAAATCGGCGTTTAGTCTTATCTTTTGGGATGAAGACGACCTTCGCCTGTCTCCAACTTATAGGGACTTAGCTAAGCACCACTCAGCTCTTGAACATGACCACCAGCCATGGTACTACTACCTCAGATAGTTCCTGTAGCATTACTGGTACATATGTATGTGTTATGCCATCCGGAGAGGAGAAGATCTTGCATAATCTGGCAGAGTCTCTTAGACTCTGTACAGTTTGCAATACCCCTGCCAGGTATCTATTTGGCTGAGCCAATGGTTTTTAGTACAGTTTTAGGCAGTCCTTGCAAGGCTGCCAAAGGATTTGCTTGTAGCCCCTTTTGAAGATCTATCGTATTAGCATCCTTAGTTTCGATACATCTTCATTCCACCACGTTGGAAAGGTTATTTTGCTCCGCCTTATTGGGAAGGATACCTTATACGTTTAGTGGATAGCGTTTTCGAAAGTATCTTAGACTTTTTCTATAAGGTCTAACTTGTCGAGTAGTCTACAAAAAACAGACTGCTTCCAAATTTTAAGAAGAAATTTTGTTTTAACAATTCCAATTTGGTGGGCCAAGTTTTCCAGAAACGTTTACATTTTCACTTACAAATGTTTATACGAGTCTCTACTCTGATGATACTATTGCATTGCAGAGACATTGTATGAACTAGAGCCCATTTTTGTTAGACTGCTTGGGATTGTGAGGATATTACCGACGTGAAATGTTTTCTAGAGAAACTTCGTTCTCCATTCACGGTTTTAATAAACGTGACGAGATTTCTGAAAAATTCTTTAAAACAACAAAAAACTACAAAAAATTCTTCTTTTCAATTTTATATTGAAACCTCTTGTTTAATTTCAAAAATATTTTCCAAAAAATTCTTTATTTTTTTTTAGTATAAAAAGATTTAAATTTTCAGCAATTTCCTTTACGATCTAAAAAATTGTCTAGACTTTGCAAAAAAAGATGCAAAATAAAAATTTCTACTACAAAATCACAAAAAATATTTTTACATGTACAAAGAAACTAATATTAACTAATTTCACAACAATTTAGCTTAGTCAAGCCAGGCCCACTTGGGCGAGACCTTACCGAAGTTCCACTCATCCGGATGTCCACTGTGCTTCACCTGCGCAATACTCGGATCGACTTGTGACCACTTGAACGGGCCATGGATCCTACTCAAGGCGATGGCTCGAATGTCGTCTCGGATTGGGCGTCGGTCAGTGATGATCTCGAGTTCAATTTCTTCCGAGCTATCGGCAATGAGAGAGTCAGGCTCCAGGTTATTGTGTGTGTTTGGCTTACGGTAGATATATGGTGGACCAGCAATAGCATGATAGTCACTATGTCCCGTGCTGGATACGTATGAGAAGAGTTTCATATCGATGTTGCCATAGGGAATGGATTGCTCGCCTAGAAGATCACCGCGGAAGGCTCGAGTCCTTAGGTATTTGTCTACAGTTTCGAGATTCGTGATGGCGCTTCCGTCAACGTCTGAACTAAAGTTCTCGTTGGACACTTCGCTGGCTACGAGAATTTCAGTGAAATTCGGTGTTCCATTTGCGAACCAGGCATTATTGTTGCTGGTCATTTCCTCGGTTACATCTTCAGCATGCAGACGCCCGGGGAGTTGCTCTATTAGCCAAACAGCACCTTTTCGGGTGTTCTTAACTATTTCTGCTCTAACTTGACTAGAATCACTAATGGAATGTAAGTTAAGCATATCAACGCTTCTTAGATCAACGAGAATCCATTGCTTGCTGCCAGTGGTTGGGCTGCGCGACATCACTCTGGCCCATTTACGACGGTTCTGCGACAGGCGATTCGCTGCCATGACTCGTGCAGCTAGAGGAATGCTGTCCCTGATGTCGATGTTGTTCCACAGCTTGAGATTCTCATTTTTTATTGCTACTCCAGCTACAATCGCGTATAGTTGACGTCCTTTTATCTGATAGAAATCGTCTGTGGATGCTAGGATGCCTGGATAGCCAGTGAACATGATGTCTGCCCCTGGAACTGTTGACTTGTGGCCTGGATAGAAGTGGAAGCGGAACTTGTATCTCTTTTGCACTCGCAGCATGGACGAGTAGCTTCCAGCTGAACTATGCCCGAACAGGACTTGCCATCCTGAATCGTTTTCTTTAGAAAGCTTGAGGATCATGGAGGCGCTTGGGATGTGAAAGTTACGCTGAGATTCTTCCTCACCTTCTGGCTGCTTAAATACGTAATTTTCATAGTATACTTTAAGATCTTGAATATCGGCTGCAGCATTCATAATGAGAAAATCCTCGAATGGGATTTCTAGGCCTGATCTGGCTCGTTTTGCTCCCTTCTTGAATCCGGTTTCTAGTCCTTCCAGCTGGTAGTAAAACAAACGTATCTGATGCCAGTAGTGATCGTCACGAGATCTCTTTTCTCCCTTTTCTTTAATCGCTTTATAGTTCATGCTTAGAACGTCTCTCAGCCATGCACAGAAGTTTTGTGAGTAGTCATCAATTTCACATGCGGAATGAATAGTGCTAAAATAGTAAAAAAGTTTGATCAGAATTTTGATATCGACACAATATCGATGATCTTACTTCAACCATTGATGATGAATGCTCTTCCACGTTAGTGTACCCTCCAAAATTCCAGCTGCGTATGCTTGGACCCAGTCAGTGTAGGTCCTTTGTGTTTCAATTTCTAGCTGAGACCATCTAAAATGTACCAAAACGATCTTTAGCGATCACTTAACGATCATCGAAGCCAGAAACTTACCCATTAACACTAGTAGAATCCTTATAGCATGTCCTTGCCACTCCTTTTGGAATGTTTAGTAGATCATTTCTCTGCTTCCAATACTCCACCTGGAAGCCAGCCTTCTCTGTCCAGAATGTTGTGGCACAATACGTGCCATCAAACTGCGGACGTTCCATTTCAGCAATGAAGAATGCTGCCACTACTAAAATACCACAACCCAGCAAAATGTAGGTACTTATCCGGGTTTTCACCCACGATGCTCCAACAACCTTCAGCATTGTTTCACCCGTTTTGAAAATTTAAAAAAAAAACTTTAAAAAAATGAAAAATTGTTTTTTCGAAAACTTCGCGTTTTCGAACTTGTTTTGTTTTTTATTTTGGAAATTTGAATCCTTTTTTTTTCTTTCTTTTGCTCGTCGATTTACTAAGGCTTCTTTTCTATGCTTTTACGCTTTCTATGGTGCTCGGATGTAATTCAAGTCCGATAGAGCCTCGTATGAATGCTGCTTGCACTTGTTGCAGGTTGAAGAGATTTCAATATAAAATACTTGTACAACTGCCGCTTGAACAACGCCAACGGCTGGAGACGCCACCTTATTTGATGAATCGACCGAAGTGATCATCGGAGATCTTATTTTCTGTCTGCAGTTTCAATATGATGACGGATGGGCTTTTTCTATGCTATTTTTTTTTTCCAATTTTGGGCTGAAACTTTGATGATGAATTTTTCTTGGGTGTTAGTTTTTTGTTTTGAGGTAAATGATAAATGCCCTTGTTACTAAAATTCTTTCTTCTAATTTGTCCTTTACTGATGATCTTCACTTTCTGTATATTGTTTGGTTAGATGATGCTTCCCTGAAAAGAAGAAAGAAAAATAACGTTAAACAGAGTTTTCTTAGTTTATATAATTGATTATTAAAAAGTTAAAATAGAAAATGGTTTTACTATACTACGCTCTTAAAATATGACAAACTATTACAAAACTCTCCCAAACGATCAAGCTAAGTCTAGCTATCTATTATATGTCTTCAGCCATTTTGTGTTGGCCGCCATTTTATATTGGTCACCATTTTTAATTAGCAATGACGCTACACCGCAAATTTTATTCTACCTGTCATTGCCTTTCATTTGATACCAATGTCAGGGGTCGGGGAAAACAAATGTAAAATCGACCGCCATCTTGGAACCGCCATCTTGATTTTTTTACAAAATGGAGTTGATTTTACAGATTGGAGTTGATTGGTGATATAAAAGTGGGTCAAAATCAAGTTTGTTCACGAATACACACACAGCCTACCGAATTTTCTTACGTGGCGCTCTCTACCAAGTCACTCTCCCCACAAACCGTGTTAAGGAGCCGGCTTCACCCGGTTTACTCGATTAAACCACAAGAATATACACAAAATGATATGAATGTAGCCTGTACGATCCGTAATATGCATTGGGTGGGCTCCCCCCAGGAGGATTCTAACGCGCGATTAGATCATCACAACATGACAGATGAAGAGGTGAGAAGGGCCGATGGGCCTATAGACTCATATCAAATGTGAGGAAATGGAGTATGAGGGAATATAGAGAAGTGAGTTATTACATCACGCATACCTTCGTCGCTTGAACGATTTATCTTTGTGCCAGAATGCTCGGGCGGTAAATATCCGAGGTTTGCGGAACACAAGGATGTACTGGAAACGGCCACTTGAGTTCATCCAACACCGGAGAACATCATGGACGGAGCAGAGAAAATAAAAAGAAAACCAGTGGAGCTGGCAGTCAAATAGCTGATCCATCCCCGTGATCAAAGGCGTAAGCTGGTCGCGCGGAGAGAATGGAAGACAACAAGGAAATGGTTTTTTAGGCCGAATTAGAGATCATCCACAGAAGCGATAGGCAGGAGGTTCTAGATAGAATGTTGTCCTGTACTGGTAGAATGAATTTGGTGGTGAGCTTCGTCAAAGTAACATTTTTCGCAAAGAAATCAAAGTCGGAAGGTTGCTGATCCATAAGCCATCCCACTGTTCCGGCTCTGGTGAGCACCCTTTCGTGGGACCCTTGTAAGGGTCACGTTGATGACGCCTGACCTTACCAAATTGACCAGACCCTAGCTAATATTAGGCATGAATGTAAGAGAAGCTTTGAAATATACAAATGGCCAATGCAGAAACCGCAACATGCCTTAAGGGCTGAACATGTAGCCGAAAGCGAAACGAAAACGAAACGGAACCGAAACGAATTCCAATCTGCTGGCGATTATATAGCAATCGGACCGAATCGGTTTTTGACATTTCTAGACAATTTATTTTCATGTTGGGTAAAGGAACAAGTTTTAATTAAAAAGTTTTGAATTTAAATAATATATTTGCAGTTGAACAGCTATTGGTTGAAATAAATATATTATCTATAACATACGTAAATAAATATCATAAAATATTAAGTATGTGCACTCAAGCTCTTCAGAAATTCCTTTCCAAATAATCTCTTTTTTCACGCATCCCTATATTTTTTGTTACTTTTGTCGTATAATTCCCGGTAACTGCCGACAGCAAAAATTAATTTTTCAACTTTGTCCCCAGTTAACATTTTTACGGATGCTTATTTACGGCCCAAAGAACATAGGGAAAATTTGACTTTTGAAATCTGACAATCAGCTGATCAGTACTTTCCAGTGCTGAATAGCTGAAACGAAAGCCGAAATGAAATGAATTTATATCCTCCGCTCCGTTTCGGTTTCGTTCGCTACATAATTGAGTTCATACATTTTCATACAATTTATTTCCTTCGTTTCGGTTCGGTTTCGTTTCGTTTCGGTTACATGTTACGTGATTTTTGCAATTTTTCGAAAACTGACCAAAATTTTATATGTTTGGGCATTTATCGTCAGTTCGTGTCTGAAGATCTGAACTTCTATATACTCTCAAGCCGTGAATTTACAGCGAGAATTCACGCCGTATCCACTTGAAACGGAAAGCAAGGTGCGAGCTAGGCGTGAAAATCATCCGTACTTGCATTCGCGCTTGTTCGCGGGTGTTCACGGCGTGACTCTGGAACCGCCTTGAAGTTTTCGTTGAGGCTATGAACATTTTTGCACTTGGATTTACAACCTGCTATGCTAAGCTGTCGTCTCCGCCTGTGTAGTAGCCATACCAATGGTATTGTTTATTCGCCCTTTTTGCCTTTTGGAAAGAATTTGAAAGAAATCAGGTTTCGGCTTGTTATCGAGATACCATTCCGAATAATGTTATCTTGTTTGCAAGTCGCACTCCTAATTCAACGTCTCTTTGCTAGTTAGAATGCATTTCACGAAGGTGAGATCCGTAGAAGCTTGGAATATTGTATATTCAGCGATTCGGCGCTCTTATTTGGAAAGCCTGAATAAGGGCGTTTTCAATGATTCAAACTTGCGGCATATTTGCTTTTGCATGTTGTTCAATGAAGCAACTTGCAAAAGCACAGTGTTCAATGATTAAAACTTAAAAGCAAATGATTGCATACTTTGCCAGCTTTTTCAAATACTTGCAGTTGTAATTTTGAAGAAGAAGACACGTCAGTGCTGCCATACATTTTTGTTTTACTACCTTTTTCATTATTAATTTAACCAATAATGATTTATTTTTCATTTTTCTCTGCACGAAATGGGAGACATTACTCGTATCCGCACTTTCTACTAGAATTTTGTTCTCAACAATTAAAATTAATGTTTTTAAATTTCTTTTATCCATTTTGTTTTCAGTTTCTCGCAATACGTAAGTAGTGGAAGCACTAATTTCACGTATGTCAGCTGACAATTTTGACATATAATGAGTTATGTTCAATGATGCATGTTGTTTGCTTTTGCATGTTGCTTAAGCTGTCAGTCAACGTCATTTGCTTTCGTGCAAGTCTGCAAAAGCAACCTGCATCATTGAAAACACCCTAAGTCATCAAATGACGCGTTTCACGTCCAAAACACACGATCAAATTGAATGTATATCTAGATTTTCATCAAATCCATGCGGGTTTTCATTGGCTGACCGGCTCACAATCGATAGTTTTTGTTGTACACCCGCAGTTCGATGTTCAGCCAATTTGACCGTATGTGGTGGCCTTAAGACTCATACATCGTCAATAATTTTGTCGTCATTTCCGTTGTTCATGGAGGTTAAAGATCGCCTATCCTTTACATCTTTACATCTTTCTATCTTTACATCATTCATATGCCTGCATGTTTGACATGCACGATTAACCATACGTCTTCAGCAACATATTCAGCGATTCGCCACAACGAAATTTCGTTTGAAACGCAAAATTTAAGTAAAACTCTGCTCCATAAATTGGCAAAATCACGGAACACTTAAAAGCAAAATTGACATAAACAACAGCTGTGAGCACACTGAGTAACAGATGGGGTACAAATTTCGCATGGTAACTCAGTACAGCATTGCCAGCATATAGGAAACTGTAATTTTTTAGCAATATCTCCTACGCCCGTCTTTCAAACAAATATATTCCTGATACTTTTTACACAGAAAACGAAGAGTTTCAGCTGTCTATTTCTACAAATTGAAATTGAATAAAAAGTAATACTTTTACGAAGAAAATTGCGTTTTTTTGGCACAAAACTCGACATATTTAAATACAGCAAAAAATATGTTATCCGCACTTTGACCAAATGACATTTACTGATTCTTAAATCCTAATTGGCAGGCCTTCATTTGCCAACTTTCGGCTTTAGTTTGGACTGGTGCCATCAGGTGATCGTAACGCTATTTCTTTGTAAGTCTTTAAAATTAAGCTTATTACTATTATATTTTTTTATTCTTTTTGCTATTACTTTTTGTATTCTTTACGCCACTACCAATTACTTTTCACTCAGGATTTGTAGTAGTAGTAGCTATGACGAAATTTTGCATTCTGCTTAATTTTAGTTTAATTTTTGAAAACGAAGTCTACAAGAAAATACTTTCACCCATTGTATCGATAAAATTAAAAAAAAATGCAGTATTTTTGCTATATCACTTTATACCTTACTTTTCGTTTTTAAATTTATTTTATGAATTCTAGCACCCTTTTTTTAAAACTACACTTCTATCTACAAAATAACCACCGAAATTCATCATATATGACGAAATTTTTAATAAAGCTGATCTCTACCTTTTCTAGTTTCAATCTTCACAATCATATTAACTTGCGTCTCATTTGAACTAATTTAACACTGATACTGAATTTCTAATGTAATGTAGCTCCCCTCTGTAGCCCCCATTTGCTTAGCAACATACATACATACATACCCCGTATTAAATCAATTAAAAATAAAGATCGCTTCGCTTTGCTTTGTGATAGCGTAAATCGATCTGTTGTTACCGGCGTGAAATGATCGCGTTATTATTGACACCCTCAAAAACCACAATAAAACTCATTTTTTTCTAATATGTCTATTGTTGACTGATGTTGACCTAATGATTAGTCACTATTCAAATATTTTCACATGCTGTACATTAGTTAGTTAAGCTGTTATGAAATTGATACCTTTTTGAAAAATTATGTTCCGGTAGAATGCTTCACGAATTTTTAATTATTTAAACACACAAAGTTGTTGTAATTTTTTCTAAACTAATTGTTTAACTTTTCTTTTAAAATTATATTTTATAAAACAAAATTTTCTGACTTGAGTCTGCAAGATCGAGAAACGAACTGATCGATAGATCTTTCAAGACAGACGCTAAAGCTCCAAAAGCGCTTCGGAAGAAAGCTAAACACACTACGACCACTTGCAGTGAGGCTGCGAGCCACTTCAAAAAGGCGGAATGAAAAAATCCCACGATCTTAGATCAAATAAACAACAACAAGCCAGAGACTGAAGCAGCGCCAACTCTTTGCCACCAGAAGAGTCAGGTCCAAAAGGCGCCGATCTTGTGATCTTCAGCACAGTTCATCCTTTCCAGCCGATCTAGTGGTGACCTTAAATCTGCTTTTCTTGGATCCATTACGGATTTCGCCGGAACTAGCATTAGAATCGGGAAGCAAATGCACCGCCAAGGAGATTTATGAATGAATTTTGTTATTTTTTTGAGAAACAGAAAAGGGAAACAATCCGCAATCGATGGAAATGGAATGAAGATCCTCCGCACAAATAAACAAACCCCGATCGACTCGAATCCGCGTGAGTGGATCTTGATTTGTTTAAATAAACGAAAATCCTGCAAGGAATTACCCCCATGATTGGCCCCCATCCGATTTTCGGCCATCAATTAACATCCCCGACTGTGAAAATACGAAAATGTGCGCAGATCACTTTCTACACAAAAAACGTATCAAAAAAAACATCAATGAAAATTTCGCACAAAACTTTTACAAATTTTTCACAATTCCCAAGAAAAACGTCAAATTTTCCGCGGAGAAAAGTGGATCAACATTTGATGGGTTCAAGGGGGTCCACGCAGGCCCCCATCTGGCGGCGATGATCGATTGTCAGTCAGTCAGGCAGGAGTCAAATCGATCACGAGGCCAGTCCGGATCGGGGGAGATCGGTTCGAAGCTGAGAAATGTCCGATTTTCTTATTATAGAAATGCGCTCGCGGCGATTGTGATTGGGAATTTAAATTGCTGCAAATATTTCAAAGAAAACGTAAACATACCGGAGCGGAGCCCCACCACCGCTGGAGCCGACAATCGGGGTGTAAGTGTGGGGCTGGAAATAATGCAGAAACATGGGATTTGATTGCCGTGGCGGCCAATCGTTAAGGATCTGAATTGGGTCGTAAAATACTCAAGCCGCCCAAAAACCGATCGCAATTTTTGGGCAGGTTTTATTGGAATTTTCGATTTTAGTACCGGAATTAGTGATGATGGATGGCGTTTTTGAAGGAAGAGGAGATCGGCTCGATTTTGATACTAGAAGAAGGCAGTAAATTTTAAGATGTTTTGTTGTTAACGAAATGGAAATTAAAAGTTCGCTATTTGTACATGGGAAATGAGTCAAGGATGTAGTAAATCGTGATCTGGCAACTAAGGTGCAAGGACGTTGGTTTTTGGGTAATTTTATTTGGAGAAACATTTTTACTATAACCGGATATACGACCTAATTTCGAGATATTGCTCTTTATGAGTATGTACTCTATACTAGTGTAAATAAATTCTCTGGCTTATAGAATGCTTCTGGTCTTAGTAATTCTTAAAACCTCTCTTCTGGCCTTAGTAATACTCAAAAACCCGCGTGCGTTGCAACGCCTTTCAATAAAAAAGATTAAGGGTGAAAATATGCAAAAATTGATTTTGGATACTTAAAAAAATAGAAAGATTCGATGATGAAACATTTTGTGCTACATGCCAAATATATTCAGAATCTTCCGCATAAATTTTGCTATGCTGGAGGATTAGAAGCCCTGTGCAGAACTTCGTTCACGGCGTCCTCCCACCCTTCAAATTGCTTTTCCCTGTGCCATACAAGTAATCAATTTTGCAAATTTGACACCCAGCGTGCAGCCCAAAAATGCACAATTTGGTGCTCATAAAAAAATCTAAAAAATACTTCACCTATCTTATTTTATTAATACTGGAATTTTTCGTTAGCGCTCCACGTTTTTTTACATTTCGAATGGCATTTTGCTCGCATAAACTGACTGGAGCAATAAAAACTTTACATTCAAAATTATTTTTTTACTTTTTAATTTATTTTACAAAAAAAGCGTATATCATTTGATACCCAAACCGAGTAGCTTGTAAAGAAAAAAGTTATCCCCCTTTTGTGTTGGCCGACAATTTGTATTTGTCGCCATTTTGAATTTGGAATGTCGCCACACAGCTAATTGTATTCTGCTTATCATACCCTTTCATTTGATACCCAAGACGGGGGTTAGGACACACAATTGCAAAGTTCTGCCGCCATCTTTATTTTTTTTTACAAAAATGTCACATTGCATTGTCAGGCGAACTATGCATATTGGCAAAATTTGAGGTTGGTCGGTTACATGAAAGTGAGTCAAAATCAAGTCGCAAGAGGTTCCGATCAAACGTGAGATTTTCCGGGAAAAGCTTATAGTACCTTTTTTGTCGAAAATTTTCATAGCTTTATTTTTGTTCTCTTGACATTTTTCTAATTTCGACGTTTGTCCAGAGTTACGGCTAAAAAAGCGTCAGAAAATCCGTTCAATCGAATTTTCTTGATTTTCACAAAGTACGACCCGGAACCCCAACGGTTACATTTCCTCCTATTGCTAAACTCCCCGCATTGCAAATTTCATTAACTTACAATTGTCTGTTGCCGCCATTTAGACCTATTGTACCCTTGACGAGGGCTAATGATTGCTAGTGTATCAATTGAGGATTGTCGATGCCTCAATAGGGACTATTATGCTTACTAACAAACCCAACTAAGACGAAATGTGTCATGATAATTTTTTGGCCAAAATCTTTTTTCTTATAAAAACTCTTGTTGGGCATTAGATGCTCCATAATAAATTGTTACCCATTCCTATCCACAATTGTCAAATATGAGTTGACAGCCAAACCAAAATGGCAGCCAAATAAAAGCGGCCTGAAACATAAAACGCACCTTGCATATCAACAGGGTAGAATATTCTAGTAGGCAACCTATGGTACGAGTAGATGCTAACATGAAAAGATATGACGACAATTGCGTCGGCATGCCCTTTCATATTCATACGCGACTATTAATTATAGAGGTAGCCGCACTTGCTGTTTTGATACATATATCACTCAGAGCACACAAACGTAGACATTACCGCCTCTTAACATCAGAAAAAACTCTCGCATTGCCACAGCCCTTAAAAGGCGCAAAATTATAATTTGGCCCGAATACACCGTGGCGCCTGACAGGGCTTTGTGAGATTTCCGAGGAAAAACCAACCGATGGGAGGCGCTCTGGCACTACTTGCAAGGGATTTTCGCTTAACTTTGCCTGTTATACCTCGAGCAACCCCTGCAAATGGACTGGAACGCATGCGTGAAACCATCATATCTATGGAACAGTATTTGAAAAAGAATTACGCGTCAACGAGCATGCGTGTCCAGTTGCTATAAGATGCCTCTGCTCAAACATTTTCAAAACAACTTTTGGACGTTGGAAATGGCGAAATACGAAAAAAATGTCTTTAATGTCTCCTACTGTATACCTGACCACGACAATAGTGGCAGTGAGATCGTTGAATTATTATTGGGAAATGAACAGAGTGACACTTCTTTTCGAATGCACTTTCGTGGTGGGATTTGAGACTCTCACTGCCCATGGAAAAAGCGATTTTAAGATTCCCAATTGTTTTGGCGCACGCCATATTTTTGGCTTATGGTGGAAGCGAGGCGCACCGGGTTTCAATTAGTTCTAGGCCTATAAAAGCCTATTTTTGACTTTATATGTAATAAATAACTAATACATAAAATCTACGAAATTATTGGAACCATAAAACCAGTTTGTTAATAACTCATAATTTTTCGGAATACTTTATAAAGAAAACTATAATATGTACTTACAAATTATGATTCAAACTACGATAAGTTTTGCCTTTAAAATTTAAACACAATCGGCAGATACAAACTAAAACACACTCAACCCAAAATCTGGCTTCAAATGGACTAACGGATAAAATAAAAATTAAATCGAACACCTAATTATCTCTAATCTTTTATTTGTAAAAATTTTAGCGTCTTTATCTGAAAAAACATTGTATAACATAGATTAGCTATCCTAAAAGGCGACCTTTCTATAACTCATCACTTTTAAGTAATCAATTTCTTGTTAAATCAGATTAAAATTTCTTTTTTGAAAATTTTAATTGATAAAATTTTACTAATTCATTTTCCCTAGAAATTCCAACAGAAGTAGACCTGCTGAAGTGGTTTCCGAAATTAAATAGAATCCCCCACAAGAATCGCTTCAATTTCAAATGCCCGCCAACGCTGCCAAAAAAATCCAGAATAAAAACAATCAATTTCGAAAATATTTCGATTTCTCGGTAAGTCCTTGTTGTTACAAAGATACTAAATCTGCCCAAATTACTTCCTTCCCAACAGGTGTTTAGCCAATTTTAATTAATTTATACAACAATCGAGTTGCGCCGCCGCAAAGTGCTCACTTCTGGGGAAAAACTAAAGAATTCCTTTAACGCGGGCGGCACTCGATACACGTGCGTTGGCGGCCGGCTTAAGCTTTCTTTTTGAGCATTGCGCAAGATACGCGATGCCTCAATTGCCGTTGACTCAGTCACCTGACCGATTTCAGAATCGGAAATATGAGTCTGACTCACGGCACCCAAAGATCGCCGCCCCGGTGCCAGAGATGCCAACGAACAATATCACCGTCCATCACACAAGTGTTTCCTGCAAAAATGAGGAATGTCAAGTGTGATAAGCTCCTACCTTTTCGTTCCATCTTGAAATTGTACGTTACGTCATATTTTGGCCAAAAGTAATTAAGAAACTTGATTCTAATTTGATTCAGAATTTTCGCAAACGTTGATCCGCGGTGGTGGCGAAATCGCAAGTTTTGGGCTTCACGGTTGGCGCGTTCTTATAATGGGGTCGAGGCTTTTTGGCGATATTTGCGGTGTTTCCGGTTTTTTCTGAACAAAAGTTTTTAACCATTATAATGAAATTTTTGCGAAATGTGTTTTTTGTTGGAAGAAATTACATTGTAATTGATGAATTCGTGGGCGATGAATAAATTAAATTTTCGGCTTTACCGATGACTAAGTATAAAGCATATATTTTCATGTAATGGCAGTTAAGAGATGACTCAGATTTTTTTGCAGGTAGATATGGAGATATTGCAAGTTGATTATGTCTCTAAAAATAAACCTTAAGGATATGTTCCTAGGTTTAATAATCATAGCGATCAGTGGTTGAAATCACGAGAATAAATTTATATTATAGCAGCAACATATCCGAACTTAACGTTAGAGGGATAGAACAAGTTTGAGTTTATGAGGAGTTAAACCAGCGTTTGATGTTGCAAAAGTTCGGAAACACAGGCTGCGGAAGGTTCTTTCATAGTTGCGTCGTTCTATTTATGAACGAGTTCCTTACCTACGCCGTGCGCAAAAAGTAGGGCTGTAAGCTGAGATATGCCGAACGAGTGCGAAACTAGTGCTGAGAATATGAGTTAGGCACGAATATAAGTTGATGCTACCCCGATGATGTTAGGGGATAGATCAGCCATTTTAGTTTATCAGGCTACATTATCCACTGAAACAGTCATAAGAGGTGTTGCAGGTTTTATTGAAAATAAGACAATACTTAGTTTTGGAGGCATTGAACTCGACACGATTTTTACGGTCCTTATTGAAAACGAGTTTAATGTCCCAATTTTGATTAGGGTCTGGAACATGCTTATTTTGCGTTAATGAACGCGTAAGAGTAGCGCAAAGTACCACCATGAGCGAAATTTTGAAATTATGCCGGAAGGGACTGATGATAAGCTAAAAAAAAGTTCGAAAAAGAGTAGGAGAGAAAATTGACCCCTGGGGAGACCCAGTCCCTGCCTTAATTGAGCTTTCTCTTCAGGTATATACTAAGTCAATACTAATAATTTTGAGTCCATCTAACAGAACAGGGTGTCATACTCTATCAAAAACCTTGGAGATATAAGTATCTAGAAACAAACCAGACCCACTAAATTTGTGTTCTGTAGGGCTCCGCCAGTGCACCTTTTTGTCTAAAAACATACTGCTTGTCTTGTGCTTATTATGGAATAGGTTACAGTTTAGATACTTTTAATTGATCATTGTCCTTTCCTTTTGAAGAGAATAGAAGTAAATGCTATATTAGCCGATAGTTGGAGGGGTTGTTGGAAAAGTATATTTTCGGTATGGTATGGTACGGTGGCAAAGTCGACGTTTTTACTGTGAAAGCACAAGTCCCAGTCAGCTTATTAAAAAAAACGAGTAAGCCCAGCCAATCGATTATGAATTTCAGAAATTTTTTTAGCTGGTTTAAGTGGAGTGGGAAATTGGTATGGGAAGCTAGATCTGATTAAGTAGCCACCGATATGTGAACCGACTCCGACGGATTATCTCATTAGTTAGAATTAAGAAGTCTCCTTGGGCTTCTATGGTAAAGACCGACGGAGTGTAGGGTGATTAGCAATTTGATAGCGGTTGCTGCTATGTATCTACAAAGAGGTGAAATTCACCCGCAATAGTAGTATAACACTCCGAGTTGATAAAACTAAAACGACGGCCAAATATGTCTCTCACCAATAGAACAACTATCCTCGATTTCAGTCTACCAAAAATCGATAGTCGAGCACTGAATCTGTCACGATCAACTAAGTACCTTGGGGCCTATTCTGAACCCAAAACTGAATTGGAGGCTCAATATTGAAGAGAGGATAAAATGGACAAACTTATGGAAAGGGGTGGGTGCAAAACTCGTATCGAGGTGTCAATATGCTAGGCTATCTACTATAGGGAAAGATAGAAGGACTATATGAGTACATGACATTGATACCAAACTTTAACTCAAGTTTCGATGGCTAGACCACCTAGAGAGACGTGGGAAAAACTTGCAGCCTGGCAAGAGCTATGGCATTGTTTTATGCACTCCAAATCAGAGCCAGTGTAGGACCTGGAGTTTTATTTTCTTTGCTAAATCTCCAAAAATTATGATACTGATGGTAATCTCCAAAGCCAGCCTGGAAATACATATAGACAAACCCAAAAGCAAAATCCTAAGCCTCCTATTATTGCATATCTAAGCAATCATCAAGGAATTGGTGTGGTTTATGTAACGCCCTAGCTAGTCCCCAACAGGATTACTCTTCAGTGGAAACCGGGTCACAGAGATATCGAGAAGGTGCATGAACTTATCAGAACATGGGTATATCTTTTAGGCAAACGAGGGGATGATATAAAGAAATCGCTTTGTGTGACGCACTCCATTTTAATATCAGTTTCATATCATTCTCCAAGACTAGAAATAATTGTGCACCAAGCAGTGATAGGATGAGGATGACTGAGGATGACTCGGAAGGACATCACCAGAATCATGTCGATCTCCATTGAACACTGTGGAGCATTTGGGCAGGGGTGAGAGACCCTATGCAGCACTTACTGCTGTACCTGTGTTGAGGAATAAGCCGAACCCTTCAGGATCAGACCGATAACTGGTTGGGATCGGACCAGTTGGATCGAAAGCACGTACCAGACTTTGTATGCTTGATCGTGAACTTATGTCCATTTCAATCAACAAGGATATAAATCTGTAAGCCTCAAGAATCGTGTCGAATTCATCGCACGGAAAACAAAACAGTCTCTTTTCCAAGAAATCACGCTCCTCAATTTCTCCCATTTCAATGGACAGTCTTGAACCATCTCTCAATATCCTAGGTGATTTTGGTTTAAATTTACACCCCCTTTCAAATGCCCATAGTTAGAACCCATAGCAATCGAAAAAATTGAATTTTATGTCAAATATCACTCTCCGTTTGAAAACTCCTGTGAGTACCTCCTTGAATCTATGCTGATATCTCGAGAACCGTTGGTCGTAGGTGATTTTGGTTGAAATTTACACCATAACATTAACAGAAGATCTATGTTGGAGTAATCACATATTCCAAATCGCTAAATAAGCATCACAATTCTTGGGATTCCTTAAAAGATGCAATTTCCTCCTTCATGCGTCGGTCAGGGCTATAATCTACAAATCCTACGTCCAGCCCCGCCTCAAATTCTTGTATCTCTTGGCAGGGGCCCCTTTCTCGTCACCTAGGTCCACATCCACGATCCCTGGTTGAGGCTATCTGTCGTATGTACCTCTCTAATAGGGTAAGTATGACATCAATTGCTTATGAAAAACTGACAATTCTGAAGGGATTTGTTTTCCATATTAGAACTAGAAATGCCACTTGATTCAAAAAGGACAAACAAGTTGTTCTGAAGCGCAGATCTGGGGCAGAGTGCAAACACAATACTCGAGATCTCGGAAAAGTGACAAAAATTTCAGATTGCAAAAATGTACCATAGAATTTTTTTAGTCTGTCATACTTTACCTTAAACAAGGTTCAAAGAGTTTAATTAGTTTTGAACCAAGCGACAAAGGAGACAATGGGTAGAAGATATGAAACGACAGAAGAAGAAAAAATATATACTAATAAAGACAATAACCTGTATGATCAATCGTTCAACATATAAAGACGATCAGGCGAACAATCCAGAAATTTAAAAAGATAAAATTATGAAAAGACGTTTTTGAAAATTTATAATTGGGGTAGAAAGTCCAAGAATTTGACTGACGCCTCGTGCCTAAAACAAACGAAGATTATCTATTACAATACATTTCAGAGAACTAAGATTACACCTTAAAATTTACAACTAAATAAAGTTCAAAATTCTCGACAAGGTGTTTTTATTCGGATATTTTTTACCAACAATGAAAAAAAAAACTTGTTTCAACTCTTAGAAATAAATAATAATTATCATTTATTTACTTACATACCTTGTGTCCCGGGTTCAGGAAAATATTTCTCGAGTCAACCCATTGAAAAACTGCAAATAAAGTTAAGAAGACAAAAAATAATGATAAAGATATTACAAACGTGTCAGTTCAAGATGAAATGGAGAAAACATAAAAATGTCATAAAAGAAAACATAAACATAAAACACAGAAGCAGTCTCTACCGCAGTCTTTGTTCTCGAGTTGCACGCTAAATATTTATAAAAACATAAAAATGAAATTTCAAAAATTTTCGTTGTCAAATTGAAATGAGATAAACACAGACGCGCTGAAGACACTACTGATAAGCAGCGGCGGCGGCGGCAGCAGCTCCCTAGATCTAGATACCAGACACTTTCTTTTCTTGGGGGATTTTTGTTTTGTTGGTTTTTTGCTTATTTACTATCCGCACGAGTTTAATGAAACTTGATATTCAAGTACAAATTAGACTAGTCTAGAGAGATCGGTGTTTGGTCTAGAAGGACAGACAAAGGAGTTCAAATTTGGGTTGTTTGTAACTAAAATAAAGTGTTCTTACTGGATACAACAAATATTATCCGAATAAATCTAGAAATCATATTGCATCACAAACTGCAACTCGGGTTTTGCGTATTTTGTTTAAAAGACGACTTTTTGCATCAATAATGCACCAACGTCATTCCGCCCGATAAAATGGCGCCGTCGTCATGTATTGATCTTCGAAGAATGATGGAATTTTAAATGAATTATTCTTGATTTTATGCAAAGTTTTCAGGAATTATTTGAAAATTATTTGCATAACAATTATTGTCGGGGGAAATTTCATGATTTATCGCTGCGCAGTGCAGTGTTCTATAATTATAACAATTTGAATTGCAGCAGAAATGCGATTGAGCTTAAGGAAACTGCAAAATCCATAAATAAATCGCTTAATCACATTTTCTTAAGCTCTTGTTTAAATCTATTAGTCATTAATGAAATTCTTTATTAATTAATTGTCTTTGATCGGCGCGTGTGAGGGTTGGATAATTTTTCTTTGAGGCGTAAGGATATTGTTGCAATATGTGCATGTTCGGCTGGTTACCAACCGTCAACACGTACCGAATTTTTCAATGTTCCTTTACGATTATTGTACTTGACATTTGACATCTACATTTTTTCATTTTTTGTTATGTCATAAACTAATACGCGCATTCTAGAAGCAGTCACAAGTCACAACGCGATCACAAACGTGTTTTGAGTCTCAACTTGAGTCAATTTGGTACTATAATTTTTCAGTCATAGTTTTGACAATCTGAAAACACGTTACAATTCCTCAAAATTGGGAGTGTATAGGTAGCGGGTCACAAGAGTATAAATAGCAGGTTTTTTCCATATTTTTCATAAATTTTACAGACCCGACACATAGCCATAGCTGGATGAGAGATACTTAGACGTTCGCATACACTTTGCTTTACTGCATCAATATTGCATGGCCTACTTTGGTTACGTTGTTGATCAGATTTTGTTTTAACTGTTTGAAATTCGCCATTAGAAGTGAATTATTTAAGATTTTTCTTGTAACTGGGTGCTTAGAATCCCAAAACAGCTGAAAGTCACAAGATTCTTTCGCGCACAATACGCTTTAGAAGTTCGTTTATTAAGAGAACAACTCGACTGTGAATCTTACGCAGTCAGGGTTACCAAACTCGTGCAACATCTTAGAGTTCAAACGTAAGATTAATCATATCTTCGAGCACCCCCTAAACCCCCTCTAACCCTTCCTATTCTCTTCTATCGTTCGAATTAGCCTTACTACTTGACATTGCACCATGACCTTAACGATATGACAGACTGGTTGTACAAAGAGTGTCTCCTAAGCTTGTTTTTTTCACGTATCACCCTTTGTATTACTAATCTGTCATGTCATTTGAAAGACTAATAGTAGATAATATAAGGCTTGGAGTATCTAGAACTTGACTTGAGTTGATGGAACTTAATTCTCAGATCTACCATATTGTATGTTTTCGGAAATACTAACCGTGCGAGATTGTTCCACAGTGAAGTGGTTCTATTTAAAAATGAACTTCTAGACCGTAGTTTTAATGAGTAGGACTGCTGAGTATGGTAATAAGTCGAGCGAGCTGCAAAAAAATGTTTCATTGAAATAATCAACAGTTTGGTGACGTGGTTTCAATCCTGATCGAGCAATGTGAAGACGAGTTTCGAAACACGAGTTTTAATTAAGCCGAGACTAAATGAGAAACTTAACAAATCCCAGGCATTGGAATGCTTGTTTCTTCTTCTTTAAAGGCTCTACAACTGGGATCCGGTCCTGGCCTCTCGCAACAAATGTGTCATTCACTGCAAAAGCGGTGTAACTTCACACTTCAAAATACTAGAGGTTGACCTGTTACATCCCCCGCTATAAAACCACAGCAATTGCAGAAGGTCACTATAATTGCACCATTGCAACCTCCAATACTTGAAAATACGGAGCCTCTTCTATGTACATTGGACGACATAAATGTTGCTCATTCCGTAGTAATTTTTTTCCGGGTGAAGTTATTAGCCTCATGCGAACCTTACTTGGAAGGGACTAGCCCGAACATATTAGCCTATCCTCTCTCATAGGATAGTTACCAGTGGCCACCGCTAGGATGTTATGATCGCACTACCATCAGTCCAAAATAGTTGCGGCACGTGCATGTTATGCTACATGTTGTTCAAGACGATTCCTATCGTGAAAACTGTCAAGGCACAGTCTTGGCCTGCTACGCGATTTGATTCTATCCCATACTACCTTGATTAAATGATAAGAAAGAAATCTTCTAATGCAGTTGTTTGGACGTGAGGTGACACCTGTTTAGCTTTTTGAATTTAATTAACAAAACATAGTGTCGCACTCTTTCAAAAATCTTGAAGATATCTAAAAAAAACAAGGCTCGAGAGATGAATAATTTTATTGAAGCGCTCTTTTAGAAACTCTAGAACATCGCCAAAAGGACGTTTTTGTTCTAAAGCCGTACAACCTATTCTACAATATTGGGATGTATGGGGGATGATACACGGGTCAACATGTTGAGCAACACGAGCTTTTTCTGCGCAGTTCGTAGGCCAAGGGAAGGGTCAGGGTGAAGTGTGCGGTGTTGACTGAAACTAGAAACGATTTCTATTTTTCCTCCAGTTGCTTGAAAAATGTTTATGTATGCGTAACTTTTAAGCGATTCTGGGTGAAAATAATTTGGAATGCACACCCACACATATGAAATCGCAATGTTATTACACAGAGTGTTGCGTGTAGCGTGTTGACTCGTGTATCACCTCCGTGCAACAAACTGACAGTGTGTTGCAGAGACACGTTGACTCGTGTATCATCCCACTATGCAAAATATTCCTCCAGGTTTTTATGTAGTACCAGCTAGAAGCCGGCGCGCCTCGCTGCATCCATAAGCCAATAAAATGGCGTGCGCCAAAACAATTGGGAATCTCAAAACGGCATACATTCGAAAAGAAAAGTGTCACCACGTTGTTTAAAAGCGCAAACCACCCGCTCATTTATATCTCCAATCCCAATACAACGGTCTCACTTCCACTCTTGTCGTGCTGAGTTTCCACGAAAAGTTTTAGCTGATTTACGTTGAATTGCTCTTTGCTAGGATATTTAAGACTGTTTATTTAATCTTCAACAAAGGCACATAGAACTTTGTATACTATATTTGATGAAACCTCAGAAATGAAAGCAATAAATAAATTTCCCAACCACGATAGTGAGTGAATAAGTTCTTGCCAGTTTTAGATCCCACAATTTATAACTTTTTTATATTTTTGATAATGTAATAAAGTTTAATATTGGTTATATTATTTGTAATTTGTTTTATCAACATTTATTTCAGAATGATGCAGAGTTTCTTGCCGCAACAAAAAAATTTTTGCAATTGAAGATAAATCATAAAAAAATTGATTCATGAATAATGTGTTTCTTTATGACATAAGACATAAGCAACTGAACGTACTTTTTTGTTTCAATTTTAAGTAATCGGAAGCTGAAACTTTTCATTTGCTATCCGAAGCTGATAAGTATTATTCTGCATGGTCTTCAACTTGTGAGTATTGATCTAGATGATTCGAAAGTGGAAATTATGTATTCAAAAGAAAGTTTGAGGACGAAGAATTGAAGACTTTTATGGATGAAGATCAATGCCAAGCGCTTAATGATTTGGTATTAATTGAACTGAATGGCTTTTTTCATATGTAAAGTCTTGCTTCAACCTGTGGTGACAGATGCATTACGAAAATTGCACATCGCAGATTCATTACGTGGCCCCGAACATCGAAAGCAATACATTCTGAAAGCTGATATTCATCAAAAGCATTGATGCTTTCTGTTTAGTAAAATTTAAGGGGAATTCGTTTTGTTCGGCTAGACAATGCCACAGTTACTACAGTAATTCCAAAATTTAGCACTAAAAAGCCAGATCCCATAAAAGTAGGATGACACACTAATAATTGTGACTGCTTGAATGGGTGCGCATAAAGTAATGAGGTCAGGCACCCCTTGATAATTTCTCATTCTTATCTTTATATGAACATATAGTAACAAAATTAGAAAGTCGATGGAAAATGCAGGTAATTTCAATAGAAGGGTGAAGTTTTGAAGGGGTTGAAAGCTTCCCCTATTTATAAGCAAGGATTTATAACAACAACTGTATGCTTGAACGAATACAAGCTACAAACAGATGTAACGTTGCGCACATCAAATTCTTCAAATCTAGACTCATACCGAAACCATGCAAACAAAACCGTAATCAGACAGACAGTATCTAATGAAAGTAGCTTATGAATATTGAATTGAAAGTAGCCTCAGATTTTCGCATCATGTGCGAGAAAAATGTACATGGAAAATAGGCTGATCAGACCGCCGGAGCAGAACTAAAAAACCATTAGATACTCCTGGTCAATCCAGAACTGTAAGGGTCGACCGTAGTGTGTATGCCATTGAGCTCACACGGAATAATGACACCAAGGTATAAATAAATAATATGAAAATGGGAAACTTTCTAAGCGGCAAATCAGTTTAAATGTGATCGGATATTGCCTGGAGGGGACCCCACCACAGATTCTGCCTTGGGGCCTCCAGATCCTTAATCCGACTCTGGATGGGAGGATAATGTGGAGGCTAATGAATCATCAAAACTCCTCAACACAAGAAGCTGGAGGCAAGCTGTGGAACAGAAAGCCGTTTGGAGGTACAAGTTGAAGTTAAACATTACAGTTTCTTTTAAAATTTGTCTATACATTGCTAAATTAAGATGATCACATACTGAGTTAAAACACGACGCCACTCTCGAGAGCGTCTCATTGAGCCAAATTACACGACCTATCACTTTCCCA
Organism: Thereva unica; assembly: GCA_949987705.1. Taxonomy (NCBI): domain Eukaryota; kingdom Metazoa; phylum Arthropoda; class Insecta; order Diptera; family Therevidae; genus Thereva; species Thereva unica. The sequence goes on along the minus strand of OX465282.1, from coordinate 122,194,493 downwards.
GACTCACTTTCCAATCACTTCCAATAAACCGGTTTTTTAGACAAGGGGGCACAGGGAAGTGCATGTGTTGGTCTCACTTGTGAATCCAAGAAAAATTTCGGTCTCACAGCAAATTACACTAACACAAGCATAACTTTCTTCGCTGGGACTGCGATAATTATAAGAATTTTTGTTGTTTTGTGCACAACCACATAGACAATAGAATTGTTACACGGAAAAGAGGCAGAAATTTAAATGCACCGTGTAATACTCAAATTTTACACAGACAGGTTTGACGTGAGTCCCAAGTGAATGGCCGTGTAATTTCACTCATTCCGTCCATACCTGGTTCTGTGCGTCGGTACAAACAGTAAAGGTCTGGATCTAATGTGTGTCCCAGGTGCTTGAACAAAGCGAGAAGAGAAGAAGAAGGCTGAGAAAGCGTGAGTATCTCTCACAAACATAACAGATGTCAAAATACGTCTGCATTTAAATCCAAGAAGTAGACATCTAGTGCTGTAAGTTGCAACCTGCTATTCCCAATTTAAATTAAGTAAAGCATATCTCGAGAAATTTCTCTGGTCAGCCTCAATTCGATCGTCATGCACTCTCGTATATTGAGACCAAACAACGGTTGCATATTCAAGAATCGACCTGACCAAGGAAACGAAAAGAGTCTTTCGCGTTAAGGGGTTCTAAAAAGCGACAACGTTTGCTTCACGCACAGTCGCGTCGATCACAACATTGAAGAGAAGTGACGAAACGACGTCTCCCTGTCAGAGACCCGTTCGCATCGCGAACTCCTCGGATAACTCGCTTCGAATGCGAACGCTGCTGGTTGACCCATCGTAGGACGCTTGGAGAAGTTGGATGATCAATAGCACGTGTTGGGTTTCCAAAGCTCTTCACAAGCTTTTCCAATAGATGCAATCGAAAGCTGATTTGCAAACGACGAAAACGACAATCAAAATTGGGACAGCAATCGTTTTGTTCCACGCCTCTTAATAAAACCAAGCATTTGCTTGGCTTTATTGCAAGCCACTTCTATGTGGACCGCAGAGTCGAACTTGTGGTAAGATCTCTAATAGCCGCCGGACAAGCAAGTCTACAGCCATCGAGCAAGAAAGGGTTGAGCGAAAATAAGAAAATGCATTTGCTTAGTATCAGATCAATGCTCTTAGACCATTCAAGAAATACATTAAGTTCATCCTGAAGTAAGGCACAGTCCGACTCAGTGCGTATTGGGGCGAAAATCTTCATATCGTCCGCATAAAGGAGTAATGAAGCATAATTAAAAAAGAGTTGAAACAGAATTTATAAATAGGATAAATAAAAGAGGCCCTAAGTGGATTCCTTGGGGAACCCCAGAAGGCACTGCGAAATATGAAGAAACAGTAAATTGGATTAAAACCGACTGTTTGCGATTTCTCAAATATGAATCCAACCATAGTAGCATAACTACTGCCGCCATGAACCCCATATGCATCTAAGGTAGCCGCAAGAAGATCATGATTTACTTTATAGAACGCTTTCGAGATACCCCTCATGATAGGATCGTCCTGTCGCGAAGCCAGGATCGACGTCGAAAGAAATGATGGTCCCATTTTTGGTACTTCCATTTATACATACGAATTATTCTCAATCAACTCTGGACTAGAGGTAATACCCCTGACAAAGGTGTTGTGTTCTATCACGACAACGATCTTGAGCTTCGTTGATGACCCATTAAAAATTTGGAGATTCATACAACGTATATTCCAAGCATTGACTATCACTTGTTCCTTATCTCTGGGGACCTCCGTCCATGGAGTTAAGTTAGCATCAAAAGAAGCCGGTGAAAACTACTTGAGTACATTCGGGCTTTCAACTAGAAATCACAGAAGTTCTTCACCGATGCCATCTTAACTTTACCCGAAAAATGGCAAATAAATTGTTGGTAATAATGGAGCATATTTGGTTCAAATAAAATCATTTACACACCATAAACAAAGCTATAGCTAAACTTTACAAAAAAAAAACGCTACGAATATATTCTCAGAACTTATATTATGTCATCGTCCATGCCGGCATTAGTAATTATTATGAAAAAATTAATTTATAATTTTTTGGCGACAAAATGTGTTTGCGATTATGTTAAAAGTTTTTAGAACTGATCGCGACATATTTCGTGAAAGCAAAATTGACGTTCTTAATTTTTTAATTACAGATCAAACATGAAAGGAGATTCTATAATTGTGTAGATCAGTCAGATCATCAGGAATTGTGCAGATCAGTCAATTCATTCCCGATAAAAAACTCAATGTATTTTTAATAATTTAGTAAGAAGAGTAATGACTCAATGCACTCAATTACAAACAATGTTGTTAATAATTTTTATCACTAAGGAACAAATGTCCAAAAATCTAACATCATATTTATATAAGAACATGAATGAACAATTTCTTAAGAATTTTCCCCACAAAAATAAACAAAAACAATGAGAACGCACGTTAAAGAAATAAAATCAATTTTCAAATAAATTTCCCCTAGACCAAATATAAAGAAAAAAATATACAAAAACAACATTTTAAATTTATCTATAAATAAAATAAAAACACAAGAAAATACTTAAAGCATCAGACACATATTATGGATTAGCCACAACGTTTACAATATGAATTTATTGAGTGGTTTATAAATACCAAGTGCACGCGGATCAATTGTATGTCTGGTGTGACTTTTCGGTAAGACCTGAAAAGTCTGTTTTTTTTCTAGGTTTTTAGTTGTACGTGTGCGCGGAAAGCTCAGCGATCGTGCACAATTTTTTTTTTGTAATATTTCTACGACATAATCTGCGACATTTAAATAATCCTAATCTGCCGCCGATTAATCGTGCACGTTGCCGGCGAAAAGGTGATTTTGTAGATTTCCGTCAGTAGACCACATGGTAGTAGACGCGCACGGTTAACGACAGCAAATGTGTCCAATCGGAAGGCGATAAGGATCTTACTATCTTGGCACGAGCTTAAGTGGCACTCCACACCGAACGCACTCTCAATACGGCAGACAGGCACCAGTAATTGAGGAGTTCAATTTCCGTATCGATAATTGATAAGAAATACAAACTTTAAAAAGTAAATTTCTTCGAGATCAAACTTAAAAAAACGTTTCTTAACACTTTTAACACACTAAGAACTAACCAGATTCTGAACACAGAACTAGCAGCCGGCGCGTGCGCTTCCCAAAAATGATGTTGCTGCAGCGGTGGCTCACGACGGACTTAACCCAGAATTCGGAATGTTTATAACAAATGCGGCCGAGTTTTCCGCGTAAAAGCTTTCAAGAAAAGTCAGCTTTATGTGCTAGTAGTAAGCTGTAGCAAGACCGCGCAACACGATCATACATATATTGCGCGAATGGATCGTATTTTATTTTTCTCCATTTTGAATTTTTATTTTTTGCCAACGCTCTTCGACAAAATGTGATCGAATGTCAAACATGCTGTCTTCTAGTCAGAATTCATTTTGTTGAGACTTTGGAGGGAAATGAGCGGCGCGGCGCGGCGGCGTGTGTGTGGTATGGAAATGATCTTGCGCGATCGCGTGAATTTAAGAAGTTCTGATTCTCTTCTCTTTTTTTGGTAAATTTTAACAGGAGACGATTTTTTTTGTCCAAAGATTTGAAATGTATATTAGGTTGGCGAATGTCTGATGATCGATTTGGAATGTCGGCGCGACTCCTGAATGTGGAATGCAAATGGAAACATTGACTCGTTTTTGTGATGCGGGGTTAAATGTAATTTTGTTGACCTCGATCAGATTGAAATGGAAAATTTGATGAACGATGGTTGTGGAATGATTTCTTAGTTTTCTTTATGATCACACAAATGCGTTCAACAATTTCTATCACCTCCAAATTTAATATGGAGAATCATTATTTACTTCATTTGTTAAATTCTTCGATGTTTTTCCCGAAAACTACGTGAATCATCATTGAAACTTCCATTTCAAAAGCCACATTGAACATTGTTCACGTTTTTTTATGCGCGAACCTAACTTTTGACTCACTCTTTTTAATACCTGTCCATATTGTCTTGCTTGTTGTGGTGGGTTAGAAGATAGCGGAATCTTTTTTGGATTAATTTGTAAAAAGGAGTTAGATTATTGAATTGGATAAGTTTCACGGTCCTAAAAGCAAGGCTTAGCACGTGTTTTTCTTCTTGCAGTATCCAGGGCATAGGGTAAATAGCCAGTAAACTATATTTTCTCTGGGAAACGTACTGGATCTTCGTAGCAGCTTTAGTTCGGGTTATTTTTATTTATTGGGCGTCGTTTACCTTTAAAAATAAACAACAACAAAAGTTTTAAGCATATTCAATACATCGGTTCTCGTTCGATTACGGAAATTAAGCAGCATTGAACGTGGTCAGTACTTAGTTGGGGACTATTTGGTAAAGCCGCTGTCGGTGAAGATACACATATCCGCAGGAAGTATAAATTGAAACTTTTCTACTTGTATATGTGAATTCCAATGGTTTAACCAGTAAAGATTGACTATTTCTCATTGGTTGATTAAGCAATCGTTCAATCAGTAAGTATTAAGTGGAAATTTATAAATAGTTACTAATTCGTTTTTAGACAGTGGAATGTACATTTGATTCCATCCAAGATTGAACGCCAGAAAGACACCTCTTAAACCTGTTCTGTACAACTAAATCGTCCGAAAATTGAATTCAAAATTTTCAACGTGTTTTCAATTTCAAGCTTCCAATAGATTTTAAGCATAAATTAGAGAAGAGGTGAATTTGTGTGTGTGTGTGTGTGTGTGTGTGTGTGCGTACGTATGTGGTAATTTTTTCCGGCACGATATCCTGCGAACCAAAAAAGATATAGCTTTCGTTGAGGTGCCATTCGAAGCGTATTAAAGGAAATATGATCTGAAAAAAATTTCATAAAATTCGGTCGGGCCGTACGTAATATTTGTTTCTGTACGATATCGCGCAAAACCAAAAACAATGTCGACTTCTTTGAGGTGGGGATCGAATAATATTAACATTTTTTTATGCGTAAGTCTAAGCTCAGATGTCACCCTTTGTACTACCAGTCCATCATGTCGAACACGTCAAGGTCAGATGTCTGGTAGCTCGAAGGATAGAGAAAAGATAAGAAAGATTAAAGGGAGTCTGGGGGACATCGGGAACACTGACTGTGGGAGGTTGTTCCACAGTCGATTTGTTCTCGAATAGAACGAATTTCTAAAATGTAGATAATGAGGATGAGCCGAAAGGGCTAGTCTTGTGTTGCGGGAAAACATTGCTGTGGAGGCAGGAGGATTATTATATTCTGTGTACAATCCCATAACATTCGGTCAAGCCGCTTTTTGTTTCAATGAAAAAACTTCGGCTAAGGGACACAAGCCCTTTAAATTGATTAATTTTTCTAATATCTAATTAACCTCTCTGAAATGAAGTTACCTTTTCTGGATTCAGCAGTCATAGCCTCCCTACAAGATATCACTTGTCAACCCAAACCCCAAACCCAAAATATTGAACATCCGAATGATTCGTCACTCAGGTTATGGTTTGGGCTGCATTTAGTTTCGGGGATAAAACCCATTTGTTACGGGTTGCTACCAGCATACGAATGTAACTATATTGAATTGCTAGAAGAGAGAGCGAAACAAAATCCTATTTAAGTCTGTTTGATGGCACACAAACTTACTGACTTTATATCAATTTCGCAGTTAAAATGCTTCAAAATTGAACTGTAATGGTTCAAATGAGTGCCGCTCTGCCAAACAAAGTTGAAGGAATATGAAACTTAACAAATATAAAGTAAGTAGACGTCGTCAGCTTCACAACATGGTACGCTACTTTAGGCTCCAACAACAAATATCAGAGCAATATGTTGCCAAAGTACCGCAACAAGGGTGCCTTTGTATCAATTTCGCTGATTGTATGTAGTACTGAACTAGAAGTGTGTAAACAAAGTTGTAAAACTCATTTGTTCTAATCCACTGACGTAAATGATTTAAACCACTTCAGTCAAGCGTTCGATAATTCTGCACTAGTAAACAAACAATCTTCGCAATATGGCTTATTCATAACTAGCATAAAACCCGCGTGCCTTGCAACGCCTTTAAAAACTGTTTATTATGTGCGATGTTTTCCTTAAAAAAAAACCAACAAAAAAGTCAGCTGTTATTATCCCTAAAAAGGGTTTATTATAGTGCATTTTTTTAATAAATATGGTAAACAAATTACTGCGAATATCACCTCTCCTCAACAAATCTGCAAGTTTTAAAGTAGATTGGCATGTATATGTCATCAAGAAAAGTGACATTTTAGGGTTTGACGAACGTTCGTTAAGTATGTTCGCCTATTTACGTGGATGTAAGAAATTATGAAGCAATCACAAATGAATATTAAATAAAGTGAATTTCGAGTCATTCATTTCTACGTGATTATAGGGATGCACTGTCAAAATTTCAGCCCTTCAGCTTCAGAGGTTTGGGTTAACCCCATTTCATCCCCTTAGGGGATGAATTTCGAATACTCGCCTCTTAGTGGATGTCCATGTCATTATAGGGATGCACTGTCCAAATTTCAACCCTGTAGTTCCAGTAGTTTGGTAAACCAAATTTGACCCCTTTAGGGGATGAATTTCGAAAAATCGCTTCTTAGTAAATGTCCACGATGCACTGTCAAAATTTCAGCCGTTTAGCTCCAGCGGTTTGGCTTAACCCCATTTAACCCCCTTAGGGGATAAATTTCAATCGTCCCTAAGTGGATGCCCACGTCATTGTAGTGATGCACGGTCAAAATTAGAGCCCTCCAGCTTCAGCGGTGTGGGTTAATCCCATTTCACCCCATTAGGGGATAAATTTCGAAAAATCGCTTCTTAGTGGATGTCCACGTCATTAAGGGGATGCACTGTCAAAATTTCAGCCCTATAGCTCCAGCGGTTTGGATAAACCCCATTTCACCCCCTTAGGGGATGAATTTCGAAAAATCGCTTTATAGTGGATGTCCACTCCATTATAGAGATGCACTGTCCAAATTTCAGCCCTATAGCTTTAGCGGTTTGTAAAAACCCCATTTCACACCCTTAGGGTATGAATTTCGAAAAATCGCTCTTTAGTGGATGTAAACGTCATTATAGGGATGCTCTGTCAAAATTTCAGCCGTATAGCTTTAGAGGTTTGTATAAACCCCATTTCACACCCTTAGGGGATGAATTTCGAAAAATCGCTCTTTAGTGGATGTCCACGTCATTATAGGGATGCACTGTTAAAATTTCAATTCTATAGCTCCAGCGGTTTGGATAAACCCTATTTCACCCCCTTAAGGGATGAATTTCGAAAAATTGCTTTATAGTGGATGTCCACGCCATTATAGAGATGCACTGTCAAAATTTTAGCCCTATAGCTCCAACGGTTTGGATAAACCCCTTTTCACCCCCTTAGGGAATGAATTTCGAAAAATCGCTTTTTAGTGGATGTAAACGTCATTATAGGGGTGCACTGTCAAACTTTCAGCCCTATAACTCCAGCGGTTTGGGTAAACCCGCTTAGGGGATGAATTTCGAAAAATCGCTTCTTAGTGGATGTCCACGCCATTATAGGGATGCACTGTCAAAATTTCAGCCCTATAGCTCCAAAGGTTTGGATAAACCCCATTTCACCCCCTTAGGGGATGAATTTCGAAAAATCGTTTCTTAGTGGATGACCACGCCATTATAGGAATGCATTGTCAAAATTTCAGCCCTATAGCTCCAACGGTTTGGATAAACCCCATTTCACCCCCTTAGGGGATGAATTTCGAAAAATCGCTTCTTAGTGGATGTCCACGCCATTATAGGGATGCACTGTCAAAATTTCAGCCCTATAGCTCCAGCGGTTTGGGTAAACCCCATTTCACCCCCTTAGGGGATGAATTTCGAAAAATCGTTTCTTAGTGGATGTCCACGCCATTATAGGAATGCACTGTCAAAATTTCAGCCCTATAGCTCCAACGGTTTGGATAAACCCCATTTCACCCCCTTAGGGGATGAATTTCGAAAAATCGCTTCTTAGTGGATGTCCACGCCATTATAGGGATGCACTGTCAAAATTTCAGCCCTAAAGCTCCAGCGGTTTGGGTAAACCCCATTTCACCCCCTTAGGGGATGAATTTCGAAAAATCGCTTCTTAGTGGATGTCCACGCCATTATAGGGATGCACTGTCAAAATTTCAGCCCTATAGCTCCAACGGTTTGGATAAACCCCATTTCACCCCTTAGGGGATGAATTTCGAAAAATCGCTTCTTAGTGGATGTCCACGCCATTATAGGGATGCACTGTCAAAATTTCAGCCCTATAGCTCCAGCGGTTTGGGTAAACCCCATTTCACCCCCTTAGGGGATGAATTTCGAAAAATCGCTTCTTAGTGGATGTCCACGCCATTATAGGGATGCACTGTCAAAATTTCAGCCCTATAGCTCCAGCGGTTTGGGTAAACCCCATTTCACCCCCTTAGGGGATGAATTTCGAAAAATCGCTTCTTAGTGGATGTCCACGCCATTATAGGGATGCACTGTCAAAATTTCAGCCCTATAGCTCCAACGGTTTGGATAAGCCCCATTTCACCCCCTTAGGGGATGAATTTCGAAAAATCGCTTCTTAGTGGATGTCCACGCCATTATAGGGATGCACTGTCAAAATTTCAGCCCTTTAGCTCTAGCGGTTTAAGTTGTGCGTTGTCTGTCAGTCAGTTACTTTTTATACAATAGAAAAAAATCCCCTTGCAACTTATTGAACCCCATTTCACCCCCTTCAACCCTTTTGTTCTCTATAAAAAGTAGCCTATGTCCGTCTCCAAGGTCTAAACTATGTCTGTTGCAAATTTCATCAAAATCGGTTTAGTGGTTTAGGCGTGAAAGCGTAACAGACAGACAGACAGACAGACAGACAGACAGACAGACAGACAGACAGACAGACAGACAGACAGAGTTACTTTCGCATTTATAATATTAGTAAGGATGAAAAAACATATTGATGGCATACGTCAATAACACTATATCGCATTAATGTGTTACATGACTGCATGCTAATTATATGCGACAGATTTTTTGCTAATAAATTTAGCTGGGAGACTGGTATAGTTGAATCATCTTACGATCATTCGTTAATGGCATGAAAAGATATTTGCATTTGTTAATTATTTTCTTCATTCTACAGTTAAAACGAGAGATAAACCACTACTGTAGCTTTAAGAAAATCTTAGGCATCAGAACGACTTTATCAAACCACAAACGACAAACTCAAACGGCCAAAGCTGATCGAAATACATAAAGTTATATAGTCACAATTCGCAATGGACATATTTACACTAATAAACTAACCTAGTTTACTTCCTTCGTAGCAAGTGCAAACTATAAACGCATTCTTGCTTGTCGATCCCAATCTAACATAATATGAATCTTCTACTCCCAATGTATCAAGTTTGAAGACAGCGTTTTCCTCCATTTAACACCGATCGACAGAAACTTGTTCGAGCAGTATTAATAAATAAATTTTATTGCGCGTTATTTTTGTTGTTTAGATACAATGTATTTCAATTTCATAGAAAATCGAGATCAAATCACAATCACCCACGATGTTTATAATAATAACCTGGCAAATAATGACGAACTGCATCCACCAACTCAAGCGAAAAAGTGCACTTATCCACTCAAGTGGCTTGCTTCGTTTGACTTGATCTGGGAAATTTATGATTAATGGCAAATAGATGATCCCACTAGTTTTGCTTAATCATAAATTACACATGTCGAGTCAAGTGAAGTCAAGTGCTTGTCTATTATGTTTTGTCTAATTCTTCTAGACTTCCTTGTCGACATATTCGACAAGTTCTAAAATCGCAATTGTTGCAAAATAGCAGCTACTTAACGACGCCTGATTTGACATGTTGAATTGCAGCTTGAGATGACTATTTACCTTCTGGATCACTTGTGTATTGATTATTAAGACTTAATAATGTAGGTGTAATTATAGATGCTAGAGAACGAAAATTTGTCTTGTGGGTGGATTTTAAGTGTTACTATAATTCTTAAAAGTGCCTTTATACCAACCACGTATAACTCGAATGTGAATCAGGTGATGACTTCCTCGCCCTCCTAGGATAACGCCTAAGTAGGTAGGTGAAGGACTGTCCCCAGTGCGACCGGAGGCCCAATTAGCGCTTGACACGTCGTTTTGTTGCCACAGCTCGTTTACCTTGATTTAGAGAGGTTGTGTGGTCGGGTGTGATGGATGCTTAGAGCCATCCTGTGGAATTTAGGAAGCTTACCAGTAATCTGATCCCTCTTTAGGTAAAGCTGGGTACTTACACAGGAAGTGAACATGTGTTTCTCTCTCGTTCGTCTCCCCGCAGCTACGACAGACTTTGAACGGAATGCCCAACTTGGCAGCATGGTCTCCTATGGCCCATGATAGCAATATCTAATACTTGATTCTGTCAATATCTCGCCGGGGTCTGTTTAAGAGGCCCATTGTTTTTCCTTTGTTATAAGTCGGCCAAGTCGCCCTAGAGATAGTGCAGGTCTCCACTTTTGGCTGGCTAGCAGCAGGCGGTAGTCACAAATAACCCTTGTGCTTTCTACCAATCCTATCTAGCTCAGCTCTACATCACTCCACTAACTTCGAGCGCATCATTACCGAATCCACAGCTTTTATAGAGGCTTGGCTGTCTATGAAAATTCCAATACTACATCCTTGTATAGGCTCTAAGTTCATTGTCTGGCAGGCCTTCAGGATCACCAGCACTTCAGCTTGAAAGACACTACCGTACACCGGGAGGAGCCAGGACAGTTAACTATTAGTGGTCTCTAGATAAATCCCTGCTCCGACGTCCTCTGGATCTGAGCCGTCGGTGAACATTCAACATCACCGTTTCTCCACGCTCTTCTAAACGAGTGTAGATGTTTGATGTAGGGGAGTAAGGTGCAAGAGAATGTCAAGAGCTTTCGTGGATCAAGTCCTCATGGCCCTTGCTGTTCCTACTGTTGCCGTTCTGTGGACCCTTCCCAACTTTATGTTGTTATAGGCCCTGCCTAGAGCTGGCCACCATACTAACGACCCCGACCCATATGTGAGAATTGGGCATACCATAGCTGTGTACATCTACAGGACCATCTTTAGCTTGAGATCCCATCTTTTGACAAAAGCCCTTTCATAAACGTAGAAGGCTATACTGGATTTCCTTTCCCTTTCGTCGATGTTCGTCTTCCAGTTGAGTTTAGTCCAGTATTAGACCCAGAGATTTCACTCTGGAGAACAAGGTGAGGGTATGCCCCTCCGCCCCTCCAACTTGGGGAGATTGAAGGTGGGAATTTTCGTTTTTCCTGTAAAACGTATCACCTCAGTTTTTCCGGATTGACTGCCAGACCGCAGCCTGTTGCGCATCTGCCAATTTTATTTAGACATCCTTGCATCATTTCACTAATCACTGTTTGAAACTTTCCGGACACCATAATCACTAGGCCATCTGCGTATGCTACTTATCGATACCGAAGCGAAATTATCGAGGTGAAGACGGCATAAAATCGCGGAAAAATGAAAAAGCGCCGGGAATAGACCAAGTAACCACCGAGATGATCAAAGCCGGAGTTTAAGGCTTATCACAACAACTCCATGTCCCCATAACACAAATATGGCATTCGGATCGTGTCTCGTCGGTGTGGAAGAAAGTGATCGTTGTGCCAATTTTGAAGAAAGGCGGAAATGCAAGAATTACCGCGGTATTAGCCTCCTTTCGATCGTCGCAAAGTATTTACGAAAATCATACAATCGAGGCTACAGAAACATCGAGAGCAAACGAGTCGGAGCAAACAAGCGGGATTTAGACCACATCGAGGATGCATTGATCAAATATTCGCTCTCCGTCAGCTAATGGAAGAAAAAATTCGTTGCAGCAAACGACGACAGTTCGTTTTCATCGATTTCAAATCCGTTTTCAATTGCATGGATTGGAACAGCTTATGGAGAGCCTTGAAAGCGAACACGTGCCATTGAAAACTATCTAACTTCTATAAGCGTCGAACGATGGCTCCATCAGTAGCGTTCATATTTGAAGCAACTTATCCGAGGAGTTCACGATTCGAACAGATGTGCGGCAAGGAGACGTCGTTTCGTCACTTCTCTTCAAAGTTGTGATCGACGCGATTATGCGTGAAGCATTCGATGGACGAATCGGAGTTCGATACGACGACAACAACTTCGTAACAGACTTGATGTTCGCCGACGATAGCGCCTTCTTCGCCGACATGGATGCCGAAGCAACGGACATCTTATACGGCATTTCCCGTATCGCCCAGTCATACGGACTTAAAATCAATACGGTAAAGACCAAAATACTCACAACGGACGGATATAGGGCGAGTGTTCAACTCGATGGAACCCAAATCGAACAGGCTCCGATGTTCAAATATTTAGGATTATTGGTTGAAGAAATAAAGTGGCATCGATGGCCGACGCTCACAGTCGCATCGGTCAGGCAACAGCAACGCTCACGTCGCTCAAGTGGTGCTTATGGAAACGAACAAATATTACCATCAAAAAGAAAGTACGCCTTTACCGAAAGTTGATCCTTCCGATTCTTCTTTATGGATCGGAAACATAAACACCGCTCAAGCCGGACGTCAACAAGCTCGAGGTCTTCCAAATACCATGCTTGAGGCGGATTCTCCGTGCCTCACTCCGTGATCGCCTTCGAAACGAGACAGTTAGACAAAGATGCGATCAACAGACACTGATCGAAGAAGAAATACAAAAACGTCGACTATGGTGGTTTGGACATGTTTGCCGAATGGATGCTAGCCGCTTGCCATGTAAGCTTCTCTCGCGCGAGACCGTCTGGCAGATTGGATAATTCAGCGATCGGCACCGAAGAAAACCTGGCTAAAGAAGATCGAGGGCGATTTAGAGAATCAACGATTATCATTTATAGAGGCTCAACACGTCGCAAAAAATCGTCAAGAATGGAAAAGAATCGTGAATGGAGTTCGACACCCAGCGGTATCGACAGCATCGTATCCATTACGGAAGCTTCGCACCCGGGCCGCCAGCTAACCGATCAGAAGAAATATGCTAGTCGGGTTATGCTACTCTGCTTCTAAAAGCAAAGGTTTGAAGTGAAGAGTTTTAACTCCAATCTTGGTCTCCAAAATATCGTTATATAGGAGCATCTAATTGTTATTTTTAATACATTAAGCTTACAATTGTTAACCACCATATTCATACACAATAGAAGTAATCTTGCACATGTTCTGTCCCCATTCCCTCTCCCCGCATCTATTGTGTGTATCAAGCAAATAAATAAAAGCTTCAAGTTCAAAAAATTTCCACCGGCATGAATAAATCAAAATCTCGAAATAATCAAATCGAAACCAATTATCGAAATTAACGGCAATAAAATTGATTGAACGCGATTTCCACCAGAACAGGAATTATGTATGTATGTAGTTTCGAGAACCGCGGCTGCAGGCAGCGGGCGCTATTTGCGGCTAGCCTCGCCTGGGACCAGACTGAAGAAAGTAGCGTGCAAGCGCGTAGAGCGTGCGCTTTTGACATTGAAACTGTTGCACAAGTTCAGCATTGGATCTTTGTTCAGTAGAACAATGCCCACAACAGAGTGCAATATGTGACTCTAATGGCTTTTTATGGAAATCCAGTTGCTGTTCCCATACCATTTTGTTTTCCTCCAAAGAATTTCATTAAACACAGCAGTCCAACTTCCGACTGTTTCGCAATTCTATTTTCGACGATCGGCGCGCATAAGCGGTCTTACATAAAAGTACAGAGTTCGCCTGCACCATCGACCGTGTTCTACAGCGGCTATTATCGGATCTTAATGAATCCCAAGTTTCGATCTTCGAAAAATTAATTTCAAATGTAAATTTCAGTGCCAAGATCAAAAAATAATTATTGTTGAGGATCGATTTTGAACGCGGAAAATTTATTAAGGAAGCGGGATTTTGGCATTATTGTACTGAAGACGGCTCACCACGTGCCTTTGGAGCACATTGATGAATACCGGTGATAAATTGGAGTAAACAACAAGTGAACTTATCTGGGAATATCAAACGCCAGCGGCCGCAAATTCCAGTTGTAAACTTTATAAACAAACAAATTAAATTATTTTTTCTTGTCGACGGTGGAAGGTAGTGGGTCTTGTAGTAGTTTACACTGTTAATAACGAACCGATCGCCATTGTAAAAGAGAAAAAAGTAAACCAATCGATTTTATTGAAGTGTTGACAAGTGCCAAACATTGAAATTGACGTGTGACCACCAGGCGTTAATTAAAGACACTTGGTCACGCGTCGAGAGCATCACAAGGCGGATGAGTCCCCTGCCAGTACTTGGATATTTATTGTTTCGACGTGAATCACATTTTTAGCAATGCTGTTAATTTTGTAATCTTTTAAAACATTTTACAACGAAATGATTAATTGCCGCGATAAGATTATAGAGAATGGATTTACAGATTAATTGGTATCTTTGTTTGGGTTAACAATTACTGTGGCGTTTCAAAATTTTGTGATTTATATCAAGGAAGTACTATCGAAATTATCTGTGATCAGATTTTAAGATCAGAATTTTAAATTTTATTTAACAAGAGTTGGAAATTTTCAGTTTCAATGGAAAAATCAGTTTTGAAATGGCAGAACGGATATTGATGTCACAAATTAGAAAAAATTTCGCCAGAAATACTGGCCATTAATAAAATATGATAAAATATTTTTTCAAAAAAGCCCGCATGAGTTCAATAGGAAAAACGTATAATGAAAAAAAAATTTAAAAAAAAAAACCGACTTCAAAACTACATATACCTATGCATGCATATGTACAAACTTAAACTAAAAAGTAAAAAATAATATTTTAATTACCTCAAAGCAAGAGCCTTAAAGGACAGTTAAAAAAATTATTGATATTTATATATGTATGTATCTATTTAATATTTTTAAAAAGTTCATTTTGGAGTCGGTGCCAGCCAAAGAACAATTACGTTTATACATACCCTGAAAGCTTGGGTGCAAAAGAAAACTTACGTTAATACATACCTTTGGCTGGCACCGACTCCAAAATGAACTTTTTAAAAATATTAAATAGATACATACATATATAAATATCAATAATTTTTTTAACTGTCCTTTAAGGCTCTTGCTTTGAGGTAATTAAAATATTATTTTTTACTTTTTAGTTTAAGTTTGTACATATGCATGCATAGGTATATGTAGTTTTGAAGTCGGTTTTTTTTTTTTTAAATTTTTTATTTTTTACTTTTTAGTTTAAGTTTTTTTACAAAATTGTATTCTACTCGTCATACCCTTTCATTTGATATCCATGAAGGGGGTCGGGAAACAAAATTGCAAAATTCGGCCGCCATCTTGGAACCGACCGCCATTTTTTTACAAAATTTATATGGGACCACCTCTGAGGTATAACGTACCAAACAAAAAAAGAATCATCAAAATCGATTCATAATTGGCGGAGTAATCGCGTAACATACATAGAAAAAAAAAAAAAAACATACATTCGAATTGATAACCTCCTCTTTTTTGAAGTCGGTTAAAAAATAAATAGTTTTATTTTATACAAAATGGTCAGATTGCATTGTTATCCAAATTAAACGTGTATGCAAAAATTCAGCTCAATCATAAACCGGGAAGTGGATCATATTTAACTTGCAAGATTTTCTTACATAGTTACAAGTGAAGCTATTAAAAGGGTATATTAGAAAAGAACAAATCTGCAAAGCATGATGTTGGGTACATAAATAAAATTAGAGTTGCCTATAAAAAATATGTTACAACAATTTCACCGAAACGAAAACTAAAACATCAGCTCTTATACCATGTTTCCATCGCACTTGAAATCCGCAGGTTTTGATAAAACGATTTGGCGAAATCCAAATGTGTTTCCATCGCACCAGGCAGTTTTCGCTTGTCATAACAAACTTCCACATCAAATTTTAAAAACCTAATTATATCAACAAAACTGAGGAATTTGGAAAGAATAGGCTGTAAAATAAGGAAAAAATATAAACATTCATTTAAGCTCTATTTTAAACGTTAAAGATAGAAAATTTAAAAATAACAAATTCGTACTGTCAAAATTTTTTACAGCTGAGAAATTTCCCCAAGCTGAGTACACTTGCTGAATAGGCTGAATAGTCATTAGCAAGATTTCGATCGAGATTTCATTGAAATCTCCTCCGAAAGGCGATTTCATTTTATATGCCAAAACATGAGATTTCAAACGAGATTTCGTCCGAAATCCTCATTTTCGCCGAAATCGGAAGATTTCGAGTGCGATGGAAACATATGGTATTATAAGCAATCTATCTCTTCTATTGACGAGATAATCAACAGTTTAAACAGCATTGATGCCGCTAAAGGTCACGTTCCTGGCAATCTACCGGCCTCAGAACATTTAATTATCCCCTCTCCACATTATTTTCAATAAGTGGCTGTCGCACGAAAAGTTCCCTATAATGTGAAAGACATCCTATCTTACGCCAATCTACAAATCAAGAGAGAAACACTTGGTAGATAACTAAAGGGGCATTGCCATCCTACCATCCAACCCTAAACTTTTCGGAAAACTTGTATTTGATAAGATAGCCCCTCTAGTCGATCCATGCCTGTTCGTTTGTATGTAGCATGATTTCAGAAAGGGAAGTTCGACCACCACAAACCTTATGATTCTAGTCCCGGACTGCTATGTGCTATGGAGAACGATCATCAAATTTATGTTGTTTACACTGATTTCAACAAGGTTTTTGATTGTGTTGACCACCACATTTTCTTTACAAAGCTGTTAAAATTCGGTACCTGATGTCCTGCCCTTGCATGGATTAAATTATATTTGAATGAAAGGATTCAGGTTGTCAGATTTCACAGATGTTTGTCAAAAGAAATCGATGTAACTTCCTGTGTCCCACAAGGTAGTCATCTAGGTCCGCTTTTATTCGACATATTTATCTCCGAACGGTCTGTTAAACTATGTACAAAATGTCCCACATCTATTTTACTCAGATGACCTTAAAATATATAATGTCATAAGGTCCCAAGTTGATGTAGCCTTCTTTCTTTCAGTCGAAAGCGTGGCGCAATTTAAATAAATATTACAACAACTTAACACCAGCGAATGTCGCGCCATTACCTTCACCCGTAGTAATAATGCACAGGCCCAGTGCTATTATCGCAACGACAAAGCACTGGATCGAGTCAATAGGGATCTAGGCGATGTTCTAGACAAAAAGTTGAATTTTAATTTGCACTGCGACAATATTACTGCCAAAGACAACAAGCTTCTAGGCGTTATAAAGAGAAGGGATAATGAATTCAACAATATTTGAGTGACAAAGACCTTTTCTGTTCACTTGTCCGTTCAATTCTTGAATACACATGCCCTCTTTGGCATCCTATATTCCAAATAAGAAGCAGCAGGATTGAATCAGTACAAACAAAATTTCTTGTTATTGCTCTGACAAACTTATACGACCCGCGTGATTATCAAAACCTGCCACCCTACAAGGACAGGCTCAAGTTTTTGCAGTTCAATCATCTATCTGGTAGAAGAAAGTTGCTTATTTCTTGCTTTACCTTACACATCCTTTACGATAATAAGTGCAGTTTTTGTCCAACAGAATCAGATTCAATGATGTAGTTCGACACACTAGACATACGAAACTGCTCAAGGATAAAGGAATATCCACATCACACCGAGTATGCATGGACCGAACCCGATGTTGTGTGGTTTGGAATAAACATAAAACAATTTTCTCCCTTAACATCAATAAACCATCCTATAAAAGAAAAATTAAATGATTCGTAATATTTCCGCCAATTGAAAGAGCAATATCTGGCAATATCAAGTCATGTTTTCGCTCGTATCCGATAGTCGAAACGCCTGAGGAAATACTGAATCATCCCGTGAAAGTCATAAAACTAGAAAGTCATTAGATTAGCCGTTTCCTAGCTTTGAGGCTTAAGGCTGTATCAAGGTGGATTTACATATCCGACGTTTTTCTGTCGCGCCGCTCTTTTTGACGATTTTGACCAATAGGAAACAATCTCTGCGACATCTTACCGTCACGGCGAAGAGCTGAACGAACTTCAACTTTTCCTGTGACAGCGTGTTAGAAACAGCTGATTGTAAGTAAAATTTGAGGTTATGTTTCACTAAAATGTTTATTTATTTGGCTTTGTGTGAACATAAAGAGAGGTTTTATCAAAAATAGTTTATTTGTTAATTTATATTTGTTGGTTATTGTCATTTTTACTCTCTTCAAGTCAGTTGTCAAAAGTCACGACCGTTTTTGGCCGTGACAGAATTCGTCACAAATGTAAAACGCGTATGAAAAATCTGCGACAGAAATGATCAGCTGTGATCCGGCGCGACGGAAAAATGTCAGATATGTAAATCCACCTTCAGATCCAAAGCAGAAAAGCAGAACCGTCGGCAGAGAATTGTTTCTATTGGCTTACGCGGGTCACGTGACAAGAAAAGCAGCAGAGAGTTCTGCCGCTGCTTTCTCATCTCAAATCCTAATTTTGCTGCTTTGCAAAGCAGAATTTTTTGACATTTCAAACCTTTGTCACTTGGAAAGTTGTTTTTACATGACAAATGAATATTTTAGGGTGTTGTTTTTTTCTATATTTATGTTATACATCGTTATGAATTAGAAAAAAAAATTATTTTAGGTTGTTATTTAAATCTATTAATAAAAATAAGAATTCTGCCGCTGCTTTACTGGATCTGATTGAGCAGGCAGAATTCTGCTTTTGCCTCTGTTTCTGCCGCTGCTCAAACAATTGGATCTGATACAGCCTAAAAAGTTGGATCTGATACAGCCTTTACAATTGGAATGATAAAAAGAAAGTTGCCACTCGCTTTTCTCCGACTATGGATCAAGTTTTCCGTCTGAACCAATAATCGGATCCGAGTGAAAAGTACTGAATTTTCCAGTGAAAGCTCCATCGCAATCGGATTAGACATTTCGAATCTGAACACTTTTCATAGGTCCTTTTTTGATTTGGCAAAGCAGCTGGGGTTAAAAAATAATGTAGGAAAAATATTATGATATATGAGCCAAAAGTAAAACCAAGCCTACTATCTGCTATTTGTAGCATCTCCAAACCACCAAAAAATGGTATCATCTATGATAAGCATTTGAGTTCGAGTCGTCTACAAAGCTTTTACCTACTTCACAACCAAAAAAAAGGACTTTGCTCCTGCTCTACTTAATATCCCTTTGCTCACAAATAATGATAACATATGAAAAGAAATTTCAATTTTCCTTCGACATTTTTAAATTCCTTTTGGCTGCAGATTCTTACATAACTTCAAAGTCAACCAAAGGATATATGTATGTACAAGTGTATACCAGAAGAAATCCACTTAACTTAAGATTTTATTTTGTCAACTCGTAATAAACCTGATATGATTTACGAGCTGCAAATGCGGAAATGAAAAATTACAGAATTGATATTCCCAGACTGCAATAGGAATCAGTAAAATCGCTTAAGAGTCTCAAGACACAAATGTTTCTCTTTTGTTGCAATTTGAAAGCCATTGTTATTAATTTCTTAGCGTCTGCGAAATATATTGCTGGGGCAAATGATATATCTGCGTTTTGGTGCGCCTACATAGAAGCAGATTCATAAAATCATGACTTAATGAAGTGACTAGACATGACGTACAAATGGTGCAAGTCTGTTAGAGCAATTAACACCCTGCTGACCATTTAGTAGGCGACAAATAAAATGAGTGATGAACATAGGAAAAGTAGGTAATGGTGCCCCCATGAGACATTTACTTAATTCTTTGTACAAGAAGAAAATATATCACATTAATCGATCTATATCTATATAAAAATTGATACATACATATTTTAACATTTAAAGTTCGATAAATTACCGCCATAATAATTATTCCCAGCAAAATGTTCATAAAATAAGTAATTTAAGAGAGATGCTTTTTGTTGAACTTCTGCGAACATTCTTTGTTCTGGTACAATCGTCCGGGATTTATCCTGTTATATGTTACCCAGCGCACCTCAATCAAAGTAGGTATTCATCCTTTTTTGAGTCTTCTCTGGTTGATCTAATTAGTTCTACGGCTTTCTATGCCACTTTGTTCTTTGGGCTAAACTCCAAGCTATTAATATTGACTTAGTTCTAAAAATCTGAATTAAGAGTTTTCTTCTAGACGTTCAATCAAGATGCATCACCTCAAAGCTCGATTTTCAAAATTCAACATGGCCGCTAAAAAATGACCAAAATTCAAAATGGCCACCCAAATACAAATTTACAAATTGTTTTCCGATTTCAATGAAAGTTGGGGTTTTTAAGGTCGCTAAAGCCGAATTTATGGTCAAAACTTAAAAATTCAAAATGGCTGCGCCAATATGGCCGACAAATTTAGCTTCCGATCCCAATGAACATCGATATCTGGGGTTTTTTGAGGTAGCAAATAATGAATTTATGATCGGAACTGATAAATTGAAATAGCCGTGCTGATATGGCGGACGAATTTTTCCAATTTTATGCCGATTGCAATGAAAGTGGATATCAAGGGGTTTTTAAGGTTGCAAATAACGAATGTATGATCAAAGTTTATACATTCAAAATGGCCGCAATGAAAATCGAAATCTGGGGTATTTTAAGGTTGCAAATAAGGAATTTATGAAAATGGCAGCACCAATATGGCCAATGAGTTTGCCAATTGTATTCCGATTCCCACGAAAAGCGGAATCTGGGGGTTTAAACTTATTTATTTTAAATTTCAGGGCCTATGTGGCGGAGGAATTGTGCCAAATAAGGGTAATTTTTCGGCTAGTTCAATAATAAAAAAACTACATTGAACTCTATATGAAAAAAATGATTCATCGACAGTACAAAGAGGCTTTTCCTGAGCCTCTAGTCTTCCATATAAAAAAACAAAATAGATGTCGATCTAATAACGCCTAGATCACCGATCGCTGATCTAGACGTACAAGACTTCCAGTATCACTACTTATTTATTTTAGAGTTCAAAGAACTAAACAGACGTATCGCATGTTCTACAAAATATAATCAAACTAAATCGAATTTCAATTGTAAAAAAGTAACTATTTCATTTTGCTTGATTAACAGCCTGAAGTTATAATACCTAAAAGTCCTAATATTGCCTCATAAAAAAATATTGTAATAGATATCGATATTACTCTGTTGCGAAAACTGAAAGTTTTTATAGTTTTCATAACATTCGCTTAACCTACGTGCAGTACAAACACCAGCCCTCAAAATCCCACTTAATACTCCTCCAAATATTTCAAAAGAAAAGTTTCCATTTGAACACGTAGTCCCCAAGACCTGAACAAATTCGCCAACTAGCTTTAATCTTTCTCTTCTCACCTTTCAAGAACAACTCTAGACACTTCAACTTTGTACTAGTTGCAAATTTGCGCCAGAGACGTTTGACCTAATTTTGTCGCAGTCTTGCTAAATTTTCCGCTCTGACCTAATTGCAACGCTCGCACGCGCAAGATAAAAAGCACACGCTGGCAAATTACGTGGCCCTAGTATATTTGTTATGCTTGCATTTGGTTGGCTTCGGTCGCTGCGGGAAAAGGTAAAAAAAAACCCTGGTGATAAATTATGCAAATCGATCTTTTCGGGAGGCGGCTTGAGTGAAAGCAGTGAATTTTTGCAAAGATCTTCCTACAACGATGCAAACTTTGTTACAAGCAATGGCGCCAAACAGGTGTGAACGAATTATGCAAGAATGCCAACAAAATGAGTTTATTCACAGCCTGTGTTTGTTGACATTGATAGCCCGATGGAGAATATTAATTAAAATCTGAAGGGAGCCGGAAATGCTGAAAGAGAATCTCGAAGACAATCTTCAGGCCGCAAAAGACGATCACTGTGCGCGTTCCATCGCGCCCCGTTGATATCCCGACCTGACGGTCTTGGACTCGGTCTGGCACAAGTTATTCATGTTTAATCGCGTCTTGGCGAAGAGTCTAAAGGCCGTCTACACCGCGATGTTGTCTTCGTTTTTGTCGTTTTCAGAACCGTCTCGGCTCAGATTCCTGAATACAATAAACCGAGAGGCGCTTGAACTCTGGGAATTAGCAGCCAGTCATCAAGGGTCCGACTCAAGGAAGCCACAAATAAATGAAGAAGATCACAAGATCTTGGATCTCTGTTGCTACCACGATCGAAGAAGATGTCCAGCAATGAACGAGCGAAAAAACAACATCCACGAAGATAGTTTCGAAGTAAAAAGGACGGGATTAAGAACCCTTAGGACTTTGACCTTATTTTCCAGGTTCGAGCATTGTTCTTCGAGATTGTGTGCAAAGGGTCTGGGGAAGTGTTTCAAGGCAGAGCACCGGGATCACATCGACGAATCAATGAATCGGAAAGGATCAGTCTGGGAATTCACTGGCTGAGGTATTAATAGTTGCTGGTCCCGTCGTCTGACTTCGTTCGTTGTTGACAAGGTGGAAAAGATAAAATAAGACTAAAATTAGATAAACGATCGCTGAGTACAGAAATTGATTAAAATTGCAAATATTCGTTGAGCATGGATTAAAATTCTCCTATTGTGTTCGATTGCTTGATATGAAACGGTTTAGAAGTATTTGAAATTATTCACTCAGTTCTTCGTAATCGCCTTCGATACACCCATGAGAAATTCTGTAGTTATCAATCTGCAAATAAAATGATTCTTTATCGTATTTACGCTGCGACGAAATCTCGTCTTCGTATTCTTGGAATTGATTTCATAATTCGTCAAATATTTGCTATTACGGGAACAATGTACTAAAAAGTGTGGTAAATAATTTTATGTTGAAAGAGCAATTAATTCGAAAAGCATTTATTTCCGCATTTTCTACTTCAAATTGATTCTAGAATTAATATACCTCGAACGTCAAGTGCCCACTCAACCAGTCATTGAACAATGGGAATTTGTTTATCAGTTAAGAGGCGCAGTTAGATACGGTTTGCAAAAATTTCCAGCATGTGCTTGTACGGTGCAGGATATATGTAGCTCTTTAGCTCCGCTGTTTCAGACATCTCTACGATTTCTTGCTCCGAAAATCAGAGTAGATTGGTTGTTGTCAAAACAAAGTTACTACGGGAAAATTTAATCAGAAAATAAATTTTGATAAGAACTTTTGCAATCTAGCGTCAACAACTAATGATAATTCTAAAAGAAATGAATGAATTATAAGTTATATAGGTATATGTCAGACAATCAATAATATTGTGCAATAATATTGAGCAAAATATTGACGGTTTCTTTCTTTGTCCCAATTAATCTTTCAATAACACCCACAGACCGTAAATAATGTTGCGAAAATCAAAATATTGCAATTATTGATAGTCTAGGGCAGCGGTCGGCAACATATGGCACCCGTTTCACCTAGTGAAGATCTGTACTGGCACGCCACACTCACTAGAGAGGTGCCTCGGCATGCCCTTTCATATTCATGCGCGACTGTTCGGCCGGCGGGATACCAAAGCTGCATATGCCGCCTTTCGTCATTTATATATGGAACAAATATCGTCGCCTCTCGCTTTGCTACATAAGTCTCCAAGAAAAATTGACGAAAACCTGCATATGCAACGTGTGTCGCTTTGGTATACAGCGGGCCTTATAGAGGGGTGTGCACTTGCTACTCTGATAGATAT
Source organism: Thereva unica (assembly GCA_949987705.1). Taxonomy (NCBI): domain Eukaryota; kingdom Metazoa; phylum Arthropoda; class Insecta; order Diptera; family Therevidae; genus Thereva; species Thereva unica. Next base: position 122,170,807 of record OX465282.1, on the reverse strand, counting down.
ACATATATCGCAGTTCACAGTCGTACACACTCAATATACGTTACCGCAACCGCCGGGACAGATTTCATTCGAACGTTGATATAAAGATCCCTATTTAATCATTCTCAAACAGGTCACCGGCAGGCCGTGGCCTGAAGGTTTATCGCCTTGAGGAAAATTTCAACACTCACCGGCCACCAACTGGGTGGCGCCTGCAATCCAGGAAAACTGACAAAACTCTTTATGCCTGTGGGCTTTAATCGTCAGTTCGGGCCGGAACTTCTATTCAATGTTTAACATGTTTTTGAGGTAAGAAAGTAAGAAACCTATGCCCCACAATGCATATTTATATTTTACAATCTCACCTTACCTAATTTAAAATTGGATTTTTCGCTGCCGAAAAGCATAAAGATTTCAAAAAAAGGAGACCTCAGTAAAATTTACCATATAGAAAAGGGTAAATATACTGCATCGTGTAAGTCCGGCTCAACTCTATAAAAATTACAGTTAACAAAAAGGTGTCAATTGACTACTGCGTCCCGCGGAAAAACGTGAAATTTATTCTGGCCCATGTTATAATAAGGTTGTCTAAGTTGTCATATATAGGATGAGCGAACACATATTCCAAAGTTTCCATGTGGGTAAACTAAATACAAAAATGGTCCCTTAAACTTATCGGCGATGATGTAATTTGCTTCACTATCGACCTTATTACCCATGGTAGGAATGTCAAAACATAATCGCTGCTACCACAGCGATTGTTACACTGAAATAAATGCTCTACGATAGCCTTTTGGCGTACCCTACAAGCGAAAACTTCGGCCCCTATTCCCATAGTCACACTTTTTTTCTCACCTTACATTTTTTGTCATGTCACTTTTAAAGTGGGATTCTCATAGTTGAGTGATAAGACAAAAAGTTACTGAGATACAATGTGACAAAATTAGTTGAAATATGGCAACTCAGTTCAACAGAAAGTAAAGAAAAGTAATTTATCTCAAAATGCTAAAGAAATTTATTAATATGAGCTTAAAAAATTACAATTGTGTTTTAACTGACGATCTTGATGACCTTACACCTAGGACATTTCCTAATTGGCGGTCCTATAACATCGGATTTTGAACTTAGCCTCCTTTTCTTGAAGGACAAATGTTCCAAGTCTTCTATAAAGTGGTCTGCGGAGTATATTAATGGCCTTCAACAACGTTATAAGTGGACTCGTGAGAAAACAACAGTCAAGATCAATGATCTAGTTTTATTCAAGGATGAGCATTATTCCCCTTAAAAATGGCCCATTGGCAGTGTAACCGCAGTGTACCCAGTGCACCAGGGTCCAATGGATCACTTCCAATCGCCACAGTTTTAACTCAGAATTCAGCATATTTACGACCAGTGATAAAGCAAGCTGTAATTGTAAATATTGACAAGTGCACAATGTTACTGCAATGCTTCTTTTATTGATCACAAGTGTATTATTTTTTTCGCAGCTGACCAGCTTTGCATGAAACAGTCATTGGTTGTGATGAAACTGTAAGAAATGAGTAAAACAATAAATTAAGAAAAGCAGATGCACGAGAAAAGTACATAGTATTATTAATAATCAACAATTCTTGACTTCATTTTTACAACAAAATAAATAAATGTCGGTAAGGGCCGGCTGTCACGTGAATTTATTTGTAAGAAGTTTGAAGAGACATGTGCGAAAAGAATTTCCTTTTTTTGGAATTAAGTCTTCTTCTGAGGCATTAGGTCCGAAAATATCGCGGCCACTGCTTGTCCTGTTGATCACCAGATCACTTGAGTTTCAACAGTCTGCTGCTACTACAGTGACTACTTGCCTTGCGAGCAGGGGTTCGTTGCGGAACGCTACCGTAGGAGTAGGACATTCACAGGACACTCACCGGCCGCCAACTGAACGGGGCCTACAATCCAAGAAAACTGACAAAAATCTTTTTGTGTTTGTGGACATTTATCGTCACTTCGTGCCTGAAGATCGGAACTTCAAGTCAGTCGCAGTGAATTTACACCGTACCCACTCGGGACGGAAAGCAACGCGCGGGTTAGGGCCGAAACCCACACTTGCGTTCGCGCTTGTTCGCGGGTGTTCACGGCGTGAGTCTGCAGCTGCCTTGAAATTGTCGTTGAGGCCATGAACATTTTTCCGATTCTCCAGGGCGCAGTGTCCGGTAATCAAGTCAATACGTATCCTGACATCCTTTCGACTGCACCGCAACAATTTCTTTTGTCGCGTTAAGATATGGCACAGGTAGGAACTGCTTAGACGCTCGAACCTCCAGCATGCCGTGGGTTTCATCAAAGTTCGATCACGAAGGGGCCCTAAACCAAACTAATGGGCCCGTTCCGGACCGATGAATACATTTTCAGCGATTGACCGACAAGGCGCCAGAGTTCGCATGCATCTGTTGATGAAGACTTGTAGGTGCCCTGTGATGAACTGGGTGACTTTCCATGTTTCCCAACCGTACAAAAGTACTGCCTTAACGTTTTTTTTTTATGTGAAAGACTAGAGTTGAACAGCCGCAGTTTGGTATTAGTTGAGATCTGTGTTGATCTCCATATGCAGAACAGGCATGCATATGCGCCTCCTGCTTTATTTATTCTTCTGCACCACCATTTTCGGTAATAATACTACCGAGGTAGCAAAATTTATCTACCAGTTCCACGTCACGGATATTTAGCGCTTCCCGTTGAGTGGTGTTTGCATTTATCCGCATTTCTTTTGTTTTAGTCGGATTTAGCCTTAAGCCTGCTGGACTACTTTCTGTTGCCAAATTTCTATCCAACCTGACAGACCCTCCACATCATGATAAGGGCCGGTGTCCAAAAGAGATAGTCATAGCGACAGTGCAAAATTTTACCAACTACCATGCTGTTCTCGACACAATGACATTTACAGCTTGGCTTGGCCGACTTTGAAGGATGTGCTTCCCTTGAATGAAGAGTTAAGTTTACCCTCGGTTAGAAGTTCCAATCGATTTCCTGTTGAACGACTCGTAGAATTATAGATAAGCAAGGGCGTTTAGCTATAGAAGTTTCGGTGATGAATGTCGTTTATAGAAGAAGGGACGGGCTTCCGGAAGGACGGAGGATACTCTATATGTGTACGTTCCACTGAAAAGTCTAAAAGCACCTTGTATCCTTTAAAAAATTGAAATGCGTCGATATGCTAATAGAATACTATCGTCAATAGAATATGTTTCGTAAGTTTCTTTCCTCTGTAACACTACTGCATCGCCCCCCTAAACAATCAATATGGCTGCCACCTAACACAAACGTCAAATTCAGTGTCATTTATAACAAACGAACATAACCTTTAAAGTTAAATTACTACTGTAATTTCCTAAGTTAATATTAAACAATTACATAACTCCCTCACAAATTCCTCTAGAAATAGAATCTAATATAAATCATGATCGGTAAATACAAACTATTGGCTTCAGTTGGCAACAATACCAGACAAGTGCTGTCTATTTTTACGCGCGCAAGCAGTAAACTTAGCCAAAATGTCAAACTGTCATAAATGCATAATCAAAACGCAAAATAAAGCTGGAAAATTATATTTAAACAAGATGACGATGGAAAACATGTTAAAGGCGGTCATTTAGCGTCAGCCGGGTGGGCAAAAAGCGGCATGGAATTGTGTTAAATGCCAATGATAAACAACAGTAATCCCTTGTGTCACCCACTTTATTTTTGTTTACTTTAAGCAGGTGTGAAATATTTCGCAGAAAAAGAAGAATAAAAATTGTATATTTTTTTGACATATAACGAAATGCCAAGTTTGGTGGTGCATATGATTCAAGTATTTTCCCTCAATTCCTTATCTGTTTACCCAAAAAATAACTAAAGATAAAACATTTCCCACCCAATGCGAAACAAAATCAGTTGAATTTCCGCAATATCGCAGTATACTGCTCATCCGCTGCACCGTGAATCATGAAATTGTGAATAATGTCAAGTACAATCTGTAGACGCGAAGTAATGCTGTTTCGGATTTTAAATATAGATCAAAGCTAAATGAGTCTGAACGTCACCAGCGAGTCGGCGCTTGTGGGGAGCTTCGCAAACTTTAAATATTGACCGACTCTGTGGAAAACTACGTAATGGAGGCACACGTGTATATGGATTTCTACTTACTGTGAGACTATTGAAATTCTGTTGACTCGTCTCCAGGGAGTCCGCGCTGATTTATCTCCGCGATCGCAGTTGTGTTGAATTAAATAAACTTATCAAAAATAAAAAATCACTAAGCACTATTTTCACCTTACATTTAAGCTAACACGACGCTTGCAGATCGTGTTGAAAGCCTAAGGGACTACATTTGAACCGACTAGAAGAGTGCTTGATCTCACGTTAGGTAAGAAGAAATTCAAGATCGCTCAACGAGTCCGGGCCTGTATTTGAAACAACAATGAAAACTAATTTGGAAATCCCGCTGTAGAAAAACCGTTTTTTTTGTTGTATCCTTTCAAAGTCACTTCACTAAAATCCAGGTAGAATTCACTTCCGATTCGAACCAAGTCTGTTAGACTGTTAGCGCAGGTTGGACAGGTATGAGAGGAGCTGCGTCGATCGACTTGTTACCACGTTGACTACTCGAAACGAAATGACACGAAACGACCGATCGCTATTTGGTGGCCAAAGCGACGCAGAGTCGTGTTCGGGGCGGTATCATGTCGACCGCGTGTAGAATTTTCGAATTTTCTTATCATGAATCGTGAGAGTGCAATGAGCTAGGAGACGATAATTTTCTTTACTTTCGATTGTGTGCTCGGAGCATACAGCTGCGTGTCGTAGATCTGAGCTGCAATTTCAAAAGGGTCCGTCAGGGGAATCGATCATTTATTATTTTTATTTTTTTTTGATAGTTTGCATGGAGAGAAAGTACCGCCCGTTGCCGTGGGAACTTTTGGAAGAAATGTAACCCCCGGCTTTTTAGAATGCAAAAAACTAGTTTTGCAAATATCGCGATTGATTAGCGAAAGTGAACCCCCATAGCATATTTAATTAGAGAATTTGCTAGAATATTGCGCGATCACTATTCATAATTAGCTAAAAATCTGAGAACAAGCTTCAAATTTTTTTTAAACTGTGTAGTTTTACCATTGACAGTCATTGAACAGATTTGATCAAAACACGAAGCATTCATCCATTAAATATTCAGATTTTCTCCGCGACTGATCACCAGCCATATCAGCCAAGCACAATTTACGTAATAAAGATTTTTTGTTGTATTTTTATATTAAAATTTTGTAATTTCAATGACATTTGATCTTCTTCTTAAATGGCACTACAGCTACAGTCCTACTACGATGTACCTAAGAATGCCGCCTTCGATATTATTTTCTGCCTTAAGCATTGCCCCTAAATAAAGAAGCCGTATACAATTTCCATTCTGAGATCGTCAAGATTGATGCTTCGTCCTAATCGAGATGTTGGGCTCATTCTCGATGGGGCCGACAGACTCTTGTCAAATTTAATGCCACCAAAACGAAGTTCTCTGTTGTTTCAAAGTGGATCGTATTCAATTAATGTCTGACCCATCGTTCAACATCTTAGATGATTAGCCAAACACTTGCAATGGAATGACCATTATATTCCAAATCGCCAAACAAGCAAGCATTGTAGAGTCTCCGGAAGCGACCTCACTCACATTAGTCACCAACAATTATCCGAAGGATTTTCCTCTCAAACGCTGTTAGGAGGTCAGAGTGCTTCTTGGCAAGCATTCAAGTCTCAAATATATCAAGGATTATAAAAAAATAAAAAACAATTCAGTTGAAATTGCATTAAAACTTAATAAAACATCACGGTAAACAAAAACAAGGTAATGTAAAAGAGAAATATCATTTTAGTTCTGAAGTCACTTGGTGACCGCTTTCCATGTAAAATCGAAGCCGTTGTTGTTGTTTCTTCATTAGTGCTGACGTCACTAGGCTACCCGTTTCTATGGCATTCAAAGCTGTCAGTCTCTTTTAGATTACTTTGTTTCTGTATACCGTGATAAAACATGTTAAAGGTCAACAGTCAAGCACATGCTTCCTATAATTTAACGATATTTGGGTTATATGTATGTTGGAATTGTAATATTTTGCGAATTTGTGGCTATGAAATCAGATGCATTTTGTGGATATCCAAAACCTACAGTAGTAATCTGCATATAAAAACGTCTATCAAATTAATGGTGCTGAAATTTAGCAAAAGATTAAACCAATCGAGCCATAGACCAATTTGTGAGTTTTGGCAAGAGCATCGTCTTATGCTGCGTACACACCGGCCCAACGAAGGCCAACAACGACATTCGACGTTGGCTACCGAACGTTCGTTCGCGTTCGGATATATGTACGTCCATAAGCATTTGTTGGTTTAGCAAACGTTCGTTGGGACGGGTATTCGGTTTAATTGCATCGAAGGGTGCTATGAATGACGACAAAGAAATCATTATAATCTAGTTTCATATACCTTAACGAAACATGCTTCAATTTATTTTTCCTAAATGCCACTAAAAATATCTTTTCTATAAAATGCAACAAAATCCTTAAACATCGCACTCTTAAAATTTCGGCCTTCGAGCCTGTCAATCGTTGGTTAAACTTCGATGCCCGTCCACACCATATTCGCTCAAATGGCTTGTTTCCTTTGATGTTACCGCCACGTTACGGGTTGCAAGCGAACGCCAACGAATCTTCGTTGGCTTTCGCTAAACCGTCCACACAGAACCAACGAACGTCAGCGAATCCCATTCGTTGGCCTTCGTTGGCCCGGTGTGTACGCGGCATTATACGAATACACCTGCTTATAATCGGTGTTGTTAGGTTTCAGTAACCCTGTGCGTATTTCCGGTTTTATATTGTTGTCGGTGACTATTATTGATCCAAGGTAGTTGAAGCATTGTACCACTTCAAATACTTATTCCTCCATCACTTCCTTTAATTGCATGTTGAAAAAAAAGCAGGGTTGCTCTTTGGTCTAGAACTGGGTGCTAGCACACAAAAAGTTACCTATCAAACCAAAACTTCAGTAAAATGCAAGAACGTCCAATGATAACATCGCATCGATTCTCGAACGAAGGTGCTGTGCTGTTTCTGTTTAGGTGTATTTTAACCCCCCTAAAGGCGGTCAGAATAAATTTCCCAATTTTTTTAAAAATATTTGATCAATAAAAAAACTTGCAAAAAATGCAAAAAAATCAATCTTTTTCCAAATTTTACTTCAATCGAGCTGAAAATAATTTATTTTTGACTGATAATACCTATTCAATCAAATTTCAAGCAAAAAGTAGGAAAATAATGTACAAACATTTTTTTTTTGCATTTTAAAGAGTGACACCCATATTTTAGGACCGCGAGACCCCTCATTTTCCTCTGTTTTTTTTAAATACTCGGTGCCGCGCAAAATATCATTTGATATAAGCACCGACATAAAATTTTCGATCACCAAACTCTCGTCCGAGAATCGATGAAATTGAGATTGTTCTATATATCTACCCAGCAAACCACATGTAATGCATAGAACAAAGAAATGCATTCGCCGTACATTACAAGTAAGCTATTTGAAAGCTATCAATCAGCGACTGCTTACAAGTGCCTTACAAATACATTACAAGCAATGTATTAAATTATGTTTGGATTCTGGGGATTCATACTCATATGAATATATCAAATCAGGCAGTAGCACCGTTATCTTTTCGAGGCACTTTCCGCCGCTAGAAGAAAATTTTTGCTCATTTGTAAGTGTTTGCACCAAGTGCCGTGCGCATTTTATCCAGTATTGTATTTCAACTATAACGGGGTGAGTAAAGTATAATTATGTTTTATACTTTCTTTACCTAAGATTTAATACATATATCAAATTGTGTAAAGATAATCTTTCGAGGCAGATAAATCAAATCGTTTAAAATCAATGCATTTCATCCTAGAGCATCCTTAATGCTATACAATACATTTTGTTAGCTTTATGAAATGTCTTTTGTAATGCTTTTGCAACATTTATAAAATGTATTTGTAATTTATAATGTATGCATTACATATTTCTATATGAAATATATTGTTAATGCATTACAAGCAATGCATTTCATCCTAGGACATGCCTAATGTTTTTTAATGCATTCCGTATTACTTACAAAATGCTTTCTGTAATGCATTTCATTCATTTCTGAAATGTATTGTGAATTCATTTTGTATGCATTCGTGGTTTACTGGGTAACTACTGAGGCTTTGATTTAACGAGCATCGTTTTGAGTGTCAGCACCCGGTGCGGTGCTCTCATTGGACTTCGGTTAGTCACATTGGCTCTCCTCAATCAGTTACTTTACTACACCTTTTCCAATTGTAATTCAGAAAGTATCAATTGTAATTCAGAAAGTATCAATTGTAATTCAGAAAAATTCAACATTCATCCAATTGCAGCAATTTCTGCAACAGGAATTTTATGTAAGGAACGCAGAAGATTTTAATTTACTTCACAGTTAGCCCAACATTCGCTTTAACATCGTTTGCACGAAATGGGTTATCTATAGTGAAAGACTTTTAGAGATTGCATCAGATAACACAACTTAGCTTTGAAATTGAAACAGTAATAATGGGACGATATCATGCATGATGGAATCACAACACTATTAAAGCCTGTCCCACTATATATGGTTCGAAAGTGTGGACATTGAAAAACGAAGACGAAGCATTGGTAGGAAGATTCAAATGGAAAATCCTTCTTTGTCCTTTGGTCAATTTACTGCATCAATAAGTTGAATATTGATACTTTCTGAATTACAATTGACAAATCTAAATTACAATTGATACTTTCTGAATTACAATTTACTAATCTGAATTACAATTGACGCTTTCTGAATTACAATTGGAAAAGGTGTAGTTCTATATACATATGTTATTTATAGCCGCGGCGCTTCCACCCATCGTCGGATATTCTTCGGTTAGTGGCGCTTCCTCACCCATATCCTCTTCGTTGAATCTCACACAATAAAAGAAGACGTGCTCTGGGTTTTCCTGGATTCCTAGGTATGGCAGAAGCAGCGCTTTCTAGCCACGTTTTAGTCTCCCAGATCGCACATTGAAGCTTCGGCGTACAACTACTACCCCGATATCATCCGCGACTCCCGATCGCGGAAGTGCTCAGTGCTCCTTTTGGGAGGCTTAGTCTCAAAACATCATTATGAATGTGATCCGCAGGAAAAGGGCCAGGACCACTGACATATAATAATGGACTGCTCATCTGAAATTATTCCATACAAATCGATGGCACCCAAAAGTATAGTTGTCGCACTCATCCATAGACCCCCAAACTGACAGAAGCACTCAGTCAGAAGTAAAATCAGACCTGATTTTATATTTTCCCTTTTGCACTAGTGATGTTTATATCTTTTGCTCTTTTCCCCATAGACCCCCGGATTTTGACATACAGAATGTCAGTTGCTAAAACAGGCGTTAAGAACTTAAATCAGATACACATAAATTTGGAAATTAATGAAAAAAAGGCATTTTAAAAGGTGAAAAAGTGAAAATAGTGTTTATTAATTTTTTTAAACAAAATATTTGTGTTATTTTAATGTTTTAAGTACGTATTTAAAAAAATGTAAATTTCAAAAGTGATTCCGGTGTTTACATGGAGTGAAAAAAGGTTTGTAGCCTATGGAACAAATTGGTGCCATGAAAAATTCCTCATGAGCTGTCCATTCTATATGTCAGTGGCCAGGACGGATTGCTGAGAAGCTCCACACCTTATTCTGCACACCGTGTCGGCCCATCTTCCGATTCACAATGAGGGGTGCGCGTTTGTCAGACTACTCACCTGGGCCTACTCACACACTCGATATGCATGGTATCGCGTGGCCACAGCATTGCATTTTCCCTAGATAACTATGAACCATTCCCGTCGTTTTATTATTTACCAATAACCGGCTCAAAAATAAAAATAAAGAAAAACGCTATCTGGTTAATAGATGAAGTAAAATATGTGGAAAACTAAAGTTCACAGGTAGAAAGCCTTTGTACTGCCGAGGATGATTCTATCATGAGATGAACAGCAAGCTCTAGTTGGAGGGAGAAGCAGCAATAACCCTCCTTCCGGGATAACAAGCACACCCACACAGTAGCCGGGACGGTCGGTGAAGGGTCGGAGGTAATGGTAAAAAAATGTGAGCTCTGGTTTGATTGCCCGAAGAGGCCAACCCCGGATTCTCATCTCAAAACCAAAACTTTGAACAAAGAAAATCCGAAGTAGCTAGAACGTCACCATGGCGGCACCCCTGGCCTCCCGATTGGAGTTAGCTCGCCGTGTGCCGTGGAGTAGGAAGACAGGAGAGGTACCACCTGGACTTTTGCGCCGACATTAACCTGCATGTTAGCGCCCCCATCCGTACAGACGGGGATTACTTAGCTGGACGTGAAGTATACCTGAAAAATGAATTTCGGGATGAGATCGCCCGCTGCTTTGCCGTGATAAAGCCTTAGCCCATCATCATTCCCAAATTTCCACTATCAATAAAAGACAGGATATTCGTCGCCCAAAGTCAAACAAACAAGAATCCCGCACTGTTTCTATGGAAAATGGCGTTCGGCTAATTTTCTTGAAATTTTGCAGATTGATAGTTTGCAACATGTAGATCAAAAGTCTCAATGGGCACAAAGCCTCATCAACTACCAAAAAAACAGATTGCATTGGTATATAACTGACTTCTAAAGGTAAAATAATTTATTGTTGTAGTGCACCCAACAGCTACCCCAAACAACCCCTCCTTTGACCCTTCAACCCCCAACCCTCTCCCACGCCCCTCCCCCCCCCCCCCCCCCTCAACTACGACCCATCCTATGAATTTTTCTGATTACTAAATAACGACGTAGGCAACCAATGACACTCCAATAACAAACTCTGGACATCTAACCCTCATGTACATAGATCAAAAATCTACCCCTCTGCGTTATCGTCCCCCTACTCGTAGCAGTAAAAACGTAGTTTAACCTTCGAAACACTTCCACGGAAATGCCATCACTTTTGATTCAAGAAGGTGCATCACAACGACCTTAATTCTAAATATTTAGAAAAAAAAACGTTGTTGTTATCGGTTATCGGTTATCTCCTGATATCATAACAAAACTTCTTTGGTGAGTCAATCGCTGCTTTACTCAATACCAATTCTTTTCGCTGAACAATCACCCCATAGAAATGTTTTACACTAGAACGCAGACGATTCCTTCTAGCTTCTTTACTACTGTGTCAAATCCTAATAATAACTAGATGACAACTCTTCCGCCGGGCGCCAGCAGCGTGGCTAGACACTTGTCGAATACTCTAATCTGCTCTAATTTCCGAATCAATTGTTAACAAATAAACAATCAATTGGCGGCGCGACGAAATTCGACAATACATTGTTTCTGCCGCGATATTCCCGTGGCGGTATTTATCGCGCAAGGTTGTTTATCCGACTCAAGTGGCTCTTTGTAAATATCAGAAAAGCGACTTTCCAGCTGGGTTCCAGCCTTAAACCTGAAATGGAGTGCATATAGCTTAAGTAGCTGCCGGCTCGGAAGCGCAATGTATTGCAACTGCCACTTGAAATCAATGAAACTGAAATTATGTAAAATGATTTAAGGTGGCAAATGCGGAATTGATTGATAAATCAACGCACTTTTGAAAGACCGAAGAATGTCTAAAATGTCGTTTGCCGTGAAGTTATTAATTTTTGTTAGCTGCACGCAAATGCAGTAGGAAAGAAATGCGCTGAATTAAGTTTCGATTTAATCGAGGTTCTTTTTAATGGAAAGGTTTAATTTAAACAATAATCATAACACCACCTTTTTATTTCCACGTGAGTTTGGTCATTTCGTGATTTTGCAGGTAAACTAGTTCACTACGACTTTCTAATGCACATGCTGGAAATGCTTCTTATTTTTATTTACATAGGTGCAAGACATACCGATGTTTAGAATGTAGTTTTTAATATTTTTATGACGACGACTTTAATGAAAGTTCTCCAACTTAGATCGATTTTTACTGATCAAATTTAGACTACAACAAGACTACAGCGTCCACTGAAACATCATTCAGTACCATTTTACATATGTAGCTATGAGTCTATTTTTGACGTGACAACGTCTATTAAAACGATGAACGCCGGCTGCATGCACGAAAAATGATGACTCATTGTCCCGTTATGTCCCGTTATGTCCCGTTATCTCCCGAAGTAATTTTAAAAAATTGATCGTAGTAATCTTAAAAATTTGATTAAAATTGTCAATATTAATTAGATTAAATTATTGTCAAATTGTCAACAATAAGCAAAGCAAGCCAAACACTCTGTCTCCTAACTGGGTGCCGGTGTATAAGAAAATAGTGAACATTACACTGACGAAAACCGTGAAATGCAAACGAAAACAGTTTCCTTGCGTTCCTGCTTGTGCTACTACCATTCACAAGTCGCAAGGTGGGACGTTTACTGTTATTATCTATAATATAAAAATAAGTCGGGTTTTCCTTCCAGACGCTATAATTAGAGAACGCACGATCCGATTTCCACGGTTTTGCATTCGTTGGAAAGGTCTCGGGCTCCGTGAGGTTTATAGCAAAAAAATTTCAAAAGCAGGCGCTTGGTCCATAGCAGCCATCTCAAGAGGGCGGATTACCATTTTCTTTACAACCCCTCGACATGGATATCAAATGAAAGGTTATGGTAAGTAGAACACCAAAAGCAATATAGTATACTCAATATATCGTTTGGTCCATGGCAGTCATCACAAGAGAGCAGATGACCATTTTCTTCACAACCCATTCGAAATGGGTATCCAATGAAAGAGTATGATAAGTAGAACAATATAAGCAATATAGTATACTCAATATGTCGCTTGGTCCTTCTTGGTACTTCTTCACAACACCTTCGACATGGATATCGAATGAAAGAGTATGATAAGTAGAACACCATAGGCAATAAAGTATACACAATATATCGTTTGGTCCATGGCGATCATCTCAAGCGGGCGGATTACCATTTTCTTAACAACCCCTTCGAGATGGGTATCAAATGAGAGAGTACTCAATATACTCAATATATATCGTTTGGTCCATAGCGGCCATCTCCAGAGGTTGGATTACCGATATTTTCACACCTCTCGATATGGATTTCAAATGAAAGGGTATGATAAGTAGAACACCATAAGCAATATAGTATACTCAATATATCGTTTGGTCCATGGCGGTCATCTCAAGAGGGAGGATGATCATTTTCTTCACTCCCCCCTCGACATTGGTATCAAATGAAAGGGCATTATAAGAAGAATGCCATAGACCATGTCTTTAGATTCATGGCGGCCATCTCAAGAGGGCGGATTGCGATTTTCTTCACAACACCCGAGACATGGGTATCAAATGAAAGGCTATGAAAAGTAGAACACCATAAGCAATATAGTATACTCAATTTATAATTTGGTCCATGGCGGCCATCTCAAAAGGGCGGTTTACCATTTTCTTCACAACTCCTTCTAGATGGGTATCAAATGAGAGAGTATGATAAGTAGAACACCATATGCAATATAGTATACTCAATATATCGTTTGGTCCATAGCGGCCATCTCAAGAGTGCGGATTAATATTTTCTTCACAACCCCTTCGACATGGGTATCAAATGAAAGAGTATGATAAGTAGAACACCATAGGCAATATAGTATACTCAATATATCATTTGGTCCATGGCGGTCATCTCCCGAAATCAATTTTCCCAGATTTGTTCTTTTTTCACTATAGGTTTTTCCCATCGCAGACTGTGTCCTCATAATCTTATTTTATTGAAAGGCGTTGCAACGCACGCGGGTTTTTGCTAGTTTAATATAAATGATTCAAGTTTATTCATAAAAGTATGCAATCATTTCATCAATGTTTTCTCATGACGTTGTCACGTTAAACTATCGTCCGTAAACCCTCTTTACAGACAACAAATTTTTTACCTCTCTCAATTACCAATGCCGATATCGTGAAACATATTGACGAGCTTCCATTTGACTTTACTTCTGGCCCCGACGGTATTCCTCCTGCTGTCCTTAAGGCCTGTGTGGAGGTTCTCCAGTCTCCACTGAAAATCCTTTTTCTAAAATCCCTGGATAAAGGGTACTTCCCCACTCTTTGGAAGAATTCGTTCATAATTCCTATTCACAAAAGTGGTTCGAATTATAGGCCAGTTGCAAAGTTGTCTACTATACCGAAACTTTTTGAATCAATTATCTATTCTACACTCGTTCCTATCTGCAAGAGGCTGGTCTCAACGAATCAACATGGTTTTCTTGCAGCTCGTTCCACAACCACCAATCTTCTTGAGTTCACTGCTCATGCTGTCGAAGGCTTCGTTTCCGGTTGTCAAACTGATTGTGTTTATACTGATTTTAGTAAGGCACTCGACAAGCTCTCCCATTCCATTATTATTCTGAAATTAAGAATGTTAGGCTTTCCGCAAGCCCTTCTAATATGGTTCCAGTCTTCCTTAACTGACCGGACCTACCAAGTTCTTTTTCGTGGATCCAAATCAGTAACCATTGAAGCGACATCCGGTGTCCCTCAAGGAAGTCATCTTGGTCCTCTCCTCTTTATCTTATCAATTGATGACATTGTTCCCTTACTAAGACACTGTAGAATATTGATTTACGCTGATGACATCAAATTGTATCGGCACATAAAGAGTATGGAGAATTGCAAACTTCTGCAGGTTGACCTTGATACCTTTTACTCTTGGTGTGCTAACAACAACCTGGTTCTTAATATTGGTAAATGTGAAGTCATGACTTTTAGTAGGACACGTGATCCTATAATTTTTAACTACACCTTTTCTGATGAGGGTATCCCTCGTGTTAATTTGATTAAAGATCTCAGGATTAGATTTGATAGTAAGCTGGATTTCTCCACTCACATCAACTATATCTCTTCCAGAGGTAGTTTAGTCTTGGGTTTTATAAAAAGGTGGTCCAAAGAATTTAATAACCCGTTGGTTACTAAACATTTATATATTTCTCTTGTCAGACCATTACTTGAATATGCCTCCCAGGTTTGATCTCCTCACTATTCTTCGCATGTTAGAACTATTGAATCGGTTCAACGAAGGTTCGTTCGATTCGCACTGAATCATCTTCCTTGGGAAAACCCAGTAGTTCTTCCATCATATGAATCCCGGCTTAAGTTACTCAACTTAAGCTCTCTTCACAAGCTTCGAGAGGTGGCCGATGTTGTATTTGTTCATCAGCTACTTAATGGAAAGGTCGACTCAGGTTTTTTAGGTCGCCGTGAGTCGTTTAGAGAGAGTCGTTATGATCTGAGAGGACCACCTCTTTTACAAATCAACTCCTCTAATACGAATTACGGCAGATTTGAACTTCTAAACCGCATGTTCATTAATGTTAACAATAATATTAATGTCTTTAGCGTGAGCAGGGCCGGACTAGACCAAGTGCCGCCCCCACGCCAATCGGAGGTTGAATATACTTTTAATACAATAACTTTTTAGAAATTTATCCGCATATTCATATAGCATGTTTCTGTGTTTAATGGTTTCAAATTGTAGTGGTGAAAGATCTTTCTCAGTGTTAAAGAGAATAAAAAATTATTTACGTGCCAGTGTAGGTGACGAAAGACTTAATTCATTTGCAATATTGTGCATTGAAGCTGAGCTTAATCGATCTCTAGATGTCGAATTGTTAATTGACGATTTTGCTCAGAAAAAAGCTCGAAAAGTACTAAGTTAAAAACCGTAGAATAGTATGTATTAAAAAAATTAAATAAAAAAAAATTTCATTCCAAAATATTAAAAAAAAAAATTTTTTTCACATTATTGCCGCCCCTAGTAATGTGCCGCCCTACGCCATGGCGTTGTTGGCGTAGGCGATAGTCCGGCCCTGAGCGTGAGCATTAGTAAATATGTCCTTAAAGGAATCTTTTTAATCTCACGTGACCATCTATGTTCCCTGTTGCTTGCGTGGGTTATATGTTAATTTGGATTTTTGTTATTATTTACTAATTTTTATGTTTGCATGCTTAGTTGTGAGCCTCATCTCAGCGCTTGGTTGTGCTGAGTAGGTAAATCTTTCTTGGCCCAGCTAAGAAGTGCGCCTTCTGTATAAGAAAGGTTAACTCTATTACTACAAATCCAAAAATCTCGTTGAAGTTGTAGCGCTTAACATTGAAAACAATCGTTCAATTGTGAAGACTGTGCGTGCTTATCGTGGAATTCGGTGCCTTCAGACAACACAATTCGTAGTTTGGCGAAGAATTTTTTTGAGTACGGCTCTGTAGCCACTCGCTAGCATCCCATTAAACGGTATGACGAACCTTTTCCAAAAAGACAGCTTCCCTTGCCACACCGCAGCCACTACGATGTAGTTCTTGCAAAAGTAAAGTTTACGCCAGCAAGCCGAAGACCATTGATGAACTCAAAGCTAACATACGAGCTGAAGTAGATGCTATAATGGAATGCCCGAAAACAGCTGCCTTTTGCGTAATGGAGATCATTTAATCGACATTATATTCAAAAACTGATTTGAAATAAATGGTAGAGAAAATTCTAAATACATAAATCTTGCTCATTTGTTGAAATCGGCTACAAAATGTCTGAGTTATTCAATGTTGAAATACCGAAGGTCTAGATGACTCACCCCACCGAGTATGCAAATTTACATAATTGTAGTAGTAACATAAAGTTTGGTAACCACTGTTTTAGATTGTAGGTACATCTTCAGACTACTCGAACAAACTTACAATTATTCTTAGATATCAGGTCAATTTTCCAGGCAGAAGTCCCAGAATGATCTTTTCGAGGAGTGGATCGTGATCTCTTCAATGACCCGGAGCCTTGACATTAATGGTTTCAATTAATCTTTTCATCTGGGGCTGTCCCTGTATGTTAACAAAATGAGAATATTTCCATTAATTATATGAAGCCGATTTAACGTGGTACAAGTACTATTTTGTCGGTGTTAATGATTTTCCGTTTTACAGTTATTTACCGCACCAGTTATTGCTCAGCCAGATAACTGTTTACATCAAGTGACTTCGCCTTGCTTGTCTGAACTGTTATCACGACATCACAAGCACAATCCACCGCTTTGAATTTAACAGAAATAGAGCCCAAGTTAACAATTCGTTCTCTGCACTTTAGCATCTATGGTGTGCCATTAGCATCCAAAAAATATACCTTCTAAATTTTCAGAATAAACTTCTTCAAAATCCATTTAATGACATATCCGTCTGCTGTCACTTCTTTTCAACTTTTTATGGCCGTATCATAAAGTATCTTCCAGGTAAAATATTCTAATCTCAGCCCTTTACCGACAAATCCGTACTTCGGTAAAAATGCTTAGGTTTTCGCACGCACTATCAAGGGTCTAGTTAGTTTGTGGCCCTCCCATGAGCTGTTTTCTAATCCAGAGACATTTGTTGTCCACATGTCTCAACACATTTCTCTCAATAAGATAACGATGGTCAATCTCCCGAATTTCGATTAACATTTTCCAGAGTTCGTCGCATTATAAAAGATTCAAAACAAAACATCCGAGGAAATCATTGGCAAATTATAACGGTATAAAATTAGGCAAGGTTCAGACTGTCTACACAAAATTAGTCAGATAGACACTTCTCGAGTCCAGGCACGTCATTCATTATGATTCTTTTGACTTCTTGTTCATTCGTTGGGTCAAGAACCATCGGCTCAATGCATTGTTTGTCCCTTGCTGTCTGGCGTCCGTCAAAAGCCCCAATTCGAGGGCGTTATCTCACTGTCTTATGTTTGGTTTATTATTCACAGCTTTCTTTACACAAGGCACAAACTGAGTTGTGTTTCATCTACCTAGTAAGAAAGCGGATCTTGTTCTATTTAAATATTGTTATTGAACCTATTCCTAGGTCTGGGCCTAAATTTCTGTTTATCGTGGAATTATAATGACAAAAATAATCCTTCAAATTAAGATCTGATCGAGATATTAAACATTTCCAACTCTCTTTGCTCGATGTGCAATATCACTTTCTATCGTAATTAACTATTCTGTGGCCTTAGATGATTGTTGAACAATACTTTTCACGCATTGTGCTCATGACTACTAATCTGTTAATTGCTTTTCAATCTCCCATTATAATTCATGATGGCGTGCTTTGCCGTTCATTTGCACTGCTAACAGCCTCTTCAATTAGAAAACAAAGTGCCTATTTTACTACAGCATAGTGTTTACTGTCATTGCCTTGTTTGAAAATGAAATTAAGTAATTTTATCTTATTAGATTTGTTGTTGTTACCTGGAAAAGTATGTGACATCGATCATTCTTCTGTATGTAACTATTTTAAGTAATGGTTTAGTGCATCAGAAAAGCAAGAAAATCCTTTACTGACTTCCAATTAGCGCCGTTTGGATACCACTCATTCTCATGACCACATGAGCAATTCTAAGCTCAGGAATCACCCTTTGTGCTATTAATCCGTTATTTCGTTTGCCTCGTCATGGTGCAATGTCTAGCAGTGAGATTATTAGGGGGAGGATGAATAGGTGTAAGGGTTATGAGCAGGGGCGGCGCTTTCATATGTGCGAATGGTGCACTTGCACCGGGCGCAATTTCAGAAATTAAGATTTAAAAAAAAAAGTTTAAAACCCAATTCCAATTACCCAATTCCTGTCCCTGTACTTGCAAAAAAACCGTGGAAATTTTACTTGTCCCCGGGCAGGAAGTTTCTACAGATTTTAGCCTCGAGATTTTCATAAACTCAAGAAATGTTACTTGAGATTTTACTCAAAAAGTGAAGGAAAAGACCTTCGTCTTGGAGAATCAGAAGTAATCTCCCAAATGAGAGAAAAATCTCGGCCGTTCGGAACACGCTGCAATGGTCGAGTAGACGAAGAGAGGTATCTATATTCAATGCCTCGGAAAAGATACCATATAACCTGTTCCCAATTTTTGAGCCATCTGTGTCGATACATAATGAACCAGTCGGGATAACACCATCTGTCCAGTAATATCTGGCCGCTTTGGTGCTTTTATTGTCTAACAAATTAATATGGCAGTTCCACACGGGCCAACCAACATATATTGGCGATCGTCCATTCTCGATTCGATGAAGAATCAATCGTATGGGGTTTCACAAGAGCCAACTTTCCCAACGAACATTATGTTAGAATGCTTCAGCTTGTTGTTGTTTTTGACCCTAATTCTCCCTACTCACATCTCTTTTCTTTTCCTAAGAGAGAGACAAAAAACAGCAACAACCGTTCACGTGTCAAAAAGTTGATTCAAAAATTCAGTGAAAGAATTCAGAAGTTCAAAAATTCAAACGAAGTTTTTAGCAGATATTTGTTGGTTGGATGTTGACCCATATGAGACTCCCTAAGCAATATTATTATTAGGGTGCAATCTTACATTTTGCGCAAACTATGACAGTTATTTCTCCCATCCAGCGAGTGCCCACTGCGTTCAAAAATGAATAGCTTATGGGGCGCAATATCGTATAGTGCACCGGGCGCAAAAACCCCGAGCACCGGTCGTGGTTATGAGAGTACGGGGGGTATTGAAGAAGGTGGTGATGAGCCCTGCGTTTTAACTCTTGGATGTTGTAGGAGCTCGGAAATACTGAATGCGAGAGATTATTCCACAGTCGGGTTGTTCTGTCGATAAATGAATTGCTATCTTGTTGAGTGCGCGAACAGACAGGCTGGTGGGAGTGAGATAAGTGGGCTAATCTGGTGTTGCGTGTATAAAATTGCCATGGAGGCAGAAGAGCGTTTATCTCGGAGGAACAGTCACTATGATAGTAGCGATAAAATTTTGTCAGTGCTGCTACATTCCTACGGTGGTTCAGGGGTCGATGGTGGAGCAAGCGGTCTCGTCAACAATTAATTTAAAGGCTCTTTTTTTGCACCGAATGTAGGAGTTATAAATAACAACATGGGTCGATGCTTGGAGGAGGAACTTCCACCGCTTAAAAACTTCCAAGCACTGCGATACTTGTTTGGCGATTTGGAATATGTGCTCATTCCGTCTTTGGCTAATGTCACGCCTAAGATGTGTAGGGATGGGTCGGCCATTGGTTCAACTTCATCCACTTTTATTTTGAAATAAGATAGTATTTGGTTTTGGTGAGGTGGAATTCGCCTCTAGAACCCTCTAGAATGAATTCAATATCGTTATTAATAGAGTTGGGCATTAGGTCACGATCATCAAGACAGGATCTGGCATGGGTCTGTCTTGTATCGAAGCTGTAAGAGTAACTCAGAGCAGAAGCTGGTTGGCGAGGATTGAAACTGCCGGAAAGGAAACTGTCGATCCACTTCTGTAGAAGTGAGTCGATTCCAATAGCTTTGAGTTTAGCTAAAAGTGTTCCATTTGAGTAAGTCAGCCAGTTTTCGTTGTGAAACTTGAAATCACCCGCAACGATGATTTCACACTCAGGATTGGACGATAAAAATCCCGAGATCGGGAATAGCTTCAAATGATGAAGTGCTAGCTTAGGACTTCTGATTAGGAAGCAGATGAATATGACGTAGCTTCGGAAGACGATTTTAATCCAGATAGTTAAAACCCGAAGGCGGGCTTTTAAATATTTTATAATAAGTCAAGTAATCCCTAACATAGATGGCAATAGCCGTATGGGGGAGAGATTGTACTCTAAAGTGTACCCTTCCACCTGGTAATGACTTAAGTCAATATCGGGTGATATTTGGGTTTCACTTAGTGCGAAGATTGGCGGTTCGGAATTAGTTAAGTAGCTCTCAATAAAAAAGAAATTCGCATTAAGTGCACGAATGTTACAGAAGTCAATAACCAAGCTTGACTTGTAAAGGGACTTCAGTTGCATAAGCTCAATCGCCACATTCTCAGGGATCATTCCCGGCAACCATCCGAGTCAATAAAATTTGTCTTCGTTCAAGTGTTATGCCTTTTGAGACGGGACAAATTTCATCGACCGACTGATTTTGGCCGCGACACCTGCAGGTCCGAGATTCGAGTAAGGGTAGGGAGCAAAGGTACTCGCTTGTTCTGGTCGTCAGTCGCATCTGATGACTATTGTTTGTTTTGTTTTCGTTGTGGATTCTTAAAAATTTGTTGTGTTTTTTTTCACTATTTTGTTTTTAGAACTTTTTCACGTGATTTACGTGAACGTCCGCACTCCTTGCTGTCCCAGACCAAACTCCAAGTTTGTCTCGTTCGTATTTATCCCTGGTAACCCTATTCGAGAGTCTATCCAGAAAATCCCATATCCCATATATCCAGAAAAGAGCTATCGCATGAGGATGATGATATGTTTGTACCGAGAAAGTTAACTTTCTGCTATATTCTATTTTGGGTCAACCAGTCATTCAGTTTATTGCCCCTAGTGTTAGCTGTTTAAATCTCCGGCCAATAAGTAAAATGTTGTTCCAACTCCAGTTGAAGCGTTTGAAAGAGCAAGTTCAATTTCTCTATAAATAGTCTGAATTGAGAAGTTTGGGGCGCGTAGACGTCAATTATAATAAACCTTCTGCTGCTAGACAGAGTTATGTATATAACGTACGCTTCGAGTACCTGAAACCTTGATATATCCGCAAAACACTAGCACTCTAACCTCTTAGGCTGGTCGTCCACTGGAAGCGTATTCGAGCGGCTTCGCGCTTCGGCCATACAAATGAGCCGCTTGTAGCCGCTCATATGTATGGCCGTAGCGCGAAGCCGCTCGAATACGCTTCCAGTGGACGACCAGCCTTAGCCGTATTCGAGAGGAAAGTCCTTCGGAGAATTGTTGGTCCCTTACGTGAGGAAGAACGATTCAAAGACTCTACAACGACGAGATATATGAGCGTTATTGCGACATAGATGTGAACCTCCGTAGACTCCTGTTAGTAAGACATCTAGCTCGTATCTACTTGGAAAGTTCTCTGCGGTAAGATCTGTGATGTGCGACATCGAGGGAGTCCTAACCTTCCCTGAGGAGGAGGACGTAGTACAGGACGCCCAGAACTTTGGAATTTGGAATGCTAAACTGGATCGACTAAGAATCGCAAGCGACGGGGAGAACAGTTGCAAAAGGCCAGGTCCCGGTTGAAGAGCCGTTAAAGTAAAGTAAGTTCAATTAATTACCAAGAATGTGTTGAGTATTGCATTGAAACCTGAAAAAAATAAAACTCAACAATTTTTGCTTTGAACGGACATATTTATTCCATAGAAATGGCTCACACGCAAATACAATAAATTAAATAATACAAAAAAAGAACAATTTCTCTTCGCGTATTTGTATGGAACTGAAATTCTACATAAATCTGGTGCAAAGTTTTAAGAGTTGTACTTCTTTTATATGTTTACATTTTCCTTTTCGTAGAGTTTTTTTATTTTTGAGAGTAAAAAAACTGCGCAAAAGTCAATTATATATAAAAAAAGTAAGATTTTAATTCAAACATAATAAAAGAACAATAAAAAAAATTCAATCATTCATTAAATGAGAAATCATACAAATCGAGAATCAAATAAATATCAATGATGCAACAATGCTTAAAATATAAAATTGTTTTTTTTAGCACATCAAACATGAGTCGAATGAGAAAATTGTTGATTTTATTATAAATTCAGTACACAATAATGATATATGTATAATGGAGAGAGCTTCGGATGTTTTAACTTAAAACAAAACAAATTCTTATTTTTTTTTTTGTGTATTTTGATATTGCGGTCGATGGAAGGAAAAATTTTTAGGAATAAAATTAACATTATTAATGAATGAGACTTTCCGCGCGCCGTCTTGATTCTCTCCTTTAACATTTTCTCCCCTTTCTCTCTCACCCTCTTTTACTTATGCAATTTTAGCAAAACATTAAAGAACTGCATATTGCCCTAAGTTTACTTAAAAACTGTAATGAACGACGTAAAAAAATATTTTAAAGAAGACACCTAAAAAGTATAAATACATAAAATCACATCAAATAGGTTTCTTAAATTCTTGAGAGTTGCTGAAGTAGATTGCATGGCCAAATTGCTTCAATTCTTTCCTTAATAAGTTGAAAAGGGAATGAGATCCAATTAAGTACAGTTTGAGCGATTATGCCCATAGGTTCAGGGTACTGATGTGTTAATAGCGCAAGTAGTGCTGTAAATGAACATAGCCCCGCAGTAAATAATATGAAGAACGGCAGCTCCTTTTTTGGATAAACTGAAACTTCATGAAACGATGGCAATAGCTCACGATCAGCACATTCAGTGCAGGTAGGATATGGATAGAACAAATGTCCACGCTCTAATGGATATGGTAACATCCTGAATGTGCCCTCCCAAGTGCAATGAAGTAAATTTAATGCTCCCTCGACATTTTTCCAGTGTGCGAGATGGAAAAATGAATATGCTAATGCCTCAGAGTCGCCACGCTTCAGAATGTGCTCTGGAGGTAGAATTAATGGTTTTGTCTCCAGTAGGTACTTCGGAACATGCGGATTAAATTCTACAGCACGATGAATTGCCTCGACAGCACTCATTTCGGCAGGATTTAATCCTCGTTTCGATGCAATATCAGGTGAAAATTTGTCCGCTACCGCTCTTGCTTTCAGCAGCGCGGCAGTGTAACAAATAGTCGCCGATTTTGGTAGAGATATATCGTCATATTTGGCCAAAACGGCCTGACAATCGGCATATGCTTGCATTTCAAGTAGCACCTCTATTAGATTCTCATGAATATTCAAAACATTCATAATCGATGGGATTTCTTTAGTCAAATCACGAAACATCTTCGCCGCCTCTTTCAGCTTGCCCAATTTTCTCGCGCACATAGCTAGCCGTCGCTTAATATATATCAATACATTTGTATCTCGCCTATGGATCCCTTCTGCAATGGGTCCTTGATGCTGAGTACTTTGCGACTTCCTGTAGTTCGTTTCGGCAACTTTAAGAGCAGTTTTAAGTATTTTTTCTGCTTCTAGAATAGTTGTTGCTTCTTCCTCAGCCAGCAATATATAAGCAGGAGCACATTCAACGTTTATTTCTAGAGCATTATGAGCTGCTTTTATACGAACAACAGGATTCCGCTCTCTCCACGCTGTCTGCATTATTTCATATTCAGCTTTTCCAGCATCACCTTAAATATAAATTTACAATTGCATTTACCATGTCCACAAGAAAATTGCTACCTTCACAGGTGAAGAATGTCTGGTGATCTTGAGCACTCAAGTTCATGTCATAGTAAGTAAGGGGTTCCTTATTAGTTGCCCAATAAAATCGTTGATATTCCGCACCTCTAAAAAGATTCAGTGGATTTCTCCACACTTTACATTCGGGGATTTGCTGCCCTCCGTTGGTTCCATTTGCATCGCTTTGATGGTCACTTCCATTAATCCAAGGGCTAATATGATTGATGGAAACTTGTTCTGCAAAGGATGTTTTTTCCATTATAACACTTCCAATATATCAACAAGCGTCAATTTCTCATGTAATACTCACCAATAAATGAAGTTCCATATTTCCTAAAGTACCACCATTCAAAAATAAGAATCAGCCCCGAAATTAAGCTAGAAGTGCCGGTGAGTGCTACATAAAACTTTGGTGTTAAGGTGCTCAAGAACATAGATGAATCCCACATTTCTGTTTTTTATTTTACATCTGCTTTATTAGCTCTTTATTTTACATATAATATTATGTTATTTTCACAGGTTTTGTGTGAAAATTTTCAAAATTAAACTCAATTCTCCGAGTCCGTCCTCTTACAAAAATCTAAACCACATCTGACGTTTAATAGGAATGAAGTTGCTAACAGTTGGATTAACTGTTCAGGTGGTTGTGGGCTTTGCTGTACTTGTCGTACGGAAATTTTCAAAGTCGGTATTTATTTTTATAAAATTTAGGATGACTAATTTCTTATAAATTAAAAATAACAATACTTTTTGCAAAAGTAGTTATATGTATACAACAAAAACCCATTCCAACTCACCAAAATTTAACTCGTTGAATTAAAAAAGCAAATATAAAAGATAAAAAAGATCGATGTCGTGAAATATGAATTCATGATGATAATTTGATAATAATGATATTTGATAATAATAATGATAATTTATTAAAACCTTCACCTCTCACTGTTCGTGAGACTTTAGTAATAAACCCTTTTACCGTAAAATTAAACTTTGGTTCGCGCCATCTTTTAGTCACTCTTTGAACCTTTTGCTGGGAGATTTGTTTTTGGGATTACGCGAGCTCCAACTGGCTGGACCTTACTTGTTTTTTCCAATCGGAATGGCACCTGCTTGCTGTGCTCCAACGTTCTCAAGCACCTTTAGCCTGAACCAAGTATGACGTGCCATACCGTACGTACCCTAACGCACAAACATGAGTGTTCATATGGCACCGACCTAAATTAACTTAATGAACGGTACGTCACGTCACATTCAGACTTTTATCTCCCATATTGCTTCGTTCGCGAATATCTCGATTTCGTCGAGTCATTTTCCTGTAATCGGCGAACCCAATAGCAGCGGCTTCTCGCGAGAGACGTAGCGCATGCCGGTCAGTAGGCCGACGGGTCCCTTAAGGGCTTACCTCGCTTCGGAATGAGAACAAGCTGTTGACGCTTCCCTTTTTCAGGGAACACTTCTTTTCTCAGACACGCTGGTGCCGAACTGGCTGCTAGCTTCACCGCTCTGTTCCAGGGGATTTTCCAACGGCATTCCTACTCCTGACTTCTGCAATTTCTTCTTTCACCTCTGCGATGTCTGCGTCTTCCACGTTTACTGCAGGTAGGTTGCCCGTAATCCCGTTCTGTGGGAACAGGTTCTCTATGATGTTTTGATAATAATAATAGAGTTAACCCTTCTAGCACAGAAGGCGCACTTTTCAGCAAAGCATGAAAATCTATATATACATACACATACACACACATCTATATATATATATATATATATATATATATATATATATATATATATATATATATATATATATATATGTGTATATATATATATATATATATATATATATATATATATATATATATATATATATATATATATATGTATATATATATATATATATATATATATATATATATATATATATATATATATATATATATATATATGTATATATATATACATATATAGAGTTTCCCCTCTAACCCAGAAGGCGCACTTCCCAGCAAGGCTGAGAAAAATTTACCACAGATTTTGTGGCTCTGCTGAGGCATGCAAACATATAAAAATAAAAAACGAATTAAACCTTCTAGCTCAGAAGGTGCACTACTCAGCAGGGCTGAGAACATTTACCACTGCCGTGGCTCAGCTTGCTGAGACATGCAAACATAAAATATTAAATCAAACAGAGAAGCGTGCAACAGCGAGTGGGTACACCAAGGACTCACGTCACATTAAGAAGACTCTTTTTGAGAGCCTCTTCACTTGTAAGCATGCTAAAAACCCTAATATTTCTATTAACGTTAATAAGCATGCGATTAACAGGTTCGTTCTTGCCGTAATTGGTATTAGAGGAGTTAGTATGCAGGAGAGGTAAACCCCTCAAGCTATAATTACTCACTCTGAATGCCACTTGGCTTCGTAAGAAACCTGAGTCTACCTTGTTATTTAGTAGCCGATGAACAAATATGACGTCAGCAACTTCACGACGTTTATGTAGGGAGCTTAAGTTGAGTAGTTTAAGCCTGTTTTCATAAGGCGGAAGGATGCGTGGGTCATCCCAAGGGAGATGACTGAGTACGAAACGGACGAATTTTCTTTGAACCGATTCGACTCTTCCAACTTGGGAGGAGTATTGAGGAGACCATACCTGGGAGGCGTATTCAAGTAAAGGCCTCACTAAGGATATGTACAGATGCTTAGTGATGAGGGGGCTGTTGAATTCCTTTGACCACCTTTTTATAAAACCTAGGACTGAACTGCCCTTGGAGGAAATATAATTAATGTGGGTGGAAAAATCCATCTTACTTTCAAACCTGACCCCCAGATCGATCACAGAGTTAACTCGGGAAAGTGTGTTGTTAAGGAAAGTGTAGTCATAAGCCAGTGGACCACGTTTCCTGCAAAAAGTCATGTCCTCACACTTACTAATATTGAGTACCAGGTTGTTGTTGGAACACCAAGAATAGAAGGTGTTCAGGTCAACTTGTAAAAGTTTGCAATCCTCAATACTTCTTACATTACGGTAGAGTTTAATGTCATCAGCGTAAATAAGGATTTGACAGTTCTTTAACAAGGCAACAATGTCATCAATTGAAAGAATAAAAAGAAGAGGGCCTAGGTGACTACCTTGCGGGACTCCAGATGACGCTTCGATGTTTCTAGATTTAGCCCCGCGGAATAAAACCTGGTAAGTTCTGTCGGCTAAGTACGACTGGAACCATACGATAAGGGCAGGCGGAAAGCCAAATTTTTTCAGTTTGAGAGCTATAATAGAGTGGGAGAGCTTGTCAAAAGCCTTACTGAAGTCAGAGTAAACACAGTCCGTTTGGCAGCCGCTAACAAAGCCTCGAACTGTGTGAGAAGAGAACTCAAGTAGATTAGTAGTAGTAGAACGAGCTGCAAGAAAACCATGTTGATTAGTTGAGATAAGTCTCTTGCAGATTGGGGCGATAGCAGAATAAATAATAGATTCGAAAAGTTTAGGGATACAGGATAGTTTCGCAATAGGTCTATAATTAGATATTTCGTTCTTGCTACCCTTTTTATGAACGGGGACTATAAAAGAATTCTTCCATAAGATTGGGAAGCACCCTGTAATTAGGGATTTTTGAAATAAACACAGAAGAGGAGACAGAAGGGGCTCTGCACAGGATTTTAGAATAGCAGGAGGAATACCGTCAGGACCGGACGAGAAATCATGTGGGAGTTCATTAATATGTTTCAGGATTTCATCCCTAGTTATAGATATAGAGAAGTCTTGAGACATCTGTATCGGATTAATATGACGGAAATTGTTTTCGTCGGGTTGAAAAACGGGAGACGAGAAAGATTTGAGAAAAAACGATGCAAACATGTCGCAAATCTCGGATGGATTGGTACTGAAAGAGTTCTCATGTTGCATGGTGTTAGGGTAATTATCAGTTTTTTTCTTGGTGTTGATGAATTTAAAGAATGTTCTCGGGTCACCATACAGTTTATCTTTCATATCACTGAGGTATTCATTATAGAGAGTTTCAGAGAGTGCATGGAAATGGTCAAAGCAATTGACAAATGCAGAGAAACTCGCAGTGTCTTTCCTCTTAAGGTAGTTTTTCCAGAGTTTATTCTTCTGGTTTTTGGTTTGCCTCAATTCATTATTGTACCAGGGTGGAGATGACCTAGATAACTTTAGAGGCTCAATGGATGCAAAGGTTTCGTACAAGACGGAATAAAATCTTGTTACATCGTCATCCAACAGCATTATAGGGCAGGAAATCCGTGGGGACCAGAAACTGGAAAAGTCAGGCCAGTGATCGGGAATCACGGAGGCGAACGCTGGAGGAAGCCAAGGCCAACAATAGGCTGTGGAGCTCCTGATGATGATGATTCGGTGGGGACCGCTTACGGCTATCACTACATCACTACGCATGCCCCCCATCGTCGAAATCCGCTCTTTGCCATCATCGGTGGCAGGGCCTTCTTGCCCTTAGGCAAACCCTTCAATACTCCTGAATCTCGTCGTTCCAGCAGAAGTTCGGTGGACGTCTTCGGAGTTTTGGGCGCTATGGCATGGAGGCGTCATATGATATCACGCTGTTATGCCGGCGACCTTTTCGTTATTCTTCGAATTTGTTCTGGGCCGACTCGTGCTTGTGGCAAGGTTTGGCTGCCCCTTCCAGCCCGTGCAGAAGACTATGGCGGGGTGGTCGCCGTGCGTATACACTTCTCTGGTCATCGGGTGACTGAAGAAGGTAATATCTACCAACAGGTTAAGCAGTCAATTCTTTAATGCAAACCATTTCCTTTATCTACACAGAGAAATGATAACAGAAAGCAAATCCAAGGCCGTCTTGTTGCAATCCATATTTGCTGCTCCACATCTACAAGTGCCTTACACTTCCTGCGTCTTTAGGGCCTGCGTTGTGTTAAGAGTAGCTCTTCGTCAACAAATTCTAAGTGTTCTCCTATGACCTAAATAAATGTTCCTCAACTTCTGCTGTGACTCACTTAGGCCCGATTCACATTGAAACCTGCAAGCCTCAAGCTTCTAAAATTAAGATTATAGACCCTTCGCAGACTTGTCCACCGTTTCAAACAGGTTTTAATATGAGCTTGATAATACACGTTGGACTTACTTTTCTCCATCATTTTTGTGTAACGATTGTAACGCCTGGCTTCTTTTTCGATGGCTTTACAGTCCAATTCGAGCCTTGGCCTCCATCAGCTTCTTCTTCCAGACGTCTCTCTGCTCCGCGGCTTCTTTCCAGTTTCTTGTGTGGAGCAGTTTTGCTGCATCGGCCTTAACATTGCCTTCCCACTTTGACCGTGGTTTGTCAACTGGTCTTTTGTCATCTAGTAGTAAATACACCAGGACTTTTTTTGGAATCCTTGTCCATTCTTTGGACATGACCGGCCCAACGTAAACGCATTGGCTTGGCATGTGTGAAACTTTACATTCTTTGTATAAATCATACAATTCGTGATTGTAGCGTATTCTCCATGCATTGCCTTCATGATTGCGCCGTAAATCCTTCAGAGAACCTTCCTCTCAAATATACCCATCTTGTCCGCGGATTTTTGGCAGATATACCCCGTTTATGACTAGGTTCAACCTGGGTTCAACCCAGTCATAAACGGATGTCGAGTTGAAACTGGGTCCACTCAACCCAACTCAGCTCTCCTACCTGGATCGAGTTGATATTTTACCTCATATACACAGGTTGAGTTGAAATTGGGTTGAAGTGACATTTGTCTTGTTTGTTTACTATCCGTGAAATGCGCATTCATCGTTAGTTTTGTGCTCGATGTTTTTTCTGGTACAAGAAAAATAAATTATTTCGTTCTGAATTATTACGTATCTGTAAATGAGAATTTCACACAAAAATTTGAGGTTATGTTTTGATATCAATTCAACTCTATTTCAACCCAAAGTGAACTCAACTCGACATCATATACGGTGGTCGAAATTTCAACTCAACCTCGACTCAACTTTTCAACTTAGTCATAAACGGGGTAATACTCCATGCTTCACATCCATACGTAGCTACTGTACGTATGATGGTTTTGTAGATTCTTAGTTTTGTTTTTCTGTGGATGGATGTCTCTGGATTTCATCACTGGCAGTTCTGTTTGCGGCGTTTATTCTTCGTTGTACGTCTATCGTTTCATCGTTGTCTTCGTTGACCGCAGATAGTTAAATTGGTTTACCCGTTCGAAGTTATGTTCCCCCAGGTGGTGCTGTGGTTTCTTCTTCTTCTTTCCACCCTTGACTGAATTAGAATCCTACTCTTGTCCGCATTTATTTGCTCCCTCTTCTAATTCCGTGAATATTTCTCTAAGGTATGACAACAAGGACAGCTGCCGGCAAGGCAGTTTATCTCGTCGGCATATCCTGCCAATTGTTTGGTTTGTTAAGCAGGGTTGCGTTCGCATCAATGTTTACTTTGCGAATTACTCCTTCTAGGCAGAGATTAAATAGCATGGGTTCTATTTGAGTGCTGATTGACTGGAAACGACTCCGTCAATTCTACTTGACTGTACACCTTGTATTTTCAATTGTCATTTTACTATCTTTAGGGGAAGGTTTAGGTCCAGCATTGTCGCATACGTTTGTTCCCTGTCGATGCTGTCGTATGCTTGTTTTAAGTCGATGTAAAGTTGATACACGTCCCATCATTTTCGGAGGGCTTGCTTTATTGAAAAAAGTTGATCCATTGTTGACCTATTTCTTTGGCTTGCTTTATTGAAAAAAGTTGATCCATTGTTGACCTATTTCTTCTGGATCCAGCTCGGTATTCACTTATTGCGCGGCTTCCAGTCTGGCCTTAATTATATTTGTCATATTATATATACTGTGCTTAAAAGAGATATGCCTCTATAGTTTTCGCAGCTAGCACTTACAATATCATTGGTGTTAAATACAGGCGCTTCCCTGGACTTTGTTGAGCATTGATGGGGAGGTATAAATTAAAAAATGACTTTAAAAAAGCGTAATATCAACCTTTCTTATCTTCATTAATTACATCCACTCAACTACTCCAATTTACTAAACGGTTTCGTTGCTACGATGCTATTCGTTACCCTTATGCATTCAATAACACAAACCAAGCAACAATAGCTGTATTAAAGACAGTAGAAGCTTGCAACTATAAGATTTAAAATACCTAAATGGTTTACGTTCCATGTTCGAATTTTATTTATATTTTATATGAATTTTTTAACTTAGTTCACAAAATTTAAATATAAATTATTTAACATTATTATAAACAGTTTTTTCTTTGTTTTAAGTTAATTGTTTGCCATTTCAAATTCTCTTAATACTTCCTCCTTATACTGTTCGATGCCACCTTCCATGGATGACACAGTTCCATTACCGCAAACCCAAAGCTCTTTGCAAACAACACGTATAAGCCGTTCGTCGTGAGATACAAGTATTATTCCACCCTAGAAAATTGATAGAAAATATTGTGTTGTCTTTATTAGTGACAATTTTTCTATAGATATTGGTTTTTAAATCCAAGAATTTGTTATTCAAAAAACACTCAACCAACTTCTGTTAATTTGATAGTTCAGTTAGAAAATAAATTAAACTACGCAATTAAAAGAGAAACTGAATAGAACATCCACCAATGTAGCAAAAAGTAATTTTTAAATAAAGAAAAAATAACTTACCTTGTAGTTGTTAATAGCTATTCCCAATGCTGCTATTGTCTCAATGTCTAAATGATTCGTAGGTTCATCAAGAACTATAAAGTTTGGACCGGCTGCAAATATATTTGCAATTTAATACAATTTACGAGTTTCAATCTGATTTTTCTAAATACCCATGCACATTTTCGCTAGAGCAACTCGTGACTTTTGACCCCCAGATAAGCTGCAAATTGGCTGTAATGCTAGGTTCCCAGTAACTCCAAAGCTACCGAGCTGTCTTCTGTACTCTTCCTCTGTTTTGCCGGGGAATAATTCTTCAAGAACGCCAACGCAATTTAAATGTAATTTTAAATTGTCTACGTGATGCTGGCCAAAATATCCTATGCGTAATCCTCGATGCATATTTATCGTGCCTGAAGTAGGTTGTAGTTGTCCGACAATTATTTTCAACAGTGTGGTTTTACCTGCACCATTTTCACCAACCTTAGGAAGAAGTTGTTTAAGTTAGTTTTAAGTTTAATTTACAAAATTAGGTTTAAGGGGAGGTTCTACTTTTGATCAAGCTGGTGTAAATACAACGCTGCCAAGGCTACTGGGCAAAAAAAAGAATTCGATCATAAACCCGCGCTCGATACGAGTATTCAGAATCACATTCGTCCAACATACGAAGCCCTTACAGATGAACCACTTTTGCAAAGATGCGTTGG
Source organism: Thereva unica (assembly GCA_949987705.1). Classification (NCBI taxonomy): domain Eukaryota; kingdom Metazoa; phylum Arthropoda; class Insecta; order Diptera; family Therevidae; genus Thereva; species Thereva unica. The sequence goes on along the minus strand of OX465282.1, from coordinate 122,138,374 downwards.
CGGAAACACTCAAAATGACATTGAGAGTCTCAAAGAATTTAGAAATTCGCGCCAAAACACAGCGGTATAAAAACGGTGGAGATTGCTGCTTACATGGCAGCGTGTATTTATAATGAGGGATACAGCTCTGCCATGAAAATTATCAACGTTATAGGCATTGGTGTCGGACTAAAAACCAAGTTTCTCGCGCAGACTATCGATACCGCAAGCATTGAGCAAGGAGAGGCGAACTTGAAACAGTTCCAGAAGGATTCGAAAACGACAACTGCTGATGGAGGAGAATGCGCTTTATGAAGCAGAGGAGGGAATTTTGTACGGGCCAGGGATAGCTGACTAATTGTAATTTGCAAAAGTTCGTCAGAAGTACGCGTTCAAAGGTTGAAACTCTCTCCTAACTTTGAAGCGATTTATCTCGGAACGTATGATTTAAGTGCGCGACGCGCTCTTGTGAAAAAACCACTTATCCAATCACTTTCAAATCAAGTGATATATTTAAACAAATGTACTAGCGGTGATTTGAACCTATTTTTATAGTCAAATACAATAATTAAATGATTGTTTAAGCCGATTTAAACAACAAATTTATGACGATTTTTCGTACCCTTTTTCAAAGTCGTGTAATTTCTCCAAAAACTACCAATTTCTTTAAAATTAGGTTCAAATTGTCGAAAATTTGTTTATTTAACATAAAAGATTAGTTAACTCTGCTTCAGAAAAGTTGCCCACCCTGGAAGGCGCGTCGCCCATGTGGAAACGCAGCGTGCATGGCTTCGCGGATCTGTGGCTGGAGCCACCATTTTGTTTTTGTATTCAATAAAAATTTTTTTTAATGTACTTTAAATATTACTAACAGCACAGAAAAAACCGCTTGTTATTATTATTGTTCTAACACCTCTAAAAGAAATATTTAAAAAGACCTATTGTTCGGGGCCTCAAAGTAGAACCTCCCCTTAAGAATTTAACAGTAAGGGCTTTGCCCTGTACCTCAACCGCTTTCTACAAAAATAGCTCTTGTACTTACTATGCAGATTCTCGATTCAGAGTTAGCCGAAAGGCAAACATTTGTAAATACACGATGTTTATCGTTGTAAGAGAATGTGACATCATTTAATGCTAAAACTGGCGGATTAAGAGACTCTACATCTGGGAACTTAAGCTTCACATCGATTTCCTTTTCAATGGCCTTCAATTCTGGCCTAAATAGAACAAGAAATTGTAATAAATCGCAAAAATATATCTTGTTACAATAATAACACTTACAGTTTCTCGAGAAGTTTTATTTTAGATTGCACACTTGCTGCTCGATTTGCGTTAGCTCGGAAACGATCAATGAATAATTGTATATGGGCTCTGTATGCCATTTGAGCTTCATATTCTCGCCTTTGTGCCTTCATTTTCTCATTTCGTACTTTATCAAATATTTCATAATTACCCCTAAGTTTGTGTTTAGATTTAGAAAAATATATTTTTTCTATAATAGTACAAAGTTACTTACTTATATGTGTCTAATCTTTGAGAATGTAAGTGAATGATATCAGTAGGAACAGTGTCCAAGAAATTACGATCGTGAGATACTACCAATAATGTTGTTGGCCAATTTTGTAAATAATTTTCTAGCCAAATAATAGCTTTCATATCCAACATGTTTGTCGGTTCATCAAGTAGCAAAAGATCTGGCTTTGAAAACAAAGCTCTGGCCAATGCTAAACGCATTCTCCAACCACCCGAAAATGATTTAGTTGGTTTGCTTTGTTTTTCTGTAGTAAATCCTAAACCTTTTAATATAATTGATGCTCGAGCAACCGCTTTATCAGCTTCAATATTTTGCAATTTAGCATAAACTTCACTTAGTTCGTCACTAATGTTCATATTGGAAACGCCCTCATTGAGTAAGGTTACTAGTTCTTTTTCTTTTGCTAATAATCTTGTCCTTTCAATATCACATTCTAAAACGCTATCTATTGCTGCTGTATCATCACCAACAACTTCTTGCTCTACATGTAAAACGGTAATATGACTTGGAATTCTTAATTGTTTCTCAGATATCATCCGGAGTAAGGTGGTTTTTCCTAAACCATTTCTACCAACCAATCCGTATCTTTTACCAAAACTGAGTACCATATCGGCATTTTGTAGCAATATTCTTAAAATTATTATAACGATAATAAAGTTAATTATGATATGATAAAATAAAAACCATACTTTTCTCCAAATGCAACGTCGAAATTCTCAATACGGATATCCATGCTACGATTGAGCCCCTTACTTTCTAGCTTGCTATCTTTTTTACTTGTAACTTGTGAGGCTGTTGCTGTTTGCAATTGAGGCATCACAATACCGGGCTTAGGGCCATCTTGTCGCTTCTCTAGCTTCTGCTGTAGTTTTGCTTCAGCTTTTTCAAGCTTTTTTGAATCAACTTTCTGTGGAATAACATTTATTTTTTAGTAAATAGAAACGTTACAGTAAAAATGATGTGTCTACTTACATTTGTTGATTCCTTACTAATTACCCATATACTTCTCATGTCAGTGTCATTATTCTCCATTTCTGCAGCCATTTGAGCAATGTTAATTGGAGCACTTAACATTTTTTGTACTTCTGATCTTTTTGGTTTCATTATTTTAAATAATTGTTCACAGATTTCCCTACGATGGAATAGATTAAGTTTCTGGCAAGACTAACTGAATTTAATCTTACCTGACATTGTTCTCGGTTTTGTCAATACTTATCTCTTGCAATATATCACCAACGGCATCGTATATATCATCACAGGATTTAAAATCATCGACATCTCCGCAAAGAACTCCTTTAATGACAGGATAATGTTTTATTAGGAAATGATAATATCAATTTAAAACAAATTGTTCTTTCGATTGGCCAGTAATAGCACCAAATCATTGCTAGATAAAAATAATTCACATAGTTGAGGATGTACTGGAGATTACAGGTCCAACAACGTGTATGCTTGTGTATAGGTAGCCCTAATAAGGCATCCTGCCGGCTAAACTGGTTAATAATAGGGTACCAAACTTCCGCTTAGGTGGGGTCGGTGCATCTCCTTGTTCACCGGGTAGTCTGGCACCGTTGGCGTCACAGCTTTTGTCGGCTGGTTAGTGGGATTCACTTGTTTCAGGAGGCATAACATTCCAACAAGACTGTCTCTCGCTAGCCCTGACGGTTGTGACTCATCCGGCTTTTAAAAAATGGATACACTCATATAACACCCAGTCCAGCAGTGCAAACGCGAGGCTCACTGCCTTCTCCTTCTGCATCCACCAGACTAACCTTAACCTTTCCTATTCTTTTTCTATTTTCAGGTCAAGCTTACTACTAGACATTGCACCATGAGTTTAACGACATGGCGGTCTAGTGGTACAAAGGGTGATTCCTGAGCTTGATCATGCCACATAAAAAAAAATACTAAGTTTGATCTCAGATGTTTTTTCTTCAACTTATACACGAACTTTGCTGTTTCCATTCGGATGATCTGGTCCAATGTTAATTGGCCCGCGAGCCGGTAAACTTCTTTAGTGGCTGTACTCCATAAAAGTCCATATTGTTCTTTCAGCGCCCTGTTTAACAGTATTTTTACATCTGTGCACACTCGTTGAGATCACTACGACCAGTTAAGGATACTAAATTGATCGACGCGATAATGCGTGAAGCATTCGATGGACGACTCGGAGTTCAATACGACGACAACAACTTCGTAACCGACTTAATGTTCGCCGACAATAGCGCCGTCTTCGCCGGCACGGATGCCGAAGCAACGGACATCTTATACGACATTTCCCACATCGCCCAGTCATACGGGTTAAAAATCAATGCAGAGAAGACCAAAGTGCTCACAACGGACGGATCGAGGGCCAGTGTTCACCTCGATGGAACCCTAATCGAACAGGTTTCGAGATTCAAATATTTGGGATCATTGGTTGAGGAAACGAAAGTAGCATCGACGTCCGACGTTCACAGCCGCATCGGCCAGGCAACAGCAACATTCGCCTCGCTCAAGTGGTGCATATGGAAACAAACAAATATTTCCATCAAAACAAAAGTACGCCTTTACCGAACGTTGATCCTTCCAATTCTTCTTTATGGATCTGAAACGTGGACACTGCTCAAACTGGACGTTAAGAAGCTCGAGGTCTTCCAAATGCGATGCTTGAGGCCGATCCTCGTTGTCTCACTACGTGATCGCCTTCGAAACGAGACAGTCAGACAAAGATGTGATCAGCAGGCACTGATCGAAGAAGAAATGCAAAAGCGTCGACTACGGTGGTTTGGACATGTTTGCCGAATGGATGATGACCGCTTGCCACGTAAACTTCTCTGGCGAGACCGTCCTACAGGCTGGAGAATCCAACGATCGGCACCGAAGAAAACCTGGCTGAAGAATTTCGAGAGTGACCTAAAGAATCAACGGTTATTAATTACCGCGGCTCGAGACGTCGCCAAAAACCGGCAAGAGTGGGAACGAATCGTGAATAGAGTTCGATACGACAGCAGCGTATTCGTTGCAGGGATGTCCCGCTTGGACCGCGCCAGCTAACAGATCAAAGAAGGATACTAAATCGAAACCTAGATAGGATATGCGCATTTGAGGATTTTTCCTATATGTTTCCTCCAGTTCAGTTTATCATCAATTAAAAGTCCTAGGTAGACAGGTTTAGTTGCCCTAGCTATATTTTCTTCGCCTATCTTGACCGTAATTCTGATATCTGCCTTATTTTTCTGATGGAATATCATGTACTTATTCTTTTCTTCATTTATCTTTAATTTATTTCCATCCATCCACTCCTTCCAGATGCTCAGGTCACAGCTTATGCTATTTTCTAACTCTTCCACGGTTTTAGCTCGATATATCAGTTTGGTATCATCTGTAAATATTTGGTATTCTTCACTGAGCCTTGAGTATTTGAAGTTATTGATGTAAAGCTAATACAGAAGTGGTCCTAATATGGACCCTTGAGGATCTCCAGTTGTGAGCACTTGTTGATCACTCAAGACACCATTAATTCTAGTTGACATGTGCCTCCCAGTGAGATAGCTCCTCAGCAGATCATTCGCCGAGCCCCTTATTCCACGGTTGTAGAGGGTACTTAGTAGGACGTCATGGTGCACTGTGTCAAATGCCTTTTTAAGATCGATGAATACAGCCCCTGCATAGCCCCATATCAAGAAAACTGTTTATTTTAGGATTTCCGGAGTAGCGCGTTCAGCGCTGCAGCATTCTTGAAAACCGAACTGCTTACTGTCTCGACCCCCATTTTTAGCGATAATTTTTCTTATTCTTTTCTCAAAGATTTTTTCATAAATTTTTTCCATGTTACTTATTAGTGCTATGGGCCTGTAATTATTTATGTCAGCCGAGTCTCCTCCTTTCAGAATAGGTAATACAATCGTATCCTTGAGGCAGCTAGAGAAAGTGCCACTACTCATTGCCTCATTTATAAGTTTAGAGAAGGGTTTCTTAATAATGTCTATAACATCAACTATGTCTTCAGCGGAGATTCCATCCTTTCCAGGAGTTGCATTCTTTTTTAAATTCAGGGCAACACGTTCTATCTCATCCATGCTGGTAGGAGTCATGAAGATTAAGTTGGTCGCCATTGGTGTATCTACAAGAAGCCTGGTAGGTATACCCGCCTGGATAGACTTACTAATTCCATTGAAGTAGGTGTTGAAGCAAGCTGCAATGTCACCCCCACTCTCAATTGACTTGCCGTTTACTATGATTTTCTGTATATCACTTTTCGATTTCGTTACTTGCTTGTTAATTATAAAAAAAGGATGCAAATAAAACACAAAGGCTTGCAGTTTTAAAGATAGAGAAATCTGGAGGAAGAGACTACGAGATCATACAATAATGGATTTCATCCAGGTGAATAAACCTTATATATACTACGTCACGTCGTAATATGAGTAATTGACAACTTGTTTCCTCAATCTAAACAAGTGCAAATCTGTTCTTCCGCTAAGGATTAAATATATGGATTTTAATGTTTAACAGGTTTCATTTGATACGTTCTGATGATATTATAAGAGAAAGACGAAGCACTTTGATACTTTTAAGAATAGGTCAGACTATGTGGGAGTTGAAGAAGAATATGTTAAATTTATATTAAATTATAATTGATGGGTTTGTAACCATGGATCCACAATCGTTTTGAAAAGGTTGGGCTTTTCACAATTTTTGTACGAGCAGGAATCGAAGGAAACATCCTTGATACACAAAAATTTTGGAATAAAAATGATTTTGTGTATATTTCCCTGGTTTAGCACCTAAAAATTCTATGCTAAACACAAAACAATCCTTCTTCCACAAAATTGCTAAAACAAATAATTCCGCATGAAATTTCCCCACAAGTCTGGAAAAAGCATATGTCCTTATTACATCGCAACTAGTTTTGGGAAGCACACGTGCGAAACATTTAACAATTACACAATATTACCCCTTCAATGAAATAAAACCACGTAACATAAAGAATTCAATCTAACATTACAAAACCTTTCAGTTTCGAAACAAATATCAAATGGGCTGGTTACCACCAATTAAAAAAAAACTTTGCCCAAAAATTAATTTCAAGCACGACACAGCTTCCTCAAACACATCAAGCTTAAAAACAATTTTTTGTCCGGAGTAATTACCGGTTAAAGTAATAAAAGTTTTGAATACCTTGTACATAATCAATAACATTTTCATCGATAGAAGGAAATTCCCGTTTTAATATATCCAGATATTCGCCCATAACCAAGAAAAATAGCAAAACTCTTCACGGTCCACGAATGAATTTTACTAAAATTTGACTGACTTTTTAAAAGGATCTTGTTCTTTATAGGAAGCGTGCAGGTTACAGCCATGTAAGTATTTATAAGGTAAATCATGCGCGGGCCAGCTTTTTATAAAAAAATATGTAATTCACGTTTATTGCGATGGGCAAAACTCTTTCTTAAATTTTCTTTGCTGGTCACGGGGCGGTAGCCACAATCAAGCGGGCGGAATGTCAAAAAGAACGGTGCTAATTTCTCCTCTACCTTTTCGCTCGATTTATGGCTAGTTCTGAGAAAACTTTTCGCAGGCGGCGAAAAGGTGGGGAAGAGAGGCGAGAAAGAAGAAAGGCCAAATTCGAGTCGATCTTCGTGAGCGTAGTCACAATTATTACGAAACTTTAAGATTCTTCACAAAAAAATCCTGAACACTCAACCTACAGCCCACCGGTGGCCCGGCTCTTCGAACATTTACTCGAATGGGCCATACGCCAATCCGGCCCTGCCTGGGGCAGGCATTAAGTTTCCATTCAACTAATTCGAAAAATTCTTCTTTAACCGACTGCATTCGGCTGACTGTTTCAGGCGCTATCGTGTGTGTGTCCTATTTTTGGACCGGGCACAATGGAATGCTAGTATTAGAGTGTCGCCACAACAATGCGTTCGTGTATGGGGCCGTTACAATTGTGGGGCTAGTCGCTCACAGGAATAACGCCGGGATATATTTATAATCGTTTTTTATTACCAATATAAATATTTATAAAGTAGTTGTTAACAGTAAGGCTACTAACTTAGAACTAACTTAAAATTATGACAATTCCTTAAAGTTAAAATAATAAATTAACCTACGCCTACTGACTAAAACCTTTGGGATTCGCCGCATATAAGTTCAGTGTTTTCGCCGTGGTTTGTGTACAGCGGTTTGTGTCTATATGTTTGACATGTGGATGTCGCGGTGAACGCATCGTAGTCGCCACACTACTCCCCTTCCAGCGACATCGTCACTAATCGTTGGGTGTTGCGAAACTTACTTTCTTTTTCCTAACGGCTGGCCCTTCGTATGTTCTTGGCCTAGGTGTTGATGTCGTATTATCTTCATTTGTTATATCTTGTAATATTGCTGGTTTCAGTCGGTCTATTGAAACATTGATATGTTTGCCATTCATGTCTATTGTATAGTAAGCGTCGCTATCTCGCTTGATCACTTGATGAGGTCCGGTGTAAGGCTGGTCAAGTGGCTTCTTTGTACCATCAACTCTCATAAACACATGTGTGCAAGTGGCGAGGTTCTTGTGTATGAATATCCTTGGCTTGTTGTGGTGTGCCGTTTCACGTGGACGCAGTTCCCTCATACGTTCTCTTAAGCCTCATTTTACACGATGAAACACGAAACAAAAAGTTTCCTTCAACCTTGCTGAGTTTGAAGGGCAGAAACGAGAGAGGGCTTGGGGGAGGATGTGTTTCTTCAAGCCCTCTCTCATCCCTCTCCATCAAACCGAGCAAGCTTACAGGAAACTTTTTGTTTCGTGTTTCATCGTGTAAAATGAGGCTAACGCTTCTTTGAAAATTGTTTGGTCCGCTTGGAAATTGTCTTGCATGAAGAACTCCCCAGGTATCCGCAATGTCGTACCGAAAACTAGTTCAGCGCTGGATGAGCCAATGTCGTCCTTCAAACAGTTCCTTAATCCCAGCATTACGACAGGTAGCACTTGTACCCAGTCTTCGTTTTCGTGGCATTTGATGGCTGCCTTGAGTGATCGATGCCATCGTTCTATCATACCGTTCGCTTGGGGATGATATGCTGTAGTGCGTTTCCTATGACTGCCAATCATTCTGGCAAATGCCTCGAAAATTTGAGAGTCGAACTGTGTGCCTCTGTCAGTTGTTATTACTGCTGGTGTACCATATCTCGCTATCCAAGTTTCAAAGATTGCATCAACAACCGTTTGTGCTGTGATGTCTTTTATTGGAATTGCTTCCGGCCACCGTGTAAAGCGGTCAATCATGGTTAAACAGTACCTGTATCCGCGTACTTCCCTCATTGGACCTACAATGTCGATGTGTATATGCTGAAAACGTTCATCCGGCATATCGATGTGTTCTGGTCGACGCTTCGTGTGTCTACTAATCTTTGAGCGTTGGCACGGTAAGCAAGTTCGTGCCCATTCCGTAATGTCTTTATTCATTCGTGGCCAAATAAACTTCTTCGCTATAGCTTTTCGTGTTGTTTTCCCGCTACCGTGGGCGGTATTATGCATATTATCGAAAATTCTCTTTCTCAATGTTATTGGAATATAAGGTCTTATCGCATCAGTTGATACATCGCAATATACGACCGTATCAGTACCTGTTAAACGTAACCTCTTGAATTTTATCGCTCCCGGCTGTTCGATTAATTGCTTCATTTCTTGGTCTTTCTCTTGTTCAATTGCAATCTCCTCAGTTGTGACGCAGACTGGTAGTTCAATATCATTTATTCGTGATAACGTGTCTGCAACGTCGTTCTCGTTACCGGCGATGTGTCGAATGTCCGTTGTGTATTGACTAATCAAATCAAGTTGCCTTTGTTGTCTTGGAGATGCCTTTGAAGCTTTTTGGTTAAAAGCATAGGCCAACGGTTTATGGTCTGTAAAGATCGTGGTACCTCGTCCTTCGATCATGTGCTTGAAAAATTTTATCGCTAAAAAAATCGCGAGTAGTTCCTTGTCGTAAGCGCTGTACTTTGATTGAGTTTCTGTAATTTTCTTTGAAAAAAAATCCCAGTGGCTGTTTTTCACCACCTATTTCTTGCTCCAGAACTGCTCCTATAGCGGTGTCAGATGCGTCAGTGGTCAAGTACAGTTGGGTTCCCTCCGCAGGATGAGCTATGAGAGTGGCTCTCGCTAGGGTATCCTTGCACGTACTGAATGCTTCGTCTGCTTCCGTATTCCATTCGACCGGTCTCTTGTCCCTCTTTTTCGCTCCAGTAGTTAAGGCATGCAGCGGTGCCTGTATTCTTGCAGCGTCCTTAATGCACCTTCTATAAAAATTGATCATTCCCAAAAACCTCCGTAATTCCATTATGTTGTTAGGTTTTGGGAATTCGAGAATAGCGCGTACTCGGTGTTCGAGTGGTCTGATGCCTTCGCCGGTCACTTCGTATCCTAGGTATTCAACCTTGTCTTGACCCCAGTGGCATTTGCTAAGTTTGATCGTAAGTCCAAACTCCTTCAACCTCTCGATGACTTGTCCCACGTGCTCTAAGTGTTCTTTCCGCGAACGTGATGCAATAATGATATCATCTACGTAACAAAAACAAAAGTCCAGGCCCCTTAGTGCGTTGTCGATAAACCTCTGGAACGATTGCGCAGCATTCGTTAGTCCGAAAGGCATCACATTGAACTCGTATAGTCCAAATGGTGTGATTAATGCCGTCTTTTCGCGGTCCTCCGGTGCCATGGGAATTTGGAAGTAAGCAGGGATCGTAAATAACTGTTATATTTGTATTTTTGACTTAAAAAATCAAATAGTAAATGTTGTCTGATCTGCATAAAATTTATACTGGATACTCAGAGTAGCGAGTTCTACGCGGTGGTGGGGTTACTTTTAAATTGTAGACTTTTATTATAAAAGTCAAGTTTAATAGTTAAAATTAATTTAAATTTTTTAAATAAACAATAACAGTTATATTTAACTAAAAAAGTTTTAGGTCATTAAAAACTCTTATTTTTGTTTTTTATTTTTAAAGTCTTCCAAAACTCTTATGGGAAGACTTTTATTTTTAAAATCAAAAATAACTGTTAAAAAAGACTGTCTTGCATAAAAGTCTGTCTAAGATTTTTATTTTTCCAATTTTTTCTATAAAAGTCTTTGAAGACTTTTATTTTTAAAATATAAAAATAAAAGTCTTTTGCTGAAAACAGATAAATAGTCCATTCAAACCGTTAAGAAAATCGAACCCTAAGGGTTTTTGGGGTCGCTGATCACGAAAATCGGGGTCCTGCGGTCCTAAAACATGGGCGTCACCCTTAAAAATGCAAAAAAACACCCCTTTCTAGGGGTTTTTCGCGATTATTTCGATAATAATGAAAACTAATGCAATGAAATACACTTTTTTTAATATTTATTTGCGAAGGTGGTTGATTTGTACTAAATCAACGCGAACTTTATGATAAGGGGTGATCCTAAAGGGTTGAAACCCCCCCTAAATCGGCTACAAATAGAAACTAGTTGAGATGTGGGTTCGACCCTTTCGGTCCCCACGATCAACTCAAGGGGGTGAAATAGGGTCAACTCAAAACCGCTGGAGCTATAAGGCTGAAATTTTGACAGTGCATCCCTATAATGACGTAGCCATCCACTTAGAAGCGATTTTTCGAAATTCATCCCCTATAGGGGTGAAATGGGGTTTTTCCAAACCGCTGGAGCTATAGGGCTGAAATTTTGACAGTGCATCCCTTTAATGACGTGGACATCCACTAAGAAGCGATTTTTCGAAATTCATCCCCTAAAGGGGTGAAATGGGGTTTTTCCAAACCGCAGGAGCTATAGGGCTGAAATTTTGACAGTGCATACCTTTAATGACGTGGACATCCACTAAGAAGCGATTTTTCGAAATTCATCCCCTAAAGGGGTGAAATGGGGTTTTTCCAAACCGCAGGAGCTATAGGGCTGAAATTTTGACAGTGCATCCCTTTAATGACGTGGACATCCACTAAGAAGCGATTTTTCGAAATTCATCCCCTAAAGGGGTGAAATGGGGTTTATCCAAACCGTTAAAGCTATAGGGCTGAAATTTTGACAGTGCATCCCTATAATGACGTGGACATCCACTAAGAAGCGATTTTTCGAAATTCATCCCCTAAAGGGGTGAAATGGGGTTTTTCCAAACCGCTGGAGCTATAGGGCTGAAATTTTGACAGTGCATCCCTATAATGACGTAGACATTCACTTGGAAGCGATTTTTCGAAATTCATCCCCTAAGGGGCTCAAATGCGGTTTATCCAAACCGTTGGAGCTACAGGGCTGAAATTTTGACAGTGCAGCCCTATAATGGCGTGGACATCCACTATAAAGCGATTTTTCGAAATTCATCCCCTAAGGGGGTGAAATGGGGTTTATCCAAACCGCTGGAACTATAGGGTTGAAATTTTGACAGTGCATCCCTTTAATGACGTGGACATCCACTAAGAAGCGATTTTTCGAAATTCATCCCCTAAAGGGGTGAAATGGGGTTTTTCCAAACCGCTGGAGCTATAGGGCTGAAATTTTGACAGTGCATCCCTTTAATGACGTGGACATCCACTAAGAAGCGATTTTTCGAAATTCATCCCCTAAAGGGGTGAAATGGGGTTTTTCCAAACCGCTGGAGCTATAGGGCTGAAATTTTGACAGTGCATCCCTTTAATGACGTGGACATCCACTAAGAAGCGATTTTTTGAAATTTATCCCCTAAGAGGGTTAAATGGGGTAACCCAAACCGCTGGAGCTGAAGGGCTTTAATTTTGACAGTGCATCTCTATAATGACGTGGACATTGGAGTGGAGTGAAATGGGGTTACCAAACTACTAATTTAAGTAGAAATTAAACAGGGAGCCAAAAAATTCAAAAATATAAAATCAGCCGCACCAATTTATCCACCTAATAAATCATTTTTTACATAGTTTTAGTTAGAATTTCTATAGCCTGATCAACGTGCTAGGCTTTAAGCACAATATCACATTTTTTTTATAGTGTAATTTTCGAACTACGATAGCTATTTTATTTGTTTTCAGCAAAAGACTGACCTGCCTAAATGTCATTGTAAAAAAACGGAACACCCCATTATTCAGAAGTAACTCAAATACATTAGGGTACATATTTCCAATTATTGTGTGATTGTTGTTTTTATCCTGCATTTTGACTTTATTTAAAAATTCCACGAAAAGAAATATTTCTCCATGTATTTTTTATTTTGCTTCGGTTTAGGGGTGGTTTAACCCCTTTAAAAAAGGGTTTAAAGTGAAATTTTCCAAATGTTTCAATGAATAAAAATGGAAAATAAAATTTTAATGCAAAACAATAAATGTCAATTTTTTTCAATTACAATTTTAATGCAGGGGTAGTTTCACCCCCTTAAGGGGTTAAAATAATAAATTTATGGCTGATAATACCTTTTGAACCAAATTTCAAGCAAAAAGCAAAAAACAAAAAAAATTTCTAATTTTTTTATATAAAGTTGATTTTTATAATTGTGGGGGTAGTTTTAACCCCTTAAGGGTTGAAAATAATTTAGTTTTGCCTGACAGTACGCCCACAATCGTATTTGAAGCATATACTTGAAGAAAAAATTTTTTACAATTTTTTCTATTTGTAGCCGATTTAGGGGTGGTTTCAACCCTTTAGGATAACCCCTTATCATAAAATTCGCGTTGATTTAGTACAAATCAACCACCTTCGCAAATAAATATTAAAAAAAGTGTATTTCATTGCATTAGTTTTCATTATTATCGAAATAATCGCGAAAAACCCCTAAAAAGGGGTGTGTTTTTGCATTTTTAAGGGTGACGCCCAAGTTTTAGGACCGCAGGACCCCGATTTTTGTGATCAGCGACCCCAAAAACCCTTGGGGTTCGATTTTCTTAACGGTTTGAATGGACTATTTATCTGTTTTCAGCAAAAGACTTTTATTTTTATATTTTAAAAATAAAAGTCTTCAAAGACTTTTATAGAAAAAACTGGAAAAATAAAAATCTTAGAAAGACTTTTATGCAAGACCGAAAAAAATAAAAGTCTTTTTTAACAGTTATTTTTGATTTTAAAAATAAAAGTCAATTTTAATTGTTATTTCGAACAAAAAAAGAAAAAAATCTTTAATAACAATTTTAAAAGATTTAAAACAATACTAGTCAAAGATAATAGTTAAAAATAACTGTTGTGTATGTGGGGAAGGAGATTATTGTTCTAAAATAAAACACCGAATTCTTACAACTTAACTTTTTAATGTCTGATGCTTATGGATGGTACTTGACAACTGAACTTCAACTCAACTATTCTTCTTCACCTCACGCCTTTCGGTATTGCCACCCCAACACCCTCCGTTCGAGCTATATTATTTATATAATATATATTCCGTTAATTTTTCAGGTAACTTTCCTACTCGAGAGGACCTGCGTACTGGTGGCCCTTGTGACACTTCTTGCTGAGCCGGAAATGTTTGATTCCTATCGGTTTCCAAATCGTCTGTTGATAATTGGGGTTCTGGTCCAGATGACAATGATGGTGGTAGGGTTGCTTGAGTATTATCATCGCTATGTTCCGAGGTACCTATTGAGCTGTCTCTATCGGAGTCCATGGCCAAAAAGGTATTCCATAAGACAGCATTTCCTTGTGAAAACTTCCTCTTATACCTAGGTCGCAAGTGGTTCACATGAATCCTAACTAATTTTCCCTTCTCCAGTAGGACATTATACATTACATTGCCAATCCTCTCTATAATTGAACCTGGCTCCCATTTAAATCCATTAACATAATATGTCTTTGCGTATATTAAATCCCCTAGTTTGAAGACTCTTTCCTTTGCTCCATGCTTTAAATTGTATTTCAAATTTTGTTTTTGATTTGTTTCTGTAGGAACAGGCACACTTTCTTTCAATAAATCAAATTCTATTCTGATCTTTCTTCCCATTAGTAATTCGGCAGGAGATTTGTTGTTATATGTCGAACTATTTGGTGTTGCCCTATACTTCTGTAGAAACAGTGATAGGTTTTCTCTGACTGTTCCTTCCCCTTCCAATTTTTTTAAAGATCTTTTAAAAGTATCCACAAATCTTTCCACTTGCCCATTTGACATTGGGTGGTATGGACTGGTTAAGATATGTTTGATGCCACTGGCTTTGCAAAAATTGCTGAATGATGCTGCTGTAAATTGAGTTCCGTTGTCGGAGACTACTTGTGCTGGATATCCGAATCTTGCAAATATATCTCTGAGGATGTCGATTGTTGCAGTTGCTGTTATCGATTTAGTTGGAACTACTTCAAGCCATTTTGAGTGTGCATCTACCAATAGTAAGAAATAATTTCCAAAAATTGGACCGGCATAGTCTATATGCAGTCGATACCAAGGTTCAGATGGAATCGGCCAGGAGTGTAATGTTGTCTTAGTTGCGGTTTTTGCTGCTGCTGCACATTTCGAACATTGTCGGACTAGATTTTCCACCTGACTATCTATGTTAGGCCAATATATATAACTTCGAACCAGTGCTTTCATCCTGCCAATCCCCGGATGATGCTTGTGAAATTGTTTTAGTAATCGACCTTGAAAAATCCTAGGTATAACTATTCTCTCTCCCAAGAATAAACAATTTTTTATTATCGACAAGGATTCTCTACGAGTATAAAATTGTTTTATAGATGAATCTTTTGTTTCATCGTAGTTCTTCCAATTATTTAATACTTGATTCATAACATTTTGTAAAAGAGAATCCTTTCTTGTTTCTGCGACTATCATTTGAAAAGTAATGGGTAGTGCGTTGACTGAATAATTTACGATTTGTTGTTCTGCTTCAATGGATGCTATTACGAAGTCCTCCTCTTGCGCAGTATTTTTGTGAATTAACCTTGATAAAACGTCTGCGTACCCAAATGATTTTGTTGATATGAACTGCATTTTAAAATCGTACGCCATTAAAGTTACTGCCCATCTTTGCAATCGGTTCGCTGAATGTGCTGCGATGCCTTTTTTACTTCCAAAAATTGCGAGCAGTGGCTTGTGATCGGTTTGTAAAATGAATTTCCGTCCAAAAATCATCTTATGAAACTTTTTTACTGCGAAAATAAGAGCCAGTGCTTCTTTCTCTATCTGAGAATAAGATTTTTCAGGCGGTTGGAGTGACCTTGAAGCATGGAAAACAGGTTTAACTTGTCCATCAGAAAATCTGTGCATGATGATGGCACCTAACCCATGATTGCTAGCGTCTGCTGCTACAATAATTTCTTTTGTTGGGTCATAATGAGCTAGCAACAAATCTGATGTAATTGTTTCTTTCAATTTATTGAAACTATTTTGCTGATGTTTTGTCCAAATGTATTCAGCGTCTTTCTTTAAAAGTTGATCTAACGGCCCTCTTAAGTTATTCATATTAGGTACAAATTTAGCATAGAAATTTACTGCACCTAAAAACGATCTTAACTCTGTCAAATTTTTAGGCTCTGGAAAGTTAGAAATCGCCTTTGTACGCTCAGGATCTACTTTGATACCTTCTTTGTTTACTATTAACCCTAAATATTTAATTTCTGGTAGGGCGAAACGACATTTCTCCAGTTTTATATGCAGCCCTGCTTCTGAGATTCGTTCTAAAACTTTGATCAGATTCTCATCATGATCCTTTTTAGTTTTTCCTTTTATAAACAAGTCGTCAATATAACATATTACTCCGGCTAGCCCTGATGTTATTTGATCCATCATTTGCTGAAATTGTGCTGGGGCCACTTTAATTCCAAAGGGTAAGCGATTGTATTGAAATAGGCCCATGTGGGTGTTGATAGTGAGTAATTTTTTGCTGTCCTCTTCCACTCTTATTTGAAGAAAAGCATCCGAAAGATCGATATGACTAATAACTTTTGCGTCAGCCATATTTGCAAAAATGTCATCTGGATTAGGAAGCGGATATTGGTGAGGTTCTAGACAATCATTCAACCCTGTAGAATAATCTCCACAAATCCGAATTTTTCCATTTGCCTTCCTAACAACTACTATTGGTGCAGCCCACTGAGAATATGTAACTGGCGTTATTATACCATTATTTGCCAGCCTTTCTAATTCTTTTTCTACTGTTGACTGCATTCCGTATGCTACAGGCCTTTTTGCTTTAAATATTGGCGTGCAATCTTGCTTCAGATTTAGCTTAGCTTTGCCATTTTTATAGCATCCTAATGAATTGTCCCCTATCTTTGGAAATTTATTCATGATGAATGAAGCATAGCTTGTATGTGCACCGCTTGGATTTTCCGCATGCACTTTTACTTTGATTTCTTTGCAGAATTTGCTAACTGGAATGTCCCATAATCCAAAACTTTCTATTAAATCGTTGCCAAAGACGTTAAGACCTTCAATTTCTGATACTGTACATGTCTCTATATGTGTCTGCTCTTTAAATTGTATCTCAGCTTCAAATTCCCATAAAAGTTTCAGCTTGTCTCCTGTTGCTGATTCCGGATCATGTGATGGAGTTCTTGGCTGAATGTTTTTTATTTTCTTGAAAATGCTGGGTGAAATAATAGTTATATCTGCTGCTGAGTCATATAACAAATCTACTTCTGTACCATTTATCTTGATTGTTATAAATTTTCTCCTTTTTTTCACATTGATTTCGTTTACAAACACTGTTGAAACTCTATTTCCCTTATAGGTATTTCTGATTTTTGGGTTTGCTAAAACTTTTGTGTTATTTTTCTTCTTCTGCACTGCTGGTGTGTTACAGTATTCTTCTTTATGTCCTATGCCTTGGCACATTTTACACTTATGATTTGCGAAGGTGCATTCTTTTGCTAAGTGCATTGCACCACAATACCAACAAGGAGTTAGTGGTATTTTTCCTTTGTTCCATTTTTGATAATTTGGTTGATGCTTCTTTTTATCTCGGTTATGTTTAAATTCTACCTTATTTACTTCCAGTTTTGAGTTTCCAACCATGACTGTATCTGTTTTTAAATTAATCAGACGAATACATTCGTTTGATAAGGATTCCAGTGAGATATTGTCTTTCTCAGCGTCTATTTTAGCTAGTAGTCTTGTTCTAATATCTACATCATTAGACGACTTCAACCCCATGACAAATACTAAGCATTTAAATTGTTCCGCAGTGATTTCTCCTAATTTGAAATCTTCACATTGTCTGTTCACACTAGCGGTGTATGTAATGTAATCCGTATCAGATTCTTTTGTGGTTTGTAAACACTGATAACGCATATTGAAAAGCGATTTTTGCCTACTGAAAAGTTTTTTCAATTTCACAACATTCTCTTGAAATGAATATTCGTTAGGCTTTTTCGGTAATAAGTAATTGACATATTTGTCATGTTCACTTGTTCCCAATTTTCTTAACATCAACCTTGTTTTTTGATTTTCATCCAAATTTTGGGCGTCAGACTTAAAAAAATCCTCATAACGGGCAAACCAGGCGTCGAATGTGCTACTGTTATCCGGGTCATATGAAAACTCCGCAATGCTTGTAGACAGCGCCTCCAATGAAAACTCTACACCATCTCTTTTCCCTTTCATTGCTCCTATCAACCCCAACATTTGCTCGTGTTGTAATTGTTGTTGTTTCCGCATTTGCTCTAGAATCTTCGAGAGATCCTCCATTTTGTGCAGCGGTTGTAAAAAAAAAAACCCGAGAAAGAGAAAAAAATAATGAAAACTGTTTTTTTTTTTTAAATTAATTTCCTGTTTGACTGTGTATGCTGGCCAAATCCAGAAATACTTTTTTAATTCCTCAGCTACCAATGTCCTCGTCGCCACTGTTGTGTATGTGGGGAAGGAGATTATTGTTCTAAAATAAAACACCGAATTCTTACAACTTAACTTTTTAATGTCTGATGCTTATGGATGGTACTTGACAACTGAACTTCAACTCAACTATTCTTCTTCACCTCACGCCTTTCGGTATTGCCACCCCAACAATAACTTTAAATATTTTTGGTAAAATTTAACTGTTACTGTTGTTTTATATCATATAAGTTTCAAAATAATGATTATTTTCTGATTTTTTCGATATAAGTTATAACAGTTACGATCCCTGGAAGTAAGCCCTTTCCAAATCCATTGTCGTGAAGAATTTACAACCATGTAGTCGATGAGAAAAATCCTGTATATTCGGAACCGGGTACTTGTCCGGAAGTGTGATTTTGTTTAGTCGCCTATAATCGCCACAAAGCCTCCATGTGCCATCCTTCTTTTTCCTCATTAGCATCGGGTTAGCGTACGGGCTACATGACGGTCTGATTATGCCTTCTTTAATCCATTCGTTTATTTCGCTTCGTGCCGCTCTTAATCTGCCAGGTGATAAGCGTCGTGCTCGTTCGGCGCATGGTGGTCCTCTTGTTATGATATGGTGCTTGACGTTATGTTTCGGCTCACTGTATTTACCCCTTCGGGTGATGCTTATGTTATCCTTAACCATCTTTGTGTATTCGTTGTCATCTACCACCATCTTTATTGTTGGCACGTTGTTTTGTGTGAGAATCCCGTAAGTAGCAAGTCCCGTAATACCATCAATTAGCCTCCTGTTCCGGAGGTCAGGAAGGAGATGGTATTCATGTAGAAAATCGTTTCCTAGGATGGGTTGTGACACGTCAGCTATTAAGAATTTCCATGTCAATGGTCGCCTTATTCCAAGGTCCAGTGTGAGATTGGCCTCTCCATATGTAGCGATCTTGGTGTTATTTGCTGCATAAAGTGGAAAATCGGTATTTGCTTGGCCTTTTTTCTTAAATGCTTTGGGTAATACAGAAACGTCTGCTCCTGTGTCCACTAGAAATTGCGTACCGGTTTTCCGTTCCCGTATTAAGAGGCGTTTTGAGACGTGTGGACTGCCGACGGACGCCTCGATGCACATCGGCTCTTTTAGTTTTCCGAGTTTTTATTCCAAGAGCAAGGGGTGCGACACTTGCGCGCCTTCTTTCCAAACCTCTCGTGGTAGTAACATATGTCCTCCTTGCTTCGAGTGCCACTCCAAGGTGACTTCGATCTATCCCGGCCTTGCCTTGAACGTTGTCGACTTCTAGATCTTGTTTGCAGATTCTTCACGTCCCTTGATAAAGCCTCGATGACTGCTCTCAAATCGTTTACCTCCGAATTGGTTGAAAGTCCTCTAGCTTCGGGCGTTCCTTGCTCCATGTTTTGTCTTCGTGATGTCCGTTCGTATCCACTAACTCTGTCTTGGTGCTGCGTTGGCCTCATGTTGATGGCCTCGATCCGTGGTTGAGTTACCTCAGCAATCCGATCTGCTTGTAATGCTAGTGCGCCAAGGTCTTCGGTGTCGTTCATAACCAGGATCCCTTTCATTTGCTCTGGTAATTGCTCCATGAACAAAGTTCGCATAACTGTGCTGTTGCATTGTCCTCCTGCCAAGTTTCTCATCCTTTGTAAATAAAGCGATGGTTTCTCGCTTCCCATCGGTTGCCCTCGCAATAATCGTCGAAGACGTGTTTCAGAAGACTCACCGAATGCCGTTATCACTCGATTCTTCAAAGTGGCATATTTTTCTGTTTCGGGTGGTGAGTCAATAAGATCTCCAATCACGCTTAAAATCTCATTGTCTAGATTTACTAGAATGTGTCTGAATTTAGTTAAGTCGGATGTAATTCGGTGGAGTCTGAATGCGGCTTCTGCCACTGCGAACCATCTGGCTGGTGAATCCCTCCAGAATGGCCGTGGTAGGTTGACACTAGACACAGCGTTGAGCCTAGCAGTTTCGCTCCCTTGTGAACCTTCTGTTGACGTAACATTTTGTTGGTGTTGCGTTGGTAGGAGATCGCGGTCAGACATGCGGTTTTCCTGGGTATTCCCTGATGAAGTTTCCATCGTTATATCAACGCGAGCCAAATAGTTCCGACTTTCCTAATTTTCGGCTTGTCTTATTTGTTCCTGTTATCGTCAGGAATCAATGTAACCGTAACGTAACGTATAAAACTTGTAACTTTGAACGTAATGAAAAGTTAAACAGAAAGTGGATATTGAGTGGAGTGAGTTGAATCGCACCGAATCCCAAGTTTCATCATTAACATTAATCTATACAACTTGGTGGTTAAGCCAACTCTAAACAATTTCTTTCGCATAAATAATCATTAAATTTCAAACAAATTTATTGGACAATTGTGGTAAAGGTGTGCGAGCGTTTATTCTATATTAACGTGTCTTACTTATTGCTAATTTGTGACGTAACTTGTTTTCACTTGCATATGCGTCACAAGTCCGCTCGACCTTCTTATTTCTTCCTTTTTCTTTTTTCACTCTTCTTGTTTCTTCCTCCAAAGGGATGGATAATGGTCCTCCTTCCTTAGGTTGTTGGCCTCTGTTAACCTGGATGCGAGTGCTGGGTCCTCCTTCTTGATCGTCGGGAACCTCCTTCTCGGATTTTGTCGGGGTCCTCCTTCTCGAACACGTCGGGTAGTTCTCCTTCTCAAATCAAAACGGGGTCCTCCTTCTCAGAAAACGTCGGGGTCCTCCTTCTCAGATATCGTCGGGGTCCACCTTCTCAAGTATCGTCGGGTCCTCCTTCTCGGATATCGTCGGGGTCCTCCTTCTCAAGTATCGTCGGGGTCCTCCTTCTCAAGTATCGTCGGGGTCCTCCTTCTCAAGTATCGTCGGGGTCCTCCTTCTCGAGTATCGTCGGGGTCCTCCTTCTCGGATATCGTCGGGGTCCTCCTTCTCGAATCAGTACGGGGTCCTCCTTCTCGAATCAGTACGGGGTCCTCCTTCTCGGATCACGCCGGGGTCCTTCTTCTCAAATATCGTCGGGTCCTCCTTCTCGGATGACGTCGGGGTCCTCCTTCTCAGATCAGAACGGGGCCCTCCTTCTCGGAAAACGTCGGGCTCCTCCTTCTCAGATATCGTCGGGGTCCTCCTTCTCAAGTATCGCCGGGGTCCTCCTTCTCAAGTATCGTCGGGGTCCTCCTTCTCGTCCTTCTCGGATCACGTCGGGTCCTCCTTCTGAGATATCGTCGTGTCCTCCTTCTCGTCCTTCTAGGATCACGTCGGGTCCTCCTTCTGAGATATCGTCGTGTCCTCCTTCTCGTCCTTCTAGGATCACGTCGGGTCCTTCTGAGATATCGTAGTGTCCTCCTTCTCGTCCTTCAAGGATCACGTCGGGTCCTCCTTCTGAGATATCGTCGTGTCCTCCTTCTCGTCCTTCAAGGATCACGTCGGGGTCACCAATTTCCTGTGGGGCTAGTCGCTCACAGGAATAACGCCGGGATATATTTATAATCGTTTTTTATTACCAATATAAATATTTATAAAGTAGTTGTTAACAGTAAGGCTACTAACTTAGAACTAACTTAAAATTATGACAATTCCTTAAAGTTAAAATAATAAATTAACCTACGCCTACTGACTAAAACCTTTGGGATTCGCCGCATATAAGTTTAGTGTTTTCGCCGTGGTTTGTGTACAGCGGTTTGTGTCTATATGTTTGACATGTGGATGTCGCGGTGAACGCATCGTAGTCGCCACACAATTATATCGAAAGCGACATCTGCGCGTCATTTAAAAAAACGATATTGCTGGTGTAATTTCTTGAGTCTATCGTACCGGTTACAGAAATCGATACAGAAAATATTTCTGAGCGATTTCTTGACCATATTTTTGCATAGATTTTAGATAGGAAAAGAATTTCTTGAGCTTAGCCATACCGGGCTTTTTTACAAAAAACACAATAAAAAATCCCTGATTGACCATCTAATTATTCCGAAATGCAAACAACTTCAGGAAAATGGTCATTTTGGGATTTTTTCTGGACGACGCCATCTTACTTCATCATTTGGGAATAATCGGAACTTGGAAGTTTATACCGCTTGAATTTTATCAAATTACTGGCACTATTTAACACTTAAAAGTTATTACAACATTCCAAAAGTAATAAGAAATTGTTTGCGATGGCTTCTGATGAAGAGCAAGAGAATTTTGTAGGTGAGTAGTGATAGGTTTGGGTAAAAATAACTTTCGCAAGGGTGATCCCGACGACGACGCTGCTGAGGAGGACGCATTGAACGGACAAAATTTTTGCAATTTGATTGGAAAAGCAAAAATGTGTACTATTTGTGTTATTTGTCTTTTGAAGGTTGTGTTTGAATTTTAGTGATAAATAATATGTAAGTTATCATATGCGTTTAGAAAAGAGATTTCCAAGTCTACTTTCCATTGAAAGGTATGATTGTAACCTAATTTTCTGCACTATTAACGAATTATGAATCTATTGCGTTATTTCTACCTTCATACATAAATATTTGCTTCTATATCTAATGTAAACTAAATCTGTGGTGTAAGAGATAAAATAAAAACTTTCAACATTCGGCTAAAAGGGTCTCGGGACTTTCCAGCAGACGGCAAGTCACCAAATAGAGTTCTAAGTGCATTAAATAATTATTTGCGCTTGTGATAATACATCATAAGAAAGGATTTTCTAACCTGATGCAATAGAAGAAAAAGCCCTGAGAATTGGAGCACCTGAATAAGACCCATTTGGAAGATTAGAAAAAGGCCGAATTGAATTGAAAGAATTGTCGAAAATCACTATTGCATAACTGGACAGGCCAACCTAATCAACAAGAATTTTCCCACAATTTCCTTATCTGATTATCTTTTTGTACAGTGCAGCACTTAAGATAGTCTATGATTCTTCCTTTATGTCCAAAGCAAGTTTCTTATTATTTGAATACTCCACGGAAGTAACAACCAATAGTGCTTTGCATTTTGAATATACCTTGTGTTGTAGCTCATGTATTTATTTAAATACGTACTCACAAACTTATAAAATTTACAGTTTTTAAGCAGGATTTATCTTGATGAGTGATTCATTAGTAAAAACTAAAATGCTTATTTGTTCTTAATTTCAGCTGAAGAAGAGGATCCTCTAGAGACTCAAACATCAAATGTTGCGGATCTATCAGGAGATTCTGATGAAGTTCCCCTAAAACCACCAAATGTAACTTGACCACAACTCAAAAACTAATATTTACAATAATAACCATGATTATTCTTTAATTTTAGGACGAAGACGATGATTATGACCCAGATGATTCTAGAAAAAAGAAGAAAGGTAAAAAGAGGAAAACTAAAACCGAAAAGGATAAAACACGAAAAAAGAAGAAGAGAAAGAAAAATGATAGTGATGATGAGAGCGATTTCCTACACGATGAAGATGCTGGACTATCAGATTATGCTGCACCCAAGAAAGGAAGGAAAAGAAAAGAGACTGATAAAGTTAAAGAGGTTGCATCATCAAGCTCAAGTAATTACTTCTTGGTTTTTACATAGATGCATTTTTTGTTACAATTATTTGTTATTATAAGGTATGCCAACGACCGAAGATGTTTGTAGGGCATTCGATTTGAATGATATAAGCCTTGAGTACACGGAGGGAGATTTTCAGAATTTGGTTTCTTACAAGATGTTCCAGCAACATATACGACCAATATTGCAGAAGGAAAATCCTAAGGTAAAAAGGAATATTTGTTTTAAGAAGAACCTAATTTTTAACCGATTCGCGTGGAAGTCTTTTTGTATATTTCGTGGATAAAATGCGTAATGATTATGCAGAACCCCAAAATTTTGAAAACTCAAGTTATGATGGTGTTTCCCATGTTTTGGTTATCATTTTCAGTTCAGTTTATCAATCTCTAGCGGAATATAGGGCAGAAACGGTTGCCCTCCAATGGACTGTTTTGCGCGACAGTTCCCAGTTCCATCCAGGATCTTCCAGTTGATTCTGCTAATGGGGTTATTCGTCGGTTATTTCCAAAGAAACTAGAAACAAGAATTTATCTAAAACTTCAATCCCTTCCTTTTTCCACAATGAGAGGGTGATAACAGACCAATCCAAGGCCGATTTGTTAGCATCTCTGTTCGCGTCAAATTTTTCTTTACCCGAAACTGATATGTTACCCCCTGTTTTCGAGCACAACGACCATTCAATGGACAGGGTATTCTTCAGGACTCGCGAGGTGTACAGCTTCAAGGAGTTCCATGCCATCAAATCCACTGGACCACATTGCGTCTTTAAACAATGCGCCTCACCTCTGCACAAACTTTTTGCACTATCATACTTCTCCGTAGTTGATCCAAACTCTAGGAAAATTGCACATGCCCAGCCCATACCTATAAAAGGTGACTCCAGCTTTCCCTCCAACTACTGCCTAATAGCAATTATTTCTACTCTCCAAAACCTTGGAGAGAAAAATCAACAAAAACCTTATGGGATATCCAGAATCCAACCGACTTATAAACGACAAACAGTGGGTTGCGACACTTACAGAACGTCTTACAGAACACCTCCATCGAAGTTTGCATCGATTTGGTGAATATAGTCTGGATGGTAGCTCGTAAGTTGTTTCAATCGACCTCTTCATACAAATATTCAAGATTTTTGTATGGGGAGGTCGATTGAGACAACTTACTTGCTGCCACACCTGGTTGCTGTAGATATTTCCAAGTCTTAATAGTGTATGGCATTCAGCCCTGCTAGCCAAACTCAAAGCTATTGGAGTTGACTGAATTCTACAGAATTGGATTGAAAGTTTCCTTTTTGGCCGATCAATCAAAGTAGTATTGGATGGCGTCAAATCGGAATCCTACCAGATCACTGCGGGTGTCTCCCAGGGATCAATTTTATCACCTACTTTCAATCCCCGCCAACCCAACTCTTATTTTCGCCGACAACGGTACTCTGAGTTACTCTTACGGCTTCGATAAAGCAAGACAAGCACGCGCCAGATCCTGTCTCGACGATCGTGAACGAATGTCCAACTCCATAAATAAGGACATTGACCTCATTCTAGGTTGGGGAAGAAAGAATTGTGTTTAATTCATTCATTGATTCGTTAGCTAGCGGTCCGAGCAGGACGTCCCCACAGCGGTGCCTATTCACGATTCGTTTCCATTGTGTCGGTGTTTGTCGACGTCTCGAGCCTCGGTGACTTGATTCTTTAGGTCGCCGTCGGTATTCTTTAGCCAGGTTTTCTTCGGTGCCGATCGCTGAATTCTCCAATCTGCCGGACGGTTCCGTGATCAGGTTATCATTCGTTCGGCAAATATGTCCAAACCACCGTATTTATATTTTATCAGTTTCTGTTGACCACATCTTGTCTAACTTTCTCGTTTTGAAGGCGATCGCGGAGTGAGACACGGAGAATCTACATCAAGCATCGCATTTGGAAGACCTCGAGTTTGTTGACGTTCAGTTTCAGCAGTGTCCACGGCATCCATGTCGGCGAAAACGGCCCTGTCGTCGGCGAACATTAAGTCGGTTACGAAGTTGTATCGAACTCCGAGTCCATCGAATGCTTGACGCATAATCGGGTCGATCACTACGTTGAAGGGAAGTGGCGAATCGACGCTCCCTGTCGAATGCCATGTGTGTTATGAGGACATGGAGTCGTTGTGATAAGACATCACCTCCGGCTTTGATTATCTCGGCGATTACGGTCTATTCCCTGCGTTTTTTTCATTTTTCAGCGATTTTATTGCCATCTTTAACTCGATAATTGTCGGTTCGGCCTCGGCCTCCTCTCGAATACAACTCTCCCATTTGGGGCGGCGCTTAGAAAACCACCATCTTGGCGTGCTTAGACAAAGTACAAAAAAAGGCTCTTAAACTAATCGGTGACGACGCCGTTTGCTCCACCATCGACTTCTTGAGCCACAGTAGGAATGTAGCAGCACTGACAAAACTATATCACTACTATCATAGTGACTGATCCACCTAAACAAACAACAGCAGATTGGCCCACACGTAACATTCCCTCCACATGGAACTCCCCATAATTCATTTCTAAATAGAACACCTCGACTGTGGAACAAACTTTCGCAGCCAGTATTTCCGAACTCCAAAACGGCAAAACGACAAAACGGACTGGTATCATAAAGGAAGACTTCTGATCTTAGAACTGTAGAGATCCTCCGTATTTCTAATCTTTTTTCGTTTTGACTATCAATTCTTTCAAAATTCTATTTGTTCTTTAAAAAATTATGCATAAGACTGAGAAATTTCTTTGTCATTAGCCGACATTATGTGATAGTTCGGCTATGAAAGAACTTTAATAAATATATTAATTATACAAATAAAATTGTTCAGGTTCCCGTACCAAAGCTTATGATGTTGGTAGCAGCCAAATGGCGAGAATTTTGTGAAATAAATCCAAATCTACAAAGTGATCAGAACAAGGAAGATGAAGAATACACTGAGCCTCAGTCGAAGAGTGTAAAGGCGCGCACTTCCCGGAGTGAGAAGGTAAGCTTATATCAAAAATACTTAATTTGTGTAATGAATTGTATTTTTTTTTCATCTAGACTGAAGAAATATATGAAGAAGATGAAGAGGAGGAGGAAGAGGAGCATAAAGTAAAGAAGAAAAGGGGCCGTGGTGCTAGTAAAAAAGGCAGAAAGCCAGCGAAAGTACCAACTTTAAAAATTAAGTTTGGTAAAAGGAAGCATGGCAGTTCTGATGAGGATCAGGAAGTAACTGGCGGATCGGAAAGGGATTCAGATGTAGAATTTGAAAAAATGCTGCAAAAATCTGAAAAGTCTGATGTTGAGAAGGCGGAAGAACCAGAAGAAGAGAATCCACAGCCAGTTGTTAAGAAGAAGGCAAAAACAAAAATTGGAATGAAATTCAAAAAGAAGAAGAAGGTAAAAACAACCAATAAATTCCCAGATGGAGATGATGGGGAGCATGAACATCAAGATTATTGCGAAGTTTGCCAGCAAGGAGGAGAAATTATTTTGTGTGACACTTGTCCCAGGGCATATCATTTGGTATGTTTAGAACCGGAACTCGAAGAAGCACCAGAAGGCAAATGGTCATGTCCTCATTGCGAGACCGATGGACCCGCTGAGCAAGAAGACGATGAACATCAAGAATTTTGCCGAATATGCAAGGATGGTGGGGAGCTGTTATGTTGTGATTCTTGTCCATCTGCTTATCACACATTCTGTTTGAATCCGCCGTTGGAAAATATCCCAGATGGAGATTGGAAGTGTCCCAGGTGCAGTTGCCCACCACTTGCTGGAAAGGTCGATAAAATATTAACATGGCGATGGGTTGAGGCTAAGACCACTGAGCCTTCAACATCGAAGAAAGCATCACAACGCCATAGGGAATATTTTGTAAAGTGGCATGAACGATCTTACTGGCATTGTGAATGGATAACTGAAATCCAGCTGGATGTTTATCATCCACTCATGATTAGGAATTTTACGCGGAAATATGATATGGAAGAACCGCCCAAATTCGAGGAAACTTTAGATGAAGCCGATTGTAGGTACAAGCGTATTCAACGGCACAAGCAAGCTCATGGTGGAGAAAACGACGATGGAGATCTTGAAGAGAAATACTATAAAAATGGTGTTAAGCCTGAGTGGTTAATCGTTCATCGTGTTATTAACCACAAAACAGCAAAAGATGGAACTGTTTACTATATGGTAAAATGGAGAGATCTGCCATATGATAAAACTACTTGGGAAGAGGAATCCGATGATATTCCTGGCATAAAGCAAGCAATTGAGTATTATTTGGATCTGAGAGCAGCTTGCTTCGCGGATGCCGGAGTGCGCAAGAAAGGAAAGAAAGGCAGAAAGAGTAAGAATAAAGAGTTGGATGAAGAGCGTAGACGATATACCCCACCACCAGAAAAACCGACAACAGATCTTAAGAAGAAATATGAACAGCAACCGCGATTCTTGAATGAAACTGGTATGCAGCTGCATCCTTACCAATTAGAGGGTATAAATTGGTTGCGGTACTCCTGGGGTCAAGGTATTGACACCATTCTGGCAGATGAAATGGGTCTTGGAAAAACTATTCAAACTGTGACATTCTTATATTCACTCTTCAAGGAAGGACATTGCAAAGGACCCTTTTTGGTTGCTGTTCCACTTTCAACAATTATAAATTGGGAAAGAGAATTCGAAGTTTGGGCACCTGATTTTTATTGCATTACGTATGTTGGTGATAAGGACTCGAGAGCAGTTATCCGGGAAAATGAATTATCGTTTGAGGAAGGCGCTGTACGTCCAGGGAAAATATCTAAAATCAGAACCAGCTCTATTAAGTTCAATGTTTTGTTGACTAGTTATGAGTTGATATCTCTTGATGCGACATGCTTGGGATCTATTGATTGGGCTGTTCTTGTTGTTGATGAAGCACATCGATTGAAAAGTAATCAAAGTAAATTCTTCAGGATACTGGCTGGTTACAATATAAACTATAAATTACTCTTGACGGGAACACCGCTTCAAAATAATCTGGAAGAACTGTTCCACTTGCTGAATTTCCTTAATAAGGATAAATTCAACGATTTAGCTGCATTCCAGAGTGAATTTGCGGATGTTTCTAAAGAAGAACAAGTGAAACGATTGCATGAAATGTTGGGACCGCACATGCTTCGTCGGTTAAAGGCAGATGTTTTGAAGAATATGCCTTCGAAATCCGAATTTATCGTAAGGGTTGAGCTGTCTCCACTTCAGAAGAAATACTATAAGTATATTCTCACCAGGAATTACGAAGCACTCAATTCAAAAAGTGGCGGAAATGTATGCTCCTTGTTGAATGTTATGATGGATTTGAAGAAATGCTGTAATCATCCATATCTCTTCCCAGCGGCAGCTGAGGAAGCTCCTTTAGCTGCGGGTGGAGGTTATGAAATAAATGCTCTGACTAAAGCAGCTGGAAAGTTGGTATTGTTATCGAAGATGTTGCGACAATTGAAGGAACAGGGTCACAGAGTATTGATATTTTCTCAAATGACAAAGATGTTGGATATATTGGAAGATTTCTTGGAGGGTGAAGGATATAAATATGAAAGAATCGACGGATCTATAACTGGATCATTACGACAAGAGGCTATTGATAGATTCAATGCTCCTGGTGCAGCCCAGTTTGCTTTTCTATTAAGTACGCGAGCTGGTGGCCTTGGAATCAATTTAGCCACTGCAGATACTGTTGTAATCTATGATTCTGACTGGAATCCTCATAATGATATTCAAGCATTCTCACGCGCTCATCGTATTGGTCAAGCGAATAAAGTGATGATTTATCGTTTTGTCACTAGGAATTCTGTTGAGGAGCGAGTAACGCAGGTGGCTAAAAGGAAAATGATGTTGACACATCTTGTGGTTAGACCAGGATTGGGTGGTAAAGGTACTAATTTTACCAAACAGGAATTGGACGACATCTTGCGATTTGGTACAGAAGAACTTTTCAAGGAGGAAGGAAAAGAAGAAGAAGCTATTCATTATGATGATAAGGCTGTGACTGAGCTTCTTGATAGATCGAATAAGGGCATAGAAGAAAAGGAAAGCTGGTCTAACGAGTATCTTTCATCATTTAAGGTTGCATCTTATGCTACAAAAGAGGAGAATGAAGATGATGATACAGAAATCATAAAACAAGAAGCCGAGAATTCTGATCCAGCATACTGGGTTAAGTTACTGCGTCATCATTACGAACAGCATCAAGAGGATGTAGGAAGAACTTTGGGTAAAGGTAAAAGAGTAAGAAAACAAGTCAACTATACTGACGGTGGAGTGGTGGCTGCAGAGCCCAGAGATGATAGCAACTGGCAAGAGAATGTTTCCGATTATAATTCTGACTACTCGGCAGCATCAGATGAAGATCGAGAAGATGACGATTTCGATGAAAGAAACGAAAACAGTGATTTAAGCCGAAGGAATAGAAGACGCTTAGAACGAAAAGAGGATCGTGATCGTCCTCTACCACCGCTTTTGGCTCGTGTTGGTGGAAATATTGAAGTTTTAGGATTTAATGCTAGACAGAGAAAGAGTTTCTTAAATGCTATTATGCGGTATGGTATGCCTCCTCAAGATGCATTTAATTCACAGTGGTTGGTGAGGGATCTAAGAGGAAAATCTGAACGAAATTTCAAAGCTTACGTTTCATTATTTATGAGGCATTTATGTGAGCCAGGCGCAGACAATTCCGAGACGTTTGCTGATGGAGTACCAAGGGAAGGACTTAGTCGTCAACATGTTCTCACAAGAATTGGAGTTATGTCCCTTATTCGTAAGAAGGTTCAAGAATTCGAGCATATTAATGGGTATTACAGTATGCCAGAGTTAATTCGAAAACCATGTGAGCCAGTAAAGCAAATACTACTGAGTGAAGGATATGTGTGCAAAAGTGCAACGACAAGCACCAGTGCTACTCCGGCTACAAGTGCTGCTGCTAGTCCTATTCCATTATCTGAAAAAGAAGACGATAAGCAGGCAGATGATGATAAAACTGTTAAGGTTGAAAAAGTCGAGGAGGAAAAAGTCGATGAGACGAATACGCAAGAAGTTGCGGAAAAGAAAGAGGTTGAAAATATGGAGGTTGATAAATCAAATAATGCAGATAACGGAAAAGATAAAGTGGAATCAACACCCGAACAGCAAGTAGAAAAGAGCATTCCGGTTAAGAAAATAGAAGAAGAAATCAAGGAAGAAGATGACGATGTTGTAATTGTAAAAGATGACGGCGAAATAGAGAAATTGAAAATGACTAAAAAAGAGGGGAAAGCTGAAGAAACATTGGAGGTCCACAAAAGGAATTTCATGTTTAACATTGCCGATGGTGGATTTACCGAGCTTCATACTCTTTGGCTGAATGAGGAGAAAGCAGCTGTCCCAGGGAGGGAATATGAAATTTGGCATCGTCGTCATGATTATTGGCTACTTGCAGGAATTGTTACCCATGGCTATGGAAGATGGCAAGATATTCAGAATGATATTCGTTTTGCCATTATTAATGAACCATTTAAAATGGACGTTGGAAAGGGTAATTTCCTTGAAATTAAAAATAAATTCTTGGCAAGGAGATTTAAGTTATTGGAGCAAGCATTGGTAATCGAGGAGCAATTACGTAGAGCAGCTTACTTAAATTTAACACAAGATCCCAATCATCCTGCTATGTCACTTAATGCTCGTTTTGCAGAAGTTGAATGCCTTGCAGAATCTCATCAGCATCTGAGTAAGGAATCATTGGCCGGCAATAAGCCTGCGAATGCAGTTTTACACAAGGTACTAAATCAGCTGGAGGAGCTGCTATCTGATATGAAGAGTGATGTATCGAGATTACCAGCAACTTTAGCGAGAATTCCACCAGTTGCTCAGCGATTGCAAATGTCTGAAAGATCAATTCTATCGCGATTAGCAGCTACAGCAGGAAATTTACCAAATTCGGGTAATTATATAAATAATTTAGTCGTAGTTAAATAAATTAAGACCGTTTACTTTCTTGCAGCTCAATTGATGGCACAATTTCCAGTTGGTTTTCAAGGCACTACATTACCAGCATTTACAGGAACTCCGGCCGCCAATTTTGGTACATTTAGGCCACAATTCTCTGTTCCTGGACAGCCTTCCACCAGTTTTACGAGCAGAAACTAAACATAAGACTCTTGTTTTCGTTTTGTGAACTTAATTTTAGTTTTAGGTGTAATTAAATTATATTATTGATTTTATTAGCCTGAAAATTCAATTCGAGGAGGATATGCTAAAACGGTTTTAATTTCGTATAAATAAAAAAAATTATTTTTTCCTTTCTTTTTATATATACATATGTATATCATATATTAGCAGCGTCGTTCAGTACATTCTGGAAAAATTTAAAATTTTAAGTTTAGTTGTAAGATTTACGTGGTATGTTTTCTTATATGCATAATTTTGTTTTTAAATTATATTTTGCAGATCCATAATTTATTTTTATGGTGATTAAATAAATTTTTAATGGTATTAATCTAAATTGGATCTTTTTAATTGTTGTTATGTGTCGTATATCCTCAAAGCTGGATAGAATCAATAAAAATGATATTTACATTTACAAATACCAAAAAATTCCGGGCACAGCGATAGAAGGAAACAGCGTGCTTTAAAAGCCCCCCAATACGCAGCGGGATAAGTAGCTTCAGGGCAGTTAATCTCTCGAACACCAACGACATGGTGACGATCTGACTCATCTTGGGTAACTTCGTTGTTTAAAACTGACCTCGATTGATATATCCAGGGGCCGTATTTGGTTTCTCGACACGATGGATCGACTCGACAAAAAAAGCTTCTCGATTTTCTTTAAGTTTCATATTTGGTTTCACGACCAAATCGACAGCTAAGCGCAGCCATACAAAACCATCAAATTGGGTGGTATTACTCCAAGGCAGTAAATCACGTATATTTAATTAAAATAGAAATTGTTAAAAGTTTATTGCATGCATAAATTGAGCTTTTTAATAACAGTCAAACGTCTTTATCGACACGAAAAGACACGATATCGTGTCGCCAAATGCCAATTTTTATTTATCGACAGACGACAATGTCGACTCGAGAAACCAAATACGGCCCCAGCTGGGAAGAAGTCAGGGGCCGTATTTGGTTTCTCGAGTCGATGGATCGACTCGACAAAAAAGGCTTCTCGATTTTCTTTAAGTTTCATATTTGGTTTCACGACCAAATCGACAGCTAAGCGCAGCCATACAAAACCATCAAATTGGGTGGTATTACTTCAAGGCAGCAAACCACGTATATTTAATTAAAATAGAAATTGTTAAAAGTTTATTGCATGCATAAATTGAGCTTTTTAATAATCGTCAAACGTCTTTATCGGCACGTAAAGAGACGATATCGTGTCGCCAAATGCCAATTTTTATTTATCGACAGACGACAATGTCGACTCGAGAAACCAAATACGGCCCCTGCATTAATGGTAAAAATACCATGAACAATTCCAAATTTCCCCTCTGCAAGTTAGCAAGGACCTTTCTGCATATGCGTCTCATTTCAGAGCAAAACATATCTCCTAACTTCAAAGAAGTCGGGACGAATCAAATAGATATTATCGTCCTTACCAAGCTACCCCGAATTTATAACCGTCTCCAAACCCGTCATTCTAAGCCAACGTCTGACAACTGAAGGCTCTTCTATCATAGCTGCAGTGGAATGAGAGGCAAAGGATCTTTATCGACTCCAATTCTGTTCGAAAGAAGTTCCTTCTTTTCGTGCTTACGAACCTCTATAATCCTTTGGATTTTCACAACCTTCCTCACTATATGGACAAGCTCAAAATCCTTAATCCCTTGCCTCTATCTCTTAGGCGGAAATTGCTCATATCTTGTTTTACCCTGGATGTCATGAACAATAACCTTAAGGTGCAGTTCCTGTCCGACACATTTAAATTTAATGATACTCGACAAACAGTGGCCGCATCGTACTGAATGGGCTAGAAACGAGCCCGTTAACAGGTGCATTATCTTCAATGCCTACGTGGCCTGTTTCTCTCCTTCAATTAACAAAATGTCTTATAAAATAAATCTAACTTCCTGCTGTCCTGATTTTTTACTAACACTAACGTATTTAAGTATCACAATGTTGCTTTTACGTTAATGTTATTACGTATGTTTTGTATCTAATGTGTACTCCATTTTTTAAGTGCCTTGCTTGGCAATAAATAAAAAAAATCGTTATTACATCCAATGGCGCTACAGCCCAAATCGAGCCTTGGCCTCCTCTAGGAAATTTTTTCGCAGCACTCCTCCATTTCCGAATGTTGAGCATTGTTTCTGCGTCAGCCGTCACAGAGTCTATCCATCTCTTCCTGGGTCTATCTACTGGTCTATTTCCTGAAATTTCTGCCACAATCAGCCGTTTTGGAATACGGTTATCGTCCATCCTGATTAAGTGGCCGGCTAAACTCAGTCTGTTAATTTCTATTAAAGTTGAGAGTTCTGGAACTCGTATCTCCTTCGCCATATTCCATCCTCTCTCCTTGGGCCTATTATGCATCTGAGAACTTTGCTCTCAAACCTGTTGACTGGTTTCTCCATGCCCCAGGGATTCTCCAGAATTTGCCCTAAGGTCAGCAGTTGGTCCGAGATTGACCTGTTTGTCCTAAAACCAGCTTGATATTCTCCTTAATGCCTTCCGCTATAGGTTCTAGCTTTTACTAGTTTTTGTTTCACAAGTATTGAGAAGGTTTCGTAGCTGGTGCTGAGGAGTGAGATGCCTCTAGTTTTAACTCCCTTAATTTAACTCCCTTCTTGTAGATTGGACATATAATCGCTTTCATATGGTATAACTTCTTCCTCCCAGATGCTGCATGAGTTCGTGTAAGGTTCATAATAGTAGCTCAGCTGCTATTCCATCGGCGCCTGGTGATTTTTTGCTGTTTTGCCATTTTACAGCTTCCCGTACACTATCCAGTGTTGGTGGTTCTATTGAGATGTTATCTTGGGGAATTACAAATGCCTCTGTCTATGGATTTTCGTTTAATATGGGGGTAGGATTCAATAGCTTCTGAAAATACTCTCCACCTTTCTTTTATCCTATCAGGATCTGCTAATAAGTTCCCATCTATGTCTTTGCAGATATCCGTTCTTGGCTGAAACTTATAGCTGATCTGGCGTGTTCCTTTGTAGGCTTGCCTAATTTCCCTTCGCTCAAGTCTTCCTGTATCTGTTGTTTAGATACCCTTTCTTCTTCTTTCTGCACAGCTTGACTGCAGTTGTTCTTTTTAGATTAAAGACTTCCATCCTTGCTCTTGTGGGCCTTGCGATGTACTCCCGGTGGCTCTGGTTTCGTTCTTCTATTGCGGCTCTAAAATCCCGATCAAACCAGTCAATTCTAGTCTGTCTGATGGGCCAGCCTAGGGTCTCTTCTGCGGCCTCCTTTGCGCTGTTTTTTTTCAGTTTTTCCCATTTGTTGATGATGTCGGGCTGTTCTTCTACTCCTCTTAGGTTTTGTACGATAGCATTCTGATATGCATCTCTTCTTTCTTCAAGTTTTAGCTTGTCTATATCGCACCTTAGTTGTGTTTACCCTTTGTGAGTTTTGGTCGCTATCCGGGTTCTAAATTTCACTTTTTCGAGATGGTGGTCCGAGCGACAGCACGCTCCTCTCATAGTTCTCACATCCAGTATACTCGTGGCCCCTCTTCTCTCAATTAGGACGTAGTCAATTTGATTATTAGTTACCCCGTCTGGTGACTGCCACGTCATCTTATGGATATTTTGGTGCGGGAACATTGTTGAACCTACTATCACTGAGTTTGAGCTTGCAAGGTCGATCAATCTACTACCATTGTCATTGGTAATGTTGTGTAGGCTATGTTTTCATATGATTCCTAGGAACTCCTCTTCTTTTCCTACTTTGGCAACCATCCTGTCCTGTTCGAGGCCTGCCTTGAGAATTCGTGACGGGTGGGTTTTTATGATGGAAGGTTGTCAGCCTGCTCCCAACCCCCAACCTGGAGGACCAGTCCGGTATTTGCATCTTTTTGAGGCGCGAAACTGTCGCCTTTCACCCTCCTCAGTCGGTTACTCTTGCATAGACAAGCGTATCCAGTGGTCACTCGATGTAAAGTCTATATCTGCGTGGAGGTTGAGGTAGGATTCTATTGAATATCGGCAGATCTTGGATCGTGTAGATCTTAGATCGCAGATGGCGTTACTCAGGATTTATCTTTTTGATGCACCGGCACCAACAAAGGTCCCTGAGGCCGTTTCTACCAATTGACTCCCAAGAAAGAAAAATGTATTTATAGATAGTAATATTTAACGGCGGCGGTTGCTAGAGATACAAAATGTCCATTTCGTATAGTATTCGAAGGAACTAACATGTTCCAAAAAAATTTTAAAGTGGAAACAATTCCGTTTTCATTAAACTGGTGATATCTAACTCCACTATATACATATGTATCGCTAATCGGAATATTTAAAACTTAAGTCTGCTCTGATTGTTTGACATATACAGTCGTTTATTTATTTTGGGTCTGGGAGTTGCAGCTCGAAACATTTTAGCAATATTTCAATAAAAGTGTAAATTTCAAGTGAAAATAAAATTGCCATCCGTTTTTGTGCCACATATGTTTAAATTGACTCGTAATATTTAATAATGTTCTTCGCGCTGTTTGAAATTTAAAAATATACAAATACCCTGGGAAGTTGCTTGAGAATGATGTAAACCGGTTATGATGATCACTTGCTACTAAATTATTGATGCATAAAATGTAAAAATGATAAAAAATAATTCAGTACACCTTTTCTTGAAGAACATACTCAAATATCCTTATTGAGCTTGTGCATATGCAAAAAAATGCCCAGAAAGTTGCCTTTCAACCGAGGAAGTAATCGAGAGGGAAAAGAAACATGGTGCACACAATTACTGTTCACTTCCAGTGGCCATTTGTAAGGGAGAAGGTATTTATTTGTGGGATGTGGATGATAAAAGATATTTTGATTTTATAAGTGCATATTCGGCTGTTAACCAGGGGCATAACCACCCAAAAATAGCTTGGGCAATGAAATGCCAAGCAAAACGATTAACTTTATCGTCAAGGTAAAGGCTTTACTATTTTATTAATTAATCTTACTGTAGAATAACCAAACCAAAGAGCTTTCTATTCTAACGCCCTTGGAGATTATGAAAAATTTGCTACACAATATTTTGGTTACAATAAACTACTCCCGATGAATACTGGTAGCGAAGCTGTAGAGACTGCAATCAAGCTGGCTCGCAGATGGGGTTATTGCAAAAAAAATATACCAGAAACCCGGGCTAAGGTAATTGAAGTTAAAATGTAAAGTTTTGTTTAACAATTGCAAGGACGAATATTGTAGGTTGTTTTTGCAAATAACAACGTTCACGGCAGCACACTCGCTACAATATCAGCTTCTACAAATCCGACAATTTATGAAGGTTATGGACCGTTTATGGAAGGTTATGAACTGATACCATATGATGATCTGGTGCAGTTAGAGGTATGTTATATGTTCTTTTATAAATTTCAAAGTTATTTTATAAAACTCGAAAGTTTGGGTGAGTTACAAAATGCTTCACTGCGGTATCACTGCAGAATTTATCAATTGGAATCACTTCTGAATTCTGCAGTGATGCATTTTGGAAGTCACCCGGCTATGAACAGGCGCCCGGACCTGCATTGACGTGACCGACTTGTCTCTTGCTAGCATATTCTGCAGTTCCAGAATATTGAACTAACCACAGACAAATAAGGTTTTACTTTGGGAGTTTCCGCAATATCCTCGGAAGCATTTAGGATTCCTCGGCAGACTAACTGAAAGACTTATTACTCAGCCTACGACTTGTCACGACACGCGGCTCAACTTTCAGCACAGGGGTTACAGTGTTGTCTACGTGTATCACTCGAATGACATTATCTCTCTGAAGACTCCTGTAGGGACCTTTGAGGAGAACACCAGGGATACCATGGAGCTAATAATGAGCACTCGAGTTCAAGTAACTGACACTGGATTGGCCTTAGAACCTAACACTGTATCGTAGGTAGTTTTTGCCCGGTTTAACAATAGGAACCTATGGGGTGCGACAGCGGTAAGACCTATGATTTGCGACAGCGAGGGAGGCCCAACCTTCGCTGGAAGGATGGTGTGGACCAGGACGCTCAGAGTTTAGGGATGCCAAACTGGATGACATCGGCTCAGAATCGGGACCGGTGGAGAGAACAGTTGCGCGAGGCCAGGACCGGATCCCGGTTGTAGAGCCGTTAAAGAAGAAGAAGAACAATAGGAACAAAGTGCTGGAAAACTGGATTTTCACTGCGGGTAAGATCAAATGGGTCATTGGCACCTTCAAGCCATTCGAGGCTGCTGGAAAGGACCAGATCTTCCTAGGTCACCTGCACTTGGAAGAAATCTTAGCAATCCTTCTGCCAATATTCCAGGGTCTTCTTCTTTGATCCGTTAGCTGGCGTCCGAGCGGGACGTCCAGGCAACGGATACGCTGCTGTCGGTGGCTCTGGGTCTCGAGCTCTATTCACGAGCCTGATAATTCTTGAATTTTTAGGTCGCCCTAGATATTCTTTAGTCAGGTTTTCTTCGGTGCCGATCGCTGAATTCTTCAGTCTGTGGGACGGTCTCGCCAGAGAAGTTTACGTGGCAAGCGGTTATCATCAATTCGGCAAACATGCCCAAACCACCGTAGTCGACATCTTTGATCGCATCTTTGTCTAACTGTCTCATTTCGAAGGCGATCGCGGAGTGAGACACCGAGAATCTGCCTCAAGCATCGCATTTGGAAGACCTCGAGCTTGTTGACGTCCAGTTTGAGCAGTGTCCACGTTTCCGATCCATAAAGAAACATCGTAAGGATCAAAGTTCGGTAAAGGCATACTTTCGTTTTGATGGCAATAGCTGTTCATTTCCATATGCACCACTTGAGCAAGGCGAATGTTGCTGTTGCCTGGCCGATGCGGCTGTGAACCTCGGCCGTCGATGCCACTTTCGTTTCTGCTACAGCGTCTGGTACTCGTGCCTCGACGCCTCTTCTTCCATGTTGACCGCAACGTTATTCCAGTACGCTTCCCGTTCTGATTTCATTTTCTGCCGAATCGTCGGTATTGCTGAACGTCTACGTGCTTCATTCATTTCCGCTGATCGACAAGGTCCAGACAGATATCCGAGATTCACGGCTGCGTTCGTTTACGGATAGGTGGACTCAACTCCATTGCCCACCCCACAATAGACTCCGACAATTGTCTTTCTTCTACAACAATATCGTCGGTATTGCGAACGCCGCGAACCTGTTGGATAATGGCAGGGTCCCGTAGGCACGTGCAATTCTTCTTGGCTGGTGTTGGCGCCGTTTTCTTCGCTGTTTGTAATCGCATCTGTAACTTCGCTAGATAACGGCCCGATTCGCAATCGGGCCCACTCATTGTACGTACGTCTTTGAGCTTCGATCAGAATCTTGCGTTGATCAAAAGTAGTCTTTCATCGACGAGTCTTTGTCGGATCGATTTCGCCAGATGAGTTGGTGTTTGAGTGGATGGCGGAAGATGCTGTTGCCAACTATCAAGTTTTTGAAGCTGAGAATGAAAGCAGGCGTAAGCCGTTGTCGTTAATTACTCCCTGTCCGAATTTGCCATCGTTCCTTCCCAGCCGATTCTATCTGCTCCTGAATGTGCATTGAAGTCCCCCGCGAGTATTGTTAATTCGGTTCGAGGTATCGTATCCAGCGTCTGTTGAAGCTGATCGTAAAATTCGTACTTGTTCGCGTCCGTGCTGGTGACGGTTGGCGCATAAACGGATACGATATGGGTCTTGATCGTTTCACCGATGGTTATAATACTCGGATATCGGTTGAAATGCGATAACTCTGCTGGCAGCCCACGACCAAAAATCAACGAAGCAATGGTAGAACTGAACTTTGCTGACCAATTAAATTCAGCTCACTAAAACTCATGGAGTCGAGTAACAAAACAAAGTAAGAATACAGAGCAAGGTATCAGATACGCTGGATAGAGCATATAATGAGAATACCACCAAAAATCTTACTCCTTCAAACACTAGAGGGAAGAAGACCTAGGAAGAGATTTATATAGATGATATCGAAATGGTCTTATGGGCAATTTAGATTACCAACTGGAAGAGAGAGACGCAGTACCCAGAACGTAGGAAGAAAATTCTTGGACTATAGCGGCAATGGTGATGATGTGTTTGCCTTTATTCTAACGACATCCACTAGATGGTTTTTGACAAATCTTTCAGGATATGCAAATAATAAAGCCTTTATATAGCAATTCAATAACATATTCTCCCTTAATTTTTTCAGGCAGTCGTTAACGATAAATACGTGTGCGCCTTTTTTGTAGAACCCGTACAGTGCGGAGAAGCATTTGCTATACCACAAAAAGGATACTTGCGAGTAGCTAAGGAACTTTGCAGGAGCTGTAATGTGTTATTTGTTGCCAACGAAATTCATACTGGCTTAGGAAGAACAGGAAAACTAACGGCATGTGCTCACGAAAGTGTGCGTCCAGATATTTTGATTTTAGGTTAAAACCCAATTTTTAAGAGTTTTGTTTATTGTACTGAAACGGATACGTTTTTTTCCAGGAAATTCTTTATCCGGCGGGATGTACCCGGTGTCTGCAGTGCTGTGTGATGACCACATCATGCTAAATATAAAACCCGGCCAACATGGATCGACATTCGGAGGGAATCCGTTAGGCTCTAAAATCGCTAAAGCAGCTTTAGAAGTTATATGTGAAGAAAAACTTTCCATCAACTCTGCTAACTTAGGATTAATGATGAGAAGAGAGTTGCGTGCATTGCCGCGAGAAATTATCTGCAATGTCCTAGGTATGGGTCTTCTGACATCCATTGTTATTAATAAAGGTAATATTGTAATTATCGAAATATGAATAAGATTTACAACATTTTTGTTTTAGAGTACGATGCTTGGGAGCTATGTCTAAGACTGAAAAACAATGGTTTACTGACTGTTCCAACGTCGGAAGATACAATAAGACTAGCGCCTCCGCTCGTTATAAATGATACGCAAATGTGTGAAGCTATGGATATAATACATAAATCAGTTGGCGAAGTGCTGAACAAACATGCCAGTATGAGTGATATGTATTGTTTTGAATTAATTGATTTGTTATTATCGCGGACATGGTTTTATATTAGTAGTAATGGTACCTCGTAAGAGCCCATCTTTTGAATAATATAGGTATCAGATAGGGCTGCCATCCGTCCGGGCTTCCCGGATTTGTCCTAGTTTGGAAGACGTCCGCGGGTCTTAATTCAGTAAGGAAATCAAGGTTTTAGCTACCCAAAGACTCCATGTCCAACCGATTTCTTTTCAGATTAAAATGACCAAATAAGATGCCAATGGGTATAGCAGTTACATATTAAGGTTTAAGTAGTAATTAAGCACCAAAATAAAAGATGGTCTGTCGGGCACTTGCCACCGGCACAGACCAAGCAGACCTGTGTGTTCTAGTATAAAAATGTTCACTCTATAATTCTGTTGTAGGTTGAAAGTCTTACTCGATAGGTCAGTTGTGGCCCCAAAACAGCAGCAAGAAAGTCGTCATTAGTAACAGATTTGACCTGACAGACCAAAAATTTGTTTCCTCCATAAATACTAAGTTTTAGCTTGATTTGGTATTCTCTGTTTTTCCGCTGGGCCAATTACATTGTTAAGTTTATTTATTCCTAAGCCTACACTACTCGCGAAGTTGATCGAAGTAGGTCGAAATCGAGAATGTAGAGAGACACTTCGAATCACTTTGTGTAACTTTACTTCGCCTCGGGCCACTTCGCATTTTTGGCGGTTTTTGCGCCCGACTGAAAGGACTCGAGGGGTGCCGGGTGGCTGAGCTCCTCGCGAGGTTGCACGAAAGTATGGTCACGTAATTCGGACTTTGATTAACTTCTACCGAGTTTCCATCGAGTTGAGTTGAAATGACACTTAAACTCAACGACTTAACTCTATGCGTTTCCATTCTTTCCTCCAACAATTAATTTTATTATGGATTTCCCGATTAAAAATAATCTATTGGTTAATTTTATCACTAGCACGCACGCGTCCGCAGTTGGCACGCATAGCGAACAAATAGGCATGCTATAAAAGTACGCACTCTCCCTCCACAGACTTGCACGCTTCTGCCACAGGCACGGAAATCCAAAAACTCAGGCGTTAAAATTTATAAATGCGCCCGCATCGGCATAGATTATTCCAAACGCGAGCGTCGTTTTACCTAGTAGTCCCCCAGCTAAGCACTAACCACGGCCAATGCTGCTTGACCTACGCAATCGACCGAGAACTGTTCTATACTGAGTATGCTAATGGCACCCTTTATGATTACCACGATAATTGCCCATTTTTTTCGGCGGAAGAGCGCATGCCTGTGGCTACTTACATATTTTTAGAAGCGTTTTAAATTTGAGTTTAGAAAAAGACTCATTGATACTGGTCGTACGTGCCAGCTACATGCTAGCTCCGAGCGAGTTTCATTTTTACTCGGGTTTTGTTTTAAAGAATTTATTAAATATAAAGTCTTTTCTAACGTCGACGTGAGATGCGATATTTTCACTTATTGTACCTTTGCCAGTTTGCCGTTTTTAGTTGTGTGCTACCTATTTTCTTTGAGTTGAGAAGAGTTGAAAATCTTTAACGAAAACTCTTAACTGTGTCTGTTTCCACGACTTATAACTCGGGTTCAACTCTGAACTCACATGGAAACTCAGTATATGAGAAGTACTTCGCCGAAGCAAGTTTGAGAGCAGTGTAGTGCAGGCTTTACGTTCTCATATTCACCCCTGATTTGCTCTTCTATTAATTCCGGCACATTCATTTTCCGTTTCTGTTTCCTCTTCCTGGGTTTAGTGTAGATATCTTTGTCCCCATTGTTTCCCAACTTTCTGTCCTATTCGAGGTTGTACCAAAGGTTTCATAGCAAGAACTTAATGTCAGAAAGGGCTGCTAGTCCTTCACTTGTAGTCGAAAATATAGATGATATCGATTCGATACGACACGTCGCGACGGTTGGATTTTAACTTGCCAAAAAAAACATTTTCGTTAATTTATCCGGGAAAAAACTTAATATCACCGGAGGTTTTGTAGTTTTTTTTACATCCTTGGTTTCTTGTTCTGTTTATTTTTTATTTTGTCCTTATTCATTGTAGTCCTGTTTCCTCATTCGATTTTTCAAACCTTAGTATGATTGTCGTACTGCTTGTAGCGATCGTCCTACGATGACCACTTCGTCATCATATCCTAATAGTTGAACGATAACACGTTGTCCGTTATCGTTTGCAATTTCTTTTTTGAATCCATTGAACAAACTAGATATTTCACCAAAGAATCACGAAGCTTTAGAAATGTTGTGGTGTAAGAGAGTAAGTACGTCAAACTTTGAGGAGAGTTATCTCAGGAAACAAAGTACCTAAAGAATTTTCCTTGAATTGCTTTTCATTAATATTAAACTAAATCCTTATTAAACTACCTTCTTTCTTCAACGACATTCATCATCGACAACACTTAAAAGTTAGAAGGACTCGAATCCTTTGGGAAATAATGCCTATGATTTAAATC
The DNA here is from genome assembly GCA_949987705.1 of Thereva unica. Lineage (NCBI taxonomy): Eukaryota > Metazoa > Arthropoda > Insecta > Diptera > Therevidae > Thereva > Thereva unica. The sequence continues at coordinate 122,095,029 of OX465282.1, read as the reverse complement.
ACAAACTTTTTCTAATATAATACAAAACGGTAACGATACCACTTTTCTTTTTTACAGAGAAGGACTAGGAGCTAACCGGCCAAACAATCCTTACCACAATAGGAGATTTCATAATGTCGTTAAGGTGCTCTATTAGATATTTTGATTGCATTTGTGAGTTTTATATATATGAAAAATCTAGGGTAAGACCAAAATTGTGAATCAAAGTATTTTATAAAATTTTTTATTAAATCAAAATTGTAAAAGTATGGTTGAATGTGTATTTTATTATCTTAAACAGAAAATTTACAACTTTTGAGGCTTGAAGTTGGTGCAGTTTCAATGCGGTTTTTTTTTTGATATTTTAGAGCTCTTGGATTTTCTGGTAATGCATTATGGATGCATGGATTCTCTCTAGTGGTATCACTAATAATGATGAGTTATCCATAGACATGTATTATACGCAAGCGTATCAGCTGAGGACCAAGGCTGGGTTCACGTTTGCAGAACTGACTTAGATCTAAGTAGCAATAAAGCGTTCATGAACATCGCAGTTTAATTGTTGAAGTCTACTAAGTGAGAATTAAATTTAAAACTGCAAAAACTTACACTGCGCAGTCGGGACGAACCCGGCCCAAATCAGACAGTGCTGCAGATACCTCCATGTGGTATCCAATTACACTAGTTATCTCGATGCTCATAGCGTTTGTGTAACATTGAACAAAAAAGTTTTGGCACTTGCGTGGAGATTTTAATAAAATTAATGATAGTTATAGTAAAGTGTCCTACAAAGACCTTTCAAGAGTTCCGCTAGTTTGCGACTTCTCATGATAGAGTCGATATATTCGCAAGTGCTTCTGCTTAGACCTCGTCTATTTGTAACGGAATAATTAACTACAACTGCTTACGCCTGCTGTCATTCGCAGCATCAAACAACTTGATCGTTGGCAACAGAATGTTCCGTCATCCACTCAAACACCAACTCACCTGGCGAAATCGATCAGGCAAAGACTCGGCGATGTTAGACTATAATGATTTTGATCAACGCAAGATTCCGATCGACGTTAAAAGACATACGTGCAATGCGTGGGCCCGATTGCGGATCAGACTATTCTCTTGTTCGAGCGAAATTACAGATCCGATTACAAAGAGCGAAGAAAACGGCGCCACCACTAGTCAAGAAGAATTTGGCGTGCCTTTGGGACCCGGCCATCGGGCGTGTTTCATAAGGCATTATTGAAGAAATTCATGGCGCTCGCAATACCGGACGATATTGTGATATTCCTTATTTTACCTGGAGCAGCCCGAAGGCATTAACTCCTATGGAGCAGCTATAGAAGCATTAACTCCGATTAGTAAGTGGAGCAGCTATTGAAGAGCTTAACTCCCGGAAGTTTTTGGCTTCCCACTCAAACGTCAGTTTTACAACGAATGAATTTTATTTAATTAAAATGCTCTATTTATATAAAATTATCTTATACATCTATTCTACTCTAACTATAATTATCATTATTCCCACCTTAGGTAAATTGCCTTGGGTCAGCAATTTGTACGCACCGGGCCTCAAGAATTTGATGCACCCGTGTGACCTATTTACGTTTTTACTTGATCGGGGAAAAATTGCAACGTTCAGTCTGCATGATTTATATAAAAAAAACTCTCGTGTGTGACCCGTTAAAAATATTTACCTAAGGTGAAAAATAAGTGATTTGAGAAATATGAAAATGTATAATGGGAATGAGTGTATCACAATATCGATGTAGAAGAAAGACAATTCTCGGAATCTATTGTGAGTTGGAGTTGTGCCCACCTATCCGTAAACGAACGCAGCCATGGATCTCGGACAGTTGTCTGAACCTCGTAAATCAGTCGAAACGGATGAAACACGTCGACTTTGAACAATATCGACGATTGAACAAAGAAGTAAGACAGAAAATGAAATCGGAGAGGGGAGGGTATTGGAATAACGTGCCGGCGACATGGAAGAAGCGGCGTCGAGGCACGAGTACCAGACGCTTTACCAGACAATCTGGCGGTTAGGCGACAAAACTACATCAACAAACGACAATATCAAAAAATCAGATGGAACTTTCGTGACCTCTCCCCATGGGCGCATGCAACGGCGGAGAGAATTCTTCCACCAGCTGTACAACCACAATCCGCCACAAGGTCCAGCACCCGAACCGAACATCTCCAAGCGTCGTACGATGGCTCAACCAGCAGCGTTCGTATTCGAAGCGACTTATCCGTGGAGCTCCCGATTCAAACGGGTGTCCGACAGAGAGACGTCGCCTCGCCACTTCCCTTTAACGTTCTGATCGACGCGATTATGTGTGAAGCATTCAATGGATAACTCGGGGTTCAATAAGACGGCAACAACTTCGTAATCGACTTAATGTTCGTCGACGATAGCGCCGTCTTCGCCCACACGGATGCCGAAGCAACGGACATCTTATACGACATTTCCCGCATCGCCTAGTCATACGGGTTAAAAATCAAGGCGGAAAAGACCCAAGTGCTCACAACGGACGGATCGAGGGCCAGTGTTCACCTCGATGGCACCCAAATCGAACAGGTTTCTATGATCAAATATTTCGGTTCATTGGCTGAGGAAACGAAAGTGGCATCGACGGCCGACGTTCACAGCCGCTTCGGCCAGGCAACATTTGCCTCGCTCAAGTGGTGCATATGGAAGCTAACAAGTATTGCCATCACAACGAAAGTACGCCTTTACCGAACGTTGATCCTCCCCATTCTTCTTTATGGATGTAAAATGGAGACACTGCTCAAACTGGACGTCGAGAAACTCGAGGTCTTCCAAATGCGATCTTCAGGCAGATTCTCGGTGACTCACTACGCGATCGCCTTCGAATCGGGACAGTTAGACAAAGATGCAATTAACACACACTGATCAAAGAAGAAATACAAAAACGTCAACTACGGTCATGTTTGACGAATGGATGGTAACCACTTGCCACGTAAACTTCTCTGGCAAGACCGTCTGTCAGACTGGAGAATTCAACGATCGGCACCGAAGAAAACCTGGATTATCAGTTACTGAGGCTCGAAACATCGCCAAAAATTGCCCAGAATGGAAACGAATCTTGAATGGAGCTCGAGATCCAGGGACATCGACAGCAGCGTATCCGCTGCGGGATCATCCCGCTCGGACCGCCAGCTAACGGATCAATGAAAAAAGAAAAGACGAAAAAAATACAAATAAACCGGTTGTCGTTCTATTACATAGTTCAAGGAGTATAATCTTGGTTCTTATTACTTAGTTGGGGCACCGCTGTGTAAAATGATCCTCGCTTTACACATCTCAGTTTATCTATAGAAATTTCCCGCTTGTAAAATTTTCTCTCTGCGCTTGTCAGTTGAAGGACAGACTTGTAGTTTTGTGCAACATGATTTTTCTACACTTGTAAAAAATCGCTTATAGTCTCGTGCAACAACTGTCAGCTGAGTGGGGTTTTAGATAAATAGTTGTAAGGTATCCTTTTATGTTTAAAGCGAAATGTAAAGAAAATGTTTAAAATAGATATATAAATAAATAAATAATAATAGTATAGAAAATAAAACTAAAAGAATGTATTATTTTTATTTACAAAATATGGGGAATTAATCTTTTTGTATAAATAAAGCATTCAAGGCGGGAACAGATTTTAATTTTCTTTTTACAAACTTGTAGCAGATTGTTTACATTCAAATTCACAAATATGTTTTTAGCAAATATTACATTGATAAACACTTTTAATCGTCCATGAATTACCACCCTTTAGGTTTCAAGATATTTATTTAGATAACGTTGTATTGTGCTTTTGTTTTTCAATAATCCATTGATAAATATTGACCGTGTACTTTTCGATTAAATACTATGATTATGATTTATGAACGTAAAACTTGTAAGTCATTTCTGGTCTGAACAAGTGTTTAACAAATAAATATAAAAATAAACACTTTGCGCCATGGTAAACTTCATTATTTATCATTTATTTCCTTAATTGAGAAATGGTAGTTTCAGAAATACGGCATCGTAAATTAATATGACGTTTTATTGAATACAGCATAAATGCTTGACATTATCTCTGGCGCGATCCAAATAATTCTAAAAATAAATACTTTATCTTCAGTAATACGTAGAGATGCAAAAATCAGCCGGACAACAGTGGTTGTTGTTAAATTGAGCTACTCGGTCACTCGTGTAACGCACACTAGTGACAATGGAGAATATTTTGCTTAATAAATCCTCGTTCGTGTAGTCATACAAAACTACAATTTTATTTCATTCAGTTTGCTTTGCCAATTAAGTCAATCACCAAAATTTAAAATAAAAATTTTCATTTTTTTTTAAATTTGTTTTTCACCAATAGCAATAAGAAATAACCAAAAAATAACAAAAAAACCATCGAAAAAAAATACCAAATTAAAAGTGCGATAAAAATTTATTATTTAATCTGATAATTCGTTGCAATAAAAATTTTTTATGTGCTGCCAAAAATAATTATTTACAAGTTTCCCACTGATCACACTCCATAGAAACTGAAAGTATGATCGTTTCGTGAAGAGTTTCGTAGACGCCATAAACATATAGCTTCTGATATCGTCCAGCTATCAATCACACCATTATTGAGCAGCAGATTAAAAGGACATTAAATGATTAATAGCAGTACACTCTGTTCCCTTTCAACAACTGGAGTGGATCACCAGCAGCATACAGTGAATATCTTACTTTCTTGTGATAATTTACGACGAAGCTTGCAGAGAAGAAGTTCAGTCACAGAAATATCACCGAGACGATCGTGTCGAGGAAATTTGAAATAGAACAAGTTCTAGGTGAGAGAAGCGCGCCAAAAAGATGACCTCGAATACTTTAAGATGGGGCCTACTTAGAAGCTTGGGCAATAACTTCAAACAAATTCGTGGATGTTCAACAGCCAAGATCACTAGCAAAGAGGTCTTCAAGCGGGAAGATACCTATGGTGCACATAACTACAAACCGATACCAGTCGCTCTGAAGAAGGGCCAAGGAGTTTTCTTATGGGATTGCGAGGACAAGCGATATTACGATTTTTTGAGCGCCTATTCGGCTGTTAACCAAGGACACAACCATCCCAAAATAGTGGAAGCTCTGCATAAGCAGTCATGTTTACTATCTCTATCGTCGAGGTAAATACTTAATAACTCAACACAAGCTTTGTCCTCATTTAACAGCTTATTCTAAAAAGGGCGTTCTACTCGGATACTCTGGGTGAATATGAAAAGTACGCAACTGAACTATTCCACTATGATAAGCTACTACCAATGAATACCGGAGCTGAGGCTGTAGAGACCGCCTGCAAGCTGGCCCGCAAATGGGGCTATGAAGTCAAGAAGATACCCAAGTATCGTGCCAAAGTAAGTGCAATATTGTTTGTGCAGTGTGTTCTTATCAGTGAAACTTGAAGTAGGACCATTGACAGGAAAATGCTGTGTGATACTTAATTCAATTTATTATTTGTTTATTAGCCATTGTTGTTCTATTAATAGTTTTAAATTTAGATTGTTGTCGCTAGTGGAAATTTCCATGGACGAACAATGGGCATGATATCAGCCTCAACAGATCCAGAATCTTATGGCGGTTATGGACCATATTTACCAGGATTCGTTGTAATTGATTACAATAATGAAGAGCAACTAGAGGTATGTGAATTATTTTGTGGTTATTTAATTTTTTTTAGTTAATACTTGCGTTCCATGGCGAGATTTTCTACTTCCGAGTACTCGTATTTATTTTTGATATCGCAAATGGCGTTCCATTGGCAATCTGGAGTATTCCGGACGCCCAATGGAACGCAGCTAATAATACAAGGGAAAAAATTTAAGCAAATTATTGATTTATTAAAAATACAGAGTTTGTTCTAAAAGAAACATATTTTCTGATCATAGCCGGAGAATAATGTAGGTATGGTGGGTAGCAGAACGCATTCGAAAAATTCCGGCTGGGATACCCACTTGGAATTTGAGAGAAACCGAGTGTCAGTTTATAGGGAATTTAGTGTCGATCCGAAAACCGAAATAATTTTTAACGTATTTTTTTTTATTTTGAAAGGTCCCAATAGCATTTTAAGCATAAATTTGTGAAGTTTGAGGTTGTGAATATATACGTACGTATGTGTCATTTTTTCCTGTACGATATCGCGCGAACTAAAACAGATATCGACTTCGTTGAGGTGTCTTTCGAAGTGTATTAACAAAAATAAGATATAAAAAGATTTTCATAAAATTTGGTTGATCCGTTGTACTTGTGCTTATTGTAACTACACGTTATCGCGTAAACCAAAGATGACATTTTTTATGTGTCGCCGCATTGTAATTATTGCTCCCCTAAAACATAATGTCATCAACACCGCTATCGCCCATGATACATCGTTAACGTACGTACGAGGTGCTATATTCGCAGAACTCGCGAAGAACGCGCTAAGTAAATTTCTGCTTTTAGCCGCCTTGTTCAACGATGCTGCTCACACTGTCGTATGAGTACCGTACTCGTACGTGCCATACCGATCGAATATATGCAAGTTCATTAGACAATTTAGGTCGGTGCTATATGAACACTCATGTCCGTACGTTAGGGTACGTACGGTTACGGTACGACACGTCAAATTTGGTTCAGGTTTATAGCAGGACTGAACTAATCACCGTTGGCACCAGGATGCGACCGCTTGCTCTAGAGCGTCCATTTTGGGCAGCGTTTTCGATTAGCACAAATATGCCTAATCTCCAATGGCAAAACCAACCACAAACCATTGAGTTACCCGTCTCGCTCAAGTTTTGGTTGACATGAGTAATTTCTCCTATGGGTTAGTTAAACCATTTGAGTACGTAAAAATAAAAAAAATTATAAACACTTAAGTTTACAATTTTTCAGAATCTTTGCAAGAAATGCTGCTGGAGTTTGTGGAAGGATACCCATCTCTTTGGGATATATCTAACGCAAATTACAGCAGATTAGAATAAAATAACATAAGATTTCCCGAATTAAATTCTCACTGGCTCCTTGTTCCCTTTTGTCACTCGTTAATCGGCCTAACCCATAGTCTTCGCCTAAAAGTCCTTTGATGCGTTTCAGCACAATTTAGTGCTAAAAGAGCTAATACTGCTAAATTATCTAATGTTTGTAAATCATTTATTTGATCCATAATTCCTTATTTTTTAGTCCGGGGAAATTAGCAAAAAAAAACCCATGGAAGGAGACAAAATTTCAAAATGGCTAAAAATTGGTACACAGCTTCCTTGTGACTTTCTAAGAAAACAATTTCCGAATCCAAAAACAGCATGGCCGCACGAGATATGGCGTTCTGCCCGAGTTTTTCATGTATCTCGGTATCTATACGTTATACAACCTCGTGCAAGGTCCCAAAATGTTCACAATTAAATTCTTTACAACGTTCTTACAAAAAAGTTGACTCGATTTAACCCCTTAAAAGTTATTCAAGGTCAAAGTTTTCGAAAATCACTGTTTGGCCAAAATTGATTTCAAAAACTGATTTGTGCATGTTCTTCTTTCCTCGTATTTTAATTATTTGCTCCTCGCTGGTCTCGCTATGTATATTTTTCTATTTTTATTTCTGGCTTCTTAAGCTGAATTACATTCCTCGTCGTACCATTCACTAGCTCTGGCTGTGCGTTTGTGACCTACAGTTTCCTTCGTGACATCTGTCAGTATTGTCTTCAATCTTATCCATTTTCCCTCGACTGTATCTTCATTATTTCTATTTGGACCTATTCTTTCTGCTAGAGTTGCCTGATATCTCTCAGTCAAACAGTCTGTTCCCGCAGGCGATCGACGTCGAATTTCTTTTGTTTGCTGTTTATTTTTTCTTGTGGACAGCCGACATTTGAATCTAGCTTTAACTAGGAAGTGCTCTGATTCACAATCCGCACCGCAACGGGATCTTACTTGGAGGATACTGGAAGCTGCCCTTCTGTCTATGAGAATATGGTCTATTTGGTTGCAGTGTCTTTCGCTGGGAGATTGCCATGTGTATTTGTGAATATCCTTCCTTGCGAAGTATGTTGAACAGATGATCATATTTTTTCTCAGTTGCAAAATCGATAACACGTCCGTTATCGTTTGATGTTTCGTGGAGACTTTCTTTACCAATGGTCGGTCGGTGCCAGTTTTCTCTTCCAATTTTGGCGTTCAGGTCTCCTTGCACCATTTTGATGTTATTGGAAGGAGCCGTGTCATATGCGCGTTGAAGCTTATAATAGAAAGTGTTCTTTGTCGTGCCCGCTCTCGCCTCCGTCTCCGCATATACGTTTATGATTGAAAGGGTGAACGGAGTCGCATTGAGCATAGTCGTTCAATGATTTGCTCGAACACTATCACATTATCTATAATTGACTTGTATATTACGAAGAAGTGATGTTCCCTTCCGCAGCTGTAGAATATCCTGTAGTTGCCAAAGTCCATTGTCCCGTCCTATCCATTGGATCTCTTGTATCGCGAGTAATTCGTCTAATAGTGATTTAACTGCTGCAGTTCTGTACAGTGGTATTTCGCCTTATATACACGAGTTGAGCTGTAATTAGGTTGAAGTGACATTTGTGTTGTATATATATATGTATGTACCATTCGTAAAGTCCGTCTTTGGCGTTCGTTTTGTGCTCGGTGTTTTTGCTTGCACAGGTGTAAAAAATAATTTCGTTCTGAATTTTTACGCATCTATAAACGAGAATTCCACACAAATTGAGGTGGTGATGACGTTATACTTTGATTTCAGGTCAACGCTATTTCAACTCAAAGTGAACTCAACTCGACATCATTTACCCCGTTTATGACTGGGTTGAAAAGTTGAGTCGAGGTTGAGTTGAAATTTCAACCACCGTATATGATGTCGAGTTGAGCTCGGTTTGGGTTGAAATAGAGTTGAACTGAAATCACAACATAACCTCAAATTTTTGTGAGAAATTCTCATTTATAGATACGTAAAAATTCAGAACGAAATAATTTTTTGTTTCTGTGCCAGAAAAAGCACCGAACATACAATTAACGCCTTAAAGCGGACTTCACGGATGATAAACAAACAAAACAAGTGTCACTTCAACCCAATTTCAACTCAACCTGCGTATATGAGGCGAAATGCGAAATATCAACTCGATCCAGGCGGGAGAGCTGAGTTTGGTTGAGTGGACCCAGTTTCAACTCAACATCCGTTTATGACTGGGTTGAGCCCGGGTTGAACCTGGGTTGAACCTAGTCATAAATGGGGTAATATACGGCGGTCGAAATTACAACTCAACCCCAACTCAACTTTTTAACCTATTCATAAACGGGGTACATATTTATTCCGTTCCAAAGTGAACTGAAAAAGTCTCTAATTTCCCTTGCAGAGCCATCTGTTAGAAAGTTTCATAAGCGAATATTACGAACAAAATTCCGCTAAGTCCGTACTTACAAAACAAAAAGTTCACGGAAAAATCGGGTGAGCGGAATTCCGTGTATCTTTTTACGTGTATTTTATATGGGGAAAGCGCCCGAGCGTCAAAGCCGTTACGATTCCCCAACCCTTCCCAACCCATACGATTTCTTGTTCACCTAACCAAAACCTGTGATCGTCCGACCGCTTTGTAAACTCTTCTCTTAGTGTATACACCCTGTATAAGCACGTAATTTAATGACGGTAAACGCTATCGTTCTCTATGTTATACGGAATTTGCGATATTTTATACTACTTTGATTTTTGAACCAGAAAACTACTATAAGGTTATAAAAACTATCAACATTTCAATTTGCAGGCAGTTCTCCAAGACCAGCACGTATGCGCATTCCTGGTTGAGCCTATACAGGGTGAAGCCGGAATCATCGTGCCAGATCCTGGATATTTAGTAAAAATTAGAGAACTATGCACGAAAAACAATGTCCTTTGGATTGATGATGAGGTGCAAACTGGTTTAGCAAGAACTGGAATGATGCTGGCTGCTGACCATGAAAAAGTGCGTCCAGATGTATTAATTTTAGGCAAAGCTCTTTCTGGCGGTCTCTATCCTGTATCTGCAGTACTGAGCGATGACCACATCATGATGACCATCAAGCCTGGACAGCATGGATCAACATACGGAGGAAATGCATTGGCTTCGAAAGTTGCAATAGCCGCACTGGAAGTTATCATCGAAGAAAACCTTGCAGAAAATGCAGAAGTAATGGGACAGAAGTTGAGGGAGGAGTTGTCCAAAATACCAAAAGAAATTCTAACTGCTGTCCGTGGCAAAGGACTCCTGAATGCCATTGTAATAGACTCAAGTAAATATTTGTTTATTCAACAAAGTAAGTTCCTTTTATAATCAATATTTTGTTCCACAGAGTACGATGCCTGGGCGTTATGTTTAAAGTTGAAGGACAAAGGTCTACTCGCTAAGCCAACACACGGAGATACTATAAGATTGGCTCCACCACTCAATATAACCCACGAACAAATGGATGAATGCATTGAGCTGCTTCAGACTGGATGTTGCGAATATCTGGAGGAAGCAACGAAATGAGCTAACGATGCACTGTGATAGTTAAGCAAAAATTATTCGCAACTTATTTATTTTTGAAAAAGACTGAATAATATTAATTGTGCAAAGGTCTTAACAGCAGTGTTATAACAAGAACGTCTTATGCAAAATAATTTTATTTGTTTCTGGTTTGTCGAAGTAAACAAATAAGTAATTATTTAGTAGTACGGCCCAAATTATATGACTATGTCAGAAAAGTTGTTTATAAATAAATATTGTTTTAAAAATTATAGTTTAAAAATGTCTTTTATTACGTAAAGGCCACATACACGGTCAAATCGGATCGCACTTCGATGTACATCCAATTTGACAGTGTATGGAGGTCATAAAGGAGAACTGATTGGATTTTGATTAGCATTCTTTATATGATATTTATAAGTTGTACGATGTATTATTTGAGGATTTATTTATTTATTTTATATTTAATTATTTTATACATAAGTAAAAGGAGGTACACAACACTTATATCTTTTAGAGTACAATTATAATCTGAACCTTTCAAACGAAACATACTAGAGTTATGGCTTGTTTCCTGAAAATAGTGACTGTGCTGATTCTTTGTAAAGAAGAGAAAAAATCATTCTAGAGTCGAATCGCATGCACAAAAAGGACTGACTACTATTCGAAACAGTCTATTCGAAGTCATAGATATAACTCTATGCAGCAGCCGGATGTTGACAAGACTGACCAACTGGGAGGTGATGGATCGGACGACTATGTCAGATCACAGAGCCATCTCATTTGAGATAGCGTACGGAACCCCGGGCAGGGGAGACGGAATTAGAACAACGAGAATTCCCCGCAACACGGACACGTCTAGATATACTGAAATGTTGCGCAGGAATCTCGGGGAGCGCGTGCCAAGGGCACCGAAAACCACAAGAGAAGCAGAGTCTCAGTTGCATGTCCTGCAGACAGCGATAGAGAACGCTTTTCGAGTGGCGTGTCCTCTTACGTCAGTGGATGACCATGATCCCACACCCTGATGGTGTAGGGAACTGGAGAAACTGAAGAAAGAGGTCAGAAGGGCTTTCAACCAGGCGATGAGGTGCAATGACCCGGTTGCCTGGGAGAATTACAAAGCCAAGAAAAGAGAAATGAAACAAACTCTGCGACGACGGAAAAGGGAATCGTGGAGGGACTTCTGCTCGAGCATGGAGAGCATATCTGAGGCCAGCAGACTTTAGAAAATGATCTCCAGGGACCCGGTCTCCAAAGTCGGACTCGTTCGTGACTCGTCGGGGAGGATGGCGGAGACGCTGGAGGAAACCAACAAGATCCTGATGGAAGTTCACTTTCCTGGCAGCTATATCTCGGGTAAATCTTGGGCTATTCGTAACAGAATGGCTACAAGGATGAACCGAGAGGAGGCTAACGGGGTGGTGACAGAGGAAGGGGTGAGACGTGCAATAGACACATTCTCTCCCTTCAAGACATCGGGGCGTGACGGAATATTCCCTGCGCTGCTTCAATGGGGCAAAGAAATTATTGCACCCAGGCTTAGGGGAATATTCGTTACCTGTCTAGCAACAGGATACATTCCGGCGGTGTGGAGGGAAACCAAAGTGGTATTTCTCCCTAAGCCAGGCAAGAAGGACTACACCGAGGCGAAGTCCTCCAGGCCGGTCAGCCTAACATCCTTTCTGTTGAAAACAATGGAAAGAGTGGTGGCAGACCACCTGGAGAGTACTATGCTAAGGAGGCACCCTTTAAGTAGAAGCCAGCACGCTTACCAGGCTGGCAGATCTACAGAAACGGCACTTCACCAATTGGTGCGAGTAGCCGAGGAGGAAGTGTATACCGGAGGCATAGCGATGGCCGTAATTATGGACATTGAAGGCGCCTTCGACAAGATACAGTTCAACAAACTCGCGCGAGGTCAGCCCCATGATTGTAAGGTGGGTGGACAGCATGCTGAAAAACAGAGCGGTAAGGATTCAGACAGGAGACTCGCGGCTTCGAGGGAGGGTCAGCAAGGGATGCCCACAGGGCGGGGTCCTATCGCCCCTCCTGTGGAACATCACTGTGGACACTCTGCTCAGACGGCTAGAGGTAATGGGTGTGCATACCGTTGGGTATACAGATGATGTAGCGATTGTGGCACGTGGCAAGTTTATGAGCACTACGGCAGATATCATGAGGAATGCACTCCAAGTGGTTGAGCAGTGGTGTACGGAACAGGGCCTCACCATAAATGCCAATAAGACAGACGCGATAATCTTCACTAGGAAGATTAAAGATCTGGATTTTCAGCCCCTCATGCTTTTTGGATCGAGGATCAAGGTGTCTGGGATGGTCAAGTATCTGGGTGTATACTTGGACTCGCGACTAACCTGGAAATACCACGTTGAAGAGAAGATTAAGAAGGCGACAAGGGTGCTTCACCAGTGCAGAAGAGTATGTGGACTAAGGTGGGGTATCTCACCAAGGTTAGCATACTGGACATATACCATGATGGTGAGACCCATCATAACTTATGCCTCGGTGATCTGGTGGACTAAAGTCACACAGAAAACCGTCAAGAAGCATTAGGACAAGGTGCAAAGAATGGCCAGCGTAGGTGTGAGCGGTGCTTTCCGCACCACACCCGCCGCGGCATTGGAGGCGCTGTTAGGTCTGCTGCCGTTAGATCTCCAGGTGATGAAGACTGCGGCAGCCTCAGCGATTCGGATGAGACGGGATGCCGTATGGCAGGCGTCAGGAACCTTATATGGGCACATGAAGATTCTGGATCGCATCAAAGGGACTAGGGAGCTCATGATGCCCATGGAAGGGATCACAAAAATGAGGGTGACCGAAAGGTATTATAAAACCCTCATAGGGAACGGAACGCTCCCGGAAGGGAGGCCGGAAGACATATATATCTTCACGGATCACGGATGGATCCATGATTGACGGCAGAGCAGGTGCGGGAGTCTTCTCAGAGGACTTAAATTTGACCTGCTCTCGGGCTCTGGGGAATTACACCTCAGTCTACCAAGCGGAAATGCTTGCTCTGCTGCACGCGCTGGATCACATAAATGATGATCAGGTGCAGGGAAGAAGTATCCTTATAGCACTGGACAATCAGGCTGTGATTAAGCGCATGAATCAGACAGAGATTAATGCGTCTCTGGCGTTGGAATGTGTCCAAAAACTGAACAGGTGTGCGAAACAAAACAACGTGACGCTAGCTTGGGTTAGAGGACATACAGGCATCGATGAGAACGAAAAGGCTGACAACCTGGCAAAACAGGGGTCAACCTCGGAATTCTGGGGACCGGAGCCATACTCTGCCATTGGCAGAGGGTTGGTAAGGAACTGCATCGAGAAGTGGGTCGCTGAGGAACACCGGAGACGGTGGGACGCTATGACCACGTGTAGGCAGGCTAAGATGGTGCTTACGTTGCCGATTACCGCAGCCAGAAGAAGGATCCTGCATATGCAAAGGAGAACCCTCAGATGGTTGGTGGCACTGATTACAGGACACGGATGTTTCAGGTATCACCTAAAAAGAATGGAAATTCTGGAGGATGACACCTGTCGGATGTGCATGGAGGAACCTGAGACGGCCACACACATAGTGTGTCACTGTCCGGCGGTGGCGAGAAAAAGGGCTGCCATAACTGGACTCCATTGGATGGAGGACATGAGGCAGACTCCCTTCAATCAGCTGCTTGCGATAACTAGGGGAGTCGAAGCAAGGGAGCAATGGGACAACCCACTGCAACCCCAATAAGATGACTCTAGGCAGAGGGACGAAAAGGGACCCGCAAATAGTGGTCTGATTCGATATCCCTCGAAAATCTATATATATTCGAAACAGATGAGATGAAATAAGGAATTTAAGTGATCTCAGGGTTTGTAAAGGAGTAAGGAAGTAGGAAAGGTAAAAAGGGCTTTTAGCGTAGAAAACTTTATGTATAAGAACTAGTGCCATAATATCGAAAAACAAAAGAGCTCACAGCCTGTTAGTGAATTCCGAACAGATGACACATGATCTGATCTTCTCAAGTGGAAGATAAAGCGTAAGCAATCATTGAATGCAACATTAAGTCATTCACGACAGGATGAATCATACACAATGTAAACAAGTGAGCCATAGAGGAAATGCGGAAGAATAAGAGATTTTACGGTCTTTGAACGCATAGTGGGTGATAGGAGGCTGCCATAAAGCCAGAGCCTATGTAATGTCCCATAAATCTTGGAGAGCATTAGTGAGGCTTGATCAAAGCAGGTCAGTTTAGCATTAATAGCAATGCCAAGATTATGGACCCGATCAACAATAGGAAGAGGAATGTTAACCAAACAAATGAGTGGAATTATCTCGGGGAGCGTAGGACGACAACTAAGCACAAGTACTTGTGGTACTTTAGGGTTAAATTTAAGGTAGTTGAGAGCACTCCACTCATTTATTCGAAACAGAGGTCAGAAATACAAGAATAAATCTGGCAAGGAAGGCAAGAGGTATGTTGGAGATCATCAGCATACAGATGAAAGGGTCAGTGGCAGATAGTAAAGGATAGATCGTTGATATATAAAGAAAATATTAAGGGACCAAGAATTGAACCTTTTGGAACACCAGAATTCACTTGTATAAGAAAGGTGATAATATTGATATGACGAACACAGGAAGACGGTTAGATAGCAAAAGGAGTAAAACCGTTTAGCAGAAGAATATAAATGATAGCGCTGATTTAGTTTGGAAAATAGGATCGTGTGCACCACGGAGTCGAAGGCTTTCGAGAAATCAAGAAGATTTAATATTGCAACGTCGCCTTTATCAAGCGCAGAACGAATGTCAGTTGTTACCTTTAGTAAAGCGGTTTCACAAGCTATTAGATCCAAGGTAGGTTAGATCCAAGAATTTTCTCGAAGGCTTTAGCTAGGAATGGAAGAATGCTAATGGAACGGAAATCTGAGATATCTGCAGGAGAAAATTTATTCGGTAAAGGGATTACTATGGATTTTTTCCACAACAAGGGAACTTGGGAAGTATAGAAACATGCTTGATGACATCCAAAATTAGGGGGGCGAGGGGCTCAAAAAAGCGTGGAGAGATTTTATCAAAACCGATGCAGTTTGAGGAAATAGAGAGCAGTATTTCAAAAACTTCCGAGGAGTCCACACAGGGGAAGTAAAAGCCATCAGTACTATGCGGAAGAACTGAGAAAGATCAGGAGATAGAGGAAGCAGAATGAATGAGGCATTTAGAAGGTCTACATCGACATCAACAGGGGAAGGTGCAGTAGATTTGACCTTGCTATTGACGAGGCTGCGAAGCAGTTTATAGGCATTAAGACATCTAAGGATCCTAGTCGTGCGAAAACGCCTGTACATGCACTCTCGCTTACTTATCACGTCACGGTTACGAAATCCGTAATCCGAAACCAAGGACAGAGCGAAGATGGCCTGCGTTTTTTTGTGATCAGCGGCACACATCAGCCTAGCAGCCTCTACATGGGAATAGATAGCTTCCAAAAATGTCTAAAACGTTTTGGAGCTGCACCACCCCGTTTTCTGAAAGCGGCCACCTTTTTGGGTTTAGTATCGTTAGCCCTTCGGTGGGTAAAATCGAACCGTCACCTCCACGTGGTGCCCACTGGATAACCAACCAACGACGGTAGTAGCGAGTGTGGGACGCTATAATCCCGCCTACCAGCGAAGGACTAGCAATCCTCCCTGGCAATATCAATTGCTATGAACCCGACAGCAGAGCCTCGGACCGGACGGATAACTCAACGACGAACTGGCAAACGGAAAAAGGACAATGATTTCGGAATATTTACATGGAACGTGCGAACTCTATACCAACCTGGTAAGTTAAGAGTACTATTGGACCAGCTTGAAAAATACAAGGCCGATATAACGGCGATTCAAGAAGTTAGATGGTTGGGGAAAGGCATAATGGAGAAAAGGAATTACACAATATACTACAGCTGCAGAGATAAAGAGCACACTCTAGGTACGGCATTTATCGTTAGAAAAAGCTTAAAACATGCTGTAATAGGATTCGAAGCAATAAGCGAAAGAATGTGCAAAATTCGAATTAAAGGCAAATTCCACAATTACTCCCTCATTAATATACATGCTCCAACCGAAGATAAGTCTGATGAAGAAAAGGAGGCCTTCTATGAAAACCTTGAGAGAAATCTCAGAAAGTGTCCCAGGTATGATGTAAAAGTAATTATAGGAGACGCTAACGCAAAAGTAGGGCGGGAACGAATCTATTACCCAACTATTGGAAAGCACAGTATACATCCTGAATGCAATGATAATGGTCGTAGACTGGTGGACTTCGCTGCTGGAGCTAACATGATAGTGGCTAGCACGAAATTCGAACACAGAAGAATACATAGAGTAACCTGGAAATCTCCTAATGAGGAGACGGTAAATGCTATAGACCATATACTTATTAGTACAAGGTACAGCTCCAGCATAATAGATGTTAGAACGTACCGTGGAGCAAACGTGGACTCAGACCATTTTCTGGTGGGTGCTAAGATAAGAGATAGGATTTCGTGCGTTAGGACAGGAGGAAGGGTACAACAAAGCGAGCGAAAATATAATACCGCGGCCCTCAACGAAGAACAAATTAGGGAAGAATATGTAGCAGAGCTAAATAGAAGGTTCGGTGCATCGAATAACGAAGCTACAAGTATCGATGCCAATATTGATGAGGAATGGGCAAAACTAAGTACCATAATAAAGGAAGCCACTGCAACCAAGCTAGGCTATGAAAGACGAGCAAGACGTCAAGACTGGTTCGACGAAGAGTGCGCTAGAGTAACTAAAGATAAGAATGAAGCATATACTAATATGCTGCAAAGATATAGAACTAGAAATTCCGTAGCGATCTATAAGGAAAAACGACGACTAGAAAAACGTACGCACAAAAGAAAAAAGAAGACGTGGCTGGAGGAACAATTTGTAGAGATAAACGAACTCGGGAATAATAACGAAGTGAGGAAGTTATATGAGAAAGTGAACAAGCAACGTAAAGAGTTTAAACCCAGAGTATCGATGTGTAAGGACAAAAACGGTAATATCCTGAGCCAAAAACAAGAGGTTTTAGAAAGATGGGGGGAGTATTTTAATGAGCTACTGAATAGAGGCGACGAAAATGAGAGTGAAAGTGATGTGAATCAAACAAATAGAAACGCACCAACCAATAATGATAGTGATACTGGTGCTGCTAATGAAAGTGATGTCCCTACAATGGACGACGTACAAGAAGCTATGACGAATCTCAAAAACAATAAAGCCCCAGGAAAAGATAGCATAGCATTTGAGATGTGGAAATATGGGGGCCAAGAATTAAGGAATGGATTACATAAACTTATAGAATCGATCTGGCGTCAGAAAAAGATCCCACTTGAATGGACGGAAGGTGTGATATGCCCCCTGCATAAAAAAGGAGATCAACTCGTTTGTGAGAACTATAGGGGTATTACCCTCCTCAACTCAGCGTATAAAGTACTATCCACTATTTTATACAAAAAACTTCTACCCATCGCAGAAGGCATAATAGGTAGTTATCAATGTGGCTTTCGACCAGGTAGGTCCACTACAAACCATATTTCCACTCTAAGAAGAATTTTGGAAAAATCATGGGAGTTCAACATCAATATTCACGTACTGTTTATAGACTTCAAGCAAGCATATGACAGCGTCAAGCGTGAGGAGTTATTTAAAGCTATGGAGTGCTTCCGATTTCCAAAACACCTAATCGAAGTAACAAAAGCTACAATCGAGGTAGTACGATGCAGAGTACGAGTTGAACGAGACCTCTCAGATAGTTTCACATCACAGAGAGGCCTGAGACAAGGTGACGCGCTGTCATGCCTCCTATTTAACATAGTGTTGGAGAAGGTGGTGAGAGACGCTGGGGTAGAAACAACGGGATCCATCTTTAACAAGTCAACACAAACGATGGCTTATGCTGATGATGTCGCTCTAATAGGTAGGTCGTTTGCGAGTGTGAAAGAAACCTTCATCAAACTGGAAGCAGCTGCGAAAAAGATGGGATTGCTCATCAACGAAGCAAAAACTAAGTATCTTTGTACTTCAAAAAGATACGCAACTCCAAGACGAAATATCACCATAGATGCATATAATATAGAAACCGTTAAAGAATTTACGTATCTTGGAACCGTATTGCAAGCTGACAGTGGTGAGACAACGGAGATCAGAAGGAGAATAAACGTTGCTAACAGATGCTATTTTGGACTTCGACAACATCTTACATCACGCATTTTGTCTAGAGGAATGAAGTGTAAACTATATACCACGCTAATCAAGCCCGTTCTGATGTTTGGATCAGAGGCATGGACTTTGAAAGTGGCTGATGAAACTCTTCTAGGCACTTTTGAAAGAAAAATTCTACGCACAATATTTGGCGGTGTCTGCGAAAACGGTGAATGGAGAAGGAGATATAATCACGAATTATACCAACTGTACCGGGGACCCGACATTGTCAAAAGTATAAAATTAAGTAGATTGCGATGGGTGGCACACGTACAAAGGCTTGACGATAGCGACCCCGCAAAAATAGCGTTGAATCGAATTCTTGATGGAAAGCGAAATACAGGTCGACCAAAAAAGCGATACATGGACTCCGTTGAGGAAGATTTAGTAAAGTTAGGCGTACGCAACTGGAAGGCATAAGCCAGGAACCGAACGGCATGGAGAGAAATGTTGGAGGAAGCCAAGGCCAATAATAGGCTGTAGTGCTACAGATGATGATGATCGTTAGCCCTTCAGCACGATTGCTTGTTCCGGTAAGATAAGCTTGTAGTCCTTCCTTGTTCCTCTTCCTGTATCCCTGTTCTCGGCAAATTTATTATATATGAATTTTTGACCCGATCATCTGCAATCCTTTTCTCAAAACTAGTGGCCCCAATAGCAGATAAAAATAGTGCCATCATCTGACTAGTATCCTGCCTGATTCTCTATTTTACTGACCAGTTGCAGAAACAAACTTTTCTGAAACTGTGTAATATTTCTCTCTAAAAATAATTATTTATTTTATTTTCATTCTATGCCCCCCACTTTTCCAGAAAGAAGAAAAAACACCATAAAGTATCCCTTTATCAAATTCCTTAAGCAGCATTGCAACACCCCCGACCATTTCTTAACAATAACTTTATCACAAGCTGCGAAGAAAAGCTTGACTCCTTTTCACACAACATTTTTTTTGTTCGGCTAATCTATGAACTTCCACCCCATTAAAAAGTGGGGCTGCCGTATTATTTCCAAGGGCTTACATATTCATTTTTAACTTAAAAGGGCTAATAAAAGAATTCAGAACAGCTCGACGCGCTCCTTTATGGAGGTCTAATGAAAAAGAAGGGAACGGCCGGCCATTCTGGGGACAGCGAGGTTTTTTCCAGGGCTCCAAAGATATTATCGGGGGCGAAATATTAGATTAAATGTGAATGGACTGGTCGTTTGCTCGGTGCATGATGAATCCCGGAGAACGTTAAGTGTCGTCTGTCCTCTGTCCCCGAAGATTGGCGAGAATATGCTCTAAAGAAAACTGTTCGGCGGGAATTACCCTCCGTGTTGATAAGAATGTCAGCATCCCTTTTTATTGTCGCGCCGAAATTCACAAAGTACCATGATAAGACTTAACAACCCCAATTTATAGCGCCGAGTGAAATTCTTATTTCGTTTAATTAAAACGTTAAACTTGCACTAATTATTTCTTTCGGGAGTCAACGGTTAATCTGGGAATATTGATTTTTTAAGGACTTGGTCGAGGAGTGCCCGCGGCGACCTTGCAGAGTAATGGTTGTTGCGAATTAACAAACTAATTGCGATTGGCAACATTTTAGGAACTATGTAGTGTAGTTGATTCCTCAGTGGTTCACGGCTATTGACGATTACCAGGTGAAATTAGATAAATTTGAATTTTGGAAAGAGAGGAAAACAAACACATTATCGTGCATAGTAGAACTGTTGCAAATTCCAAACAACAAATTAAAATTCATTAGGATATGTGATTAGTTGTCATTGTTAAATTAATTTGGATTGGTATTCAAACATGCTCCCCGGGACTAATTACTAGTAAAGCATTCACATTTAGAAATGTGTGATATTAGGAATTATTGAATTAGTCGTAACCAGTTTAAAATTACAGATAACCCTCGATTTACCCTGGACATTTCTCTTCTTTCTACTTTCGTGGTAAGTTGTGAAGTTGATACTGTTAGCGTCAGGTCAAGTCTGCAGAGGGAGCTCTTGGAGATATCTCTACTCTCTCGGACATAGCTATTTTAGCAGCAGGAACCACAGCATCTCTTTGCAAAATATGAGGGAAATGTTGAAGGTGTCACCTGCCAACACTGTACAACCAAGCACCACTATACAAGCTTTCAAGTAAACATTATATTGTGCCAGCACAAGGAAGGTCAAAACTCCTGAGTGCATATCAGAGCTCCTTTTCCGCGCACTAAAGTCAGGACAAGACCAAGAGTGAGACTGCTGACTCCCGGCAAAAAGTTTCTGGACCTTCCAAGGAAATAGCAGCACAAGCTTCAACATTCTCCAGGGGGAACAAACCTATGCCGAGTTTTTCTGGTTAGCTGGCTAAGCGGCAAAGGTCAAAAGAATCTTCAGGAAACAAGGGCGTCCAAAGAGGAAGAAGGAGCTGTAAGCCTATCTTATCTGGAGAAGATGACAAGGATCGCCAAGGCTTCTGGCGAATTGTCCTGAGGCCTCCTGACAAAAATCCAAGTGCTTAAGGGTGATATTAGATGCTAAATCATGGCAGCAACAACGCCTAGACAATCTAATACGCAGATTTCGCAAACTCTGTGAACCTGCTGCGAAGCTGATGAATGTACTGAATATGCACTATTATCATTAGTCCCATGATAACATATTGCGACGATTGATGCCCCATCTATTAGAAGTTTGAGAGAACTGTCGTTACAAATAGATTTAGATAGCATTTAAGCGAACAATTTGTAACCGTTTATGCAGTCAGTTAACAGCGCGCCATCTATTAGTTAGATTTTGAATGAACGGTAATTGAATACCTTAAGCTTCTTCAAATTTCACTTTTCACAAATTTTACTGCAGTGGCCGCAATCAGGCTCGAATCAACACAGCTGCAATACGCAATTAAATGGCCAGGAACAGCTACGGTCATGCATTAGAGCTAGTCCTAGGGATGAGATGCCGGGCGTCGTCGACGAGAGCTGGACCCGCCTTAAAAATATTGTCATTAGCACTGCTGATACCATCTTAGGCAGAAGTCGAAATGATTGGAGAGACTGGTTCTATAATGAATGCAAGCTGGCAACTGAACGTAAGAGTGCTGCGTACCGAGCAATGCAGCAGTCTCAGAGAACATGGTCATGCGAAGAAAAATATAAAGAGCTCAGAAAAGAAGAAAAGAGAATTTACAGATGAAAAAAGGAAGCCTGGGAAAAAAATCTTGCCTGTGAACTAGAACAGTACAGAGGGCGCCGACCGCACCAGGCGCGGGAGTTCTACCGAAGAGTTCGCAGTATGACGCAATTCACACTATATTGCAGATACTGCAAGAACGAAGAAAATCACCGATCCTAAAGGCATCTTCTCTAGAAATATCATAATCCAATACCGGTGTGGCTTCAGCCCAGGTAAATCAACAACTGATCAGATTTTAACCTTGAGGCAGGCTATGGAAAAATGTAAAAACTCAATCTACTATCAAAGATAACTCAGAAAGATACGACACTGTAATCCTTTCTGTGCGAAGAAAAAGGAAAGTAAAAATCTATGATCTTCTGTCTATTCATATACACGCTCCGGAATGGCGAGATGGCGGAGCAACGGCAAACTACACAAACACATGCAGAGCTGGAAGTACAAGAAGATGGTACATGAATTCACACAAGCAAAATAAAAGTCCAGACGGCACAAAAAATTGCGGAGAAGAGAAATCAGTGCGTCTCTTTCGCACTTCGTGAAATAACATTTCTTTATTTACCCTCTCTTTCTTCGATTTTTGTTTTGTTTTTAAATTGAATTTTGTCTCGCTTGCACCTTGTCGATTGATATATTCACTCGCAAGGGAGCTTATGGGAAATTTTGAGAGCGTCGTATCTTTGTGGGTAATTTTTGCTACTATCTCTTCATAAGCTGGCTTCCAACGGTGCGCGATTTTGCAGATTATCACGCACGGATGACCTCGCACCGCACCGCACAGACGCGGAT
Organism: Thereva unica; assembly: GCA_949987705.1. Classification (NCBI taxonomy): domain Eukaryota; kingdom Metazoa; phylum Arthropoda; class Insecta; order Diptera; family Therevidae; genus Thereva; species Thereva unica. The sequence continues at coordinate 122,072,319 of OX465282.1, read as the reverse complement.
GGCATTGGAAGAGTGTCGTCCGTGAAGTTACAGACAAGTCAGTAGCGGCGCGTAGAATCCATCGCGAGTCGGTAACTTCAAAGGTAACCATACTAGTTTGTGCGGTGAGGTCCGAAATCGTTCGTATGAACACGGACGAGCATGTCAAAACCAAAGTCTAGAAATAACAAGTCTTTTATCTTCATATAAAATCAGAGGACAGTACCACACACACATGAACAAATTGGAGTAGCCGAACGGATTAATGGTACCATTATGGAAATCAAGACGCACAGAGACCGATATGCACCGTTGGAAGAGCTTTTTTTTCGTACGTACCCCTACAGGCTTGCCTTCGCCTCCACAGACGACACTCTTCACATGGTGCACGGATATGAAACCACAGATATGAAATATCGGCATTAATTTTAATAGATTAATTAGAATAAGCGGATAGCGTAAGTTAAGTCTGGAAAGTGCTGAAGAAGGAGGCAATGAGCCTTGTATTTAACTTATAGATGTTGTAGAAGTTGGGAAACACTAACTGCCGAAGATTATTCCACGGTCTAGTAGTTCTGAATGAATCTTTAGAAGACTGAAGTGTGCGAGAAAAGAACCGCTCGATTCATAGCAGATTAATTGGACAGCCCTCAAAATTATTTTCTTTCAGCACATTTCTCACTTTATAATCATGCACAATAATCTGCTACCAATTTAGCACTTTTAAGTAGATTTTGGTAGTGTGGAGCAATGAGTGAAATTACACCGCCATTCACTTGGGACTCACGTCAAACCTGTCTGTGTAAAATTTGAGTAGTACACGGTGCATTTAAATTTCTGCCTCTTTTCCGTGTAACAATTCTATTGTCTATGTAGTTGTGCACAAAACAACAAAAATTCTTATAATTATCGCAGTCCCAGCGAAGAAAGTTATGCTTGTGAAAGTTATTTGCTGTGAGACCGAAATTTTTCTTAGATTCACAAGTGAGACCAGCACATGCACTTCCCTGCGCCCCCTTGTCTAAAAAACCGGTTTATTGGAAGTGATTGGAAAGTGAGTCTGGGAAAGTGATAGGTCGTGTAATTTGGCTCAATGGGATCCACCCAAGAGGAAAGAAGAAGATAAATCCCATGCGCAAATGTTTAGGTTCCAGGTGACTTCTCTATGTTGGTATATGTACACAATGGCAATCGTATGCTATTTAATTCGATTAAATTTTTCCATTAAACTTAACCTTCCTTAACTTGTAGGTGAGGTTCATCGCATTGAATCTTATCGCAAAACATAAAAAAAATTTCCATTATCCATGAAACTTCTGAATCAAGTCCGTATCACGTTTGACGTGGGTTCAAACATGCGCAGTGCCCCATTAAATATTTTTATTTAATTATAGATTATCAATTCCCCCTAGCCCTGCCCCCCAGGGTAATTTCATTTAATCTCAATTTTACATATTATTGTTATTTTGCTCCTTATTCTATTTTTATATTGTTATCATCTGTTTTCACTGATCTTCCACTGCGAATAGCTTCTTGTCAGCTGCGCAGAATTTTTTCCATTAAAACTAGTTCAAACGTAAAAAAATGGGGCATTTCATGGTTGATGCGAAAAACAACCATAAACACGGAACAGGGCATCAAAAGTGACAAAAGTTTATCGAAGATTCTGTCGTTGATGGTGTTCGAGTTTCTAATTTATTGTTTGAGATTTTGAACTTACGAAAAAAGGAAGTTATGCGTTCATTGAGTGATTCGTATAGACATGACCTCATTTCTCCATAGAAGATGAATGATATAAATTGAATTGAAATTGAAAATGTTGACCAGTACGCAATTCAAAATAGAATTAAATGTTTCATAGCTTGCATACTTTGCTTTACTTTAATCCCTCATGGAACATAGGGCGGAAACAGCTTTGTGCGACAGCTCTCAGGCCAATAGGGTTCTCCCTCCACGTTGTTCTAGTTCGAATCGAAGGGATCCTTGCGGATTCCAGTCAAGGGCCTGTTTAGCTAGATTTTCGTTTTCGCGCCACAAGGCCTCCTCCTCTCTTGGTCGGCACGGCACCATAGTTCTTCATTTGAAATTCTATCTTGCCAGCGGATTTTTAGGATACGACGCAGGCATCAGTTGATGAATCCCTGTGATGAATTGGGTGACTTTCTATGTTTCGCAACCGTACAAAAGAACTGCCTTAACGTTGGAGTTGAACAGCCGCAATTTGGTGTTAGTTGAGATCTGGGGCTGATCTCCGTATACTGAACCGGCATGCATATGCGCTTCGTGCTTTATTTATTCTGGAACTGACGTCTTCTTCTGCACCGCCATTTTTGGTAATAACAACACCCAATCTAGTCACACCGGAAATGGAAATTCAATTCGCCACGTGGAATGTACGAACAGGACATCACGTCGGTCAAAGGGAAATCATAGCAATGGAATTATTGAAATGCAAAATATCAATTGCTGCGCTATCGGAACTACTTATCGGATCCGGAACATTGACGATCGGCCCGCCAGCAATTGACGAAACGATGGCGTTTTATTATGCCGGTGGCGAGAGACGAGAGGCTGGCGTTAGGCTTATGGTCGATTGACGGGCTGCCAGCAGCGTCATCACATTCCAACCGATATCTGGGCGTTTGTCGGTTTTAACCATCGGTGGAACGATCAAGACCCTTATGTATCCGTTTATGCACCAACCTAGACCAGCACAGACAAGGACGAACTTTACGATCAGCTTCAACAGATGCTGGATACGATATCTCGAACCGAATTAATAATAGTCACTGGACGATATCAATAAAGAAGAAAGGCAATTGTCGAAGTGGATTGTGGGGTGTCCATTGGAGTTGTGTCCACCTATCCGTAAACGGACGCAGCCATGTATCTCGGACAGCTGTCTGAACCTCGTCGATCAGCGGAAACGAATGAAGCACGTCGATTTCGAGCAATACTGACGATTGAACAAAGAAGTTCGACAGAAAATGAAAGCGGAACGGGAATCGTGCTGAAATAACGTTGCGGCCGACATCAACAAACGACAATAACAAAAAATCAGATGGAGCTTTCGTGACCTCTTCCCATGGGCGCCTGCAGCCTGCTGGAGAGAATTCTTCCAGCAGCTATACAACCACAATCCGCCACAAGGTGCAGCACCCAAGCCGCCGATTATAGAACAGCTGACGAATCAGTTTCTCGATATCAAACTGACAATTATCGAGGTGAAGGCGGCAATAAAATCACTGAAAATGGAAAAGCGCCGTCCATGTCCTCATAACATACATTGAGGCATTTGGATTGAGTCCCGTCGACGTTAAAGAAAGCGATGATTGTCCCGATTTTGAAAAAAGGCGACACAGTCGGAAATGCAAGAATTATCGCGGTATCGGTCAGCAAAGTATTTACGAAAATCATACAATCGAGGCTAAAGAACAAACGATCCGGAAAGAACAAGCTGAATTTGAAACTCATCGAGGATGCATTGATCAACTATTCACACTCCGTCAGCTAATGGAAGAAAGAATTCGTTGCGGTAAACGAAGTGTTGTCGTTTTCATCGATTTCAAATCCGCTTTCGATTGCATCGATTGTGGAGAAACCGAAAGCTTTCCATTGAAAATCATCCATCTTCTCCAAGCGTCGTACGATGGCTCAACCAGCATCGTTCGTATTCGAAGAGGAGTTTCCGATTCAAACGAGTGTCCGACAGGGAGACGTTTCTTCGCCGCTTCTCTTCAACGTTGGGAGAGACGCGATTATGCGTGAAGCACGCGATGGACGACTCGGAGTTCGATACGACTATGTTCGCTGAGAATAAAGCCGTCTTCGCCGGCATGGATGTTGAAGCAACGGACATCTTATATGACATTTCACGCATCGCCCGGTCATACGGGTTAAAAGTCAATGAGAAAAAGACCAAAGTGCTCACAACGGACGGATCGAGGGCTAGTGTGCACCTCGATGGAACCTAAATCGTACACGAAAGTGGCATCGACGGCCGACGTTCACAGCAGGCAGCAGTAACATTCGCCTCCCTCAAGTGGTGCATATGGAAACGAATAAATATTACCATCAAAACGGAAGTACGCCTTTACCGAACGTTGATCTTCCGATTCTTCTTTATGGATCGGGAACATGGACACTGCATAAACCGCACGTAAAGAAGCTCGAGGTCTTCCTTGCCTCAAGCATCTTCTCGGTGTCTCACCTTGCGATCGCCTTCGAAACGAGACAGTCAGATAAAGATGCGACTAACAGATACTGATCGAAGAAGAAATGCAAAAATGGACGTGTTTGTCGAATGGATGATAACCGCTTGCCACGTAAACTTCTCTGGCGAGCGAGGTGATAATTTGGAGACCCCTGGTCATAATTTCTTGGAAAACTCTTCACTTGTCTGCAGGACATCCTTCTTTGAAACCCGGGAATCCGGGATTATATCAAGTACGAAAAATGCTCACAAGAATCTTAAATCTTCATCACACTCCTCTTCTTAATATTGCATAAACATAGGAGAAATTTTGCAGCACTTTTTCATTATTATTCAAAATTGATGCACCTTCATCTTTCCTTTATATCGAATAAAATGGTCCCCTCCTTCCTGAGTATCTTTTGCGGCTCGGTTTATGTTACGGAACAGGACATTGTAAAAAGGAAACGTTAGAAGGATGGTGTACATTAGGAACCTAAGAATTGAGGGATACGATGGTGCACAGTGGTCTGAAATCCCCAAAACCTGGACAAAATTAATTTACTACCGTAAGAAAAATTATTTTTTTATGAAAATCGGTATATGGGGGTTTTCGCGGTCGCTGAGTAAGAATCCGTTATCAGATTTTCAAAAAACAAAATGGCGGATCCAGTATGGCGACCAGCTTTATGAAAATTTAAGCAAATTTGATAAAAATTGGTATATGGGGGTTTTCAGGGTCACTGAGTAAGAATCCATTATCAGATTTTGAAAAAAAAAAAAAAAAAAAATGGCGCATCCAATATGGCGACCAACTGTGTTCATATTTAATTGAATTGAATGAAATGATGCAATAATGGCTGTTCGGAGTAGCTAATTATTAATCCGTCATTAGATTTTTACTAAACAAAATAGTGGATCCAATATGGCGGCCAATTTTGTTTTTTGAATTAAATGAAAATCTGTAATAAGGACGTTTTGTGGTTGCTCAGTAATAATTTTTAACGAAAATGTACTAGAATTGTTAATGAAAATAAACTTTTTTTATTTAATTTAACAATTATTAAATTAATTTTAGATGCAAACTTTTTTTTAAATTCAAATACATTAGGCTTATTTGTCGCAAAGATTTGTTATAAATAGTTTGTTATAAAGATGAAAAAAAGTTAATATATAGCGCCTGAATAGGACGTTCAAAACTATACGTTGAGCAGATATGTATTATATCGTGGATTTTTCTATTTCTGGTGGAGGGGTGCCTTTGTCGGCACTGCGACCTATTTATTTGGTCTATCGTCTTTAAAAACCATCAAAGTTAAGGCTTCTAATATAGCCTAAAACTGATTTAGGATTTCTATCCCAAATGTCCCTGTGGGTAGGGAAGTCCCGATGGAGGAGGCCCAATCTCTTCCTCGCTGTAGCCTCAAAGTCGCACAGCAAGCGCTCCGCAGCTTCGGGAGCTGCTCCGCAGAACCGACAGCTCAGCTACAATCAACCACCAGACCTATTTTGTTTAGACGGTAGTTAAGCGAACAGTGGCTCGTCAAGAGCTCTATTATTATTTTTAGCTTCCACCTGTTGAGATGTAAAAGTTTTCCCGCTTTAGCTTTATCGTTTTGGATGAATCTTTTAGCTTGACGAGCACCCTGGGTGTTTGTCCAGCTATGAAGAAACAGCTGGTCGATTTTTGATGGCCGTTCTAACGTGGTAGCTTGCTAAGCTACAGAAAGGTTCCGGACCGATAGGTGATGAGTTTGCGCCTACTCTAGCCAGGCTGTCGGCAATTTCATTACCAATGTGATCTTCGTGGCCCGGAATCCATATCAGCGTGACACTGTTGTTCCTGCTTACGAATTTCGGAGATCGAGAGATTTAATGGCCAGCAATGCAGCTTGACTGTCGGAGAAAATAACAATGTTAGAGCTATTTGAAGATCTATTAAGACTCTATACAAGTCTGAGCACACACCTAGATGGCAAGTACCTCGGCCTGAAACACAGTGGGGGTAGTGCCCAGAGCCATGGATATTTTGCTCTATCGTGGATAGAATGACATGGAGCAAGCAGGAGCAGCTGATTTTTTTATATGTTTTGCAGAGATGATTAATAAACAATTACATGCCTATTACTTAGTGGAAGTCGATGGAAGTTTGTACTTAGCCATCAATTTAAAAGCGGAATCGTTAATCAAATCACCACAATTTACTACATATTTGATCATAAATAAACAATACAATTATTTATTTATGTTCATTTCAATAACACAGTATAATTGTACTTACTCTTAGGAGAAGAAACCTTTTTACAGAAAAGGAAACGAGCAAACGTACTGCAATCTACACGCAAAAACGTAACACGTCCCACAAGGAAAATTGAGAATGCTTCCTATTGGTAGGAATAAGGAAGCCTTCCTGTTCGTTGCCCAGAGAAGGTATAGAGAATTTTTTGAATTTTATTTCCGCAAAAGCTTCATTCTTAGTCTTCCATCCAATGACATGGATGGATAAAAAGAATATGAACTAGAGCACGGAAGAGAATGCTTCCAAACTCGAGAATGCTTCCTCGGAAGGTTTCCAGCATTCATGATTGTATGTTTCCTTTTCCTTGTGGGGTGCTTTTGCTCCGAGAGAACGTGCTGCGTGTAGCGTGTTCGACACTCACTTTCCAAATGGAATACAAAAGAGGTTTCGAACATCTGCCTCTTGCCAAGGGCCTTGAAATACTCCAGGGGGCCACTATACTTAACCCACGCGAAAAAGTACCTAAATGAAAACTTTCGTTTTGGTACTTTTGTCCAGGTTTTGGGGATTTCAGACTACTGTGTGGCGTCGGTAGTAGGAGGTAATTGCGAAAGGCCGAATAAGTAAACGAATTAGCACTTATGAGATAGGACACCCTTTATTTTCAAAATTCCATAATTTTCTGAAACAGTGCTTGAATTTTCTAATACAATTTAATAAATCCACTAAATAAATGAGGAAAGCCTCTGCAATTCAAATAGTCCTTGCTTCTATACACCCAAATGATAAACCACGGGGCTTCTACAATCTCCGCACACGTGCTAATTCCCCCTTTTGTCATTTATCTTAAAACTTACGTATAAATTCCTAAAAACTCCGCATCCACTCCTCTAGTGCTCCACAACACAAAAACACTCGCAATTTTTGTAGAGAAAATCAATTTGGGCAAAAAGAAGACCCGAAATGTTTCTAGTTTATATTCACGGTAACAAGCGTAAATTCACGTTGCTCATGATGACAGGTGGTCTATGCCCATTTAAAATTTAAAAATCCATAACTTCCTGAAATGCCGAAATTCGTTTTATGTGACTTGCATTAATTAATTGGACTACAGCCAGCATTTTTCGGGACATCTATTTTTTTTGCATTTTTCAATAAAGTCACATTTTTAGGCGGATTAATATGCAGAATTCATAGCAATTCATGTCCTCCATGTGTAATTCACTTAGCAACTTTCTGAATTTCGAGCACATGTTGTTCCTCATCCACTTCCGCTTAGAAACCGTGTGTGTGTGTGATTGCATAAAAATCCTTGATTTCAAAACGAGCAAAGATTATGACCTATTTTTTTTACTAAATGCGTTTATCCATTGAGGGATTTAAAGTCTTATTAAATATTTGACAGATGACCGATCATTTTTAGGTTATAGTATAAAATATTGGTATTGGTACCTAGACAGAATTTGAAATATGCTTAACACACTGTTTTAATCATAGATGTTCATGCCATGGACCATTTAATATCAGTTTATGGCTTTTTACGTGTAAAGACTAAGCTACCATTCATACTGCCAGCCTGTCATTTATTTTGCGTCATGGTGGAATATCTAGCAGGTGTTCGAACGACAGGTGAAGGGTAGATTATATTAAGAGGAATATTAGAAGGAGATCATATTGTAACCGCTGAAGATTAATCATATTGTAACCGCTGACAGCCAATATCACCATTGTTCCTCGATTCCGAGTGGAAAAGGGATTCCGAAAAGAAAAGAAATTTCGGCGTGGATACCTGGGTAATAACTGCGCCGGTGTCGAAACTTTTATATTTTTAAACGCGAGTATCATTTCATCAACACGGTCTCCCAACTGAGTACTAATTACATCCAATGCTGCTTAACCTGTGTAATCGAACAAGAACCGGTCTTTTGAGTAGGCTAAATGATACCCTTCACGGTCACCAACATAAATGCCTGAAATATATAGCAATACAACAGAAAAAACTAAAGCTTTGTATGAGTTAAACTAAAGCTTAATGCCCCGCCCTTACCGACCTCAGTTCAATAATGTTCAGTTAAAAAGTCCAGTTCATGTTCAATTTGTGCTTGATGTTGCTTTTTCGCCAGAAGTCAGAAATGCAAAAGCCCACTATTCCAGTTTATTACTCTCTTTTAAGCTAGCTTTTAATTTCAACTTCAATTCGAGACCAGTTGTACGACCTGCGGTTTTTTTGTTATCCTCAATTGAATATGTGGAAAATGCAGTTCAGTTCGCCAATTTGCTCGAACTTGCGCAGTTCAGCGGGTAAAACCGTGGTATTTCTATGAAGAAATAAGGTTTGCCTAATAGGGCCATTATGAAAAACAGATAATGTATATCTCACTTCAGTATCGCTGGTTTTTCTATTTTTGGAGTGGTGTTAATACGGAAACTCTTTCGGCATGCTGCTCAATTGCTACATGGGGTTCCCATGCACTTTATCGATTACCTGGAATCAATAAAAGAATCAATTACTTCATCGATTATCTGGAATCAATAAGGGAATTAATTACCTTTTTTTTATATGAAAAAACCAAGCTTAGGTGTAACCCTTTATACTACCAGTCCGTCATGTCGTGCAGTTCATGGTGCAATGTCTAGTAGTAAGCTTGGTTTGAAGAATAAAGGAGAATAGGAAAGGTTAGAGGGGGTCTGGAGGGTGTAGAAGAAAATGACGATGAACCTCACGTTTGAACTCTAAGGTGTTGTACGAGTTCGGAAATACTGACTGCGGGAGATTATTCCACAGTCGAGTTGTTCCATTCATAAACGAACTTCTAAATCGTATTGTGCGTGAACGAGGGGGCTGTAGGGTATGGAGGTGAGCCGAGCGGGCTAGTCTTGTGTTGCGGGAAAAGTATTGCCGTGCAGGCAGGAGGTCCTGAATTTCAGTGGAACAGTCGCCATGGTAATAGCGATAAAGAATGGAGAGGGCTGCTACATTCCTACGGTGGCTTAAGGTGTCTATGGAGGCGCGAAAGGGGCCATCACCAATGAGTTTGAGGGCACGATTTTGCACCTTGTCGAGACAAGCCAAGGTGGTTTTTGGGGCGCCTGCCCAGATATGCGAGTTGTATTCGAGGCGTGGCCGAATGTAGGATTTGTATATTGTAGCCAATGCGGCTGTCTGGAGGAGGAACTTACATCTCTTAAGAAATCCAAGGCATTGGTAGGCTTGTTGGGCGATTTGGAATACCTATGTGATCATTCCATCGCAGATGCTCCGTTAAAGTTACCCCTAGGATGTTGAGAGTTGAGTCAGCCGTTAGATTCTTTTTATCCACTGAGATAGGAGGAAGGTCGGTGCAATTTTTGTTGGAGATCAGACAGTGCTTCGTTTTTGTGGCATTGAATTCGACGCGGCTCATTTCGCCCCAATGAAGAATCGATTCGATATCCCGGTTGATCGAAGCCGACATCAGTTGACGGTGGTAAAGACAAGGTCTGGCACGTGCTCTTCTTATATTGTCGAAGTAGTAAGAGAAATTCAGAGTACCGTCATCAGCGAAGCAGTGAAGTGGGTTGGAGGGGATTGAGAGCAGATCATTAATGAAGATTAGAAAAAGTGCGGGTGAAAGAATTGACCCCTGGGGAACTCCGGCCGAAATGGCGTGGGGGTTGGATTCGACGCCATCCAATACTACCTTGATTGAACGGCCTGAAAGAAAGCTCTTAATCCAGTTCCTTAGAACTAAGTGTATACCAATAGCTTGGAGTTTATTCAACAGAGCTGGGTGCCATACTCTGTCAAAAGCCTTTGATATATCTAGAGCAACCAGGCTAGACTCACCAAAGTTGTGAATGCTTTGGTTGATACGCTCAGTTAAACACACAAGCAAATCGCCAGTAGACCGTTTAGATCTGAAGCCGTATTGCCTGTCGTGTATAATTTGGTTGGATTACCTGGAATCAATAAAAGAATCAATAAAAGAATCAATAAAAGAATCAATAAAAGAATCAATAAAAGAATCAATAAAAGAATCAATAAAAGAATCAATAAAAGAATCAATTACTTTATTGATTACCTGGAATACATTACTTTATCGATTACCCGGAATCAATAAAGGAATCAATTACCTTATCGTTTACCTGGAATCAATAAAGGAATCAATGACTTTATCGATTACCTGTTTTATAAAGGCGCCACGCGCGACTATCCCCACCACTACTTAGCGACGGGAACGGGACGGGACATTTTGCGCTAATGACTTCCTATACTCATCGATTTATAAGACGTTGTCACGTCAAAAAAAAAGGAGAACATACATATATAAAAAAATGATATCTGCCGGATGTGGTGAGGTCCAAAGCCATAAGCTTGAAGGCTCTGTTTTGTACTATACCTAACCATGCTAATTGGTATCCATCCAGACATCCTAACGTTGTTTCTGCTTTTAACTCTCAGGTACATGTCCTTTGTCCTGAAAAAGTCGATCATGCTTGTGCGGCTCACCACGAATCATAACATGAATGTGAATTCAACAATCTTTTTATGTGCCTCTCTCCTAAAGGTATGCAATATTTTGATTAAATTGTCAGCTAAGTAGGTTTAATATTTTCATATGCATATTAGTCCGGGCGCTGGAGCATTTCCAGTGGTTTTGGCGTGATGTAACGGACTTTTTTGGTGGAATCGATCAGAAATGATATCCTCAACAATATTTAGGGGGTGCGCAAGCATGAAACTCCCAGGAAAACTTTTGGTAGCCCAAAAACTGAAAAGTTCACTAAAAATTCCCTGTTTTTTGGCCTTTCTTGTTAAATATCTCTTAACGAAGGCTTCTAGGCGAAAAATTTGTTGAGCAAGTTTTGTTCGTTATTAGATTTGCTAAAACTTACCCTAAGGTGGATTTTTGAAATTTGAATTTTTGCATTGCAAAATAGCCGAAAACCGCGAAAAAAAGTAGCTCTCTTTAAAGTTAGCACAAGGAAAGGAGAGACCATTATCTTCCAATTTAATTTTGGAATTAGATAGTTAAAGGCGTGATTAACTTATATCCAAAACCCGATCACGGTCGGTCAAATAGTTTTTGCATAATGAATTTTGCAATTAAGTGAGTTAAATTTGTTACTGCGCCAAAAGAAAAACTCCCATGTTGGTCCTGATTTTTTTACGTATGCTCTAAGACTCTCTTTACAATATCCAATCATTAAAATTCTGGTTTTTAAATTTTTTTTATGGTTTTTATTTTTTTTTTTAAGATTTTTGGCAAAAAACTGCAGAAAAAGTATTTAAAAGTTGAAATAAATCTACCCTGCGATATCTTGACGCTATAATTAAGAGAAAAATCGTAGGAATTCAATGAATGTGTTTTGGATAAAACTGGTCCAGGGCAGTAAAAAGCTAATAATAGTAGCGAAAACACGTTTTTTTACGTTTTGGGTACGAAAAAAATGTTGTTTTGGAAAACAAAAAATACTACATAATAGTGCTTAACTTTCTAGGACCACTGTTGGCCTTGTTCAACCTTTTTTTGTGAAACAGGGGTTTTTATATTTTTGAGATTTACTCGAAAAGTTATCATTATTTTTTCATGAAATTTTTATTGTAGGTAGGCACCATCAGTGGCCACAATTTAAGCCCTGACACAAGGTTCTACGATAATTACACTCCCTATAATTAAATGTCAAAAAACGGCCAAGAAATCGCAGGGTAGATTTATTTCAACTTTTTTGCTATCGCTCCTGGACTAATAGAAAGTTCACCATTTCTACACTGCCGGCTGTACCATGGATGAAAACATACCCCATTTAGATTAAGAAGTCCCATAAGTTAAGCTACGTTTAACTTTATGCGAGATATAACCAGTTGAGAAAAGTATAGAACGCTAAAAACGTCCATTTGTTTAAATTTTTTTAATAGCAATCCCGCAAATATTAGATATAGGATATTAGATATAGGAACTGCTATATCGTTATTCATAAAACTACGTATTTTACCAGGAAGTCGTCAAATACTACGAGAAGACCCATTTGCTCCACTGTTTTATCGGTTATAATACTGCAAATCACCCTCCATTTGATACCCGACATCCCTGCACTACGAAAATCTGTCCCCCTTCAAGGATTTCAAATGTTGTTACGCGCTTGCGACTGTAAGTTGCTATTCTACATCGAAAATCCTGCGAAATAGGAAAATTCAAATGAGCAGAAAGTTCACACTGAGTTTCACATAGTCATAAATTTAAAAAAAAAAAACAGTTTAACTGTATCTCCAAGTTTTATCGAAGGGATGTTAGCGAGCATATTCTATAGTTCAAAAGAGTGAACAACTTCAGTCTAAAACTGCTTGCTGCTATTAGTTAAGGAATAAGCACGTTTTTTTATTTTCCAAAGGAATCTAAGTTCAGTGGCCCAAAGTGGTGGTAAGCCTCAAAATATTCTATCAATCATCTTCACCAACGTTAATAACTTAGTTATTTCTGGCAAACATAACACTTGGTGCCCGATACAACCAATTACAGAAACAACATCGTTTTGGAGATTTAAGAAGTGATAATCCACATTAGCTATTAATTTACGAGTTACAAAAAAAGGATATTATCAGTTATTACCATAACATTATCCACTTTTACACCAAAACTCAAGGAAAAAATCGTTTTTTTTTACCAAAATACCGAAGGGGAACTAGTTGTACACGGGACCAGGCAGACACAGAAGGGCGATCTGTGGAACTTATCCGTTTTCACCCCTCTGGAATTCTTAGCAGGACTTAAATAAAGGGATAACGAAATCGTTCATATAAACAAGCGAGCATCTGAGGCAACTTCTTAAATCCAATCCCCAGAAGACAGGCTACAAAAACCCAATAAGATTGCAAATTTTTCCTGTCATCTAGAAAATACTGCGATGATAAAAAGTAATAATTTGTCATGAGATTATTGAAATTGGGGTTGATGGTTTAAATCATTCTTCCTTTTGTAATTATCACATTCTTGTGTACGATAATGGATTTGAAGGGTTTCGATGTAATAGATTAGATAGTGGCCCCTGTGCTGAATGTCGAGTCGTGATGTTTTGAGTTGAAAAAAGTGGCGTTTCAGCCGAATTGCGACTTTCAGCATAGGGGCTAAACTCGCACTTAGCACTTCCACTCTAGGCCTTTATGCTGAAAATCATAATTCGATTAAAACGTCACTTTCTTCAACTCAAAAAACTTGTCACAAATCACGACTCGACATTCAGCACAGGGGCCAGTATAGAAATGGACGTGGGTGTAACTCTACGTTATATCGACAGAAATGATAAAATTCAGACATAATATATTTTTTCATTTACTTTTAAACTACGATTTAAGGTAGATAAATGTAAATTTTGTACAGCACCAAATATTAATTTAATACAATGCAAATCTCAGCTTTTGAAAGTGCGTGATTTCAAAACGCTTCCCTGCAAACATTCCGATTCGATATTGAAGCGAGAGCGATTCATAAAAAGCGAAAGCTTTCTTCGATAACGAAATCGAAAACGATTCGAAAGCGTTATCGAAAATGATAACAAAGGAACGCTATAACGAATCGCTTTTTAGATGGAATCTCGAGGGCTTTGCATGTATGTGTGCTTCGTTTTTTCGAATCGATATCGAATAATTCTCGAATGCTTTATATGCTTATGTGCTCGTTTTTTTCCATTCACTTCTGCTATTGAGAATGCTCGCCAGCTTATTGCCATCGCGCCTGCGTTTCCTGCATAGTCATGTGCACGCACTCATCTTCCGATAGCAAAACCCTCCAAAATCCTAACTTTTAAAGCAATGGAAGGGAGAAAGAAACAAAACCATGGAAATAGCGTAAAAGCTTTAGGGGTCGTTTTAACGATTGTTTCTCGAATAATTCTCGACAAGTTTTCTTTCGAAAATAACTCGAGAAAGCGAGCAGCCGCGAAATTGTTTGCAGGGTTAAAACGTTAAAGTGTTTTGAAAGTGTACAAATTAATCAAATGGGTGACGTCACAATAAACCACTTTAAGTGTAAAATCTACTTTTAAAAGCTCAAAAATGTAGTGTAAAGCATGGTACAATAATACAATAATTATTGTACCATGGTGTAAAGGCTCAAACAGAACCAATCCATTCCGTCCGTTTTTAAAAGCTGGAAGTTTGACATTTCCATAAGCTTTCTATGAGACGAACGGAGCGGTAGGATCGTCAAATAAAAACAAAGAAAAAGCGAGCGGAGCGGATTGGTTCTGTTTGAGCCTTAAAGCTGGTGACATATACAAGCGTACATTACTTGCCTTCAGCGGTTCCATGATATGCGGTGAATTTCCTCTGCCACATTAATTGCATGATTGTTTTCCGTCCCGGCTTTCACACATAGCCCGAAAATCTAAAATCCCGACCCAGCGGGAAAAGGAGTGCTCCAAGAGCCATCTTGGAGCGCACCAAAAGGAGCTTACAGTGCTCCCGTTCCCATACCAGTTCCATATTCGTTTTAACATTGCATGTCATTGCGAAGGAGCATACGATTTTATGCTCCCAAAAAGGCGTTGTTGGAGCATTATAAAAAAGCTTTTTAAAAAAGAAATATTCATGGGGGCCTGAGGGTATGTGATCCGGTATTGAAATGCTTTTATTTTCTTCATCTTTTGCAATTGCCTTTTTCTTTCCAAGCCCGAGAGTGGCTTTACCAAAGCAGTCCGCCAACTAAATTCTATCCACTTCTAAGCTGCTTGTCCTCCGTATCGAACGAGAGCCGGGCTATTGAGTATCCCAGCGGGAAATGGAGTGCTCCAAGAGCCATCTTTGAGCGCACCAAAAGGAGCTTACAGTGCTCCTGTCCCCATACCAGTTCCATATATATTCTTTTTAACATTGCATGTCATTGCAGGGGAGCATACGTTTTTATGCTCCTCAAAAGCGTTCTAGGAGCATTATAAAAAAGCTTTTTAAAAAAGAAATATTCATGATCGCCTGTGGGTATGTGATCCGGTATCGAAAATCTTTTATTTTGTTTATCTTTTGCAATTGCCTTTTTCTTTCCAAGCCCGAGAGTGGTCCCGAGTAGTCCCCCAACTAAATTCTATCCATTGATTATAGTGGATACATTGATTATCTATAAGTAGATACGTAACCTTGTTTGCGGGCTTTGAACATAGATGGCCTTACTTACACTGATTTCAAAAATCCATGTTAAAACTGAGACTCAAGAGCTTTCGAAATATATAAAAGCTGTCTATCGGTTTCGCTGCTTATGTACATTGAACTTTTGAATTCATGTATATAGCAATCGCATGAATTGCGGGATACTTGCGATTGCGCCTGCCGTTCTTTGAGACAAAATTTTCAGAATTTTTGTTGTTGTGTTGTTTAAAAACGATTTTTCAGGTTTAGGGAAAAATTTAGTCGTGGAAGATTTTTATTTTTTTTTATTTTTTTATGAAATCATATTTTTTTGTCTGTAGGTGGATACGGTGCCGCAAATTTTAATTTCTGCTTTGTACAGAATATAAAATTTTTTCTATTTTCGACCAAAAGTTGAGCCTGAGAAAATTTCAGTTAAAAGTTTTAAATTAGATTTTAACCCTTGTGTTACACACTATCAAAAAATTACGTACTTTACACACTGGGTCAATTTGACCCCAACGAGAAAAATGTTAGTAACTTTTGTATTTGTTTACATAACGGGTTGCAAAAAATTACACATATATTTTGAACCTTTCTGAAGAGTACTGCATGGTTGTTAACGTCAATTGCTATTGTTTAATTAACAAAAAAAATTATAAAAAAAAACACAATTGACTAACTTTCTCCGCATGGGCCTTTAGTTTGAAACTTCCCCTAAATGCCAGTGACGCTACAGGCCCTAATTCTAACGGTTTGTTCGAGAAAAATCGTCTCGAACAAACCGTGGGGTCAATTTGACCCAGTGTGTAAAATAAAGGTTAAATTGGAAGAGGTTTTTATCATATAGTATCTATCCCAGGCAATGAAGTATTTTGCCTCATCATTAAGATTTGATGTTTAATGATATGGGAAAAGTAACATCTTTCTTTATGTAAAATAAGCCATTCCATGCTAAACTGTCGCACTTTACTCCAAAAGAATATTTTAAAATTTATAACGCACCAGGAATTGTAAGTGCTTTATAAATATAATAAGTCTTGTGCACTCTCTTCCACATCACCTAAGAGATCGAGTACAGGGCGCGTTTTTTTATATCGTGGTGTCCCCAGTAGGCATTAATTCACGGCTTTCAATCAAAAAGATCCTTTCGCATTCAGGCATTGCTTTGGATTTAGGACCTTGGCTATAATGATAGATCCACATAAATATATCATCCTGGAACTGTAAAACAATTGAATTCTTCTTTCCAAAATTTACAGACAGCATAACAGGGACAGGCTGAAGTGTACTATAAACCGGCTTTACTTAGTATTAACTGGTTTTGTTAATATTCATCCTCCCATCTTTACAATTTTTCCGCAACTGCTTGTACAGAGTCTGTCACGTATGCTAGGACTCCTAATAGTTGGCGCTATAAAATTTGTAAATAGAGTATTACTAACACCCTATATGTAACAAATCAAAGGCTTTACTTCCCAGCGGGAAAACTAGCGAGGGGTTACTCAGGTAACCCAAGAATTCATTAATGATTTGTGTAACCGCTTACATGGTAATTGAAAAATTCTACTGCAAAAGTAAAATGGAGGTCTTTACATTGTAATGGCTAGGTAAGCGACTAGGTAATGACTTGTGAAATACTTTCGTTGGAAATGTGATGTGCTTTTATTATTCTTTGTCTTGTCGAAGCCTCCCTTCTTGAGTTTATTCCGTCCTCCAAATTCGTTCGGTGTGGATCGTGCAGTGCAGTCAAAAAGATATCTTACTAGTAAAATTCTCACCAAATGTAGCTGAAATGCAATGCTAATTTTGGATAGTAATGTTTTTAATGCTAAAAAGGGAAGCCAGAATTTTATTCTGCGTGCCTTACATGGTAATCTATGTATTCACTTAATACACTTCACCTCTGAAATAAGTCCTCATTTGTAATGCCTACAGTAAGTACTTACCGCCATAGGACATCCCTATGTAAAAGTAAGCTATTATTTCATCACAAAGGTCATGGGTCCATCTCATTATCACCTCGCTTACCTAGCCATTTCATTTCCCGCTGGGTTGTAAAAACGGAGAATATTTAAACACTTTTATCAGTTTTATCCCGTAAACTTCCGAAGTTATCGTCGAAGGCGAACTGATGACAATCAATAAATCTTGGTGCTTCCTGTGTAGATCAACAAATTACTTGCTAAACATACAACATTCTATCGCCACTATCTCAGTACCATCGAAATAAACCCTCTCCTGACTGCACGGCAATCTTATTCCCTCAGCACCAAATTAGATAACTCGTCTCACTCCTTCCACCTGCAGCCCTCTTTTCGGGCACTCTACAAAATAGGAATTCGTTTCTAAAAAGAACAACAGAATTCCTCGTCAATTCCACCTCCCAACGATCATAATGGTTAACCTATTCTACCCTTGTACTAATCTTACTGCAAGACAATGAACCATGATATGACAAACTAAATAATGGACTAGTTGTACAAGAGTTATTTTGGGAAATATGTTCAAAAATCGTACATTTTTCAAGTTTTTTTTTTATTTTGATTTGATTCAAGGGTGGTTGACCGCATTAAAAAAGAGATTATAATAAATTTTCCAATTTATTTTTGATATTATTTCATCAAAAATAAAATTTAAACACATAAAAATATTTGAATCATTTTTCAAATACAACCTGTATCTAGGGGTGGTTGAAAATGACTTATTTCTTTTTAACAATACCAAGCAGCCAACCTGCAACCCGGTAGCAGCAACAATTACCCAAAACGTAGAAAAAAGCTGCTGTATAACGTCTATTTTTAAAATATTACTTCCCTTTAGTTTTATCCCCTTAATGCTTGATAAAATTTGGCTAGATTAAATAAAAATCAACCACCTTCGCGAATAAATATAAAAAAGAGTGCATTTAATTTGATTATTATAATCATCCTTATCCTTAAAAAGGGGTGTATTTTATATTTATAAAGGTGACAAACATATTTTATTGCAGTCATTTCCTGCTGATTTTCATAATCAGCCACCAAAAAACATAAAGAGAAATAGTTTCAAAACGGTGTTTCGACACCCCTCCCCCTCCCATTCCTTTCCGTTGCAAATGGACTTTTCGCTAATTAATGCAAATAAGTCTCATAAAATCAGAAAGTCCGAAAACAGAAAAATCATGAGATTCTATATCTCAAATTTGTATAGGGCACCGCGCCCCAGCCAACTTCATTTTAATGTTCCAAGAAAATACCTTCTTATGTACACTTTATTTACATCATCCAGAACCCTCAGCTTTTTTATTATGTATTATCGAAACTCCAAACCAAAGCTTCCAAATCTTGCAAGTTTTACCGAAAGAACAAACCGCAAAAAGAAAGCAGACGCTAGCGCCGCCAAACATCAACACCCGCCATCCTCGCAGGTCCCATGATTACGCATCTACTTATAGATAATCAATGGTGGATATTAAAAGCGTACAATGTGCAAAATGGCCCCCAAAATGTATTAATAATGAAAAAACATATGTTTGGTTGAAAAAACTGACTTTCTGAGTCTGTTTTTTCATTATTAATACGTTTTTGGGGACCATTTTGAGCATTGTTAAAATTTCAAATCCACAATTTTTTACTTGTACATGATAGTACAATCTTTGAAGAACATTTTAAGCTCTCGAACGTTGATCCAGCGAAATCCATGGACCAAGAGGAGCGTTTTTACAAGAACGCGTTTTTTTTGCAAAAAGTGAAATTTCAAGGAAACTGTTCAATATTTCACAACAAAAATTACACCGTTTTTTCAGCTAGCAAGAAGCAATATTTGTACCAAATAACAAATATGTAAGTGGCGTTAAACAGAAGTTATTAACAAATTAAAAGAACGTGATTTTCGACAGTTTTTCCCATTTTTCTCTATATTTTGTGCCCTAACCTATAACTCAATATATATCAATCGAAAGATAATTTGAATAGCTACAACTTTATAATTTGATTTTTTTCGATCCGAGTGTTGAGAATTTAATACTGTGTTGATTTATGTTTATTGTTCTATGTAGGCAATGATTTTTCTATATAATTTGTTTTTTGAAAATCAATTTAAATTCAAATAAAATCTGTTACGTTGGACATCGATATTTTGGTTTTTCCTCCTATTTATATTTTCACAACACCGAGGTCGCGTTTTTCTTTTATTCGCTAAAAAGCGTTTTTTATACTTTCCGGGATTTTTTAGGTTAGGTTCGCCATTCCAAAATCCGTAAAAGAAAACGGTATCTTTTTTAGAATTTTTTTTCCTATATGACCATATATTTTGTTTCCTGATGGCAATTAACGCAAAAATTACATGGAGCTATTTTAGATTGATTGGACTATATACTTGTCGGCAATGTTGTCTATATCCTAATATGTTTCTCATTTTTTCTACAAATCCTCTGAAAATAACAATACAATTCTAAAATCTCAGCTACATAAAATACAAACAAGATGACTGCAAAAATTGTGTACATCCAAAATTTATTCTTTTAAAACCGAAATGGAACCCAAAAAATACTTGCAGTGAACCTACACAAATTTTAAATTAAATTGTGTAAACTATTCTCAGATCCGCCCCCAAATAATATGTATATCGCGTTTCAAACATCGAAGAAATATTGTAACTCTCGGAAGGAGTAGTAGTGAGATAGTTGCATCATTAAAGAAACTTTGCGGGATCATTCATCAAGCGGTACGCAAGATTTGGAATGGATGATCAGCGTTTAGGAAGGCTGTCAATCTTATACAATGAAGACATGTTTGAGTAGAGAAAAATCGTTGAATTTCTATAATGGAGCAGTGGCGGTTCCTCTTTGGAAGCAAAGGAAGCACTGCTTCCCTTGACCAAATAGTCTACTTCATAAAATTCTTTAAATATATTAAGATTA
Source organism: Thereva unica (assembly GCA_949987705.1). NCBI lineage: Eukaryota > Metazoa > Arthropoda > Insecta > Diptera > Therevidae > Thereva > Thereva unica. The sequence continues at coordinate 122,051,909 of OX465282.1, read as the reverse complement.
ATCAGAAGAAAAATCTTAATATATTTCCACCTCTGGAAACATTAAGGATGCAATGTACAGATTTTTTTATATAAAATGTACAATTCAAATTTATCATACTACTGTAAACAAAGAGTAAAGCCTTAGCCACGAAACGACCGGCGAGCGGTGAGTAGGAGAGTGGCAAATACTAAAGTGCCTCTCGCCCCTCTTATCGTGGCCGAGGCCTTACCCAACATGGGGAAGCTGTAATATCGGCAGCTTCTTTGCCACAGAAAATCAATGTGAAAACTCCAACACATTTAATTTAATTGAACTCACACTGACGCAAAGGTTTGCGTTGATACAGTATAGTTGTTTTCAAACCTCGTGACATCCCGCGCATGTTCCCCAGCTAAGCTCTTAAAAATGTTTAAAAGCTCAGACAAAAGCTTCAGTTAACTCCTCCTATCAAATCACTTGCTGCCATCTAATCAGTCGCGACTGCGTATTGCTAAAGTACAGAAATAATTTGTAGTAATTTCTACTAAAAAATACGAAATTTGTGTTTTTATCACTTTGATTACTAGATTGTTGACGTTTCCTGCCAGTCGCATACGCGCTTCTGCCCGAGGAGGTTGTGTTGCTTGCGACTGTGAGGAACTGTCGGTTTATGAATGAAAACGCTCATTTATTCAAAAGAATTTTTTTCAGCATTTTTTTTTTAATTATTTTAAATTTAGAAATGAGAAATATTTCGCATAATTAAAGTAAAATTATGCTTATTATGTTGAATAAACTGCCTTTGTTGAGCAGGGGCTTTACATGTATTTAAAAGCTCCGCTCAACACATAGAAAGATAAATTAACTTTATTCATTCGGCATGCGCGCATCCCTTCCCAAATTATTTTGTTGAGTTTTTTCAGTGTTTGTTGCCGTTTTAACTAAAAAGAGGGGAAAGGATAGAACATTATTTATAAAATTTGGCAACGAGGTGCGCAGAACTGCTCAAATTTTTTGTGTCACGGAGTTTGAAAAATTCTATACCCTCAGAAGCTGAAGCTGAAGCTGAAATTCTATACCTTCGGAACCGAACAGTGGGATATGAGAGATCGAAGACAGAGAATTTTTCTGTAGGTATCCACCATTTCTCTTTGTTTTCTTCGTTTCTTTTTCTGGTAATCTGTTCTGACTTCGAGCAATATAAAATTTACTCTTAAAACTTTAACTCGAAATTTTGTTTTTGACTTAAAAAAATATGAATTTTCGTTTATTTTATATTGAGTCAAGAAAAAAGAGATCAAAGATAGGTGAAGTTTCTCTTTATTTATTTTGGGGTGGCAGGCGGTATATTTGAATATAAGCTGATAGAGGTCCCGCCAAAAGAGTTGATGCCGGAGCGCGCAGCTGGGGAAATTAAAGCTGCACACAAATAAAAATTGCGCACATATTGATAAGAAATGCGCTTATGTATTTTCAAATTTCCCCTTCGAAAGTTGTTGCGACTAGGCTAAGGGACGGGAACGGCATGCGGGGATTCTACTGCGCATGGAAAACGCGACTTTCTCGGCATCAACTCTTTTGGCGGGACCTCTAACTTTGTAGCTTCCATTATATTTTTTATGATTCTCTTTTTATGAACTGTCGTTACGAGTACGGGTTGCCTGGAGTGTTTTTTGCAAGGAGAATGTAATGATTGAAGGCGGGGGTGATTGCGAGGTATGTAGGGTTTTATTATTACTATCTTTTTTAGATTTTTAGCAAAATTATGCATTTGTGTGAAAAATTAAATTAGATCAAAGTAGTAGTTGCAGTTTTTCAGCCGTTTTTTTACGCTTTATAAATTATCAACATAATCTGAAAAAAAAGGCGCAAAACGCCATCTAGCAACGAAACTATGCGAAAAAATGCAAAAAATCACGGTTTTCGATTCCATTTTTTTTTACTTTTATCAAGCTTAAAAATTCTTCTTGTTCATAAAAATGCATAAAAGGAACTATATTTAAAATTAAGATGCGATGCACAAAAATTATTGGGCAATCGATTTTCAAATTTGAAGTCAATTTTTGGGATTTAAATAAGATAATTTGACTTGAAATTTTAACCAGTTATTGTTGACATTACAAAGTACAATTTCTGAAAAATCCATGAAAGTTCGCTAAAAAATCCGAAGTTATAATCAAAAAAACTAAAATTTAGCAGTTTTTTAAGTTTGTTTTATGTATAGATAAAAATTTCATATTGTAACCGCCGATAGCCAATATTATGACGAACAGCCTTTATTTGTTTTGCTTCTTTCGGACCCCTACACATACCTACACATTGATATATGTACGCATTTTTAATTAGAAAGAACGAAATAGTAAAACTTTTACAAAATGGCCGATAACTTACGTAGCGGCGTTGCTAGAGGTAGAAAATGTCTATTTCGTATAACGTTCGACGTAACTAACACGTTCCAAAAAAATTTTAAGACTGGAAACAATTTCTTTAGGTTTGGTTATCAGATTCCATTATATGTTATATTTCAGTTTATTTTTTAAAGCCTTCGATACTTTTACTTTTATCGTTCGCCTTGCGCATTGCTTCCCTTATCCTGAACGTTACAAACCGCCACTGTAATGGAGATATCCAGAAAACTTCTTAATATCTCTGGATCTGTTCGTGTGATTTTAACGACTTCTAGCTTCCAGGAGAAACGGTGCCAAAAGTGTCACCTAATATATTTTAAAGAATTTTTTATGAGAATCTTATCTCATTCACCTTATAGACCATAATTAGCATCATCTTGTTACTTTTTATTACCAAAATTAAAAGAGAACATTAAAGGTATAAGATGGAACTCATTAGTCGCTTAACAGGCTGTTTTGAGGTTGAGCAGTTCGGCGGGCACTGATTTTTACAGGGAGGGGGTTAGGAAAGTGACAGCAGAGGAGAAACATTATGTTGATGCGAATGATTTATGAAAAATATCAATCCGGTACTTTTTGATACACCTAACTATGTTAATAAATTTCAAAAACAGGCAAAATTTGCTTGTCAGAGGGTATGTCTATTTCTTAATCTGGTACTAACAACTGAACAATCAAATCTGTATGTTTTTAGTTTAGTTAAATATTTTTTCTGCACAAAATATCTAGGATTCTTTTGAAAGTGAAGCTGGATATGGGTTTCCGAGACCTATTTCTAAAATTAACCATTTTACAAATGAAACCTGCCACCCACCCTTATGCTACAAACAAATCTTAATACCAATAATAAAATTCAAAAATTCATATATAACATTAAAGTTAGTTTTGAACAATAAATTTATTTAAGTACTTTTTAAATTAATCAATAATAATTTAACTAACTTAAATTAAGTAGACTAGATTTCACAAAGATTTTATACACTAAGCTCTGCTTCTTCATACTAGACCAAATTACAAATTTTGAAATCTGAACGTGTGTGTGTATTTTACTCCAACGATCTGAATCTGAATATTTTTCTGTTTTTTAATTTCGAGTGTGTTTTTTAATTTACAGGAGGGATATTTGTATAATGTAAGTATTTTCTTATAATTGAATGTTTTTTTCTTTAGTTTTAAGTTAAAAATTTTCTGTTTATAACAAGAAACAAATTGTAAAAAAAAAAAAAACAAAAATTACATTAAAGAGAAAGAATTAATTTTTGCTTCGAATACTGTTCGTATGTTTTTTTTAAATTTAATAATTACAATTAAAATCTTAAAAACAAAAACAATAATAAATAATAAAAAGGCATTTTCTCATCATTCACTAATTGTTAACTTTGCCGAGTCTGCAGCTGCTCATAACGTTGGCGCAGTCTTGGTGGAAGTACACGGTTCTGCCGCGGAAGAAGTTGGAACGATTTTCTAAACCTTTCTTGAAGATACAAAAATAATTTGTAAAATATTTTATCGGTAATTTATTAATTTACCTTACAAATGAAGCATTTGTATTCGTCTTCCTTTCCGACCTTGAAGTTTTGGCAATCAGTTTCGGATAGATTTGTTGTTCGCTCCTCGAACGGTGAGTATTTATTGGAGGTGTCTGGCTGCTCTGTGCTTGTTACTTGAGCTTCAGATTGTTGGCCATCTTCTGGGGAATTGTTACCGGATCTGCTGCTGTAATTTTATGTAGAGGTTGAAGAGGTGATTTTTATGTAAGAAATTTATTGGAGTTTTAATAAAAAATTAAGAAAAGAAAACCCAGCAGAGATGCACATTTATATTCATCAGAGGGCTATTCTGCTAGTGAAACTTAACCATGCGTTATTCAATTCTGACAGAATATTAAATTTTCATTAAAACTTAAAGGCCCGTTTACATCCCAGACTCAAAGTGGAAGCGAACATCTGAGCTCTTTTATCGAATAGAAGATAGTATGACTCTGCATAGTCTGTCTCTGTTTCACCAAAGTGGCAACGAGAGTTCAACCAGATTGGAGCCCGAGTTATACGTCATGGACACAGACACAGTTAAGAGTTATCGTTAAACATTTTCAACTCTGCTCAACAACGAAAATTGGTAGGCTGAGGAACAAAAAGTGATAATATCGCGCCTCGCTTCGATGTCAGAAGAGTAGGTCTGTGAAGTTGGCAGCACGAAATTTTCATTGGTTTGTCCATCGTTTGTCCAAGCAAAAGTTTTTTTGTCCAGGCACCGTTAACAAGTTGTAAGCAAAAAAAATATTTGCCAGGCATAGATTCGTTTGTCCAAGCCAAAATTCATTTGTTCATGCCAGAATTCGTTTGTCCAGGCACAGGTCGGTTGTCCGAAACTGTGCCTGCACAAACGAATTCTGGATTGTACAAACGAATTTGTGCCTGGACAAACGATTTCTGTCCATGGACAAACGTATCTGTGCCTGGCAAATTTTTTTTTTTGCTTATAACTTGTTAACGGTGCGTGGACAAAAAAACTTTTGCTTGGACAAACTTGGACAAACGATGGACAAACGAATGAAAAAAAAAATTCCAAAATTCGCATTTCGTGTTGCCAACTTCACAAACCTCAGAAGAGACTTTATATTTAATAAATACTTTTAATGACAAATCTATAATAAGATTAATTGGAGGAAAAAGATGGAAGAACATGACAGTCAGAAATGGAAACGCATATAATTAAGTCATTGAGTTGAACTGTCATTACAACTCTACCACAACTCAACTCGACCCCCATGGAAACGGGGATTGAGTGAAGTAGAAGGCAACATAATGTAACATTACTTATCTGTCAGTTCAACCCATGGAAAAGGCATCGAGTGATCTTAAGAGAAAAAGCTTTCTATTTACTTAAGGAAAACTCTACCCTGGCTCATGGAAACACAGTAATTAATTTAATATAACTATGTAAAAGGATTTGCAGCTCATTAAAATGTTACCCGACCGTTTAAAAATTTTCCGTTTGACAGTTGTAAAAAGTTTCGAGCTTTCGACGCAACTTTGCGTTTGTATTTTTTACAGGGCCACTTTGTTCACTTTGAGTCTGGGATGTAAACTCCCTTAGCTCTTCGAAAATTGTTTCGATAAAAAGTAGTTCAAGCTTTTATTAGAAACTGACGTGTGCTTCGAAAAATCTTTCTCCAATGGCTTTGCTTGATCAATATAAAATGTTGTTTAGGACGAAGAGGTTATGTTTGAAGGTTCATCATCATCTTCTCAAGCACCCCTAATTTATGCTATTCACCTCTATGCTTAAAATCAAGCTTACTCCTAAACATTAGTTTAGTTCTTTATTGTTCTTTTAAATTATTTTGGGATGTCGGCTCTTCGCAATGCAAAAAAGTTATCAAAAAAGATTCCTAGACAGAGTTTGGTTTGGTTCCCGGATACTATACCTTAAACTTGGTGCCTATGGAGGAAAGGTAGAAATCCCCATATTGCAGGGGTTGATGAATCGCCTATTCATGTTTTTTTTTGTTAATCTCCCGCGATAGCGAGCAGCAACATCCCCTTATTTAACGCGGCCTATCTTGAACAGCCTAAGCAGCAAATCACTAGCCAAACTTTAGAACCTACTCAACCGGTCTAGCTTATGAAATTCAAGTACAGGTGTTGTGGTTCAAAAATCCAATTGATTGTTTATAGATCAATAGACCAAGAAGCGATGCTTCTTTGGAACTGATACTTCATGCAGGTGGATAGTATTGATTAAATCGAGTCAGGTAGGTGTGAACCTTATTTGAACTCTTGAACGTTCCAAAATACTAATTGTCGGACTTTTCAATGTTTCCTCTAGAAGGTGAAGAAATAGATGAACCATTGAAATAAAAAGTCGTGGTTGTGTTCGAGAAACTTACGAATCACTGGGAACATTTTGCAATTTTGTCCATGTGAAAAAAAATGTACAAACATGGAGCTACTTGATGTAGTTCATCCTTCAAGGTGAAAAAAAGTGCCGATCACAAAAAATATCACCACCCAGAGTTAGAATCGAATAGAACCCAAACCCCTGGATTCCGCATCGTGCACAGCAATTGGTCTCCTGTACGTCCTCTTTACGGAAAAACGAGGTTGAGGTCTCTACAAGATTGAGTTCGTACAAGAATTGAAGTTTGTGCTGTTTGTTTGGCGAATGACCTGAAATCAAATGAAGGTTCATTTATTGTTACATCGCAAATTTTGTTTAGCGACGAAGTTTAGTTTTGGCTTAACCAATGGCAACAAGAAATTTGCCCAAATTAAAGAATGAAGTGAACAGTGACACGAGTGAATAGAATACACAAGCGATTCTTTAAAAACCATTGCATAAAGCCAGAAAAATGAATTTAACGTGCTTCATAGAATGGAGCTGTCATTGGATCGTACTTAATCAAAAAGATAGGCAATGTTTTACCGGTATTAAATATTATCCTCTTCCACTAGACAGCGCCGTAACTAGGCATGTGCAGGCGGTGCGGCGCACCAGGGCCCCCGGCCCTAAGGGGCCCCCGAAGATTTTTTTTTTTAGAAATCGTTTTAAAGTATGAGCTAGAAAAGAGCTTCGATAACGTTTTTATAACATTGTATAAAATTGGATCTAAGTACTTTTTTATGGAAAGGGCCCCTGGGAAACTTTTTTTTCTAGAACGCTCTTATTAGTATCTAATAGAAAATGTTTTCGAGAACCCTTTTTTTTAATGAACGCTGCTTTGTTAGAGAGCTTATGATTTTATTATTTACATGCATTAAGTAGCGATTTCATGGGATGAGCGTCAGGCATTGGGCGTAAAGTTTTTTACAATGCAACAGACAAGTGCAGAAATATATCTTTCTCTTTCTGTTTCGTAAAAACCAGTACAAACTTGACGCTCGACGCTTGACGCCCCCTATGAATAAGACCTTTAAGTAGAGATTTCATGGGAGCGTTAAGCGTCGAGCGTTAAGTTTTTACAATGCAACAGACAGAGAAAGAAATATAGTCGCTCTCTTTCTGTTGCATTGAAAACACTTGACGCTCAACGCTTGACGCCCACATGAAATTTCACCTTTAGGCACAACGCTCTTTTGTTTTAAACTTCTCGTGCTCTCGCGTTGTACGAGCGAACGAAATCACATTTTTTTTTAGAAATTCATTTTCAAGGGCCCCTTACGAAATCTTGCACAAGGGCCCCCGGGACCCTCGCTACGACGCTGCCACTAGACCTCCACACCAAGCATCTAATATAGCCTTTTGTTGTGCCGTCAGACTCAAAGAAAATTCGTACTGGCAAGAAAAGCAGTAAGGACATTTCAACATTCTTGGTATGATTGACAGAGAGGTCACTCAACTGCCACAGATTACATTATCCGTAAGTTAAAGTTGAGCAAGAAATTCAAAGTCAAGATTTCAAGAAAACGGGAGTGGTAAAGCGGACAAGTTAATCTACACAGGTAGTTCAAAAATGAACTGCGGAATAGATGCCGGAGTCTTCTCTAAAACAAGCAATATAGCCGAAAAATTCCCGGACGTATCCAGTGTCCAGCAAGGAGAAATGTGTGTCAACTAGTGAGAGGAAATAACTTTTCAAGAGGGAATATGGTGGTGGTAGCTTACAGCCAAGCTGCTATTGGCTCTCAACTCCACCCTGATTTAATAAAAGCTAGTAAAGAAATGCAAGAGCTGCAAGAGTTCACATGTAAAAGAAACTATTGCGCATTTCGTGTGCAAATGTCTGGCACAGTTTATCTGCCAGTTACATAAAACGAGCTTAAGGATCCAGCAGCAGAGCATCCAACAAACTTGACACAGTTCTTGACTGCAAAATAGATCTAAAATCCATAATAAGCCTAGTAGTCACGGGAATGAGCTGCATCAATGCAACAGCGCTAATGTGTTAATTGAAGGTCACCACAGAGTATACTTCAAGAAACCAACCTTAAGGTTTGGTCCGGGCTGGCACTTCCTGCGGTGCCTGACGGGGCGATTGTAGAGCATATATCTTTGTCATCGATGAGTTTGAGTGCCTTGTTCCTTGTTAATCTAACCCCGCCGATGTGATTTTCTGGCGTTGTATTGGAATTTGCATCTTTTAAGAAATCCCAAGCACTGATCATTTCATCGGTGGTCTTTTCTTATTATCACTCCTAGTATGTAAAGGAATGGGTTAGCCAGTAATTCCAAGCTAGGTTTTATTGACAACTGAAGCTGCCATTGGATCAAAAATCAAGCAGGCCAGCCTGTGACTGGCTAATACAATAGACTAATGCTTCCCCAATTGGTGGTGGCATGAATATAGAGGAGATGTAGTCCTAAAAAAGCAGACAGAGTGTGAAACGATCGATTTATTGTTGCAATGACTTGATCCATTTTTCGAACTGGGCCAATTAATTGGCCACCATCATCTTATGCCTTTGTATTTTTTGCTTTGGGGACATATAGTTTTTGTGAAAGCAGACAAACCAGCGTCTGTTATTTGTGAAATCAGATCAATCAATGTCTCACAAAAAACCACTCGTGAAGACCATATGCATGAAATAATAACAGTAAATAGCAGAAGATTTTCTATTAAATATAGCCAAATCCCAAATAATTGCTTACATACTTTCTACAGTTCAAGACAAATTGTTATACTATAGATAGTGATTGAGCTGTCAACATTTGGTTTATCATGCATGTACAAAGTTTTCTACTCAAACTGGCAATGAATTTGTTTCTCCTTACAAAATATTATAAATACCTTAATTCATCGTCAAATTTCCTCTTTCTACAAATTTTCACAGTATCATCGTCCACCACAACGTCCTCGTCGCTCTCATTATTGCTAGCAACTGTTTCATTCTCCTTAAAATTCCTATCACCACAAGAGTCAGCATTGTAGAACTGCGTTGTCGTCGATGATAGTTCGTTCCCAGCTTTATCTGCAACGCAAAGTAAAAATGTCTTGCTTTAAAGATCTCAACTCAAAACGTTCTCACAATAAAGTTTACTATTGAAATTCGAGATGGAATCCCAGCTATTGGAGACGTCCTCCGCTGTCTCCTTGTTTATCAAACACACACTTTTATACAAAACCCCCTCAACTTTATTCGTTGAGTGAATCTCGGAGCCCGAATCTGGTACATCATCACAGCAGCTTTCGACATCGACGGTTTCAATTTCGTCCTTAATTTGTCGACTTTCCTGTATGAACGTAAAAAAAGGATGTTTAAAAAATGAAATGGGCTTCCGCAAACAGGGATCTCACCTCAGGGTTTTTAACACCTTCAGAAGGGAATTTTCTTCTACATACAGGGCAGGAATTACAGAATAAGTTTTCTAGAACGTACAAATCGCTGCTGCACTTTCTTTTTCGCACTTTTATCCGCAGACGATTTTGTCTGTTGTTTCGAATCCTTTGAAATGTCTGAAAAGGGGGAAAAGTGGTGAAAGTGGTAGGAGAGGCAATTGTAAGGATAGCTTACCTCCCATCGGTTGTGACTAGACCTAAGTGAGTTATCCGCATTCGAGCATTGGCCAAACATGAAATTCGATTGCAGGTTGGACCGATCCATGCCCGAGCTAAGTTTGTAGAGCCTGTCGAGCTCCGTCAGGAAATGAGTGTTCCACTCCTCCATTGTTAACTGTATCCCACACACAGGACAGCAGTCCGTCATCGGGGATCGGCTTGGGTTTGATTTGATATGTACATCTAAAAAAACAATTGAATAGAATTTATTAATTTTATGATATGTTATGTTGAAGTAAAATGTGTAGGAAAAGATTTCAAGAATCACTGTAATACTTTTGAAATTGGATCTTTTACGGGTGTGACGGCCCAACATTTTAAGAAAGACTTTATAGGCAGCGTTTGTTATCGAACTCCTCCGAAACAGGTTAACCGATTTTTATGAAATTTTTTGGGTATATTTGGTATTTATGAGAATAGGTAGTAGGCTATTTTTTATACCCTCAACCAAAAGGAACAGCTGAAAAATCAAAAAAAAAATGGTAATTTTGGGAATTTTCACTTCAGTTCAGATCAGTTCATTTCAGTTCAATAGCTTCATGGCCTACCTTTTGTTTGACAGCTTCGTAAATGTAAAATTGTCATTAGGGGTCGTCCATAAATTACGTTACGTGAAGCTAAGCTTTTTTGGTTTTTTTTGACCCCCCCCCCAAATTTGGTGATCTGAACTTCTATTCAGTCTCAAGCCTTGAATTTACGGCTCGAATTCACGTCGGACCTGAAAGCAAGGCGCGAAAATCATCCACACTCCCATTCGTACTAGTTCGTGGGTGTTCACGGCGTGAGTCTGGAGCCGCATTAAGGTACAAACATATTGGCACGAAAGTGGAAACGGCGGCCGCCTGTAAGAGAATTCCCCATACATTTAATTTCTCCGCGCCGCCAGGCCTTGCAAATATGCTGGTCCGTGTATTTTAAAGGTTTTTCCAGTCACGAATCCGTTTGTGCGTTTAAAGTTTTCGTTAACACTGGAAGTACATAGGGACGCGACGCGACGCGACGTGACGCTACGCGAAGTTAATAATGTCAAAAAAATATTGAATTATACGATATCCTATGTAGTGAGTACAATGTAACGCGACGCGACGCAACGCCAAGCTTTCGACGCGAAAAGTTGACCAACTTTGAACTTTTGCCGCGACGCGACGCGAAAATAGCGTTAGCAAGAGATCATATATCGGCCTCGTCATTCTAGTATGCTTAAAAAAATCCTCCGGATCATTATTTTTAATATGAAGGAAACTGGTTGTAAAGTATCCGTTAACATCTCGGGACAAATTCACCTCCCGGACCCACCAGCGCCTTATATTTCGATTGTATAAATTTTTATATTGTTTATACAATATGAATAGCATTGTTAACAACATTAATTCTTCCATGAGTTTTTTCTTTTTTTGACAAATACGAAATACTTTCAATAATAACAATGTATTAAGCCTACTTTGACCGTTAAAAAATTTTAACGCCAAGAAAATCCGGCTTCAATGTGTTTGGTTGAAAAGCTTCGGCGTCGCGTCTCCCAGCGTCTCGTTCACGTTGCGTCGCGTCACGTCCCTATGTACTTCCACTATAAGGCTATGAGCAGAGCATTTTTGCACTTCAATTAACAGCCTGCTATGCTGAAGTGTCGTCTTTGCCAGTGTGTCTGTAGGGAATCATGACGTCACCTGCATGCCACGGCCTGTCAGGCGGATACCTGAAGTCCTCATCCCTTAGTCAGACTGAGTATTGTGTAGCCTTTGCTGGAAAAACATGGTTTACTTAATTTCACCCAGTTTTCTACCAAATTTACACTGTTTCTTAAGGAAAAAAAAATTACGTGATATTTAGCGAGACCCCCCCACCTCTCCCCCACGTGAGATTTGGTGAGATTCAACTCGAGCCTCCCCCCTAAACGCCTCACGTAATTTATGAATTTATGGACGACCCCTTAAATTGAATCATTCCATTTGATGACAATTTAAAATTTACGCAGATGTCAAACAATATGTAGGCCATGACGCTATTGAAACTAAACTGAAATACAATTAAGCAATATAGTACACTCAATATACCGTTAGATCCATGTCGGCCGTCTCAAGACGGATTACCTTTCTCTTTACAACCCCCTTAGCGTTGAGTATGTTTCATCAATCCGATCGACCAGGGCCCTTTTCAGCAAGCTGGATGGTGCCCCAATAGCCAGCTCTGGACCGATGAATGCAATATCAGAGCCCTGTTTAGCCAGGACATCCGCACTTTCGTCCCGTTTCTAAAGAGCATGCAGTCCGATAGCATCCCCGCTTCTCTTCTATGATTGATGCGTAAATTGGTTATGAAACCCTAAGTGTCGTTCTGTGCCACCAAACTAAAGCTCCATAAGTTACCATGGGCTTAATGATGGTGGTGTATGTATATTCAATACATGGTTTTCGGTTGCAAACCCCATGTGGAACCATAAGCTCTGCGGCAAGCCCACAGGGATCTGCGCGTTCTGCTAATCAGAGTGTCCATGTCCATGGGCTGGTTTCAGTTGAGCTTGGCATCTAGCGTCACTCCTAAATATGTGGCTTATTGTGAAAAGCCTATAGTTCTGCCTGCGAGTGTAGGTTCCAAAAGTCCTGGTAGTGATCGTTTCCTGGTGAAAGGAACCAGAATCGTTTTGTAGGGGTTGGCTTTTAGTCCTACGCTCACGCACCAGCTAGAGACCACATCTGTAACTGTAACTACTATAACGACATCGTCAGCGTAACTTTGGGCGAAAAAGTTTCAGCCGTTGAGCAGCTCTAGGAGGTCATATACAAGCGACCATTAGTTTGTGAGTTCTCAACATAGTTTGCGAGTTTCCAGCATATTTGAATCCATTTGCAGAAAATGCTACTTAGACTGCGTTTACTTAGAGCCCTATAGTATCAAAGGATGTATTGTCGAAGGCTCCCTCGATATCGCTGACTCTTTTGTTTAGAGATGCGCATTCCAGCCCGAGCACCAGATTGTGCAGTGCTGTCTCAGTGGACTTGCCCGCCTGGTACGCATGCTGATAGGTGGTTGACGTTGAAGATAAGTTCCCTTATCGCCGGGTCGAAAATTTTCTCTATTGTCTTCAAGGCAAAAGACGAGAGATTATCGGCCTGAAAAATTTAGCAGACGTGTAATTCCAGACGCCCTGGCTTAGGTATAAATGTTATGTTGAATATTTTGCATAATAAGGGAGTTACTAGGTCGCAGCCCTCCTGTAGCCGTCTGCTCCATTTTAAATTTTCTAATTTTGGCAATAGATTATTTAATTTCCATTTTGTTTTTTTTTTTGAATTTTACCACAGATTCATCATTTGTGACCTTAAAAACTCCCCGATATCGATTTTCAATGGATTCAGAACACATTTGCAAAATTCTTCCTCCTTCTTGAATTTTCAAATTTTGACCATTGTGGGCCTAAAAACGCCTCGCTGCCGATTTTCAATGGAATCGGAACCCAGTTGCAAAATACGTCCGCCATATTGCTTTTTTACAAAATTGTCAAATTGCATTATCACGGGAACTCAATGTGTTCGCAAAGTTTCATAACAATCGGTTAAGTAGAAGTAGTTAAAAAAGTTGTCGCAAGATTTGAACTAAAGAAACAAACAAACAAATATATTCAAGCTAAATAAAACCAGAGCCGGCGGTATGGTGGGTAGCAGTACCCACCGGGATAGTTTTCGGTGGGTAACATACCCACCCGGAATTTGAGAATAAATGAGCTTGTTACTTGAAGAGTACCTCTGGTAACGGCCCATATTCGCGAATCTCACACAACAATAAAAGAAAACGTGCTCTGCATTATCTTCGATACTTATTCATACCAATTAAAGCGCGACCTATCGTGTTCAAAACGATGGTAGTACACGGCTCGCCTGAACCCAGTCTAACCCAAAAGTTCTGGCACTTCTGGTTTTATTGCGGCAACACTTAAACTTTCAGAAACTCAAAAAAACTAACAAGAAAAACATGTGTCGAGCTATTTTCGATTGCGAGCGTTCGGTCGAAAAAGAAAAGAAGCCCGTTAATTCTCTTGTTTATTTCTTTGTTTTATGAAGAACGCAATTCTTTGTTATATATTTGAAATTGGTTTAGTATGTATTTACACTTCATAAGTTAATGTAAGCTTAAAATTTTTGTTCATATTTTGTAAAAAATAATTGCTAAGGGGTCGTCCATTAATTACATGAGGCGTTTTGGGCCAGGGGGTCGAGCCGAATCTCACGTCTATCTCAAGTGCAAAATATGCACATCTAATTCAAGTGCAAAAATATTCATGGCCTCAACGAAAACTTCAAGGAGCTCCAGACTCACGCCGTAAACACACGCGAAAAAGCGCGAACGCGTATGCGGATGGCTTTCTCGCCTAGCTCGCGCCTTGCTTTCCTTTTCAAGGGTATATGGCGTGAAGAATTTGTGCCGTGAATTCACGGCTTGAGAGTGAATAGAAGTATAGATCTTCAGGCACGAACTGACGATAAATGCCCAAACACATAAAGATTTTTGTCAGTTTTCTTGGACTGCAGGCCCCATACAGTTGGCGGCCGGTGCACGTGTGGTAATATTTGGCCTCAAGGCGAAAACCTTCAGGCGGCCGGCGGCCTATGTGTAAATGGAAGCCTTAAGATATGAACGCGCGACTCCGCAAATACTGCAGTGTACGAACCAAGTAGCACTGAATCACGAAAAGGCCTTTAGAATATAGAAATACAGGAAGGCATACGCCAAATTTTAGCGTAATGAAATTCTTGTCGAGTGAGTGATAACGTTCTGGTAGTTGTGTGTCCATTACAAGCGGAAAAGAGAGTGGAACAGAGGATAGGTAAGAAGGAGTTAGTCAGAAGTAGTAAGACCTATGAGGTGCACCAGCGAGGGAGACCCAACCTTCGCTGGAAGGATGGTGTAAACCAGGACGCTCAGAGCTTAGGGATGTCAAACTGGTTGACATCGCCGCAGAATCGGGCCGGTGCAGAGAGCAGTTGCGAGACGCCAGGACCGGATCCCGGCTGTAGAGCCGTTAAAGAAAGAAGAAAAAGACGAAGAAGCCTAAATTATCAGTTATTTCAAATAAAATCTTGCACACGACCAGCCCGATTTCCTGTGGTTATGTAAATACTAGAAATTTGAAAAACCTCACTAATGATTAGATGGGGGAGGGAGTGAAGCCAAATCTCACGACATCTCACGGGGGGGGGGGGGGTGCTGTCGATAAATTGCAAAAATCACCTAACGTTTGTTTTTTTTTTGCGAAAAAACGCTCGCAATCTAAAATAGCTCGACACATGTTTTTCTTGTTAGTTTTTTTGAGTTTCTGAAAGTTTCATTTAAGTGTTGCCGCAATAAAATCAGAAGTGCCAGAACTTTTGGGTGACACTGAGTTCAGGCGAGCCGTGAGTATTTTCTAAATCATCCATTTCCACTCAAGACCTGCGTGAGGACGTAACTTATTTCCCCACACTCCCTCGTAACCCATTCATCTACGTTTGGGATAAGTCTAAGGGTCCACCGACTCTTAACAGACTTGTCTCACTTGATTTGCCATTGCGTTATCTGCCGTCGCACTGACTTTGTCTCCCCTCCAACATATTGTGGGTCATAGGGACGCATGCCTTCTCTCGCTAGTATTTTTATAGGTATAATTCCTGCTATTACATACCCCGATATGATACTGTATGCGCAGCACGCAGGGCGCTTAAGCTGGAGATATATACATGCGTACTTTGGTACGTGCGGTGATTGATATATAATAAAAGTGCTTACATTCAAATGCAACCTAACATATAGTTACGTAAACGGAACGCACTTAACGCAAAAGCTGGTCTACGTTTCCTCATTGCCGCATTCACCATAGTCTCAAATACTCAGGCAAAAAGACACACAACAGCCACATGGTCTCGTCGCTTAGATTTTTTCGTTATTTGTAAAAGACTAGACGGAACCCATGCATGCACTGCACTGTACGCACGCACGTATCTGTTTCCAACTTTAGTCTGCATGCGGCCCTCCATTTTCTGCTGTTAGCTCTCTTTCTTGCTGTTGCGTGCTGGCCATACTGACACTGCGCCAAGCTAGACTAAGCTAACCACCTTGGTCAACAGGAGGCTACGAATTGGTTTGGGGCCCCACGTTGGGCAGCATTCTTAGAAATGCAGCACAAATAGGGGAGGCCTTTATCCGCCATGCCCTCCAAGTGTGTTTAAAAATTAAGATCGATCATCACTCCAAGGTAACTTAAGGCGAGCTGTTAGTGAATGATCTGTTCCCACACCTTGATTCTACGGATACTTGTTTCCCAGATTGCTGATCAACGCAGTTACAGCTTTGTGTTCAGCAAACGGCAGACCAGGGGTGGTAGCACATAAGTTGTTTCAATCGACATCTCCATACAAAACTACTGAATTTTTATATGAAGAGGTCGATTGAAACAATTTACGTGCTACCACCCCAGCGCTTTCAGGCCCCGCTTTAATACCTCAGACAGCTTCATTCGGGCATAACACGATATCACCGAGGATCATCTTCATATATTGTGATCCACCGGAAAGGTCCAGTACACCGCATGTTTTTATGTACACCATCGTCGGTCCATCTTCCAATTCACAATGAAGTGATCTACCTTTTTTTTCCTTTTTAGGAAAAGCTGTTATAGTCCAGTAAATAGGTACTTTTTCTTTGCGAAAAATACCGCACGCGATTTTTTTTACCAAATGTTTTTACATATTTTTATGAGCTTAAATTCAAAATGGCGTCATCCCCACCCTTATGCTTCAGTTACAATGAAGGGAAACGCGTTTAATTCTATATCTCAGAAACTATGCGTTTTACGACAAAAATGTATATAATCTTTTTTGTAGATAAATAAGTGATATAACTTTTTTGTTCAGAATTTTTCTTTGTAAAGTCAATATGTTCGGAGTTATAGTGGTTCAAACTTTATACATTACTTTCTTTGCACTATATTTCGTTAACGATTAGCCCGCCATAAAAAAGTCCTTCCTAAGACTTATAGAACACACGATTATCTATTTGCTTTTATCATTTTTAGATAGGGCTAATATTTCACGAGTTATAGCGCTTTAAATGCCGGAAAATGTAAATTCAAAAAAACCAATTTTGTAATATCTTTTTCTTTCCCCGTTTCATTTCAAAACTGATTACATCGTGTGTGGAGCTCATCATTGCCCACATTTGTTGCCTTTACTTTTTTCTATAAAGTTGATATTTATGGATTTATTACACCTCAAAGGTTTATTAAAAATGGTTTTTTGCAAATATCTAGTCAACTATTTATTTACGATGACAAGTTATACCCAAGATAAATAGAAACTAAGGTATGGGACAAAAATTTTGACATTTGATAATGACGTCACATTGTTCAGTAGAAATTTTCACAAAACTCAACAGAACTTTAAAATTGATTTTAAAAGTGAATAAAAATAATGCTATATATTATTTTATGGTTTTATTTAATTTTTTTAACGTTATAATTTTCTTGTCTTTATTTATATTTTGATTTAGGAACCTAATCCTAAAATGCATTCTGCATTTAAAAAACAATTTTCTCACATTTTCATTTAAAATGGAATTAATTGAATTATTCAAATGATACATTAAAAACTAATTTTTTAGTTTATTTACGAGTTTCTATTTATCTTGGATATTAAATTAAGTGGAAAACTCTTTCACTTTGAACTGTTCATTAAATTAATGTCAAGCCGACTGAACATTGTGACGTAACTAAATTTTAAGGTTAGGGCTGATGTGTTCATTGTCCCATACCTTAGTTTCTATTTATCTTGAGTTATACCAACAAATATGTTTGTTATAAAGTTCCGTTGAAATTTTACTTTAAAATTTTTTTCTAGCATTTATAGTTTAGCCGCAATTCAGCGCCGATTGTTTCATATAGAAACACATTAATGTTCATACATATAATTAAGAAATTTCGTTGGCATACAAACTCTTTTCCACACCACCCTGGAGGTCGAGTTTTTGGCGAGTTTTTTTATTATGGTTTCTCCAGTGGGCCTAATCCACAAGAAAATGAAACAATGATGCTATAACATGTTATTTAGCCTCATATGTTTCGAAGATGTCGGTTGACAATCGGATAGACCAATGAAGCTGCCATCTAATGACTTGACGTTGTGTTCGTCGAATGATATATCTGGGAGACTTGAAAACTCGCAATTTTCTCATTTATTTCATTGTTTTCAAGGAGGTTTGCATGCTTCGTCACATTTTCGCAATTTCCTCCACTGCAGTTAGAGCAAATTATGGTACATTTGAGACCGGCCTTGCGGCATCCACAGGAACCGCCACATTTTTTCCTACATTTGCCGGATATTAATTTTAATAAATTTGCTGGTGCCGGAGCAATTGTCATTGGGACTGGTTATAAGCCAAATCTTGTTCGCTTCTAGTCCCATTCCTCCGGGTCTTGGTAATTATCAAGCCAAGTTTGCACTTGATGATATACTCGAAATGAGTGAAGTCGACCAGCATCTTTAGTTGGAGGCAGAGCTGAAAAGTTCACTTTGGTTTTTGTAGCCGATTTTCCAAAACATTTGAACCTTAGTGAATGCTTAAACAAACGAATTTCCGGACGATTTTTTTGTCGATTAACGCGAGCAACTCAGAAACTCTAAATTGACATTCCTCACTGTTCGTTATAAAGCTACTAATAACTTGCATCGCCTCGGACATTTCTTTATTAGGACGACCCCTTTTTCCCCCTGTAGATAGTGTGGTTTTCAAATCTCGCATACAGGAATGATGATACCTAGCACCTGTAGCTTTGGCATCAGAAACATTTGCAATACGTTGCACAATGTCCAAACTTCTTTTATCATTCCGATTCTGCAAACGTACGCCAACGAAATTTCTTAATTATATGTATGAACATTAGCTAAAGTATAAATGCTAAAAAAAATGTTTGAAGTAAAATTTCAACGGAACTTTATAACAAACATATTTGTTGGTATAACTTGTCATCGTAAATAAATAGTTGACTAGATAATTTGCAAAAAACCATTTTTAATAAACCTTTGAGGTGTAATAAATCCATAAATATCAACTTTATAGAAAAAAGTAAAGGCAACAAATGTGGGCAATGATGAGCTCAACAGTAATCAGTTTTGAAATGAAACGGGAAAGAAAGAGATATTACGAATTTTTTTTTTTTTTTTTTGAATTTACATTTTCCGATTTGTAATTATTAGCAGTGGTGTTGTGCTAATTTTTTTTACCGGAACGCGTATATATATTGATTTACAAAAAACATTTCCGCAATATGTTTATTTTTCAGATTGGGAAATGTTTAATTTTCGTAAAGATTCAGATGAAAATTATTGCGTTTTGCAAGATTTCAAGATGTTAAATACATAGTAACAAATTTTAAAATATGAAGTGGAAATTATACTTTATGGTTATTAATGGATATTCTCAATTAATAGTGCAGCTCTCTCAGCAATAGGAAAGCTCTTTCATCAGGAGAGTGCACACTTTTCTTATTTGAAATGGAACATCTTTCCTTTTATTTGTCTACTAGCAAAAACCCGCGTGCCTTGCAACGCCTACTCGAATTTTCACAGATATCTCTTATTTACACTTATTAATTTCCACTTTAATTTAAAAAATCACAGATTGGGAAAAAAAAATAAAATTCAAAATTATCTCAATAAATTCACGCTAAATCACCAAATCAATTAAAACAATTTTTTTTCTATAACCAAGGTTAAACTGCTTCGTCACAAAATCACTTCGTTACGAAACAAAACTCGATCATTCAAAGCCTTCTTCAAGACTAAAGTGTTGAATGAAATACTCTAGCTTCCTTTAAAGTGTACCGTTACAATAATTGGCAGAACCTTGTTTTAAATATCCTATTCATAGACTTCTTTTTAACCCATCATAAAAAACAGGTACTCGTTTTTTTATTGCCATTCCTGGAAGGCCGAATTTTCGACCCAAAACAATACCTGAACATTCACCTGTTTACCTAATTTCTCTTGTAGGATAATATGGCATGCGACTTTTGTATTTACATTGTTTGCGGTTTCCTTTTTTAATATTGTAAATTGTCTACTGAAATTGAGGTTTTGGAAGTTCCCTTTGCTATGCATACTTCTTTATTTCTATAAAATGGAATCCCAATTACGGCTCGCTAGTATATGTATATCAACAAAATAATTTTTTTTTTTCGAGTGAAAAAGAAGCCAGAATCAGAAAGAATGCGTACCTATTATTACAATCAATAAAAATCCTTCATAGCGAGGAAAGTCAAAAAGTGGAAGTCATTTTTAAAAGAGTCGAAGTTTCAGAAGGAGTAGTATTTTCAAGGCCGATAATAAATATCGATGGCTGCCTTTCGAAACCTTATTCTACTGTCGGATCAGACTGAAAAACCGAAGGCGATAATCGGGAAAAATATATCCCTGATAGAGTACAAACTTTTTATCATTGCAATTGTAGACCTGAAAGAGCCTATTTAAATATCGATTGTTCCGTGAATGTTTCCTATAAAACGATCAGGATATTTTTTGGAATATCTAGATATTTAGATACAGGTCTGTCAAGTATACAATTCGAATGATCACTTGCTTTCCTTCTCCTATAGGTTAGACTAAAAAGTAACCCGGTAGTCGGACACGATAGTCGGTACCGATAATCGTATCTGATAGTCGTATTCGCCTAAAATATGGCCGCAAAAGTATTAAATCTTTTTGTGAAATTCCCATTGCAATACATACAGCCAACAATTTTAAAAATGGGTTTTGAAATCACAGACAGACACTCCAATTATAATTATATACAGTAGTGTCGCGATAATCCGAAGAGGTAATTTTTAAGACCATTTCGGATTATCGAATTTTCCGGATTACCAAATCATTTGAATACCTCTAGGAAATTAAAAAAATAAGACAAATTTTGATATTTATTTAGTCTTAACCATTTATGTATTTATTTGCATATTTCAGTTCGAACTAATTTTTGCATTCATATAAAATAAAAAAGTAATTTTCCTTATTACGTATACATGCATGAACATAGGTACAGAGTATATAAATTAAAGATAAAAATAAACTTTAATGTCAGTAGTTACTAGCAAAAAAATTCGAAATCTTCGTTTGTTTCGTTTTTCTTATACAACTAGTCACAGCTGTCTCCCTCATACGTCTTAAAAGTAGGATTTGATGAGCAGGTAAGTCATTTTGTTCTGCCAACAAAATACAAGTATCAAAACTTCCAATAGCGTCTTCCGATCTAATTCTATTATCGTTAATCTGGGTTGGATCACATTCTGGGATGGTTTCCTCATCTGATGTTGATGAAAGAGCAATATCCGCATTTTCCACCCATTCATTAACTTCAGTGGTACGAAAACTTTCATTACAGATTTGGTTCAATATAATGGTTAATTCGTTGATATTATCCTGATCTGAAAGTAACTGATTACGCAATATATTCAAAGGAATATCGTCCTCTGATCCGAAGCCATCGTCTGATCCTTGTTCCTGAGGAATGAGTGTCCTCCAACACTTCTGTAAAATTTCTTTATTAACTTTATCCCAGGCTCCCGCTAAGCAAAAAATGGCATCTTTTAATGTAAATTTTTTTAAACTTGTGTTCAAAGCAATTTCATCATCACTTAAGATATGCATTAAAAAACTTTTACGATAGTTTAATTTAGTTACACGTATGGCATTTTGGTCCATTGGTTGGAACAAGGGCGTGGTATTTGCAGGTAAAAACATCGTTGTAATGTTTCCATCACGGCTCACTAGAGGCGGATGACAAGGTGCATTGTCGATAAGTAAAAGTGCTCTTGGTGCTAAGCCCTTATTTACTAAAAAATCTTTCACTTCCACACAGAATGAATTTATAAACCACTCCTCAAACAATGAAGACGTCATCCAAGCGTTTTTTGTAGATTTGTAATGAACAGGTAACTGTACATTTTTCAGTACTCTTGGAGCTGACGATTTCCCGATTACAAGAAGTTCTAATTTTTTTGAACCATCTGCGTTGGCGCAACATAAAAACGTTACCCTCTCCTTACAAATCTTGCGACCTAAAGCAGTTCTTTCTTGGGAGCCAACAAGTGTTTTATTCGGAAGCATCCGCCAAAATAAAGCGCTTTCATCCGCGTTAAATATTTGAGCCGGTGTTAAGTTGAGCTCTTTTATTTTATCGGAAAAAACCTTTTTGAATGGATCAACTTCAGAAATATTACAGCTTAACTTTTCTCCTGAAATTGTAAGTGGACGTATTCCATGCCTTTTTCTAAAGTTATACACCCAGCCTCTACTAGCATTAATGGTCGATTAGGGTAATATTGTTGATGCAAAACCTTAGCTTTTTCAATAAGAGTCTCATTAGATACTGGCACATGTCGCTCTCGTTGACGTAAAAACCAGGAATACAGATTTTTTTCCATTTCCGGGTATTCACCATGCTTAAGCGTCTTTTTCTCACCAGGACCAGCATCACTTTCGGCAATAAAATTTAAAATTTTGTCTTTATTTTTCTTAATATCAAACACTGTCGAAATTCCCACATCGTATTTGTTAGCAACAGCTTTTAAACTTTTTCCGCTTAATATTTCCTTTATAATTTCACCTTTCACTTTTAAGTTCAGTGTTTTATGTTTTCTTTTGCTCACGCGCGGCATTGCAAAAGGTATTCCTTTATTCACGTCCGATAATTTAAACCTACTAAGTTTCTCATGTTTATCTGACAATCAGAACATCTCTAATCATCTCTAAACGGGGAATCCCCGCATTACCAGTATGAGCATACTATCATAGAGTAGGGATAAAGTCACGTGTTCCTTCTCTGGCTGAAAACCTAAATACATATGTATACGAAAGAACGAGTGTATGAGCATACTATCATAGGGTAGGGATAAAAGTCACTTCTCTGGCTGAAAACCTAAATACATATGTATACGAAAAGACGAAGAAATTTTCGGGGTAAAAAAATATCAGTAAAAGAAAATTTCGGATTATTGCGGACACTTTTTCATGGCTTTTTCGGATTATAAAGACACAAATACAGAAAATTTTTGTTTCGGATTACCGCGAATTTCGGATTGTCAAGCATTCGGATTATCGCGACACTACTGTAGATAGATAGATAGATAGAAGATCGATAACCATATGAAACAGAACTATATTTTTAAATCACAGACAGACACGCCATTTACATTTATATAGATAGATAGATTTGAATGACGCCGCTCAGGTAATAGTATTCTACTTGTCATATCCTTTTGTTTGGTACCCATATCGAGTGGGTTGTAAAGAAAAGGTGAGTACGGCATAGTTGGTCGCCATTTTGAATTTATAATGACAAAAAATAGGTAATTGTACTCTAATTATCATCCCCTTTCATTTGATACCCATGTCGGGGATCGGCGAGCCCAATTGCGAAATTCACCCGCCATCTTGGAACCGCCATCTTGATTTTTTTACAAAGTGGTCAGATTACATTGTCACCCGAACTAAATATATGTGCAAAATTTGAAGTTGAACGGTTATATGGAAGTGGGTCAAAATCAAGTTTTAAGTTTTGTCTACATACATACATCCATACATACATACAGATAGAGCTAATACACGGTGTATATAAATAGCCTAAAACATGCTCGCAAAAATACTGAATCTTCCAGTGAAAGTCCCATCCCGATCGGCCCAGCCGTTTCCGAGATTACCGCGGCCAAACAGACAGACATACAGACATACAGACATACAGACAGACAAAAATTTTAAAAATAGTGGATTTTGTTTTAATTACATGTAAATAACCAAAAAAACTTAAAAAAACATAATTATTTTGAAATTACAGACAGACACTCCAATTATATTTATATAGATGATAATACATATAAAAATTCGTCAAAAATTAGAAAAAAAAATCAGCAATTCTTTTTAATTTTTTTTCAATACGTCAGCCAATTCTCGTTATCAGAAATCATCTTTAGTTCCGGAACGCGTTCCTGTCCAAAAAGGAAGTACCGGAACGACGCGACGTTCCGGAGCGTTCCGGCTCGACAACACCACTGATTATTAGTCCTTATAAAAGTGGTAGGTGAGAGCCATATAGATTTCTATTCTTCACAGAAATAGATAATTGTCAAATTCTTGTTTAATTAGTTGCGGGGTTTAAAATACTACATTTTAATTAATTAAATAGAAGAAATTTGTTAGCGCTGTATATTTTTTAAACGACCTTTTAATCCAACACTATGTTAATCCCTTAATTCCTTTTTATAATTGTAATAAACCTCTAAAATATGGCAGTTTTATAAAAGATTTATTTAAGAATATTCCCACTTAATTGCATTCGAAGCGCTTCTAATGTGTTGCACGTCGCCCTCTCGTCCTTTCGAAAACAAACACAGCGATTATGAGTGTTTACAAACAGAATTGATAGTATCAGTTTCGAGCCGAACTCGGGAAACAACAAAATCCGAAAATGTCTAAAATAAGAAAGGAGTGCTGCCGGGCTAGAAGCCGCCGTCAAAGGGAACAGTTGTGTCCACATGCCGTTTATTGCCTCAGTTCGCCCACAAAAATAAACGACTGCGGAGCACCGTGGGCCCGTGGAATGCCGGAGTTTAAATTTAAAATAAATGATTATCATTGAGATAATAACAATTAAATGGCGTTTCCCATTCCGCAACCCTTCTGGTCGCATACTGCTGTGGTGTGGTGGTGCCTACCGCGCCCTCCAGCCCCGGCGGAAACTCATTTATAAACAAAAATGTCCGCGCTGGAAGCATTATTTTTCGTTGCATGGTTTTTAAATTTGCAAATAATTCATGTTGTTTGAGTTATTCAACAATGATTCCACGTTCAAACTCCATTTGGAACTGATGGCCACCTGATTGGCGCAGTAAATCTTTTGTGTATTACATGAACTTTTGATGTTTTGGCGTGTTTTTTGTTGAAAAATTGGTAAGTTGTTTCAATGGCACACGGTTCTATCGACCCAGTCTGAGGTTTGGACTTGCCAACTGGTTCGGGACTATTTTTAAACAAGACAGGCCAAACTAAGTTAATTTTGTGAAACTAGTTTCAACAGACATTAAGGAAGCGCAGGACGAATAAAGCAGGTATATTTAGATGGAATCAACAAGCGCAAAAAGGAACTGCTAAAAATGGCTAGGTTATTCAAATCCACAGCTTAAGACATTAGTTCGTTTCACAAACAATTCTTATCGGAAAAGTTAATGGCTCTTTTTAGTAAAAATCCACCTGGTTTTCATATAGTGTGATTTAATTTATTTAAACCGAACATGCTCCATTATTGTCGACAATGTTTCACCATTTTTTGGAGTAGTTTTCACATGCTTGTTTTGAAGAAAGCTCACTTCCATTGAAGAAGCTCTGCAGAGATCGGAACAAGTGTCAGTCAGACGGTGATATTTGGAACTATGCGGTGGATGCATCACTTTTTTGACGTTAAACCGTGCTTGTGATGGCTGACCACACCTTGCCCACGATCTTTGTCACTTCCGATAGTCGTACGTAATTTTTTATCAACCTGTGCCATTTTTTTCTTACGGGATGAAATGGGTCGATTTCATTGCGCTTCAGCAGCTCTCGTTAATTCGGTCTATCGTATTTTTCGCGCTTAACTCTTGAAGAATCCATACATCGTGGTTCTTTTTGTAGCTTGGTGTACGTGGTTCAAACCGGTTTTGTGGTCAATCCGCATACATACCAATATGGACACTGTTGATAAGCCCGTCTTGTCGGACTTTTCCATCATCCTTTACAGTGATTGAACGACCAGAGTGTTACTTATCTTTCATATCAAAATTAGCAAAACGAAAGCAAGGAAGCCATTTCCGCGCAGCAGATTGTCCGCGTTCACCGTACGCAGCATAAACTTTGTCTCAAGCCTGCGCTGCGTCCTTCCCTTTTCACAATAATATCTGAATATATCCCGAAGGTTTTCATTAATTTTACCCATTTTCATACGCAAACAACTTTTAACCACTGTACCAAATTAACTCCAATAACACTCAAACTGTCCCCTTAAAAACGATTGTTTAGTAGCGTCGTTCCCATCAGTGATTCGTGACTTATTTGCAATTGACGCTATCTAACGGAAAAATGCCGCGAATTTTTTTTCCAATCCTAATACAAAAGGATTTACAAAACTTAAGTTTGCATTTTCAACATTGCCACAGTACAAAAAATACTGCTTATTATTGTCTAGTCGAGTACTGAACTTTAGACATTATCAAAATTGATATAACTGATATAAATATATTTGATGGGTTTAAGTGGGGTGTCCTTTCCACCTTGGCTCCCTGTCTGGCAAGCTCATCTCCCATGCAGTTTCTTCTAATACTTTTGGGCCCAGAAACCCAACACAAAGTTATATTAAACTGAGTGGCAGTCTAAAGCCTCGGCCACGATACGAGCGGCCAGCGGCGGGCGGCGAGCGGCAGAGCGGTGGTGGCCAGGATACGAGCGGCGATTCGACTTGTTCAGTAGTAGAAAAGCTATCTCCGGAAGATATGCTAAAAGTATGAAGTTTAAGTGATAATATTTTGTTGAAAAGGCGTATTCTCAATAAATTAATTTATAATAGGGAATATGGAGTTCATCCCATTAACGAGCGAAGAAGAAGGTTTGGTAAATATCACCATCTATCTTTCGGGTTAAGAAAAGATAAAATTCGTGTTTTCGAATACACCAGAATGTCAATTGAAACCTTTGATTACATTCTGGGCAAGATAAGCCATCTTTTACAATATTTTTTTACACTTTTTTCCATTGCTACAACAAAATAATAACAGAGCGGCGAGCGGCACCAAAAAATTAATGTCTCGGATTAGCGGCGAGCGGCACTTCAGTATTGCCGCTCTACCGCTCACCGCTCGCCGCTCGTATCGTGGCCGGATTCAAGCGTTTTCCATATAAAACTATACAAACATAAAGCTCAGAATCGCCGCTGTGCCGCTCTGCCGCTCACCGCTAGCCGCTCGCCGCTCGTATCGTGGCCGAGGCTTAACACAGAGACCTGCGGCAGTTCAGAACAGTCGTGGATGTTGTGTAACGCCACGATTTTCGAAGCCCTGTCTCAAATAAACAAGTGGTATTCGAAAAAATGTAGTTGTTTTTGAGAAGATGCGCAGCCGGAAAAATTCGGAACGCTGCAAAAGCGGAGGGAATTTGAGTGCTGTCAATTGGAGCTTTAGGAAATTGTACAGGACGCAAAAGCGGGCAATTAACTGGGTGGCCATAAAGGGTGCCATTAGTATATACTGAAAAAACTGGTTCTCGTTCTATTAAGGGGGTGAAGCAGCATTGGACGAGATTTGTACTTATAGTCCAGTAAATAGGTCGAAAAAAGGCATCCGCAATGCGAAAAAAACCGCACGCGATTTTTTTTACTAAATGATTTTATATATTTTTATGAGCTTAAATTCAAAATGGCGTCATCCCCACCCTTATGCTTAACTTACAGTGAAGGGAAACGCGTTTAATTCTATATCTCAGAAACTGTGCATTTTACGACAAAACTGTATATAATCTTTTTTGTAGATAAATAAGTGATTTAACGTTTTTGTTCAGAAATTTTTTTTGTAAAGTTAATATGTTCGGAGTTACAGTGCTTCAAACTTTATATATCACTTTCTATGCACTATATTTCGTTAACGGTTAACCCAATTATCTATAATTTTTGTTATAATTATGTTTTACGTAGGGCTAATATTGCACGAGTTATAGTGCTTTAAGTGTCGAAAAACGTGAATTCAAAAGTAGTTTTTTGCCAATATCTTTTTAATTGCACGTTTTATTGCAAAACTGATTATAACGTTTTTTGTGCGTAATTTCATTTCCCTTTTTTTTTGTTTCGGAAGGCCCGTGGAAAAGAGTTTGTGCACCAAAGAAATTACTCAATTTTTTATATAATATTTATGTGCATTGATATATGAAAAGTTTGGCGCTAAATACCGGCTAAAGTATAAATGCTACAAAAAAATGTTTAAAGCAAAATTTTTACAGAATTTTATAACAAGCATATTTGTTGGTATAAATTTTCGTCGCAAATGAATAGTTGAGGAGCTATTTGTAAATAACCATTCCTTATTAACGTTTAAGGTGTAATAAACCCATAAATATCAACTTTACAGGAAAGCGTCAGAACAAAAAAATGTAGGAAATAAAATTGCGTACAAAAAACATTATAATCACATTTGCAATAAAACGGGCAATTAAAAAGATATTAGCAAAAAACTACTTTTGAATTCACGTTTTTCGACACTTCAAGCACTATAACTCGTGCAATATTAGCCCTATGTAAAACATAATTATAACAAAAATTATAGATAATTGCGTGTTCTATAAGTCTTAGGAAGGATTTTTTTATGGCGGGTTAACCGTTAACGAAATATAGTGCATAGAAAGTGATATATAAAGTTTGAAGCACTGTAACTCCGAACATATTAACTTTACAAAAAAAATTTCTGAACAAAAACGTTAAATCACTTATTTATCTACAAAAAAGATTATATACAGTTTTGTCGTAAAATGCACAGTTTCTGAGATATAGAATTAAACGCGTTTCCCTTCACTGTAAGTTAAGCATAAGGGTGGGGATGACGCCATTTTGAATTTAAGCTCATAAAAATATATAAAATCATTTAGTAAAAAAAATCGCGTGCGGTATTTTTCGCAAAGAAAAAGTAGGTACCTATTTACTGGACTATTAGTTTGTGGACTGCTTTGGTAAAACCACACTCTCATTTTGAAAGAAGAAGGCAATTGCAAAAGATGAACAACTTTCAATACCGCAGCTTATCCACTTATCCATAGGCCGCCAAGAATACTTTATTAAAAAGCTTAAATAGCTTTTTTCTACTGCTTCTAAAACGCTTTTAAAGGAGCATTAAAAGGAATTCTCCAATCTGCGTACATGTAACGTTAAGAAATATATAAAGCTGGTATGAAAGGCGCTGCAAGCTCTTCAAGGAGCGTTGTAAGAATGCTATTGCGCTACTCCATTTCCCGCGGGGTACCGAATATAGGAGTTGTATATTACAGTTCGAGCTGGTATCTAATAGGGCAATTTATAACACTTGAAAAACTCCTAGCAATGTTATAACCAGACAATACTTACTGTCATTGAATCGACGCGACGTGATCGTCTTCTATTATTGATTATTGAAGGGTAACGCAGAGTATCATCATAATCGTAGCTGTGAAGTGGGTTGGAAAGAACTGAGAGTAGATCATTTAAGAATCTTGGGAAAGGAGCAAGTAATGAAATTATAAAAAACACCTGAGTGTCTGTCGCCTGATCGAGTCAACCGTAACGAAATGAACCAAGGTTTGATGGAACGTCGGGTTTGAATATCGAACGTGCCGAGGTGTAAACTTCGACTGGGGTCGCTATCCAAAAGCACATAAAAGTTTTATATGTACTATACAGAAGAAAGAAAAACAAAGTAACTTATGTTAGAACTTCGCATCAATGAAGGAAGATAAGTGTAGTCAGTAGGTATCTGACACTACCGTCTGGGTGCTGACGTCCATGGTCATTAGTCAAGCGGTCTCATACATTCCCTGCTGCTAGACCGATGTAAGATTCTCACTACTCCGTCGAAAATAAGGTGGAAAACAGAGTTTGGGAAAGCTTAGGAATCGTCCTTAGTTCTACTGCCCACCATAATGAGCCTTATCAGTTCCTAGTCGTTCAGGTCATGAGTTTAGTTTGAATCATACAAGAGAATATGACAGGTAAAACGCTGTTGGACGGAAGTGCGTTCGAGTATATGTCACTGCACCTTACGTTTGAACTCTAAGATGTTGTACGAGTTCGGAAATGCTGACTGCGAAAGTTCTATTAACAAACGAGCTGCTCCACAGTAATATAGAGTGAACTGAATTGTCTAGTCTTATATTGGGGCTAAAATATTTGCAAGCGGGTACGAGGGAGGTCATTTCAGTGTAACAGTCTAATAGTAGAGATCAATTTTTTTCATCCCTAAGGTGGCTCAACAAGTCTATGATGGCGTAAAAAGATCTACCACCGATGACTATGATGGTGCGGTTTTGTGCCTTGTCACGCCACACTCAGCTAGGTTAACTCAGTAAATGAGTTGTACTCGAGGCGGAACCCAAATTAGGACTTGTGGATTGTAGCCCGTGCTGCTAGCTTAAAAACCTCCTAGTTTTGCGTTTCGGAATATGTGGTCATTTCACGTCCTTAGTTATGTCCATGATGTTGGAAGATCAGACAGCCATTAAATTTACACCGTGCACTGAGGCAGGAGAAAGGTGCATATTTTGTTAGAGGTGAGACTAAAAAAGAACAGCATCAGAGAGAGGCACCAGTTGCATCAGTACTACTGAAAAGTACGGGGTATGATGCAATTCTCGTTGTGCATAGTCATTAGTGTTTTCGTGTATGTTTTTGGTGATGACGCACTGTCATTTGTGCATACCTTTTTAATTCTTGTTCATTCTCTTGTAATATTTGTCAAGTTTTTAAAACTTAAACTTCACTACCTAAAAACACAAATCGCAAAATTTCACATTTTTTAAATAACACTACGCCTGCATCCACACCAATCTCCCCAAATTTTCATGTATCCTGATTTGTAAAAGAACCCCTTAAATGTTCACAAACATCCCCCACTTCTATCCTTCTGCTCCCCCTCAAAATAAAACGGTTTCATTACTCCGGTTTCAAATGTTTCACAGCGTGTTTACCACAATTACAAGCGTCAAAAGCTTTAAACACATCGAGGGCACGACCGTTTAGCACAGGTCCTGTGAAAAGAGCAACGATTTATGCCCGAGGGAAAGGATCAAGTTTCCGCAAGTCCTTCACCACGAAATGAGAAAACTTTAATTCGCTTTATGATTCCTGCGGATTGGGAAACTTGCAAATGAAATTAATGCAAAATGTTTGGCAATTGAAACTTGGTTGAAATTGTTGCACTTTAAAAATTGTCACCATTTACAAAAACATAGAATAAACATTTTCATAGTACTTACGTCTAAAGTCCCTCGTGTCCGGATTGCTCCTGGGGCTTTCGCCCTTGTCCGTTTCGTACTCACTTTGTCCCTCTAACGAGTCGTTTTTCGTCAGCGGCGAAACGGAGATCGGACTCGTGGAGTCCGTCCGGAATGATTCATTGCCATTAAATAAATTCTGTAAAATCTAAATTATTTAAATAGAAGAGATTAGACAAGTGACAGTTTACCTGTTCTAATGAAATTCCTATATATTTTGGCGGCGAGAACGCGGAGGGAATTTGAAAACTAGATAAAATTGGCTTCGATATTGATCTATCAGTCGCGAAGAAATTGTTTGGGTTTCCATTGGATAAGACGTTTGGATTTAACGATTGCAGCAAGTGCGGATGGAAGTTGTGAAGGAGGTGTGATCCGTAATTCCCTACTAATGACATATTGTGAAGGTCCTTTACGTCAGGCAACTGTATAGTAAGAAATAATTAAATAAATTTTATTAGGAGAATTTGTAGGTGTTATTGTTTATTGAAAATGACTTATAATTTTTTAATTTGAATCTGGACTTTTCATATACTTTTATAGATTACTTAATCTTATACAATATTGAATTTTGTATAACTAATTTCTTTTAAAATATATAAAAATACAAGAATATCCCCTTTATATCAACATAAGCCCATAAACTTAAACGTGGGCTATTTACTAACTACTTAAGAAGCATAGTCCTAAACATAGAATCAAACCTCATACAATAGCCGATGGATATCTTGAGCCAAGTGGATTTGGGAACCAAAATGATAACGAGGGTGAAATTTCACAAAACTCAACTGGAAGCCAAAGATAGTCCTGTGGGTGTATACAACCGTGGTATGTCCAGCCTAACGTACGGATCGGGGGTATGTCATAAATTGGGAAGGCTCCAGAGAACGGCAACAATAAGATGAACATGGGCCATGTGAACATTCTACATGAACGCCCTTGTACTCTTGCACCTGCTCCTTCCTGATCTTTACATGAAACAATGACCTTGTGCAATGGCTTTAGACTGAGGATCCTCAAATCCGTCCGGTTATAGCGAAATCATGGACTTGCTTCCCGAGGGTATGTTTGTCAGACTATAGACTCCCATGGAGCAAGCGTGTAAATAGAGACTGCAATGGCATCTGTCTTAGCATCTTCCGGAACACACTAATATCTTTCACTCGGAGATACTAGCGATCCTGAAGGCTTGCCAGACAATAACCCTCGAACCTACCCAAGGTTGTATCAATGAAGTTTTCATAGATACTAGAGCTCTAGACTCAGTATTAACTATCTCCGGAAAGAGACAGCTGGCTATGGACAAATAGGGAGTCTCCGCGGTACACGAAGATTCAAATGGTTAGCAGCCCGATTAAAATATTTTTTGACTTGTAACGCGCTGAAGACCATTCTCCCTAGGACGAGTTGGCCCTAGTTACAACATGGAAGAATAATAGGCTTCTTCGAAGCTTCGAAGACGTATTAGCCACCTTTAAATGACGGTGGTTCGTAGAGCACACGACTGTGAAGAAAACATCTGCCGAGGTGCATTTAACACCAGGTATAATCCAGACCAGCTTCGGACGCAGATACGTTGATGATGCCATGCCGAAGAAATGGCTCAAGGATCTGAATTATAATCAGCTTTTCAAGAACCTTGGCCAGAAATGGAAGAATACTAATAGGCCGAAAATCAGAAGGACAAGCAGGAGATGGGCATTTGGGTATTGGTATAATTAAAGCAAGCTTCCAAGACGAGGGAAACTTAGATACTGTGAGACAGGAGTTGAAAATATAAGTTAAGACGGGCAACAGAGTTGGAATGAGCATGTTTAGAAACCTAGGCGAGATGTTATCACTACCAGTCGCTTTAGATTTAACAGAATTCAAGTCAGTGAGCACTTCGAGGGAGCTCACACAACAAAAGCTGAAGCCATCAGATGAGGGAGTGATAGGGCTATTGATCGGGTTCGTAGAATGATGAGATAAGAAATGTTAGTTTAGGGTTTCAGGACAGAGGTTGAGGGCGTGACTTCTTTTTAAGAATGAATACTCCTTATTCTTCTTCTTCTTCGATGGCTCTACAGCCCAATTCGAGCCTTGGCCTCCATCAACTTCTTCCTCCAGACGTCTCTCTGCTCCGCAGCTTGTCTCCAGTTTCTTGTGTTGAGCAGTTTTGCTGCATCGGCCTTAACATTATCTTCCCACCTTAACCGTGGTTTGCCAACTGGTCTTTTGCCATCTGGTAGTAGATACAGGGCTTTTTTTGTTATCCTTGAGTCATCCATTCTATGGACATGGCCGGCCCAACGTAAACGTAGTAGCTTGGCATGTGTCGAGAGTTTACATTCTTTGTATAAGTCGTACAATTCGTGATTGTAGCGTATTCTCCATGCATTGTCTTCATTGATTGGGCCGTATATCCTTCGGAGAACCTTCCTCTCAAATATATCCAGCTTGTCTGCGGATTTCTGGGAGATACTCCATGCTTCACATCCATACGTAGCTACTGTACGTATGATGGTTTTGTAGATTCTTATTTTAGTTTTTCTGTGGATGTCTCTGGATTTCATGACTGGCAGTAGTGAGAAGTATGTTTGTTCTGTCCGCGGCGTTTATTCTTCTTTGTACGTCTATCGTTTTATCGTTGTCTTCGCTGACTGTGGACCCCAGGTAGTTAAATTGGTTTACCCGTTCAAAGTTATATTCCCCCCAGGTGGTATTGTGGTTTCTTCTTCTTCTTTCCACCCTTGATTGAATTAGAATCTTACTTTTCTCTGCGTTTATTTGCAGCCCTATATGTTTTGCTCCATCTTCTAATTCTGTAAATGTTTCTCTAAGATATGACAGTGATCTTGCAAGGCAGTTTATATCGTCGCACAGTGTTTCCTTTGCCCGATTTCGTGGCCAAAAATGCAAAAATCGAAGGTCAATATTTCGGGTTATTTTTAATCGGGTTATCTAGAAGAAGCTTCGGTACGTTAGAATACCGAAGGATAGGGAGGGCCCCAAAACGATTATTTGAGTTAGGACAACTGTTTGAAAGTGACGTTCACAGCAGCCGCACGCCGCCGCGTCAGCTTCACTTGCCGCCGACGGAGGAAAGTTTATTCGTGAGTATTGTTAAGAATTGTTGGTGGTTTGTGGAAATTCTTTTTGGACGTTGTTTATTACGGTAATAAGATTATAAAATAATCATAGAATAATTGAAATTTACAATATTAAATACTAAATGCGCATTGGAATGGAGTCCGGAAAAATCTTGTTTTTTTCTCGCTACATAATTTTCAGATCAAAAAATAGTTGTAATAGGCCAGTCATTAGAGCGAAAAAAACGGCAGATTTTGTTATAAAATTGTACAGCAAACTGCTTGCACTACTACTTCAGGGGTATCTCATAGATTACTAAAACCAAAAAACCAGCCAAAATTTACTCATGTGGAATTGTTTAAACAATAATTAGCAGCAAAAATGGGTACTTTTTCCGTTTTTGGCGTATACAATAAAAAGTACTGGATGAATCACGTTACTCCCAACAGGATATTTGTAGAGAATTGAAAACCCTACAAAATGGGGTTTTCTAGACCTCGATCGGATAATTTTTCGCCGAGAAAATCTAGAAAACCCCTTAAAAATACAATTTTTTTCAAAACCTCATACCTCTGTTACTTTGCAATATTAGGGTATGATTTTTTGGGACATAATACCCTGGTACATATATTTTAAACTGCCAAAAGATGAAATTTGTCGCATGTATAGTTTCTGCATAATTGCAGCATAAACAAAATAGACCCTAATCTTGCACATTGCGCCAATATTAGCAGAGTGGCCCGATTGAAATTTCCAAAACGGTTTCTGAAAGTATAGGCTAGGGGCTACAATTTGTCTATCTCACATTTTAATATAAGTTTGGAGAACAATGCTAAAAATGCTTTTGAAAATGGTACATAGGGCGAACATTCTAATTCGAAACGTATCGGGCCTATATATGTATGTTGTGGGTGTGAGTATACTTCTTGTACGTGCAGGAAGCATGGGTCACAATGCTCAAATTTGTGCGCAAACTGTACCGAAATAGTGTGCTCTAACCACTGACATATAATAATGGACTGCTCATCAGCAATTATTCCCATACAAACCGATGGCACCAAAAAGGTATAGTCGACTCGCTCATCCATAAGCCCCCAAACTGACAGAAGCACTCAGAAGTAAAATCAGACTGACAGAAATAAAATCAGGTTAAATCAATTAGAAAAAAATAGACGGGTATAGTGATGTTTATATCTTTTGCTCTTTTCCCCATAGACCCCCGGATTTTGACATACAGAATGTCAGTTGCTAAAACAGGCGTTAAGAACTTAAATCAGATACACATAAAATTTGCAAATTAATGGAAAAAAGGCATTTTAAAAGGTGAAAAAGTGAAAATAGTGTTTATTAATTTTTTTAAACAAAATATTTGTGTTGTTTTAATGTTTTAAGTACGTATTTAGAAAAATGTAAATTTCAAAAGTGATTCCGGTGTTTACATGGAGTGAAAAAAGGTTTGTAGCCTATGGAACAAATTGGTGCCATGAAAAATTCCTCATGAGCAGTCCATTCTATATGTCAGTGGCTCTAACATATCTATAGAAGATATTTGCATGAAAATAAAAGTATAGATGTAAGGTAGCTAAGCGAAGAAGAGACTGTTGCACAAAAAAGCATGATGCTTAAGCTGGTTATTTTATTGCATATTTCTTAGTTGATGCCTTTTATTTTTTTCCATTGAATAAACTGTAAAATGTTCATAATATTATTAATAATTATTTATTTTCAATCAAATTAAGCATTGATTCCAAATAACGTATGTTCGCAATATATAATAACAAAAATGTAATGTACCTGTACCATTATAAAAAAATACGATAGTATATTTTGTTAAATAACACTTTCCCTTAATAAGTATCTGTTCAATTAAATATATGTAGATTCCGACTGCATATATTTATTACTTTAAGGAAAGAAGGTTTACTACAATAAGACTTAGATAGAGTATTTTCCATTTAATTTATAAAAAAAATTAAATTATTCTTCATGCACTTAGCTTTCATGAAGTTCATTTACCATGAAGTTGTCAGTAGGTACTAGTACTGAGCTCCATGCTGAAAGGAAACTCAAATATTCAATTCACTTGCAAAAATTCACGAAGCTTCACATGCTTATTAGCTACATATTACACTTTTTTTATATGGAACAAATCGTCACATGCTGCTTTGCTACATTTATCTTCATGCAATAGTAACGAAAAGCTGCTTATGAAGCTTTGGTATGCGGCCGGCCTAACGCCTCCTTCGTTGCTTTATACCCCGCCACCGCTACCTCGAAACTTCTCGAATTAGAATGTTCGCCCTATGTACCTCTTTCAAAAGCATTTTTAGCATTGTTCTCCAAACTTATATTAAAATGTGAGATAGACAAATTGTAGCCCCTAGCCTATACTTTCAGAAACCGTTTTGGAAATTTCAATCGGGCCACTCTGCTAATATTGGCGCAATGTGCAAGATTAGGGTCTATTTTGTTTATGCTGCAATTATGCAGAAACTATACATGCGACAAATTTCATCTTTTGGCAGTTTAAAGTATATGTACCAGGGTATTATGTCCCAAAAAATCATACCCTAATATTGCAAAGTAACAGAGGTATGAGTTTTTGAAAAAAATGGCCTTTTTAAGGGGTTTTCTAGATTTTCTCGGCGAAAAATTATACGATCGAAGTCTAGAAAACCCCATTTTGTAGGGTTTTCAATTCTCTACAAATATCCTGTTGGGAGTAACGTGATTCATCCAGTACTTTTTATTGTATACGCCAAAAACGGAAAAAGTACCCATTTTTGTTGCTAATTATTGTTTAAACAATTCCACATGAGTAAATTTTGGCTGGTTTTTTGGTTTTAGTAATCTATGAGATACCCCTGAAGTAGTAGTGCAAGCAGTTTGCTGTACAATTTTATAACACGAAAAAATCTCTAATGACTGGTCTATAAGTCCCGTCGAGTTCCGCTACAAAATTATACAGGTCGTTCAGAGTAATGTATAAACTTGCGATTTATCACAAATGTAGCTGCTCTTAGGTGCTCTTGCATCGTTCAGAGCCATTTTAGTTTCCGCGCGCGTGCACTGAAAGAACACTTCGGTTGTGAGTTCCTAATATTTGGTTAGTGCAACCAAAAAGAATTGATTAATATGACGCAACCTAATCCATATTTTTTTTACTCTCACGCATTAACGCATATTTTAAGCATAATGCTAATAATTTCAGATCAAAACAGTTTCAAATATTACTGGTGTTGATCTGAAATTCAACGATTCCATCATATTTTGCAAGTACTTGCATGTGGTTTTGCAGTCGACGTTGCAGCGTTCACTAATTATTGTTTAGAAACAGCTCGATTATAAGTCGATTAATATCATTGGTATAATATGCCAACTAGTGTGCATAAAGTGCTCATTCACGGGTCGCAGATAATCGAAGCTGCCGAGTTGCCAATCGGAGTGTTGTCTGAAGATGCACAGGAAGCCAGAAATAAAGATTTTAGAAAATACCGAGAAAGTTATTCTTGAAAAATTTCCCGTGAAAAAACAATGGAAGATGTTTTCCATTGGCTCCTGGTATCTTCAGACCCTGTAATTACGGGAACGCGAAAAGTTCGTGCCAAAAAGGGGAGGCAATTGAGTAAAGAGACACTCAAATTATTAGTATCGAGCGAGTTTTCTCATGTTTCTGAGGTTTCATCGGATGAATCTGATGCAGAATCTTCTAACAAGCCTTCTAGTAGTAAAACTCGCTAAATTTTAATGTTAGAAGTAATCATAATGCATTAAATTATATAATTAAATACATTATCCTTGGAAAAAACGTATTTTGTAGCATTTTTCTTAGCCAATGTACCTTTTTTGGAAATTTTTTTTTCCCTCATCCGCCATTTTGAATTCTGAAAATTCAATTTCATTGTTATAGTCAAAAAATAGTAACCAGCATAAAAAATACAATACTAAAACCAAAAAAAAACATTTTATAATCAAAATGGCGGCCATTTTGAGTCCGCCATTTTGAATTTTGAAAAACAAACTGCATTTTTGAAATCAGCTACCCAAAAAACATAAATAAACAAATTTTCATCAAAATCGAACTACTAGAAGTATTTTTGGCCACAAAATCGGGAAAAGGAAACACTGTGCGTCGGCATATCCTGCCAACTGTTTGGATTTGTTAAGCAGGGTTGCGTTCGCATCAATGTTAACCTTGCGAATTACTCCTTCTAGGCAGATATTAAATAGCATGGGTGCCAGCCCATCGCCCTGCTTGAAGCCTTGCTTGACTGGGAAGGACTCCGTCAATTCTCCTTGTATTCTGACTGCACATCTTGTATTTTCCATTGTCATTTTTGTTAATTTTATTATCTTCAGGGGGAAGTTTAGGTCCAGCATTGTTGCATACATTTGCTCCCTGTCGATGCTGTCGTATGCTTGTTTAAAGTCGATGAAAAGTTGATACACGTCAATGTTGTATTCCCAGCATTTTCGGAGGATTTGCCTTATTGTAAAAAGTTGATCCATTGTTGACCTATTTCTTCTGAATCCAGCTTGGTATTCACTTATTGCAGCTTCTGCGTAAGGTTCCAGTCTGGTCTTAATTATATTGGTCATTATTTTATATACTGTGCTTAAAAGAGATATGCCTCTATAGTTTTCACAGTTGAATCTGTCCCCTTTCTTGTGTATTGGGCAGATAATGCTTTGCTCCCATTCTTCAGGCATTTCTTCATTCCTCCATATGCAGCATAGTAATTCGTGTATAGCTGCTGAGAGCGATTCGCCTCCTTGTTTGATCAACTCTGCTGGGATGTTATCAATTCCTGGAGATTTATTGTTTTTTAATGATCGTATGGCACTTTGTACTTCTTCCAGAGTGGGTACATTTGTTTCTCTGGTGTCATCGTTATGTTGTAGACGAGGTTCTGGTACATGTCTGATGCTCTCGTTTGCGTTCAGCAGCTCGCTAAAAAATTCCTTCCATCTTTTCTTTACATCTTCGCTGCCTGTGACTATAGTGCCTTCTTTTGTTCTACATATACCGGAGGAGGGTTTGAAGCCTTTCTTGAAGAAGTTTACTTCCCTCTATGCTTCCCGTGTTTTGTTTTGGGCAAAGATTTCCTCTGCTCTCAGGATGTGATTGTTGAGGAATTGCCTTTTCTTCTTCCTGCAGATGTTTTTTGCGGTTCTTCTCGTTTCCTCGTATTTCAATTTCTTACTCCTCGTCGGTCTCTCTATGTATATTCTCCTATTTTTATTTCTGGCCTCTATAGCTGCTTTGCATTCCTCGTCGTACCAGTCACTGGCTCTGGCTGTGCGTTTATACCCTACAGTTTCCTTCGTGACATCTGTCAGTACCGTCTTCAGTCTCATCCATTTTCCCTCGACTGTATCTTCAATATTTATACCTATCCTTTCTGCTAGAGTTTCCTGATATCTCTCCAACACGGGCTGTTCTTGGAGGCGGTCGACGT
Source organism: Thereva unica (assembly GCA_949987705.1). Classification (NCBI taxonomy): domain Eukaryota; kingdom Metazoa; phylum Arthropoda; class Insecta; order Diptera; family Therevidae; genus Thereva; species Thereva unica. The sequence goes on along the minus strand of OX465282.1, from coordinate 122,012,467 downwards.
CGAATTTCTTTTGTTTGCTGTTTCTTCTTTCTTGAGTAGACAGCCGACATCTGAATCTAGCTTTAACTAGAAAGTGGTCCGATTCACAGTTTGCACCCCTACAGGTTCTTACTTGCAGGATACTGGAAGCTGCCCTTCTGTCTATTAGAATATGGTCTATTTGATTGCAGTATCTTTCGCTGGGGGATTGCCATGTGTATTTGTGAATGTCCTTTCTTGGGAAATATGTTGAGCTGACGATCATATTTTTACTCATTGCGAAATCGATAACACATTGTCCGTTATCGTTTGATGTTTCGTGGAGACTTTCCTTTCCAATGGTCGGTCTGTGCCAGTTCTCTCTTCCAATTTTGGCGTTGAGGTCTCCTATCACCATCTTGATGTCATTGGAAGGGGCCGTATCATACTCCATTGGCGCAAATTATTCTATAAAGTTTTCGATGACAAGGAAGGGTCAAGCTTACGAGCCTAAAAATTCCTCTTTGCTTTCTTAATTTTAGCTACAACTATGTTCCTATTCCTGATGACTTTTTGTGCCCAGTGGAAACGAAGCTCTCTTCAAACAGATCAAGGAACATGCTATCAATTAGCGCAGATCAATAACAGATCAGGAGCGCGTTCAAAAACCTTACTATAGTAAACCACGAGGTAAGCTGTGGTTATGCTACATCACTTCACTTAACCACGAAAGTTTATGTTTAACCATGGAGGTTTTTGAACGCACCGTAGTTAACTACGTGGTAAAGAAAATTTAAAATTTTTTCCATAAAATAGTGTCGGCTATTTGCCTCAATTATTTCCAATAATTTATTTATTTAAAATAATCTCACAAATCCCACTTTGATTTGTTCATTATTAACATTAAAACAAATGTCAAAAAATTCTTCTTCTTCTTAACTATCGCTAACCATGCTCCCGAGCATGGTTAAAATTTAACTACACCATGGTTAACCACGGGAGTTTTTGAATGCCAAAAAGTTATGCTCGTGGTTATGTTGTAGTGAACCACGGAGTTTTTGAACGACAAAAGTTTACCATAGTTAACCATGGTTAACCATGGTAAGGGTTTTGAACGCGCTCCAGATCAATAACTTTGAAGTAAACCAACAACAACAATAACTTGATCCAGGTAAAATTTGAATCAAAATCTGTCATCCGAAAATAGCATGTATGCTTATTGCAAAAGAGTGTCTCATTGGAAAGCCCATTTGTAATTTTGTGGTCTGCTACTTCTTTTTTCTCTAGTTTTGTGGGTTGGTAGTTCTGCATATTTATTTGGGAAAATTCTTGGAGCTCCAAACTAAATTTACCAGCAACATATCGCTGACTTCGATATTTAGACAGGAGATGGCGTCTTCGCTTTTTATGTTTAGAAGCAATAGCAGAAGAAAGTCCAGGGCGTAGCTATAAAGAGAGAAGACAAAGAATAAATGCTTTCTAGATGGGACAAGTAGGAATTCGAAGGACTATGCCGTGAAATTGAATCAAACCATAGACCTTTGGAATGGTAGTCAGACCGCCTATGGTCGATCGACGGGCTGCCAGTAGCGTTATCGCATTCCAACCGATATCCAATCGTTTGTCGGTTATAACCCGCGGTGGAACGATCAAGACCCATATCGTATTCGTTTATGCACGGGCGTGAACAAGGACGAATTTTGCGATCAACAGACGCTGGATACGATACCTTGAACCGAATTAATCATACTCGCGGAGGACATCACTGCACATTCAGAAGCAGATCGAACCGGCGGGAAATGGCAACGGCCTATGACTGCTTTCATTCGCAGCGTCAAATAATTTGATCGTTGGGAACAGCATTTTCCGCCATTCACTCAAACACCAACTCACCTGGCGAAATCCATCCGGTAACGATTCGGCGATGTTAGAATACGTTTTGATCAACGCAAGATTCCGATTGACGATCAAAGACTTACGTGCAATGAGTAGGCCCAATTGCGGATCGCACCATCACCTTGTTCGAGCGAAATTGCAGATGCGATTGTAAAGAGCAAATAAAACCAGCCAAGAAGAATTGGGTGTACCTACGAGACCCGGCCATCGGGCGAGAGTTTCAAATGGCATTATCCAACAGATTCGCGGCCCTCGCAATACCAGACGTTATCGATGTAGAAGAGAGGCAATTGTCGAAATCCATTGTGGGGTATGCAATAGAGTTTTGTCCATCAATCCGTAAACGTTTGCAGCCATGGATCTCTAAGAGCTGTCTGGACCTCGTCGATCAGCGGAAATGTATGAAACACGTCAACTTTGAGCCATATCGACGATTGAACAAAGAAGTTAAACAGATAATAAAATCGGAACGGGAAGCGTACTTGCATAATGTTGCGGCCGACATGGAAGAAGCGTCGTCGAGGAAAGAGTACCGGCAAAACAACATGAACAATCGACATCAAAAAATATGGTGGAAAGAATTCTTCCACCTGGTGTACAATAACGATCCGCCACAAGGTCCAGCACCCAACCGCCGATTATCGAACAGCCAACTAACGATACCGAACCGACAATTATCGAGGTGAAGACGGGAATAAAATCGTTGAAAATGGGGAAGTACCGGAAATAGACCACGTAACCGCCGCGATGATCAAAGCCGGAGGTGATGTATTATCACAACGACTTCATGTCCTCATAACACACATAAATGGCATTTGGATCGTGTCCCGTCGATCGTCGCGTCGGCAAAGTATTTACGAAAATCATACAATCGAGGCTACAGAAACATAGAGAGCAAACGAGTCGAAAAAGAAAGTTGGATTTATATCAAATCGAGGATGCATTGATCAAATATTCGCTCTTCGTCAGCTAATGGAAGAAAGAATTCGTTGCGGCAAACTAACTGTCGTCGTTTTCATCGATTGGAACAGCTTGTGGAGAGCCTTGGAAACAGAGCACGTGCTATTGAAAATCATTCAACTTCGTCCAAGCTGGCTCAGCTATTCGTTCGTATTCCAAGCGACTTATCCGAAGAGTTCCCGATTCAAACGAAAGTCCGACGGGGAGGCGTCGTTTCGCCACTTCTCTTCAACCTTGTGATTGACGCGAAGGCGTGAAGCATTCGATGGACGACGCGGGGTTCGATACGACAGTAACAACTTCGTAACCGACTTATTGTTCGTCGACGATAGCGCCGTCTTCGCCGACACGGATGCCGAAGCAGCGGACGGACATCTTATAATCTTCCATATACTACTTCTCGCGTCGCCCAGTCATACGGGTTAAAAATCAATGCGGAAAAGACCAAAGTGCTCACAATCGAACGAATCGAAGGCCAGTGTTCACCTCGATGGAACCCAAATCATACAGGTTCCGATGCTCAAATATTTGGTGTCATTGGTTGAGGAAACGAAAATGGCATCGACCGCCGAAGTTCACAGCCGCCTCGACCAGCCAACAGCAATATTCGCCTCGCTTGCCATGTAAACTTCCTGGCGAGACCGTCCCACAGACCGGAGAATTATGCGTTCAGCACCGCATAAAACCTGGCTAAAGAATATCGAGGGCGACCTAAAGAATCAACGATTATCAATTACCGAGGTTCGAAACGTCGCCAAAAATCGACAAGAATGGAAACGAATCGTGAATAGAGTTCGAGACCCAGCGGCACCGAAAGCAGTGTATCCGTTGCGGTGTCGTATCGCTCGGGCCGCCAGCTAACGGAAAAAGAAGAAGAAGTCAGGCCGCCTTAACCTCAAGTTAACCGAGGCCAACAAAATGAAATGAAGTGAAATACTTGTACGTTTAAAACCTAAGAAGACGTATTATTTATGCTAAAGCATCTTTAAATGATTTCTTCGATACATTCTCCTTAATTTAATAAAATATGGCAAATGCAATTTTCTCCCCCCCCCCTTTTTTTAAATTTAATTCAATAATATTTATACGAAAATGAAAAATGCTTCAGATGACGGTCGACATGAAAATATGTAGCAGTATTCTTTACCCCTACGTGAAACCCTTAAAATCTGAAAATCCTCCGACTTAGCACACCTTCAGATTTTTTTTGAGGAAATGTCTGAACCAAAAAGTTTATGAGGATAAGCCCCGAGGATTACAACATCTGAAAGAAAATATCCAAGGTGGGGTTATCCTTAAGCGAACTTCAAAAAGTCAGGGCGAATGCGGACGTGTCGGAATAACTACTAATATGCGAGCATTAAAGTTCGGGCTAGTCATGGATTTCCGCAAATACTGGACAAGTTTTTCTTCAATTCTTGTTTTAGTGCAAATGTAAAGTAAAAATCCGAATATTTTATCGCCCCGTGTAAATTCAAGTCTTTGGCAAAAAACACACAGGTAAAACATTTCTCCAATAAAGCAAAGCCAGCCGAAAACGACTGGATCCCAATAAAGCAAAACTACAATTTCTAAAAAGGCGATAAAATAAAATAAAATGATTTTGTTGCGTTTGAGCTCTCCCCTTCGCGCAGCGGGGCATCCACTGATTGCCTGCGTCAACGATTACAACTTGTTTCGCGAGCGTCATTTGCCTCGAGTTGACTTGAGTTGACTTGAACGCCCTAAACAGCGGTTTTATAACCAATCATGTAATTTCTTGGCGCGACCTCTCGTCACGTTTCGGTGCTCATGTGGCCGCTTTGCTTGTTTTGCGCGAGATGTCCCTGCGGACACGGATTCCGTCGTCCCGGCCCGGCACTTGGTAGTTCATAAAACAACAGCTTTAAATTCATTTTACCGCAGTTATTTATTCCATAACAATGGTTATTGTTACCTGGATGCTGTATCGAAAGGTACATTTCAATCAGTTTTCGCAGTTTTTACTGTCATCTTTGCGATAGAATTCGCGAATAGTTCGGAATTACTTCTGCGCCAAATTGAAGGCATTCCCGACGACTTTTTACGCCCCGGACGCGTCGCAGGTAAGCGGTTTAATTTGTTTTCGTCTCTTTTGACAGGTGATCCGCTACTGGATAATAAATGCAGTTTGTTAAAGATATTCAGCACCTCGGCTTTTTGCTGCTCCTTGAGCCTGCATCCAGCAGCACAAAGCGTCTTTATTATACGCGGAGGACGGAGGCACGATTTATCAGCATTCAATCAGTGGCGGTTTTTCGCACCAAATTTTTAGGTCCTGCGCTCGCGTAGACTTGAGTGGAACGCAAAAAATGTGTCGCAAGTGTCTTCTGCGATTTCAGCCACACTTTTGGGCTACTCAAGCGATGTTGGGCCAATGTTCGGTATTTCAATACCGTTGTTTAAGTGGACGGCCGCCATTATATTAATTAATCTTATTTCTGTTTTGTTAACGCGAATCAATTTACGCGCATTTTGCCTTTCAGCTTTTGACACAGGTGTTTCTTGTGATCGTTTCTTTTAAGGCCCCCATACACGGTCAAATTGGCTGTACAACCAGATTTTCATCAAACCTATAAGCGAAATGTATTTTGATCGGCCGACCGGCCCACAATCGATAGTTTTGGTTGTACAACCGCACTTCGCTGTACAACCAATTGGACCGTGTATGGGGGCCTTAAGGCACTGTCGACTTGAGTATCGGTCTATTCAGACATACATATTTCACTTCATATAAAAAATCAACCAAGTTTTTTTGAAATTTATTTCATTGCTCTTATTTAAGGTTTGTCAAGAAAAATGTGAAAATCCAAGTAAATACACGAGTATCTGGAATGCTGTCCATGCAAATCAACATCTATAAAGGACTTGCAGCAGGCGACTATCTGCCCTGTCTCATCTTTAAACTGACATTGAATTAAATGATCCGAGGTTCTGGCAAGATACCAACACGCATAATCCCCCAAAAGTCCATTCAAATATTAGCTTATACAGACGATATCGACATCAGAATACAAACGCTTTCACCCAGATTGAGTGCAGGGCATAAAATCTGGAGATGCACATAAATGAAACAAAAAACAAAGTATGTATTCTGATCTGATCCACGAGACGGTCTGACACTGATCCCACAATAACCGGAATAAAAATAACTTTTTAAAAGCATATACGCGCCTGCAAATAGCTACAGGAATGAAAATCTAAAAATGCTTCGGTGGTAGAGGTATGCAGAGGATATGAATTTACTCGTAATCGACTATTCCAAACGCGAGTATCATTTTACCAAGCGGTCCCCCGACTTAGTATTAACCACGTGCAATGCTGCTTGATCTACGCAATTGGACGAAAACCGGTCTATTGAGTAAACTAATGGCATCTTTTATGGTCACCAAGAGATCTGGCCGTTTTCTTCACCCTATGCAATTTTTAAAGCTTCAATTTTGCTTCCTTCAATCTGCGGTAAGACCTATGGAGTAAGTTAAAGAAGAAGAAGAATCTAGTACCTGATTAAATATTAAATTAATGCTAAAAAAAGTCAACGACGAACCAAATTAGCCTAATCAAATGCGCTATAACTGGTTATGCGTCCCTGGGTGTCGTTGCAACTATAAGTCGCAATCTTGCTTACGGAGACTTCCTGAAGAGACAAGATCGAAGAGAACGATTAATGTAAGTGAAACAATTCAATGCAAGACAGATTCTAATCGCCTGCACAAAAAGAAACGACTACTAATTCGAGACAGAATAAAGAATTTAAGTGATCTCAAGGTTTGCAAAGGGGTACGGAAGTCGGAAAGGTAAGAGGGCCTTTTAGCGTAGAAAACTCTATGTCGAAGAGCAGCAGGTCAGTTCATCATTAATAACAAGGCCAAGTTTATGGACCCGATCAACAAAAGGAAGAGGAATGTTATCCAAACAAATAAGTGGAATTCTGTCGGGGAACGGAAATTGATAACTAAGTGTAGTGATTTTGTAGGGTTTAATTTAAGGAAGTTGAGAACACTTAACTCATTTATTCGAGAAAGAGTGCTATTCAGGTCAGAAATACAAGAATCAATCAAGCGAAGAGGGCAAGAAGCATACAGTTGGATATCATCAGCATACAGATGAAAGGAACAGTGGCAGATAGTAGAAGGAAGATAATTGATATATGAAAATAGAGGGGACCAAGAATTGAACCTTGTGGAACACCAGAAGACAGCTGTAGGAGAGAGGAGATAACATTGTTATGACGAACACATTGAAGACGGTTAGATAACAAAGAGGAGAAAAGCCGTGTAACAAAAAAAGAGAACTGATAGCACTGACTTAGTTTGGAAAGCAGGATCGTGTGCACCACCGAGTCCAAGGTTTTCGAGAAATCAAGAAGCTCTAATATGGCAACGTCGCCTTTATCAAGCGCAGAACGAATGACAGCTGTTACCTTTAGTATAACGGTTTCAAAACTATGATTTTTAGAAGGCTGAATTCTCTAGTCTTCCGGACGGTGTCACCAGAGAAGTTTACGTGAAAAGCGGTTATCATGCATTCGGCAAACAGGTCAAAAACCACCGAAGTCGACGTTTTCGTATTTCTTCTTTGATTAGTGTCTGTTTTTTTTATGTGGTAAACTAGAAGCTTAGGGAAAGCCCCTTTGTACTGTTCGACAATCTATTTTTTTCGTATAGAATGTCGAACAGCAGCTCTAGTCGGAAGATAGAGAGAGAAGTGAATGAAAGAACTGTCACAACCTAGCTGCGATATTTTATTCCACCTACTTCCAACCATTTCGCGACTCTGGCATCGGGGCATTTGAGAAACAATTCGCTGGAGTGTTATGCCTCCTGAAACGAGTTGAATCTCATCAGCCAACCGATGACATGGTCCCGGGCAGGTCCTTTGGTGGAGCGGGGAAAGACTAGCGAAGGCTATGACAGGAGGAATCATGAATGTAAAGAGGGGGGAAGAAAGAAGGGAAGTTATGGGGGTGGGAAAGTGGAAAAGGCGAAGGACCGTGGGGCTGGCCGGGATTCGAACCCGGGACCTCTGGGATAGTAGTCAGGCGCCTTACCTCTAGACCACCGAGGCCCCATCTTGGTCTAACTGCCTCGTTTCCAAGGCAATCGCGGAGTGAGAACCCAAGAATCTACCTCAAGCATCGAATTTTTTTTATGTAAAAGACTAGGGCTTAGGAAGCGCCCTTTATACTGTCGACAATCCGATCAACGTTCAGTAAAGGTGTACTTTCGCTTTGATGGTAATATTTGTTCATTTCGATATGCACCACTTGAGCGAGGTGACCATGTGACACCTCTAAAAGGGAAATCGAGTTTTCGTCGTAACAACTTTGCCCTGGGTCGAGGGTATATATAAATTTTTTTCGACGAAAATTATAAATTCGCTTCGCTTTAAATCTCAACATAGTTGAAAGGTATTTTTGATGGTGAAAGTGGCGCCTGCATGGTATTTTTCAGTATAATACAAAATGCCATGTTTTGAGTGCTTCTTTTCTTGGCTGTTGACCAACTTGTCAATTAAATTATCTACGATCTTAAAATCATTTTGTGAAAGAAACCAAGGACGCGCTGGTATGAACGAGTAAAAATACGCACTCTGAAGTCCATTGCTCATTTAGGTTGAGCTAAAGTTTCAAAGCTCAACGTTTTTCTTGGTATATTATATGAATCATCTTCTTCTACCGATCTGAACGTTAAATTTCAAATAAAGGAGTGTCTTAGAATGAGATTTTCACTCCTACTATGCATACTTGAACTCTTCTGTTTACTCATTTAAAATTTCGGTAATTTATCATTTACTTCTCAATCTAGGTCTAGGAATGGTACGCCTACGTAAAAACGACAGATTGTTTTTTATCTATTTATGTACTTATGTATGCTAAATGAGTTATATTCGCAAACAATTTAATTTAACGTTAGCTGCCAAATAAAAATTCTGCCGCTCTTGCTGTTCAAAAAGTTGGATCTGATACGGGCAGGTCCTTTAATGTGTATTATTCTTCTAAATTTATTGATATCGTCTTCTAAATAGGCCCCTTCCGAAATAATAGACTTACGCCAACGAATAACCCAATCATCAAAATATTTTTAAAATGATTTTTTTGGAATCGATTTCAGTACTCGCCGCGAATTCTCTTTTAGTTCATCTATCGACTGAAAACGGGTGTCTCTAAGTGAAATACGGTCATTTTTCGAAAAGTTTTATGGAGCTTTTAGCCAGAAACTCGTTCAAAATGATAACCTTGCCTTGAGAGATGGTGCGTTATCATGGTTCAAAATCCATGTGTCTTCTTTCCACAAATCAGGTATTCTTCGATGAATTTATGAATATTTTTTATTTACTATCTCACCTTCTGACGAGAATTCCGGCCGCACAACACCGCGGTGTCCGAAAATAAAACGGTCACCCTCACTTTTGATCGACTTTGAGCGGCTATCTCTCTCAGACTTAAACAAAGATTTTCTTTTTCAGTCTCCATTTCCTTTACTTTAGTGATGTTAAGTTCAGTTGAAGACTTTGATGGCCGACCAGAGCGAGGCAATCTTCCACCACATCTCGACCGCTTTTAAACGCACTGTACCACTCCTTCGACGTTTTAAATCCAGTCCATTCATTTTTGCGATATTTGCAGTCATTGTAAATGCCCTGACCATATTATATTATGTTGTAGGTGAGCACGGAAAATTTTATCTCCAGAAATCTACTTTCAAAGATTCTTTTTGAAAAACTACCCCTTTCGGAACCAATCGCACCGAGTTTATGTATAAAATAATACCCTTAATATTTTGAACGGATTTAGAAGATTCAATCACTTCTTCAGCCATCTATCTTAAAATTATATGTACGTCGATTTTTCACGGTCCATGAACTATCACTTCTCGGGCTCTTTTTTAATAATGTATATCATTCCATATTGCTATGTTTTTGGCTTTCACGAAACATCAACGATCTTCTGCAACTTCTGCTATTAAACACACGCTATTTTATTGTTAATCTAATTTCGGCATTGTAACTTATAGAACGTATGCATGATGAATTCAAGTCAGGTTGAACCCGAGTCCAACCTCATATAGACGCGAGTCGAGTTGAGTTAGGTTTGCCTGAGCTCGACTTAGCTCTGCTACCGGGGTTGAGTTGAAATTGTGCATATATACGCTAGTTCCGTAGTTGACTAGTTTAATTTAGGTGACATCCACATCAGCATCTTTGTGTTTTGTTAGTGATTAGTGACGCGTGTCGAAAATGCAACTCAATCTCAACTCAACTATTCAGCTCATCATGTATACGTAGTATGAAAAGTATGATAAACATAAACTACTGCTGTAAACACACTGAGTTAGAGATGGGGTTTAAATTTCTCTTAATAAATCGGTACAGCGTACACTTTATAAAAGAACAAACTTTGCAATTTTACTTATTTGTTTGTATATATTTTTTTCATAGTATTTAATTTATAACTGATCGATTTTCATATAAACTGCCTGTAACTAAGCAAGACTATATATCTATAAGTATGGATGGAGTGCATAAAAAAATTCTACAGTCCACCAAAATTTGCAAAAAAAAACTTTTCTCAGTCTTATATCTAAAATCCACAAAAACATACACTTTTTTCTAATAACTCATCCAACTGTTATCCTTATAATAATATGAATGTAGCAACGTACATCTACAAAAAGTGCACGTCATACAACACCAATTAAACAAAAACCGAGAAGGGGGAGGGTAAAAGTACTCTCGTTTAAAAAGGGCGACTACTGGATAACGTTAATGCCAACCACAAACGGCCCATTCATTAGCATCAAGAATCTTGAGCTCCACTCTCGGCAGCGGTGGGGGACCACTTATGGAGCAAACACTTTCCTCCGAAGTGGGATGTGTAGACGGTGGAACATGGTTATCAAATAATTTAATCGTTTCCTCCAAGTGGAACATTACATACCCCTTGGGCACTTTTCTCGGAGCGTTTACATGTGTATTATGGCCACTCTTATGGATTTATTGTCTGAGGAAGCAACAACTTTGGCGACACCTTTGAGATGAGGAAAAGGAGGATTGTTCAAGATTGAGATATAAATGCGTGACAATTAAAGTGGCAGTCGAGAATATTTTTTTCTTTTGGCCAAAGATTGGTCTAGTAATAGATGTCGCATATTACTAAATCCTTTTATTCAAAAATGGGTAGGACTAATGTTTGTACGAGAGATGCAAGAAAACAGATATAAACAAAATTTATATCTCTCATTGTCAAAACTTTTTATCTTTTGATTCAGCAAAGCCAAATCGAGCCATTATTCTATCAACGCCATTTGTTAAGCTCGGTTCAAATCTATTTCTGTCGACTGTTTATGTGATAAGCCCTTAAGGATCTCTCTTTGTACTATATCTCCGTCGTGTCCTTCAGATCTTGGTGCAATTTATACTAGTAAGCTCTGTTTGAAGGGCAGAAGAGGACAGGGCCGTCTTTAAGGCAGGGCACACCGGGCCCGAGCCCAGGGCCTCCTGCAAAAGGGGGGCCTCTTCGTAGAAAATCGATCCTAATTGAATCGAGTTTTTCTCTAACTGTTGATTTTTAGTCCGGTTTTTACGGAAAAACTCGATTCTATTAGGCCCAAGATAAATTGGGAGTGAATGTTATATCTGATTTGTTCAAATGTGACCTATTGAATCTTTTGCCGTTTAGTTTATGAATTGATTGAACCAAAAACTGGATATATCAATTATAACTCATCTCCCAAACGAAGCAATTTTCGAAAAAACATGTAAAGACGTTTTTGGTGAAGTTTTTTACGCTCTACAAGTTGTTCCTATACATTATATCGAAATTATCAACCATTTCCACGTTATTGGTGGAATATCAATTTTCCAAGTTTTCCCGAGAATTTTTACCACTTTCCGTGCGGAACAATTTTTTTCTTAAAGTACTCTTCAAAAATTGCTCGTGTGCCAAAAATCATTTCTATTGGTTTTAATGTCAGGTTTAGTAAAATTTTTACTACAGCGTCTGGACTATTGTTTTAAAGAAAAATCAAAATGATCAATGTTAGTTTTAAAAAAATTTCAAGATTTTACGTTTCCTTAAGTGGGCCTCCACTCTAAGTAGGCCCAGGGCCTTCAAGCAATAAAAGACGGCCCTGGAAGAGGATCGAATAGGTTGAAATGTCTAGGCTAGTAATGAGCAAAAATGGTCTTGTTCTTGCAGTCTTGTCTTGTTCTTGCACATTTAGCAAGGCCAAGAACAAGACTTAGTTGTGCTTGCAAGAACAAGAACAAGACAGACTGAACAAGAATAAGACAAGGACAAGACTACATTAGTCTCGTCTTGTTCTTGCGTTTGCTCATCACTAGGCCACTTGCCGAAGGAGTAACTTGCATCTCTTAAGATGCTTGTTTGGCGATTACGACCATGTGGTCATTTCATCGTAAATGCCTATTCAAGAGAATTTTGAGCATTTGTTAAATTCCTAAGTAAAACGAGATGATCCAATGTGTAGCCAAATAATTATGTGAGGCGATTTTACCGATATACCGTCAAACAAGCGCTGATCTAAGTTCGATAAATTCGTGATGTTTGTAAAGAGTTACGTACGATTTTGACAAGTGATATCTTGTTGTGTATCTATCCCTCTGCTGAATCCAGGAAAGATAACTTCATTTAGAACGAGTTTCATTTCAACGAGTTGATTCGATATTAGAAAAACGAATCAATTTAAAGTGCTTGTTATCCAGCCGAAGATTTTTCATTTAAACAAAAAAACGCTTGACCAAATGTTACGTAAACTTTTTCAAACCATGTTTTTGTTAAAATTCTTAGATCGGCACATCAACGAAGTTAAGCACAAAAATCACAAACGTCGTTTAAACAACAAAACGACTCCACCAAATTTTTCTGATTTCATGATAAAAACCATATGGAATATAAAACGAAAATCTTCGAAAGGAAAACCTTAAGAAGAATATCCTGCAAGGGTTGACCAAAACGAATGGCGAATTAGAACAAAAGAAAAGCTTCAACAAATTTATGATGGCTCGGAAACGTTGTATGAACTTCTGAAGAAAGAATGCTTGCCCGAATGTACAATAGTAGACCATCAGCAAAGAGAAGAGTAGGGCCGCCAAGAAGTAGAGGGATGACTTGCTAGAAGATAACGGAAACTTGGAGAAAACTAGCAATTGTCCAAAGAATTTAATTACATTTTAAAATCATGCTACCAATATTTCAAATATTTAAACACTAAATGATGAAAAAAATTTAAAAAATAAAAAAGTGGAAATTTTTCAATCTATGTATATATAAATGAATTGTCCCATGTTTGACGGCGCATCACTTGAATACGGCTTGACCGTTTTGGCTGATTTTGTTGTGCTCGTTATTGTCAGGACAAGGTTCATATGAAAGAAAATATTTGGAAAATACACGGGAGAAGTCCGAAATTTGGATGGTAGATACTTTTATATGAAAAAAATTATTTTTCTGCTATGTACATTGAGTAAAATTTAAGTTGGCAGTGCGAAATAATATTTCATTTCAATTGTGATGTACCTATGTATAAAAAACCGGTTAGATTTTCAGGTATATGTATATGTTCCTTAAGCCATGGAAAATTAAAGAAAAGTCAAAAATACCTATGTCATTTTGTGCTCTGTCATAATAAACTAAGTTAACAATGACCTAACCCAATTCCTTACATTTACCGGGTTCAACCCAGTCATAAACGCATGTCGAGTTGAAACTGGATCCACTCAACCCAACTCACTTCTCCTACCTGGATCGAGTTGATATTTCACCTCATATACGCGGCTTGAGTTGAAATTGGGTTGAAGTGACATTTGTTTTGTTTGTTTATAATCCATGAGGTCCGCTTTAGGCGATAACTGTGTGCTCAGTGTTTTTTCTGGCACAGGAACAAAAAATTATTTTGTTCTGAATTTTTACGTATCTATAAATGAGAATTTCACCCAAAAATTTGAGGTTATGTTGTTATTTCAGTTCAACTCTATTTCAACCCAAAGTGAGCTCAACTGGACATCATATACGGTGGTTGAAATTTCAACTCAACTTCGACTCAACTTTTCATCCTAGTCATAAACGGGTTAATTGAAAAAACAATTCAATAATTAATTTAATTTTGTATTACTACGGGCAACTAAATTTTCCACCTCCGTAATTTTGACCCAAATGCTCCAAATCATATACCAACATGTTTGATGTTAAATGCGGGGATTGCAGAAAAAACTTGCCATCTTAAAGTCAAATAAAAGTTTCCTTAAGAACAATTTTTTGAGTCATAATCGCCGCAGTAATGGAGCAATCTGGAGCAATTCAATCAATGGCAACAAGTATCATTTGAAGAAATGTTTTGCAAAAACAATTTTGAACGATATGGATCAACTGAAATTGCTCCAGAATCCTCCACTAATTGCTCTAGATTGGTCCATTACTATTGCCGGCTATTATTGCTAAAAAAATTGCTCACTACATTGAGTAAAATGTGCTTATAGTAAGTTTTTTGTTTTCACGCGAATAAGTTATTAAACACCATAAAAATGGGATAAATTATAAAAATTGATCAAATGATTAACAGTGCAACATCGCAAAAATGAAAATCGAATCACCAACTAATTAAAAAAGATGTGAATAAAAAATTGTGCGAAAGTGACGCCCAATTTTTTTCTGCTTTTTGCTTGAAATTTGGTATGGAAATTTTCAACCCTTAAGGGGGTAAAATTATTTATTATTAATCAATGAATCAAGTGCGGTTCCAAATGTATCTCTTTAAATTAATGAATATTTCACACGGGTGTGGAAATGCTCTTAATTTCGTATCTAAAAGCAATATCACAATGCTTGCATTCTAAGAAAAGTGTAGAAAAAAATTTTCGTTTTTATTTTCGAATGAATTTCACATAGCAGGTGCGAGACAAGAAAAAACCAAAAACTCTGAATATAAATTTCCTGAGTTCTTTTTAAATATATTTTTTGTGTATAACGTTGTAAGTGGTCATTTAGTTCAGTAATACTTTTCTTATTAGTTAGTTAAGTACACTGACATTTTAGGAATGCACGGCTGATTGACAATATTTTCAATGGCACCATTTAAACAAAAAAATTTTCATCGAATTTAGGAGAAAATAAATAATAAGATGTCTGTTATAATTGATAGAAATAAATTTCCAACGCTCATTTTTATTTATTAGCAGTTTTTTCATTAAATAAATGTGTTTATTTCAAAATTTTAAGGGTTATTTCCCCCTGTTTAACGAACTTTTAAAAATAACTCAAGAGAAAGACAGAAGAACAAAAACTTTACCTGTCTATTTGTTTCTAGTTATGTTTATATCGCTGACATGCGCTGACTGATTAAAATGTTAAAGTTCAAAGGAATTTAACGTGGGAACGAGCAATAGTTTTTGCTGTCATTTTTTTGTGTTTGATATCGCTTATTTAGCAGTCCATTACTATATGTCAGTAGTTAAGTGTCATATTTGTGTTTTTGCAAAAGCATTCTGGTAAGAAAACGTTTTCATTAAGCATTTTTAAAAATCAAACTTCTTAACGAAGCTTCGCGGATTGAATTAGTTTTACTTATTTTGTTTCAATTTCAGAAATTTTGTTTATTATGGCTTTAGAAAACATAGAACCTTTCAAGAAGAATGAATGGGTATAAAATTTTGCTTTTAGTATTGACAATAATGGAAAGTTGTTGTGTCTTATTTGTAAAGTTATCATTGTTAACTATAGAAGCAATTTACTCCGACATTATGAAGTAAGTCATACTAACTTTTCAACTTAAGATTGCGAACGGAGATGTTTAAATTATTGCAATTAGGTGGTAAGCAAAAAGGATTCTTGTCTTCTTTTTTTTTCCTAAATGTTATATTTACGAAAGAAAAGGGAAAAACCTACCAGAATTAGAAAATGAAATTTGCTTTTTTGACTTAATGCTCTTTACAAACATAATGTAACATTTGCAATCATTTAATTTGGCTTTACAAGGGAAGGAAAAAAATATTATTGATTTTTACAATCTGTATTTAGTTATACAGTTAAATTTTGACTTTTTATCAATGATATTCAATTATTTTTCACGAATAAAAGCAAATATAATTAATTAAACAAGAAAAAATAGACGGATACGCCCGCAAATGCAGCATAAATTTACTTTTGTAATCGAATTTTGGAAACTGGTACCACAATTGTAATATCCACACTTAAAGAAAGCTGCTTGCCGTCTACTTTCAATTTTTGGTACAACATATTGCTGTGAGTCTTTGTACTCCACAGTGAAGTTCGTAAAGTCGAAATGTGGTTCGCAGTTGACCAATCAGCATCTCACAGAACTGCTGCGAATAGCTTTGACGAATTATACGCCAAATTTCAAAGATTTGACCAAAGAATAATTTTTAAATTTTTTATTATATTTTATTTTTATTTAATTTTAAAATTGTTTTGCATTTTATTTTTATAATTTTTTTTCTTTCATATATACTTTACATAGCACTCAAGACTTGTGTAGAATATTTCATCTTATTAATTCAATTTTAATAAAATATGATTTTTGAATTTACATACCTACTACATCATATAATTGACATTGACCCCATCCGTGCCCACCCCTGTCATATTATACTGAGTTAATAACATTAACTAATAACATTAATATTAAACAATGTTTCATTTCATGGGCATTGTACGGTTTTGAGAGACATATAGAAAGTATTACATAGAAAAAAATCGATGATTTTTCTGAAAGCGCATTCCCTAAACTTTCCTTAAAGTATCGTTCCATTTCCTAACAAAGTAATTTACTATAGCCTTGCATTGTTATAGTTTTTTCTCTTAATTTTGTATATACTAAGTTTTGACAAATCACATCTCCAAATAAGGAATATTGACAGGACCACTCCCAATAATCAAATTATACATTCCAAATTTCAATAAAGAATTCACAATAAACATTTTCCACTCATCCGAAAAACGTTCACCACTCTCTCCTCTAAAGGTAAAAAATATTAATCAAAACAAATGTTTGATTATGTGGTGTATGAATTTCAAATATTCCACGCGCATAATCAGCCCACAATTTCCAGTTAAAGCATCCGAAATCTGCAGGCATTCCTCCGGCTTAAGCAAACCCACAAAATCAAATTTTAAATCAAAAAGCAATCGCCATCCCCAACAGTGCCTCTGTAAATCAAGCAAATTTATCCGCATGACGGGAGCTCAGCCCCAGACCCCCAATCCCCACATCCGAAAATTTGTCGGATGGTTCAAAAGCCCCGCCGCTGACGCCAGAAACGACGATCCCTGCGAAAGCTTCCACACAGTCGCCCACGACCCACTCCTTACGCCCCCCGCGCCGTCAGGATGTTGCCTGCCGCCTCCTGCCTTCTGCTGCTTCTGTATCAAAATTTCGCCTATGGCTTGGTGAAATTATATCGGCAGTCACCAGGATTCAGGAACCATGTCTAAAAATCAGTAGCAGAAGCTCGATATCGACCGTTACAAGAAGCATAGAGGTACATGCACAGTGGATGTGGATAGTGGATCGGCGCACAGAGGACCGAAGAACAAGTGGACGGAAAAAAAGGAAGACATCGATGATATTGGGATGTCGCTCACAAAGGCTCGAAACTGCTTACAAAAAGGCTATAAAATCTGTCGCACTGTCAGAATCTGGAATGTGTCGCCGCCAATAGCTTCTGGAATCCGCGAGAGAGTACCGCAAAAAGGAGGCTGAAGAGCCCGCGAGGACCGCGCTGGCAACTGGGCAACGGCTGCACCAAGCACCCAGAAGCAGAAGCATCAGCGGAGGAGCGCACCAACAGCGCGGCCCGATGTCTATTTGTTTGGAATTTGCATAAAGCTGGGCGCGCTCTTGTAAGACATCGCGGACATAATCCGAACACAATAAAATGCGTAATTTGAGATTGAAATCCTTTCATTGTTTCCTGCCTGGCAGTGTCTTCTATGAATAAAACATTTTGTCGTGCCTGGCAGTAAAGATGTTCTAAGAAACAAGAGTTCCTACACTTTGGGTTTATTAAAAGCAATAAATCAGGGCCCCGTTCGACCACTATAAACATATTGTTTCTGTGGTGCTTCGTTTGGGTGCTTTGTCTCCCTGTCCGCGAACTGTTACACTGGACTCTGGAGTCCTTCTCGGCCGGCTAAAAGATGACAAAACGAGTTTGTCCCCAAAGTCAACTGGAGAGTTACTGCTGGCCGCGAAAAGGGGAGCAGTTACCACCGATTTCTTTTCAATTGATGATGGGGCACCCATTCAGATGCCGACGATGCCCATCTGTAGATTTGGGGCCCAGACGGAAATATTACTTAATCACAGTATGTTTTTTTGTTCGGTTTGGTCCGTTCATTGTTTTTGCACTTTCTGTGGTACAACGTCTCGGCTGAGACTACTAGCTCTGCGGGAGATTGTCCAAATCGATATTTTAATTTCACTTCAAATGTTTTTTGCCATAAATTTTTGCACTGCGTCTAAAGGAATGCAATTTTTCTGTATCGGAATTTTTAGGATACAAAAAAAAATCCAATAATCTCTGAGGATACACACACACACTACAAAAAAAATTCTTACTCTTGGCTGGAATGATCTCTGATTCCTTAAGGCTTCGTGTAATCCAGAGGCGGCTTCAGAAAGTACCACAAGCGCTTGGGATGGTAGGTGGCCAGCACCGAAAGGGCTATTTTCCATAATATTACCACAAAATAGCAACTATTCACTGTTAAACTGATCCACAGCCACTGCACTTGCAATAAATCCTATATTGGGATGCTAATATCACTCCCCATTGTTTGAGACTTTATCATTAAAGGAGATATCAATTGAAAAACCCGCCACGCCAAAACAACAAGGACCCGACCCATGCGGAGGTGAAAATTCTACTAAAATACTAAAGATTGGCTCATCTTGTTGTTTTCCCAAAAGGTTTGCTCCGGGATTCCGCCCCATAACTTCGAGATAAGGGCGTCGTCGCCAGCCATTGGTGCAGCACGTCCAATAGCATCGAGGTAATACGACGCGCTCTTGGCCAAGTGAATAAAGCCCATGCGGTAGCTGCCATTGGTGTAGAGCTCGACGAATGGAATGAAACTGGGCATAAAACGTTTTCCCTTGAGGTTGAAACTTGCCAAGGAGCCGCTTTCCTTTTCAGTTTTCCTCGATGTGTGGAGCTACTTAGTCAGTAGTAATTATGTGGGTGTTCTGCAACTGTGGGGCCAAGCCTTAAAAACTGTGCATTTTATGATAATTTCAAGTTTTTTTTTAGTTTCTTTTTTTTAAATTTAGTGAAAATTGTGGAGCACCCCCACCCCGCAAAAGGAAAACCCTCCAACACAGACGACACTGACCAATTCTGTCCCAAATCGATGTGCTCTGATCTAAGGAAAACTAAAAGTTAATCCCGGCACATCCTTGCTACTATGGGAATGCCAGGATGTGTTAAAGCTGTATCGGAATTTTTCCTTAATGCCAGTGTAAACAGTTCCACTTTAAATTGCTCAAAGGTGATGTGTTAAACGTCCACCAGGTGGACGCGGGGGGTGGGTCCTGCCATGCCGTGATAACTTGCAAATTTGATACCCGAGACTTAGAAAAAAAATTTAATTAAGTCGAGTCGCATGTCGACACTTGAAACTAATCAAATCGAGGCGACGACGACGACGACGGTGACCAACCTGCAGAAATTAATTACAATTTCCCACTAGAAAAAAAAATTCTTTTCTATATTTTTTACAATTCATTAATTAAACGTTTCACAACTGGAAAAAGGTGTGTGCACGGGGGGACAACTTTCTCTCGATTTGATTTTGTTGTTGTTGTTGTTGCTATAACACTGCGGGAATAAGTCTTTGATTGTGTGAGAATTGAGGAAAATATAAATCTCATAGTTGCGGGGATGTGTAATAATGCATCGGATTTGTTCAAGCTGACGATGGTGTATTTAAGGGGATGATTGTTGGGAAAACAATGAGGGTAACAGGTTGGAAACTGTGTTCTCCCGTGAAGTTGATACTCCTATTATAATTTGCTGCTGTTAAGGGGTGGAAGATTTCTTCTGCGGAGAGATGAAAGGAAATTGAGGTCAGTGAATTGATACATGGTGGAGGGGAAGTGTTGTCTTGAGTTGGTTTAACAACTTTAGGCAATTAGTCGTGTCTTTTATAAGTCAACGGCGGCAGAGACATTATGTTTGTAATTAGTTGGTTAAAGAAGGGGTTGTGTTATTGTTTTAGGCGGAGAAATTTTTATGGGTGATTGAAGAATGATTGTTGACACTGAAATCTTGATTTGTGTGTCAAAATCAAATTACCTAAATTAGAGTTTTTCTTATTCTCGAATTTAGTATAGATGATTAAAAAAGGAGCTAAAGGTTTGTTCCAAATCATCTATTCATACTTTTCTCATTTCGCGAAATACATTTAAACTTGAAAAAAGACATTCTCGCTTTCGTTTAAATTTTTTTAAACTATCCATAATTAACTTGTCGACTAAAATAAACATACATAATTGTTAAGTGAAAATGGAAAATAATCTCCAATCTTGTCTTTCATAAAAATTGATGTTTGTTATGGTCATTTGGCGGTTTGTCTAATAATAATAGAGTAAACCCTTCTAAAGGCCCCCATACACAGTCAAATTGGATGTACATCTAGATTTTCATCAAACCCATAAGCGCAACGTATTTTGGTCAACCGGCCCGGCCCACAATCGATAGTTTTGGTTGTACATCCGCACTTCGATGTACATCCAATTTGACCGTATATGGGGGCCTTTACACAGAAGGCGCACTTCTCAGCTGGGCCAAAAAAAAAAACTCAGCACGAACAAACGCTGAGATGAGGCTCTCAACTGAGCATGCAAAAATAAAATTAAATAAATCCAAATTTACATGTAACACACACAAACAACAAGAATAAAGCGGTCATGTGAGATTAAAAAGACTAATTTTAAGGACATCTTTACTAATGCTCACGCTAAAGTCGTTAATATTTTTGTTAACATTAAAGAGCATGCGATTTACAGGTTCAACTCTGCCGTAATTCGTGTTAGAGGAGTTGATTTACTGACAAGGGAAATTTAAAGGTGTTTAGTGATCAAGGGGTTATTAAATTTTTTGTACCACTTTCTTATAAAACCCAGGACTAGACTACCTATAAAAGAAATATAGTTGACTAGCTGGAACCCGGTGCGCCTCGCTGCACCCATAAGCCAATGGTATGGCTTGCGCCAAAACAATTGGGAATCCTAAAATCGCCTTTTCCATGGGCAGTGAAAGTATCAAATCCAACCACGAAAGTATGTACATTCGAAAAGAAAAGTGTCACCCCGTCGTTAAAAAACCCAAAGCATCTGACAATCACAATTCAACGGCCTCATTACAACTCTTCTCGTGGTCAGAAGCTACGGGGGAGTGTTGTTGCCCGTAAACGAAAAAGAAACCCGTCATTTCCCCGCCTGCGTTTAAATTTCCTAGTTTTTTGGTGCACGCTATAGCTTCCGTTTATTTTGCAGTTGATGTTATAAAGGCCCCCATACACGGTCAAATTGGATGTACAACCAGATTTTCATCAAACCCATAAGCCCAACGTATTTTGATCGGCCGACCGGCCCACAATCGATAGTTTTGGTTGTACATCCGCCCTTCGATGTGCATCCAATTTGACCGTGTATGGGGGCCTTAAGAATTTTAATATACAATAGCTGCGTTCCATTGGGAGATTTTTTCTACTTCCGAGTACATGGCCAATGGAACGCGATTTTTGATATAAGAAGTAAACAAGGTTATAATAAAACAATTTTTTTTATCTTACTGTATTATATCTATCAATATTATCCATTTTATAATTTTTTAAATTCCACTGTTATTTATTTTATTCACTTTAAACTGTTACTTGTTTTGTTTACTTTAAAAATACCTCATATAATAATTAATCTGACAGTTTATTTTACTGAAAAAACAAAAAGCCATCTACTTTTAAGTAGCTAAAGCTTGAAAACCTGGCGGAAATTTTATGCGTTTCTACTAGGAGTGAAATCCTCCAAAACAAGAGCAGGGGTAGTTGGAGGTCCTCGGGTGTACTCCAGAGTAGCAAATATCGCCCAATGGAACGCACGTAATGGGAGACATTAAAGACATTCCGAATAATCAAAAAATAAAATGTTCTGCTATCGATTGGAATTTCGCCATTTCCAACGTCCAAAAGTTGTTTTGAAAATATTTGTGCAAAGGCATCGTGTAGCAGATGGACACGCATATTCGTTGGAGCGTGATTTTTTAAACCTGTTCCATAGATATGATGCGTTAAGCTCATCTGGAGCGCGTTCAAAAACCTTACTATGGTTAACCATGGTTAACTATGGTAAACTTTTGTCGTTCAAAAACTCCGTGGTTAACTACAACATAACCACGAGCATAACTTTTTGGCGTTCAAAAACTCCCGTGGTTAACCATGGTGTAGTTAAATTTTAACCATGCTCGGGAGCATGGTTAGCGATAGTTAAGAAGAAGAAGAATAAAAACAATTTTTTGACATTTGTTTTAATGTTAATAATGAACAAATCAAAGTGGGATTTGTGAGATTATTTTAAATAAATAATTATTGGAAATAATTGAGGCAAATAGCCGACACTATTTTATGGAAATTTTGTTTAAATTTTCTTTACCACGTAGTTAACCACGGTGCGTTCAAAAACCTCCATGGTTAAACATAAACTTTCGTGGTTAAGTGAAGTGTTGTAGCATGCTTACCTCGTGGTTTACTATAGTAAGGTTTTTGAACGGGCTCCTGGTCGAGGTAGAACAGGCAAAGTTGAGCCAGAGCGCCTCGGTTGGTTTTTACTCAGAAATCTTGCAAAGCCCTGTAAAACGCTTCGAGCGATTTTTTATGGATCGTGGTGCATTATTCCCAAATTATAATTTTGTACGTTTTGAGAAGTGTGGCAAGACTGGAGTTTTTGCTGATGTTACATGTAGGTTTTCTGTCTGGTTCAAATTAAATGGGAGCTTGAGTGCTAAATGCGCTGTACGTTCACCCTCAAGTAGCGTTGATGCAATTTCCGATGATGCTACTGCGAGTGGAATCTCAATCTGCATTCGAATCGACGCCAATATCAAATTGATAAGAAATGTTTTGACTGTACCGCCTGAAGCTTGGCTATTTCGTTTGGCTATACGTGGCATGATTTTGTCGTACGATTTTTTTTGATCAGCAACTAATAGTCTTGTTTGAGTGTACACAAAATGTTTTAGTTGATTTAAGTTGAATTGCTGTTTTCGCACCAAGTTTCTGTCTTGCACACAGTTCTGCCTCGTGTCGATTCTGGCATACCAAGTTGAGTAAAAACTTTGTTGTTGATTGATATGCATAAGTCCTCAGTGAGGAATCCCCTCATTAGAAAAGATGTAGTTAAAAACTATAGGACCACGTCTCCTACTAAAAGTCGTGATTTCACATTTATCTATTATTATTAAGAACTAGGTTGTTGTTAGCACTTTCTTTCTTTATGCTCCTTTAATCCTTCATGGGGCATAGGGCGGAAATAATTGCCCTCCACGTTGTTCTAGGTCGTTCGACTCGACGGGTTCCTTGCGGATCCCA
Organism: Thereva unica; assembly: GCA_949987705.1. Classification (NCBI taxonomy): domain Eukaryota; kingdom Metazoa; phylum Arthropoda; class Insecta; order Diptera; family Therevidae; genus Thereva; species Thereva unica. The sequence continues at coordinate 121,989,015 of OX465282.1, read as the reverse complement.
GCAGGGTCTGTTTGGCTAGATTCTCGAACCCCCCGGAAACCAATTCTGGGTACGACTATGTAACCGACCCATATTCTTCATAATGCCCTGCCTTTATGCCCATCACATTCATATCATATACCAATAATGCTGATTATTCTGTCTCTTCAAGTAATTCTTAGCCAATTGCAGCTAACCTCTTTGGTTGCAGAAGACTGCTTAAAAAATTAACTCATACAACTTCCAATTTAAACAAGAGGTTCACTACATGCTCCTCATGTATCCGCAAACCAGACTACCCTTAACTTATCATATCCTTTTAAATTTCCTTCGAGCTAAGCTTCTTACTAAATATTACACCTTGACGTGAAGTACATGGCGGACTAGTAGTATAAATATTGAAACTTAAGCTTAGACTGTCACCAATCCCAGCGAGTTTTTGCTACAGCAACTACACCTCGTAGAAGTATTACATTAAATGAATATTTTCAAAACAAATTTACGCAAAATTACAGTGAATGCACAAGTGAGATTAAAGATAGTATAAAATTATATGAGGAAAATCACTGCTATTGATTATGATAACAAAGAATCCAAAATGACGTGCGTTCATAAATACTTTACTTCTTTCTTTTGAATGAGACCAAGCACGTCCGCTCGGGGGAGGCCTTGTAGGAAAAGCCTAATCGGAAACTGACAAACGCCTCATCGAAAACTGGCCATTAACTCGCAACGTCTTCTAGCTGAAAACTGCTCAGTTTCGCGTAGAAAACAAACCAGAAAAATTGAATACAAAAGGATTTTTTGAAAATATAATTTTTTGGTAACATTTCATGGCCAGTATTTACAGGAAAATATTAAAATCGCTTTACAATATCATTCCTCCCAGATTACTCAAAACAATTTCTAGAGAAATTTTTCATATCATTTCTCCTCGAATTCCTTGTTGGAAAAAACTAGACTAGTTTATCTCCAGTCTTTCTTGGTGAGTTACTTGTAGGATAATGCTGGAAGATTTTTTCCCGATCAGTTTCTCTCGAGTTTTTCTAGGGAAATGCTAGACTAGTTTTCCCCACATTTACTAACCAGTTACTAAGGCCTCGTCAAAACTTCCTTCATTTCATTTCTTCATTTCTACTTGGCTAAAATAACATTTCTCTTTTACATTACATTGTTTCTGTATACCGTTGTCAGCCATCGTACCAATAATACTTCAGCACAGCAGCAGCTGATATACAGATGTCCAGATTCGTTTTGAAATCGGTACATACTTTGACTTGGTCTCTCAGCTCAGTCGGGTGGTGATTCAAAAGAAAAAGCAGGACCTAGGCGAAGCTATTGAACTAGCTGGTACTGAGAGGCGAGAATTGATTGAAAGAAGGAGAAAAGTTGCCGAGCATTTCAGGAAAATGATCGCAATTACTAAAGAATACGACTTTAAATTGCGAAAGACAAGGCTCACCTCGAAACAAACGCATCGTACTAATGTGATGGCGAACTCAGTTGAAGATTAATATCGTATAACCATCTATATACCATATCTTGATACGTCTGTCGTTCATCTTCATTTGTACCATAAGCACAACATTCAAGTCAAAAAGGCATTTTGATTGATACAACTGATCTACTACATAGCATTGTCCTAAATATTAACGATCGAAATATAAAAGGCAAGGAAACTCAAACGACAACAGCAAATCACAACGTAGTCACCAAACGATTTGTCCTAAAAACTATATAGTGCCAAACCCTATGAAGTCAATACTTATTGAACAAGCATTATTATAAAATACCGAAAGTTGCGATATTCGTGACGGGATAGTGAAGGGCACATATGAGGAAAGGATCAAGAACCACCCTTGCCATATTTCTTATTGGTTATAACAATATTCTAAATATTTTAATGGAATTTAAAAGAATGGTATGCTATGCAGCCATACAATATCTTTCTATTTTAATCATTAAATTAAAATATTTCGCTCAGCAATGTAATATTTTTTGTTTTTTATATAAAAGTCTAAATATACTATTAACCTCCTACTTTGGCCTTTGATGCTATTTCTGAATGGATTTTCGGATACTTATCCTCCCACCAAATGTACGTTGTGAGTAATTGCTATGACCGTAATGTAAATTGGCTGTTGCTCAAATGGCGCTACTGTTTCTTATAGAGACGCCAAGTTGCCAGTAAGAATCTGCCTCATATTGTAGATCAACGTGGTACTCCACAGTATTTGACAAACTCTTTGGGAACTCGGACTACTGCCAGCCAAGTCAGTGCGAAATTCCTACATAGATCTTCTGTCTGAACCAACATAATACATACCTAAAAGATTTTTTTATGTGTCCGCTTAATAAACAACTAAGTTTAAGAAAGAGAGGTAAGGTAAGCTCAATATGAAGGAAGCTTTTGACTGTCACGTAACACTAGAAGCTATGTCATGTATTTCGGGAGAACTGGTGCCGTGTATATATTGGTCGATCTCGCAAGCTCAATGGTAGTAAGTTCAACGATGTTCCCGCACAAAAATATCGATAAGATGACCTGGTAGTCACCAGACGGGGTAAATTGACCACGTCCTAATTGAGAGAAGAGGGGCCACGAGTATACTGGACGTAATAACAATGCGAGGAACGTGTTATGGCTCGGACCACTATCTCGTCAAAGTGAAATAAGGAATCCGGATAGCACCAAAACGCATAGAGGGAAAACTCAACCAAAATACGATTTAGATAAGCTAAAACTGGAAGAAATAAGAGATGCCTACCAGCATTCTGTTGTACAAAATTTGATAGAGGTAGAAGAACAGCCCAACATCAACAAAAAATGGGAGCAAATTAAGGCAGCAAAAGGCAGCTAGGATGGTTCTCAGACAGACTAGAATTGTCTAGTTTGATCAGAACTACAGAGCCGCCATTGAAGAAAAAACCAGAGCCACCGTGAGTAGGTACATCGCAAGGCCAACAAGAGCAAGGATGGAAGTTTTCAAGCAAAAAAGAAAATTCGCAGACAAGCTTTGCAGAAAGAAGAAGCGGGAATATCTAAACAGCAGGATCTTGCAGATACAGGAAGACTTCAATGAAGGGAGAATTAGACCAGGGCCGCAGCAGCCCAGTGGCTTAGGGGGGCGGTCGATACACTAGAAAAAGAAGGAACGAAATTAAACGACAACAGAAAATAAAAGTGCCTAAAAACCCTATTCAGCATTTTCGCGCCAAAATGTTCTGATGAAAGTGTTACTACACTACCCTCTTATCGTTTCTATACTTCTCTCGTAAAGGACCGGTTCTACTGCTGCTGAAGGAATCCTAGTGTAGATTGAGCCATTGGATAGTGTGGGCCCTTAAGGATATCATACGCAAAGCAGATGGTGTCTGAGTGTGTATATTGTCTGGGGAGTGTTCCTTATTCTCTTCTAATTATCTGTACTACTAACTTTGCATCATCTTTCATCTTCATACAAAATTCTCCCCCCGTTAGTTGTGTGCGTGCATATATGAACATCACTGAAGAGCAAAACTCAACGCATTCTTCGTGAACTCGGCAATAAAAAGCCAGCTTTTCTCTTTACGATAAAGTATGCAGAACCAGAAAAGGAAAGAAAATTGAATCAGCTGTTTTCTTTCATAAATCAAAACAAACGAGCAAATATGCACCAATACATTAAATTTACACCCATATAAACTCGTTAAAGTTTCCGCTGTTTAGTTGTGTGCAAACGCGTATAATGGAGATGGATCGACTCTGCGACGGCTGACGCAGAAACAATGCTCAACATCCGGAATTGGAAACATGCTGCAAGGGACCGTCAAACTTGGAGAAATGCCCTAGAGAAGACCAGGGCTCGATTTGAGCTGTAGCGCAATTGGATGGATGGATGCTGCTCTGATTTCGGTGTTGAACTGAACTATCTGTCAGTTCATGAAAGTCAGTTGGAATGAAAACGTTAGCTATGTCGTTCACGGTTTCACCAGCGATTGTTCTTTCTTCATTCTACTAAGTCTATAAAGTCGCCTATAAAGCCCTCAGACCCTCTTTCCAACAAATCATTTCGTTGAATACCACCAACGGAAAGGTCAAGCCTTCATTTGAAAGCAGATGAAGTGATAGTATCCAATGCTACCACTAATAGTAAAAAGTTATCGTCGTCGGTACTTCCATTAAAAAGAATTTCACTTCATTCACAAGTCCTTATTTTATTTACAAAGTGAAGTTGTAGGTGCACATCTTGAACCGATTATCAATGAGCCTGTTCACCTAAGATATTTGTTCATCGTACCTACACTGACTGCAATGAGCCTACCACTTAATTACATAATGTCACTAATGTACCACGCTGGCGTAGTTTAGTTCTGGACGAAATATGGCCAAAGTATGGTAAATGTTTCAAAGAGATTGACACCAACAAGCTCACTGGCCCTAGGCCCTATAGCATAAGCATTCTTACTTACTTACTTTGACGGCTTTAAAACCGACATCTGCTCCTTGACTTTTCGCAACTGTTTTTTGCACCTGTCCCGATTCTGAGCCGATATCATTCAGTTTGGCATCCATAAGCTCAGAACGTCCTGATCTATGCCATCCTTCCAGCTGAGGTTGGGTCTCCTTCGCTGCCGCACCCGTCTTTGCTCTAGCTTAGCCCCTGCTCAAAGGATTGTCCTTCACAGACAACGCTTACGTGAGTCCACCGGCTGGGTTCAATCGAGGTAGTATTGGATCGTGTCTAATCTAAACCTGACACCATCTGAGGGACCAAGGAATCAATTCTATCTCGTCAATTTACTATTCGTCCCCCTTTTTCTGCAAGCTACAGTCTAGGAACTCATTCCTAGATATAATTACTCGACTGTGGAACAATCTTCCACAGCCAGTACTTCCGTACTCCTACAACATTCAAAACTTTAACTAACCCCACTAGACTTTGCCACCATGACCAACACGACATGCTGAGAGTTAGTTTTCCACATTAAAAATGAAACTGGTTGGCGATGTATGATATTGTTTGGTCAATTTTTTCGTTTCCAAATTTCTAGATTTAAACTAAAAGAAACAGTTTCCTGGTATTGAGTCTGCTTTCTAATTTCCCTTTTCTTATGTAAATGACTATTGCCCAGAAGTAAGACCCTTTGTTCTATCTAAAGAGCAATGCCTAACACCAGGTTCTAGTAGCGAAGATAGTAGGAAGAAGAGTTATAGGACTGCCAGGGCCAAAACAAGTCTTTACTCCACCTGCTCGAATTCAATACTACCGCGAGAAGATATCTTACTTAAAGTCTTATCAAAAAGAGCTTTAAGAATGAATTTACAACCTGTAAAAGGATTTTCCTCCAGCGACAACCAGACGCACACACAGGCTGAAGTGTTTTTTAAATTCTTTTAGAATTATGCCAACCTACATTATACTTCGCCAGCGATTAGCAGCAGGAGCAGTTTCCTTTGATACATTGAGCGAATAATTCTTAAGTGGTCCTTGTGCGAGAGATACACATGTATCCACCGATGAGCATTTAAGGAAACGGATAACAAGTGCGGTTAATTTTCACTCGGCAGGTAAAACCCGGTGAAACAATCACAACAGCCTAAACGTTATTAGGCTTCACTCGTTCTTTGCGTAGTGTGCTGTGAAATTCTAGTATACACCATTCAGATTATCATTGAGGATGTTGAGGATTGCGACAAAGATAAATGTAAGATTGGGAAACATTTCTGTACACACGGAAACTTTTTTCAAAGTATTTTTGTGGAACAGTGAGTTCACTTAGGTGAACTTCTACGTCGTATTAGACCGGTTCTACACATTCAACTTTGCATTCCACTTTTTGACGTTCAATTCTGTCGCTCGTGTCTACACATTTTCAACTTTTCAAGAAGAAAATCGAAAAGCTCGGCTGTCACTGCTATACGTATACACTCATATTCATACATATTCGCACACTCATAAAAATGTTGAACGAAAACACAAAAGTTGAACGCAAATTTCCATTCCATTCTGAGCTGCTTTCCATTTTCCTTTCAACTCTAGTCTGTTTCAAACTTTGCATTGGAGTGAAAGAGAAAAAAAAGTTGAACGTCAAAAAGTGGAATGCAAAGTTGAATGTGTAGAACCGGTCTTAGGCAACTTTTGCGGAAAAGTGGGTAAGAAGCCTTTCACTGGCTCGTTGCAGAAAGGATCAAACGAAATCGGGAATAGAATGGCTGAATTCGTCATTGCAACAAGGCTCACAAGAGGTAGCACCATAAGATTATGCACAGGATGAGATGACAATTACCAGAAGCGCCATAAGCAAAATGAACGCATTCAATTGACTGAAAGTGGACACCGATCACTACCTAGTTGCTGGAAAGATGAATGTGAAAAGAATAGCGATTAGTACAATACCTAGAAAGAACAACAACCAGTGCCGGCGGATCATGTTAAGCCCGGGTGGGTAGCCAGACTACTCCCCCCACACCCCTAACTAAAAGGGAAGAAGGTAGGGTACTTCATTGTGAATCGGAAGATGGGTCAACGGTGTACAGTACAAAAAGAGAAGTTCAGCATGGATCTATCCTGGGGTCTGTCCTGTGGCACACAATGTATAACGATGTAGTGAGGATACGCCTCTCAAAATGAGCAGTCCGCGCTTGGGTTCGTGAAAGGGGGTCATAGGACGACGCCTTGATAAGATTGAATTGTGCGCAAACAAAGCGATCTTGGAGATTAAAGTGTGGACTGAAAGCGCTGGTCCGACGCTTGTTGAGCACAAAACTGATAAGATAAGATAACTAAGATACCTGAGAGTGATGATCGACCGGAAGCTAAATTTTGCACACTTAGAGGACATGGCGAATAGCAGCGCCGTACCAAGACATCGACTCCTGAGGGCTAAGTTGATTATCTCTATCGTACTATACGAAGCAATGAAGGCAGCTACTTTGAAGAGGACGGTTAACAGCAGAAAATGGAGGACCGCTATAAACTAAGCAGTCTCTATGCGTGCTGTGCAAACAGGACCATGTCCAATGAAGCAGCGTGCCCAGGGATGATCTGCAGAGACATACTGACAAGAGGAGGCATGCTCACCTATATGACTCAGCATTATGTTGGAGGCGAGTCAAAGACAGTGCGTGACAGATAATGCGCTGCGAGTTGGTAACGGACTAGCAAGGGCAGTGGCAAGAGTCTGTTAAGGATCGGTGGACCCTCAGACTTATCCAAACGTGGAGAGATCGTTTATAAACAAGTGTGAGGAAGTGAGTTACGAATAACGCAGACCTTTTCTTTCATGGTGTGGGACTCGGCGAATCTAGGGAGAAACTAGAGGCAATGGCAGAAGCACCACTAACACCGAAAAACCTCCTAGGGCACATAATGAAAAAACGTGGATGGATGGAAGAAAGTGAAGGCTATATACAGGAAGTTGAGGCAGGAAGAAGCCGAAGAAAAGGAAAAAAGACTAAGAAACATCACGAATAGTATTAGCTGCTAGAAATGCTGATCCATTACCGCGACGCTATCCTACAAGGCCAGTTACGCGGGGAGATTGGAATAACCATGTTTCTAGTTGCAAGCAGGAGCGCGTCGGCAGCATGAGTAGCTGTCACCTGCCAAAGTACGAAAATAAAGGAGGTGATTGAACGCGAGGAGTTTCAATAGAATACAACGCGAATGTGCGAAGTTAACTCGACGTATGCTTACAAATAACAATAATGGAATTTTCCGGGTGGGTAATACTACCCACATACCCACATTATCCGCCGGCTATTACAACAACAATCATATAAAGTGGCACATAGAAAAAATAAGGTATGAAGAAACAAGACAAGAATATCCATGGTGTCATCGCAAAGCTTCGAAATTTTGCATGAAGATCCGTGAGGATATTCTATGATGCACCTCGAAGACCGATTTTCGAAGTATTTTTCCCTATTGTAGTGAAGTTTGCCACATTCTGAAAAATGTGCAACGGGGGGGATAGGTTAAGGGTTATGAAGGCACGGGAGGTATTGAAGAAGGTGGTGACAGGCCCGCCACTAGCCGCTTCAGCCCCCGCGTGCAAAATCGAAAATGCCGAGCCCTCCCTCATTTTGTTTTTTCGGACTGAGCTTGTTGGAAGTTGCTTTAGTTTGGATGGTTACTTATAGGAGTGTATAAAAAACTGATCGAAGATCGACTGAAGGAGCATATTCCAAATTAAAAGTCTGAAATTTGAATATGTTATTTATTGATATCTCATACATCCAAAAAAATTTTTTAAAAAACATTGGACGTCTTCTATTCGAGTAATCCATCCACCCATCCAATGGCGCTACAGTCTAAATCGAGCCTTGGCCTCCTTTAGGGCATTTCTCCAAGTTTGACAGTTCCTTGAAGCATATATCCAGTTCCGGATGTTGAAGAGTGCCTCTGCGTCAGCCGCCACAGAGTCTATCCATCTCCTCCTTGGTCTACCTACTGGAGCTGCTGAATGCAATGCATGTACCCTTGCATCTAATAATTAAAGAACAAATCTGCAAATTTTATTCTGAATACTTCAAAAAATTTAGAGTATGTTACAACTTTTTTAATATTCGATGATGAAAAATTGTGTACTACGTGCACAACAGACACCTAGCCAAACATATTCAGAATGATCCGCAAAGATTTTGCTATGCCGGAGGATTAGACTCCCTGTGCAGAACTAAGCTCATGGTGCCAAAAAGGGTAATCAATTTTGCAAATTTGGCACCCACCGTGCAATCCAAAAATGGACAATTGGGTGCTCATGTAAATACTTACTCTAAACGCTTTACTTATCTTATTTTATCAACACTGGAACATTCGTTAGCACGTTTATTTACTTTTTGATAGCTAGATCCTTCCCATATACTGATTGGAGCAATAGAAACTTTACCTTCATAATTATTTTGTTACTTTTTAGTTAATTTTAAAATAAAAAAGTATTTCTTAGTGTTTTGAAACTATATTTTTATGTTCTATTTTTAGTCTATGTCTTCCACCATTTCGTGGTAACCACCATATTTGATTTAAAATGACGTCACACTACTATACTTGCCATACACTTTCATTTGATACATACCCATACGGATCGCATTGTAAAGAAAAAGGGAATCACTCATTTTGTGTTGGCCGTCATTTTGCGTTTGCTACCATTTTGAATTTGGAGTGACGCCACACAACTTATCATACGTGTTCAACTTGTCATACGCTTTCTTTTCACACCCATATCGAGTGACTTGTAAAAACAGGTATCCTCCATTTTGTATTGACCGCCATTTTGAATTGGGAATGACACTACATAGCTTATTGTTATCTATTTGCTAAACCCTTACATTTGATACCCATGTCGGGGATCGGGAAACTGAATTGCAAAATTCAGCCGCCTTTTGCAGCCGCCATTTTGATTTTGTTTACAAAAAATTGGATTGTTACGCGAACTATGGGCAAAATTTGGGTTGATCGGTTACATGAAAGTGGGAAAATCTGAAAGTGGAAAATCAAGTTGGAAAAGATTTAGAACGTAAAAAATGGTGAATAATCACACTAATTAAAATTAATTAAAAAAATAATTAAAATATTGAAAAACAGAAACTTTTAGTCACCTGTTGGGGTATCCATGCATCTACAAAAAAATCAGATTTCTATATCTTCTAATTTGGCCCCAAACGTGACGGTACGCACAAGCAGACACCCACACACAGACTTTTATTAATATATAATAGAAGATAGATAGATAGATATAAAACTATATATTTCTCCTTTTCTTTAATAGCCGTGTTCCTTTTCTACTCTTAAGTACTCCGGAGTAAAACTTAAAAGGAACACAATTTTTTACTCTAGTTATCTACACCTCTGTAAGGGCAGGTTTAGTTGGGAGTAAATACAAGGAAAAAAAAGCAGAAAAGGAACACGGCTATTATTACAATTATGATAAATAATTCTTGTATCTATCTGCTGATCATATCAAGATTATTGTGTTTTCTTCGAAGGCGCACTTAGAGGACTGGGGGCAGCACACGTCCGCATTCTACACTGTCCAAGCCCAGAATTAATAGTATAAAAGAAAAAAAATTGGGAAAGAATAAAGATAATAGCTATTGTGCCGCAGTCAGAGGGGTTGTTGAAGTCGTCTTTTTTTTATTTATGGGCGTGACATAAGCTAATTTTCAAGGGTTTAGGTAAACTCCGGATTATTAGAAATTTAGCAAAGGGTGAGGAGAAATTTCTTAGAACCACAGGGGGCATATGTGTAGATTTATTGACGTCAACGATGGAGCTAATCTGGTGTTACAGGTATAAGATTGGTGTGGAAGCAGGAAAGCGTTTATTTCCATCATCGCTTTGATACCAGTGATAAAATTTTGACAGTGCAGCTTCTTTTTTTGCTTCATCTAACCACGCCAAGATGGTTTTCGAAGTCCTCGAAATTAAATTCGTGCACTAAAGAAAACAATGGTGCTGCAGAATTAGAAACTAAAACTAAACCAACCACATCATTTATCTTTTCCCTGGTCTTATGTTCTAGATAAAATAGAAACACCCTTTAACGAGCTCATCCTTGCCACAAATATATGGTGATGATTTATGCGCCATCTGTTAAAAGTTCGGAGCAACGGGGTTTTATAACGACTTTGTTAGGATTTGAATGTACGATTTATACACCAAACTAACATGGGGCCATCTATTAGACTCTAGATCTATTGGAAAGGATGAGAAATGAAGACAAAGCTTCTCAAAGCTTTCAGGAAGGAAAGCATATTCCACCAGGGTCTAGAAAATAGACGAAAGCTCTAGAACGAGTGCGCTTGTTCCTTTCAATAACAATTTTGTCAGAATTTCATAGCTTTAAAAGCATTTTGTCGATGCCACCAGTTTGTGGAAAAGTTCCTAATGCTCTACGTAAAATATCTAGAGTTCCTTGGACATCCTCGGCAGTAGGTTTACTTATTTGTGGGAAGTCAACAATTTCTGCTTTGTCACTATCGCTCACCTCTTTGATATCAGTTATGATTTTAATAATTTCGCTATCGATAGGATGTTGGCAGGTACCTATTCCATCGTCTATGGTCAACAACAGGATAATCAGGGACTCCGAGACGCTCAAAGCAAAGACCCACATATTCCCCGATTCTGACATGCATGGAAGGAATACGAGGAGAAGCTTGAATGGAAGGACATCACAGAGCAAAATCCTGAAGAGCTATTGGGCGCAATGGGATTCATTTCACATGGATGGAGGAGTATTGAAGCGTTGCCGCCGACGGTACCTCTCATCGAATGCAGGTACAAGTCCCTCGCGCAAGAATAGGAGATATTCTAGAAGAGTGTCATAATAGCACATGAGGAGGACATTTGGAAATCTGCAAAACTCTGGCAAAAATAAGAGATAAATTCTATTGGCTTCACATGCGGGACGATGTTTCAGACTGGTGCCGTAAATGCACAGCTTGTGCCAGCAGCCAGGGCCCTCGAGAAAGATTAAAAGGGGAAATGAAGCAATTCAACGTGGGAGCCCCATTTGAAAGAATCGCAATCGATGTGGGGAGACCTTTTCCAGCCTCAGACCGAGGAAATCGTTTCATTTTTGGGGTCATAAACTACTTCAGGTGAATTTCGAGATCGACTCGCAGATATCCATCAGCTTGGAAGGAAGAATAGCCAGTCACAGAAAACTAGGTAGAAGAAAACAAACTGTAGCGGATACCAGGAAGGTGACCTCGTTTGGCGACGGTAAGGGAAGACAGCGCCAGTCGGAGAGCCCTATAAAATCCTAATCCTAGGGTCAACGATATTGTTTACACGATTGAACAAGAAAAAGCAAACAAGACGATCGTGCACATAGACAGGCTGTGCCCATATCATCCAGGATGGACAACTGTTCCGTCCATTATATTGCCTGTTCGGAACCTTCCTCGACGAAGGGGAAGTCTGGATGATGGCAGGTGCTATTCCTTTTCTCAGTTCGTGTGAAAAGTACCTGTAGAAAGTTTTCTAAACATTCAAAGAAGCAAATGTTGCTAGCGAGCAAAGAAACTTTTTTGAAGTTACACGATGTTACGTTTGTGCCTGAACAAAAATGGTACGTAAACATAACCTTACGTAAGAAACTGAACGAATTGCGTCGTAACAAACCTAATAATTTAAAAAAATCTGAAAGCTTTAACTAGTGCTGCTCACGAATGCTTACGTTTCTTGCGCTTCTTAGCCACATGATACCCGAGTCAATGCATTGATCAATTCGAACTGTCAATTGTCAATTAATTGGTCAAGAGAGGGGATCGGAGTGGAGCCTGATCTGAAATTAATCAATAGGCCTGTTCCACTAGAAAACCTGGCTTGTAGCCTGCGAAAAGTTACTTGATGGTTGGGGGAGATTCTATTGGAACAAAAATTGTACGATTTCTAGGTCCCGCGGGATCCCGCATTTTCTATTGGAATAGACCTAATGTATTGACCCGTGTGGGGCTTCAAAACTTCTCAGATTTTATATGTGAAAGCTGTGCCTAGCCGCTTTGGCATTGGATTTTGCCTCATAAGACGGTCTTGTCTCATAACAAAGCATTTATTCATTTCATAAATTAAAGCAAGGCAAGCGTACATTGACCTTAAGAGACGTAACATTTTAGAATTTAACGAACATTCGTTCTCCTAACGGCATCGTCCAGTCCCCTTTGAATGTAAAATTTTTTTCTGACGCGGCCATCGCCATCTAGTAGTGAAGGTAGTGTGAACTAACCTTTTAGTCTAGCTCCCAACCTTTCAAAAGCTTCCTATTTGTTAAATTTTTGGCTGTAGAAAATTCTTTAAAAAAAGGTTCTTATCTTAGCTATGAAGCTCTAAAAGCGTCGACTTTAACGGGCTCACGTACGAAGGAGCTTGTCGCATCTCGTGGAATAATTATTATACCAAGAGGTCGTTGCCGAGCCTATTCCAAAGTAACTGCATTTCACTGTATACAGTTACACGACCAAGTCTAAGGGCAGCCCTTTTCTTTATGATAAGCAGAATAAAAACCTCAATATCTTAAAATTCATTTAAAAAAGATTTATATCTATACATAATTACAAAAAAATATTACATAATTAAAACCAGAGAGACTTTTCCATCACACAACCATTTTATTCTTAGCTGGACTCAAGCTGTCAGCCAGCAGCTCTCCTTCCTCTAATTCCAACTCTTCTAATTGCTTTAATAGCTCCTTTTGTTCCTCATAAGAGTCGATTGCCACATTTTTCTTATTCTTTGCAATCTTATCATCAAATAGCATATCGTTCAGCTCCTCTTCTAAACTCTTATTCTCTGCTGTATCGTCGGGATTGATCATTGCTAAGGCTTCTTGGATTTCGTTCTGTGTATCGATGGACTGCAATAAAAAGTTATTTTAGAAACAAATAGGGATATTAATTTAAAAAATGAATTACCTCCTTAACATTTGAAACGACTTCATCAACATCATCTAACTTAAGGCCTGAGTCCGACAGTAACGTCTTCAATGCATTAGAACCATATTTATAAGCTTCGAGTATGGCAGAATTGTTTTGTGCATCTTCGACATTGTTCAACAAGGTCTGAAGATTATTTAGAGTATCAACTTTCTTATCTGTAAATAGAAAATGTTGTAGGTTGAAATAAAAGGTAGATTTATCAGTACTAGGTACCTAGTTTGGCCTTTAATATATGCTTCTTTCGGAGAGTTCCTTTTGCAGCTTCTCGCTTTCCGTCTCGTATACTTAATCTTATTTTCTCATCTAACTCTTTCAGCTCAGATTCCATTTCTTCTACACTTTTAGTCACTTTTCCAATTGACTTCTCCAGATGATAAATTGAAAGATCAACTTCAGATAAATTAGGAGCCTTCTCGTTTTGGCCTTAAATAATATAAATTTAATAAAATCTAGCCCTTAAGAGATTAAATTCTTACCTGGCACTTTTATAAGAACTTCATCAGACTTTTCTTCAACTTTATCGCTTAATAATAATTTACCAGATGCCTTGAGATACTCTATAATAAGCAAGACACCATTTCTATTAAATTTTGTTTCTGCTAATTCGATAACATTTTCTAGAGTCATAAGTTTTCCGCTGTGAGATTGTAGCATTGTCTGTAGCTCATCTGCTTGTTTCTGCAATGATAAAAGAAGTAAAATAACAATATTTTTAATTATTTTTTAAACTAACTTTTAACACTTCTAAATGTACATAAACAAATTCAGAATCTTCTGCTTTATTGCCAATAACTTTGCTGGTGGCCCAACTAAATGATTTTTTAATTAATCCTACTGTCCAACGACTCCAGGTATTCAGAGGATCATTAAGGAAATCGTTCTTCAGTCTAATCTCCTTGGACAGTACCATATCCTCAATAACAGTCTCCATACAATGAGGGCGACGTCCTTTCCTTATAAAAGCATTATCCAATTCCGATTTGCTAAAATCTGCACTTCCTTTACTTTCACAATATTTGCCAATCATTGTTTTCCAGAAGTTTAATTTCGAAATATAATTCTCAGGATTAACATCTTTGGGCCGGAACGGTGCAAACCGAACTTCCATCCGTATATCGTCGTCCCAACTTTCAGGATATTCCAATTTCTGGATTTTTTCGTGTTTTGTTGCGATTGACATTTTACGTACTTATGAATTTATTTAAATTTACGCAATTTGTGGTTTCTGGTTCGCGCAAATTCTGAGTTAAAATTAAATCTGATTTGACATTTCTTTTTTAAATAGACAGTTCACAAAAGGTATAAAACGCATTTAGACCAATTTCAGTCTAAAGCACTAAACAGCTGCAGTCTACAGCTGATTGGTTTAGTGTTAATTGGACTGGTTCAGTATAAAAATATATTTAAAGAATATTTTATATTTTATGAGATTTAATTATAACTGACAATTTAATCAATATTTAAAAAAATGCTTTTTAAAACAAAATTTCCCAAACGTCGCTCCAGATCTTTCACACTACGCCTAGTGACTTTGAACTCCCACAGCCGCCTTATCACCACCCAGTGTTGCAGGTAAAGTATAAAAAAAGTATCAAAAATAATTTTTGTAAAAGGTATCTATACTACTCCCATTCTTGACGGATATTTTCTTTGAGGGCTTCAAGAGTCTGAGGCCTATTGACATAGGCTCGTGGTTTCAAGAAACCCTAGAAAAAGAAGTCTGGTTAAATCGGTAGATCTCCCGGCCAATGCAAATTACCAAAACGAGAGAATAGGTGACGCGGAAGTGCAGCTCTTAGAATTTCGGTTGTAGCTCGTGCGGTATGTGCCGTTGCTCCATCCTATTGGAATCATCTAGTGACAATTCATCCAATTGAGAGAGAAGAAATTCGTTGAGCATGGCTCTGAAGCGTTCACCGTCCACAGTAGTCGTTTTGCTCGCGGTCGAGATTCAGGATGGTGTGTCGCATTGTTCATGATTATCCTACACGATCATATCAGCCTGATTTTACTCTCACTATACTATCATAGGCTCTGACTATACTTGGATTAAGTTTGATTCGTTGTTGATTTTCCTGGGCGAAAGTCACATTGGTATGGGCCTATGAATTTTCATGGGGCATGGGGCCATCCTGTTTTGTAAGATAGCGGATATCTTATTCGCGGTATTCAATAAAGTTATACCGCGATAATTGATGCACGCTGTGATATCTCCTTTTTACTGAACCCATTCTGCATTCTTCCTGTCTTCGATGCGATGTTTCTGCTCCTAGATTTGCACAATTCTATTCAAGTCAAGGTGAACCCTCGAGCCTCAAATTTTTCAGTCAGCCCGTCATTTAGCAATTCATGAAAGCTCTCTTCGTTTCGCTCGAGATCCCTTTAGGATCGGGGATTAGATTACCCTCTTTGTCTTTGCACTATGTGCAGAGTGGTAAAAATTACGTCATACCACGAGCAAGCTGTGCATACCGTACTACATCCTATGAAGCAGCATGTGTCATAGCAGGAATGACCCCTATGGAGATTCTGGCGGGACTCCAATGCAGTGCGACAGAGTGGCTGAGGAAGTGTACGAATGGTGGATGGACCCACCGACTCATACCAAATGTGGCGAAGTGAGTAGCAGTCGAGAATATCCTGGGCGAGATCATAAGGGCGGAAGCGGAGCATGTTAATAAATTACGTGTCGATAAAGACGTGGTTTGCTGCCCTTGGAGTAATACCACAATTTGATGGTTTTGTATGGCTGCGCTTAGCTGTCGATTTGGTCGCGAAACCAAATATGAAACTTAGAGAAAGTCGAGAAGCCTTTTTTGTCGAGTCGATCCATCGACTCGAGAAACCAAATACGGCCCCTGATTCCACACCACCGCACACACAACACGACAAGAGTCGGCTGCGAAGAGGGTGAGAGAGAACGATGCAATGGGCATAATTTCCATCGCCCTCTCACTCTCTTCCCCATAAACCATTTTCGCAGCCGACTCTTGTCACCCTAAACCGCTACGATTTCCCCCCACCCATAAGATTTTTTGTTCGTCTACCCACCATCTACCCACAGCCGGGCGCTTTGTCAGTTTCAGCAATACACCCTGTATAAAGAATTATAAGGTCACCTGCAGACCACGACCTGTCAGGCGGATGCCTCAAATCCTCATTCGTCAGTGAGTAATGTGTGGCCTTGATTGGGCCTAAAAGACCACGAACTGCCAGCGGCCTGTATCTGAATGCCCTTTAAAGTTGGTTTGTGAAAAGTTTTTACTACACAAATAAAATTATCTTCAAATACAATGGTTTTCGTTTTTTTTGTGGCACGGTTAACGGGCAGTAGTTTTAATTATCTGTTTTTTCACACGACAATCATTTGGGTTGCCGACGGCTGCCCTATATACGAGATAGTTGCAGCCCAAGCTAGCTTAAAGCTAACTCTAAAGATACAGACTAGATTGTCGAGAATTAGCTCGAGGAACTTCTGAAGGAGTGCCGGGAAAATTCCATCTGGAGATTTATAGTGTTGAAGAGAGAGAGGCCACTGTCCATTTAACCTCGTCCCAATCGAAGATGTTCCCAGAGAGTATGTTTATTATTTTGGTATACAAACGTTTCAAATTAGTATTATTTCCGCGTAAAAAGTATCAAAGTACCAATTCTGAAAATTAAGTAGAAAAATATCACTTTTAATCCAAAACCAGCACAGTGGCAAGACTAAATTCACCACCCCCGCGCCCCCCACAAGCTGGAAAGCTTCAACCATATGATCAGAAGTTGAATGGTGGTTCTAGTATCTGCACCAGTGTAAACACAACTTTTCAGCCTCAACATTTTTTTTGTTCGTGAAATGTTTTTGTCAAGCACGGAAATTCGATTTGTCAAATCTGTGTGCAGCAAGAAGTGAGAAATTCCAATAGTTTTCGGCAGCGGACAGTAGTTTTGGATTAAATTAAAAACTAGGTCAATTCGCAAAGCTTAATTATAGAAAAATAGCATAATATGGTGACGGATATTTTATCCAGTGACGAGCTTTTCGTAATACGCATTATGCAGTAGTGTTTTACCTTTACCCTCGTTCAAAACAAGATGCTTAATCAATAAAATGCGATAACACGAGAACTTCTCTCACGTACTACATTCCGTCGCCAGTCTTGAAAATTTCGAAAAAAAAAAGAATAAATATTACCAGAAATTTTAAAGTGAATATTTAAAAGGTTTGTGTGCTAAAATTGTAACAAAAAAAAATGATTAAAAGAAAAAATGATAAGAGCTCTGGGGCAGATCATCCATTGTCGCGGGCGGTGGGGAAAAATAAATAAAAACAGCTTGATGGAAAAATCTCCCCATCTGATCATTTATTCATATCATAAATAAATAAAGTAATTTTCTGCATGTGATTGAGGAGCAATGATCTGATTTAATTTGTACTCAATAAATAATTTAAACGGAAACCTCTTTTCTATTAATACATTCCATTGAAATGTAAACTACTCTAGTCGGCAAAATTTTAGAGCATTGAGCGATTTTCCTCCGTCCTTAACAACAGAATCGGATTTAGCTACAAAAAAGTGGTTTTTCAGATTCAGAGTTTATTTATTATAAAAAATTGTATTTAAGTGTTTGTTGTTGCCTGCAATTACAGTCTTTTTTTGGATATTACACTTCAGCAGGCAAGGAACTCTAGATAATTTATCACACTTTGTAAATAGAGGGGTGATTTCGAAAGTTACATGCTTGTTATTTGCCTCATTCTTAACTTAATTGCGAACTTTCGCAGAGAATCAATATAAAGTACCCATGTATATATACAGAACAGGTTAACACGTTGCAAAATCAAATAAAAACAGAATAATTAAAACTAACAATAATCAATATTAGCCTTCTTCTAATTGCAACAAAATTCACTAATATAGTTTTAATTTCAGCTTCTTAATGGCCACAAATAAGAGCAAGAATTTGTGTCCACTCTAAATAAGTATAATGGCACATAATTTTCAAACTAATAATAATGGCATAAATTGAGCATTAATTTTTCTTTCGCAAATTGATAAAAAAAATATTCCGTATAGTTACTCAGATTTTCCATTCGATGCGGCTACAGAATATATACATATACATACGAAAAAACATTTTTAAACATATTTGATTTTACTTTTTAATATATATATA
Organism: Thereva unica; assembly: GCA_949987705.1. Taxonomy (NCBI): domain Eukaryota; kingdom Metazoa; phylum Arthropoda; class Insecta; order Diptera; family Therevidae; genus Thereva; species Thereva unica. Next base: position 121,970,447 of record OX465282.1, on the reverse strand, counting down.
TAATATATATATATAATATATAATATATATCGATGTGAAAATTGTTGACGTACTAGTAAAAATTTTTTTTTATCACAATCTGTTGATCATGGAACAATTAAACAAAACAAAACTGTTGTGAATGAATGGAGAGCAACATTCAGTCCTGCGGTTACCTTCAATGGGAAAGTATCAATAAAGTGTTATGGTGCTTTAATTTCATTTATTAACTGCCCAAAATAAATAAGTGAATAGTCTTGTGTTATTGTTTATATCTAAGAGAATTGTGAAGGATATTCATAAGATTTAAAGTGTTAAACTAATTCGGAAATATTTTTTCGTATTCTAGTAAGTTATAATATCACTTTAAATAAAATATCGTCCTATTGGAAAAACTTAGTTATTTTATTGATAAATTTCTTATAATATAAATTTAATACTACATTTAGAACAATAACTACTACTATGCATTGCATTTTGGGTCGACGCTCACCTATCGGATATTTTTCTTTGTAGTTTTCCTCAAAGGGCTAATTCTCCTAATTTCCTTAAATGGTTACTAATAGGGTCCAAAACTCCGCTTAAATCGGGTCTACCTAGATTGTATACCTGACCAATTTCTGGAAAACCTGGGAAAGTAAAGGAATTTAAATAATTTGGGAAAGTCAGAGAATTGCTATTCAAATCCTGATTTTTATTCATTCATAATATTCACCTTATTTTTTTTATCTATTCTATCTTTGATCTATCTATTTAAAAATAATTGGAGGGTCTTGTATGTGATTTCAAAATAATTTTCATTTTCTAAGCTCATATGGCAGAGATGCTAGGAGATTGTTCAATAGGGCAAAACATACCGGGCATTGGGATGAATATAGGTTCACCCTAATATCCTATAACAAGGAGTTGTGACGTTCCAAAAGGATTGCCTGGAGGAAACACTGTGAGAGCCTTCAGACTCTACCAGAGGCGTCTAGACTCCAAAAGCTACTTTCCAAAGACTCCTTCAACGGAGTGAGCCATCTAAAAAGGGAGAATGGGTCCTACACCTCTAACCATGAAGAAACCTTGAGGTACCTGCTTAGCGAGCACTTTGCAATGTCAATCCTCAAGACCGCTTATCCATTGGATGCTGGGTGTAGTCACAGGACCCTCCCAGAGCTTAATTCCCAGAGCGTAATTCCCAGAGTCTCTGGGAATATCTTATACCGTGAGAAAGTTAAATGGGCAGTGGCCTCTTTTCCACCCTATAAGTAAGTCCCCGGGAGAAGATGGAATTTTTCCGGCACTCCTTCAGAAGTGCCTTGATCTGATTTTCGACAACATGGTCTGCTTTAGAGCCTGCTTTAACTTTATTTATTCACCCCTATCTCCAAGAGACTTATCTCAACAAACCAACATGGATTTCTTGCAACTCATTCCATTGCTACTAATACGGGAGTTCTCTTTACACACAGTTCGAGGCTTTCTCTCTGCTTGCCAAACTGACTGTGTTTACACAGACTTCAGTAAGGCTTTCGACAAGTTCTCTCACTCTATTATAGTTCTTAAACTAAATAAATTAGGCTGGTATGGTTCCAGTCGTATTTAGCCGACAGAACCTACCAGGTTCTAATCTACGGAGTCAAATCTAAAAACATCGGAGCGTCCTCTGGCGTCCCGCAAGGTAGTCATCTTGGCCCTCTGCTTTTTATTTGATCAATTAATAACATTGTTACCCTGCTAAGGCACTGTAAAGTCCTTATTTACGCTGATGAGAAGTGCATCGTCTGTGCTAAAAGGGTAACTTTATTACATAAAAATCGTACAGACCTATCAGTTTAACCTCTTTTCTTTTGAAAACGATGAAAAGGCTGCTTGACCTTCATATTAGTTCGCTTAGTCGAAGGGCGAATCAACAGAAGTTGCTTTACACCACCTGATTAGTAAAATCGAAAAAACCTTCTTCGCTAAAGAAACTGCTTTATGTGCTTTCGATAACACTGGTTATGACTCTATTTCCAGAGCACTCTCTCAGGAACCTCGATCCTCACACGATTGAGTAGATAAATGCCATGCTTGTAGGTCGTGACATTTTTTCTACCTGAGGTGTCTACACCATTAGTGTTAAGGCTATTAAGGGCTGCCCTCAAGGTGAAGTCTTATCCCCGTTACTCTGGTCATAGTTGTGGATGAACTTTTGAAAAAACTCTCTGAATCTGAAAATTAGGGCGATTATCCCGGATCGTTCTGAGTGGGAGGAACTTATTCTTCCTGGTGATTCAAAACATCTCGGCTATCAGAGAGGCTCGCACACAACTATCGAGGAAAGATTTTATGATTTTATATGGGATAAACTTAATGTGTTGGTGCATATTCGTTCGTTGTTCGAAAAAAAAAAACAGCTGATTCAATTTTCCTTTCTTTTCCGTTCTATATACTTTACCGAAGAGAGAATCTAGCTTTGTCTCGCTGAGCTTACGGCGTATGCATTGAGCTGTGCTCAGCAGTGGTGAAAGAACCCAGCAAATTTTACTTTATGGTGAAATTTGAATTTTTGCCTTTTTCAAATGGAATTCTTTTATAAAATGAAATTATAAAATGGTGAACAAGCCCATAGTGCGCAGAATACAAAACGTCTGCGCAACTCATGCAGCTTGGAGGGAACATTGCAAACAATGCAAGTGCGCTGATTTTTTGTCACTGGATGTATGCTGAATATATTCTTACCTTGAATTATATTTGTAAACAGTATAAGTTAACTCAGTACTTTCTCTTAAATCTCTTAATAGCAACGTTCCATTGGGCGATATTTTCTACTCCGGAGTACTCTCACCTACCACTGCACTTATAACGTTTTTACTCGTATTTACTTAGTTTATTTACTTATCAAAAATCAGGTTCCATTGGCCATGTACTCCGGAGAACTCCGTTTCGCCCAATGGAACGCAGGTTAGGTAGGTTAGGTTAAAATAACTGCTCCCCCACTAGGGAGCCCACTTAGGCACGCCATTGGGCCCATTGTGGTGCCATTCTATTGTTGGGACAAACTTCAATCCATTTTGAGCTTTTGATAAAGTGACAGAGGTTAGAAACACCAGTATTTTGCAGCTCGCTCAATCCATCAAGGAAGGGTGAGCCAAGGAAGGTCCCTGATTTCTTTGCGACGGCGGGACATGTACAAAGAAGTTGGGGGACAGTTTCTCCCTCTTCTTCATTACAACAACTTCTGCATAACTCGTTGTGGGGAAGTCCTAATCTTTCGGCGTGCGGGCCAAAGATGTAGTGACCGGTCAGCACCTTTACTACATGGCTTATCTTCTTTTTGTTCAACTGTACAAGATATTTTGAACGCTTTGCGTCCAAAGTTGGCCATATTGCATGAAGAAGGTTCCTTGTCTAGCAAGCTCATCTGCCCTACAGTTTCCCCTAATCTCACAGTGTTATATCAAACTGAATGGCAGTCTTACACAGAGACCTGCGGCAGTTCAAAAGAACTGAGCTAATATAAAATCCCATCATATTTTTATGTGAAGATACCAAGCTTAGGAATCACCCTATCTACTAAACCTCAGGGCCTAGTCAAGAACCTTAAAAATTTGGTCGTATATTCAAAAAAGCAACCGCAGCAATAAATGCACAAATCTTCTTTTTTTCAAGTCTCAGTCGCACAGCAACACTTGACTACCTGCACGTCTTCTCATTCTTTATGCGCAGAAAGACAATTTACTGCTGCATGAATCACGCGGTTTTTACCCATCCGTTGATCATGTCGTTTAGGTCATGTGCTATTCCTAGTATTAAGCTTAGTTTGAAGGATAGAAGAGAATAGGATATCTAAGGTAAAGGCGTCTGGAGATGCTGAAGCTTATTGTCATGAATGCTGAACTCTAGGATATTGTAAGTTCGACAATACTTACTACGAAGATTGCCCCACAGTCGAGTAATTCTGTTTATAAACGAACTTCTTCGACAATCGTGTTTGGGTACTATCAATACTCGTTGACGAAATGTGATTAGTTTCATACTTAAAATTGAGCCGTCTACAATGGTTGGAGCACGTTGTATGCGATTCGGAAGAAAGAGTGCTCAAGGAGCATATAAATAGGTGGACAGATGACGTGCTACAAGACATACGAAAGCTGCGTATAACAAACTGGAAAGAACTAGCAGGATGTAGATACGACTAGAAATGGAGACTTCAACAAGCCCGAGTTGAGTGGTTAAGTTCTCGATTTAATTGTTGAGCATTGCAACTTTATGTTAACAATATATTGTTATTTCTAAAGCAGAATGTTTTATATATAGTGAAATTCTCCTATTTGAATATCAAAAAAGTTCCGCTGACCGATTTCACTTTTCTTCGAGTAAGCCGCACTTTTCCCTTTCGATTGTGATAAATCACAAGTCACGTTATCTCTAGAACCTCCACATCCACTTACCTCCTATAAATAACACGTCGAAGAGTAAAGCTAAAAAACAGTGATTCCTTACAGAACCAAAGCGCAGGCGCCAAAATAACAATAATTAGCAGCCGCATGCAAATCTTAAGAACAGCGACTGCGTACATACTGAAACAAATAGCATGAACTCCGAAGTACTATGTACAATAACAAAGCTTTTAAGTTTTGAAATGCGTTGCGGTTGTTGTTATTGCGGCCGCTAATACCACACCGACGCGTATAATAAATTCTAGTCACATTAAGCATTGCTGCCAAGATTCTTAATGTGTACAAACAAAATACCAGATCGAGTTTTCATTCCAACAGGAATATTCGTCTAAAATACGAATTTTTCTTCTTTTATTTTCTCTTTTTGCGTTTTATAGAAATTTAAGTAGGGGAACTTATTTCCGCAAAATAATATTATAAATATATATTTACATATTTTGGGAAACCAACAGTGTTTTTAAATATTGTTTTCGTAGTACAGTAATCCCTCCGGTTTTTGATTGCGCGATTTCGCAATTGCGCGTCCAAGTTTTTAATACCAAATTTTCAGGTTGCGCGAGAAAAAATTCGTAGCTGCGCTGTTTTTGTAATTTTTGTTTTTAAGAAAAAATTCATGTTTTGACGTGCCTTTTTGTGAATCCCCTAGGTTAGGTTAAATATGGCTGTGCTGCTGGTGCATAGCCCAAACACTTAGGCCTAGGCATTGTGATGCCATAATGATCCCACTTTAAAACCCCGCAGTTAAAGTGTCATTTCTTCGTTAAACCACCTCGAGGACGTAATGAATCTTCTTAGTTGCGGGATCCCAAATTTCGGGATCTCCGCAAGCGTGTTTAGGAAGGATTCACCAAAAGTGGTAAGTCTCCTTATGCTTAGGGCTGGGCAGTGACAGAGAATGTGTTTTAAACTTTCCTCCTCGACTCGATTCTTACAGCTTCTACAGAAATTGTAGTCCCGTATACCGAGGCTCAGCAGTAAGGTGGTCCACCTGAGATCGTAGGAGGACCGAGTCATTTTGGCCAAGATGCATTTGTTAAGATCTCTCCAATGCTTCTCAGCTAGTTGCATTGTGTGGTGTTTGCATCGGAGTTTAAAGGTGGCCCAAGGCATACCAACCCTTTTCTTTCCAGGAAGGAGAGTGGCGGTCGTGCCTTTCCTGGCCAGTTCGTCAGCTTTACAATTTCCCTTTATATTAAGGTGACCAGGCACCCATATGAGGAGGGTCCTGAACTGCTGAGCTATCTCGTTAAGAGATCTGCGGCATTCAGAGATGTTCTGGAGTTGTTAATGCAAGAGCGCAGGGCCTTCAGAGCCCCTAACTATCCGAGAAGATGTAGACAGTTCGATTCCTGTCGTCTAGCTAGTTGATAAACCTTCGCTTGGTATACACTGCAGTGACCGGGTAGTCGGATGGAGGCTTCGATCCCAAGTTCCGGTGAGAAGACTCCTCCTCCCACTTGACCCTCGAGCTTAGACCCATCAGTGAAGAAGTTTATGGTATCTTAAATACTATGTGGTTTATTACTCCATTCACGACGTGAACGGATGTGGACCTCGTAGTTCTTCGTAAAGGTGACCTCGGATGTCGAGAGAGTCTAGCAGCTTAAAGTGTGCTCCCCTGATTCCGCTCCAAGATCCAGATTATTTTATTTTAAGCGCTCCAATAGTCGCATTTTCCCTTGCCACAAGGTTCAAAGGAGTAAGGCATAACATAACGTTTAGGGCATCTGTAGGTGTGGGGCGAAGTGCGCCTGTTATACATAGCTCCGCACATCTTTGCACTTTCTGTAGTTTGTTTAGCACAGTGAACTTATTCAAGGTTGGTCGCCATAGTAAGACCCGTATAGGAGTATTGGACGGACAAACGCTGTATAGATCCATAGTACTATGTTAGGGCAGAAACCTTGGGTCTTCCCTATGGGTTTTTTGCAAGCGAAAAGCGCTTTCTTAATGCGTTGTTCTGTGTTTTCATTCCAGAGGAGCATCTTGTACAGGGTTACTTCCAGATATTTGGCACTGTTTTTAAATTTGAGCCTGACATTGTTAAGCCGAGGAGGAGATAGGGGTGGAATTTTATATCTCCTCGTGAAGAGGACTAATTCTGTTTTTTCTGGGTTAACGCTGAGTCTGCGGGTGGCAGCCCAGTTTGAAAGAGTTAGTAACGCCACTTCCATGACATTACAGAGGACTTGAGGAAATTTTCCTTTTATGATGATAACAATGTCATCCGTGGTGTCCCACTGCCTCCATGCGTCGCAGCAGCTGGTTCACGCTCGCAACCCATAGAAATGGAGAAAGTACTCCTCCTTGCGGGGTACCTCTGTTGACGGCCCTTCGGACCGAGCTCAAGGCTTGAGCTCACGATCCTGTCGGTAAGCATTTGATGTATAAGAGACACTCAGCTTCGCCAAGCCCAGGCTAATGGCGTCCGGGAGTACGTTGTTAAACTCTCCCTCTATGTCAAGGAAAGCTACTAATGTATATTCTTTGACTTGGAGTGACTTTTCTATGGTTGAAACCAATTAGTGAAGGGCCGTATTCGTGGATCTGCTCTTTGTATGGGCGTGCTGCGCGCCAGAGAGTTCCGAGGATGGTATGGTCTGCCTCAGATATATTTCAATTAGACTTTCTAGAGTCTTCAATAAAAAGGATGATAGGCTGATTGGCCTCAAGTCTTTAGGTGTTGTATGAGAGGGTTTCCCTGCCTTGGGTATAAAAACCACTTTACCTCAGCTACATAGAATACAGGCACCCGGAAAACATGGCCTGCAACCAGGGCATGATATTTCTAAGCCTGCGTTGCAGTTGTGCTGGAACTATGCCATCAGGATTTACAGGGCTGGAAGGTGCTTACAGCCCATTCAATTCTCGCTCTGTTTATGATGGATTTAACCAGCTGTGGCGAGGCTGGAGGGTTTAAAGCGATGGTTGTCTCAGTCGGAATACCACTCGGGAAGTGGGTTTCCATGAGTAGTGTCAGAGATTCTCTGCTTGAGTCTGTCCAATCGCCGTTTTCTTTGCGTAAGTAACTAAGCATTATTGGCGCTTTAGTTAGTATTTTACGTAGCCTTGAGGCTTCCGATGTGGACTCTATATTACTACAAAAGGTGGCCCAGGAGGTACGCGCGAATCCCCTAACGTACGTAAATCCCCAAAAATTAGGATAAAATAAACGGGGATTTACCATATTTCGTTATATCTCTGCAAATGAAATATATAGTATACCGCGCAACTTGTAGAAGTCGAAATGACTTAAATAATGCGTCGTTTGTAGGTTTTAAGACCCAAAGGACTAAAAGTGTATAGTAGACGCCCTGCAAACTTTACGAGACGAGATAGAATGAAAAACGAGTCGCGAAATCTTCGAGACGAAATCGATATCGAAACGAATTCGACTTGTGAAGGACGAAAACGGAATGCTATAGCAAATTGCTTTGAGGACTCGATGACGACTCGTAGTAACGACTTTAAATCTCCTCCTCATTAATTCCAAGTTTTTGGCGAGTGATTCTCTACTCAAAAGAGATATTAAAACGACGAGTCGGGAACCAACTTTTTGACGAGCGATTCAAATAAATCGAGCGAATCAATAAAATGTGTCTTCTGTGTGTTTATTGATTAAGGTAGTAACTCAGAAATTTCTTTTATCAATTTTATTAGTTTGTCATACAGAGACCATTTGTATTGTACCAGACGTCTATAATCTCAATTACTTTCAATCGTTTTTAATTTGATTATTATTCCCAATACATAAGGTTATCATTTTTGTGGAATTCACAGGTCCAGCTTGCACATTAACCAGGCTAATGCACATCCCTTAGAAAACATGTTTTTGATAAAATATATAACATATAAATATTACTAAACAAAAATGAATGATATTAAAACCACCAACAGCTCTTAAATAATGGAAATATGGACAACGAACAACCCCATCAAGAGTTAGTAAAGTGTGTTTTAGTTGGTGATACAGCAGTTGGTAAAACAAGGCTTATTTGTGCACGTGCTTGCAACAAACATGTTTCCCTATCTCAATTACTATCCACACATGTTCCAACAGTATGGGCAATTGATCAATATAGGATTTATAAAGATGTAAGATGATTAATATAATTGTGTGCAAAATATATTCGATTAAACTAAATCGTATTTATTTCAGGTTTTGGAAAGATCATGGGAAATAGTTGATGGAGTTAATGTTTCTCTGCGGTTATGGGATACCTTTGGAGATCATGATAAAGACAGGCGTTTCGCGTATGGCAGGTAAGGATGAAAAATGATGTGTTATAGATTTTAAAATAGTAATAGTCATAATCATGTTCAAGCTCAATTAATTTAATCAAATTCTGGAATGTGTGGAATAGTGCGTTATTTTGGTGGAAGAGCATGAGTCAGTTTTTCATTGATATCGTCCATTTCATAATAGGCTGAGAAGTAAACTTTTTAATGCAACCGGTATAATGCGCGCCAAAACAATTGGGAATTTTACGCGCAGGCGGGGAAATGACAATTCCACACACATTAACATTTCGTGTATGGATATAATACAAGCGCACATGCATTGTAATTTTCCCTTCTAAATTCGTTTACGAGCAACAACACTCCCTCAGATCATCTGACCACAACAAGTGTCGCGGTGAGACTGACGGACGGGTTTTTAAACGAACGTTGTGACGTTGGGCACTTTTTTTTTTGAATCTACTTTCTTGTTGTGGATTTGAGATTCACTGCGCCACTAGAAACTCTCTCTCTCTGCGCATGGAAAAGGCGATTTTGAATTTCCCAAGGCGCAAGCTATAGCAGCGAAAAGTTGTGCTCTTTGCCAACGTCCATCAAGAAGGATTATACTACGCCCCTACCCCTATATTTATCTACAAGGGGGTGTATTAACAGACAGCAAATCTGAAGCCGCACTATTAGCATTTCTGTTTGTCTCGATTTCTTCTTGGTCCTCTGTTCCTTAGCATTATTTACAATCAAGCACACTTCTTTGGTCAATATCGAACTAGTGGGTTAATTTAATTCCGCATTGCAGAAGCAGTTGTCCTCCTTGTTTTGGCATTCCAGCCAAGCGGCTGTTTGACTAGATTCTCGTTTGTACCTCGCAAGGTGTGGCCATTACAATTCCATTTCCTTTGCATGATTTCGTCATCTATCCTTTCTTGGCCTGTAAGTTTCTTATCTAATCGCTCTCAAAAGGTTTAACTAGGTGGCTAAAGTTCCTCAAGTGCCCTACTCCACGCTGGCGTCCCCCAAGGTTCCATTCTTGGGCCACTTTCATTCTTACTAGTCATATTCTAAGATTCATATGTATGCAGACAATTTCCAGCTTTATTTCCCTGCGTCAAAAGATGAAGAAGCTTGCTGTCGACATGCGTCATGTATTCTACTGGTCGACATAAAATTTGCTATAGCTAAATCCTTCGATATCCCAGTGTATTTTTATCGCTCTCATTTTGCTACTGTTTGTCCTGACATTTCTGCTATCACGTTAAACTCGGTTATTCTTGTTTGCGTTGATAAAGCAAGAAATCTTTGAATTCGCTTAAAGCCTTACTCTACCTCTCTATGCATGGTCTTTCCATCTATCCCGATTCATCATGCGCCCATAAACTTGAAGTAGCGTTTAACGATTGTGTACGCCTGTGACCCTACTCGAATTCGGTTTTGGGTTGCACTCTAAAGGCTCGATTACATTGGGCGAGTTTACTAGAAGCTTGGCAAATCCACTAGCTGCTAATAAACCAGCCCAGTATCATCATGTTCACTAACATTGTATACAATCTGTCGAGTTTGAAAGCCGGGTTACTTCACATGCCACTCTTTGTGGTGTGGGTTTGTTAGCTAGTAAACTAGCCGTGTGTCCTCGTAGTTGATAGTGAACTAGCTGCTAGTATCTAATTATTTGGTTTTATTGATTTTGAGCGAGTGTTTTGAGTGTCATCGTCACTATCGCACTAGCTGACTCGTAGGCTTCTAAACTCTCCGGCTAGTAGCTTGTAAATTCGCTCAATGTAATCGAGCCTTAAGTGACTATCGCGAGAATAGACTTCTACGACTGTTTTACCATATCCTACATGAGCGCAATCGTGATAGAGCTCACGTTATTTTTTAGAGCTCTCCTGCATTTGCAGGTTGTGTCGGCGATCTAGTGTTGCTGGTTTCTTTGGACATAACTGATGTTCGTTTCCTCTGCTGTTAATAAAGCTTCCTTTGTTGTCAGAAATCCTTTGCTGGTTTAAGGTTTGTTGCAGCTCTACGTTAAATCGTCTACGGTTTATGGCATATCGTTGGAAGTTTCTGATTGCAGCGATTTTGAAGCGAATAGTAGTTGCTACTACTATTTACCGACTACTAAGGGCCAATAAGTTAGCTATCAAGAAAATCGACTCGTGTTATTCAGTGTTTGTCGCTGCCGAATTGAATGATGCTTTTGCCCAGTGTCTGCTTATGCGTATTACCCTTTATGGTAGAACTGTTAACAATACAGACCCGTCTTCCACATATACTCTTATATTATAAGGCTTTTCAACATTTACATTGATTATTTGAAATTTATATCACTATTATTATCATTTAAAGCTATTAGGTTCATCCAAACGTCCTTGTTTCTTGATCAAAGCAGTTTTATCATAATTTTCAAATGAATGTATTTGTTTTGTCAAAAAACAAAGTAAATTCTTAAAGGTATATTCCAGTTACAATGAAATACATTTCATTTAAAAATACATTCCTAACATATATGTGTTAAGGCATGTGTTCAATCCTTTCATTAATCATATAATACCAATTGTATATTCATTAAATTTAGGTCAGACGTTGTGCTGCTATGCTTTTCTATTGCGAGTCCAATATCGTTAAGAAATTGCAAGGCAATGTGGTATCCTGAGATCAGAAGATTTTGTCCAGATACGCCAGTAATTCTAGTCGGTTGCAAGAATGATTTGCGTTATATGTATCGTGATGAAACATATTTGTCATATTTTGGTGACAGAAGTCCATTTGTAAGGTATTTTATCGTTAATCATTAAATTTCATTAATATTATATTCTTTATAAATAGGGCGGCAATTAAAAGTGATTTAGTTATGCCAGATGAGGCAAGAGCAGTAGCTAAGGAGCTAGGAGTATATTATTATGAAACTAGTGTTTTTACATATTTTGGAGTGAATGAAGTCTTTGAGAATGCTATAAGGGCTGCTTTAATAGCGAGAAGACAACAGAGGTTTTGGATGACAAATTTAAAGAAGGTTCAAAAGCCGTTACTGCAGGTAATTTAATTTATTCTTTCTCCCAACACAGGAAAACAAAAAGTGGGACTAACAAAAATTATTAATTGAATACAAAACTAATAGGCACCATTTCGTCCGCCGAAACCGCCACCTCCGGAGATTACTGTTATAACTGGAACATATCAAAAGGATATGTTTAATATGATGATTTCACAATGTTACACAGATTTGATTTTGATAGTTGGAGCTGCAAAATTTGCAGTTCATAAGTTCATATTAGCAGCAGCTTCCAGCATTTTTTATAGACTTTTAACAACAGAATTATCTGATATGGGTGGTAGAAGTAGCAGTGAATCTAGTATGGTAAGTAAATTTATTTCGGCAATTACAGTAACAGATCACAAATAATTTGTTTAATATCAACCAACCACCTTTCTTGAATCCACTACAGCCTCCCGTCGAAAAAAACACCTTAATTTCCGCGGATTCGACTGAGGGACATTATTTGTTGTCTTGTCTAATAGAAAGTAGTGTCTTCGATAATATGCACGTCAAACCCGACTGCACCTGCATATATGACAAAACCAGGACCAGCCTCATCATTTCGACTCATCAAGGTCTTCCTACTGATCACAATACTCTGCTCAATTTGTACACAAAGTATCATGAGCAGTACCAAATAACATCCCAACAAGTAAGCAGGGACCTCTCCAGTTATGCTTCGCACGTAAGAACTCTACATGTGTCACAGCTCCAAAAAAGCCGTGATGAAATGCTTAGATATTATCGTCCCTAACTAATCACTTCTCCAACGACTAACCCGATCTCGACTCTTTACCCTAAACCAAACCAACCCGAAGATATAAGGCTCTTCTATAATAACTGCGGTGGTATGAGAGGCAAGCTGAAAAATCTCTTTATAGACGCAAATTCGTGCCAGTTTAATATACTTGTGTTCACCGAAACATGATTGAATGAGACATTCCTAAATGAGGAGATCCCAGACTGCAGTTGGACTAGCTATAGATGCGACAAAGACTACAATTCCTCCGGTCTCACTTCTTCTTTGATCCGTTAGCTGGCGGTCCGAGCGGGACGTCCCCGCAAAGGATACGCTGCTGTCGGTGTGGCTGGGTCTCGAGCTTTATTCACGATTCGTTTCCATTCTTGCCGGTTTTTGGCGACGTCTCGAGCCTCGGTAACGGATAACCGTTTATTCTTTAGGTAACCCTCGATATTCTTTAGCCAGGTTTTCTTCGGTGCCGATCGCTGGATTGTCACAAGAGGAGGAAGAACTCTAATGGCCGTCAGGGAACCTTTAAATAGTGAACTCAGCAAGCAACGGCTCACAATTTTTTGAACATATCTTTATACGTTCATCGGTTCATTTTTTATTCCCCCCAAAGCTGAAGAACCTATATATGACTATCTACTGCATACCTTAGAAGAAGTTAATAAGACTCTTTGCAGCAACGATGACATATTCGTCTTAGGAGATTTCAACCGTTCTTATATTTCTTTTATCCCTGACGAGGAGGATAACCTTCTTCCTATCAATGTTATAAATCCTATCGATATAAAGCTTATTGACACCTTTTACTCCAATGATTTACATTAAATTATCAGACAACCAAAATTCTTATGGTAATTGGTTAGATCTAATCTTCACTAATTGTTATGAAGAGGCGAACATACTACCTGCTTCCGATGAGGAGAACCTATTCGGTAATTCTATTCACCACTCTGCATGGGTTGTGAAACTCAATTCTTCAATCCCTAAACACCACACAACATACAATAATACTGTTGTTTATGACTTTAAAAACGCAGACCTTGAAAGTATTGGCTATGAATAATCCTTAATTGACTGGGAACATAGGTTATCTGCCAATGATCATGACGAGATAGTATCTTGTTTCTATACCATAATTTTAAATACCATTGACAAATATTGACCCAAGATTATTAAAAGGAATAAATTATCGGAGCCTTGGCTTGACAGAAACATTCGAGAAATAAATTGTATAACCTGGGGGGCAATTCTGGTTCGGTGCAGTGAAAACGTGAATACACTTTACACGTTTACACCTTTGTTTACGATTCTTATACCGTGCAAACCACTGTCAAAAACTTTGCACGTATAAAAATTTTTTACACCGTGAAATTTAGAGTGAAGTCGTGAAAAGTTTACACTTTAGATATGTACCTACTAGATTTGATAAACTGTCACTTGCTAGTATAAAAATTCAATTCAGCCTTTATTCAGCATTAAGTTTACACGAATGCAACGAGAATCGCTTTTTCAGGTTGAGTGCAGTGATAAAGTGAAAAAAGGTGTGTAAAACGTCAAGTGTAAACTTTTTTTCACGTTTTCACTGCACCGAACCAGAATTGACTCCCTGATCAAAAAAAAAATGCTAATGTAACTAAGGAATTGAAACTGGTATACAATAGGTTAGCCTCAGAATTTAATCTTAGGTCACATGAGGCCTATACCGCATACATCAATTCCGGAGATAGCATTATAAAAGACCCCAAACAAATTTTCGATGATTTCGTTAATTTTAAAACGAAAGACATCAGGTTATCCCACAACAATGACAAATGGTAGAATACACTCCTCATGCCCCAAGTAATTTGTAACAAGTTTGCTGATAGGTTCAGCGAAATTTATTGTCCCAACTCTGTTCCAAGGCTTCAGTTCTCATAGATGATCTATCTCTGTCGATTGAAGATATATTGACCGGTTTAAAAAAAGTCATGGACTTGACAATCTGCCCCCTAGGGGAGGAGGAGGTATTGCCATTTTATCATCAAACTCCAAGCTATTTGAAAAACTCATCCACGAAAAGATTTTCCCTTTAATCGACCCACACTTAAATGAACAACAACACGTCTTCAGAAAAGAGCGTTCGACGACTTCAAACTTCATGTTCTTAATCTCCGAACTCCTCTGTAGTATGGAGATGGGCCATCAAATCGATGCTATTTATACTGACTTCAACAAGGCCTTTGATAAGGTAGACCAGCATATTTTACTTGTTAAACTTTTAAGATTTGGAATAACTGGTTCCGCCCTTGAATGGTTAAGATCATATCTCAACAGGAGAACATAGGTTATCAGATTTCAAGGATTGCTTTCAAATGAAAGCCAAGTAACTTCCGGTGTTCCTCAGGGCTGTCATCTTGGCCCTCTTCTGTTCAATATATTCATCTCTGGCCTGCCTTAGAAATTAGAGAAAATCCCACATCTCTTGTACACGGACGATCTTAAAATATACAGTGTTATCAAGTCCCAAACTGACGTATCCTGACGATTCGACTGAATCTCAATGCATTACAAGACTGGTGCACCACTAATAAATTTCATCTTAACACCAACAAATGTCAAGCAATTACCTTATCTCACACAGAGCCGGCGCTTTGTTTTTTTGCGCCCGGTGCAGTATGCCATATTGCGCCCCATCCTCTGATTCTCGCTACAAGGGATCATTTCGTTTATTTTAACAAATCACGAAACCTGCAGTTATATCAATCCCAGTAAGCAGAAGTACCCAATACAGAACCATCGGAATAACGTTTTCCTTTGGGTGAATTGATATGGCGCTTTTTAAAGAATTTTTAAAAGTAGAGCAGTAAACATTTTTCTTTTACTCGGTGGATTTTGCCCCTCAATTTTTACTTCTGATTCATGCAGACGAATGTCTGTTTCTTCACTTTTTGGGTAAAAACTTACAAGGACAGAAATTTTATAAAAATCTAGAAGCTAAAATCTCTGGTAAGTTCCTGCACACGGACAAGTAGAATTTTTCCACTTTTTCTTACATGACAAAGTACATGGACAGAAATTCGTGAATTTCTGGGGCCCGCGCGATTCACATAAGTTTGGACATCGGAATACTCGATTTACCTCAACGGTAGGGGATGCCATTAGACGATATCGGGAGACTAGCTCACACACCCGGAGGCCAGGGTAAGGCAGACATCATTACACTTCCACCCGAAATGACCGGTTTATTGTCAGCAACGTGTTGAGAGATCGCTTTTCCACTGTTACTGAAGCTCGTACGCGTTTGTTTGAGGTCGGAAATGTTAGTGCAAGTGAACGTACGATTACAAGAAAATTGGCAGAAAGAAATTTAAGGGCTTTTCGTCCAACTAGCGCCACACAGCTTCTCCCACAGCACCGTAGAGCTAGACTTGGTTTTGCGCAACATTATTATGATTGGACTATCTAGCAGTGTGTAACAGCATAATGGCGCGATAAAATAGTGGGCGCCACTTATGCGAGGTATTACCCCCTTAGCCATAAGCCCGGAAAAGCATGACCAAGGAGCCAATACCTACATAAGAAAGGAAACAAAATTCCGGAACTCCTACGCCGGCCACACGGAGTTATCTAGCTCGCCGGAGGGGTCGTGGGGTGTGTGGCCGGGCCTTACCGCGGTTGGTTCACCACTTACCTGTGCCTGTGCAACTGCATCTTGAGTTTCCATCCTGCTCCCGAACTGGCTTGAGCCGTATCACTGCAGTCCGTTCCCTTGCCAGCCCATAGTATGGATGACTATCAGCTGACAAGGAAACGCACTACTTGAGAACCCTGAAAGAAACACATTCCGCCCCAACCATCCTGAAAAGTTTTAATGGAAACTTTACCACCCCATTCTGACCAAAGACGTGTACTCAATCAAAAAATTCCATATTTACTTCAACAACACACATTGATAACATAAGTCAGACAATAAAAAATTACATAAATCCGACAAAAAAAAACACAAAAATCAAATGCCTGTTAATCTCATTTAGAATACAACAAAAACGTCGTTTTGGCCAACACGTTGTTTTTTTAACAATATAAATACAATATAAGAAAAATTGTTAATAATTACACGTCTGTAAATAGAATATGGAAATAGGGTAACTACAATTATTTAAAAAATCAATATAAAAAAGTTTAAGAATACTTAATAATCAACCATCGAACAAACAGAAAAAAATTGAAAATAACAATAAAATGTGATATGATACCTCCAAAGTCTGCAGTGGTTACTATACCCAGCTACCGATCCGATTATAAATAAGGTTACTCTGAATGATAGGACTCTCCACCGGTAACTTAGCACGAACACTGGCGCTTCCTTCCGACTGTTCTTTTTATATTTCAACAAATCTTGATAATCGCCGTAAATTAGATTTTCGCCTACGTTCCTAAATTTCCATGATCGCCAGACACAACAGCAATTAGACTTGACTAACTAATTCCAGGTTAATAGACCGGGTGGCACTGACCAAAA
The DNA here is from genome assembly GCA_949987705.1 of Thereva unica. Classification (NCBI taxonomy): domain Eukaryota; kingdom Metazoa; phylum Arthropoda; class Insecta; order Diptera; family Therevidae; genus Thereva; species Thereva unica. Next base: position 121,953,513 of record OX465282.1, on the reverse strand, counting down.
CCTTGTCCTCCAGGGGAACACAGGTCTCAAAATTGTACAGCCACTCCAGAGCCTTGCATAAATTGATGTGAGTTACTATTTAGAGGGGGCCTCCAGCATAGGGACCACGGAACTCCAAAACCAGACAACTATTGCCACAATTCTTCACAACCTCGTTCAGACAGCAACTTCTATCCTTGGCCTTCGTAAAGAAATATGTTTCGGGTCACGTCCCTTCCGAGCTCGGTAATTAGTTTGTTCCCAATATGTGTTTAGGGATTTTAAAATAACGCCACACTTTTAAATCAGAATTACAATCCGTTTGTTTTTAATTCTTTTTCAGACCGGCTATTTATTCGAGAGATTTCCGAACTCAAAGGAAGTTTTCGGACCAAAAGAAAAGAATGTTTTCTCTATCAGCCCACTTTTTCTTCTCTCCCTCAATTGACCAATCTCCCAAAATTTTTCCTTTCCTGACTAACTTTTTTTCCTCACTAATTTTTCCTGACTCATTTTTCCTGACTCATTCAATTATTTTTTTTTTCTCGCATACCTCGTTTAAAATTTTTCCTTTTCCTACAAAGTGATTTACAATAAATTTCCCATTACCTACAAGGTGATTTCAAGATAAATTTCCCAAAAAAAATAATTTTTCCAACCGACCGTTACATACCCTCGGGTCCACAAGGCCGACTCGCGAGGCAGTGAGGAGCCGAAAAAAACGGACGGTTCTGATGTCATAAGATCTGATATTTTTGGCACCAATGTGGGTCTCGACTCACGACCTGAGAATAGGAGTCTCATGCTTTAGCGAGCTAGCCGGGCACATATGAACTACTTGGTAATGTAAAGAGCGGTTGAAAAGTTAACTGTAATTTAGGCCCATGCGTGCAACCGTATTTAATGATGGCCAGTCTGGAAAATCTCCCGGAGAAATGTCTGGAGTGGCGAATAACCGGCGGAAGACAATACCACATTGTCCCCCGACGGATATCAACAAGTCTCCAATCATCCACGTACAAACCCAGTTTGCTTTCGCTCCATCGGGCCAGTCTCCAGCAATACCACATTGCCTTTGACTCCCCCCGGTGGAACGACAGACAAATAGTTCGCCGAGAGACCTTCTCCAGACTGACCGAAGAGTAAAGGGCAATGTGAGGAGTGTTTACCCAAAATTTTGACCGCTGGACAGTCTGTAGATTCTCTCGGAAGAATATCTGGAAGTACCAGGATCCGGCTGAAAGCAATTCCATATTGTCCCCCTCCGGCTCCTATAAACTCACAGACATTCTCGCCAGAACCAGTTTCCTCTCGTACCATGGAGTCAATCTCACGCAATCCCACATTGCAGGTGACTCACCCCAGTAGGACGACAGGCAACTAATTCGCCGAGGTACACCCACAGCCTGACCAAAATTTATAAAAATGAAAAGGAAACCTTGAGGAAATCAACGACGTAGGTCTTTGCCGTGATATACACCTATGCTCTTACCGCCCAAATGGAATATAAGAGTTGTAAAGCAAAAACAGTCAAATCATTTCAATATGAAGGATATGGGAAAAGTTAACACTTACACAGGTATAGCCATAAACCATAATAAAAAGGAAAATAATTTAACGTTAAGTCAGGAAAAGTACATAGAATCTCTTGGGAGTAACTATAACTTAGAAAGGTGTAAATTATATGAAACGCATTAGAACTAAATAACCTAGTCACCCTAACTAATGCCGGATTAATCAAATCAACAAATTAAAAAATTAGTTCTAACACCGTTTCGCGAGATACCTTCGATGAAGTGTCTGACGGTGCTGACTTATATAAGCCACGTATGATTTTGGCCGGACAATCCTCTTTTAGTGCAACACCTACTAGCGTGCAAACGCGACATATGCATTCAATATTTTCTGGAGTTGGCTCCTGGAGTAACTGGGTCATTAGCAACCTAATATTCTGGCCAAGTTCCTTCATACGCAATCCACCCTTCTTGAATTGTCTGTATAATTCAGCAAAAAATAGAGTGATACCTCTCATCCTACGACTGTCCATTGGCCTGTAACGCGAAATTTCATCCAGATGATAAGCTAGCGTTAACCTAAGCAAACTCCTAAAAACACTATTTTCCACCGGGTTCATAGAGTCTACTAGTATATACAGCTTAGCTCCTATACTTCCGAAAGGCTGTTCGCCCATAGAGTGACTGAAAATAATCTCTATCACATTGCTTAACACAAAATGATTATCCTTCACATCTGCAAATACAGTACATGCTCTTGACGCTATTGTATCGAAAGATTCCGGCTTTTCTTTTAGACAATTAACAATATTCCATGCGTATTTCACAGCTTTAATCTCGTCTGCTGTCGGTCCACATCTCACTACCGTGCGAGAAGTTGCGTCATGTTCTGCCATCGGCGCAGTCTGGATGGCGGTCGACGATGAAGGATAGCCCCCAGTCCCAGATAGTGGTAGTCGTGATACTGAGCATCTCCTAACTGGAGTAAAAGCCAGGATGACAGATGACCGTCGAGGTACAAACTCCTTTGCGAGAGGAGATAAAGATGACAAAGAATGTGGCCTTCGTAGCACCTTATGAAGGATGGGCAGGCCATAATAAGTGCGTCCGCCCATGATTACCGAGGATAGTAGCAACCAACACGCAAAGAAAGTTCGAAGACAAAAAAATTTTGGGCGAAAATAGATTTCCAAAAAAAATTATTACCCTACGTACTTACGGCAAACAAATTCAACGCCGATTAGTGTGTAGTGATAAAACAATAAAAGTGTATTAGTGTATATATATGTAGATGAGTGAAAGAAGGTAGCCTTGACCACAACAAAGTTAATCCGGAAGACAAACTCGCGGATATACTCACGAACAGTTTATGCCCAAAATAAATGTATAACAATACGAGAATAGATGCGACTAATCCCAAAAAGGTAGTGATTGAAGTCACTTATAATGTCAAATACAAATTAAATTCGAAGTCCCAACGAACTGAACGCTAGATTATACTGCTACGTTAATATCTACAAGAATATACGTTATGTAATACAAAAACACAAAAGTCTAAAAAAATTCTACCGACCCAATTACCTAATCTTCGTACCCTAATCAAGCGGCAGTGGATACTAGTAGTGTAGTGTAAATGTTGTAAATTAACACAATCAAAAGAAAACATTTTCAGGACAGTTGAGTTCGGAAATACTTCCCCCCAGGACTCTCACGTGTCGATGTCAGTTGATGAAGACTATGAGTCACAGTCCTCACCAAGTGTCAGCCACGTCACCGATACAGCTACAGGTCCGCACCCAAAAGAAGGACAGAAACAAAAATCCAAAATTGCATCGCCACGAAAGGGAAACTTCTTCAAAAATAAAACAAATTTGGAAGTAGTCCGCTGTCCAACCACACCTGAGCTACCTCTCGGAAAATCAATCAGGAGGGAAGAACAGACAGAGAAAAATGGACGCAGGACATAAACAAAAAAGTAGAATTTAAAAAGCTGGATGGACCATCAGGAGGGCAAGGGGCGCAGTGGCAGGCGGTAACACGCCTGATACCAGAGACGGTTAAGCCCTTGTACCAACTTCAACGTCCACCAGGAAAATTAAAAGAAGATCCTGTTCAAGGACCGACGCAGTGGCAGGCGGTATCACGCCTGATACCAGAGTCGCCGACCCTAGAAACAGGACAGGGATGAACCACTACTTCACCTGCACGCATAGCCAAGCGAACACCGCTTGTTAGCAAGCCGTGCAGGTCAGCATGGTTCGAAGCTACTCCAAAAAGAAGAAGTTACCGCAGAAGAGAACGGGTAGGCCTAAAAGCGACAACAAAGAAAAATTCACCTAGAATTTGGACAAGGATGCTGCAAAAAAAATTCGAAAAATAGACAAGGGCTAAGGCCTCGCGGTACTACCTTAGCCCACAGCGAGCGCTTGGTAAATGTGGTGAACCATAAACAAAAAAAATCAAAAGTTGTCCGTGAAGGTACAAGTGGTACTAAACACCAAAAAAAATTAAACTTCAAGGTCCGTGTAGGACTATTAACGGGCTTTAAAAGCCGCGTTGGGCGCCATTTATGTAACAGCATAATGGCGCGATAAAATAGTGGGCGCCACTTATGCGAGGTATTACCCCCTTAGCCATAAGCCCGGAAAAGCATGACCAAGGAGCCAATACCTACATAAGAAAGGAAACAAAATTCCGGAACTCCTACGCCGGCCACACGGAGTTATCTAGCTCGCCGGAGGGGTCGTGGGGTGTGTGGCCGGGCCTTACCGCGGTTGGTTCACCACTTACCTGTGCCTGTGCAACTGCATCTTGAGTTTCCATCCTGCTCCCGAACTGGCTTGAGCCGTATCACTGCAGTCCGTTCCCTTGCCAGCCCATAGTATGGATGACTATCAGCTGACAAGGAAACGCACTACTTGAGAACCCTGAAAGAAACACATTCCGCCCCAACCATCCTGAAAAGTTTTAATGGAAACTTTACCACCCCATTCTGACCAAAGACGTGTACTCAATCAAAAAATTCCATATTTACTTCAACAACACACATTGATAACATAAGTCAGACAATAAAAAATTACATAAATCCGACAAAAAAAAACACAAAAATCAAATGCCTGTTAATCTCATTTAGAATACAACAAAAACGTCGTTTTGGCCAACACGTTGTTTTTTTAACAATATAAATACAATATAAGAAAAATTGTTAATAATTACACGTCTGTAAATAGAATATGGAAATAGGGTAACTACAATTACTTAAAAAAATCAATATAAAAAAGTTTAAGAATACTTAATAATCAACCATCGAACAAACAGAAAAAAATTGAAAATAACAATAAAATGTGATATGATACCTCCAAAGTCTGCAGTGGTTACTATACCCAGCTACCGATCCGATTATAAATAAGGTTACTCTGAATGATAGCACTCTCCACCGGTAACTTAGCACGAACACTAGCGCTTCCTTCCGACTGTTCTTTTTATATTTCAACAAATCTTGATAATCGCCGTAAATTAGATTTTCGCCTACGTTCCTAAATTTCCATGATCGCCAGACACAACAGCAATTAGACTTGACTAACTAATTCCAGGTTAATAGACCGGGTGGCACTGACCAAAACCTTGTCCTCCAGGGGAACACAGGTCTCAAAATTGTACAGCCACTCCAGAGCCTTGCATAAATTGATGTGAGTTACTATTTAGAGGGGGCCTCCAGCATAGGGACCACGGAACTCCAAAACCAGACAACTATTGCCACAATTCTTCACAACCTCGTTCAGACAGCAACTTCTATCCTTGGCCTTCGTAAAGAAATATGTTTCGGGTCACGTCCCTTCCGAGCTCGGTAATTAGTTTGTTCCCAATATGTGTTTAGGGATTTTAAAATAACGCCACACTTTTAAATCAGAATTACAATCCGTTTGTTTTTAATTCTTTTTCAGACCGGCTATTTATTCGAGAGATTTCCGAACTCAAAGGAAGTTTTCGGACCAAAAGAAAAGAATGTTTTCTCTATCAGCCCACTTTTTCTTCTCTCCCTCAATTGACCAATCTCCCAAAATTTTTCCTTTCCTGACTAACTTTTTTTCCTCACTAATTTTTCCTGACTCATTTTTCCTGACTCATTCAATTATTTTTTTTTTCTCGCATACCTCGTTTAAAATTTTTCCTTTTCCTACAAAGTGATTTACAATAAATTTCCCATTACCTACAAGGTGATTTCAAGATAAATTTCCCAAAAAAAATAATTTTTCCAACCGACCGTTACAAGTGGAAGGACGTACTGTTTTCAGATGGGAGCAGAATACCCTTAATAAGTCCTGATGGGCGTCAGCGCGTCTACAGACGTAAAAATTAGATCTTTGCTCTCTGAGTTGTAACCGAAACAGTATGTTATCAAGGTGGATCAATCATGATTTGGGGAGGTATCTCTTATGAGGCCGGTACCGATCTTGTCATTTGCTCCATTTATTGGAGAAAATTTTCGGCTAATGCATAATAATACACGTTACAACGTCGCTAGATCTGTCACACACTACCTTAATGAGGTCGATATTCAAACACATTCGAACACGTTTGGAACAACCTTAAAATACGGGTTCGGGAAAAAGTACCAGCACTTATTATTCTAGGATAGCTCAAGACCGCTGACCGATATTTGAAGTCAATGACAAAAAAAATCCGTTTTCTTTTAATAAGCAGTCAACAAAAGGCTCGAAAAAATCGATTACCTGGAATAAAATGTTATTTTTTAGCCCATACTATCAATCAAGATTACATAAAATTTGACGGTTTCCGGACAAACTACAAGAATTTTTTAGAAATCTTAATTTCTAAAATTGCGCTCCTGACCTGTTGCGCCCGGTGCGACTGCACCATTCACACCTATTAAAGCGCCGCCCCTGCTCTCACGTAACACACAGCAGTATTATTATTGTCTCAACGATACGGTGTTGAATAAAGTCGATCAAATTGTCGATCTAGGTGTCGTCCTAGACAAAAAACTTAATTTCAATTTGCACTAGGATAATATTACTGCCAGAGCCAACAAACGGCTTTATAAAGAGAAGAGTTAAAGAATACGACAATATATGGGTCACAAAAGCTCTCTTCTGTTCTCTAGTCCGCCCTATCCTGGAATATGCATGTCCTATCTAGGATCCCATATTTCTCATAAGTAGCAACAGGATAGAACCAATTCAGAAGAAATTTATCCTCTCTGCTCTGAGAAGTCTACACGACCCGCGTGACTTTCTAAGCCTACCACCCTACACGGACAGGCTCAAAGTGTTGGACAAGCTCAAAGTGTCTTGCCGCTCTCTGTAGGAGAAGATTTCTTATCGCGTCTTTTATCTTAGAAGTCCTTAACGGCAAAGTTCAGTTTTTGTCGGATATGATCAAGTTCAATGAAGACATCCGTCTTACAAGACATACGAAACTGCTCAAGGAATACCCACATCGGACCGAGTGTGCAAGGGTCGAGCCCGTCAACAGATGCTGCGTGGTCTTTAACAATTATAGATCATGTTCCTCCCTTTCAATAAATAAAGCATCCTATAAAAATAGACTTAAATCCTTCCTGACATCCTACATACTAACACTCTTTAGAATTAATTAATTTATATAATGCCAGTACTTTTCCTCTATAAGTACACCAATGTTTTATTCTCTGTTGTATTTAGTTTAAACATGCCTTGTTTGGCGATTAAATAAATAAACAACAATTTTAGGTAAGTTCAACATTTGGCGAGGCAACAACGGCTGATTTCAATGATGATACAGAATGTTTAATTAGAAATGAATCAAAAACATTACGGTATGTTAAAGCTGATTGTTAACATATTTAAGAATAAGTAACTAAATTTCACAGGATGTGGGAACATTTAAAAAGGCGATCCAGTTATCAAGCATTACCATTAGTAGAAACAAAAAAGCCAACTGATTTATTTAAGGATTTACATCATCCAATTTTTCAAAATATAAGAGTAGTTCATACTGAAAATAATCGTGGTGCAAATATTATACAAACGATTGTAACATTTACAAAAATTATAACACCGCATGCTATGAACCAGTGTCTTAAATTTATATATACGGGCACAATCGAAAGAGAATTTCACAATTTGCAGGTAATTACATTTTTTCGATTATCAATTTTATTTTTTAAATTATAACTATGATAATTCGTTCAGACTGCGCCTATTGGTTTACTTTTGGTAAATATAATTTTATAATGAAATTTTTTGCATTTAAATTATATTTATTGATTTTCTTTAAAGGAAATTAAACAAGCTGCTGATTTTTTAGAACTGCCGCAATTAAATTTACTTCTTTCTAAACCACAAAGTAATTTAACTTCTAGTTCAGAGGATAATCAACAGAACTACTCCTCGGTATGTATTTGAATTATTATATTTTTAATTATTTTTTAACATAACCGTTCAGTGAAATACTTGAAGGTGAAATATTGTTCTCACTTTGTAATTTTCCTTAAGTAAAAGTTTGCATTTGCGGTGATATATAATAGCTATGAATATTTATTCATTATATAAGACATACTTAAGCAATTAGTTAGAAAGAAATCATAAGTTTGACGTGTTATACATATATCAAAAATTCCACTCGATTATTTTATATTATGGCTCATTTATTCTAGGAATGAATTAAGATTGGATTGAAAAATTTTAAAAGTGTCTTTCCGAACAACTTGCCTTCCTATTTCTTAAAGCACTGCTCAAACCAGGTCGTATTCCCCCTTTATCTTATTTTTAATAAATCACTATGGTTAGGAATATTCCCAACATATGTATGGAAGAAGTCCTATCTTACGCCGATACATAAGTCAGGTAGTAAGTACCTAGTGGAGAACTACAGAACCATTGTTATTCTATCCACAAACCCAAACTTTTTGAAAAACTGCTCTTAGACAAGATAGCTCCTCTAGCACCCAATCCTTAACGGTCGCCAGAGAAGTTTGCGTGGGAAGCGGTTATCATCCATTCGACAAACATGTCCACCGTAGTCGACGTATCTTTGTCTAATTGTCTCGTTTCGAAGGCGATGGCAGAGTGAGACACCGAGAATCTGCCTGAAGCATCGCATTTGCAAGACCTCGAGCTTCTTGACGTTTTGTTTGAGCAGTGTCCACGTTCCTGATCCATAAAGACGAATCGGAAAGATCAACGTTTAGTAAAGGCGTACTTTAGTTTTGATGGTAATATTTATTCGTTTCCATATCCACCACTTGAGAGAGGCGAATGTGGCTGTAGCCTTGCCGATGCGGCTGTGAACGTCGGCCGTCGATGCCACTTTCTTTTCCTCAACCAATGATCCCAAATATTTGAACATAGTAACCTGTTCGATTTGGGTTCCATCCGTCCGTTGTGAGCACTTTGTTCTTTCCCCCATTGATTTTTAACCCATATGACTGGGCGATGCGGGGAAAGTCATATAAGATGTCCGTTTCTTCGGCATCCGGCGAACACCACACGCATAATCACGTTGATCACAACATTGAAGAGAAGTAGCGATGCGCCGTCTCCCTGTTTGAATCGAGAACTCCTTGGATAAGTGACTTCAAATTCGAACGCTGCTGGTTGAGCCATCGTACGACGTTTTAAGAAGTTGGATGATTTTCAAAGGCACGTGTTCGGTTTCCAAGGCTCTCCACAAGCTGTTCCAATCGACGCAATCGCAAGCGGAAATCAATGAAAACGACGACAGTCGTTCTTCCATTAGCCGACGGAGAGTGAATATTTGATCAATGAATCCTCGATGTGTTTCTTTCCGGCTCATTTGCTCTCGACGTTTCTGTAGCCTCGATTGTAAGATTTTCGTAAATATTTCGCCGACGATCGAAAAGAGGCGAGTACTGCGATAGTTCTTACATTCCCGACTGTCGTCTTTTTTCAAAATTGAAACATCGATCGCTTTCTTCCACGTCGACGGGACACGAACCGAATGCCATATGTGTGTTATGAGAACATGGAGTCGTTGTGATAAGACAACACCGGCTTTGATCATCTCGGCGGTAACTTGGTCTATTTCCAGCGTTTTCCATTTTCAGCGATTTTATTGCCGTCTACACCTCGATGCTGGACCTTGTGGGGGATCGTGGGTGTACAACTGGCGGAAGTACTCGTGCCTCGACGTCCCTTTTTCCATGTCGGCCGCAACATTATTCCATGACGCTTCCCGTTCCGATTTCATTTTCTGTCGAACTTCTTTGTTCAATCGTCGAACGACCATTCGTTTCCGCTGATCGACGAGGTCCAGACAGCTGTCCGAGATCCATGGCTGCGTCCATTTACGGTTAGGTGGACACGACTCCATTGCACTCCCCATAATAGACTCTGACAATTGCCTTTCTGCTCTACATCGATATCGTCCGGTATTGCGAGCACCGCGAATTTGTTGGATAATGCCATTTGAAACTCTCGCCCGATGACCGGATCCCGTAGGCACGCCCAATTCTTCTTGCCTGGTGGTCGCTCCGTTTTCTTCGCTCTTTGCAATCGCATTTCCAATTTCGCTCTAACAAGATAATGGTCCGATCCGCAATCACGTCTTTGAGCGTTGATCGGAATTTTGCGTTTATCAAAACGTAGTCTAACTTCGTCGAGTCGTTGCCGGATGGATTTCGCCAGGTGAGTTGGTGTTTGAGTGCGAATGAAAGCAGGCGTGAGCCATTTTCGTTAATTACTCCGTGTCCGAACTTGCCCATGTGCATTGAAGTCCCGCGCGTCTGTTGAAGCTGATCGTAAAATTCGTCCTTGTTCGCGTCCGGGTTGGTCTCGGTGGCGCATAAACTGACACGATATGTGTCTTGATCGTTCCACTGATGGTTATAACCGCCAAACGCTCGGATATCGGTTGGAATACGATAACGTTGCTGGTAGCCCATCGTTCGACTATAAACCCGACGCCGGTCTGCTTCTGACGGTCGCCATATTGTTTTTTTTAAGTTAACCTAGCCTATGTTACTCGGACTCATTATACAATTCAAACGGTACCCCAACCATCTAAATCCGTTCAGGCCTTTAGAAGTTATGGTGGGGCAAAGAAACGTACATACATACACACATGAACACATTACACTTCTTTTTTTTTGGCAGTAGCGTAATAAATAATAATCAATTACATTTTTACAGTCCATAAAAGAAAATTTGGAAAAATATTGCATTAGCAATGGCTACTTTAGTGATGTTACATTTGAACTTGACGATGGGCACATGAAGGCGCATAGAGCTATTTTAGTTGCCAGATGTGATGTTATGCGTGCAATGCTGACGGGTGATTTTCGAGAAGCACATTCAAATATCGTAAGTTTTATACTAAAAACAAAATAGAATAATTATATAATTTTTAATATTTCAGATTGTATTTCCAGGCGTTACAATATATACATTCCACAAACTTCTTTGTTATTTATATACAGATGAGATACCACAAATATCGGCTGATAAATGTCTGAACTTATTAGAGTTAGCCAATAGATTATGTTTACCTAGATTATTGAATCTTGTAGAATGTCGAATAATAGAAGATTTAACAAGAATATCTCAAAATGAAACCAATGAAACAGTTGATCATTGTTTAAAGCTGTTAGAACCAGTGAAAGTATGTATATTATCTCAATTTATATAACAAAAATTGTTATTTATAAAAAATGATTGTTTCAATAGTTACACAACGCACATCAATTGGCAGAATGGTGTATGTCATATCTTTGCGTTAATTATAACATAATTTGCAAATATTCACTTAAGGGCCTGAAGGCCTTACATCAAGAAAATCAAGAATATTTAAGGGAGCATCGATGGCCGCCTGTGTGGTATTTAAAAGATTATGACTATTATCAGCGATGCATTAATGAAATGAATAAGGAATTGAGAGAACAACGTGGAGAATCTCCAAGTGATGATGAGGGCTGCCTTTGTTTTTCAGGTGGTGAGTAGCCTATTGTTTTTTATTAGTTATTCAAGTATTACGGCATGACGTATTATTTTTTTTGTAACATCATATCATACATAATTTTTTCTATTATTTTTCATCTCAAACAATTAAATATTATTATTTTGCCTGAATTTTTTCGCGCACGATACTTTCTTGCTATGTTCTTAGATCTTATATATTGCATTTAGTAACGCTCTACAAAATTTCAAATACAATTTTTGTTTTTGTTACAATCCATCATTAAGTGGTCTTTATATAAAAACCTATTTTAAACGTCCTTCTTGGTATTTTTTTTATAAAGATTTTTTCTTTTCTCATTAATTTTTTTGAATAGCATAACAATAAAAAAAATCATATTTTGAAGTGTTAAAATCATTGATAGCAATAAGCCTTATAATCGTCCTTATTATTTAAGAAGAGTTACAATAGGACATAACATTTGGAAAAAGGTACGAGTTTAAAAAAATCCCATTTTCAGTTCAGCACAACTACATATATAATGTCAGATATTCAAATTTATAAATAAAAATAGAAAAATATAATAAATTTCGTCAATTTATTAGATTCGGCGTGTTTTTCTTTGTTATTTTATTTATAATATGCCATGAAATTTTGGATAATGGGGACATCCTATAACATACCAATTAATTAGGTTTAGCGACTTTAAAGTTATTACCCTGGGAAAAATCAAGATATTTTAAAGACAATCTAAATATATATTTTTTATTAATTAATGATCGTCCTGTTATTTGGTCAAAAATTTATTAAACCTTACAGTTTACTTTGTTTGATGATTTGCCTCTTCTTTCCGCTAATATTTTTCTACGCCCATAGTCGACGCAGACGACGCAAACAACTATAAATTTACCTTGCACGGGAGAGGCTTTTTCCCCGTAATGTGCCATTAATCTACACATGCCCCGGCCATTCTCGCTCTAAGTAAATCTCAGGTCACCTATATCGATTTCAGGTGGCTGGGTATTCCTTTCCTTGGCACAACTTCTCTGACCATAGGGGAGTCGCCATATACAATAGGAAGGACGTGGCTTTACAGAAAGAGTACAATAGTATATTTCCAGACTTTAATTATTCCTGGATTAAAATCATTCTCCGCAGTCACGTTATATTCTTCTTTTTCCTAATATTAGTAATGAAGCCTAAACGTTAGCCATCGATGCTATTTCCGAGATAATCTCCAAATTTTTATTTTCCCGCCCGGAGTGTGAAATCGTTGTTGTAGGTGATTTCAACGTATACATAATATACATAGGCTAAAATACTCAAAAGGCACCAGTGTTTCTGGCAAAGACAAAACTCTGTGATAATGCAGATGGTGATGATGCAGATATTAATAATTTGCACCAAATTGTCAGTCGGGAAACGCGTTTCCGAGACGTTGAAGGCCACAGAGCCCATCTCTTTGCCCTGTTTCTTACATCTCATCTCTAGAGAAGCGTCGAAGTTGGCTCACCTCTCGGTAATTCGGACCACTGCCTAGTAAGCGTTAATTTCCCATACTCATCCTGTACCCCTACCAACACAGTTCCCCCAAAAAGCTGTGTGGCACTATGGGAAAGCCAACTAGTTGGGGCTTTTTCGCTTTTTTCAACCCACTGACTGATGGCAGTGCGAGCTATGCCGCTCTAGGTATAACTAAAATTATACGGGCTGGAATGCGCTTGTACATTCTTCATTCTACCAAATCTACAAAGGCTAGGCCGAATGGGGAAGCATGGAACCAATTGAAGCTAAAGAAACCGCCTATAGAGCGTACAGACACTCCCCAAATGAGTCCCTTCGTCGTGAATATATCAAGTTAAGAAATTCCTGTAATTCCACTATCAGAAAGGTTAAACCTTCATTTGACAACAAATTGAGAAACAAGATTCTAAGGAAAAACTTCTGGTCCTTGGTAACTTCCATCAAGAAGAATTTAACCTATTCCTCAACCCCCCTCATTAATGGGAAGGAGGTGATAACAGAAAGCAAATCCAAGGCCGATTTACCGGTCCTCGATCGCAACGCCTATTCAATGGACGGAGTTTTCTTCAGGACACGGGTGGTGTATAAATGTCTCAAAGATCTTGACGTCAATAAATCCATTGGCCCTGATAATATTCCCTCTCAAACTGATACTCAAAAAATGTGCCTCACCTTTGGCTAAACCTCTGCGCAAACTTTTTGCCTTATCAAACTTCTCCGGAGTTTATCCCAACTTTTGGAAACTAGCTCATGTTCAGCCCATTCCTAAAAAAGGTGAAGCCAGCGACTCTTTAAACTACCGCCCAATAGCAATTACTTCTGTTCTCTCCAAAATCATGGTGACAATGATTAATAGAAAGCTGATAAGTATTTAGAATCTAATCAAACTATGTATACTACAGGCAGGCAGTACGGCCTTAGACCAAAAAGGTCTACTGGCGACCTTTTTGCATATTTGGCCGAGCATCTACACCGAAGCATCCATAGCTCTGGTGGGTCTGCTCTGGTTGGTCTAGATATGTGCAAGGCTTTTGACAGAGAATGGCATCTCGCTCTGCTATCTAAACTCCCAGCTATTCGGGGGGTTCCACAATTCGAGTGGATTAAATCGAATCGGAATTCAATCTCACTCGAATTAAATTAATTGATCGAAATGTGGAACATCTAATTTCGATTTCGAATGTTCATTCGATAGAAATCGAATTGTGGAACACCGCCGATTGGTATCGACTCAGTTCTTACGAACCAGGTTGAGAGTTTTCTTTCTGGCCGTTCAATCAAGGTAGTATTGGATGGCGTCGAATCCAATGCACACACCATCTTGCCCGGCGTTCGCCAGGGGTCAATTCCCTCACCTACTCTCTTTCTAATATTCATTAATGATCTGCTCTCAATCCCCTCCAACCCACTCCACAGTTTCGCCGATGATTCTGCCCAACTCTTACGCTATTCCCTATTCTCAACTGAAATCGGTTCATGTAATGCGGTCCTCCCATTTTGCATGTTCAACTACTTCCAGCGCTTGCACTATATGAGCTGAGCAAACTATTTCCAATATATTTATTTTCTCGGTTGCTGGGTGTATTTTTATGGTTGACATGAATCAAGTTAATATAATAGTAGAAAAGGAATCTCGTAAGAAATTAGGTCTGCGTGCATTAGGTCCCCTTGCATTGCTGCTATCAAATGCGGCTTACTGTATTCAACTATGTAATAAAAATTAAAAAAAAATGTTTGCAGCCTATGCAAAATAACTGAAGCTGGTAATTGATTACGTAACTATATAAGTAATGGGTTTTGTCGCATTCAAGCAACTACGAAAGATTATTCAGAAAATAAGTTTGAGTGAAACTTTTGATCAGTTCACAAGTTTTTAGTTTTGCTAAAATCGGGAATAGTAGATTTATGATTTGAAATGTTCTAATGCAGCTTTGTGCCTATGTACGCATAAAAAAGTTTAAATGGTAATAACTTTTGTCTTTTGAATTAAAAACTATTTTTTTAAGTGATTTTTCAATTAATTATTAATAATTTGAAAGGTATTTCCGGCAATAATTATAATAACACATTGCAAGGGAGGTATTATTTGCGAACGACAGCGAGTAATTTAAAAAATACGCCAAAAAATTATTTAGTGAAATCGTTTTAATTTAAAATTAGCTGAGTCTTTTCAATCAATCCTTCCTCGATGGCTCTTCAGACAAATACAATCCTTGACCTCCTTCAGCTTCTTCCTCCAGACGTCTCTCTGCTTCGCAGTTTGCTGTGTTGAAAAGTTTTATTCCATTAGCCTTAACATTGTCTTCTCACCTTGACCGTGATTTCCCGACTGGTCTTTTTCCAATAAGTAGTATGAAGCAAAGCATCCTTGAGTCATCCATTCTTTGAACATAATTGGTTCAAAGTAAAAGTAATAGCAGCGAGCAATAATAATTGATAGTTTATAGCTTACCCAGGACCCAGCAGCACTATTAATCTTGATTATGACGTCAGAATGTCGTAGACTGCATTTTATTTCCATATCTTTTGTGTGGGTCTACGTCATTTTGACGTCATAATCAAAATAACGTGCTCTCCATGCATTGTCTTGATTGCTTGGGACGTAAGTCCTTCGAGATACTTCTCAAATATCTATAAATAAATATCTGTAGATTTTTGGTAGAGTATCCTTCACATTCACACGTAATTACTGTGATCGTTTTGTGGTTTATTTTGGTTTTTTTCTGGATATCTTTGAACTTCAATTCTGGCAGCAGTGACAAATATACTTTATTTGTAGTGTTGATTCTTCTTTGTACGTCTATCGTTCCATCGCCGTCTTCGCTGACTGTGGATACCGGGTAGTTAAATTGGTTTACCAATCTTGCTCTATCCATCCAATTTCGCTACATCCCAAATCGGGCCTTGGCCTAGGGCATTTTTCCAAGTTTGACGGCCCCTTGCAGCATGTCTCCAATTCTGGATGTTGAGCATTGCCTCAGCGTCAGCCGTCATAGAGTCTATCCATCTCCTCCTGGAGATCCTATCCATCTCCTCCTCCTTCTCCTGGGTCTACCTACTGGCCTATTTCCGGCAATTTCTGATGCCTTAAGCCGTTTTAGAATACGATTGTCCTCCATCCTGATTACATGGGCGGCTAGTCTTAGTCTGTTAATTTTTCCTAACGCTGAGAGTTCTGGATAGTCAGCGATTGGTTGTTGTATCTCCTTCGCCATATTTCATCCTCTCTGGTTGAGTCTTTTATGCATCTGAGAACTTTTCTCTCAAACCTGTTGGCTCGTTCTTCTATGTCCTGGGTCATAGTCCAAGTCTCGCTACCATAACACAGTACTGGTCGTATTACTGTTTTGTAGAGTGAGTGATTTTCTTTTTCCTGTCCTGTAAAGCTAGATTCAAATATCGGCTTTCGACTCAAGTAAAAAGAAATAATAAACAAAAGAAATTTGACGTTGATTGCCTCCAAGAACAGACTGTACTGGAGGGACATCACGCAACTCGAGCAGAAAGGATAGGCATCTGTCGATGAAGACGTGTGATGAATTGGGTGACTTTCCATGTTTCGCAATCGTACAAAAGAACTGCCTGAGCTCAACAGCCGCAATTTGGTGTTAGTTGAGATCTCCGTTGATCTCCACATGCGGAACAGAAATGCACATGCGCTTCGTGCTTTATTTATTATGGAAATGACGTTTTCTTATGCCCCGCCATTTTCGGTAATAATGCTACCGAGGTAGCAGAATTTATCTATCAGTTCCACATCACAGTTATTCAGCGCTGTCCGCTCAATAGTGTTTGCATTTATTCGCATTTCTTTAGTTTTAGTCGGATTAATCCTGCAGGACTACTTTCTGTTGCCAAATTGTTTAACATGTTTTTGACGTCCTGGGCCAGCAGTCAGACATCATCCACTGTGGGCCAGCAAACAGATATCATCCACGTAGTCCAGATCCTTAAGGCGGTCTAGCAAACCCCATTGTATGCCGCCTATTCTACTATCTACTATAAGAAATAGTAATGGCGAAAGTAGGCATCCTTGTCGTACTCCTGAACTCAGCTCACCTCAAAGCTTTTGGATAATTTTCCATTATGGAGAACTCTGCATTTGGAATTGTTGTACATATAGGGTTTTTATCAATTCTATTATTTTATCAGGCAGTCCATGTTGCCGTAGTGACTGCTCCAATATTATTCTCAAGGTGTTAATATGATCTATACATGAGCGGCCCTTCCTGAAGCCGGCCTGCTGCCTTCTTAGCTGATTTCTTGTATCGTGAGTAATTTTATTTTATACATATCTGCTCACTTTGTCTAGTAGCTAACTGCTGCACTTCTGTATAAACTTTGCGTGTTCCTTCTTCTTCTTCTTTATACTCCTTTAATCCCTCATGGGACATAGGGCGGAAACAGTTGCCCTCCAGCGGACTCTGTTTTGCGCGACAGCTCTTAGCTCCGACCAGGATCTCCCAGTTGTTGCGGCTTCTTCTAGTAGGGTTCTCCTCCACGTTGTTCTAGGTCTTCCGACTCGACGGGAACCTTGCGGATTCCAGTCAAGGGCCTGTTTGGCTAGATTTTCGTTTTCGCGTCGCAAGGTGTGGCCAACCCAATTCCATTTCCTTCGCCTGATTTGATCGTCTATCCTTTCTTGGCCGGCACGGCGCCATAGTTCTTCGTTTGAAATTCTATCTTGCCAGCGGATTTTTAGGATACGACGAAGGCATCTGTTGATGAAGACTTGTAGGCGCCCTGTGATGAATTGGGTGACTTTCCATGTTTCGCAACCATACAAAAGAACTGCCTTAACGTTGGAGTTGAACAGCCGCAATTTGGTGTTAGTGGAAATCACCGTTGATCTCCATATGTGGGACAGGCATGCATAAGCGCCTCGTGCTTTATTTATTCTGGAACTGACGTCTTCTTCTGCCCCGCCATTTTCGGTAATAATGCCACCGAGGTAGCAGAATTTATTTACCAGTTCCACGTCACGGTTATTCAGCGCTGTTCGTTCGTTGGTGTTTGCATTTATCCGCATTTCTTTAGTTTTAGTCGGATTTAGCCTTAAGCCTGCTGGACTACTTTCTGTTGCTAAATTGTTTAACATGTTTTTGAGGTCCTGGTGTCTGTGGGCCAGCAAACAGATATCATCGGCGTAGTCGAGATCCTTAAGGCGGTCTAACAAACCCCATTGTATGCCGCCTGTTCTACTATCTAGAGCGCCGACAAGGATGTCATTTATTACTATAAGAAATAGTAAAGGCGAGAGTAGGCATCCTTGTCGTACTCCTGAGCTCACCTCGAAGCTGTCGGATAATTTTCCATTATGGAGAACTCTGCGTGTTCCATGCTCCGAAAATTATTTCCTGGTGGTTTTGCCGTAGGCGTTACCGATCTGTCCGTTTTGAGGATTTGCTTCTAGTTCTTAACTGCGCTTTTACAGGTTCCAGTGGTTATCCCAACGGAAACCAGGTACGTCCGTCGTCGGTTGGTTATCCAGAAGGCCCCAGCCCTCTCCCTACGAATGTGTTATTATACTCGAATTATATTATTTGAAATTGTTTTACCTAAAAATATCTTTAATCGTTTAAAAATAACTTGAAAGCGAATTAACTTACATATAAAACCAGTTTTGATCTCTTCAGTTTTTTCACTCAAAATAAACCTCTGAATTATCTTTCCAATTATTGATGCTTTAATGCGTAAACCCATTATGACAAAAAAACCAAAGTGTTTCCAAATTTTCCATTTGGTAGATACACTCATTTAACTAAAAAGCACCATTTTGCCTGTAGAATTGCACTTAGCTTTTTTAATAATGACAATTTGGAAAGTATTTTCTTGGATACTAGGTAAATCTCGACGTGTCGATCCATCCCGGAACAATGAGCTTGGCACCGACCATCCCAATAGCGATGCTCAGATGTTTAATAGCAATGCGACTTCCATTAATCACATTGACTTAGAGCAAGAAGTCGACTTGAATCTCTGACATTCAGCTAGCGGGCCATGGAAGTAAGAGATTATTTGTGAATTAATTGTAATTAATAATAATAATAATAAATTTCATTCTAGATCACTACGTTTTATTGTGATTCTGCCCGTTCTTATATGTTTCATCTGTACAATCTTAAGTATTTTAATTTTATTCCAAATATACACATAACAAATCATTTTTGGAAGAAATTATTCAGATACCAACTTATATTTGAAATTAAAATTTATTATATAATGACATTAATATTGTATAATTGTACTACTCTTGTTATAATGATTAGATAACTAGATTTCTTTTCATAAGACTATATTGTAACAAAGTTTACATTTTTATATCTGTTCTATTTTGAATTTGATATAAAATCAAAACGCAGTGAACAACAAAGTATTGCACAATGCAAAAGAAATTAGGAATTACTTTATTAAAACAAAAAAAAACTTAATTGATAGAATTTTATATTTTACCTATATATTTACCCTACTGTGCATTATAACAACAACAACAAAATGTTTGGATTTACAAGAAAATGTTTAACAATCTAGATGGTTTCTTCATCTTCAAAAAAAGGGAGTAAGACCTAAGTTTAAATTAAAAGAAAACGCGTTTAATTTTTAGCAATATCAAAATAACAATTTTCAATTAAAATAAAAAATTTTTAATCATTCCGCTAAAAATTGCTTCAGCAATACTCGCCATATTATTACTGTCACTTATATATAAGTAATATGCATTTTAAAAAATTTCGAATATTTTTTGCATTTAATGGTAATCGTGAATCAATGTAAATATTAAAAAAATATATATATAGAATATTAGAATTCATACTAATTAGCTATTTCATAATTTTAGCTAGACTAAATATTGAAAAGTAAAGCAATATAGTCGGAATATATGAAACATGTAAGCTGAAATATATTTTTAAGCTTATGCTAGATGGAAAAATATGCAATAAAGAAAAATGGAAAAAAAAATATCGAAGTACTAAATTTTATAAAATTAACATTTATTTTGATTGCTTACAAATAGCTATTAAAGTTATTGCCGCTGGTGCAAGTTACACTATCCATCATTTCGTTTATTACCCCCCATACACAAAACGGGTTTTTAGGGAAGTTAGACTGATGCAAATATAGCATCGCACTAGGGATCTGCGAAAACTATGTGAAGAAATTCCACTTCTCATTCACGTTTATTGTACAACTACAAAGGCAGCACAATCGTAACACGAAAAAGAAGCAGAAATGAATGCTTAGTGTAATACCCGCATCATACACAAACCGGTGTGATGTGAGTATAGAGTATGGATAGTGTAACTTGCACCGGTAGTATTCATTCTGTTCAAGAATTTTTGTCAGGAAAAGACAAGGGAAGATATCACTGGGCTGGACACCTCGAGTGCATGCCAGAAGAAAGAGCGGCAAAAAAGGTCTTCACTGGCATCATCGAAGGAGAGGAACACTCGTAGGCAGGCCGATAATAAGGTGAACGAATGCGATTGTGGAAGATGCGGAAACACTTCTCCACATATCGAACTAGAGAATGTCAGCCAGAAATCGAGATGACTGAAAGAAAACATTAAAGGAGGCCAAGACTCAAATCGAGAGCTGTAGCGCCATTGGAAGAAAACGAAGAAAATTCCAGATTGAAATAAAGAAGAATTTCAACATGCAAAAAATAGATCTGGGTGCGTTTGTGTATTGCTTATTATTTCAAGTTTATAAATCCTAGGCTGAATAGTTTAAAAACAGAATATAGACGCAATTAAAGGTAAAGAATCGGTCTATAGAATATGCAAATTTCTCTTAACGAAAATTTCCGTATGTTCATCGAAAGCAAAATCTGGGGCCAGTTCGTGTATGTCGACAACGAAAATTTTTTTTCGTCTCGGGTTCGCGTAAGTCGAAAAAATTGAAAATTTTCGCCTGAAGCCGACGAAAGGCACTCGAAAGGTCTTGGGTTATCGAGTTTTTGCATTAGGACACGAACAATTTTCTTTCGACTTACGCGAACGCTAAAATTTTCGTCGCCAAAATTTTTCGACTTCAATTTTTTTTCGTTCGACTATCGTCGTTCGCCATACACGAACCCGCCCCAGACCTGATAAGAAAAATGATAAAAAATAATACTCAGGTTTTTGGCTCATTCAACGATTGGGAAAGGAATAAATAAAAGAGACAGGAAACCATCCAGGGAGAGCGAGCAACGACTAAGGAAAAGTTCTTGCGATTTAATTGGATTTAGTTCAAGAAAATTACTAGTACTCCACTCATTAATTTGAGACAGCGTGCTATTGAGTTCAGAGACACAAAACTCAATCTGATTAGGAGGACACGAGATATATAGCTGGAGGTCATCAGCATAGAGATGAGAAGAGCAGTGACGGATAACGGATAGAAGATCATTAATATAGAGGAAGAATTGCTGTTACTATTCCCAGCGCCGTAACTAGGCATGTGCAGGCGGTGCGGCGCACCAGGGCCCCTGGCCCTGAGGGGCCCCTGAAGATTTTTTTTGTTAAATTCGTTTTAAAGTATGAGCTAGAAAAGATCTTCGATAACGTTTTTATAACATTGTATAAAATTGGATCTACTTTTTTATGGAAAGGGCCCCTGGGAAACTTTTTTTTCTAGAACGCTCTTATTAGTATCTAATAGAAAATGTTTTCGGGAAACCCTTTTTTTTAATGAACGCTGCTTTGTTAGAGGTCGCGCCAAAAGAGTTGATGCCGGAGCGCGCAGCTGGGGAAATTAAAGTTGCACACAAATAAAAATTGCGCACATATCGATAAGAAATGCGCTTATGTATTTTCAAATTTCCCCTTCGAAATTTGTCGCGGCTAGGCTAAGGGACGGGAACGGCATGCGGGGATTCTACTGCGCATGGAAAACGCGACTTTCTCGGCATCAACTCTTTTGGCGCGACCTCTAGAGAGCTTATGATTTTATTATTTACATGCATTAAGTAGCGATTTCATGGGATGAGCGTCAGGCATTGGGCGTAAAGTTTTTTACAATGCAACAGACAAGTGCAGAAATATATCTTTCTCTTTCTGTTTCGTAAAAACCAGTACAAACTGGACGCTCGACGCTTGAAGCCCCTATGAATAAGACCTAAGTAGAGATTTCATGGGAGCGTCAAGCGTCGAGCGTTAAACTTTTACAATGCAACAGACAGAGAAAGAAATATAGTCGCTCTCTTTCTGTTGCATTGAAAACACTTGACGCTCAACGCTTGACGCCCACATGAAATTTCACCTTTAGGCACAACGCTCTTTTGTTTTAAACTTCTCGTGCTCTCGCGTTGTACGAGCGAACGAAATCACATTTTTTTTTTTAGAAATTCATTTTCAAGGGCCCCTTACGAAATCTTGCACAAGGGCCCCCGAGACCCTCGCTACGGCGCTGACTATTCCTGTTTCAATTGTACACGGGTGGTGGCCCTTATTGGCTGTGCATTATTGCTGTTTTCTTGAGGTTCCTGCGTAGTAATCCCTCCATCTTTGAAGCTGCTCCTCATCGCTGCACAGCAACCTTCCATCTGCACTTTTTACGGGTGTTTTTTCTAGAGTGCTTTCCCTAGAGCTGTTTAGTGATTTGGTACAACACCTTACTGTTGGCTGTTTGTCGCGTTTTCGCTTTTTCTGCGAGCTCGTTTATTTGCCATCTTTTATCACGCCGGACGCTTCTTTTTGCCTTCCGGTGTAATTGGGAGTATTCCCGTTTAAGTTGGTGACGTTTGTGCGGGTCGCTTGTAAAGTTCACGTTATTTTTGAGGGCCCTTTTGTGTTCTATTTTTTGTCAGGTTGTGTCCGAGATCCAGAGTTGCTGTTTTTTGGACATAACTGATGCATGCTTCCGCTGCTGTTATAATAGCGCCCACACAGCTCTTCAATGTTATTTTCGCCAGAAACTCTTTGCTGGCTTAAGGTTGATTTGTAGTTTCCCAGTAAATTCTCGCCTTTTATTACTGTCCCGCAGAAGGGTTACGTAAAACGGTTTTTGGCATTGCTTTGGACATTTCTAATTGCAGCGATTTTGAGGTGAATAGTTGCTAGTATCAAATGGTGCTCACTTCCAGCTGTCTGCTCTCCTAATGCTCCTGACTTCCTCTAGTTCTCCATCTGCTATATGGTTTTTCGTTCTACCATCGGGCGATACCAAAGTCTCCTTGTGTATCTTATTGTGACAAAAGTAGGTTACACCGTTGCTGTTAGTGACCTGGCCTATGCCTTCGTTTCCGATTGTGTTCAAAGCCGGTATTGCTGGGGAGGTTCTGTGAGTTTAGGTCACCTATTAAAACAATGATGTCTCTCCTTGGAATAGAGCGAAAAATCTCATTCAGACGTATATAGAATTCTTCCTTGATGTCGTCGTCTGCGACTTCAGTTGGGGCTTAGCATTGAACTAGCGTAGTACTTCTTAGTCCGGTATGCAGGCACACAGTAATAAATCATCAAGGCTAGACCTGGCCAGATAAGGCCTCACCATTTGGGCAGATATGTATGTTCCCCCGTTGGGCCATCTGGTCTTGATTACCTTGATTTTAGATCGATTCATCTCTTTGAGGACTTCATCCAGCCGTCCATCAGCAAAGCAGTGTTCTCAAATTCCATGATCCGATCGTGTGCTGGTTCGAAAAGCACAGATCGTCGTGTTCGCCCATCCGGTTCCGAAGCATTGCTTGTCGATTCGTTGCGATGGTATTTTTATGGGAGGGGGTGGGTAATCCTCAGCCCAACTGACTCAAAACTCTGTTTTATGGCGCACAAAACTCGCCATTCCCCCGTCCCATTTGTTCCTTACGAAGTAGTACTCCACCGCAGGGAGGTGGGATTAGGACGTGCTAACAGAGCTGCAAGGTCTTCGTCTGTAATGACTCTTCTTCTTGATTTTAAACGAAATACACAAGCACACTCACACTAGCTAATGCGTGATCTGTTTTTTCTGCACGTTCTGAAGGTTTGTAAAGGCAAAGTATAGCGCAAAAGATATAAAATAATTCAATTTATTCAAAACTTAGTTGGTAATAACAAATTTTGATATTTATACACCTACTTAAAACTTATTATTAATTTACTAGATTTATTTTTAGTCTATATGTAATTTACTAATATCTTCATATTGTATATTATTTAAAACTCTTCCTTTAAGTGGACCTTTAGCAATTTCAATAGAAACACAGAAATTCGATTCGTCAAGCTCCTTCATAGTTGCAATACTTCCTTTGTAAGCTCCATTAACAACAAGCACTTGTTTGCCAATAGCTGGTATAACCGTTTCTAGATGAGCCTAAAATGATTTCTGATAATATTAAAATAGAAAATTTATCATTGCAATTGTTTTTACCTGATCGACCTTTACTTTATCGCCACTATCAAAGAATTTCATCTTTGCGCTATATCTATCAATAACTTTTGATATGACTCCCTTTTGTTTATAATATTTATCCCCCAGTGATTTTTCTTTAAACTTCACTACGATCCCTTCAGCGAGCCAATAGTCTGTTCTATTTTGTTTTTCTTTTTTCTCTTCTTCAACTTTCATAATTTCATCAAGAGCAGAGAATCTAGGCTTTTCAGCTTTATCTCTTTTTGAACTTGTGCCAGGTACTTTTGGTTTCTTAAACTCCTTCTCGTCATCCCCTGCCGTGTCTAAATGTCTTTTGCTTATGCTTTGCAATATAGTTTCGGGTTTTGGTAGTTTCCGCAAATTGAGATCTATTTTCAAAGGTTTGTCATCTTCTGGACGAGTTAATTCGAGAAGCTTTTGTTCTTCTGGGGATTTTTCTTCTTTCTTTGCTCTCTCAATTTGTTTTTCGATGAATTCCATCATGCGTTCCTTTAATAATATAAGAATGGCTATTAGGAAAATTATTATAATAAATATTTTATGGATTATTTTTCTTACGACTAACAATTTGAACTTTCTACACATTAAATGGGTATTTCGATTCGAGTTAGGAATAAAATCGTACTATACCTGGTCATCCTTGTCCATTTTTTCTTTACGAGCGATTTTGTCTTGTGCTTCCATAGCTTCAGGGCTGCGATCTATGTAAGTAACAAACCATCCCTTTTCAGTCTCATCTACAATACACTGCCCTGTCCTTCCTAGCCATTTCACATAGTCAGTTAGCGTTAGCCACCGAGTTGCATTCATGTGTAAATGGTTTTTGTCCGATATATATTCTTGATAGACCTGTAAGAAAGCTTTTTTATTAAATTTCCTGGGATACATATTGAAACTGGCACCTTATTAGCAGCCACTCTTTTGGTGCCAAAGCGCCTTCTAAGCACTTCCATATATCCATCAGAAAACTCTTTCGAGAAACTATATATGTATTTCCCAGAATTATCCGCAAAAAGAAGCAATTGCCTCTGATGGGATTCGCTAGTTGTATGGCATTTGAACCCATTTTCATCCCGACATTGCTTTTGACACATTTGACAATACCATCGCAATTTTTGTAAACCTTTCGCTTTCATTTTATTAGCCAAATATTTTGGCGTCCCAACTTCAGCCCTACCCATCTTGATTTCAACGATTTTTAACTTAAATTAATAAAATTCACTACTTTTTGTGGGCAAGTCTTGATCCTAATTAAAATGTCAACGAGAATTCTTCTTCTTTCTTTAGTGCTAGTCGCTTCTTCTGTGATCACTTTGGTCAAGGTATAATTAAGGGTCAGTGCGAATACTGGCTAAAGCCTGAAGTACATTGAAAAGCATGCTATGGTACGGAACGTTAAACACTTGCAAGAGCAATTTTTTGGCATTTGGTCATCTTTTAGAAGTATTTATTAATACAACTAATTCTAAGTTTCTCCTCATCCATTTTGAATCAAAACTTAACGTCTTATGTCAATCGCAGCAGTGCTAGTTTTTTGTAAATTAGCCTTAGAAAAGCAGTGTAGTACTGTGAAATTAATGTGAATTGCCACATTGACGGAGTATTCGAATATAAAACAATTTAGTCTTGTAGTCCAGCGAATGGCTACCCTAAATAACCACCTTTATGACCCTTCAACCACGGACCAACCAACCCATCCCCACCACGACCTATCCTATGGATTTTTACAATTATTGAATTACGACGTAGGGCAACCAATGACATTTCAACCTCTGACCATATTAAACTCATGTAGATCAAGTGTTTCCTCTCTAGCCCCCTTACCTCCGACCTTCAACCCCCATCCCCCAATACTGCTCGGAAGAAGATTGAGGATAGATTTAATTGATCATGAGTATTGGCGAACCAACATATCTTTACTCTCAGACAACCCCCGTTCCTTCACCCCCGACCATTTACCACTTTTCATAACCATTGTTAATATCAAAGCAAAATAATTAGAACTCACTTAACCGATGTCGACAAGTCAGATTCGTAGGATAGAAGAGAACGCTGTGACACTGGCAATACCAGACTAATATGTGACCAAGGTCTACCGTCCGCCAGGTTTACCCGGCATTAGTGGAACTTTGGTATCCTATTATTACCCAATTAAACTGGCGAGGGCTCCTCTTCAAAAGTCACCTTACCGTCGCCGCACCATTTTTTAAGATATATCTGGATATACCTCTGGCCATAGACCCCATTGGTTTTTTAGTTTCGTTATGATATTTGCAGCTTCTTCTATTGTACGCTCGTTTTCTGTGGCGAACTTGAGTTGTCTGCTTTTCTGTTTTGTTAAATTATATTTCTTTGAAAAAATCACTCAAGTATTTCTCCAACATCTCAAGTATATCATCGATACTACTAGCTATAGTAAAATCCTTTTTTACCATAGTGCGGATGGGTTAATATCATTTCGCTATCATGTTTACTTCTTTGTAGAAACTCCTAGCATCTTTTTTATTGTAATTTTATTTACACTGATTTATTTTATTTCTGAATTAGTCTCGTTTTTCTTCCTTAATAACTTTTCCGTGCCCCGTAATTTTCGTGATTTCCTGATGTCATTCTTGTTAAGTAAGCCTGTCTTGCATGGTATTTTATTTCAATACTTCTCTTACATTAATCATCAATCCAGTGCCTCCTTCTTTCGTTGTTTTGCTTAACTTAAATATATTAAGTGCTTAACTTAAATATATTAAGTTTGCTTCTGTAATTCTGGGTACAAATTGCAAGGATTTGATGAATAAAGCTGGAAATACATAATTGCGTTGCATTGCATTGCAATACTTGATTGGATTTCACTGCAATGCGTTACATTATATGTATCTGACACATTAATGCGTTGCGTGTTGGCATTTAAATGCGTTTTGAAATTTGAATTTATGTTGCATTTGTGTTGAATCACTCAAGAAAATCAATTTTTAATATATTACTGAGTTAATCCGAGCTAATAATATTTTGCAGAAAAAAACAAGACCAATTTGACAGAGTATTGAATGCGTTGTATGCGTAAAAGTTAAAAGTTGAACAACTGTTGCATTGCATTGCGTTGCATTGAAGGTAGAGCCCACTGACATATAGGAATGGACTGCTGATTGACAATGCTGAATGGCACCATTTTTCTCCAGATTTAGAAAACCTTTTTTACGTAAACAAAAAAAATTTCTTCGAATTTAAGAGGAAATAAGTGATAAAATGTCTGTAATAATTAATAGAAATATATTTCCATCATTCATTTTTATTTACCAGCAGTTTTTCCATCAAATAAATGTATTTATCTCAAAATTGTGACGGTTATTTCCCCTGTTTAACGAAGTTTTCAAAATAGCTCAAGGGTGAGACAGAAGAACGACAACTATACCTGTCTATTTTTCTCTAATTATGTTTACATAGCTGACATGCGCTGACGATTACAGTTCATAGGAATTTAACGTGGGAGTGAGGCAGGAATAGTTTTTGGTGCCACTTTTTTGTATGGGATTTTGTTCATTTAGCAGTCCATTACTATATGTCAGTGGTAGAGCCGCATTAATAGATCTGCCGTCATTGAAATACACAGTGTAAACTTGATCTGTCAACGCATTCATGCAACGCAATGCAATTATGTACTTCCAGCTTAACTCAGTTCATTCAAACTTTCGCTGGTTTACTTTAAATTCAAAAACTTCAACAAGACAGGACATAAAATCCTTGTGCTAAAAAAAGTACCAAATCTGCTCCTTTGGACCCTGTTTAGATGTTGCGCTTTGTCGCGCGCTTTGAGTCGCCTCAAAGCGCACATTTGTTTAGACGATTCGCTTTGAGCCCAGTCGCTTCCTTGACATCTGGAACAAATGGAATAAAAACCGAATGATGAAAACCGCAAACACCACAAACAAATTTTTTTCGCTGTCAAATAAAATATGCAAAAAGTTTTCTCGCAAGTGTTTTCACTTAGAAGGCTGAAACGAAAGTGAAATGGAACACGAAGATGGAACAAAATGAAATTAAAACGCCAAAAAAGCGCAAGTGAATCCCTTTCTGATCAGGACTCACTTCCCACCGCCCCGAAACCTCCCCGCGCCCACAAATTTCGTGAGGCACTTGCGCTGAAGCGCACCGTCTAAACAGGGTCTTGGTATTACAGTTCCCATAAGTCATAACATGTTACAATTTTTCCTTTTGAGTAGTCCTTGTCAATATAGATTAAGTTAGTGGTAGGAGCAAAGATGCTTAATCCAATACTTTTTATTACTTTATTATTTTCAAACGTAATTTATGGTTTAGAGGAAGAGGGTGTTAGATTCGCTAGTCGCTGTGAAACCTGTAAAATACTAGCAACTGAACTGCAAGAGAAGCTGACAGGAACTGGAAAATCTCATGAAGTTTTAGAACTTGGGTAAGTAATATAGTTTCTCACTTAGCTTCAAAATAAATTTTTGTATTTTCAGTTATGCTGTTGAAGATGTAAAACCTAGGAAACGAACAAATTATCAAAAGAGTGAATTGAGACTGTTAGAATCAGTTGAAGATATATGCGATCGAATTTATTTTTATAGGCTTCATAAGGAGCGGCGAGATAGCACAAGATTTGCAAAAGGAACACCACAGACTTTTACGGCTTTGCGTGGCTTAGTTGATAAGGGAGTGAAAGTAGATTTAGGCATTCCATATGAGTTGTGGAGCAACCCTTCGGTAGAAATAGCTAATATGAAAATGCAGTGTGAAACTCTAGTAGAAGAATTTGAGGATGTCATTGAGAATTGGTACTATAAACATCAAGAAAGTCAGCCTTTGATCGATTATTTGTGTAACAAGGCTTTAAGTTCAGATGATACACAATGTTTGCGGGAGACCATAACATCTCAATATAATGAAGAGGGAGATGTTAATAAAGATGATGAACTGGAAGAGGAGGGTAAGGAGCAAGACGAAGCGGCGGAGAATACATTAGAGGAAGTGGATGAGGAAGAGGATGAAGAGGAAGAAGATGGATTGACATGTGAACGGATTGATTTGTAAACCCCGAAAGCAGCTCAATATTGGATTTTCTTAAACTATTTTTAATGCTATAAATGACTGACTATAAAACAGGCGCAACCCTGTACATTATTGTGGTATCTGAAATAAATATAATTGATGTGTAATAATTTTTAAAATGTGTTTTTTACCTTGTATAATTTTAGTAACTTCGTTGAGATATTCTTCACTATTTTCATCCTTAATTGCTTCCGGTGAAATTTTTATACTATAATCAGGTCCATACTTCAGAAAGAAAGGATGATCTGGAATATCTTCCTGAATACGCTTGCCACAGACAAGTGAAGTTAGATATGCCCAATATCGAGAAGTATTTGGAAAATTGTAACCTCCGCCGCCAAGGAGCATTGTTGGCCTACCCAAATCTATAATCCTTTGAATACAATGTCCAAAATCTTCCGGAAGTATATTTGCACTTCCTAACGGATCTCCTGCAATTGCATCAGCCCCACATTGTATAACAAAAACTTCAGGATTATACTTTTCTATAATGAAATCAGCTGTTCTACAAAAATGTATAGTTTTAAATTGATAGTTGCTTTAATGAAGAACTTGCCTAGTAAAATATTTCCTGAATAAAATGCCTGAAAGTCCTGCTTTGTAGGGAAAATTCATAGAGTAACCTTTGGCAGCCCCAAATCCACAGTCCTCTTTACTACCTGTTCCTGGATAAAATCCTGGTTCATGCTGATGAAGAGATAGTGTGAAAACCCTTTTTGTGGCCTCAAATGCTCCTTCAACCGCATCACCTAGAAATATTTAATAGAATATTAAATTTATTTTCATTAAATCAAGTTCAAACCATGATGAACATCTAAATCAATATATAAGATTCTGGAAAACTTTTGTCGCAGCGTTAATATTCCTAATACAATATCATTTACATAACAGTATCCAGCAGCTTTATTGCTAGCTGCATGATGCCAGCCGCCAAACCAATTGAGAACAATTTTAGCACCGTTTAAAATTTCGTCAGCTGCTTTGATGGTGCTACCAGCAACAATTTTGCAAAACTCGTAAATTTCAGGCCATATTGGACAATCAAACCCTGCAAAAGGAACATTATTTTTTAAAGTACATACATTGCATTCAATCTTAATTCTACCTAAACCAAAATCTTCCGCTATGTCATCAAGGTCGCTGTCCGCACATTTTTTTATGCAGTCAATATAATCTGATGTGTGAAATACTCTTAAATCACTATAAGAACATTGTTTAGGAGGTTTAATTTTTAAGAAATTAAGCAGCCCGTATGATTGTATTAATCTATGAACCATAAAAGCCTAAAAAGATAATATGATTTAAAAGGAACTATGTATATTTTAACTGAATATTTGCTGTACTCGATCAATTATTGCTGGATTTTTACTACATTGCAATTCTAATTCGGGACTATATATGTAAACAATATCTTTATTACTCGGCACTGTATCACTCATTTTTATCAGAACAATATTTTAGCGCCAAAACCTTGTTGAAAATTCGTACAATATTTTTATGTACTGTTCATACTAGGAGAGCAGCTAGTTTTCAGCATGGTTTTATTAAAAGTAATAGGTACACATTTCATTAAAAGGAAGAGTTGTTGAGTTGTTTCAAAAAGATTTTATTGTAAATTTTAAGCTCATTTATTTATTTATATAGCATACTTTAATAGAAATTTTAAATCTAAAAAATATATTTCAAAGAGGCGGGCAGATTTGAATAAG
This sequence comes from Thereva unica, assembly GCA_949987705.1. NCBI lineage: Eukaryota > Metazoa > Arthropoda > Insecta > Diptera > Therevidae > Thereva > Thereva unica. Next base: position 121,922,471 of record OX465282.1, on the reverse strand, counting down.
TTATGACAACTAAATAGAAATAAAATTCACCAACATCTAAAAACCACGGTAATCCCACTTCATACTTCAACTTCTTTACGGGCTCTGTCATTTGTTCTCAAGTTCTGACAGAAGAATCAGGTCGTTGGGCATTGTGGCATCGCGTATTTTAATTTGATAGAAGCAATGTACAGTAAAATATTAGCAAAAACGTTTCCTAGTTAATTAGGCAAGTGAAGCGTAATCAGAAATTATTGAACTTGATATTTATTGCGATGGATGCAGTCTGATTTTTCTTAACCGAATATGATAGGCCGGTGATTCAGTGGCGCCATGCCGGATTTCTTTTCGGTGAAGCAAAAGTAAGATTTCATCAATTAAAATAAAACCTTGTTTTTGTCAAAATGATGACTATTCAATTCTTTTCTGACATCTCTACAGAATATTCATTGTTGATTCTTTTTATCTGAAATTCTTCCAATCTCAACCCTTTTTTTCTGTATTTAATATTTGTTAATTAAAAGTTATTTTATTTTAGGAAAATTTCTTCTGGAGGATGTTGGCTCTCGGGAGGGACCTACGCTATCCAAGAAGCTACTAGATTTACTTAAACCAGGGAAGGGAGCTAAATTTGGAAAAGGTAGGATTTTAATTCATAATACCATTTTTGTTTGATATACTTGACAAACACTCATGATTAGTCTTAAGCAAACTCTTTCCCAAAATTTTATATTCATTTAATTTTCTTTTGTATTTCAAGGACTAGATATTCCATAACAAGTCGAATTGCCGAAGATTGGTTTACGGTCTCGAAAAAGAGATACATGAAATTGAACGGATTATAATTTATGTTGGAATAATAAATTTGCATAAAATTTGAAAAGATTCTTTGGTTTATATTTAAGACTCGTCGCAGTTTTCTTTTATGATATGGTGGTTGGGGCACTGCTGGATGTATTTTGCTAAATTGATGTTTTATTAGTTTTTAGCTGGCCATTGGAATTTGCAGACCCTTGGCCTTTTCGGTTAGGGCAATCGCTATTTTGAATGAACTTGATTTACTAAAATGAATGGTAGGAGTTTTGCAATAAGATACTGATCATTATACCAGGCAAGATAAAAATTCACGTACAATCATTGATCACTATCACACGACTTTCCTCAGTGTTCTAGAATTCATACTTTCTTACTAACAACTGCGATATCAGAGCATCGGTATACGATGTAGTCGAGAAACCTATGGCCACGTTAAAAATTAAAGGAAAGTATAGATTCTATGTTAAAAAACTGCTCGCTAGAATAGAAGCCCCTAAAATTGATAATCTTGTAGATACCAAATGACCACCTTCTGTGCGCCGAATATAAGAGAATACATACGCAACAAGGTTACAATGGCAGCAAGAGTAGCCAAGAGAATAAATGATAGAATATCACGTGTGGAGAGGAACACGAGGAAGCTATGGAAAGAAAAAAAGAAGGACATAATAAACAATCGAGAAGAAAAATCATAGAAAACGGCAGGACCATTGAGCGTGCGGGTGACATTGCAACTTGCTTCAACACCTACTTCAATAGAATTGTTGTCTATCCAGGCGGATATACCTACCGGGCTACCTGTAGATACACCAATGGCGAAAATTCAATCTTCATGACTTCTACCAACATGGAAGAGGTAGAACATCGTATTGCCCTGAATTGAATTATACAGCTCCTGGACAGGATGGAATCTCCACTATGTTATAGACTTTTATAAGAAACCCTTCTCTAAACTTATAAATGAGGCAATAAGCAGTGGCACGTTTACTAGCTGTCTTAAGGATACGATTGTAATGCCTATTTTGAAAGGAATAATTAACATGTCATGAATAATTACAAGTCTATTGTCCTAATAAGCAACGAGGGAAAAATTTATGAAAAAATCTGAAAGAAGAATAAGGAAATTCATTGCTAAAAATGGAGGTAATGGAGTAAGCAGTTCGCGTCAAGAATGCAGAAGCGATGAACTGGTTACTTCGGAAACCCTGAATCTTATAAATGGTTATCTTGTTATGGGTTACTATGTAGGGGCAGTATTCATCGATTTAAAAAAGGCATTTGACACAGTGCGGGTAAAAAGACCGATATCTTTGCTTGAAATTGGACACCGAAGAAAAGCGTTTCAGCGTATAGGTGTGGGGAGAAGTGTTTTCTGGAGTCGTTACTGAAGTTAGTTTCAGGGCCGATAGACATTTCCAAATGACCTAGGGCCTAGTTAATAACACGTTGTGCGAGCATTTGACTTTTGCAGGTACAGACAACGTGCAGAGCTTCGTGCAACATGCATTATTGATTTGGCCCCTGTCTCTGAACTTCCATAACCAAGCCCATTTCTAATGGTTCGATGATAGGAGTCATCTCATATTTATTTCGTTTATCATGTTTTGTGAGCGAAAGAAATAGTTGGCCCTAAGTGAGCTGAAATTTCAAATAAAGATATCATGTAAATGTAATGAAAATTGCCGGTATCCATAAGAAACTTTCATTTGCCATTGCAATTAACCGAAATTTTATATATAGATTTTCGATTAAATAGTAACTACCCCATCTATGAGACAGTAGCAAAGACCCATAAAAATCACAAAATATATATTTGTATTATAGTTATTTAAAACAAAATATGAAATATTAATGGAAGAAACAATCTAAGCACTGTTAAAAATTCGCAAGGAATCCGAAAACTGATGACAGAGACAAACATAAGAAAACATTTTTCAACAAAAAAACTTCAATTTTCTAATTTGGCTTTACACCATAGCTTGTACTATTGAACACTGTATGTCGCAAACATCCACCATAATTCTTAGGTCACTTCCAGTACAACTGACCTAAGAAAACGGATTGCTTGCATTTGAAATTTGACAAGAAAGCGAGTAGTGAGCTTGGGTTGAATTTATCATCACAGTTATTTTGTCTATTTTAATTGGTGTATCTAATTGTGAACTTTATTTAATTTATTTTAAGTGCGTCTTAAGTTTATTTATATTTCAAACAATGAATTCATCTGGGGGAGCAAGTGCCTCCAAGCAAAAGACTAATCAGAACATTCAGGCTTATGTTCGTGTTCGGTAATTTGATTTTTTGTTTTGCGTGTATTTTGATTTGTTTAACATAATTTTTACAAAAGGCCAATAAATGCACGAGAAAAAGGAATACGATCCTGTGAAGTGGTTGATGTTTTGTCACCAAAAGAAGTTGTTGTTCGGCAGTTGTATGATTCAAAGATGACAAAGAAATTTACCTTTGATCGGGCTTTTGGGCCTGAGTCGAAGCAGTCTGAAGTTTATCAAACTGTGGTTGCCCCACTCATCGAAGAAGTTTTAGCTGGATATAATTGCACTGTTTTCGCCTATGGCCAAACTGGAACTGGTAAAACACACACTATGATTGGTAATGAATGTCCAGAATTGAAGTCGTCATGGGAAGATGTAAGATTTGAACAAGAGTTAATTATTTTCTATTTATATATCTATTTTGTACCTCCGAATGTCTAGGAATCATCTGTGGGTATAATTCCTCGAGCGTTGAGTCATCTGTTTGATGAGCTTCGTTTGATGGAGGTTGAATTTTCTATGAGGATTTCGTACTTGGAGCTGTATAATGAAGAACTTTGCGATCTACTCTCTTCGGATGATTCCGTTAGGATTAGAATATTTGACGACTGTCAAAAGAAAGGATCAGTCATTATCCAAGGTCTTGAAGAAATTCCCGTTCATAGTAAAGATGATGTTTATAAACTATTGGAGAAGGGCAAAGAACGTCGAAAAACGGCAACAACTCTAATGAATGCACAATCCTCTCGATCCCATACAGTATTTTCTATCTTAGTTCACATTAGGGAAAATGGAGTTGATGGAGAAGAAATGCTTAAAATTGGTAAATTAAACTTAGTTGATTTGGCCGGAAGTGAAAACATATCCAAGGCTGGAAATGAAAAAGGAATTCGAGCTCGTGAAACTGTAAATATTAATCAATCATTGCTCACTTTGGGACGAGTGATCACTGCTTTAGTTGAACGCACTCCACACATACCGTACAGAGAATCCAAGCTTACTCGACTATTACAAGAGTCCTTAGGAGGCAGAACCAAGACTTCTATTATAGCTACAATATCTCCAGGCCACAAAGATCTGGAGGAGACTTTAAGCACTCTTGAATACGCGCACAGGGCTAAGCATATTCAAAATAAACCTGAACTCAATCAGAAATTAACTAAGAAGACTGTTCTTAAAGAATATACGGAGGAGATTGATCGATTAAAGCGAGATTTAATGGCTTCGAGAGATAAAAATGGAATTTATTTAGCTGAAGAGACTTATTCTGATATACAGTATAAGCTCGACAGTCAAAACAAGGAGTTGAATGAGAAAATGTTACTTATTAAGGCCTTGAAGGATGATTTAGCTAGCAAAGAGAGGATTTTTAATGAAGTTAGTTTACATTTGGTAGAAAAAGCTGAAGAATTGAAAAAAACTGAAAAGTTTTTAACGGAAACAAAAACGGAACTTGATCAAACTCGAAGGGTATTTTTTTCTCTAAAGAAGGATTAAAGGATTTTTTATTCAATTAATATAATTAGGTTTTGAATACAACAAAACGTCGGTATAAGGAAAAGGGGGTGTTGCTGAAGAGCCATGTTAAGACTGAGGAAGAACTGACCAATCAGGCAACAAAATTGATTGAAGTCGCAGATATTGCTACCAATGATACTGTGCAGCTCCATGTAAGTAAATTATTTATTTTTTTTTTCTATTATTTTTTTGGTGATGCTTTTGGGCGAAGAGATGGAGTTGCTTTCTTTGGAGTTAAGTGAACTTTTTTTTTTATTTCTTCTATATCATGAATTTGTTTTGATTTTGTCCATCACTTCCTCTTTTAGCACTCTACGCCCTAATTAACCTATCCTGTTTTCAATTCCTTCCTTCGAGCCAAGCTTGATAACCATTACGACGCTTGAGATAGACGGAGCTACTAATACCATGCATTTCGTCAGTAATTTGAATTATTAATAAATTGCCTGAGATGGTTTTGCGTAGGCTAGGGCCATCGGAATTATAGTACTCCATGAAATTGTCCTTGAAAAATGAGAATGCCAGGGGGCTATTGCCCGGTGAGGTTAGAATCAGATAATATATTCTAAGCTTATTTATAAATGTACAATACTTGATTACACAAAAAACAAACAAATTATGGTTGTGACTTTAATGTCAAGGTTGCCTGGTCGGGTCACTTGAAGCCCATTGCTAGCTGCTTGGTGACGCGACACTAATAGTTAGATCTTATCTTCTTTACCTTAAACTGATCACCCCTGTTGTAATATTTAAAAAACCAAAATCTTCATGTTAACTTACACTTACTTTTCATTCATAACCAATTTGGGCAAAATTCAAAGAATGGCCTGCCTTTCCATTACTGGGGCCATCCGCACTTCCTGACGGCAACGCTAGAGACTCTCCTCAATCTAGTACTGCTCCATGTTGAGGTAGAGAAACCCGCAATAAAATCGGCGCTGCGTTTGAAAGCGAATGGCTACCTGGGCGCTGGTATTGGACGGGAACATTCTATAACTATGAACATTATAGAAGAGTTTCCGGAAGCGGGGATGCTATTGGAATGCGTGCCCTGTAAAATATCAAAATTGGAGCATCCTTTTGCGCACACACAAGTCAGGCTAACCTGGACTTTTCCTAAAGTATCGCCGGATGGACTAGCACGGTACACGGAAGGCTCCAAAATAGACCCAGGGAGGGTGCCGGAATCTAGGACGAAAGCGTACACATCCCAAGATTTGTTTTCCAAGCGGAGGTGTACGCTATACTGGCATGCACTCATGAGAACTTAAGAAGTGCCTACCATAACAAACGGATCTTTATCTTCTCTGATAGTGAAGTGGCAATTAGGGCGATAAGGTCCGGTAGAACCAAGTCTAAATTAGTTTGGAACTGTCAATATGCTCTTGGTGAGCTGGGCGTTCTCAATGAAGTTACCCTTATTTAGGTCCCGGGTTATCGGGGCATCAAAGGCTAGAGGGGAGACCTTGGTAGTCTAGGGAGTAAGGCGCCTGGCTACCATCTCAGAGGTCCCGGATTCGAATCCCGGGAGCACCACGTTCCCACTTTGCCCAGCTACAAAACTTTCCTCCTTTCCTCTTTACATTCCTGATTCCTCTTGTCAAAGCCTTCCGTAGCGCTTCCCCGAACCAGCAAGCGCATGTCATAGGTTGGTTGATGACATTGAACTCATTTCAGGAGACATAGCACTCCAGCGAGTTGTTTCTCGCTGCCCCGATGTTAGAGTCGCGATAGTAATAGTTGGGAGCGGTTTGGTTGTGGCAGCCTTTTCCTTCAACCCCCCCCACCCCTTATATTTTCTAACTACAGCTTTCTGTTCGTGGCAAATTGTACTGAAGCCTCAATATTTGAAACGTCCCGGTTCAAGAAAAATGTCCTACTGGTATAAGCGTTCATAGAGCGAGATAAATAAGAAGTGTGATTATAAATTGGGTTTCTTCCCTCTTCTTCTTTTGGGGCCGCAAAATTTTGAACTTGAAACTTGCAGGCGAAGTGAGATTATAAAATATAAATTTACCTTGCGGAGGCATAGGTTTCTTATTTATTCTGAGGCAGTTTAATGCATATTAGAATTAAACTCGTAGAAAAAGCTCTTCAGTATTATTTATTTACTTTGTTTCTTTAAATTACTTATTTTTGTCATTACAAAGATACCTCGCCTCATTTGAAGTATGATATTATACTGGCTCAAAATAAAAAAGAGGCCCTCTTACAAACTTTTTTAAATAATCCTGTCCTAACCAACATTACTGTTGACATCCTAGTCCTCTACTAACAATAAAGATAAAAATATATTTAGGATATAAGGCAATACTGTATTTTAGTTTAGGAGTGTCGTCTTGTTTGGCTCAATAATCACTCTATCGCTATTTGTGTGTGTGTTTTTTTTAATATTTAATGCTTATCAAATTTTTGTACAGAAATACATTTTCCTTAAGTAGTGCAATAGTTATAAGGACAATCATCAAACATACCATTTAATTATGGGAGAACATACCAAGCTTTGAAAGTTTTCTTTCTATATTTAAAATAAAAACATTTCTTTTATAGGATACAATTGAGCGACGAAAAGATGTTGATGTTAAAATTAAAACGGTGTGTGAGCAGTTCATTGATAAAATGAAAAATTCATTCAACATGATGAATGAAAGTTTAAACGTTTTAAACAGCAAACACAGTTCTCATTCTCAAATAATTATGGAAGAAATACGTAAATAATTTTATACTTATAAAAATTTCCTCAAGTTTTAAAATTTTCATTCTACTCAGATAATAGTACTAAACTACATAACATGTACGCTACAGATACAACAGAGAAAATCAAATCAATATCGCAATATCATAATACAATTCTGCAACAGATTGCGGCATCACTTGAGCGATACTCAACAGAAGTAGCAGAAAATAATCAAAAAATATTTTTAAATTCATTGATCAAAGAAATGCGAGATAAAGAATTAGAAGTGAAAACTAATGTTACAGAACACATTTCAAAAATGCATGATTTAATTGGGAAAAATCAATTAATTATAGAAAATCATACATCAAAATTATTAACAGAATTAAAAGCTGATAGTAATTTCTTGTCGGAACATTCGAAGGCAATGCAGAGTAGGTTCGAGCAATTATCAGAAAGTACAAAGCAAAGTCTTGAAAGTGAAATAACAAATATTCTTAATCACGTGCAAAGCGCCAAGAAGATTTCTGCACAAAGAAGGCAGAAACTTATGGAAATTCTTCTTTTAGAAGATGAGGAGGGCGAAGAATTTGCGAAATTAGCGCAAGTTCCAGTTAATATTACAGCAACAGTTAATACAGTAACAGAAAATATATCGTCTGAAGTTAAGTCTGTGCAAGATTTGGATCGGAAGTTTTCAGAGAGGCACATTGATAGAAATACACAATTGTCGCAACTGCGGGAGGAAGCAACTAATATATTAGAAACAAATAAAAAAGAATTCTCAATAACAAATGAACACATCAATACCCATTATATTGGAACACAATCAATAATTGATAATTTACAAAAAGTTGTTGAAGATCATGCTGAGAAGTCTGATGTTGCATTGAAAGCATATGAGAAAAATGTCTCCGATAAAAGCACGGAGTCGATATCGCAAATGGAAACCGATTGCCAAATTATTACGGATAATATTAAAACAGAATGTGCCAGAATTAATTTACAAGACACGCAGAACAGTGCGTACACAATTTCATTGCAGGGCGTCGTGGATGAATATTCATCTGAATATAACAATCATATAAGTAATTGTTGCGATCATCTTGAAAAATTCCATCAAAATGAGCTTAAAACTTACACACCCACTGGTAATAATAATAGTCCGGGAGCTAGCGACAGTAGAAATGTGCCGATTTCATCGTCAATGAAAGTATATCAGGGTCTTCAATTTGTTTGTACTTATCACAGAAACTGATCACTTACATCGCACCTCGAGACTTTTTGTTGTCAGGAGCGTTGACAACATGTAATAAACAGTTGGTAAAACGAGTTTTATCATCGCCATTGATATTTTAAATGGTTGTCAATCAGGCTATGTCAAAAAACGACCACTTACATTTGTTTGGCGGGACTATCTATCACTTACAAACGTGCAATTCAAAAATGACTTATTTCATCGTTGCTCAAACTTTACATGGTTACAGAGGACCATATTGCACATGTAAAAATACTGTTCTTACAATCGATTCGCAGAACAAACCTGCTTTAAGCGAACATAACTCTGGATCTAATTTAGCGTAAACTTCAGTTACCTCAACGGTGAATTAAGTCAATTTTTGAAATTTGTCTGCATGTTTGCGCGCTTGTAAGTGATTGATTGTCCCGCCAAACAAATGTAAGTTGTCGTTGTTTTTTGACAACGTCTGAAGTCAATTGACAATCCCTCAAAATATGAACAACGATGATATCAGGTTTTTTCTATTGTTTATTACATATTGTTTATACTCCCAGTAAACGTTGTCCCACTAACTGGTTGTAAGTGGTCGTTTTTCGTAACTTACTAGTCCTTATTGAGGATAATTACATACTTGGATCAACGATGAGTACCAAAAAATGTAGCTGGCTCCCGGACTATAATGCATAAAACTAATTTTATTTGAACAAAATTATTTATTTATATTATTACAGGACAAACACCATCTAGAAAAGAATTTTCCTATCCAAGAATTTTAGCGGCAACTTCACCACACAGTTTAATAATAAAACGCGTTAGATTAGAAAATGAATGGTCTGATGTAGATTCTCTTTCTACAACTATAAAAGAAGTATATATAATATTCTAATTTTTTTATTTCGAGTTTCATACGCTAATTCTACTTTTAAAATTTAACAGGATATTGATACTACACCATGCGACATCACTAATGATAGTTTGGTAATCAATTCTACACCAATCAAATCAAAGGAAAATGATACGAATGAAATTTTCACACAAATACAAAATCAATTTAGTTTTAAAATTCCTCAGACTAAATTAGAAGATCAGCCCTCCTCAAGAAAGAATTCGCCTTTAATTTACGATAGGGTAATTTTAATTCTGTGATAGCAGTAGTGATCAAAATTTGCAATTTTGTTTTTTATTTTTCAGGGAAATAAAGAGAATTGTGGCCAGTGTTAAGAGTTCCATTGATGTACATATTTATATCTTCTTCGAATCTACTTTTCTTTTACAAAATAATTAACTCTATAATTAACTCTTTATAAACATTAAATGTTGTTGAAAACTGTATTAAGAAAATAAATTTAGTTTTATATTATTCGATATCATAATAACAAAAAAAAAATTGGTTTTAATTGTTAAAAGATCTTTGATTATTTTATATTTGCTATTGAGTTTGGAGGGGGCTGCGGAAATTGCTGGTGTGCCCCCAGTCCGTTAATTAAACATCCACCGACTATAACACAAATATAAACAGTGATAATAATCTAAGAACTTCATTTCACATACAACAGTTCCATTATTTACAACAAACAGGTGATAACAGAAAGTAAAGCCAAGGCCGATCTGTTTGGATTCTTTCTTAGCCGATGCAGACATGCAGCTCTCCGCCGCACAGTGTTTCCAAACGCTGAAAACGTGGCCAAAACTTCAAAAATTAAGATTTTTTATGGACTTTTAACTAGTGGAATAGTTGTAGTGATACCACAGGGGCACGAAACGAGCTTTAGAAGGGGTTGGAGCTGCCTACTTGAGAAAGGAGCTCATTTCTTTTGAAAATGTCTCCGGGGACCCCTTATCGAGCGAAAAAAGCGTGAGAAACTGCGTTTAGTCCTGCATAGAATAGTGACAACAAAAGGTTTTTAAATTGTGTAAAATGGATTCTTCTCCGGAAAGTAAGTATAATTGATTTGTGTTAATGAAATTTAAAATTAATATAAAACATGAAATGGTTAATATATAATGAAGTTAGGGGTAATTTGGAAACAGCCATACGTAAAAAGTTCTCTGCGGTCGGGCTCTGCTTCTTAAAATTGTTTGTTAACCTTCCCTTAACACAATTTACAAAAATTGGCTGAAAATTGAAGCACAAATGGGCAGGGGTCAGTTCAATTCGACGTCGACTGAATGCGATGCGTTAAACGTCGTTTTCGGTTCACACGGCGACGTTTTATGTTTGTCGTTTTAAAAGTGTCGTTATTCTTCTCGACGCCAAAGTTGGTGTCGAATTCAGTTAGTTGTTGGTTTTTTAATATAACCGTTAATTTCTTTAAAATTATTTTATTATTAGGCAAGGTAAATAGTAATAAATGCGAAAGCAGCTTGTAGTTGGCGTCTATGATAAAAAATTGTAATTAACAGTGACACTTAAATCCTTCAAAATGTTGTTTCTATCTGTGTTAATTTTTCGTTAGTCAAGGATCCACAGGTCGTTAGCCAGGGGTCCACAGGTCGAAAATGTAATCCAAGAGTTCAAACGCAGGGTTCATCATTACTCCCCCGTACCTTTTAATCCTTAACCTATACCCCCCCCCCCCCCCCCCCTCATCCCTCCACCGTACTAAGCTTACTGCTAGACATTGCACCATGACGTGACAAATGACATGACGGACTAGTAGTACAAAGGGTGACTCCTAAGCTTAGCACTGCCACATAAAAAAAAAATATTCTTGGCTGCGTTGAATAAGTTCCTCGTAGCGGATCTCAACTTGGGGAGCTCGTTATTTCACCATGGAGTTTTCCTGTTACGCGTCCTCATCATAATGGGGCAGTCATTGTTGTAATCAGAAGTAACCGCCTCCGCAAGGAAGTCCGCGGATAGTTCTACATCCGTCGCAGATTTGATTGAGTGCATGGAACCCTTGAATACGCTACTGAGTTCGCCCCGAAAGTCGATCCAGTTCGTATATCTAGAATTCTTATATGCACTCATTCTTTCCAAAGACTCACCCACCTTAAGGTTAATGTGTCAATGGTCTGAGCACGATGGCTCATCTGAGACCCGCCAATCACTCACGTATGTGGCAACAGGTGGCGTGGCGATTTAATATTTATTATTTCCAGGTTAGTAGTTAAGAGGTAATCAAAAAGGTATTCACCCCTCTTGTTCACTCCACTATTGCCCCGGGCATCATGATGGGCGTTCGCATCACATCCTACGATGATCTGCAGATCGCTCCTGTTAGAGTGGCCAACTTTCAGTTCTTTGGATGGTGGTGGGTCCCTGGAGTAAGATAATCATGCTCTTGTTTCCCCGCTGTTAATCTGTATCTTCACCACTGCCAGGTCCCTTGACGATTTATCTGTGAGAGGAAAGCAGTTGGTGTTTTTATTGTAAACTACACGGGTCCGAGGGTTGCGTCCACATCACTGAATGCAATGCTGTAACCAGCTGCCCGCAAGCCCTGTATAACATCGTTATTTTCCCATGGCTCCTGTACAAGAGCCACGTCAATAGCTTGGGTGGCCAGCACCCTGCAAAGGACTGCCGAGGCAGCCCTACTGTGTTGCAGGTTGCACTGTACCACCCGCATCCTGGGGTTGTTCCTGCTGCTGTGAGCCAGCAGGAGTCTCCTTTTTTGAGCCAATCTTCTCGACTCTGATTCTGCCGAGGCGAGTAGAATAGTGACATGCCTTGCTCTTTAAGCTGCATGAGCGACCTCTCGTCAATGCTAAGGGCAAGAGTTTGACCGTTCTGGTCCACCTTCCTGCCTATGACTTGCCAAGAAGTCACCTCAATTGGCTGGTTCTGAATTTCCAGTTTGCGGAGCACTTATTTCAGTTCCCTAACATCATTACGAGCCCAGAATGGAATCCGCTTGAATTTGGAAGGTCCTTTTCCTCGATGATTTTGAGGTTGGACCCTTCCCAGACCTGCAGCCTGGCGACGGCTTTTGTCGGCCATTGGCTGGTAGGTTCCTTGGCGCAGGTGATCTTAATGAGACCCCCTGCCGCCTTTACATCTAAAAACTGAGGCGGACAATCGCCTTTAAGACTTTTGTCCACCTCAGTCAGTCTGACCGCTGCCGTTTTGGAAGTGCGTTGTTGGGTTCGGTGTGCGGCATAGCCCCCTAGAAGTTGTAGCAGCTAGTACTACCAATTCTCTAGTGGGTTCAGAACCTTCAGGCAGTATAGCGGCTGTCGGGTCCACTCCTTGGAGCCCCCTGATGACCTGACCACTGTCCTGCCTTTGGTTTGTTTGGAAGGGAGTTTCAAATGTGGGACTCGAGTGTGCTCCTCTTGGCAGCACCAGCCTGTTTCTTGCTAGGTTGCACGGTCATGCCGACAACCTTCACAGTTATTTCTTCAACAACATTGCCGCCAGCTGTCTGGGGCACTATTGTTGATTGAGAAGCCGAAGCTTCTGTGCTGGACGAGGTACCTCCCCAAGGAGATCCCTCTCCAGCTCTGAACTGATGCTTATTGCATCAGACCCACAACCTTCTTCGTCCGATTTTTTTTAGTGGTCCATGACAGTCCCACGAGTATGGCAGGAAAGGGAAGGTAACAGAGCCTCCATATCAGGATAAGGTTACATACAACTGGGTGCGCCCGGTGCCCAGAGGAGATCGTTCGAAACAGTACAGCACTACCCACTGCCACGCAGCACCCGACACGATGACATTTACATCTTGGCTTGGTAGGCTTTTAAGGGTTTGCTCCCTGCTACTGTCGTTAGGGGGCATCACGAGGAGGTGACGGTTCGATTTTACCCCTTCACCTGATTTAGTCGTCTATCCTTTTATTCCGTTTCTGTGGTATAATATTAATCGAAGATCGGCCCTGGGATATCTCTTTGCAGTCGGCCCGGGCTATAATCTACAAATCCTAAATTCGTCCTCGCCTTGAATTCAGTTCGTACATCTGGACAGGGCGCTGAGAACTGACTAGATAAGGTGCAAAATCGCGCTCTTAAACAAACATACTGATAATGGTGATAGGTGCTCTTCAATTGACTCATTAATCCCTCACAGGATTGTAGCACCTCTGGCAAGCTTGTGCCGCTTTTACGGCAGCCCAAGGTTCATTGCCTCCTCACCATGCATCCCCTTGATTCCCCTTAACCCATTCTTTTCTTTTTTATCTTTCGAGCTAAGCTCACGACTAGACATTGCTCCATGACTAAAACGACGTAGCAAGCTGGTAGTATATATGGTGACACCTGAGCTTAGTCTTTCACATAAAAAATGCTTGATTAGTTTTTCCCCCACTTAATTACGTCTTTTTATTGCAACTACAGAAATAGGATACTTTTCATTTTCTGAATTTGCAGTAATTGTAATAAAACGAAAGAATTTCTTTTGGGACCAATATCTAAAATGCGGAATCACAAAATCAAGTCTGCAGCGTTTTGGTATCTGGAATCCCCAAAATAAAGCCGAATCATTATCTTGATTTAGCATGGAAATGCTGTTATCAGATCTCCAGAAATGTTTATCATCAACCCGTTGGGGGAGGTTTTCGCCATTTCGTTTCTTCACTTAGGAATACATTATCCTCATTTGGCCGAAAACCTACTTTCACTGCGCCAGATTTGGGGTGAGATTTGTCCATAACATCACGTCCTTGTAGGCCTGCTTAATTTAATTCCTTTAGTCATGGCATCTGCTATCTCTGCTATCATTTACTTAGTTGACACAGCAATTAAACAACTGGGAAAACGCTACCATTTCTGCACATCCGCCCACCACACACCGTTTCTCTTTTCACTTAACGCTTTATCAACCGTCTTGACCACATGGCAGAATTGCCTACGATAAGGCGAAATGTTTATACGAGTGCGGGTGGACAATGGCAGAGGGAAATGGCGAACCAGCCGGAAGTATTGCGCATGTCACGCAACTCCAACCCCTTTCGTAGTGAAAGTACTGAAGGTAGCTGCAAAGACGAGGGTGGCACAGAGTGAGCAGGGGAAAGTAAGATTTCCTGTGTGTGGAAATATGTGAAAATCCTGAAGTCAGTTGTCAATCGGTCCGGTCGCGAATAAGACGGGGGTTTTCTTAGGATTTTAGTGCACCTCGAGGCGAATGCCCGCTTAAAAAGGGTGCCTTCCGTGACTGCATCGAAAGTTTCATTGATTTTTTGCATGATAAGAAATCGCTGTGTTTATCAAGTTCCTTGTGAAGAGTGTGTTTCCCCGGCGAAATTAATTCAAAGGAAGTGAAGGCAAAACGGGAAAAAAAGAAAATTAAAATCTGAAAGTTCTTTTCTTGTACCATGTTCTGTTCCCCTCCAGCGGGGGAGTGCTGGCCTTAGTGCATTTGCAGTGTCTAAATATTCCAAGTGAGCGTGTGTGTGGGTGTCGTGTGCAGTGCAAAAAATAAAACGCTAAATGTCAAAACATTTTCCCGCATGCAAAAAAAGGCAGCAAAAAAGGAGGATTCGGGACGACCGAGGATCAGGAGGTAAACATTTTGCAGACACATTGTCTGCACTCGTGGCCCTTGAGATCAATAACCTGAAGGAGCTGGGCACAAGGAAGTCACGACTGCGGAAGTGTGTGCAGGGAACGAAACCCTATTGGAATGGGAAAATATTAAGCCTGACAAATGTTTATGTTTCAAGTCTTTGCTCAGCTGTGATTTTATGAGGGTGAAATCATTTCACGAATCGGGTGGTGGTATTTTTAGGCGCCAGATAAGTTATTCGAATGTGTGTTGGGCTAATTTTAACGCGTTTATTTTCTATATGTATTATTATATTTATTTTTAGAAAGGATATAACTTCGGAAATTTAAGCATGAAGATTTTATGCTTATGTCGAATGTTGCACAGTTATTTTGTAGCTTTTATACATACCATTCACAAGCACACAAGATTGATGAATTAACATTTTTGTAGATTAAAATGAGCGGTAATATGTGAAGCAAAATGTTGTAGTATAGTATAGTGTTAAATATTGAAGCTAATATCAAGGGTATTCAATCCCCGAACTAGTTTTAGCAAGTTCAACCAACCATTGAAAAACATGATTTCATATGATTTTAGTGGGAAACACATCTTTTTCTTAAAAGATGATACAGTCCTTGTAGGATTCGGCATCTTCAAACCGCTTCTTCTAGACGTCTGTAGGTCTTTCTAGTTTCCTCCAGTTTGTTATACTTACGCAGTTTTCGTATATCTTGTAGCACGCCATCCATTTAGCTATTTCTTGGTCGTCCTCTTTTTCCTGATGGTTTACCACTAGAGATGGGCAAAACGGATCTTTTGCGAGAGCCGACTCACTGGATCTGCATCTTTCAAAAGATCAGATCCGGTTCTAAAGATTAATCTCAAAAAAGTTCTGTCGAATCTTCAGAACACCGAATCCATACATAAACCTGCGATTCGGTTATCTCACCTCAACTCAATCCAGAGCATATTTTGGATGGCTCACTTTCGGTTCCAAGGAGAAGAATTAGATGCGGTCGTTCAGGAAAGACCCGTGACTCTTTAAGAACCGACTCGACTCAAAACCGCGAACCGATTCATTGACTCATTTTAAAGATGCGAATCTCTGAGCTGACTCAGGAGTGGTATTACGTAAGTTGTTTCAATCGACTGCTTCATACAAAAGTTCAAGATTTTTGTATGGAGAGGTTGATTGAAACAACTTACTTAATACCACCCCAGATCTGATTTACCCATCTCTATTTATCACTAATAATCCGGACAAGTAATCTTTCTTCCGAAGCTCGTACAACTTGTCCGGATCATCGTAGTCTGTTTAACTTTATCTGCGTAACTAAGCTATATTTATTTTATCATATATTTCTTTAAGCTCTTCGTTCGTTCTAATGCGTTATTCGGTGTGGCTAACACTTACAGGACGAAATATTTTTCCTAGAATTTTCCTTTTAAAGATTTTGAGCTGATGTTTTTTTGGTTTGGTCAATGTCCTCAGTCTCAGACCGTAGCATAGAACTGGTCACATTAATGTTATTATGTACATTCTCACTTTGCGTTGTCTTGCGACTGGTAAGCTAGTCAAATTAGATTTTTTCATGCCAATCGAGACATCTGCAAGGTCAAATATGGAAAAATTAAGAAATAGGAAAGAATTTTATGAACTATTTTTGGCGACCTTTAGGAGCATTTCCGAAATTGCGTCAAAAAAGGACAAAAACAGTTTTGCGCGTGCACAGTTTTTACGAAAAAAGACTTCCTGTCGAATTCAATTAGCTCATAGCCATTAACATCTACAGTTTTTGGGCTTAAAATGTTCTCGAAGAGTGCTAATAGTTGTTTTTTGGGCGCACATTGCTATTTCATTAGAAACATGCTGCCGAAAAGACGAAAAAACAATTTTGCCCATAAAATGTGTCGGTTCAATTTAATGTCGACCTTTACCGTATTTTCTGCGGTCAATATTGCAATATATAAAGATGTCTACAATTTTTATTCTATGATCGTCTGTTTTTGTAATCTTTGGTCTCTTTTTGCTCCATGAAGTACTGCTTTCTCAGGTCGAAGTTTATTGAATTACAACTCATATTATTTATATCATGCTATTTTAAAGCTCTGTTTCATAAAGCAGGTCATAAGCATTTCTGTAGTCTACCAAAAGAAGATGCTTTGATGCTCAATGCTTTTTCTCAACAGTTTTCAAGTATTTGTCCTATTATTAAAGTCTGGTCTGCTGTCGATCTGATCTATTCTGCTTGGTAATCTCCAACTTTGTCTTCCATATATGTATTATTTAGTCTACCCTTGAAAAAGTGTGAAAGTCTTTTGTAAGCCATGATCAACAACGCCATTGGTCTGTAGTTATAAATCCACGGACCTGCGCATGACATTGAAAGACGACTTTCATTTTGGCTTTTCGGGCAGACTGATGAACCATCATATCCGAAACTATGGACCTAGACCTTATATTATTATTTATTCAATTTAATAACATGTACAAAGATTATAATCTTATAAATTAGTACATTAATTAATAAAATTGGACATAAATTAAGGTAACTTAAAGCAAAAACTTAAAAATAAAACTAACTAAATAAGGCAAACAAGAAATAAATCTTCTATACCCACTCAGGAAGTTCATAAGGTCGTTGCCCACTTTCCTATACTATCCCTTTTGCATTGCGCGATGGACTTGTAGCGCCGTTGCTTCCGCCGCATAACTCTCTTTTTTGTTCATCGGATCATGGCGGAGGTTGCCTTCATTGTCAGAATATCGATTGGGACAATTCCTGAATTCACCGATACTGCTTTACAAAATGATTTGATATGCAAAGCATGCTTGGACGAGACGATTAGCAGCCTCAAGTTCACTTTCCATTGTCTAGTTTTGCACTCGGCAGTCGTTGAATCGTTGTTTTCTAGTCAAGACTTTTTGCAGATAGCTTCGGAAATCGTAACGGTTTAGCCGCTAGGGGTCGTTGACTCCACCTCCACTCCACCTTTCTCTTATCCTATCAGGATCTGCTAATAGGTTCCAATCTATATCTTCCTGTATCTGTAGATCGTGCTGTTTAGACGTTATATCTTCTTCTTTCTGCAAAGTTTGTCTGCGATTTTTCTTTTTTGCTTGAAAACTTCAAACCTTGCTCTTGTGAGCCTTGCGATATACTCCCGGTGGCTCTGGTTTCTTTCTTCAATTGCGGCTCTACAGTCCTGATCAAACCAGTCAATTCTAGTCTGTCTGGGGCCCAGCCTAGTGCCTCTTCTGCTGCCCCCTTTATGCTGCTTTTGATTTGCGTCGTTGATGTTGGGCTGTTCATCTAGCTTTCTGAAGTTTGTACGACAGCATGCTGGTAG
The DNA here is from genome assembly GCA_949987705.1 of Thereva unica. Classification (NCBI taxonomy): domain Eukaryota; kingdom Metazoa; phylum Arthropoda; class Insecta; order Diptera; family Therevidae; genus Thereva; species Thereva unica. The sequence goes on along the minus strand of OX465282.1, from coordinate 121,904,186 downwards.
GTATCTCTTATTTCTTCCAATTTTAGCTTACCTATATTGTATTTTGGTTGAGTTTGCCCTGCGTTTTGGTTGCTGTCCGGGTTCTCAATTTCACCTTGACTAAATAGTGGTCCGAGCTACAGCACGCTCCTCTCATAGTTCTTACATCTAGTATACTCGTGGCCCCTCTTCTCTCAATTAGGACGTTGTAAATTTGATTATTAGATACCCCGTCTTGTGACTGCCAAGTGAGGATATTAATCTGATGGCGTTTGTTAGCTCTTGGTAGAATTCCTCTTTCTCCTCGTTCGTCTCCTCTTCTGTGGGCGTCTCCTCTTCTGCTATGTTTTTTTTTATGTGATATACTAGAGGCTTAGGGAAAGCCCCTTTGTACTGTTCGACAATCTATTTTTTCGTATAGAATGTCGAACAGCAGCTCTAGCCGGAAGATAGAGAGTAGAAAGAGACAGAGAAGTAGGAAGGAGTTGCCACAACCTAGCCGCGATATTTTATTCCACCTACTTCCAACCATTTCACGACTCTGGCATCGGGGTATTTGAGAAACAACTCGCTGGAGTGTTATGCCTCCTGAAACGAGTTGAATCTCATCAACCAACCGATGACATGCGCTTGGTGGAGCGGGGAAAGACTAGCGAAGGCTATGACAGGAAGAATCAGGAATGTAAAGAGGGGAGAAGAAAGAAAGGAAGTTATGTGGGTGGGAAAGTGGCCTTGTGTTAATGCGAAGCGATCATATTCAGGGGGCCTCGGTAGTCTAGAGGTAAGGCGCCTGACTGCTATCCCCAGAGGTCCCGGGTTCGAATCCCGGCGGCGCCACGGTCCTTCGCCTTTTCCACCTAACTTTCCTTCTTTCTTCTTTCCTCTTTACATTCCTGATTCCCCTGTCATAGCCTTCCTTAGTCCTTCCCCGCTCCACCAAGCGCATGCCATCGGTTGGTTGATGAGATTCAACTCGTTTCAGGAGGCATAACACTCCAGCGAGTTGTTCTCGACGCCCCGATGTCAGAGTCGCGAAATGGTTGTGAGTAGGTGGAATAAAATATCGCGGCTAGGTTGTGACAGTTACTTCCTTCTCTTCTCTCTATCTTCCGGCTAGAGCTGCTGTTCGACATTCACTCTATACGAAAAAATAGATTGTCGACAGTACAAAGGGACTTTCCCTAAGCCTCTAGTCTATCACATGAAAAAAAAAAAAAATATTCTACTGCTTACTGGCTTGAAGTCCAGAATCAGTGATTTCTTTTCCTTCTGTATGATAAATGCTACTCCGAACTCTTCTTTTCCATTCTACGATCCACTGGAGAGTACCGTGTGGGGTTTTAGATCCATTATACCACTATGGGTCCATTTGGTTTGCTGAAAGGCTGTGTTATTCTTACGCCTTCTATGATCGTGGACTTAGGCCAAACTCAATAAACAGAGACATTGAACTCATTTTCGTTAGGGCCGGAAGAATTGAGTTAAATTCAGTGCTTTCAACACAAAGTTCTGTTGTATATCCAATAACCTGCAATATCTTCGTATCCGCATCAGTGGTGTAGAACTACTGGCTGATCCATCCCGCGGGACAATAAGGAAAGACCTGCGATGGATTGACCACATAATCCATATCGACACCAAACATCCCAGCATCTGTTTGGGATTTCTTAAGAGGTGCAAGGTTCCTCCTTTAGCGGTAACATAGAAATCCTACATTCGGTCTCACAAATACAACTCCCTAATTTTGGGGCTTGGGGTTTTTAAATAAAGTGAACAAACAGGTCCTCAAACTTATTGGCGACGACACCCCATTTGATAAAACTAGATCGCGCTTGTTCAATCGAAATAAACGCTCTTTTTTCTCCATGGCTATCTTATACTCGCCAGACAAGATTAGCCTGCTCGGCTTATTCCTTCTGCCTACAGCCTCTTTTCGCGTACCCTACAAACAAACTATTCGTCCATAGCGCAACAAGAAATAGAACAACTTGACTGTGGAACAATTTTTCGTAATTCAGTATTTACGAACTCACACAACATGCAAGAGCTCAAACGCACGGCTCATCGCCATCTCGTGCAACATCCTCCCTGCTTCTCTTAACTTCAAACCTATTCTATCCTCGTACAAGACTTACTACATCTGACGTGACCAAGGGTGATTCCTAAGCTTAGACTGCCACATTAAAAAATGCGAATTCGACTACTTCGACTACTATTTGTTTTCTGAAACCTTAAGAGATGGCCTCAGCAAAATAGAGATAGTGTATTATTAAAAGTAAGCATAAAAAATGTCCCATGGTCATGAAATAAACTAGAGCGCGGATAGACTCGGTAGTTTACGATTAAACATGAGAATTCATCTTGCCTCGGAAATTGTAAGAAAAGAACTAAAAATCTTCACTTAAGATAAAATTCCCAAGGCGAACTCCGACCGCTCAACCAGTTCGGCCATCTCCGATTCCCCGGTTCAAGTGCTTATTTTTAATAAAAGCAAAAGCCCCTAAATGTATGCAATAAAGAATTCATACCACTTCCAAAAATATTACATGGGAGGATAACGAAAACATTCAAGGCTTCCTCCATATTGAATTTTTAATTACGAAAATTATTCAGCAGGACTATTCAAGGATACTAAAGTGTGAAGATTACATAAGTTCTATATTTACTGCCTTTTAGCATTTGACTCATGTTCTGCAATCAATAACGCGACAAAATGTGAAGCATTTTCAAAAGTCAAGGAAATTGGCGTTGGGTGATTCAAACAATCAAAAACAAGCTAAAAAAATGCGGGATCTAGGAAGGTTGTATAGAGCGGCAGTTGGGGCGGTTTCCTTGGCTTATATTAGGCATTCACCCCATCATCATTCCAGTAGCAACAGCTCTAACCTTGCACAGGTTACACGGGGACAGTTCAAAGGAATGCGAAATCGACGTCAAAATGGGGCGCCAAATTTGTGTACTACCCACCCTTGATTTTACACCACGTTCATATACGATGGGTGTCTCCATGGCAACCACAACCCTATGCAAGATTCACGCTATAGTATATGGCATCATATGGGTCGGTGAGCTGTTTGTTGCTTTCGGCGGTTACGTAACGTTAACGTGTCTCTTTTCCACCCTCTCCCTGATGAATGGAAGGCAAATCCCGTGCGGATTTCATTGAACTTAAAGCGTGGTGAATGTGGGCACATGCGGAAGGCCAGGGAAGCGCCTCTAATGGGATTTATGTCTGCAGCAGAGCTTATGAATGCCGCTAGTGTGCTCGTAGTGCAGGATTGACGCATCACGGTGACAAGCAATAAATGCAACCGCCAGTGGGTTGACTTGAACTGAGAAGAGGTGCACTTTGAAGCTTTGGTGTCGGACTGTAATATATGAGATTAATTCTGTAATTTTATGGTTGCTGTTTTGCCTAGGATATCTTTGAGGGGTGATGTGCGATCTAGACTATGTTTTGTAATCAACCTAATCATATATTCTCTAGGGAGGCGAACATTTTGCATCAATTATGTAACGAAAGCAGCCCACGAATAATGGTTTTTCTTATCTCTTCCAGGTTTCCTTCGCTACTTGTGCTTTCCAATTATGAAATGATTAAAGAAAATTAACATTATAAAAAAAAGTGATTACGAAAACAAAAAGAAAAATTAATTGCCATTTTACAAAATAAAAATGCATTAATCCTGTTCGCGTGATGGTTGAAAATCCAATAAACGTGCGGAGGAGTAGTAGTAGTAGTTGAAGATGTGGCCAGGATTCGATCGATGCAGTTCACGAGCAGAAAATCCAAGCCAGCAAGAAACATTAGCTGATGTTGAGCACATTTCAACCATAGCCGGGTCATTGGGCTCCATTGGAACCATATCACAGGTAAGTCGTCGTCGTCGTCAATTGCTGCTTTTGCGCTAATTCTAAAGCGAAAGATTCCTTATCGCTCTAAGGGTTGGACGGGGCTGTAAAATTGCATTTATCCGGGTGTAGTTACTCTATTTATCGCCAATCGCCCACTTTTAGGGCTAGAGAATGGCAAGAAATTATTGCTTTCCTGCATGCAATTTTACCTGAAGTTATTTCGTGTACGCCTAGATTTATGCTGTTTAAATTTTACTCTTTGTGTTATAGTGTGGCAATGATCCGGTTTATGATACCGACCACACCGATTTGAACTCGGACTTCGACGAAGCCGAACTGCGGAGGGAGTTGCTGAAAGACGTGAGTTTGGTTTTGTTGCATTTTTATGCCATTTCCTGGTTAATTATTTTTTTCCTTTTTGTGCTTTTCTAAAAGAAATGGAAGCAGTTGTTTGATATGGTAAGTAACAGTATTGAAAAAAATATCATTAAAAAAAATAAAAAAAGTAAGTTGCATCGGCCGGGAATCGAACCCGGGCCGCCCGCGTGGCAGGCGAGCATTCTACCACTGAACCACCGATGCTTATGATTTTTATTGTAAAATTATAATTTTGTACTGTAGTGTAATTGTGGCTTAATTAGGGCATTTCTGTACATGGAATTGGGACTGAAATCTATTTTCATGCAGGGAAGTGCAATGAATTATGTGTTATAAAGCCAGGATGTGAATACATTTTCTATACGGGCTTGTCGGCTTGTTACGAATTTACAATATTCATCTGCCATGCTTTTTCAGATAAGCCCTTCGATAAAATTTTGTCTTTTTTGGGTATAAGGTATGACTTCCATCCTCGGCTACATGGGGAGTTTTAATTTGACTGCTCCTTCAAGTCAACAAAGGAAAAATAGTGGGAAAAATACATAACTATCCAAATTTTGTCACAGTTGTAGAGGAAGGTGTCCTTAAAAACATAATAAAAATATCGGATGGTTGGGGTGGAATTAACGGAGTGGGTGAGGTTCAAAGCTACATTTTTACAGTTTTTCGTTAATAATTCGAAAACTACGGCCTCTACCAAAAAAATTAAAACGTAATAAGTTAATTTCCATAAAATTCTCTACAAAAAAGGTTTTATACGCTAGGATCAATACTTACTTATAGCCCAATTAATCTACAATAGCCCCAGGTAATTTTAGCGTTAATTGCCAACAGGAAACAAAACATACGGTGATATAGGAAAAAATTCTAAAAAGACAGCGTTTTTGTTTTTTGAATTTCGAATGGCGAACTTAACCTTAAAAATTCTGGAAAGTTTAAAAAACGGTTTTTAGCAAATTACAGAAAAACATGAGCTTGGATTGAAAAAAATCAAATAATAAAGTTGTAGGTATTCAAATTACCTTTCGATTGATGTATATATACTATAGGTTAGGACACACAGAAAAAACTGGGGAAAACCGTTAAAAATCACGTTTTTTAAATTTGTTAATAACTTTTGTTTAACGCAACTTGTATTTTTGCTATTTGGTAAAAATATTGCTTCCTACCAGTTTTATTTTTGTTACGAAATATTGAACAGTTTCCTTGAAATTTCACTTTTTGTAAAAAATTACAATTTTTAACCGATTGCTTGGAGAGTTTCAAGTTATACCATATTCAATGGTTTTTCTATTTGTAGCTAGGAAGTCAGGATTTTCCGGTTTCCCAACTCTTAAACAACTTACATACAGTTAACCGATAAATGACACTTATTTGGCAAAAGTGTCAGCCATATTGGCCCCGCAAATTTGAATTTATAACTTTCCATCATAAAATCATTATTTGCTTCCTTAAAGACCCCCATATACCGATTTCATTGGAATCGGACTACAAATGGTGCGGCCATTTTGAATTTAAGTTTTGATCATAAATTCGTTATTTGTTACATTAGAAAACCCCAGATATTTTCATTAGAATGGAACAAAATTAACAAAATTTGTCCGTCATTTTGAATTTATAAGTTTTGACCACAAATTCGTTATTTGCAACCTTAAAATCCCCTAGATAACTACTTTGAACAAAATTGGCAAATTCAGCCATATTTACCCGACCATTTTGAATTTCCGTCATATTTCGGGGGCAATTTTGAATTTTTCAAAACCGGGGTTATTGTGCGTTAATTCGTGTTACTTCGTTAATCTATCTACACATGGTGTATTGCTGAAAGTAACAAAACGGCCGGTTGCGGGTACGTTTTGGATAGACGAACAAACAATGGTATGAGGGGGGGGGGGGATCGTAACGGTTTAGCCGCTAGAGCGTTTTGGAATCTTTTGGTAGAGGTTTACATATCACCCTGTATTTTTGTAACCCTATGAGATATTTTCATAAGTAAGGTAGTAATTCTCAAACCTATCCCCAGGAAGACCTTCTTGTATACATGAACTTTCGGAGCTACTTGGTGTCCAAAACTTTTTTGCTCAATGCTACGCGGATTATTAGCATTTTGGTAACATGTGAAACAAAGTAAGTGAGGAAAAGTTTGAGGCTTCTCACAACAAGCCAAATAATTATAAGCAGCATGTCGACAACCTGATCAGCAGGACCGGCGCATCTTTGTCGGGATGTGGACTTACATGGGTCAGAAGGTAATGGATTGTATAAACACCAACATTATAAGGTCCATGATACGTATTCCGCCTTAGATTGTGGTATATTAGACTTGAAAGCAAATTAAGCAAGATTCAATAAATACCCTGCCTCAATTTATTCGCAGACGCAGCGTCGTCGACTACATCGTGGACTCTCGGTTTAACTGTCAATTTTTTGAGGAGACAATACGAAAGGCTATTGCCTACAAAAAGCCCTCTTGTCATTTTTTTGAAAACTTATCCCTTCCGAAGTTATTCAAGGTCAAAGTTTGCAAAACTCACTTTTCGGCCAAAAAAACACTAGGGGGAGGGGGTTATACGACCTATAGAAACCAAGATACAAGGAAAACACGATGTCTCCGGCGGCCATGTTGTTTATTTGTGATTCCGAAATTGTTTTCTTAAAAAGTCCCGAGGAAGCTGTGGACCAATTTTCAGTAACTTTGCAGTTTTGTCTCCTTTCGTGCGTTTTTTTTTGCTAATTTCCTGGGCTAATATGGGACCATTACGAAAAATGTAGGGAATTGACATAGTAGGCAGGCCTAGGGGAAGTACGCCAAATTCATTTTGGAGTTTTAGTTAGGGAAAAAGCTGGTTTTGTAGGTAAAATTTGCTTATGGGGGATTAGTCGGTACATAAACCGGTTAAATTTGAGTTTGAGCAATGGGTGGTTTTGCTGCTGAATCACTTTTGGGAATTTGATAAGGGCAAAAGCTGTTTCTGTAGGAACAATTTGCCTTTGGATATTATCTCCTCCTTCCAATGGCACTACAGCCCAACTCGAGCCTTGGCTTCCTCTAATCTTTTCCTCCAGTGTTCTCGATAGGTCTGTACAATTTAGGCAGCTCCAGGGGTGTTTTGCCGTATTTGGAGATAAAAACCACCACGGCTTCCCTCCAGATGATTGGAATGTATCCCTAGTTGAAGCTGGCTCTAAAGAGGTTGTCGGGAATCAGAACGAGGCATTTCTGAAGGAGTCCCAGAAAAATTCAATCTCCTCCCGGGGACTTAGAGGGATGAAACGAGGCTACTGCCCATTGAACCTTGTCACGGTCGAATATGCTCCAAGAAAGACTCCGGGTTTAACGATCTGGGGTGGTCCTATGACTACACCCAGCATCCAATGGATAAGCGGTCTGGAGGACTGACCCTGGAAAGTGCTCGCTGAGCAGGTACTCCAAGGTTTCCTCATGGTTAGAGGTGTAGGAGCTATCTTTCCTTTTGAGAAGGCCCACTCTGTAGAAAGTCTTTGGAAAGTAGCTTTTGGAGTCGAATCGGCTCTGGTAGAGTCTGAAGGCTCTAATAGTGTTTCCTCCAGGCAATCCTTTTGGAACGTCTCTATATTCATCGCAATGCCCGGTATGTTTTTCCATCTTGAACAATGTCCTAACATCTACACGCATTGCAGCTAACCTGTCATTCCAATAAGGCCCTTTAGGCGGCGACTGAAAGGAAGAGAGTGTTGCTGTCATGGTAGGAAGAGATCAGCACATGAGTAAGCTGCGTGGCCGCATTCTCCAGTTCCCACACTGAACTGATACATAGAAGCAGCAAGCAGGTCTAATTTCGAGGCCACAAGCCGCTCAAACATGGATCAGTTGGTCGCCTTGGGTGCGGATATGTGGGAGGCCCACAATGTCGAATCTAATGTGCAATTTTCTTTTCTAATATCTGCAATGAAAGAAAAGATTTTTCAGTGTCATTAAATTCCATTTAAGGCCAAACTCTAAATAAATGTTTATTTAATTTCAAAATTACTGCAATTGTTTCTTCCTTAGTTTTTTATAATAAATCTAGAAATCACCTAAACATATAAAATTTTTTACAGTTCGATCCTGAAGGATTTGGCGAAATACCAGTTGACGAATTTTTAATTGCTTTAAAATCACCAGAACTTCAATCCCAAGTGCCTATTAACAAGCGAGAGCTCCTCTACGAGAGGGCTATGAAGGCGAAGCTACCTCGTGGACCAGGATCGGTATCCTTTCAAGATTTCGTCAATGTGGTAAGTACACAAAGATCCTGAATAGTATGTATAACTGACATCTGAACTGAAAGTCTCATCAATCAATTTTTTTTCGACGAGTGTTTTTCTAAAATTAAAATTCGCCGACTTCTAATCTTCTTTCGTCCATTTTATCAGCAAAGTCACAAATTGTGTTTGTAGTCGTAGGAAAAAATCACGGACGTCTCCTTGTGAATTAAATTTTGTTTATCTTTCATTAACAATCCCGGGAAGGATATCGGGCGCTCCTTTCCTCTACGAAATTGACTTTTTCATCCTGAATTGTGCGAGGTTGCACGTTTAGCTGCACATCTGTTATGGTTGCGTGATTGATACTTGGTTATGGGTTTTGCTTGTGCTGCGGAAGGTTCATAAATTCCTTGCCAGCGTGTGTAGACATAACGAGGCTCTTGTAATAATAACCGACGTGGAGTATGAAGTATGTAATGTGTATTATTTGTAATAAATGTCATTGTAATACATTGTTTTCTTGTAGGGAGGGGTTTAGAAAAATGAGGGAAATTTGATTTTAATTTTGAAGCTAATGGAGCAATGTTAAATTCTTGTTAATATATGGTACCTGGTGCCTGTTATGTTTATTGTTTAATTGGGGTACAACAATTGTAATTTGGTGGTCTCGTTCATATTTAATAGACGACCAAGTGAGTCATTTAGGAAACGTCTGTACCGTACGCTCTATCGACGGCTGCTTCAGCTTTAATTGCATTCATACATTCCCCGTCTATTCTAGAAATGAACAAACGCATAGGTTTGGTGTAGGGCTGCCTCCAGTGCGACCGGAGTCCGAATTACCGCTTTGGCCTACCGATTTGTTGCCACAACTCGTGTCCCAAGATTCAGTGGTTGTTAGATCCCTAAAGCCTTCCTGTTGAATTTAGGGGAAGCTTATCCGTGATCTGATCTTCAATCTGGAATCTCTTTTCAGTCTACTAGAACATAACTACCTAATGTTCACTATCCGGCTCCAGCGACATTTACACAGAAAGTGAAGAAGTGTTTCCCTTTCGTTCGTCTCCCCGCAGCTATGGTAACAGAGATTGTACGGAATACCCAGCTTGGAAACTTGGCCTCCTATGGACCAACGTTCCGCGATGAATGTCGTGATTCTGGCAATAGGCTTAGGAGCCCCTTTGTTTTTAATACGCTTTTATTAGCTTCACTTGTAACTATGTAAGAAAATCTTGGAAGTTAAATTTGAGCTCAACTCAACCTAGGTAGCAGAGCTCAGTCGACCCTACTCCCTCCTGGACTAGTTAGTGGGCTTTCTCTTTCCTATCTATGGCTGGGAAATCAGTCCAGAGTCACGTTGTGCTTTCTATCAAGCCTATCTAGCTAAGTTCGCTCCACTTGCTGCGAACGCACCATAATCCAGAGCTATGATATTTGAGCTATCTATGAAAATTCCAATGCTACATTCTCGTGTAGGTTCAAAGTTCATTGTCTGGCAGGCTTTCTAGATCGCATGGAAATTGGCATCGCAATAGACTATTCCAACCGTGAGTGTTGTTTTACCAAGCGGCCCCCAACTAAGTACTAACCATGTCCAATGCTTCTTAACCTATGCAATCGAACGAGAACCGGTCTACTCAGTATGCCAATGGCACCCTTTATGCCCACCGAGATAATTGCCCATTTTGTTATACAATTTTTTAAAGCCGCAATTTTGCTCCCTTTAGTATAAAAGAGTGCGAGTGTACCTTGCTTCGTTTGGATTACTCCGTGTGTTTTTATTGGTACGTGCCTGTAGCGGGCTGCATTTGTAAAAGTAGAATTTTTACTGAGTGCGACGAACCTTATTTTTGCTCAGGCGTACTGTGCATTTTTAGGGTGTTGTGCAGGCAGGTTTGCACGCCATGCATTCCTATTGCTGGCTAGGAGCAGGCAAGTTTTATTTTTACTCGGATATAAACCCCTGCCCCAAAGTTCCTGACATCTTGCCATCGGAGAATATTCGTACATCGAATTTACGAACTTCAGGTCGTCTCCATTTTTCCACTCTTTTTTTGGGATTATTTCGACAAAGAAATCTTTGCTGAAGTCCAATATAGGGGGAAGGTTGCCCGGGTAGCGCCCACACCCTCGGGTAGCAGGTTCGAGATGTTGCTATGTCTGTAGGGTTTTGAGATTCAGGCTCCGGATTCCCTCAGATTGAGAGCACTGCAAGAGACTAGGTGTTTGATGCGAAATATTACTCTGGACGATAAAGTGAGGGCGAGCCAACCCATCCTGTGGAGGTTGAAGATGGAAATTTTCACTTCCGTTTAAATAGCATATTAGCTCAGTTTTGCTCGGATTGACTTCCAAACCGTAGTCTGCTGCCCAGCTGCCAACTTTATTTAGGAATACTTGCAAAATTTCCATAATCACATGGATGGAAGCATTTCTGACCCAAATATTGCTAAGTGATCTGGGTATACTACCACCTTAACTTCGTTTCTGTCTAGCTTATGTAGTAAGAAATTTATCGTAACTAACCACAGTCAAGGGGAGATCACGCTACCTTGTGGTGTACCGCTGCTGCGTGTTTGATTACTATTTTGGTTCTCGAATCTGCAAGATTAAGGCTTGCTTCTACGTTTACGGCTATGAGAGTTTCTCGAATCGATTCCCTAGGTAAGTTGCTAAAGGCGCCTTCTATGTTTGGGAAGGCTGCCAGGATATATTGTTTGTAATGGAGATTTTTGGTAGTTCCCACCACCTCGTGCAAAGCGGTCTTTGCAGATCTACTTCTGAGATAGATATGCTGAGCTGGGGACAGTAAAGTCACATCTACCGATTGGGGGATGTGGGACTCGATGACTCTTTACAGTGTTTTAAGTACGAAGGATATTAGGCTAATCGGCCTATATTCCTTCGTGCATTCGACCTGTTCGACCTCATGTCTTTGAAATGAAGACGACTCTCGCCCGTCTCTAACTCATGCGAGCATAGCTGAGCCGCACACAGCTGTTGAAAATGACCACCAGCCATGGTATTACAACCTCAGGTAATTTGTAGTATGGTAGTATGCCGTCCGGGCCGGGTGCTTTGAAGGCACCCGTAAAACTTTGGAGACGCCAACCCTAACCCAAACCCTACATTCGGCACCGCCTTGAATACAATTCGTATATCTGAACAGCGCCTTGGCTTGCCTCGTGCCATCTAACTCATTGGTAATGGAACCGTTCGCGCCTGTATAGTCTCTGCAAGCCATCGTAGGAATGTAGCAGCCCTTTCTGTACTTTATCGCTATTACTATAGTTGCTCCATTGAAATTCAAAACCTACACGGCAATATTTTTCCGCAACACCAGCCTAGCTCGTTCCCATAGCTCGGCCCATCCCCATAGCCTACAGCACAACCCGCTTGAGCACAGTACGATCTAGAGGACCGTTTACGAATAGAACAACTCGACTGTGGAATAGTCTCCCGCAGTCAGAACTTTCTGAATTCGTACAACATCTTATAGCTCAAACGTGAGGCTCGTCAACATTTCCTTGAACACCCTCCAGATTCCCACTAACCTTTTCTATTCTCCTCTTTTCTTCAAATCAAACTACTAGAAATTGCAACATGACCTTAACGACCTAACGGGCTTGTAGTACAAAGGGTGACTACTAAGCTTGGGGTTTTCACAGACAGAGGGCGCCAAAGTTTGCGTTGGCACTGCGAAAACCCAAGTCCCAGTCAGTGGCTTTAAAAAAGTTAATGCCCCAAGACTTTTTAATAGTGCCAGATGGTTCTTTTGAGAACTAGGTTGGTTCGGGCAGAAGATGGATATAAGAAATTAGTGCTGACTAGTCTGGTTGCCAACGGGGGAGTCAACTCTAACGGATCTCACCTAAGATGTAAAAAGTAAATCAAGGTGCTCTCGAGCAATTGCATCGTCAGTGAATCTCGTTGGACAATTTGCAATTCGATACAAATTATTGATGTCTATCTGCAAACAGTTCGGCGTCAGCTGCCATTTGAATAATTTAGCCAATTTACATTGTGAACGTTGAAATTAGCCGCAACTCCGTGTGAAAAGAGATAAAAATCGGGGAATTCCTTCGGACAAGAGCGTTAAATTTAATCTATGACATATCTCTACAATTTATTTGCCCGGCACCCTTTTTATTGCTGAATACTTATTACCAAATCCTTTAATTTACGTAGAGTCTACTATTTCTAATAATGTAATTAAACTACTCCAACAGAATTGAATCTACCCCAAGTAAAGTACGCTACAATATTGCCATAACTCTCCTGTTTACAATTGCTCGCCTTTGACATAATTAACCCTAGCCCAAAAGGGTTCAAAAACACAAACACACACACTCTAATAATAATTAGATGCTAACACAACAATGGCCTAGAAAATAATAATAACAATTCTCGTCCATCCCACCAGGAAAAAGGAAACCAGTAGTTTGCTGCCCGGAACACGAGTTTAATTGGCGTTCATGGGTTTCACATTATCGTCATTGTTTGCCAGCAAACACGTCCCAAACTCGCTTTTTCTCTCATTATAATTTTACCCAAAAGAGTCGAGAAACTAGTACAGGTCTAACGAGCAACGACGTTTGCTTAAACACCGAAACAGAACATTAATCATGGACAGATGATTACTACAATTTTCGCCTTCAATGTACCGCAGCGCTCAGCTCTAGGTCCCCTAGCTTCTTTTTTTTCATTCTCGATGGCATCGTACAGAAGCTCCTCCTGTAGCGAGTCGCCTCATCTCTAGGTGAAAAAACCGAAATCCGGAATTCTTCAGAAAGTTGGCCAAAAACATCATTGTAGTAATTTCAACAATTCAACAATGAAGAAAATGGTACAAAGACCCAGAACATTAGTTAAGCTCACCCGAAACTCACCTGTAACTACTCACCTGGGTGACGGGAGGGTCACGGCGATGTTTTCATTATTCGCTGGGTACGTAAACGTTGCCCTTGGGTAATTTAAATAATTTTAAAGACGACTGCACTTCGTTTTGTTGAGGCAAATTTGCGCGAAGAGTCATGCAGAACCGGATGCTTTTGATGATGACCCGAGGAGGGGGCCGCAGCATTTCAATTTACAGTGAACCAGATTGAACAGTTGTCGAAATTGGGGTTCCTTTTTGTCGCTGTGAGATTTTACTTTGATTTATACAGTGATGTTTGGAAGTGATTGTGCTTTGACAAGGAATGTTAGTAATTTTGAGATAATTCTGCAGAAATTTACATAGAAAGTCGGAAGTAAAGTTGCTCTACTTTCATTGTTGGGTTATTGGTGTAAAGTAGACAAAAGTTTTTTAATTTTATACCAAAACATTGGGACCATGTAGACTGCATCGTGATAAGTTGGTTAGACTGCCTGAATAACATTTTCCAGAAAGGGTCTTAGAAGGAAACAAATCTATAGAAATCAAACTAAAAAAAATATGAGTGTGCTTAACACCACATTTAAGAAGTAAGACAGTACCTACAGATATAGCGGAAGGTCTGTCGGATATAGTATAGTACGCTTTCTGAAAAGTCAGGCCAAGGACCGACGCAGGAAGTATAGTGATGAGCCTACTGACACAAATACAATTTCAAAATATCAATATGTATGAGTCCTACATGTGAGTTCGGAAACGCAGGACTGCAGTCATTCTGCACTATTCAGCTACAGACTTCAACTGCTGAATACGCATGTAGTCGTTGTCGTAGTCGAAACAAAGGTTTAATAATAACTGAATTATTTTCGATTAAAGCTGGACTAAAAATCGCGTAAAAATTGCATCAATTGCAACATGTCGTGCTACTTTTGTCAACATTGGGTCTGTTTCCGAATAAAAATAAAATATAGCCTTACAACGGGCGGGAACCAAACCCGATTGAAACATAGTCCTCGGCCATGTGAAGGGCATCAGAAGGCTGTTTTCAGGACAATAAGGCCGTGCACCACACACATATCGTCGCTTATCCAGAATAGTCCTACAACTCAAAAATTTCCAATTTCGAGTTTATTTTAAGAATGTATAGCTAAATATGCATATTTTTGTGTAGCAAAAATCCATATTAATACTTCTAAAAATGACCGCTGGAAACCCGCTGGAATCCAAGATCATAACATGGGCTTGTATGAAACTAAAAACTTTCAAATGGCTCCCCTGTAAAATTCATTGTTTTTGAGTTGTGACACTATTCTGGATAAGCGACGATATGTATATATTTATTTAAATACATCTGCATAGAGATTTTTCACACACCCTAATGCCATTGGGTTGCTCTTTAATAAATCAGACGCATACACAAACGGATAATCTTAATCGCCTCATTCTCTTTATATTCAAGGCCGACCACCCGGCAAAACTATAACTGAAATTGCAATTTAACTACTCAACTTGTGAGACTTTCGCACCCCAACAAAACTTAAGACTCATTGCGTATTTATTGAGAAAATTATTTATTATTTAAGGTTAATTAAGGAAATTTCCCACTTAAATATAATTCAACACCAGAGCTGCACAATACTTGAAGTAAAGTACTTGAAAAAGTACTTGAATTACTTTATATAACTTGAAGTATTTTACTTCAATTACTTTTCTAAACCAACGAAAGTAATTGATGTTGCAAGTACTTTACTCAAATACTTGTACTTGGTAATTGGTTTTGATATTTTTAGTTACTTCAAGTACTTATAAAAACTTGAAGTACTAATAGAAACTTGAAGTACTAATAAAAACTTGAAGTACTAATAAATACTTGAAGTACTAATAAATAGTTCAAGTACTTATAATAATTGCTGTCTTTTATCCTCTCTGTCCGTTTTTCGGGTTACGAATCGCTTGCACCACCTTTGCTTAAACAGCTTTCACTTGACTTTCATTTAGGCTTCTTTGCACACGTTATGTTTCCCGGATTCCAAAGACAGTCTTGTCAGAAAGTTTTACCTTAACTTTACTTTTAGAACCTCGAAAATTATGATTCTTAGCTGCTAGATAATTCAGGGCGTTACATAAAATTCTAATTCATCCGACACGCGAAACTGGCTGGAAGCGAGTTATTCCTCGAGAAGTGTCACAACCTTCGCGGTTGACTTTTCACCCGTTATATCGCGGACATGAAACGACATAGAGTTTCGGCCAATAGCCCATTTGAAAGATATTTTAATACCCGTATTTCTGCTTCTTACTACATTATCATATGAGCAACCGTTAAGGAGATATTCAAAAAAAATGGCGTTATCAGTTATTTCAGGCACGTGCAGTACGAACTTTGGCGTTGGATTACTCGCAAACTGTACAAGCGAGAACGACGACTAAGGACTTATTCTAAAGGTAATTACTAGCACTTTAATTTTGGTAATCGGCATTAACCCACACAAATTAATATCTTACGAGTTAATCGCAAAAAACTGCATTCAACCCCAACCACATGATCAAGGTTGAACTTTGAGCGGCCATAACTTTGAGTCAAATCAACTTACAGACCTCGTTGAGAGCTGATTTTGTAGATAATTTTATTCTCCAATACCTTGCCAGTGATCATTTTCAGCTATCACTGCATGGAAACTGGTTATTTGGTATAAATGACCTCTACCTCTTTTTCAAGATGGCGGCTTTTCCCAACACACTGCGACCCCACAAACTTGGTTTTAACATTGTCAGATGTACCCAAACAAATTCCAAAAAAAAAAAAATTTCGTACATCATGAAATGCAATTTCATGCCCTTTTTTCGACTAATTGCACTGGAATATTCGTATTTTTCTTGAAATATTTGTATTGAAATATTTGAAATATTTACTTCAACTACAAAGGAAAACTTCAAGTAATTGAAAGTAATTGAAGTACTTAGATATTTCAAATACTTAAAATATCAATGTACTTCAATTACTTGCAATTACTTGAAGTTTTTCTATGTACTTGAAGTAAATATTTCAAGTACATTTTGGAAGTAATTGATAATTCAAGTACTTTAAATATTAATGACTCATAGTACTTGGTACTTCAAATACATTTACCAATTATTTAGTACTTACTACTTCAAGTAATTTTGGTCAGTACTTTGTGCAGCTCTGTTCAACACCCACCACATAATTAACGTGCAACAAACTGACGACTAGCGAGCTTGTTATTCTTGTACATCGATAATCTTAAAGGATAAATCGAAAGGACCATCATTGTAATAAACGAAAACGATTCCATAGAAAAATTCATATCATGATATCCCTCTTAAACGGCCAAGCGGCCGGTGTTCGCCCGCTGTAAGTCCATGTTTCATTTTTACTCGGGTTCGCTCAAAGAAACGTTCCTCACGAACATTGTGGATGAATGGAGAAATGTGGTGCTATCTCTGATCCCCTTACTCCTTCATCCACACCTTCCAGCCAACTTCCGAGCAGGCTCATCTTCACTTATACGAGCTAGATGCCCTGCCTACCGGAGCCTACCGAACTTCCTCACATACGGGACCAACAATCCTCCGAAATATTTTGCTCCCGAACACGACTAAGGCGGGCCGCACACTTGTGCGACATTTATTGCAATGAGAGAAATTCCGCAATGCGGTAATTACTGCACTGAGATTTGAAACCGTATAGTTATGCGACATTTACCGCAAGGTATGATGCTGTAAATATAAGCAAGTTTAACAAAATGAGTTCTAGTTAAGATAAAATGCCTGTAATTTGGTATTTTTTAAAGAAACCTTTTATTTTTTTTTTAATTCATTTTTGAATTTTTCAATAAACGCTTCCGATCAAGTCAAACCTCAAAATCGCAATGCAACATGCTGTAAATATTGCAATGAAGGAAGACGTTTCTATCTCTTTGCGATATCTCCTTCATGTTGCAATGCAATATTTCGATTGGTCGCATTGATGTGCGTCAGCAACAGCACTCTGCGTGCTTTTCAAATGGGATCATGCGATATTTGCTGCGTTGCAGTAATTACCGCATTGCGGCATTTCTCTCATTGCAATAAATGTCGCACAAGTGTGCGGCCCGCCTAAGAGGTTTGAGTGCTTTGTGCTAAGCACCCACATTTCAGATGCATATGTGAGAACCGGAAAGACCATCGTCTTATATAGTAAAAGTTTAGACGTTATGGTTAGATACTTGGATTTAAAGAGCCTTGACAGACTATTGTTGGCTTTGTCGTCGTGCGCGTATTTCTGGTTCCATGCTATTGTCGGCTGCTACTATTGACGCAAGGTAGGTAAATGGTTTTCCACTTCGAACTCGTGTTCCTCTACGTTGATTGTGGGACCAATGTTAGGTGTTCTTGCAGACGAGGCCACCATGTACTTTGTTTTGCTTTCGTTAATGTGCAGTCCCAGATTTATACAGCTTCTTCTACAGCTCTTGCAGTTCTTCCAATGATGTCAATATTGTTTGCATAAGCCAGTAATTGGGTGGACTTTTGGAGTAGTGTGCCCCTTGATGTCACGCTCAGATCTCGGATCATTTTCTCCGGGTTGAAAAGGAGGCAGGCCAGACCGTACCCTTGTCGGAGTCCATTATAGATGTTGATTGGTCTGGACAGTGGTCAGGTTACCTTTACTTGGCTTGTCACGTTGGTCATGGTCAACTTACATAGTCTTGTCAGTTTGTTGGGGATGCCGAATTCTCTCATGGCTTTGTAGAGTTCTACCCTGGCTAAGTTATCATAGGCGGCTTTAAAGTCTATGAAGAGGTGTTGAATTGAGTTTTGAAACTCGAGGCATTTTTCCATAGCCTGCCTCAAGGTGGAAATCTGATCAGTTGTTGATTTGCCTGGGCTGAATCCACACTGGTATTGGCCTATGATGTTTCTGGCGTAAGGGGCCATCCTGTTTTGTAGGATAGCGGAGATATACAGTACTCAACAACGTTATACCGCGATAATTAGTGCCCGCTGTGATATCTCTTTTTTATGTACCGGGCAGAGGATGTCTTTTCTTCAGCCTTCTGGCATCACTTCCTACTCCCATACTTGTACAATTAATTCGGCGCTCATCATTCATTGCGCTCCTTTAATCCCTTATGGGACATAGGGCGGAAACAGTTGCCCTCCAGCGGACTCTGTTTTGCGCGACAGCTCTCAGCTCCGACCAGGATCTCCCAGTTGTTGCGGCTTCTGCTAGCAGGGTTCTCCTCCACGTTATTCTAGGTCTTCCGACTCGACGGGATCCTTACGGATTCCAGTCGAGGGCCTGTTTGGCTAGATTTTCGTTTTCGCGTCGCAAGGTGTGGCCAACCCTATTCCATTTCCATCGTCTGATTTGGTCGTCTATCCTTTCTTGGCCGGCACGGCGCCATAGTTCATCGTTTGAAATTCCATCCTGCCAGCGGATTTTTAGGATACGACGCAGGCATCTGTTGAAGAAGACTTGTAGGCGCCTAGTGATGAATTGGGTGACTTTCCATGTTTCGCAACCGTACAAAAGAACTGCCTTAACGTTGGAGTTGAACCGCCGCAATTTGGTGTTACTTGAGATCTCCGTTGATCTCCATATGCGGAACAGGCATGCATATGCGCCTCGTGCTTTATTTATTCTGGAACTGACATCTTCTTCTGCATCGCCATTTTCGGTAATAATACTACCGAGGTAGCAGAATTTATCGACCAGTTCCACGTCACGGTTATTCAGCGCAGTCCGTTCAATGGTGTTTGCATTTATCCGCATTTCTTTAGTTTTAGTTGGATTTAGCCTTAAGCCTGCTGGACTACTTTCTGTTGCCAAATTGTTAATCATGCTGGTGTCTGTGGGCCAGCAAACAGATATCATCTGCGTAGTCGAGATCCTTAAGGCGGTCTAACAAACCCCATTGTATGCCGCCTGTTCTACTATCTAGAGCGCCGACAAGGATGTCATTTATTACTATAAGAAATAGTAAAGGCGAGTAGACATCCTTGTCGTACTCCTGAGCTCACCTCGAAGCTGTCGGATAATTTTCGATTATAGAGAACTCTGCATTTGGAATTGTTATATAGGGCTTTTATCAATTCTATTATTTTATCAGGCAGTCCACGTCGCCGTAATTCGGCGCTCCGACCCTCCATATTTAACCAGCTCCGCTGGAATTCCGTCTGCATCCAAGGCCTTGTTTTTTTGAGCCGGCTGATGGCTCTGCTAACTTCTTCTAAGTTTGGTGGCGGCAGCATAACATTATCATCAGATATTGGTGGAGCCTCGAATCCTCAGTTAGCTCGGCATTTAGCAATTTATGAAAGTGCTCTTCCATCGCTCCAAGATGTCTTTAGAATCGGTGATCAGATACTCTTCTTCGTCCTTGCAGTATGTGCAACGGGGTGTGAATTGGGTCATACTGCGGACTCTTTGGTAGAACTCCCGCGCCTGGTGCGGCCGTCGCTCTCTATACTGTTCTAGTTTACAAACGAGTTTTTTTTGAGGCTTCCTTTTTTCGTCTGTGAATTCTCTTTTCTTCTTTTCTGAGCACTTTTTTTTCTATTCGTGTGCCCGTGTTCTCTGAGACTGCTGCATTGCTTGGTACGCAGCATTCTTACGTTCAGTTGCCAGCTTGTCATTATCAGTACCAATGACAATATTTTAAAGCGGGTCCAGCTCTCGTCGACGCACGGCATCTCATCCCCAGGACTTATGGCGAGTTCTAATGCATGACCGTAGCTGGCCATCTCATTGCGTAATGCAGCTGCTTTATTAGTTAACCTTAATGCTACCATCACACCCCTAAATGCATATTTGACTAACTTAGCCGGATGCCATTATGCTTCGTTGTTTTGAGCCGGTTTATAGCTTTACTATGGAATTTCTTAGTGGCGCCAGCGCAGAATCTCCAACAAATATTGGTGAAGTGAGCTTCCAACTCGGCAGTTAGCTCGCAAGAAAAATGCTCATCACAACGTTCGGATCACTTTTTCTAGTGTCAGGAGAACAGCGGAACAGCGGAGAATATCTCATTCGTAGTACCATCTAGGCGGGGATGCCATCTGCACGGCTCTTGTGTTTAAGCTGGTTACGACTTTGCTAACTTGTTATAATCTTGGTGGCAGCGGCATAGAATCAGTCTCTCACTTGCTGCAGTGTTCTAGTCCACAAACGAGATTCTTTTCCCAGGCCTATTTTTCGGTCTATGAAGTCAACGTTCTTCTCTTCTGATGACATCTTTATATTTTCCTTCGCAAGCTCCGTTAAGCATAATTCTTGAAAAGCAATTGATTTTCTGCAAACAAAAACAAATCGCGACTCGAGTACTCAAGTCCCCTCTGCAATCATAATTCCTCCATCAAGCAAATTATCAAACTCCAAACAAAACCCATTAAACATCTGCCTTCGCTTCATCTATTAAAACCACCTAAAATCAGTTCAGGTGTTCTTTATCAAAAGACGACGACGACGACTACGACAATGAGGAAGGGGACTTGAAGAAGACTCGCTGGCATCTGGAAGGAAGTATCACTCCACCTTTAGGCAACTTCCGTTCAGATGTCCTGGTCCAAGTCCACCCCCGCGTAATTTTCTTATGATATCCGCGCCTTTATTTAAACGCGGCCGAATGTGGCACGCGAGTTCCTTGAATTCCAAGGCAGCCTCCAGCTACCGGTGTCAGATTCTCGCTTCCTTCAACGCACGTTCCTGCGGTTCAATTACGCCAGCTACCAGCGAATTTCTCGAGTACTGCCACTGTGCACGCCGCGCCCCACCAGCGTCGGGATTGGATTACGTTCGGGCGAAAAAGTTTATTTTCGCAGTTCGCTGTTCCAACAAAGGCGATTCCAGAATGCGTCGGCTTTTCCTTACGAGCCTACCTTGTATTATTGTACCATGATTTCAGTGTTGTTAAGCCAATTTCGCAATCCTCCGCGGCAAACAGCACTCGCGTACACATCAGGACGAAGACGGTCCCGGAGCTCGCATCCTGAATGGCTTGCAGATGCCATTAAGTATGTCATTGATTGTTTTCTGTTTGTTTGTTGTTTCGCTTGTCAATAAAGCACACTTCAGGATTTGTTTACAAGGAACGAAAAGGAAATACAAGAAGCGTGCGCTGTTACCGCCGGTAGTCGTCGTCAGGACGATGGAGGACGGTGCCGCACGCACCTGGACTAACGAACCGAGCTGGAGCAGCTCCGAACAGTCGTGGAAGAAGTTCACCTGTACATTTTGTTTGCCTATTTCGCTGCCGGATTGAACTGCAGGGAAAAATTGATATTGATTGAAGGATGACAGGACGAGGGGAATTGCTAAATTGAGTCGAGTACACCCGGTGCTGAATACTTTTGGCAAATAGGCATAATCGGCGGCTTTGATTGGCTCGAGTCACGCGATCCGCTCAGGTGAAGGCTAGCAAATCGGTAACAAACAAATTATGCAACCGTGGCCTCAAAATTTTCGGTAATATCCAAATTTCGGGTTGTTAGTCTGATGATTAATTTTCGGGGGCTTTATGACTTCCTCAATAAATATCGCAAATGTTGATTGAAGTCCTCCATTAGGGGTAATACTTTGTGATTACGCGATGCGTCATCAGCCCAATAAATGTCGCTTTTTGTTTGTTAGTTAAATTTTATTGAAATTATAAATAAAGTACAGGGTGGGCGCATAATAAAGTGCTACTGTTACTGTTGTAATTGAACAATTAAATGGGTGAAAATTACTCTTGATTGTATCTACTTTTTGCCTGCAGTTTTCCCATTTGTGTTACATATTTCATTTAATTTGAATAAAACACTAATTCTCGTTTTTGCACATTGAAACTGCAACATCAATATCTATTATCATAAAGTAAAGTTGCTGTAATTTTATGGAGATTATGCAAAACTTCTATGCGGTTCTAGAAAAATGAATTGAATTTTTAATCCCAGACTTAAAAGACTTTTAGAAACTGTTGACTAGCATGCTCTTTGCTCTAGAACATAGAGCAAAGCAGCGATGAAAGAGGAGAGAAAAGCGGCGAAAGGATGTCGCGTTTATAAAAGTGCTCCCAACCCCTGACATGGGCATCAATTGAAAGGGTAAAACAAGTAGAAACAATTAACTATGTGGCGTTATTCAAAATTCAAAATGGCGGAAAAAATGCAGATCACCTTTTTCTTTACAACCCGCTTGGTATGGGTATCAAATAAAAGGATATGACAAATAGAATACTATTAGCTGTGTAGCATTATTCCAAATTCCAAATGACGACCTGGTCTAGCTGTGAGTCGCCTGCGATTTGCAACATGTTTGCGCAATCTTTCATCAATCCTTTTCACCTTCTGACTTTTAGCTAACGACAATCATTTTCTTCACATTATTCCTAACCGAGTGGCTCATTTTTTATTTCTCTTAATTACCAGTGCTGATATCATGAAACATATTGATGAACTGCCATTCGCCTTCACATCTGGCCCCGACGGTATTCCTCCCGCTGTCCTTAAGTCCTGTGTGGAGGTTCTGCAGTTTCCACTGAAAACCTTGTTTCAAAAATCCCTGGATAAAGGGTACTTCCCGGCTCTTTGGAAGAACTCGTTCATAATTCCTATCCACAAAAGTGGTAGCAAGAACGAAATATGGAATTATAGGCCAGTTGCGAAGTTCTCTGTTATTCCGAAACTTTTCGAATCAATTATCTATTCTGCAATCGCTCCTATCTGGGCTGGTCTCAAGGTATCAACATGGTTTTCTTGCAGCTCATTCCACTACCACCAATCTTCTTGAGTTCACTTCTGATGCTGTTGAGGGCTTCGTTTCTGGTTGACCAACTGATTGTGTTTACACTGATTTTAGTAAGGCATTTTACAAGCTCCATTCCATTATAATTCTCAAATTAAGAATGCTTGGCTTTCCGCAAGCCCTTCTAGTATGGTTCCAGTCTTACTTAGTTGACCGGACCTACCAAGTTCTTTCTCGTGGATCCAAATCAGTAACCATTGAAACGACATCAGGTGTCCCTCAGGAAAGTCATCTTGGCCCTCTTCTCTTTATTCTATCAATTGTTGACATTGTTCCCTTACTAAGCCTAAGATTCAGGTTTTCTAGGCGCCGTGCATCGTTTAGAGAGAGTCGTTATAATCTGAGAGGACCACCTCTTTTACAAATCAACTCCTCTAACACGAATTACGGCAGATTTGAACCTGTAAACCGCATGTTCATTAATGTTAATAATAATATTAATGTGTTTAGCGTGAGCATTGGTAAAGATGTCCTTAAAAGGAGTCTTTTAAATCTCACGTGACCACTTATGTTTCCTGTTGCTTGCGTTGGTTACATGTTAATTTGGATGTTTTTAATTTACTAATTTTTATGTTTGCATGCTTAGTTGTGAACCAGCGCTTGGTTGTGCTGAGTAGGTAAACCTTTCTTGGTTTAGATGGGAAGTGCGCCTTCTGTATTAAAAGGGTTAACTCTATTACTAAAACAAAATGGTGGTTGCCTTTTTCTTTACCACGCTCTAGGTAGGATATCAAATGAAAGCTTGTGACGAATGTAGTACCAACAATTACTCAGAAAGATACGACAATGTAATCTTTTCTGTGCGAAGAAAAAGGAAAGTAAAAATCTATTCATTCTAATCTATTCATATACGCGCTCCGGAATGGCGAGAGGGCGGAGCAACGGCAAACTACACAAACACATGCAGAGCAGGAAGTACACGAAGATGGTACATGAATTCACACAAGCAAAATAAAAGTCCAGACGGCACCAAAAATTGCGGAGAAGAGAAATCAGTGCGTCTCTTTCGCACTTCGTGAAATAACATTTCTTTATTTACCCTCTCTTCGATTTTTGTTTTGTTTTTAAATTGAATTTTGTCTCGCGTGCACCTTGTCGATTGATATATTCACTCGCAAGGGAGCTTATGGGAAATTTTGAGAGCGTCGTATCTTTGTGGGTAATTTTTGGTAGTACGGTAAGCTGGCTGACGTCATTTTAAATCTAATATGGCGGTCACTACAAAATGGCAGAAGACATATAATAGACTAAAAAGTAGAAAATAAAAAAAAACTTCAAAATACGCTTTTATTTTAAAATGAACTAAAAAGGAAAACATAATTTTGAATGTATGGTTTATTGCTCCAGCCAGTACATGGAAACAACCTACCTTTCAAAGTGTTAAAAAAGCGTGAGGCGAAAAGTTCCGGTGTTAATAAAATAAGAATATAGGTAAAGAGACCCATGCTTTTGACTGACGTCCAGGATCTCCTTTTGATCAGCTCGCCGAATGTTCGAATTTGTTAAATATGACTCTGGAATTGTTTTCAAAGGACTGAAACCGGTTATAAGAAAACTCACCAGTTTGGTGAAAAGGAAGACGATCGGACTCTAATGAAATATACCAAACACTGGAGGCTCCGCACTTGGCCCGATAAACTCCGAGTGGTTTACTCTTTGACCTTCTCACAACCCAAACAGAGAATTTCGAGCGGAATGGAAACGTAGTTAGGATACTACTTTGCTTGATCACCGAACACTGCATCCTAAATTACCACGTAAGCAGAATGTAGAGAGAAGAGTAATGCACGTTTCAAACAAATCCGGAGGTAATAACAGAAGTCATGAACACATGTAAGATAGTTCTAGAAATGCCAGGACGTTATTGTCAAAATGTTAATCATTTCTTTGAACGCTTCCCACTATCACTATATTCAGCTAAAATTCCTCGATTATTACAACTAATAAACAACTACCACAATTATCCTCACAGTTACAAAGTTGAGCAAAATCGGTAAGTATTTAACTTTACCATAAAAAAAGTCCCTTTCCAATTAATTCGAATTCTGATAAGGTGCAGCATCAAGTATCTTCTGAAATACCTCCAACATCTTTAATTCTCGTTATGTCAAAAATAATTATGAGCATTTATTTATTGCGGCAATTGCGCAAAAAACTCCTGTCAAGACCAGTTGGAACAATTAAAAGCAGTTCTCTGCCTTAATCAATGTGGATTTAAGAGGAAAAAACTTGCAACGAAAATTCAAGAATAAAACCGCAAAGTGAAATGCAGCCAGAAGGCGCTCCCCAAGAACCTCCGCTGAAGAGTCGGCAGTTATCTCTGCACGTTAGAAAAAAGCGCTTTCAGCTAAATGCATTGAACCAAGATGAAAGACGTTTTGTTGCTGTTTATTTTTTTAAAGCGCATACGCAACCAGCTTCAGGACGAGGCAACGGAATCGCGATGAGCCACCTGTCAATCCTGCGCACGCGACTTTCATACTTCGCTCGTTTTGATTGTCGCTCGCGTTGTTGATTTCTTATTTCACCGTTTGAGCTGCTTTTAATTTTATATAATTTTTTTATTTTTATTTATATTTTTTTGCCGGTTCCGTTCGCCGCCGGAGACTGTTTTAACACAAATGCCTGTCGAGCATGATCGGTACTTACCTGCCGATGTTGATCACTACTTATACTGATCGAGTGGTATTAGATGGGTACATGGCTCGTGCATAACCAGTTCGAAAACGGACAGACGGACGTGCTGCAAGCCAGCCTCCTCGCAACAGATGCACTCTCTTCAGGTATTTTGGTAATGCACCAGGCAGACCTAAGAAACAAGATATTCGTATCTCTCCACTTCACCTGAGACTTTCGTGACTTGGAAACCAACGAAGGAGTGTCTCTCAATCGGGCAAGCCGGCCGAAGTGCCGTAATTCATAGCATTTTTTTTTCCTTCAGATTGCAACTAAAAGTATATTTCGTTGACCGTTCTGCTCCTGATCACTATCTCATTAGTCACATTAGAACGATTTCCGACCACTGGCCGCTTCGGGTAATGTATTCCAGGTAAATCCCATTTAATGCCATACCTACATGCGCTAATTAGTGGCAGCAATAAACATTTTAATTACAGTGAATGAGTGGCCTAATAGGGGAAGAAAATTACCACTTGCACTTCGAGTCCGAGTGCAATACGAATCCGTTTGAAGTTTGCATTTTAATTGGAGTTTTTATTGAGTGAAATGCATTTTTTGAATATTAATTCCTAAAATTATAAACGAAGGGAACTAAGACTTCAGAGCACAATTTATAAAATGCTTTTAGATAACTTAAAACTAATTCACTTAGAATATTAGTAGCGAACTAAAGAGAAACAGATGTAAAGGCCCATTAAATAAGCCAACCGCCTTATACCTCCAATATAACTGTACTTTTTAATTTTCGAAATGGAAAACAGTAGACTTACTGTTTTATATAACTTTCAGCACTTTAACCATCATGCCCCAACTTCGCTAATACGACTAGATTTCTTACTGCGATAGCCTCAATTAGTATGTAATGAAAACACGAAATTTTTCCTCTAGGAAAAATCCTTAATTAAAAATTAATGAAAAAATCCGGAAGCGAATAGTATGGCGTACGCCAAAACAATTGGGAATCTTAAAACCGATAGGCAGTGAGAGTCTCAAAGTACATTCGTAAAGAAAAGTGTAACTCCGTTCGTTTTAAAATCATTTATATCTCCAATCACAATTCAGCGGTTTCACTGCCACTCTTGTCGTGGTCAGATTCTATAAGGGAGAGTTTTTGCCCGTAAACGAAAGAGGAAATTACAATGCACGTCAGCTTGAATTTTATCCATACACGAAATTTTATAATGTGTGAAATTGCCATTTCCCCACCTGTGTTTGTATTTTGCAGTTGGGGTGATAAGAATTTTAATATACCTACAGTAGGAGATATTAAGCATATTTTTTTCGATTTTTTGATTCCGCAAAAAACAAAAAAAATGTTCTGTTATCAATTGGAATTGCGTCCAAAAGTTGTTTTGAAAATGTTTGAGCAGAGGCACCTTGTAGCAAATGGACCCGCATATTCGTTGGAGCGTGATTTTTTTCAAAACTGTTCCATAAGTATGATGCTTTTAAGCGTTAAGCTCTTTTCAGATGTTGATCCATGGTACAATAATATGGTATATTGTACAGTAATATGGTATTATTGTACCATGGTGTTGATCGAGACCTTATTTAGTGAGAAAACCTCCCGCAGCACTCGTGAAAACTTTGTAGCAGCACTCGTGAAAACCCTTTGCAAAAGAAAGGCAATGAGCTAGAAAAGATTTTAGACCAAGCCAGTAATCTTTAGGATCAGAATTAAATCTCCTATTTTGAGCTTTGAAACTTACCCGAAATCCTTCAAGAAGAGGCATTCAAGTACACGGTGTCTGATGTTGGTCAGAGCTAGTCAGAGAGAAAGTGTTCGGTTGTCTCCCCGTCGTATTCCTTTAAATAGTTACTGCAGTGGGTGTTGTTAAGAATTCACAATCTTGCTGTCTAATTCCCAATTGGCCAGTTTTCCGTAATTATCATTACGAGGCAACCACAAGTCGCGCAATCTCAAATAAGTGATATTTAGAGAAAACTTGAGAAAAACAAAGCAACAAATAAGAGTATTCTATGCTTCCAGAGAGCTTCCATAACATTTTTTTATGTGATATGGTAGGGCTGAGGAGTCACCCTTTGTACCACTAATCCTATTGAAACTGCAAAATTATTATCGGTTGAATTTCAGCAAAATAGCGAAAATATTAATACATATTATGGGTGACGAAAGCATTCATTCGGCGTATTGGGGATGCTGAGATAGCTTACTTCAGAAGGCAGGGTATTCACTATATTGCTTGCATGTTCACGAGAAAGCTCTGTTCAAAGTAGGTACGGGATACATTACTGCACTCCAGAGTCAAATCGACAGTCAGTAACAATGGCAAAATTGCACTGCCTTTCTCCATATTTAGTTCAAAATCTCAAAAAAATATTACCTGGAAACAAATATGATTCTAATGAAGAGGTGATTGCCGAAACTGAAGGGTTCATTGCAGGGTTGGACAAATGGTTCTATAAGAAAGGCGCAGAAATGTTATAGAAGGGTTGGAATGAATGCATCACCCTTGAAGGAGACTATGTCAATGATTAAGGTCGAATTTTTCTTAAAAGTTTTGGTCATCCTAAGAACTTATTGATAAATCAGTCCATCTTAGAACATCGTTTTAATAATCTATTAACAATTTTTTAGGTTATAGCAATAGATAACATGTTTTTTTGAGTGGATATAACACTACCACTACAAATTTTTAATGTTGTAGCAGGTTCAACGCTTCCATCGACACTAATACAATTTTCTGAATGAGTCATCGCCATCCAACAAAGTTCCTCTCCCAGAATCAAGTTCCGGTTTCCAAAATTGAACACACACACGAAATGACTTGCCGTTGTGCCACCCATTGCGCAAATCACTAGCCGAAACTCACTGCTGTACCATCCAAAAGGGATCACCTAATTAGGCGGAACTACCACCGACTATCATGCCCTTTGTCAGCCATTACAAAGGCCATAAAATTGGCGGAAAATTACAAACGAAGCAACACATTCGACCTCATCCGTAATGACTGCAAACAAATATAAATAAATCGAGAAGCCATAGATAACACGGAGCACCCAGCACCGTCACCATCACTGGTTATCCCTGGTCCTGCTCCTTGATAATGACATTTTTGAAAATCAGCAGGAGACAGCGACAAATGTTCAGGACCTCGGCCGGGTACCTTCGGCCGATGATTAGGAGGAAAAAATGTGAAGGTACTATAAAAAGGGATTCCGACCCCCGATTGAAAGGCCTCGATGACATTTTCATTTAATCTGTCCTGTGTCCCTTGGTGATATATTTTGGGTACACTGTGCGGCCGAGGTATTAGGGACCACCGAAATAGTTTGCACAATGTAAGGACTCGATTTAGTATTAGATACGAGAGTACACAGCACACAGGCACCTCACAGTTCGATGTCGAACAAAGTGTCAAAGAAAAGCGTCGGAGTTTTCAAACAAATATTTCACTCCTTCTCACCTTCAGGCGGTGTGGAATCTACTTTCTACATTCAAAGGTTGTGCTCTCCGTTGTGATAGTGAAGATGGCAGAGCATTATGTTTCTTGAGCGGAGGTGTGGAGGTGTCCCTTGATCTTTTGAACTCAGCCGCTCTGTGTATAGTCCTGTTGGACTAAGTAAAGTCCGGGCTATAAATCAAGATGCCGCTGATTGCAGGGAAAATCTTGTCTCAAAGTGTAACTTGGGCGATTGATTAATGTTTGTTTGTATTTCACAGTGGTTTGCGTGGATGGACTCCTGGCAAGGAGTTGGTGGCAATGTCTTATTGGAGCTTCAAGGACTATGTTAAGGATTTAGTTAACAACTTGTGTAAAAGTAGGGAAGCGAGTTTTAAAATTCCCTATACCGATCCATCTTATGTCTATGACGAAATAAAAAAAATGTTATTATATTCGATTAAAAGTCAATCTAATGAAACTAACTTAATACTAGTAGTACAGTTTCCAGAGTAAAAAAATCGCTAAAACTGCAAAAAAAATTGTAATAGAATGAAATTTGGAATGGTGGGAGTTTAGCAATTGGAGAAAAGGTAACCGTTGAGTTCCGGGCCGTACTTCGTGAAAATCACGAGAAAATCCGATTGAAAGAATTTTCCGACGCTTTCCCGACCGTAGCTCGGAAAAACGTCGAAATTGGAAAAATGTTAAGAAGACAAAATTAAAGCTATGAAAATTCTCAACAAAAAAAGTTATATAAGCTTTTCCCGGAAAACCTCACGTTTGGTCGGAAAATGGAGGCTAATGAAAAAAAATATGAAAAATTATTTTGTTTTTATATTGTTTTCTTTATGCAGGGTGTCCCACCTCAAGTTACAAAGTGGCGGGCTGTAGATAGGCTTTGGATAGACGAACAAAAAATCATATGGGAGGGGGGCAGAAATCGTAACGGTTTGGTCACTAGGGCGCTTTGAAATTTTTTTGATAGAGGTTTACATATCACCCTGTATTTTGGTAACCCGATGACCTACTTCCATGAATTAGGTAGCAGTATACGCAGAATACTCCCGCCTATCTAAACTGTAAAAGCGAAGGTTCTACAACACCAACTTCCAGAGTTATGAGTCAAAATATCATTTTTTTTTTCACAGAAAAACTATTTCGAATATACATATATTAGAAAAATTGACGAAGTACATATATATTTATTTCCATTTTTATTCTTCATCGCTGGATGTCTCGGGGTCTGGTTCACCGGAGCTGTCCACTTCACCTTCATTTTCTTCTTCTAAGTTCTCTTCAGCATCATTCATTACGGGGATATTACTGCAGCGATTGCTGTAACAATGAGCACATACTGAGGTGCACAATAACCCCGCTTTTCGACAGGAACAGCTTTTCGTGCACCCTTTTATGCACTTGCAGAAAATTAACTGCAAAAGGTGTTTGGGAGCCGGAGGATCGGTCATTTTTACTGGCGCCAATGTATCTCCTTCTATCCACCCCCAATCCTTAGCGTGGATATCATGGGACAGCCACAGGGTCACTGTTAATCACACAGTCTTGATAGAGATTTGCTTCTCTGTAAGACGAGCAAAATCCTAAACGGGATAAAATGTCTATAATATTTCGAGATCCGAATTTTCGATGCAGCATCACAGCCACAGCAACTTGCAAAGGGGATATGAAGGATTTTGGACGAACTGCGCACATGACTCCATGGGCTAGAGCCGTGCATTTCGCTTTGAATGGTGTTAAATCACCTTTTTTAGGCTCAACTATAATTTTGTTCAAAAGACCATGAAGAGATTGAGGAAGCATGGTATCGATATTCTCTAAAAAAGCATCACTTGGGGGATATCGTGTTGTGTCATATTCTACTAATTTAATATCATCCCGAATTATAGCGGCTGCAGCATTCAGAATCTTAGCCTTCTCTTCTTCTGGGTCTTTTTGCGACTCATCCCATGACTTTTTCAAGAGAAAATATTCAGCATCTCTGAGGCAAACTATTGTTCCTACTCTCTTGCTGGTAAGAATATGTAGATTCTGTCCATATTTTCTCTCCAATCGTGATCGAATGGTGGTGGTAGAAAGGGGTATTTCACCTGGAACTAGGATTCTTCAATTAATAACAATTAAATTATAGAAAGCTTAATGTTGCACTCTGCTTACCATGAGAAATTTCACTAAGTTCTTTCAATGTGAACTGACAGTCCGCGTTATTATGGATATATTCGTAAATCCGTTCCATTTTATTGTCAACTTCATTATCCAAGGGGCGTCCTCTTGGTTTCTGACCACCAAGACCCCGGGTTGCTTGGAGTGAGAATGATGTAAAACAGTCTGAGTGATACCTTGCCTTACTTCCAATAAGGTCTACCAACCTAATTCTCCTTTTTACTGAATTAGCTTCGATTGAATTTACTTGATCAAGAATTTTCATGAAATTTGATTGAAAACTACATTGGGTGACACTGGACCAGGATCTTAATTTTTTGTTGACATATTCCCGTTTTATTTTATTTGTGCAAATAAAGCAATTCTCAGCAAATTCAAAAGTCAATTTTTTCCTGATTTTATGAGAAGGAGGACTAAAATTAGTCAAAAAAGGTTGGATTCGCTTCGGGGTGAGGTTTCGATACTTCAGTTTGCCATTGGAGGTGTCTATATATTTTTTTCGGCAAGCTCTATGAACAGTTACTTGTTCCACCTCTTTCAAAAAGTTTGCATGTCCATCATCCCTCAAATTGCTCACTGATCTCAAAGTATCTAACCCACTTTTAACCGTCACTGATGATGGCCCCTCGTCTAAACTCTTTTTGCAAATGAAACAAATATTTGCCATGATCTAGAACAAATGAAAGAATGAGATATACCAAAACAACATGAAAATTATCACAACTTACTTCAGCTAGTTATTTTCCTCTAATACACACCAATACACATGACTGGAGATAGATCAAGAAATGACTCCAGCGCCTACTTTCATTTAAAAATAACACTGCGTTATTAGAATGCTCTAAGTTATTTCCGATTAACCTTGTCAATTTTTCTAATATACTAATGTATATTCGAAATAGTTTTTCTGTGAAAAAAAATGATATTTTGACTCATAACTCTGGAAGTTGGTGTTGTAGAACCTTCGCTTTTACAGTTTAGATAGGCGGGAGTATTCTGCGTATACTGCTACCTAATTCATGGAAGTAGGTCATCGGGTTACCAAAATACAGGGTGATATGTAAACCTCTATCAAAAAAATTTCAAAGCGCCCTAGTGACCAAACCGTTACGATTTCTGCCCCCCTCCCATATGATTTTTTGTTCGTCTATCCAAAGCCTATCTACAGCCCGCCACTTTGTAACTTGAGGTGGGACACCCTGCATAAAGAAAACAATATAAAAACAAAATAATTTTTCATATTTTTTTCATTAGCCTCCATTTTCCGACCAAACGTGAGGTTTTCCGGGAAAAGCTTATATAACTTTTTTTGTTGAGAATTTTCATAGCTTTAATTTTGTCTTCTTAACATTTTTCCAATTTCGACGTTTTTCCGAGCTACGGTCGGGAAAGCGTCGGAAAATTCTTTCAATCGGATTTTCTCGTGATTTTCACGAAGTACGGCCCGGAACTCAACGGTTACCTTTTCTCCAATTGCTAAACTCCCACCATTCCAAATTTCATTCTATTACAATTTTTTTTGCAGAAGAAATCTCTAGGAGCTGTACTATAGTATCTAATAATCTATATCGGGTACCGAAGACTCAATTTATTAGGCTCAGGATATCCGTCGAAGATCCAAGGATACAACCAGTAACTAATTGCCTATATTGCTTAATATGGCTAATCTAATTATTTAATCGAGAATACAGAGGACAGAGACACTTTAGTTATCAAGTATTATTCGACTCAATTTAATTATAAAGTGGTCAATCCTATTGGAAAATGCTTTGTGATATGGGACGTGCTTGGCATGCCGATAGAGTAAGATTTTACGTAAAGTATGTCGACAAGTATTACCTTTTGAAGATTCGAAGCGTTTCATAAAGATATTTAAAACCTTTAACTAAACGGCATAGCCCTATGTAATAAGCCAAAGTTTGCGTGAATTCCCAAGTTGTGAAGTTGTTCTCGTGTTAAGAAGATATGGATAAATTTAGTACTCGGCATTGTTTAGTAAAAAATCAAATCTTATATTTGCACAACAACAAAGGGAATCTTGTTTTATATAAAAGTCTAAGCTTAGGTGTCACCTGTTGTTCTACCGTACTCGTCAATGCGCAATGTCTAGTAATAAGTTTTGTTCGAAGGAAGAAATAGAGGGCAGGATAAGTCAATAGAAGTTTAGATAGTATTGAAGCGATAGACATTGCATTTGATTTCCTGGATATTCTATGAATTTACATAGAAGAGCTGAATGCTGTGACGTTGGCAGTACCAGTACAATTACTAAATAGCTTTCGGGAAAGCACTCTACTAAAAAGTATGTCGATAAGGTTGTGGATGGAAGGCAGCTGTACAGCGACGAGGACAACTCCAGAGATGGAGAGTTTACTTCTTCGCCGCCCTGAATGGTTCACTTGCACAGGAACTTCAGGAAACAGCAACAATGCATAGCCGATAAGAATTAACACCCGGGCCCCATCCAAGAGGGAAATAGTAACCGCGCAATTCATGCGATGACCAATGGTAAAGCATTTGGAAAAGATGGCATCCCGCCAGAATTGTTGACAGCCGATTCAAGCCTCATAGCAGATGTGCTTCAGCCAATCCTGGAAATAGCATGGAACACCTGTACCTTTCGGGAGGATTGGACGGAAGTATCATAGTCAAAATATCCAAAAAGGGGGACCTAACAATATGCGCCAACTGGAGAGGCATCTGTTTATTATCTACTGTGGGCAAAAATTTTGTCATATCTAGGATAAGAGAGGCAGTAGACCGAACGCTTAGAAGGCAGCAGGCCGGATTCAGGAAGGGCCGCTCATGTATTGATCACATTAACAGCTTGAGAATAATAGTGGAGCAGTCTACTGAATTCCGATCCCCCCTTTACCTTGCTTTCGTAGATTATGAGAAAGCGTTCGACTCGGTCAATAGAAGCTTTATATGGCAGACATTACGGCGACGTGGACTGCCTGATAAAATAATAGAATTGATAAAAGCCCTATACATCAATTCCAAATGCAGAGTTCTCCATAATGGAAAATTATCCGACAGCTGTGAGGTGAGCTCAGGAGTACGACAAGGATGCCTACTTTCGCCATTACTATTTCTTATAGTAATAAACGACATCCTTGTCAGCAAACTAGATATTAGAACAGGCGGCATACAATGGGGTTTGCTAGACCGCTTTAAGGATCTCGACTACGCAGATGATATCTGTTTGCTGGCCCACAGACACCAGGACCTCAAAAACATTCTAAAAAACTCAAGCAGGCTTAAGGCTGAATCCGAATTGCGGATAAATGCAAATACCATTGAACGCACTGCGCTGAATAACCGTGACGTGGAACTAAGAGATGCAAGTTCCTCCTCCAGCCAGCCGCATTGGCTACAATATACAAATCCTACAACTCGCATATCTGGGCAGGCGCCCCAAAAACCACCTTGGCTTGTCTCGACAAGGTGCAAAATCGTGCCCTCAAACTCATTGGTGATGGCCTTAAGCCACCGTAGGAATGTAGCAGCCCTCTCCATCCTTTATCGCTATTACCATGGCAACTGTTCCACTGAAATTCAGGACCTCCTGCCTGCACGGCAATACTTTTCCCGCAACACAAGACTAGCCCGCTCGGCTCACCCTCATACCCTACAGCCCCCCCCCCCCGTTCACGCACAATACGGTTTAGAAGTTCGTTTATGAATAGAACAACTCGACTGTGGAATAATCTCCCGCAGTCAGTATTTTCGAACTCGTACAACACCTTAGAGTTCAAACGTGAGGTTCATCGTCATTTTCTTCTACACCCTCCAGGCCCCCTCTAACCTTTCCTATTCTCCTCTATCCTTCAAACCAAGCTTACTACTAGACATTGCACCATGAACTGAACGACATGACGTACTACCAGTCCGTAAGGGTTACACCTAAGCTTGGTTTTTTCATATAAAAAAAAAAACGAAGATAAATTCTGCTACCTCGGTAGCAATATTACCGAAAACTGCGGCTGTTCAACTCCAACGTTAAGGCAGTTCTTTTGTACGGTTGCGAAATATGGAAAGTTACCCAATCCATAAAAAAATTGGTTTTTGGGCCGGAATCAGTGGAGGTGGTGCTGAACTCTGTTACTACCCCCACAAAAACGGACATCTGCATACCCGAGATTAACTTCACGGGGAGGTACGGTGTCCACATCCCTTCACGTTTTGAATGGAGAAACAGACCACACAGTTTTCAGGGTGCCACACACTTCTTTCCTGATGGCTCTAAACTCGAATAGAAGGAGGAGTCTTTCTTCCAGATCTTGGGATTGAAGTCTCCTTCCGACTACCCGATCACTGTAGAGTATACCAAGCGGAAGCTCTTGCAATACATGAAGCTGCTCTACTAATCACAGGAATCGGACTGTCCACTTTTTCTCAGATAGCCAAGCAGCTCTGAAAGCCCTATGCTCTTGTACAAACAGCTCTAAAATTATCTCTGAATGTCGCAGATCCCTCAACGAGATAGCTCAGCAGTTCAGGACTCGGCTCGTATGGGTGTCTGGTCACCGAAACATAGAAGAAAATTGTATAGCTGACGAACTGGCTAGGAGAGGTACTACCGCCGCTCTCCTTCCAGGAAAGGATAGGGTTGGTATGCCTTGGGCCACTTTCAAACTCCGATGCATACAGTATGCAATGGAACAAGCAAAGAAACATTGGAGTGATCTTAATAAATGCACCATGGCCAAATTAACCTGGCCCTCTTATGATCTCAGGCGGACCACCTCGCTACTGAGCCTCGGGAGACAAGACCTCTCAGCGATAGTGGGAGTGCCTACCGGACACTGTTTGACAGGGACTCTTGCGACCCACTTAGGTCTTGAGATCTACAATTTATAATTGCTGTAAGAATCTTGACGAGGAAAAAAGTGTACCACATCTCCTCTGTGATTGCCCAGCCCTTAGAAAAAGGAGACTAACCACATTTGGTGAGAGGTTGCTACGCACGCTTGCGAAGATCTCGAATATTGGAATCCCACAACTTAAAAGATTCAAGAAGAAACGACACTTGAATATCAGATTTTAAGTGGGATCACTATGGTATCACAATGGGCCTATCCCTTTGGCCTAAGTGTATGAGCTTAAACCAACAGTTCAGCCATATCTAACCAAGTCTCCTCATTTGGTTCAGGTTGCTCTGTGTATTCTTCGTGTTGGCCACTATCATATTAGCTCTAGCAGGAAAGTCCACCAATCTACGGCCATTATCATTGCACTCAGGATGTATACTCGCAGTTCATTCTTCATGTCAGTGGTCACAGCATAAGCTTTGTTTCAAGCTCGCTATTTGTCACTGCCATTTTCGTTTATGGGATCTAAGAAACCGTCTTTCTCTATTGTGCAAAATACTGGTTTTCTTGAATTATGGCTACTTTTTCTACCGGTAGTAAGTCGTACAGTTCCATGGAGTCGTTGGGATCAATACAATTATTTTCAGTCTATGGCGAGAGTCTTTGTTTTACGATACTATAACATTAGTCCTTTATTATATTTGTTTCCAAGCCAGCGTTTATCTAAAACTGTTGAGCCATCACAGACCACATCTTTGCATTTGTCTTTTAGTATGTTTCTACCAATACTTGTAAGACACTTTCAACCAACAGTCTCTCTTCCTAATTCCACTGCACATAACATCAAAAACCCAACAACTGGACAGCAATCCTGCAGCTATATCGTCAACTAATTAGACAGATGCAGTGAATGAGCTGAATGCAATTGATTCAATCGCTAAATTCCATTGAACATCAAGCAGGAGGAAAAAACGATGTAGACCACAAGAACTGGACCAGTTCCCTAAAAGGAAAAAATGTGACGTAATGTTTATTCAATTAGCAATAGCGATCAATGTACGCAGCCTGTCATTCAAGAGCGCAGCCTGCTGCTCATCTTGTGTAAAACTTGCAATTACAATGGTTACCTTGAAGTCTGGGCTGCAGTGCAGTGCGCGGCTGCGCGACCGGGGCATCAAGCGACGGCGTTACATGAACCAGTCTGCGCAGCAGCGAATACTTCACCAACACTCAATAAAAAATTTGAAATTTAAAATCCCCATCGGGATTATTTTTCTGCGGCCAACTTCATAAGGAATTCACGTCAGCACTGTGGAGCCCGGGGGCTCTTGTTTGTTGCGCCCCATCATCATCGCACCGATGGCGGATCCCTGCCTGGAAGGCTGCTGCGAAGATGATGTATGCCCGACGAATAGTTGTCACAGACTTCAATCGGATCAGGCTTCCTTTTTAGGAATTGTCACGTGCGGCTGTGTTACAAATGCTATTCAGGCTCATTACGCATGCGTAATCTGCTCTGGCTGCGCTAGGATCGGAATCTTATGGCGCCTTCGGCTCATATGGCGCACGACAAATTTGCGCGTTTCCAGGCGACTGTCTAATGGGTTTATTTAATACCAGGAATAGGCTTAATGGTCGATAGTTTATGATTGGTGGAATCCTAGCGATTTTCCTTTAGGGGAATCATGGATTCTCAAGGAATACTCTCTGTCGTTCAATAAATTCCGTGGCTGCTTCTCTTCCAGACTGGTTCACGTGCGTGCATTTTTAAAAGCTGTCGCAGTCTGGGCCGAGCTGCGCGATCCTGAAAGATTTACGCCAGAAAACAAACACCGCCCGGCCGTTTGCTGGTCATTAAGGTGGGAGTTGACCAGCTCACGTTATCAGGCGAGCGGTCAGTCCCGACAAAGAGCCGAAAACACTTTTCAGGTCATTTAAAAGCGCCTAACGATATAATTCCGACATCTGAGGCGGATTACCACCAGGATCACGGCGGGACCTCTGATGCGGTGGGTGGTCATGCGGACCCATAAATTGCCGTGCCGAAATGACACAAAAACAAAAGAGGACGCCTCGGGGCGATTTGGACAGTTTGTTTTTGGGCAGTGATCAGGTACGCTGCCCCGTGGGATAGGAGGTCTGGGGCACCCTGTCATTAAGACCACCTAATTATATGTTAATTACGAGATCACCTAGTCGAGTTCGGCTGCCTTGCCTCGACCTGCCGATGGTGCCCCGGGGTTTGTTATCCTTGTTTGATGCTGACGGCGTGATTAACGCCGGTGAACATCAGAAAGCGTTCAGGTTCCCGCCAAAGATCTGCGGCGGGATCCTCACTTAATCACTCATTTAGTGAATCTGTGTGTCTTTGCGGATCATCCTGTTATAAATGGAGTGTCGGACCAATTATTTAAGGTTGCCTTTCCGATAGTTTTTGTTGTGCCGGCGCGGTCAGATTATTTGTTAGCGCGTCATTTGTTCGGTGCTAAACAGTGAGATTTGATTCTGGTGCTGTAAAAAATTGTGGTTATCGTGGATGTGCGCCCACCCAAAAGATAATTGAACGCCATTAAGTATCGGGAATTCTTAGATGAGTTGTGAATGGGAATCTGAAGGATTCTGTCGCTGTTTGTGAAATTGAAATTTTGAAATTTTTTGATGGGATTTTTAACGGATTGATTTTGATAAAATTTTGTTTGGATATTTCTCGGAAAATAATAAGATTAATCAACATTTTCTGACAGGCGATGTCTTCATTTTTGTGGGGTTTATTTTCCGTATAAAATTCTAATTGGACATACATCTTCACTGTGCCCCGCTGTGTCTAATACTGTAATGAAAAAATAGTATGTGAAAGACTAGTGCTCAGAGATAATTTGTCTTTTACTATCGACGGTTCTTTCATTAGCCCAATCTACAGTAATTTTCCTTCAGCAGCATCAGAACCGGTTTTTTACGAGAGAGGTATAGAACGGACAGAAGGGTAGTGTAGTAACATGTTCACGATAAAATTTTGGCGTGAAAACTTAACACAAACACAATGTGATTCTGCTTACTCTCTCACTCTTAACGTGGGTAGCAAAATTTTTGAACGCACACAGAGATCTCCGTGTAAAGACAAGAAAGCTACTCCCAATGAAAAAATACCAGTGTCGACGTAGAGGTACTTGTAAAACCTGTTCTACTGCTGGAAGGAACGAGTACTAGAGTAGATACCCACATTGAAGCTAGAAACAGAATTTTGACTTGCGAGCCTTATATTCGGGGTCCACACTATTGATGAGTTTCCACTGACACATATTAGCGTAAACGCGTTCCGTGCCAGTTTTCACTCATAACCCAAAAATGTAAGTAGCAAGTGCATATATTTATGTGCTAAGTCGAATGCGGCAAAGTAGAAAAAGTTGAAAATAGACTAACGCAGAACGTATTCGACGCACGCAACAATATGTCAGGTCGCATTTGAATTCAAACACTTCTATATTATCTGTCGCCGAACTCAAAGCATGTCCGCTTGTATGTCTTTCCTGCTTGAGTGCAAACTCGCAAAGCAAGCTTTAATGGGCTAGCTTCTTCTTCTTCTGGGAACCGGTCATGGCCTCTCGCAACTGTTCTCTCCACCGGTCCCGATTCTGAGCCGATGTCATCCAGTTTGGCATCCCTAAGCCCTGAGCGTCCTGGTCTACGCAGTCCTTCCAGCGAAGGTTGGGTCTCCCTAGCTGTCGCACCCCAAGGTCTTACCGCAGAGAACAGAGGACTAGCTTCTTATAGGGAAAAACATAGAACTGTAGACTGTAGAACTGTATAGGACTAAAAATAGAACTGTATTTCAGCGAAATAGCCACTAAGGTAATAACTATAAAATAAAAATGTTTTTAAGAGCACTCATCACCTATGGCAGTCAAGTGGAGGTTGATGTAATGTGCGCTCCAACATTTCCTG
Organism: Thereva unica; assembly: GCA_949987705.1. Lineage (NCBI taxonomy): Eukaryota > Metazoa > Arthropoda > Insecta > Diptera > Therevidae > Thereva > Thereva unica. Next base: position 121,864,064 of record OX465282.1, on the reverse strand, counting down.
AATGCGGCACTAGCAAAACATCTCAATTTGGTTCTCAATGACAAGGCTAGTGGCACCGAACATGGCGATGCCGTATTTTAAGGGTTTAATACTATTGGACGTCTTATTCATGATTTGCTATTGCAGGGCAAAACGTCAACTAAAAGCTAAAAGGTATCCTTTGCAGTGATTTTTACTACTACCCGTGTAAAAATAAAAGATGGTCTTGCAACGGGCGAACGCCGGCCATGTTTCAAACATAGTCCTCGGCTATGGGCCGGACATCAGAAGGTTGTTAGTGGCGCTTTATGGCCGTTTATGACGGCTGGCGGATTGCGGTACCATGGCCTTACAGTTCTATAAATGGTCGCATGTATAAAAGAAACGAAAAGAAGTTTTATTATTTACTACTTTTTGTTATATTTTGCCAGACTACAAGAAAATGTCGTTAAAGCAAAAAAACTATAAAAATTAGTGAAAACAATAAAATGTAAGAAAAATTACCGATTCATAATAACTAGCGCGAGAATTCTTGCATATAAAAAGTATAAAAAATCTACTACTCAACAAAAAGTTCATTTTGGGGAACGAAAGTCACGCAGAAAAACGTCATAAGTTCTGGTGCTCATATCTTCGAAATCGAACATTTCAAAATTTTTATCAACGCACTGCAATTAAATGTTTTTTTTTCGATTGTTCTTTTAACCAGTTAAATAACAAAATTTCCTACTAAAATATCAATCAACACCAACAACCGAGTGTGCAGTGCAGTGCCTTCAGAAACCGACGACTGACGAGCCTATTTCCTAGCCCGCTATGTATCGCTAGCCTTTAAATATGATAATGCATATAATTGTACCTAATGAAAACGATCCACAAAACACATTCAACAATACATTGCTGTGGATTGTTTTTTTTTTGGATCAACTTCGCCGTCGTAGCCTGTTTGTACAGCTCAGTACAAACAAACATATGCTTCTTGAAAAGCCAAGTGGCCGTTGTTTGCCCGTTGTAAGGTCATCTTTTATTTCTACTCGGGTAAGCTTACCTGTGGTACCTATGTGAATAGTATGCCACAGGACCGCAACGTTTAGGATTAAGTGAAGCTCCGTTTGAGCTTTGCCAGAGTGATTTTTGGAGATCTTACACGTGACACGACTATCAAGAAACTTTTAAACGAACTTGGACATGTATTCGGACTGGTATTGATCGTTTTCTCTCATCCGAGGTATATAGAGCATGGGTAGAGTTGATAATACCTCAGAGCTCCTGGTAAGACAGGTAAACACCTACTTCGCCCATGCTTTTGAATTTTACGGTGTATATCAAAAGTCTTAACTAAATCTTCACTAAATTTATATTCGTTTAATTTGCCACTAATTTGGGCAGCTCTGAGTCTCACTGCTGCTCTGCGAGCAGCCAGTTCTTAGGGAGCATTCAAATGTTGACTTTGTTTTGTTCAACTTACTCAGCAATATCGGCAGAAGTAAGCAACGGATTGTGCGAGAAGAAATCAGCATGCACCATGTTACATAAATTTCTATGTATGATTTCAAAATCGAACGCTTGAAGAAAGGCCCACCATCTATGGACTGTGAAGGTTAAATTGAGCTTTTAACGAGTAGCCTGTAGGTAAACTACAGTCCATGACGACCTCAAACCTAGATAGAGCGACTAAAGCTTCAATTTTCCTCGAGTTTGGTCGTATTTCATAATGACTAACTTTGAAGTCAAGGTTCTTTTGTTCAGGAATGATCACTTACTTATGTTGAAAGAAAAATTTGGCGGTTACTAGGTACGTACTCTATCCAGAGCCAATGGACAATGCATCGATTGGCAAGTTTCCCCTAGAGCCTTCATGACTGCACGTTGAAAGACCAATGGTGCATTTCGAAGACCGGACGGTATCATCGGTTAAAATCTGTAAAGTAGATACTTTTCACACTAGTTTGCCCGTTTCCTTCTGTAATCACAAACGTTATTGAAACGCTTAAAATGTCTGAAACTAACTTTGCAAAACACCAAACTACAATCAGTTGCAGTGACACCAATAGCGCTTCCATCTTTGCTGTTCATAGTAGGGCACTTGGTAGCGATGTGATTTACTCTTTCACAGCAGGTGTGGCTTCACTCTTAGCGTTTGTCTTACTCGAAGCTTCCCCGAAGTCCGGAGTCTGTCCATGATCCTTCCTTAAGTCCCTTTTATAGTGGTACGTCATCGATTTATGATCAAGCTTTCCACAGTTGAAGGACTTGACATTTTCATTTGGTGCATTTTGATATTGCTTAGTATTTGGTCCATTTTTGACATTATACATCATTAGAGCTCGCCTCTTTAAAAATGTCATAGCTTGTAACTCTTGCTGCATTTGACTTCTTGTGTTTATGTTGTAAAAACTAAACGCTGAACGCGTGGTTTGAACTGTCCGCGCAATATGAGACATCACAGTAGTCACGGCAATTTGTACAGTTGATAGATCCTTCCAACGCGCCATAAGTGATGTCCTCAAACTAGCACCGTATGTGGCCAGGCATTAATACCTTGAAACAAACAGTTATGCCTGAAAAGATATTTGTGTTAACCACGCGGACGCCTGTCCCGTTAGAGCTTGGTTGAGTGTAATCATGAGTCAGGCACCTTGTAGTGGTTGATCATCAGATACTAAGACATAGGGGCCAGATTCTACTTCTGATGTTGGATTCGCAATTCTTTTAATTTTATAGTATTTTGCCACCTTTTAACTGAACTGTCCTTCACAATCGCCACGCCATCTTTGATTTCACCCAGGAAGTATCTATCTGGCGCTTCTAATTAAATTTAGTTCGGTGATGCTCGCTAGATGTCTGTGATGCGACATTTTATTGTAAAACCTGTCACCCTTTTCGAGTAGCTAATCATAGAATAATTTTGTCAATGCGGTGGTCATTGCTTTTTTTTCAAGGAGTTAAAGTAGTTTAGGCATAATATTTATAGTATGTACATATACCAAACTATTTTTGGTTCCTCATTGAAGATGGCTTGGTCCCACTACCCCAATTAATCACTAAGAACTTTGATAGTAAACATTTTCAAGCTCCTCTAATTGGAAAATTACCCTAAAACTTCAAACTCAATCTGGAAAATAAATTTGACGCATGGAAAAATCTTAAGATCATCACAAGAAATATTCCCATAAAAAATTACCCTTAATTTCAATAAACAAATTCCACACGTTCCACAATACAACAACAACAATTTTACAAAAAATTGCCCGAAAAACCAACCCACGTACGAGATTAAGCCTGACAAATATCATAAGCGAGTCCCTTAAAACGGGATTATCCCGAAATTCTCTAATCTTTTGTTTGAGATGCAACAAACCCCGTGTGCTGCTACCTAGGGTCTTCCGGGAGGATTGATCCCTCAACAACTCTTTATTATCGCCGATGAATGGACATCACCACGGCCAAACAAATGCCACAAATAAAGGATAAGATCTAAAGGATTAAAGGTATTATCAGGACGTTTTTGGCATTTTCTAGTTGATCTGGATTGGAAATTTGTTCACAACAAGCCAAGTGTTGGCCGGGATGAATACTATATCGATGGGAACAGGAATTGAGGCTGTACACCAAAAGTAGAGAGTCTGGGACTCTTTTATTATTCAGAGTTGTCCATTTTCCCTCGATGGTTTGGAACGAAAAAATTCAATTGAGAGCCTCAGTCCAGATGGGGTCTAAGCCTGATTGAATGGTCACTGGCGAAATTATAGGCATTCAAGTAATTTTCTGGTTGAGCTAGAATCGCCGGACAAAGATGTTTTGTTGTGGACGAACTTAAATTAATTTCATTTCGGCTTTTGTTGAATAGAATTGAAATGTCGACAAGTTCACAATGACGCAGCCTTTTCCCACTGGACAATGTGCTAATTAAAGGAAACAATGACCGTGTTTGGAAGGTATCAGAGCCCCGAATTGAAAACTTCCTCCTAAACATGCCGAATTAGGACAATGACAAAGCAGATATGTGTACCCTTGTCCCCGAGAGCCCGGGCCCAGGTTTACAGAGACAATAACTTATAACTCAAGCATTTCTGATCGATGATCTCAATTCGATCAATCGACCGCGGTAGAAATTGATCTGCGCCGACCATGAATTAACCAAAGACAACAACGACGACGACGACGACAGCAACGACTTTATTTTTGGTTGATTAGCCCCAAAAGCCCCCAAAACCACGGAGCCTCCATAAGAACCGATTCGCAACAGAGACCACCGAGGATGTCCATGTCGGCCCCGGAGCTGGCCGCGGAATTAAAGTGCGGCCTAAACATCAGAGACCGAACAGGTGGCTCAACGTAGTGCAGCCGATAAATTTCGTCACAATCGATTGGACACAACTAAACGAAATCTCGGCTTATCTTTTAATATAATCTTTTTACCTTTGCGCCACAATATAATCCCGTATGTTCCGTGGAAGTGGACGCTTTTTTATGCGCCATGATCGCACACGCAGCCCGTTTGAAACCGGGATTACGGAAGTAAAGCAAGGAGTTTATAGCCTTATGACACTGGCTTCATCGTAGGCTGAAAATACTGCCTTGGCTAGGCTGAAAACTGAAAGAAAAAATTCAAAGGAGATTTTCCCATATGTAAGAGTGAGAGGAGTATATTCAAATTTTTCTTGGCTGAATTTAAAGTGTTATAAAAAGTCTAGAAAACTGTTATAAAAAGCATAGGAAAAGAATGAAATTCATGTTCTTTTTCTATGCTTTTTATAACAGTTTGCTACATCTCTAGACTTTTTATAACAGTGAGTGAGAATCAAAATAAATTCAAGTAATAAATTGAAATAATTATAATAATTATAATATGAAGGGTAAATTTTTACAAGTGGGGCTCCGGAGTAAAATCGCTGCAAACAATTTTTCATGTGTTTAGTGTGATTTTTGATTGCCCAATTTCAAAGCGTGCGAGACAAATTTTTGTTATTAGAACGGGCGGGTGCGCGTTGCGAATTGGGGGTAGTCTAAAAGAAAAATATTTTTTTATATAGGTATAGTTTTTCACTTTTGGAATTTGAAGTTGTTGAAGTATTTTTGAAAATATTTGAAGATATTGATACATCCTGGGGTCCCAATTCTATCATAAATATAATTGACGTGACAATAAATATTTTTACAAGAGTAAGGTATTAATAGCCGGAGTAAGGTATTAATAGTAAGGATTTAATAGTCGGGAAACCCAACGGTGTGAAACAAGGACTCAGGTCAAACAAGATTTTTTAATGAGGAAGTAGCAAATTGAAAGGAAGAGAACAAAGAATTTTAATTTACCTGATGTTGACCATGTTTGATATTAAATGCAATAAATTTAAATTAATGTAATTTTAATCATTATAAATTTTAATATTTCAAATATTTCCAACGGATTTCTTCTCCCCTCACAACTATCTGTTATAATAATCAGATAATCGTTCTTACTCTCACATGCTATCTCTGTCCCACAGTATAACAGATTTCGTCATTTTCAGCCTAGCCAAGGCAGCATTTTCAGCCTACGATAAAGCCAGTGTCATAAGGCTATTAGCTGCGCATGCGCGAGAGATTAGTTCGTTGGCTCAAGGAAGTTAATGAGGTGGATTAAGTAGGGAGCAGCGGGTTTTTTGTGATGCCACGTCGACATATAATTAAGGATTGTCACAAAAAACGTTAGGAACATCCTTTATTGATCTCGAAATTTGCTTAATTGTGTTATTGGATTGTGTCCCATTGAAATGGGCATAAATAAAAGATTTTAGTGGTGTATATGGGTTTTGGCAGCGTGCAGATCAAAAGTTGCGGATTTTATTATTTAATTCGAAAGTAATAAAAAGAATTTGATTGCCAGTCATAAAAGAAGGACTAAAATTTTATTACTAATAGGAATAGATGTAAAGACGTGTAGCCTCCGACTTTGGGAGGAGAGTTCCTCTGATTCAACTGTAATTGCACGTGCCGAAAACTTTTCAGTATAAAATTAACTCCGTGTGCATACAATTAATTAAAGAGTAATTATCAATTTGTCAGTATATCGCAGTTTCTGTCTTAATTTCATTGTAGTTAATGGGGAAGGAAATCATGTGTTACTCAACTGTTATCGAACCGGTTTTTAGGAGAGAAGACTAAAACGGAAAGGAATCTTGTAACATTTTCAACCAAAATAAATGTGAAAACTATTACCGCGGTTTTTTTTAAATTTGAGGCTTTATTGTGGCAAAATGCTTACATATTTATTCTTCCCAGAGCAAGTCACAACTATTCTCCATCTCTCTGGCAGCATACGGATTCTGCGTAGTAAAAATGCTGATCTTTTGAGGCTTATCACAAATCAACCCCAGTTTTGTTCTCTCCGTAAGAACGGAGGGCGATGCCAAGGGAATACGGCTGGTGGGGTAACATGTCCCAATTAACCCCGTAATCTAAAAGCAGTTAAAAGTTACAAAGCAATCACAAGTGTTTGGTGATAACCAAATTGAAGCCCTTTACTAAATGAAAAGTAACGTAGAAGCGCAGTAGAAATGAAGTTAAAGTACTTCTGTATGCATTGACATAAAAACCAAAGTAAAAATTTCATAAGAAGTAAGCGCGAGCCCCCATACCTTGTGACTTATGACTGGTCACAATTTTGGAAGTGTTTTTATGTAGGGTTTAATTAAATTGGCAACATTCGGTTGATCGTTGCCGTGCTGCAAAATCATTTTGTCATGTTTTTGCATGAATTGTCGCCGCTGAAGGGAAACAGCGTTCGGCTCAAACGCATTAGTTGTATTCGGTAGCGAGCTCCTGTGAAGGTTTCATCAGGTTGCAGTAGCTTATAATATACCACGCCGAGCTGTGCTTCGAGCAAGGGATGTTGAACCATCGATGTTGATTCATGGTCCACACGATTTTTTCACTTTGAATTATTGTAACGGATCCACTTTTCATCGCTCTTCGCAATATGATGCCAAAAAACTCTTTCTTCTTTGCCGTCGGAGCAGCTGTTCGGATGTAAAAAAGACTTCTGTTGGCTTCAACTCTTATGGCAACCTATTTACTTGCTTTTGAATCAATTCCCCAGGCTTTCAAACCCTTTGAAATGGCCTGTTAAGTATCTCCCAATGAATCTGGAAGTTCTTGTTGCCTTGCGTAATTTCCAGTAATTTCGCCGGCCCAGAACGCTCCTTATCTTCCACGTTAAAATACCGTTAATTTATAGCATTGAAACCATTCGTGACATGTTCTAACACTAATACAAGCCTCACCACCTTAAGTTTCAACGATCTTTCGACACGCCTCAGTTGTATTTTATTCCAAATTGTAGGCAAAACTTCACGTAAAAGACCGCTTAAAGGCCGACAAAACTTCACAAATTATGATTTCACGTTTCTGATTTGACATTTTTGCCCAGCATTTTACTGCTGACGCTATATATTGCAAAACAGCGGTTTTTCATTTGTACTTCTAATACCTAAGAAAAATGTTTCTCCGCAACGTTTGAAAGAAAGTTACTCGTGCTAATAGTCCGGGGATAATAGCATTTTAAGGAGACACAAATCCAAAATGGCTTAAAATTGATCCAAAGTTTTCTTGGGATTTTTTAAGAAAACAATTTCGGAATCAGAAAAAAAACATGGCTGCCGGAGTAGTCCCGGTTTCTCGTGTTTTTCATGTATCTCGGTTTCTTAGATCATACAACCCTCTCTGCCACACACACAATAGGCTTAAGTAGGGTGGATCGGCCACTGTCTACGACGTCCTACAAATAACGACACAAAACAAGCATTTGACAAAGAAGAAAAGGTCGCTAAAAAGGACATAGAGTAGAACTACAAAATTCAGTCGGGACCATGTCAGTTGAGTATGGTTCTAGGACGATCACATTCGTGGTTGCACTATGTTGGTAAAAAATCCATGAATTTTCATTCCGCAAAACTGGCCGTCTTCAATGGATATTCTTGCGCAAACGCTGCAAGATCGCTGATCCTTTGCTGGTTTTCTTCATTACTTCGTCAAATACAGTAATGGAGAGTAATGGCGGAAGGAGGCAACCTTGTTTCACTCCAGTTGTCGTTGTTATTGGATCACTTAGTTGCCCATTATGGAGGATTCTTAGTTCTGCTTCGTCGTATTGAATTATGCATTATTTTCAAAGCATTTGAAATCTATGAAGGTAATGTATAATGGTGACTTCTATTCTGAATGTGTTTTGGGCTCTTTATATTTCTACGACCTTTCCTAAATCCTACTGGTTGTTCTCTTAGCTGGCAGTCTATTTTGTGTTCAATTCTACAACGAATTATGGAGGCCAGTATTTTTACTACCATATTTTGTCTCGTTACACCTTTCCAATTTCCGAATTCTTTTAGATCTTCTTGTTTTGGCAAGTTAATAATTTTTGCCTCCTTCCATTTATTTGGCAATCTTCGTTCGTTCCATATCTGCTCTAAAATAGGATGTAATATCTCTGATATTAGCCGTGTTCCTTTTCTGTTTTTTTCCTTGTATTTACTCCCAACTACACCTGCCCTTACAGAGGTGTAGATAACTAGAGCAAATACGCATCTAACATCTACTAGGGGAATATCGCCATTTGCAGTCTATTGTGAATTATTTTTCACTTACTAAAAAGCCGATAGATGGATTTTCATTGAATTGTGACGAACTGACAGTTTTCGGTGTTATAAAAAGAATCAAGAATTTTAATGTGCGGTTTTTTAATTTTCATTTTTGTAATGGTAAGTATTAAGTACCCATATTATATTTACAATAATTGAACGCGCTTTTATTTAAAGGAAAGTTCTAAACGTTACCCAAAACAAAAAAAAAATGTGTTCCTTTTAAGTTTTACTCCGGAGTACTAAAGAGTAGAAAAGGAACACGGCTATTATTTCAACGTTTACTTTGCGCAGTTCAGCTGGAACTCCATCTGGGTCTTCTAATTTCTTATTTTTCAGCTTCACCATTGCTTTTTTAACTTCTCGCAGCGTTGGCGGATTTATAATGAATAAACTCCTTTAATAATTTAATAATCATAGGCAAGCAAATTGCGGATAAATTAAAAACTCCCTAACAACATATCCTTGAAACATTTCCGTGAAATACTTTTCATGCCTAGTCGAATTACTAAAGCATTTGCTAGAGGCACACCTACTGCCAACAAATATACAGGAAGCCCATCCGACTCTCTTCCACCAAGCAGCATCTGGCGAAAAGACCTAATTTCCTCGACTGAAGGCTGAAAACTCAATTCAATGAAAGCAAATTACCCTAATCATCAAAACACCAACAATGAAATCTCACGCAGGGATCAGGCATAATTTTTTTGGGACCCAATTCCCGGGCTGAATGCGAGTCAACACACAACCTCGAAAATCTTCTGATTAAACCCGATGATAAAACGCCAAAATCTAGCCACATGACGTTTGCCCGAGAGCACCGGAGGAATGTGTTAGCGAGAGCAGCCGCCTAGTCAAGGGAGCCCCATTGAATTGGGCTTCCGGATATTTGCATTATCACGAGGGTAGTACGTGCCGAATTGAGCCTGCCGATGATAGGTTTCAGGTACAATCGAGCAGATGTCCTCGTATTAATCGTTCTAATCGATGCGATTGAAATGGTTTTTTCCTCTTCATTTTCCGGTTAATTTCCCCAGTTAATCTCTCCATCAGGCTTCTGACCCGGTGACTTATGAGACCGCAATTGCCCGTGATCGATGATATGGCATGGGCCACAGCACAGCGCAGCACAGCTGCTCCATTGGGGCGGAGCGCAGCGGTATACACCTGTCGTCGTGCTCTAAGTGCACGAACGACCATTGAACCATAACCATGGCCACAAATTTGGCATGGACACGGATTGAAATGTTTCAGATGTTTGTCGTCTCTGGCCCGTTCACATTTATTGTTTGGCCTCACGTAGCCGAAAGGATTTCCCACAATCAGCATCAGGTGTAACTAATTCGCATGAAGGTGTCGCCGGCCGATGGGAAACATCTGGATGCCCCGAACAAAAAATTTCCCATTTTCCGTTCCTTAGCTGCTGCATTTGTAGCAATCACGGGCCGTTCATTGCCTTAAGGCCCTAATACACTCAGCGACGAAGTCCAACATGAAATTCAGTTCCAACAACAAAATATTAAGGGAAGCTTAAAAAAAAATACAGTCACAAAATTAAACTAACCCAATCTCAAAAACCTCCTAACACAGTCAAAATTACCTGTTGTGCACTGCTTGCAGTGCACAACACGGCCGCCGGAGGGGAAATCTTTGCACAATAAAGGGGTTCGGCTGCATTCGTATGTCTTGTTGGGCTTTACTTTATGAGTGCGTGCCCGAGGTAAATTTTCTGGCGATTTTCAAGAAATCTCTTCAGCGGTGTCGCCGGCTAGAAATTGAAGCCAGTGTTAGATACATAATTATGAATGGAAATTGAATTAATGTCGCAGTAATGCACTCTACGAACTTGTTCCTGCCATGGGATATGAGAATAGATCTTTTTTGTTGGATATTTAAATTTTTCTTTCATGTGAAATTTTTATATCGCTGCTTTTGCTGATTTGAAATTTAGCAAGTGCGGCTAATAAACAATAAATGCGGCTAAAAAGACAATAATGAAAAACAAGGATGTCATAAAACTTAATTATTACATGAAGGTAGTATTTGCCATTAAAATATTTTCTTGGGTTTTTCATAAAGCCAAGATAATAAACACCGATTGATCACTACCTGACCACCAGATAAAGGCAAGAATCCCTAAATTCTCAAATCAAGGAAATCACCATCAAGCAAGTCATTAAAATTCTTGCCAAACAAACCGATTTTTCCTCAGATTTTATTTTTTCCCGAAAATACGGTCACCATCCATGCCTGCAACAAAAAAGGTTTGAAATTTCCCCTGCAAAAGCCGAAGCAGAAGCTCTCACTTATACAAACGCATCTCGTGTAAGATTACGCAAATGCTTTATACAGAATACAACTAGCGCAGAGATTTGCTTGGAGCGGAAATTTGATGTATTAAAACTGAAGAATTTTAGGGAATTTTCGTTCTTAAATTTTGTGGACAATTTTTAAAACATAATTTACTCATGAAAGAAGGCTAAAATTCAAAAAATTTCCACCATGAATAGCTAGATAATCGATTTAAGTTTATCGTACATTAAAAATTTTTTAAAATTTTTCCACCTAAATAGGAGTATTTTCCGGGCGCAGGTACGGAACTTTGAACCATTATAACTAATATACTAATAAAAAATATTAAAATTTTCCACCATGAATAGCTAGATTTATGTTTTCTTAAAAATACCTAATTTAAATTATTTAATTTGGTTGGATAGTTTTCTTAATATTTGCGGGCGCGCGATACCCTATAATTCCTCGATTGAGTGTATTAGGCCCTTAAGATCCTTGAGGATTTGACGACCAGAAATCACGTTTGCACATGAGTCCTTCCATTCTCGTACGTGATTCTAACAAAAAAAAATAACCTAACACCGCCTACCTCCCACGGGACACACGGGGGTCCGTTTGAAAATTTCAAATCTACACGAAGAGTAATTTATGGCGGCAGTACATGCCCGGAATAAAAGTCCTGACAAGTGCCCATAAAGGAAATTAGCCTCTGCCTCATGTCCAACGCCCGGGTTTTTCCCGAAAATCCAACGAGAAACAGATGCACTAGTCCAGAAATTTTAAAGTTCTCTCACATTCATTTAAAGGACTCGAAATCACGTTTGATCCTGGAAATCAGATGCAAATCACGTTGAACCATTCAATTGTATCCTTTATTACCCAGAAGTTACCTCGGCCCGCTCCTTTGCTGAGAGCTACAAAAGGCTGGAATTCCTGCGACAAGCCTTAATATTATAATAAGGATTCTGTCTTTATTCAGACAGCGTCGTCGTCGTCCTTTTGTTGCTTTTCAGTTATTATGTATGTGTGTGAAAATCCCCTGAAGCGAAGGATAAGTTTAATTGAATTTCAATAATAAGGAAGGAAAAAACTCACGAAATGCGTTTATTCCAGTTAAATGAGTTTCGCCTCCTCGGGTGCCTTTAAGGATTATCAGATTGCAAAAAGATTTGAGAATTCCTTTAATCGCTTACGCATAAGAAAAGGACATTAGGAGGCTTTCACCGATCGGCAAAAGGACAAAGGAATTGTTTAGGGACTGGTAAATTTAATTCCTTAATTTTCGACCACAGCTTATTGTCATGTTACCGGCGGACGATTTATTTTGTTGATAATCTTAAGTCCTTTTATGAGGAGCTAATGTAATTGTTACCAGCCCACAGCGCAGGCATGCCGATGCAGATGGCAAAAATAGTGTTGATTTGTTCGTGGGTGACTGTTTCGGTACATAACTGCATAGATGTACCATTATTTTGCTGCTAGCATCCTTTATCAACCTTTGACGAATAGCAATGCCGGTGGATATAAAATATGTTTTTGACCCAAACTAACCTTAATAAACTAATTTGTACCATTCTTAGATGTGTAGTGTATACATTGGTAGCGTATGCAAGGCCGGCGTCTAGTTTTTTTGCGCCCGGTGCAGTATGTGATATTGCGCCCCCATTAATTTCTGTTCATTGTTTGATTGCAATGAAGGGTAATGGAAAAAAGACACAAACACTCTTTGGAGTCCCTTTAATATATGAAATTGAAGGCACAGGAAATCTTTTTCCTTTTTTTTCTGAGATTGCGCCCGGTGCAAAACAATCCATTGCATTGAAGGCGCCGCTCCTGCCTTTGTCCAATCAGGAATTGCTTCGAGGTCTACATTTTTTGCTGACTCTGCGTACGCTCTAACTTTACAAAACTCTCCCGCTAATGCTGTTTTATGCTCCAGGATGTTTTTTGGTGTTAGCCCTAACTCTTTCCAGTACAATCCTAGGCTCCCGAAAATCTAACTCGAATCTACATAATAGAGGTCTCTATGTCGTTCTCCAAGCCTTCATATTTCTAAGTATTACCCTTGGTGGTCACTGCACTGCATGTATAAGTTTCTACGGTAGAATCTTGCTTAAAGAAAACGGTTCACTTAATAGCCTTACTGAACATAGAAGGTGCTTTCAACAACTTCAGAACAGAGGCGATCCAGGTGTTTCTCGCCGAATAAGGAATATATAATAGTACGACTAATACGAATTACAAATCAAGAACAATGGCACCGTGCTAGCCAAGAAAGTATAGACGACGAAATCAGGCGAACTAAATGGAATTGAATTGGCAACACTTTCCAGAAAACAACGTAAAAACGCACAGAAGGTGCATTTTCTGTAAAATATGGGAGCACTTTTCCATTGTTTTTTTTTCAAAGTTTTAAATTTTTTTAAATCTTAATTTCTGAGACTGCGCCCGGTGCAAGTGCACCATTTGCACCTATAAAAGCGCCGTCCCTGAGCCTATGGGTTAAGACGCCCAACTACCATTCTTGTCGCCGCTTGTTCCACAAAAAATTCCCTACCCTTTCCCTATACATTTAGCAGGTGTTTAGAAATAAAACGCTCTAGTCTAAATGGTGGGAAGTGTTTACTTTTAAAACAGAAGAAGCGACTAATGCACAAAATCTAAACGCTTAAGTGTTTTATTCTTAAACACTTAAAGTGTTTAACATAATTTAAACCCGTAAAGTGATTGCCAAAAATATCTAACTTAAGCACAAGTGTTTAAAAGTAAAACACTTATTCGCCAATTAAACACTTGGGAAGATCAACACTTTATGTCTTATGGGAAATTATCTGCATCTGCGTATCCCTTGTAAAACCATGGTAGGTATGCCCGTTAGTGCTAATAGTGCCGCTCATATAATTAGGTGGTACGAGGGGCGCTAACGAAAAGTTCTATTATTAATAAGAATATATGTAGATAAAGAGCGCTCCACGCTTTTTTACATTTAAGCAAGTGGCTGCAGCAATAAAAACTTTACATTCAAAATTATTTTTTACTTTTTAGTTAATGTTAAAACAAAGTTTTTTTAAACTATATTTTTTATTTTCTACTTTTTAGTCTGTTATATGTCTTTCGCCATTTTGTAGTGACCGCCATTAAAATGACGTCACACAGCTTACTGTACTACACTGGTCATGAGTTTTCATTTGATACCCATACCGAGGGCGTTGTAAAGAAAAATGTTCTCCGCCATTTTGAATGACGCCACAAAGCTAATAGTATTCTACTTGTCATACCCTTTCATTTGATATTCATATTTGGGACGGGGAGCACAATTGCAAAATCTGGCCATCATGATTTTTTTACAAAATGGCCATATTGTCACGCGAACTATCCATATGTGCAAAATTTCAAGTTGATCGGTAATATGGAAGTGAGTTAAAATTAAGGTGCATACAACATACAGGTGAAGCTAATATAAAGCGTATAAAAACGCGTGCGGTCTTTGGGTGTTTTTAGCTACGCCGGAGTTTGCTAGGATGCGGTTTACAAGTCATTTTTAACTTAAGATTTGTTTGAATTTATTACTCAATTAACCAAGGCTGTTTCACCCGGATACTTTCTAAAACTCATCTCGGGCGGTCCCTGGACGTCCTCCAAACTAGGACAAATCCGGGGAAATACGGACGGATGGCGGCCCTAAATATGGGTGATTTCTTAAGAAATGCTTTGAAATAATTTTGAACATCAAATTAAATTGCATTACAACATATCCCCTTCACGAAAAACTAATGATAACATTTCATGTGATTTGGTCAAGTTTATTCTCGTCTTACTTCAAAACGGAGAAGAACTTGAAGAATTAGCTATCCTCCACAATAACCACCCAATTTTCTACTAAAAGGATCCACTCAATCATGCCATATCCGTTCCGGGGATATTTGATAGTACGGAAATAGCGCTTCGTTATTTTTTGTCACAAGTCATTTTAAAATGTCTGAATTCAATTCTGCACCTCGTTATTCTGGGCAATCAGGTAAATATTTTCCAATTTAAACTTAAAATTTTCCTCGCTATTTTTTTGTATAAATAAAATTTCCCGATTTTCCCGAGTTCCTGCAACAAATTCGTTCATTTCCTCCGATTCAAGCCAGCGATGGAATTGCATCAAGGCGACTCGGGAAAAAACCTTATCAGAATTTCTGTCCCAAAAGTGTTCTCTTTTCGCCTTATGTACAAAACGATGCAAATTTCCCCTCAATTTTCGTTCTCTTTGAAGAGTATTTTAGGTAGTCGAAAAGAGAAAATACTTCTCTCATCTTAACTCTTCAATGTCTGTGACACTCGCTCTTAAGAACTCGCACTTTTTTAGTAAAAGAGAAAAACATGAAACGAAAACGCATAAAAATAAAGAACCAAGAGAGCGAGAACAGGTGCATTTCTCGCAGCTGAAGAGCGAACCAACACCGAATATGGTCACCGATGGACCCGGTCTCTCCGGCGGAGGCCGATTGGGACAAGTGATGGGGCCTGGGTTGGCCGCCGGTGGCCGGGGTTTATTGCCGTTATCTCGACGAGGTGTTTATAATGCGGATTGCGGAGATGAGTAACTTTATTTTCTAAAAGAGTTGACAGTTATAAAAGTTGAAAGCGGCCGCGCTTAATTGCACACCTTTAATCGCGGCCCGAGAGGCGATAAAATCGATCTGCCGCAAACGAGAGTGGACAGGCCGCATTCGGCACGGGCTAATTTTGGCTCTTTCGCTCCTTGTTTACATGCAGAAAAGCGAGGGGCAGGCTGCCGGTGCTAGAGAGCTGCTCGTGTGTTGGTGAACGGTTGACATTTTGGTGTTCTGTGTGTGTGTTGCGCGACTGTCAGGCGATTGTTATACAACCTTGTTGGGCCGTCAGGGCTACCGGTAAAACGTTTTTTTATTGTTGTGTTAAAATCAAGCGAATTTTGTGGTGCACCTGAGGAAATAAGTAAATATTTAATTAATTTTTTGTGCTATGCAGGCCCGAAATGGACGCCGATCGAAGCAATCTGAGCTGTAAGTAAGTCGAGAAATGCTTTCGGATAAATTTAAGATCAAATTTGTGTGGGCACAGAAATGTCAATTTTTTTTGGCCCAGCAGTTGGTTGTGTGGTGGGGGGTTTCAGTTTTTATTAAGTGCGTTTAATGAAATTTCCGAATTAATTTTTAAGTAATGATTGAACAGCGAAAACAATTATGAATTAACAATATTTGATTCAATTCCTGAAAAATTAGATGTAAGAGGTGTTTTCAGATTTGAGTGCGTAGCAGCAAGCACAGTGTGTAAAAATGTTTATAGAAAAACGCTGTAAATCGTCTATATCAAACCAAAATATGGAGAAATGCTGACTTGAAAGCCAGTTTCTCAAAACCTTTCTACATCAAAATACAAGCAATGTTAAAATATGAATTTGTCTAAATCTTTGCTTAAGTTTTGAAAGCTTCGAGTACATATTCGGGTGCGCATTTTTGGTTATGAGCGCTCTATTATACCGCCAGCTCATTGGCCCAGTTTCACACACGATGCTGCCGTACTACTAAATAAAGTCGGCTCTACATGATGCTGCGAACGTTCATGCGAATGTTGGCTTCCAACGTTTGATTCAATACGGAAACAGCCCGAAAGTGTCCAAACACCAACGTTGGCCGCTTGAGATTGGGAATTGGGCACTCTTAGTTTGAATATCGGCCACACGAGGCGTCCTACCATCAAGCGTTCAACATTGAATTGTGTAGAGCCGGCTTTAGGTGTGTCTGGAAGACCACCTTAATCAAAGTATGGACCGCTTTGGTCAGCCCGGTTTGGTTTCTTTAGATATTACCATGGCTTTTGGTCGAGTTTGACTAAACTCCAACCTATTGGTATTGACTCACTTCTGAAGGACTAGATCGAGAAGTTTCTTGCTCCTTGTTCAATCAAGGTAGTATTGGATGCCGTAAAAACTCCGTGCCACATCATCTCTGCTGGTGTCTCCCAGGGGTCAATTATATCACCCGCTCTCATTCTCATCCTCATAAATGACCTACTTTATGTTCTTTCCAAACCACTTCATAGCTTCACTGATTACGGCACTTTGTGTTACTTATACGTCTTCGATAATGCAAGAGCAGCATGGGCCAGATCCTGTTTTTATGATCGTGGACTTATGTCCAACTCGATAAACTGGCACATTGAATTCGTCCTATGTTGGGGCCGTCAAAACCATGTCGAATTCACTACTTCCAGAACGAAGAACACAGATACCCGGATTTACATCGGAAAGCGTTCCAAAAAAACACGACGTAAATCTTCCTGCGTTTTTCGTGCTAAATCACTGTAGTACCTTATACCATTGAAATCTTCGAATATCTCCGTTTCGTTTTCTTCTTTTTTAGAAGAATCAGGGGCTCCATAGCCTATTGCTGGCCTTCGCTTTCTCCAGCGTGCGCCTCCATGATTCTCGATCCTTGGCCCGACTTTTCCAGTTTCTTATTTCCAAGTGTCTCAAGTCATCCTCGACGTCGTCTATATATCTTTTCTTAGGCACAGGTCTCCGTTTTCCTGGCGGTTCTTTATCCAGCACTATCTTTGTCGGGTTACGATGTGCACCTGTACCTCGTTGGACATGACCAATCCATCGTAGTCTGTTTATTTATAATTCTCCATTGCTTTTCTCTTGTCATTTTCGTTTGTTATAGTATTGTCCTTTACATTTGTGCTTTGCGAAATTTCCAAAAACTCCCAAATTTCTTCATTGGTTAAATATTCCGGATGAGTTCGTAAAGACTGCTTTACCTACGTCTGCATTGCGTCGGCTAACGTCTGTATTGCGATGGGCCAATTCCATAAGTTCTGTGTCATATATGTAGTTAAGTGCAATGACTGGTAGTACGCTTATCTCGAAGGATATAATAGCTTAGCTTATTATTTTACATTGAACCATGACGTACTTATTCGATATTACAAACTAATAGTACAAAGTTAATTTCTGACCTATTGTACTCTTAGCAGCCTCTGTAACTGAGATTTGTAGCGTATACAGACTAATTGAACAAGCTCAGTAGTCTGTCTAAGGTATCTGTTTGTCTGTTTCGGAAAGGTCACAAAAAATAACGAGACGAGCTATGGTGGGACAGCAGTACAGCACCTAAAGGCTAGGCTCATCATCCTTAAGTCAAAGCTAACAAGTTAGGTTCTTTGATCTTCCGATCGTCCATAGGTGAAAGAAAGAGAGAAAGCAAATCTTCGGCCAAAGTTACGTTTGGAGTTTAAATAGTTGGGATAAGCTGTTAGTTATGGTCTATTCGCTGAACGCGAGTAGCATTTCAACGGAGTGCAGATATTCGATATTATTGCCCAAGACATACTTATGTTGAATATTGCAATTCCGTCAAATCAATCAAACACATGTGCAAAAATGTGACCCAGCCAAGGGTGACATGACTGTTTTTGGTATTACTAATGCAAACACGATCGACAAAATGATACAGTATCAAATTGGACGTTATGTTAGCAGTAATGAAGCGGTATAGCGAATTTTTTCGTTTGCCATTCCTCAATGATTTCAAACTGTGGTTTATTTGGTAGTTCATCTCTCGTATTTTACAACGGTTAATGCTGCGTAGTCCAAATATGGGGGCAGCGAGGCCCACCGGGTTCCAGCTAGTGCACTATAATAACCAAACTGAATGAAGCGATTTATGAACCAAGTTCAAATGGAATAACTAGCATAAACAATTAATAATATACTAAGCTAGCTATAGAGCTCCTGTTTGTAAGAACCGAGTTTTAAGCCATTCAATTTAACTGTATAATACTATAATTTTGCTCGAGTATGATTTGCGTGAATTGCAGTCCACTCATATTTCTAGAGAGAGGTTGCTGGCTTCTTGGCTTCTAAACAGATTGAGCACTGCCTTCTCCTCCACTTAATCACAAAAATCAATATATTTTCACTAAATACAAAATAAATAAAATCTTAGTCGATTCTAACTAAAAATTTGAAACTCGTTCCTTAGTGCATACATCATCCATGAAAAGGGAAAAATTTTGTTGTTCTTTCCCCCCCGGAATAGTTCAACGAACGAATTATATTCATCCATCCTCAACATTGGCTTTAGACATCTGAAATCGGTGCCTTAATGAGATCCCAAATAGATATATGAGGCCTGTTACTGAAGCCTACGCGCCATCTTCCGTCCAATTTGGTCTTCAACGTCGGCCCGAGCCTTGTTCTCTTTGAATTTATTTCGATTTCAGTACCTTCCCCGTGCCTGGTCATCGTCGTCTTTTTACCTTGCTCCGCTGCACGGATCTTTCTCTCTTCTGGCGAAGACGAAACAAAAAACTGTTTTCCTCCATCAACCGATTAAACAAATTCAGTCCACGGTGTGAGTTATGGACACTGGGAATCGATTTTGGTGACCTTCACTTATCTCGATTATCTTTCTTACCCGAAGGAGTTTTTATGTCTCTATCGCGAAGGATGGTGGACGATAGTCGAGTCAATCTGTGGGTTCTTTTCTTAGTGCCGCACACACAGTATCACATGTGGAAGGGGATTTGGTGGACGCGGGCATTATGAAAAGGTGGTCCAGTGGCCACCCAGATTACTGATAGTGTGATAAATGAAGGTGATACGGTGACGTGTCTTTAACACGTTCGGAGGAATGTCAGCAGCCGCGCTGCTATTGTGAAGAGGAGAGATTTTTAGGAGTTGACACGACCGACGACGACGGGTTCAATGTTTTTCGCTGAAATCCAGATTGTTTCGCAACATTCGCCCCAAGTCACAAAAGTTGTGTTTGGCTAATGGCAAAAAATAAAACTGAAAAGAGCAACGGAAAAGTCTCATCCAGCATCGGTTCGAGCCACACACAAACTGTCGAGACGCTCGCCCACGCCAAATTCCTGGTTGTACTCGCACCGAAGGCCCGAGATGATGTGAAGATGGGATCCCACGGATACCCAAGAGATTTCTGCTCTGCAGTGTTGACCCGCAGTTGATCCTACAGCAGTAAACTTTGGACTCCGGGGGTAACCAGTCCGGTGACATGAGGAGACCTCAAGGTATTCCAGACCCACTTCCCAAATTCCGACTAGCCCTTGCCCATGCTTTTGTGTAGTGTTGCACCTCAAGGGAGGAATGTTGGCTCCACCATAAGCTGGAGCTCTGGGTCCTTGGCGATGATCTCCATCCCGTGAGCAGAGGGCCATGTAGATCTCTGGGACCTCTGTTACAGCGGATGGCTGCGTAGGACGGCAATAAACCCAGAGACAAGTTTTGTTGATGCTTTTGCACACCTCTTGTGGCTTGGGTTTCATTTCGCGCGCACACACCAGACTTTGGGCTCAATCAAGCCAAAGGCGACCATTAGGCCTCGAGGTAAATTCTGACGACAATGGTGGAGCACGCGATTACAAAAGTCGCGAAACGTTGGGCGAGAGATCCCAACAGCCAAGGAGACCTGCATTGGGGCATCGCTGTTGGGGTCTGTTCCTTACTCCGCGCGGCTGAGCACATTGTTGTTTTCTTCCTTTTGCAAAGATGTTTGTCTGCTGTAATTGCGTGAGATAATTTCGCGATGAGGTGATAAGGAGATGTAGACACTGCAGGGGATGAGTCATCGTAGCTCACCTTCGGCGCACGGGTTTTATTGGACTTAAGGACTTTGAAAATCTCTGGCTGGGATCAAGTCTATTTATCTGATTATAAGTTGTGACAGCTCGTAATTGTCCATTTAATTATTGATATTTGCTGGTGTTATTTTTGTTGTTGTTTGTGGATCGTAATAATTGTTAATAATTGATTTCAATTTCATCGAGAATTACGGAGGTGTTTGTAGAATATCGACAACATTTTTCTAAATTGTTGTTTATGTTGCCAATATCCGGACAATTATTGGTTTTTTGTTTTGTTTTATGATCAGTTAGCACGGACACCAATGATAGAGGGGAAGTTATTTTTAACTACCTACTGAACACCAACCTTGCTATTTGTAACAAAGGTAATGACCCCACCTTTATTACCAAGAACAGAGAGGAAGTTCTGGACATCACCCTTGTCTCGGACTGCCACTCCGACCGAATAGTGGTCTGGAAGGTTTTGAAGAAACACTCCTTTTCAGATCATAGATTTATAGAGTTCCAACTGCAGGACTCGAGCCCAGCCACCCCTTCCAAAATAAAAAACCTCCAAAAGACAAATTGGGGCTACTATACTAGGCTTATCGCAAAAAACCTTGCCCCCAAGCCTCCCTTTATTCCCAAAAACCGGGAACAGCTCGACAGCATTGTGGACATTTTCACGAAACAATGCACTTACGCCATTAATAAAGCTTGTCCGAACAGGCCACATAAAGAGGCTTCCAAACCCCCATGGTGGTCTCGCGAACTTGAGACACTCCGAAAAGAGTGCAGAAAGGAATTTAATTCAGCGAGACGCAGCAACAGTGAAACCGCCTGGGGCTGCTATAAGTCAAAGCTGAATAGATACAAAACGGCAATAAGGAAGGCCAAACGTACCTCCTGGGCTACCTTTTGCAGTAATATAGAGTCCACATCGGAGACCTCAAGGCTGCGTAAAATATTAACTAAAGCGCCAACAATGCTTAGTTATTTATGCAAGGAAGACGGCGATTGGACCGATTCAAGCAGGGAATCCCTGAAACTACTTATGGACACCCACTTCCCGAGTAGTACTACAGTTGATACAACTATCACGAGGAACTCTTCAGCCTCACAACAGCTGATCAGATCTATCATAAGTAGAGCAAAAATAAAATGGGCTGTAAACACCTTCCAGCCCTACAAATCACCAGGCCCTGACGGCATAGTGCCGGCACAACTGCAGCACACTCTTAGTTATATTATGCCCTGGTTGCAAACCATGTTTACCGGGTGCCTCCAAAATAACTGCATTCCCTCTAGTTGGAAAGAGGTTAAAGTAGTTTTTATACCCAAGGCAGGAAAAGCCTCCCACGTAACACCCAAAGACTTCAGGCCAATCAGCCTATCATCCTTTCTATTAAAGACTCTGGAGAGGCTAATCGAAATATATCTGAGGCAGACCATATTGACCTCGGAACTCTCTGGCGCACAACACGCCTATACAAAGGGCAAATCTACTGATACTGCTCTTCACTCACTGGTCTCAACCATTGAAAAATCCCTCGAGGTTAAGGAATATACATTAGTAGCATTTCTTGATATTGAAGGAGCATTTAACAATGTTTTGCCGAATGCCATTACCTTGGCCTTGACAGAACATGGGATCGAGACATCGTTGGTGTCTCTTATCCACCAAATGCTTACTGGCAGGATGGTGAGCTCGATCTTGGGCGATAGCTCGGTCCGAAAGGCCGTAAATAGAGGCACTCCGCAAGGAGGAGTACTCTCCCCGCTGCTATGGGTCGTAACTATGAACCAGCTGTTGCGACGCATGCAGGCAGAAGGACATGACGTCCTGGCGTACGCAGATGATGTTGTTATCATCAAAAAAGGAAAATTTCCTCAAGTCCTCTGTGATCTCATGGAGGCAGCGCTACAAACCCTCTCAAGCTGGACTGCTACCCGCGGACTCAGCGTTAACCCAGTAAAAACGGAGCTGGTCCTCTTCACAAGGAGGTATAAGACCTCTCCGTTAACACCCCCCCGGCTTAACAATGTTAGGCTCAAAATTAACAACAGTGCCAAATATCTGGGAGTAATCCTGGACAAGAAACTCCTCTGGCATGAAAACACAGAAGAGCGCATTAAGAAAGCAAACATCGCGCTTTTCGCCTGCAAAAAATCCATTGGTAAGAAATGGGGCTTCTCCCCTTACATTGTGCGATGGATCTACACAGCGATCGTCCGCCCAATTCTCCTTTACGGGGTTTTAGTGTGGTGGCCAACTCTGAGTAAATCCACCGTGTTAAACAAATTACAGAGAGTACAAAGATGTGCGGAGTTATGCATAACAGGAGCACTTCGCTCCACTCCTACAGAGGCCTTAAATGTTATGTTATACCTCCCTCCTTTAAATCTCGTGGCAAGGGAAAGCGCAACCATCGCAGCCCTTAGAATAAAAGAATCCGGTTTCTGGACTGGAACCAGGGGAGGACACACGAAGGTACTGAACTCAGTTACTATCCCCACAAAAACCGACTTCTGCATTCCCGAAATTACCTTCACGAGGAACTACGGAGTCCACATCCCTTCACGTCGTGAATGGATAAATAGACCACATAGGTTTCAGGATGCCATAAACGTTTTTACTGATGGCTCTAAGCTCGAGGGTCGAGTGGGAGGAGGAGTATTTTCCCCAGAACTTGGGATTGAAATCTCCTTCCGACTTCCCGATCACTGCAGTGTATATCAAGCGGAGATTCTAGCCATACAAGAAGCTGTTCTGCAAATTAACCAGCAAGGCGATGGGAACCGGACTGTCTACATCTTCTCAGATAGTCAGGCAGCTCTGAAAGCCCTGCGCTCCTGCACAAACAGCTCTAGAACTACCTCTGAATGTCGCAGATCTCTTAACGAGATGGCTCAGCAGTTCAGGACCCTCCTCGTTTGGGTGCCCGGTCACCGAAATATAGAGGGAAATTGTAAAGCTGACGAACTGGCTAGGAGAGGCACGACCGCTACTCTCCTTCCAGAAAAGGAAAGAGTTGGTATGCCTTGGGCCTCCTTTAAACTCCGATGCAAGCAACACACAATTACACAAGCGAAAAAGCATTGGAGGGATCTTAATAAATGCACTTTGGCCAAATTAACCTGGCCCTCCTATGATCTCAGGCGAACTACCTTATTACTGAGCCTTGGGAGACAAGAACTCTCAGTTATAGTGGGCGTCTTAACCGGACACTGTCTGATAGGGACGCATGCGACCCGTTTAGGTCTTGAGACCCACGATTTCTGCAGAAGCTGTAAGAACCTTGACGAGGCGGAAAGTGTACTACACCTCCTCTGCCACTGCCCGGCCCTAAGCAGGATAAGGCTAACCACATTTGGTGAACCCTTTCTAAGCAACCTTGCGGAAATCTCG
Source organism: Thereva unica (assembly GCA_949987705.1). Taxonomy (NCBI): domain Eukaryota; kingdom Metazoa; phylum Arthropoda; class Insecta; order Diptera; family Therevidae; genus Thereva; species Thereva unica. The sequence goes on along the minus strand of OX465282.1, from coordinate 121,840,148 downwards.
AAGTTTGGGATCCCGCAGCTTAGAAGATTCATTACTTCCTCGAGATGGTTTAACGAAGAAACGACATTTTAACATCAAGTTTAAAGTGGGATCACTATGGCATCACAATGGGCCTATCCTTCTGGCCTAAGTGTGTGGGCTTGAACCAAAAGCTCAGCCATATCTAACCTAACCTAACCTAACCTATGATCAGTTATTACCGGCAATAACATATTCTACAAAATTAATCAGCAAATCCCCTTTTATACTACTTAAAACCCGAAGTGAGGAATATTTTAAACCCAGAGACCCGCAAGGTCAGTCAATCACCTTTCTACTTTTTTAGCACCAACCCAAAAAAACAACAACCTTAGCTGTCCGCGCTAAAAGCACTACTCCCCGGCCTTATTTATTTATGAAGATCCCAATTACTCCGCATTTAAGTCCTTAATGGCCTTACTTTCTACTCGAATGTTCGACAAAATTCTTCATTATTATTTCGGGTCACGAAAACAAGTGACAAGGATTTACAAACGTGAAAAACTGTTTTAAAAAAAAGTCACTCACTCTCGCCCCCCCACCACCGGCCGCCCGAAAAAAATTGTGAGGAACCTTTAAAGGAGCCTAATTAGAGGCGCAAGAAGCATTACGGAATGCGGCTTATCACGCCATCATGTGATTAATTTGTCTGGGGAGCCTTGCTGCGGGGGGGTTACACTTGCTCCCAAGGATTCGTGATTGCGTTCAGTTAAATCCTGATTCTTTTCGTCCCATTTAATACACCGCGCCATGTGAATGTACTTCTGGGAATTCACAAATATTTTTGTTGGAATAATTAAATCGTGAAATGATGGCGATAACAATGTAACATTTTGTGTTTGACAATTAAGTTTCGGCCCTCGAAAGTAGCACTTTATTGCTTCTGGTTGGGGGGCAGTTGCTTACAAAAAAACATACTTTTTTATTTTTTTGGAAAACCATTTTATTGGAGCAATTGAGGAGATTTATGTTGTTAATTAAGACATACAAAATCCCACCCTAATGAAAAGTTAAAATTACACATTTACAAGGTGCCTACAACATAAATGTAAAAGAACAATGGAATTTGACGCCATTTGCAAAAACTATGGCACATTAGGGCATTACTTTTGCAAAAATTATGGCAAATTCACATTATCACATTACTTTTGCCTCACCTTGTACATCACCGAAGTTAACACCTAATTCTAGTTTTATCAGAAATATCAACCAAGATTATCTCAGATAAAATCTAGGATTGAGGCTAAGAGGTTAAAACATTTTAACTTTTTAAAACCAAGGTATTTAAATATAAAATTTGAATGTATTGCAACCAGTACTAAGCCTTTCTAACATTAACTACCAACATCTAACATTCCGCAGGAATTCTGGTGAACCTCTATATCTCCAAAGATGGAAATTTTGTTACTGATGATGTCAAAGGTTTACTAAACCACAAAAATCTCGATCTTCTTTAGTTACACTTACTTGCAAAAAGATGTAACTGATTATACAAAGCTGATTGTTTCGATCATGCGCTGATGCATCAAAGACAATTCAAACTTGCATTGATGTTTTATCTTGGCTATATACTGCTCGATGGGGAAGGTGATGACGGAAGAATCTTTTTTTCGTTGGAGCATTCTTCCTCTGCAACTTCGGCTATGTCTTTATTTATAAACTCCCATAATATATTGTCATAAAAATAATAAAGACTGCTGTAAGCTTCCAGTTAGTTAAAATCAAATTTTTTTGAAAGCACTCTCCGCGCTAAACCTATCGTGTATCTTTTCCCGACCGAATGACTTCTAACTCCCAAAAATTGCCCATGTGGAATTTGTCGCGATTTAAAGATTGTACCAGCATTGTTGCTACTTCTCCAGAGCAATTACCTATAGTAATAGGAGCTGGGCCATGCAAAATCCAACCAAATTTCGCGTTACAATTTTGGTTTTATTCAGCATGAATTGGTTATAATCTTCTTTTTTATGCTCCTTTAATCCCTCATGGGACAAAGGGCGGATATAGTTGCCCTCCAACGAACTCTGTTTTGCGCGACCGCGCTCATCTCTGACCAGGATCTCCCAGTTGTTGCGGCCTCTGCTATCCTAGGACCCTATCCTGGAATCGTCTTTTATTTCGGTTACGTAAATACGTTACGTTATCCCCAGGAGCGGCACCTTAATTTAACCTTTTATATCTACCTTTCAACCCTCTTCGAGGCCAGCATGAGAAAATGCGGTACCTAAATATGTCACTAGCTGACGGTCTATAAGTCTTTAAAACTATTTTTTTTGCATATACATAATTGTTGAGTTCACTTGTATACGTTGAAAAGTTCACGCACTATTTACCTTTCGTAGCCAGCTATAGTAATGCTATTCCTTTGAAACCATCGGTGATAATTTCTGGAGATGTGATCCTGGAATCTAATTCGTGCACTTTATTTATTTGTTTATTTATTCGCCAAACAAGCCATACTTAAACTTTAATTAAGCTTTAACTTTGTTCAATGAATCAGTCCTTAAAAGATGATGTTGGATCACTGTCTATCAAAGACAAGACTTACTTGACTTTTGTCTCGAAAGACAGAAACGTTCTGTTTACTCGATAAATTTAGATGTTCACCATAATTTAGGGGTCGTTCATTAATTACGTGCGATTTTGGCGATTTTTCGACCTGCCCTCCGCCTTGGTGAGATGTGATTTTTCAAATTTTAAAAAAACTCTAGTATTCACACTAGAAACACACATTTACGAGCGTAAACACAGCAAGTGGGGCCGTTCCACGGGTTGCACCCCCTCGGCTCGAACGCTGTAGGCTAAATAATCCAGGGACTACTTTTGCTAATTTGACTGAGTGGAGAAAAATGTTTTCTCGATAACACCAATATATCTCTTATCTTCATGGGAGAAGAGAATGTAAAGGCGGCTTCACATTCACGTCGGTCGTGAACTCACTTCGAGAATTTACACCGTATCAACTCACAACGCAAAACAAGGCGTGAACTAGACGAGAAAACCATCCTCCCTCGCGTTCACGGGTGCTCGCGGTTGTTCACGGCGTGAGTCTCGAGCTGCCTTAACGGCTGTCTCAACTCTTAACGTCTTAGGGGAACTTTAAGCCGTACATAAGTCGGGATTGATGGAAGTCAAAATATTCAGATAATTACATCGAGAATCATCTTAGACGGTAGATTTTCCGTCAGTCATAGCAGTAACTGTGGTAAACTGACAGCAAAACCTATCGTTTCATGGACCTCTAACGGAGAATCTGCGATGGAATGATAACATATTCCAAATCGTGCAACAAGCCTCAACAACAAGTATTTCCCAACTCGTACATCTTAGAGCTCAAACTTAAGGTTCATCAATATTTCCTTGAAACCCCCAGACCCCCTATAACCTTTCCTATTCTCCTATATTCTTCAAACCAAGCTTACTACTAGACATTGCACCATGACCTTAACAACAAGACAAACTGGCAGTACAAAGGGTGATTCCTAAACTTGGGTTTTTTTACATAAAAATTTGTGTACACTTTCTTGCGGGAAAAAATTACGTGATATTTGCCGAGACCTCGATATTCACGTGAGATTAGGTGAGATTCGGGTCCATCCCAAAGGTCCCGGGTTCGAATCCCAGCAGCCACACGATCCTTCGCCTTTTCCACTTTCCACCTACATAATTTTCCTTCTTTCTTCTTCCCTCTTTATATTTCTGTTTCCTCCTGTCATAACCTTCCTTGGCCCTACCCCGCTCCACCAAAAAAGGGCATGTCATCGGTTGGTTGATGAGATTCAACTCGTTTCAGGAGGCATATCACTCCAGCGAGTTGTTTCTCTTTGACCCGATGCCAGATTCGCGATAGTAATGGTTAGGAGTAGGTGGAATAAAAATATCACGGCTAGGTTGGGACAGTTCCTTCCTTCTTTTCTCTCTCTTCTCTCTATCTTCCGGCTAGAGCTGCTGTTCGACATTGCACCCTATACGTAGAAAATTGATTATCGACAGTACAAAGAGCCTTTCCTGAGCCTCTAGTCCTTCAGATAAAAACAAGTTTTCGTTCACTTTCAAACTGACTAATCTTTTTCCAAACCCCGAGATTTTCCACTTTCACTTTGAATTTCCTTTTGCGTCGAGATGCTTACATCCTCGTCTGTGACGGTCCATTGAATGAATGATTGAATACCATAAAAATAACTGTCAATTCAATAGCAAAGGTCAGAATCAATCATATTGAAACACCAATTGCAATTCATTTTTATAACTGCGTCCGGAATTTCATTCGAATTTAGCTAAATTGGAAAATTGGATTTTCCAACATTTGGACAAGTCGGTGGTTCGGTTGACTTTTAGGCTTCCACATCCTATAGCTTTCTATGCTAAAAGCTAGCTAAAATTACAAGGTGTATGTCCACTTCTTGGGCCAAAATCATGTATTCAATTCATCGGCTTACAAGTGTAACTGTAGTTAATCTGCCTTCACACTACATGGACCCACCTGATAGCACATCTACTAGAACATAAACGTCTACCATTACAAGTCTAATGAACCGATCATCCCTTCATGTCCAGAAGCTGCTCATTTTCCTCTGTGAAATATCAAAAACATCCAAAATTGAATTTTTATTACTACTTAAACAAGAAATCCTTCACACAAAATCACCATCAACAACTTCCCACCTTCTGTGCTTGAGAAGAAACAAAACAATCATCTGCGTCCCCCCGGGAGCCCTTTCAGAGTCAAGATTGACTAGATCATAAGTCACAACCATACACGAAACCGGTAACGACTTGTGTCGAATCTGTTGACTTAAATTGATTTATGGTTAGACGAGGGCCGGCAGGACCCCATTAACTCTTCCACTGTTCTTAATCCATTCCGCTGTTCACACAAATTATGAACTCATTAGTCGGATATTAACGAGCGTGTGTTGCGAGGGGCTTAACGCGATTAAGGCGGCTCCTTTAAAGTCATCCACCACGGCGGTAATCAGATTCGAGAACGACAAGAAGGTGATGACTACAAGTCGATTGTTAAAGAGTCACTCGGACATTCATAGGAAGTCTTAATCGCGGCTCCGCTGCGGAGCGGATTACTTTTTAGCACCAATTTGGGCATGTCTCAACTGGGGCTCCTCGTTATAAACGAATTAATTCAGTTCCAACGGGGCCCCGATAAGGAATCTGCGTGAGCTACTATCGACTACCTTTTCTCGTTTTTGCAGCCCCAGATGGCGACTTGTATCAGGGCTCGCAGCAGCTTCCGTGCACAGGAATTGAATCATTTCCGGTGGACACTGGGGGCTAATGAACAAAAAATTTGCACATCGGTCTTTATTGCAACTCTGCACGTTGCACCGACTGCAGTTGAACAAACCGAGGAGACTTTCTCATTATGACGGGAGTGCAAAGGAGCATTTTTAATGTTATTAGTTCACATCATCAGGATTCAGGTTCGTTTCGCTGCGTTCGCCCGTAATTCAGGTAGTGCCACCGGGACGGAATGGTCCCGATGATGGCGTCTTTTGCTGCGAGTTTATCATCAATGATTTTATTACGCAAATTTTTCATATTTACATGGTCGAGTTAGCAGACTTCCACTGACATTTTTTTCAGGGCAATTTACCTTCCCAGAACGGGAAATGTCTGAAATGATGTTTTATTAGAGCTTTGCAGAGCTGCAGGAAGGTTTATAGTGGAGGTAATGGCTTTGGAATTTGGAATTTTAAAGTAGATTTTTGCAGAAATTCTATTTTTGGAATGTTAGACGGAGTGTTAGAGAATTATAGTATTTTTAGGTGATGTGATGTATTTTTAGGGGATTTTTGCTAACTACCTGGTCATATAAAACTTAACAGTATTGGTTATATTTTATAAGCAGCTTAAATACTGGAGTTTTCGAATTTAGTCACAACTATTAAGTTCAAGGGGAAGTTCTGTTGTGTTTGAACACTTACATGCATCCTGAGTAAGAATTCTAACCGGATTAAAATCGAGTTGAGCAGGTAAATTAGCATATGATTTATAGACATTTTATAGTACATTATTCAATTTCCTTAAACTTTTAGATCCGTTAACATAAGTGAAACAACAGACTTCTTAATATATTGTTTACTATATGAGCTCCAAAAAGGACGTAGCACGATGGAGAAAGAAATATTTTAACTGCTTCGAGAGGCTACAGCAACAGCTCGGATATGCCTAAAATGGTGTACATTCTTCTCTGGTGACTTCTTTCAAGGAGGAGTCCAATTAAGGAAGGCCATCAGATGTCTATAATGAAGTGCTCCTCACTGATCAGGACAAATCCCACATTAATTTTGAAGCTTCCTTTTCCAGTCTGCTGCACTGGCTACAGCCTACAAATCCTACATTCGGTCCCGCCTCGAATACAACTCGTATATCTGGGTGGGCGCCCCAAAAACAACCTAAGCTTGGCTGGACAAGGTGCAAAACCGCGCCCTCAAACTGATTGGCGATAGCACCCTTTCCTCCACGTTCGACCCTTTAAGCCACCGTAGGAATGTAGCAGGCCTCAGTAAGTTTTATCGCTATTACCATAGAACTGTTCCACTGAAATTAGAAACCTCCTGCCTTCACTTTTTTCCCGCCACCAGACTAGTCAACTCGGCTCACCCCGCACACTACAGCCCTCGTCTTCGCGGACATTATGGTTTAGTAGTTCGTTTATAAATAGAACAACTGGATTGTGGAACTCTCTTCCGCAATCGGTGTTTCCGAACTCATATAACATCTCAGAGTTCAAACGCAAGGTTTATCGACATCTACTCACGCACCCTCCAGACCCCTAACCTATCCCTTCTCTACTATCCTTCAGATCAAGCTTACTACTAGACATTGTACCATGACTTAAACGACATATGACAGACTAGTGGTACAAAGGGCGATTCCTCTTGTCACATAAAAAAAAAGCTTCACTTCATTAAATAACTGCTTTAGTTAACATTAAAAGATTTAGTTTTGTGGGTGCCATATGAATTAAGTGAGAGTGCTCTGCAAATTTTGTTCGTCACAAATGGAAACTATTTTTGGACCGGTTGTCAGTTTACTAAAATATGACAAGAAAAAGATCCTATTTCTACAGTGGGGAGACTCCGCCATCTATACGTCAAAAGGAGGATGAGAGATGCAAGATTGTCTTGTGTTGTTGGAGGAACTGCAAAGGCATAGGACACTGTGAGCTGCTGTAAGAAAAAGAAACAGAGAAATTCAACATAAACACCTCCTTATTTGACCAACAGAAACTCTGTTATGTTTCATCCCGATAACGCTGGATCGCAAGTGGAAAGGGAAATCACATAAAAATTCCAGAGTTGGTTGGGAATTCAATCTAATTAGGAGGACAAGAGCTATATAGTTGGAGATCATCAGCATATAGATGAAAAGAGCAGGAGGGAAAGGAGGGAAAATCATTAATAAATTTAGAGACAGAAAAGCAACGGACCAAGAACCGAACCCTGAGGCACACCTGCTGGCACACTTAAGAAAGAGAATGTAATATTATTATGACGAACACTCTGAACTGAGAGAGAAGAGAAGAGAAAATGCGAACAGAAGAAGTGGAAAGGTGTTACCGTTGACTAAGTTTATGGAGCAAATTCAAATGCTTTAGAAAAATCAAGAAGAAACTAGTATTGCAATATCACCTTTGTCAAAGATGGAGCGAACATCAGTTGTTGTCTTCCCTATAGCAGTTTTCAACTGTGGGAGTTTATAAAGCCAATCATAAGAATCAAAGTACCACAAGACTTGAGTAGACATGCTTTTCTCAAAGACTTGAGCAAGAAAGGGAAGAATACTAATAGGGCGAAAACCTGACAAATCAACAGAGAGGACTTAAGAATGGGAGTCATTATGGCTTTTTCAGGCTATAATTAAGAATATGCATTATGGTTTTAACGATTAGAGGGGAAAGAGTCTTAAGACAGCGAGGAGTGACTCCATCATATGTAGCAAATGCTAATAGACGAAATGGAAAGCAACATCAAATCAGTTAAGCTCAGAGGTATGAATGCCTAGATACCGAAGGTTAGATCAAAGTTTCTTAGTGGACAGAGCAGGATCAAGTGCACTCGAGTAAAATTAACGCTTGGCCGGTTTGACTTTGCTATGATTACGTTACGAAGAGAAGGAACCATGTTCTGCGATAGCGTCTGTACAAAAACGCACGCGAATTTCGTAAGAAAACAGGGAAAAATTGGTGATTTGCAACGTCTTCTTGTAGCTAAAGTGACACATAGGGATTAGATGAAAGAATTCAAGAAATCAACCTTAGTATGAATACAAGTTGTTGTATTGTAGATATCAGCTCAAGGTAAAGATGTAATAAGTTCAGAAAGGCAAGCTAAATTGAAACCACATTACTGAGGACTTGAACGCATTTAGTTATCTCTAATAAGTTTCTTGGTTTTCTCATTCTTAATCGAGTGATCCGCAATATATACCCCCGACTAGGTTGAAAAGGTGATCTAGGTTGAGTTGAAATTTCGACCACCGTATATGATGTCGAGCTGAGTTCACTTTGGGTTGAAATAGAGTTGAACTGATATCAAAACATAACCTCAAATTTTTGTGTGAAATTCTCATTTATGGATATGAAAAACTTTAGAACGAAATAAATTTTTGTTCCTGTGCCAGAAAAAACACCGAACACAAAACTAACGTCGAAAGCGGACTTCACGGATGGTAAACAAACAAAACAAATGTCACTTCAACCTAATTTCAACTCAACCCGCGTATATGAAACGATATATCAACTCGATCTAGATAGGAGAGCTGAGTTGAGTTGAGTGGACCCAGTTTCAACTCGACATCCGCTTATGACTGGGTTGAACTCGGGTTGAACCTACTCATAAACGGGGTAATTTATTATTTGGAAGAATGACATTTATACCTTTGACGTATTTTTGACATGTCAAATTGGGCACTGGTTGCACAATCGCATTGGGAACAGTGGGGGTTGAACTTAGAACTTCTGGATTGGTAGATAGGGTGTTATGCTCTCTAAGTTACAGAAACCATGATTTGATCAACTGAGATTGAACGCATAAATGCATCTTTGCTATGAAATGTTATTCCCCAGTTATTCTCTGTTAAATAATCGACAAGTTAGTAATGAATCAATATCCGCATTATTGATTAGAACTTTTAACAAGAATGGTATATTGGTAGTTAAATGAATACAATGCTACATCTAGGAACAAAATCTAGAAAATGGATAATAAAGATATACTTAAACAGAGCTATATAAGGAAGGCTTTGAATACTTATATTTTACATGTTGGTATCATTTAGCTAAACATATACTTCCATTAACCTTGATTTTTTCCGCGATCTCTTCAATCGTTTTAGTTACCATATTTTTTCCAAAAAGAAGACTGCTAATAACACATATATCAACAAAACAAACGGCACTTCCAAAAATACCATTGTTCTATTTAAAACCTCTTCAAATTCACCCAATTCCACATTTTTCCTAAAGCCGGCTCTACACGATGCGGTGAACGCTTGATTCTAATGTTGGCTCGAATGATTGAGTCAAATGGACTCGACGATTAGTATGGCAAATGTCCTGCTACACGGTGGAGCGAGCGTTTGATCCAATGCAATTGATTCAAACGTTCGCCAAGTCATGTCATTTAATTAATGATAATTATTAATAATAATTTCTTTAATAATAATTATTAATAATATAAATAATCAATTATTAACTAATAATAATACACATACATACATAATAATAAACATACATACCTGTCAAAACCCAAATCACAGAATGAACTGATGACCGAATCGTGTAGCAGCGCGCCGAATGTCTTCCAACTGTGGGGCCGAGTGGGAAAAAAAGTGTTTGACTTGTCCCAAATACCGACAACAGCCCGAACGTGTCCAAACGCGAACGTTGGATGGTTGACATTGGACACTCGTAGCTCGAGTATCGGCCACACGATGCGTCCTACCATCAAGCGTCCAACGTTGGAAGGTGTTCACCGCATCGTGTAGAGCCGGCTTTACACAATGTGACAATTTCGCGACCAAACTAAAAATTGTTCTAAAAATAAACAATCAAGATGTCATCGAAGCCCCAGAGTGGACAGAAGAAGATAGCCAGACGCCAAGGCGGTCGCGAACTCATTAACCTCCGAGTCAAGCCAGTTGCATATGTTTTTTGTCGTCGAAATAACGTCACAAGTAGACAAGCATCAGACACGGCTGTAGACGAAGATGCCACCAGCAAAAAACCACTGTAGAGCAACAAAAAAAGGGTTGAGAGCATCTTGGTCGGTCGCGGTACCTACTTACGCTATCGTCACCTTGCCATGCATCCCATGTGGTCGAGGCCTTAATCGCTGTGCGCAGCTCGGCCAGGAAGATAAACTCGTGCGCGGCGGCGGTATAAACGCATTTCTGCGCGGCCTCGTTAACAAGTGGCCACGGCTTAGATATATAAATATATATGTATGTAAGTGGTCACCGTCATCATCATCACACTTCGGCGCGGAGAAAGTTTCAAGGTGATCCTCAATTGCCGGTGACTAATCGTAATCGACAGCTCTTCACTCTCATTTGAGTTATTTGCGTTCTAGAATTGGAGCATCAGCGCGGCGTGAACTCACCTCAACAGGTGGGAACTAATCAGATGGCCAAGTTGCGCGGGGCAATGGATTTTTTTTGTGTGCTCTACACTCGGTGTGCTTGCTTGCGATGTATCCATTCCCATGCGTTTTTGCGGCAGTGTGGGAAGGTGCGAATTGCGAAAGGTGTGCCCAGCCGAGCCATGTCGATTGCAAAAAATAGCCGCTGAGTATGAGTAATCAGCGATTAGCATTTCTGCATGTGGTCGACACCGGCGGCGACAGGTAAATACTTTCAGGTTTCAGTGACGTATCACGGCGAGGAATTCCATACCTGCTCGACAATTTCCCGTGTTCGTTGGAAAAGCTGCGGAGTCGTCGACTGGTGACGAAACGAAATGCATAATACATCGGTGACGATGCAGTGACAGATAGTGTCGTATCCGAGTTACGAGGCAGTTTTTCCGTCTTGTTCCGGGAAATTAGAGCTCAACTCTTCCAACTTCTGCGGTCACTATTTTTTTTCGGGTAATATGGAAATGCCGCATTCCAATCGATGCCGGTTTTTGGCGACCTTTCGAGGCTGGCTTTGATGTTTTTATTACCGCATTTATTTATTTACCTGCAGAGGTGACTCAGGATGATTTATCGGGTGGCCACGAGAAATTCATAAATATTTCTCAATTGTTAATCTGTGCAGAAATAATTTCGTGATTAGGTAAACGGCTTTCGTGTGGGGTAAACCCCTGCTGTGGACTTTGGAGTCGTCTTGGTTTTCTTGAGTAGGCTCTTTATCACGCATTTAGAATTCAAGGAATGCAAACAATCGAAGAAAAGGTGTTTTGTATCTTATCAGTTGGCTATCTTAGTTCGTTCTTTTAATTTAATATTTTACCTGATTATAATTAAAAATGTATTTTTGTGAATTGTGAAATCATTTTGCAATGCGATAATTGCAGAACACCTAATCTATTGGCTATTTTGCCTCGTAACGCATTGGATAGCCTATCTGTCATCGAACTAGTTCTAAGCGGTTTTTCACAATAAAAGTTGTTTGCATGTAAAAATAAATATTACAAATTCGAAACAGAATTTTATAAACTATTTTTGTGACTCATGCAAGGCCGATCTTCATCAGATTGATGCCAATTGATGGTGGTTTGGTAGGTTAGTTGAATTTGTTGATATTTTGAAGGATAGAAGTAGTTAGGCATATGCGAGTTAGAATTGTTTGGTAGATTTCATCGTGGCTCTGAAAATTCGTATAGTTCCATATCTTTAATGTAGTCGAACTTGTATTGGTCAAAAGTGCTGTTTTTGAAAGGGTGAGTTTAGACGATTCAATTGTTTCTGGAACATAATCTTGTCTTTATTAGTTTGATTACACATTTGAATGATATTCCTTTACATGTATCATTGTAATGTCAATAAAAAAACGACTTGACAAACTTGACAGTTTGTGTTTTATTAAAAAAAACATGTGAACGCGTTTTTAGTATCACCCTTTATAACTATATTAGGACGAGTATTATCTCAGCGAGAATTTGAAGCGCTTTTGAACAGATTTTGAAGCGCTGAAAAGGAATGCCAACGCACGTCTTACTTATATCCCAATTCCTTTCCTTTTAGCACAGGCATGTCATCACTAAGCATGTCAGACTTATATTTTGATGTTGAAGAAGCACAATCGAAGCCTGGAAATTGAAGCTCTTGGAAAGCACCTGAAGCTTTCTTGACCAATAGTGTTATTTATTTATTAGTCCGTTTATCTTAGTTATTGAGACTAGTGATGAGCAAGACTGGTCTTGCACATTTAGCAAGGAAAGCAAAACCAAGACAATACAGGACAAGGGCAAGACAAGACTGCAAAATGAAGATAGCAAGACTTTTTGCTCATCACTAAGTGCCAAAAGTCTTACAGTGATGAGCGAAAAGTCTTGTCTTATCTTGATTTTCTGCACGACTTTTTGCAAGACTTTTTGCAAGACTTCTTGCAAGACTTTTTGTAGGACCTTTTGCTCATCACTGCAAGACTTTTGGCACTTAGTGATGAGCAAAAAGTCTTGCTATCTTGATCTTTCACTCTTCTGTAGTCCTGTCTTGTCTTGATCTATGTAGCTTTGGTTTTGCTAAATGTGCAAGCAAAGGCAAAACTGCAAGACCAGTCTTGCTCATCACTAATTGAGACGTTTAGACGGACTTTTTTTGCTCCTGTGCGTATTTTCGTTTATTTATAGTGACGCTCTAGTAATCTGTGATGGGAACTAATGCTCGTGACACACTTGTAGACTCATTGCTGATATGTATTTTGTATATGGATTTTGCAGTGGAAATGCAGAAGCTGCTGTGTGGGAGTATCAAAGGCGGTATCCGAATCGTCCAATACCGAATCACCAGATATTAAGTGCAATTCACGCTAGATTAGTTGCATGATCGTTCTTCAACCTCAACCATCCTCTGCTCGGGTGTTCCGAAAGGTTCAATTGTTGGCCCTCTTTTATTCAGTATATTCATTAATGACCTTCATGCAGTAGTAAACAACTCCAAAATCCATATGTACGCCAATGATGTACAGCTGTACCTCTCTATAGCTAAGGATAAATTGGTGGCAGGCTTACGAAATGTTATTCTATGCCTCTATGGGCATCGGTCAATCGCCTACCTCTCAATTCAGGCAAGTCACAATATCTTGTTTTCACTCCTTCTGTAAACCCCAGTCTTGTTTTTCCCAAACTCATGTTACATGGCAATCCTATTCAGCATGTCGATCGTGCTAAAAATCTCGGAGTAACTCTAACCCACGATATGACCTGTTGTGACCACATCTGTTATATAGTGAGTAAAACTTATTGTCTTCTCAGGAAACTCCGTCTGTATTTTTTTTTTTTTTTTTTTTTTTATGTGAAAGACTAGAGTCTCAGGAAAGGCCCTTTATACTGTTGACAATCTATTTTCTTCGTATAGAGTGCAATGTCGAACAGCAGCTCTAGTCGGGGAGGAAGGAACCGCCACAACCTTCCCGCGATGTTTTCAGTCCACCTACTCCCAACCATTACTATCACGACTCTGACATCGGGGCATCGAGAAACAACTCGCTGGAGTGTTATGCCTCCTGAAACGAGTTGAGTCTCATCAACCAACCGATGACATGCGCTTTGGTGGAGCGGGGAAGGGCTAAGGAAGGCTATGACACGAGGAATCAGGAATGTAAAGAGGGAAGAAGAAAGAAGGAAAGCTATGTAGGTGGGAAAGTGGAAAAGGCCAAGGACCGCGGGGCTGGCCGGGATTCGAACCCGGGACCTCTGGGATAGCAGTCAGGCACCTTACCCCTAGACTACCGAGGTCCCCCGAGTATGGAAAATTGATGAATTGTGATCTTCGTTTGCAATTGTGATCTTCGTTATTCCTTTCCATTTGATACCCGTGTCGGTGGGTCGGGGAACACAAATGCGAAAATCGGGTGCCATCCCCTCATCTTGATTTTTTACGAAATGGTCGAATCGCCTTCTCATGCGAATTACAAAATGTACAAAATTGGAAGTTATTCGGTTGGACCTTTCGTTTCTGACCTATGCAATGGTTTTGTATCGTCATAAAAACAGTGCACCAAGGTTTCTAAAGTATCACCCAGAATCTCGTGTAGACGTACATATTCATATAAAAAATGTAACGACCTAAATAGCCTTTACACATCTTAATAACAAGGGTCAAATAGTTTTTGAGGTATCACCAGGTATTACTTATATATTGCTTTTGTTTTAGAGCATTCGTTTTGATATCCGAGATTGCTCGAACATCCAAAATTTCTTAAAACGCAGAGCTAATCTCCATCTTCTTAAACATCCTTCTAACTTCTTATAACCTAGCTAGCTTTCTACTAGAAATTGACATGACCAACAACCCGTGACGGTTTCGTAGTGATGAGCCGGTGATTCCTGAGCCTAAGCCTCATATTCTAAATTGTTGCCAGTCATAAGTCACAAGCTTTTAAGACTCGTGTTGGTTAATGCAACTTTGTGACTGTTTGCTGTTTGCACCCATTCACAAGAAAATTCCTAAATAATTCACCTCTAATGGTGAGTTTGTATTCGTGCAATAAGACAAAGCCAAGTCTAGTATGTGGACGTCCAAGTAACTATCATCGAAGCTGGATGTATGCCGAGTCTGTATAGAGTTGAAATTTTGATAGCTGCAACGATTTCTTCTTCTTTGATGACTCTACAGCCCAATTCAAGCCATGATACACCCAGCAACTTCTTCCTCTAGACTACTATCTTTTCCGCAACTTGTTGCAACGGTTTGCGGATTGTCGAAATTGTGCCTTCAAAATAAGAATACCCAATTGTCTCAAGTTGAGTCTCATCCTAGTCTTGCGATTATGTTGTGACTTGTGACTGCTTTTAGAATGCAGTCAGTTAAAACAAAAGTTCAACTTAGTAGAAAATACATAGATTTGTGATGGAATTATTTTGAAAGAAAAGATAAGAGCAATCTATACATCATCTGCTTTGGCTAGTTCAAATGTTACCTTGTGCAAAGTTTGAAGTGTATAGCACCTCTAACGGTAGTTTTTGCCATCCCGCATAGTATCACGGTACGTTGGTGATGACCTGCTTTAGCTTGTGATCTCGGGGTTTTCCTGTGTCTACCCAATATCTTCTTTGTTCAATATTTTACTTTTCATCGCCAGTTGCAATTCGGTCCAAACAACCTTTATTCCTAAGACGTGGCACGTGACACTGGAGAAGAGCGCACATTCACTCGCTGCCTGAGATTAGACTCTGAAAGTTTGTAATGCCCCGGCTTCACCGACTTCAGTTCAATAATGTTCAGTGTAATCCACATAAGTGGCTTCACCGGCTA
Source organism: Thereva unica (assembly GCA_949987705.1). Classification (NCBI taxonomy): domain Eukaryota; kingdom Metazoa; phylum Arthropoda; class Insecta; order Diptera; family Therevidae; genus Thereva; species Thereva unica. The sequence goes on along the minus strand of OX465282.1, from coordinate 121,824,687 downwards.
CAGTCCACTTAATGTTCAGTTCGTGCATGAAATTGCTTTTCCACCAGAAGCCTGAAATGCAAAAGCTTACTGGGATGGCATTCCACTATTCCAATTGATTACTCTCTTTCGAGCGAGGTTTTACGTTTAACCTCAGTTCGAGCTCAGTTGGGCGAACTGAGGTCTGTTTTATCCTAAATTGAATATGTGGAAATTGTATGCCAGCTGACGTCATTTTAAAGTTCAGTTCACCAATTTGCTCGAACTTGCGTAGTTTGGCTGGTGAAGTCAAGCCAGGGTATAAGAAACCCATTGATCCAGATTGCCAACTTTCTCAATGGTTTAAATTTGTTGATGAGCAGTTGAAAGATCAAACCCAAGCTTTTTCGCTAGTTCGTCAATGGTTACAATGGGGGTTTCTTCAACCAGGGCTCACAGAATCTCCTTCACACAATTCTTCCAAGACTAGGCTTATCTTGTAAGCTGTAGTTTCTAGTTCGGATTTTTTGAGCCATCGTACGCTTATTTTTCCCTTTCCATTGACTGCATTAACATTTCTTGTTAAAAAGTAAACATTGCTGAAACTGTTTTTTGTTGGTTCCATTAGTGGTCGACCATAAATTACGTAAGGCGATTTTTGCGATTTTTAGGCCATGAACATTTTTGCACTTGCATTATCAACCTACTATGCTAAACTGTCGTCTTCGCCTGTGTGTCAGTAGGGAATGATGACATCACCTACATGCCACGGCCTGTACTGAAGTCTTCATTACTCAGTCAAACTAAGTATTATGTGGCCTTCATCGGGCCGGGCCTGCCGACTTGGCCTGCCGGCTGCTTATAAGTGAATGGAGTTCTTTAGTGGAGAAACATGTTTTACTTAATTTAACCTAGTTTTCTCTGGCAATTTTACACTGTTTCTTGAGGGCTCGACCCCCTCCCCCTAAACGTCTCACGTAATTAATGGACGACCCCTTACTTCTTAAAAAAACACCGTTAGAACTTACCACTTCAAACTTACTTTTCTTCCATGGGCAACAATTAAATACACTAAAATATATAGTCCTTGTAATTTTATATCCTTTTTTCTTGAAATCGATCCGCAAGCCTCCTTACACCAAAGCCTAACAAAACTTCGTTCTTTACCATCTAAAAAACCTCTAAACCGAAAGAAAATCGATCTCGAGTCATTTTCCGGAAAGTACTTTATTAAAAATTTAATTGCTTTATAATCTCCCCTCCACTGGATATTGCGAGCCCCCCGATAAACTAGAAAAGCACCTGGTTGCTCTAAGTGCCTACAAAGAGTTCCTTACATTCCCAGCAGACCAGCAACAATTGAATTACTTTTCATTTTTATTAGGGCACCGCTGGAAAGTTAAATTAAAAAAACAAGTGTTAATTACCAACATGAATTATCAGCCGAGTTGGGTAGAGCTAGAGGGAAAAAGCGATTCGCCGCCCTTTAAAAAAGAAAATTCACCGCGCATCGTCTTAACATAAAAATTTGCTACCTTTCGAGCGGCCCAAGTGCCCCAACACCGGCCGCCATGGCTGTGCCATGTGAAAAGTTACATTCGTATAAAAATTAATTCCATAATATTTCACTAAAAAAATTACCGCTTCACCCTCGTTATTTGAAACAATGTATACGGCCAGGAACGGGGCCATTAACCCTTGGAGCCGTAAGCCCCGGCATAACGAAGCTTTTAACGACTTTTTTTTATCGAAATTTTCCAGGTAAAACAGCGCAGCCCGAGCCGTGGCAATGGCGACCATTCGCACCAGTTTCGATTAAATAATTAATTGGTCGACTTCTGTCTGGAATCGCTGGGGTCTAAGTCTGTGAATAAATAATTAATAGCCCAGCGTGCACACATACTGATATGGAGGCACCCCCTCCCCCGCCTGTCGGAGTCGCATTTTGAGGGCACAAAATGGACATTTTACGTCCCCATAAAAGCCACTGGCGAGGCCCCAAATCTGTTTGTGTTAAAAAAAGCGAAATTAACTCATTTTCGGCGGCTTAATTATGGTGAATAATTTCGCTGGCCGCGGCACGGCTGGACGCGGAATCTGTCCCGATCTCACGAGTTGTCACTGCCACGGCTGCGGCGCTGGGGCTGAGGCTGAGGGGCCCCAGACGTGTCCTGGTTTTGTGGCGGTTTTGATTCGATTTTAATTAAACAATTCGTGTACGACACAGGCACCACCGCCGCGGTACCGCAAGCTTCCAAATATGACGCGAACGGACTGCGTTGAATTCCCAGACACCCACGATCACGGCTCCACGGCAGCGCTCCCCCTCGGCCGAGCGACTCCCCCCACAACGGAGCCGGGGGCCGCGTGAAAGCCGGAGTTGTCATGCTGGTAACATGTCCAAACTTGATTGGGCTTGTGCGGTTTATCTTTTATAAATCCCCCCGGCCCCAAAGCGCGCTCTGCTGCTGAAGCCCCAATGCCATCGGAGTTCTCCGATTGTCCGATATCCAAGATAACATTCCATCTCACCCGCGCTCCACACGGGCTCAGAAAGTGTGGCTGCGCGCTGCTCCTTGCTGCCTGCCGCTGCCAGCAATGGGACTTCATAGTCTGGGGGCTCCGTGTTTGGGGCCTCTCGTTCCCATTGATCGATCTCCGGGTAGCCTACCTTGGGCTGGTGTAAATTCTGTTATTGGTGGGTTACCTGCCGGCCGGCGGTAGTAGTTACCTTGCGGTGGCGTTTTTGTATGTCAATCCGGCATTCGGCGTGAGTAATGGGAATTCAATGAGTTGCACAATTCCGCACGATTTGACTCTCAGCGGCTGATATAATGCCACAATGCCGACCGTCAATTGAGTTGTGATTCCGGATTTTGTTCAGATTATGTGGAATTAATTGAAAATCAGAAAATATCAAGATTAAATTATCGCGTATTTAAATTTTATATTCGTTTTAAAGTTGATGAAACATTTGCCTTCTTGGAGGTGGGATTTTTTAGGGTCCGTTTTGCACCAAACAGTTCGACAAGCTCGAGGAGTCAACATTTCTTGCAGCTTTCGCATTTCAATAATAATAACAAAAAATGCAGATCGGAAGTCACCCTAACGGAGAAATGAGCCACCTAATACGTATTTTATGAATCATTGATTGTCACCAGCTCGACCTTTCGTAGCATTCTCTTCAAACAGTTGAGTCAACTTTAAGCCACAACTCAGAAAGATCCAATTTACCCAAATACCAATGACAGGATTCACTGCCGGAACTCTGAAAACATTGCACTACATACTTTCGGAGTGTTTGCTTTACTGAAAATAGTTGGCCCATTGTTGACATATTTCTTCTAAATTCACCTTGGTAGAGGCTGCGCCAAATCAAATGGAAATCTCAAAATCGTCGTTTCTGTGAGCATTGAGAGTCGTAGGGATACGAGATCCGTTGAAAGTACTCGAGTAAATACTTATGAGTAGAATCGAGAGAAAATTACTCAATGAGTACTTTTACTCCTTCAAAAGTACTCGATTCCTTGGGAATAAATGAGTATTTTTTTAATTATACGGAAAAAAACGCTCCAAACCAAAAGATCTTTTAAAGCTCCTTTTTTAAAGCGAGTAGCGCTTCCTCTTAGTCGGAAGTTTCATTTTATTTTAATATTACATGTGCGCAGAAGGAAGTGTTTTAATTAAGCTGATTTTTAAGCGCCAATAATGAAGGTAGATGCAAGCTGTTCTGCTCTCAGTTTCGGTTTGATATGGAGCTTTTACCTCAAGCTTCGTTAGCTCTATCTTAAGCCGAAAAATTAAAAAAACAAAAGCAAACCTTGCCACACATTCCCTATTCCCTCAAGGAAAAAAAATGCCAGTGCTGCAAGTAAGCTTCCAAAGTCTGCACATAAAAAGCGCTGTGTTTTTTGGTTACAAATGTGCACCAAAACACCGTTTGAATCTTGCTTCTATTTGAAGCAGTGATAATATCCAACTGGGGTACGGAAGCCTACTTTAAGGCGTGAGGAAGCCTTCTTTTGAAGCTTAGGAGCCCTTCCTGTCCGTATCTCACGTCATATCTTTTTTATAATTGTAGGTCATTAGAAGGAAGCGTTGCATTTTCTTCCCGACAGCTTCTTCAGAAGGTCAGTGGAATTTATTTTGTAGAGGCTTTTTCGAAAGCTTTTAAAGAGTGTACACTTTACGCCATAAATATGGTTTTCATGCATAAAAGGTCCGTTTTTTCCTTTGGTTTTCTTTGACGTTTCGTCCTCTTGATTGTTGCTATCGCTCCATTCGTCTCATAGAAAGCCGTTTTAATTTCTTACATTATTTTCTCAGAGAAAACTAACTTAACTTCCATCACTGACTGAAAGACTCTATTAAACTGAAGCAAATTTTCACGCACTATTTAAGAGTCTCAGACTAAAAACTTCCTCATATGAGCATGCTCGAAAAATTTATCTGAAAACAGAAAACTAAAATCTTCGTAACACCTTCCAAAGGGTACGATGTGGAAGCAATTCTTTACTGCTTATCGAAAATAGCTTCAAAATTTTCCCGCTGGGATTTCCTACAGAGTACCCACTGGGGTACGGAAGCCTACTTTAAGACATGACGAAGCCTTCTTTTGAAGCTTAGGAGCGCTTCCTGTCCGTATCTCACGTCATATCTTTTTTATAATTGTATGTCATTGGGAGGAAGCGTTGCTTTTTCTTCCCGACAGCTTCTTGAGAAGCACAATGGAATCTCTTTTGTAGGGGCTTTTTTGAAAGCTTTCATTGAACGTTCAAACTGTCAAAGAAGTTTCCTGCATAAGGCTCAAACAGCTCGTTTTTTATTTACTTGAAGAACAAGTTGTCTGTTGAGGAGAAAACTAAAATCTTCCTAAGACCCTCCAAAGGATACGATGTGGAAGCAATTCTTTACTGCTTATCGAGAATGGCCGCAATATTTTCCCGCTGGGTACCTACTCTCTCACGACAGTATGTGTTTCGGGTACGCCCAGTGGAGAAGAAAAGCGCTTCCACATGGCAGTTAATACGCTTCTTTGAAAGCATGGAGTGCTTGCCTATTCCATTCCACTTCATTGCAATTTACATGGGGATGTCATCAGAAAGATGCGATTCCTCTTTCTTTCCTTAAACGTACTTCTGAAGCTTGTTAACTGGACGCAGCCAGAAGCACTTGCGATTATTGTTCTCTCTGAATATGCCCAGCTTTAAAGCTATTTGATAATTGGAAAGGGAAAGGAAAAGAGCTAAAGAGAGAGTAAATATTTCATCAAGTTACGCTTCTTCACTGATCACTACTCATCACCCAGCGGGAAATAAAGCAAGTGCTTCCACTGGAAGCATTAGTGATGCGCTTATAGAGTATTACTAGGTTTGGTGGTTTTGGTAGGTTTGGTGCAATCTGCAAATTCTCTTTATTTTTTGCAGATACATGATAATTAGCTGGGTATTTTCTTTGATATTTCAGTTTTCGTCGGACTGCGCAAGTCAAAATTTACGGGTACGAGACGTACATGTTTTGGGAACATTAAATTCGACACGATTTTAGCGGGGCAGTCGAAAATAAACTCAGTGTCCCTGTTGATTGAGTCCTACATAAGTCCGTGAAGGCGCATGAATAACGCAGAGTACCGTCATCAGCGAAAATGTGAGGTGGTTTCTAAGGGATGGAGAGTAGGCCATTTATAAAGATAAGAAATAGAGCAGGTGACAAAATTGACCCCTGGGGGACACCGGCGGAGAATACTCTGGGGCTCGGGTTGGGCGCCATCCATTACTACTTTGATTGACCAGTTGCGAAAAAAGTGTCGATGTAGTTCTTCAGAACTGAGTCAATACCAATACCTTGAAGTTTAGCTAACAAAAGAGCAGTGGGCGGGGGTCAAATTCCATCAAAAACGTTGGGTAACATTCTTGGGAGTGCTACGCAAGTGGTGAACGATTTATCCGTCATGGGCTCCAAAATTTAGCCTCCGGTCGATCATCACTTATGGCAAGCTGCGAGTTAATGATATGTTCCCATACTTGAACGTTATGGACATTGGCTTCCTCCGTTTGTTGATCTTCATTGATTTCTGTTTTGTGATCAGTTAGCGCCAGACTACATTTTTCAGACCATGCTTTAATCTCCCTGGTAGTTTCGTTTGCGCACAATTCGATCTCGTCAAGCCGTCGCACTACAACCTCGGGTGAGTGGTATCTGCGATGCCGATCGCAACTGCTTCTTTTGGAGCCTTCACACATCATTATACATTGTGATCCAGACAGGCGAGGGCCCAGGACGAATTCCTGCTGAACTCCGTATGTGCTTCTGTACACCTTCGGCTCATCTTCCGAATCACAGATCTACCTTCTTTGGTTTTAGTGACCTACCTTCGCTGACTACCCACCCGGCTCCAACACGATCCGCCGCCACTGGTTGAGTCACCTTTTTCGGCATGGGATGAACATGAGAAAGTTTCTAAGAGTCTGAATAAACTCCCTTGGGGATAGGACCAAGGGTTTGCGTAGAAGATTAGATCAAGGTGAGTTGAGTTAGGTCCAGTGGATTTGATGGCATCAAACTCTTTAGGCACCTATATACCTCGCAAGTTCTGAAGAAAATTCGGAGGGGGCGTGGTGGCATAGCAGTATTGAACAAAGAAGAATACGAGGCGAACAGAGATGCTAATAAGTTGACTTTGGATTTGCGGTCTGTTAGAGCCACCGTCATAAAAGAAAGGAATGTCAGAATGGCTGTTCCCATGCAGTCTTACAGTCATAAGTCTCCACAAGAGAGTAACGTCGTTCTGGTTGTCCCAGAAGGTCCTATTGTTTAGCGCTGGTATAAAGCCTGATTGATTATTTAAGGTATAAAGGTTGTTAAAGGACACAATACAGCCTTGTTAAGGCCTCATTTTATATAGCGTCTAGTACAGCGGTCGGCAACCCAAACGCATCGATGTGCCCAGAACAGATAATTAAAAGTAATGCACGTTAAGCTTGCCTTAAAAAACCATTATATATGAAGGTAATTTTATTTGTGTAGTAAAAACTGTAGTAAATGAAAAAATCTTCATGGCCTCAATGAAAAATTTCGACAGAATAGAAGTTCCATTCTTTAGGCCCGGACTGACGATAAATACCCACAGACATAAAAAATTTGGTCAGTTTTTCTGGACTGCAGGTGCCACCTATATGTAGTTAGCCGCCAGTGAGTGTGCAGAGATACTTGGCCTCAAGGCGAGGAACCTTCAGGTCACGGCCTGCCGGCGGCTTGTATATGAATGACTGATATTAACGTTGCAGTGAACTGTGTCCCCGGCGGCTGCGGTAATGTGTGTATGTCTTACGTAGTGTGTATTGCTTATGTATCATTGTAGCATATGTGCATGCCTCTATAGCAGTCGCGCATGAATATGAAAGGGCACGTCAATCTTTCTATTTGTCTTCAAGTAACGCAATTGCAAAACTAATCGAAACAAAACTACTTCCACATACTGGCACAATCTTAACTAGATACAACTTATCTTAATCCACAAACCCTTAAAGACCCTCAATAAGTGCTTCCACTATCCCCCCTCGCATCCCCTTGGCAGGAAAAAAAGCATTTTCTCAACAATTACCCCGTATTCATATCGCTTTCCATACACACAAGCGTCATCCCCTCGATTATATTCCCCCCGTGTTTAACTTCAGCAGCAGGACACACATAGTGCATAAATTCAGGACGACTAAATAAGGACAAATTCTCGCCATTTACGTTGTTATGTGTGTCCCGTGGTGTGTTTGTGTCCTTCTCCACTAAAAGCTGGAAAACAAATCCTCCATGCCAGCCACTATCCTGCCTTTGTCATGAGCACAGCATTGCCATGCGATTAACACTGGATGTGGCGTACGGGGATAACGTGTGGTGGTGGTGGTAGTGGTGGGGGGACTAGGGTCGGTTCGGGAAAAGTCGGGCGCAACTGTAATAAAATGGAAAGCACTTAAGATTGGGGAGAATAAAGGAGCCATGAGTAGTAATTACGGGCATTAAACTTCAATTTCATGCAATTCATACTTTTCCTTGAACTCGCCACCGAAGCGTAATTTTGCATTATTTACTGCTGGGCTTAAGTAAATAGAATTTAATACGAGCGATGCTCGGCAAAATGTAGCTAAATTGTTGCAGAGCAAACAAGTATTTACGAGTACGTTTTGATGAGTCCTCCCCGCTGTCGTCGTTGTTTGGGTTTTTTCGAGTAAGGATGAATTTCAAGGATAAATCCGGGCGGAAGTTTAAGCTTGTTGTGGCTGTGTGCAGTTTGTTTACAATCTTCGCAACAGCGGGCAGCAAGGGGCAGAGGAGGACTTCCTCAACTTTCATTACATTTTTTAATTAATTTTTCGAAATCTTCTTAAAAAATATTTAAGTGATTTATCGTCAGGTTCAAAAGAGTCAGTTTTCATTGTTGTAGTTTTCCAACGAAACATCTTATAGCAAGAGTTAACCCTTCTAGCACAGAAGGCGCACTTTTCAGCTAAGCATGAAAATCTATATATGCATACACATACATACATATATATATACACATATATATATACATATATAGAGTTTCCCTTCTAACACAGAAGGCACACTTCCCAGCAGGGCTGAGAAATATTTACCACTGCCGTGGCTCAGCTGAGACATGCAAACATAAAATATTAATAAAAAACACAAATCCTATCTCTAAAAAGAGATTGAACATAAATTAAAATAAAAAGTAAGGGCATCCAACATGTAACCCACCAAACAACATAAAATGTAAGCAATCACGTGAGATTAAAAAGACTCCTTTTAAGGACATCTTTACCAATACTCACGTTAAACACATTAATATTGTTGTTCACGTTAATGAACATGCGATTGACAGGTTCGAATCTGCCGTAATTCGTATTAGAAGAGTTGATTTGTAAGAGAGGTGGTCCTCTTAGATTGTAACGACTCACTCTAAACGATGCACGGCGACCTAGAAAACCTGAGTCAACCTTTCCATTAAGGAGCTGATGAACAAAAACAACATCGGCCACCTCACGGCGCTTGTGAAGAGAGCTTAAGTTAAGTAACTTAAGCCGAGATTCATAAGATGGAAGAACTAATGGGTTTTCCCAAGGAAGATGATTCAGTGCGAATCGAACGAACCTTCGTTGGACCGATTCAATAGTTCTAACATGCACAGAGTAGTGAGGAGACCAAACCTGGGACGCATATTCGAGTAATGGTCTGACAAGAGAAATATAAAGGTGTTTAGTAATCAAGGGGTTGTTAAATTCTTTGGACCACCTTTTTATAAAACCCAGGACTAAACTACCTCTAGAAGAGATATAGTTGATGTGAGTGGAAAAATCCAGCTTACTATCAAATCTAATCCCGAGATCTTTAACAAAGTTTACACGAGGGACACCTTCATTAAGAAAGGTGTAGTTAAAAATTATAGGATCACGTTTCCTACTAAAAGTCATGACTTCACATTTACTAATATTAAGAACCAGGTTGTTATAAGTACACCAAGAGTAAAAGGTGTCAAGATCAGCTTGCAAAAGTTTGCAATCCTCAATACTCTTAATGTGACGGTATAACTTGATGTCATCAGCGTAAATCAATATTCTACAGTGTCTTAGCAAGGAAACAATGTCATCAATTGATAGAATGAAGAGAAGAGGGCCGAGATGACTTCCTTGAGGGACACCGGATGATGCTTCAATGGGTACTGATTTGGATCCACGAAAAAGAACTTGGTAGGTCCGGTCAGCTAAGTAAGACTGGAACCACACCAGAAGTGCTTGCGGAAAGCCAAGCCTTCTTAATTTGAGAATTATAATAGAATGGGAGAGCTTGTCAAATGCCTTGCTAAAATCAGTGTAAACGCAATCAGTTTGACAACCAGAAACGAAGCCCTCGACAGCATGAGAAGTGAACTCAAGAAGATTGGTGGTAGTGGAACGACCTGCAAGAAAACCATGTTGATTCGTTGAGACCAGCCTCTTGCAGATCGGAGCGATCGCAGAATAGATAATTGATTCGAAAAGCTTCGGTATAACAGACAACTTCGCAATTGGTCTATAATTCGATATTTCGTTTTTGCTACCACTTTTATGAATAGGAATTATGAACGAATTCTTCCAAAGCGTAGGGAAGCACCCTTTATCCAGGGACTTCTGAAACAGGATTTTCAGTGGAGACTGGAGAACCTCCACACAGGACTTCAGGACAGCAGGTGGAATACCGTCAGGGCCCGAAGTGTAGTCGAAAGGGAGTTCATCAATATGTTTCACGATATCAGCAATGGTAATTGAGAGAGGTAAAAAATGAGGCTCTCGGTTAGGGGTAATGTGACGAAAATCTTAAAGTGAGTTTGTTATGAAATTTGGACGCCGTCGTTCAAAGTTTATACTTAGGTTGTATTGCTCAGGAGAGGATCCTCAACTTGTGCTATACTGCATTGCAAGGACTTTTCCTTACATTCAAATCTCCCAAATCTCCCTGGGAGCAGGAAAGTCGCTTGGAGGAGACTGTCCTGCAGAACCGATAGCTACACTCAACTATCAGCCCTATTCTGCTTAGATGATAACTGAGCGAACAGTGGAGCGTCAGGAGCTCAGTTATTGTTTTTAACTCTCACCTCTTGAAATTTAAAAGTTTGCCCGGCTTAGCTTTATCGTTTTGAAGAAATCTTTTACCTTCACCAGCACCTTGAGTCCTTTTCCAGCTATGAAAACAGGTGGCCAATCCAATTCTTAATGGCCGTTCTTACGTGGATGGCGAGTAAGTACCCCAGCCTGAAAAACTTTGGGGGTAGTGCCCGGAGCCATGGATATTTTGCTCTTTGGGCCATATACGCCCAGGCCTACTCCATTATCGGTTTGGGAACCTTCCGTATACCAAAAAGCTGTGCTTCCTCTAAAGAGGGTCCTGCCATGTTGCCACTCTGACCTACTTCGATTAATCGTCGTAAATCGTTTGTCAAAGTTAAAGACTGTCAGGAGTAGTATCGGACATGGATATCATTGGCTCCAGGTTCAGCTCCTTGAGGATCGATAAATGATCCAGAGGGTTTCCTGGCTTAAAGGAGAATAGCTCCTGTAAACGCAGCACCGCCGCCAGTGCCTCATTATTCACTACGTTTTGAAGCGGAGGATGGTTCAATGTGGTCTCCGTACCCCAGTCAGACAGGTGCTTTTAGCTCTCGTGATACCAAGACAGGCCAGTTTTTTCACCCTGGCCAGCCTAATCACAGTACCATTTTGTTTGGTTTTGAACCAACATGGGCCTTATGACCGTCATATATAGCCAAAACATAAATCTCGTTTTTTTTCCAATTTTTTACCTGTCTTTCAATTTGGGGTTTCCAGGAGAGCTTTTGATCCAGTATTATGCCTAGATATTTAGCCTCCTTTCAAAAAACCATTTATTTACCATCCAAAGCGTTAGCTTTTAAATTCAGCTACCTTCTATTAGTAAATGGTACAATGACAGTTTTTTGTGGGTTAATACCCAAGTTCTTTCTCTTACAACAGCTATGCATATATGGCAGGCCGACTGCAACGAAATCTGAAATGGTGCCATCATGACCGCCGCTAATCGTTATGACGATATCATCTGCATAGGCCTGTGCTTTAAAGCCCCGGTTATTTGGGTTGGCAAGAAGGTTAAGGTTTTCGACTGATCACAAGAGGGGTAATAAGACGCCCCTTGAGGATAGCTTTTAGCAGCGACGTGATCCATCTCGCAGTGGGGGTTGAATGCCTTTTTTATTACGGCTTCATTGATCGTGTCGTAGGTTACGTTGTCAAATGCATCCTCAATGTCGAGGGATATCTTGATATCTCTTAGCACAAGAATTGCGGTCTCTGTAGATCTGCCTGGCCGGTAGGCAAATTGCAGTTAGTGAAGTGGGTTCGCTGTAAGATCCTCTCTAATATGCCTTTCTAAAACCTTCTCTATCATTTTCATGGTGAAGGAGGATATAGGTCGATAGGATTCTGCTAATCTATACGATCTTCTCCCCGATTTAAGGATAAAGACTACCCTAGCTTCTCTCCTTCACCTAGTGATGAACAAGAGTGGTTTTGCAGTCTTGCCTATTCTTGCAAATTTTACAAGACTAAAGAAGACCAAGATAAGACAGGAAAAGAAAAGACTGCAAGATCAAGATATCAAGAATTTGTGCTCATCACTAATTGCCGATAGTCTTGCAGTGATGAGCAAAAAGTCTTACAAAAAGTCTTGCAAAAAGTCTTGCAGAAAGTCTTGCAAAAAGTCTTGCAGTCTTGTCGTGTCCTTGTCCTGGCTTGCCTTGGTCTTGCTTTTGTCTTGCTAAATGTGCAAGATCAGTCTTCCTCATCACTACCTTCACCTCGGAATATGGGCCAGCACAAAGGTACCTTGAAATAATGGCAGCAGTATTGGTAAGAACTCTTCCAAGTCTTTCTGAAGAAAAAGATCGTCCTCGAAGTGAGACAGTTAGACAAAGATGCAATCAACATATACTGATCGAAGAAGAAATACAAAAACGTCAACTACGGTGGTTTAGACATGTTTGCCAATTGGATGATAACTGCTTGTCGTGTAAACTTCTGCGGCGAGACCGTCCCGCAGACTGGAGAATTCAGCGATCGGCACCGATGAAAACTTGGCCAAAGAATATCGAGGGCGACTTGAAAAATCAACGATTATCAGTTATTGCGGCTCGAGACGTCGCCCAAAATCGTTGAGAATGGAAACGATTCGTGAATGGAGTTCGAGACCCAGCGGCATCGACAGCAGCGCATCCGTTTTGGAGACGTCTCGCTCGGACCGACAGCTAACGGATCAAAGAAGAAGAACAAGTAAGCCTGGTGTAAGCCAAGGACCCTTCAGGAGTCTTGAGGTAGATAATACCATTGAAGTGATCCATAGGCTGGACTTTGTGTAATCTCGTGGAGGCTGGAAGCGTGTCTATTTCTTCGCAGAAGGCCATGACCTTTATTGGGATCTTCTCAAATTTTTGTCATAATTTCTAAGAGCTTTCTTGTAGAAATCCCAGTTGCCCGAGGCTTTAGCCCTAGTAGGCTTCTGACTTCTCTCCTTTACCTGCAAAGATCCGGTTAGTATTTGGTGGTTTCGCAAGACGACTGCTTTCAAAGGCTGGGATGATCGTTATTTTTTATTAATTTTTGTTTTGTTCAGCCATAAACAATAGAAAAAGTAAACATTTGAATAAAAGGAGAAGAAATTATATGGTTGTGTTGATTTTCTGAATGATTCCTGCAAAAATCGATATTCGAGCTTTTTAACGATTGTCATTGCAGTTGATAACTTAATCACAATTTCACAACATTTGACATTTCCCAATTCCACCACAATTATGGTATGTACTTTTCACTAAAAATCTGAAACAGCTGATCTGTCACAAGATACGTCACAAGATTAACCTTGTCATACTTTCTTGTGACTTGTGACTAGTCATAACTAAAAAATGACATATTGAAGTAAATCACGACCTGTCACATTTTAAACGACGGTTCAGTGGCCCGGTTTCACTGCGATTCTTGTAACTTAACTACTTTTGTAACATCTATCGGGAAAACGGGCTTTGTGACTATTAAATTGAATGAACTAGATATTAAAATATTCCAACTATGGGCGTTCTAGGCCTCTTTAAAATACACAATATTGAAACAAGCCAAAATCAAAGACTGATTGCAAAAATTTACATTTATACTTTCGCTTTTACAAACGTCTCTAAATTGTTTCGGATTAAATAAAAAAAAACTAGTTACAAGTGTCGAAAACATCTAGAAAAAAAAGAAACAATTTTTATGGTGAATATAGATCAAGGTTACAAAAATCTTCGTTAAAACGACACCAACGATGGCAACAAAAATGAAACAAATTAATTCCAAATCCAAACAATTCCCCCAATGACTCCTCCTAATTCGCTTGGTTTTATGTTTCCTCGTCTCATAATAATTAAAAATTTATGGAAATTAAAAATTATTCTGCTCCCGGCCGAGCATCAAGTCCTAATTAGGTGAAGATTGCTGTGCTAGAAGCCCAACCTGCAGCCGAAGACATCAAAAATTGTAGAACGGAAGCCTTTGATGCCAACGTAGAATGAAGAAAAAAAAATTATTTTTATGTTTTGAACTAAAAAAAAAACAATTTTTGTTTTGAGAGTATAGAAGACGCGTGTGAACTACTGTGAATTTATTTTTTTAATTTTTTTTTGGGAGTTACACCCACTCGCATAATAAGCAGTGAAATAAACATGTTCACGTTCCCCCGACACACAATCATAAATATTCATACAAAAAAAATAAAAAACCGCCAAGAAAACACAATTCGAACAGCTTTGATAATTTCTCGACATAATTTTATCGCAGCTTAACCACCTGTAGGCGGAATTTTTAGCACCTGAACAATATATATAAAGGTGAGCGGATAAAAAAAGAATTTCGAGCTCTCATCTAATCAGGGAATTATATACGAGCCGCCCGAAGCTTCACCCATAAATTTGCAAGAATTTGATTTTAATTGAACTTGTCGAAATGACGACGACGGCATTAAAGTCGGTCGCGCCGGCGTATTTTGAAGGGCGGGCGGCGCGCGCGATGCGTTGTCAAAAATGTTTTTCCTTTAAAAAAGCAAAAGAGAAGCACGTCGTCTGCGCGATGCCACACTTTTCGCTGTTGGCAGATGATGACAACAACCCACAGTACGAAAGTAGTAACTTGCGCATGCGCCATGACCTCGTGTAGTACAGGTAACGGTCATTAAGCAAAACGGCTGACAGACTCAACAATATATATAAAAAAAGCGTAACATAAATGCCATATATGCTCGCGTATATGTGTTATGCTTATATCGGAGCGGCACAGAACAGAGAAAACAAAACACGAAAGGTAAAAAACTAATATGAAAAAAACAACAACAAACAGAAAACGCACAACATGCAAGGCCCAGCGACAGGAGAGGAGAGAAGAGAGGAGACGAGAGAGCGAGCCGTATAATAAATAGCCAAGCGTGGTCGCGAGTCCGGCGTGGGAATTGACAAAAGGTGCCACAGAAGACAATCAAAAAAACTACAAGAAAATGACAACAAACACTAACAAACACCACGATGTGCCGAAGAGGTCGCTTCTTGTACCTGTGCTTGTTTTTACTTGCCACAGCGAGAAATGCCGCGCGGCTCAGCTCGGCCGTATTGCGTCTACATAAGTTCATATGGAAATGAAGCCACGGCTCTGGGCCAACAACGGGGAGGTGGGGGGCGGCTGGCCAGTGCTATACATCGATTGCAGCGCCATTGGTGGCATTCCAGATTCCATAGTTGATTTTATTCTGTTGCGTTCCCAGCCTCCTTTATTTATTGCAGTCGCAGGGAAAAAGGTGCAATAGAATGGGGTTATAGCATACCTGAGCCTTCATCGCTGCGGTGTGCTCGTACGAGCTCTCGATTGCCGTGTGTGATGGTCGAAGAATCAACTCCAGATAAATTTAATGCGAATTTTAAGCTACTATCGAATCGATTTATCTATTGACACCACAAAAGGAGCTTTGACTGGCTCCACACACACAAAGCAGGACCTCAAGCCCACTATAGTTACTGTCAAAACCTCAAAGGATTATCTTACCTCGAGCTGAGCGCAAGAGACATGATTATATATCTCGATTAAATGTCACTGCATTCAGTTTATTATTTTATCTAGGACATCATTGTGATTCACGTCCTGGTAATTAAAGGATTTATCAAGACAGGACTTGACTGCCAAGCAAGCTCATCGTCTCTCTATTGCATCTCACCCCTCCCGGCGGGCGGCAACAATGCCTACAAGGAGCGCGCCGCAAAGACTGTATGAAGCTCCTTGCTCCTTCACGAAATGGCGCCGTACTGTGCGCCCCACAAAAGCATACACAGCGCCCGAAACCACCCCATCCTTGGATGATGTCCTTTATGTGAACTGAACTCGTCCTCGCAAATCCTCCAGGCAACGAAACAATTCAGAAACTGGGTTTGTGATACGTTATGTCAGATTATAATCGAGAGATGTTGCTTTGGTCCGGGATAAAAACTATATTTTTTTTCTCTTCATTTTCTGCAGTTCGAAGGAAACGTACACTATCCTTTCGAGATTAACGATGACCCACAGGACGACAACTTCGCCCGGTGATACCCGTTGTTAGAGAGCACAGCCTTGACTTGACGGCATATTACAGATTGGAGCTAAAAATGATTTTTTTTAGAGAGCGAATAACGGTTATCGATTTGGTCGACTACTGAAGCTTGTGTCAATTACTCAAATTAGTTCGGACCATTTCCTTCGATGTGACGTTTTGATAGTGGGCAATCATTTTATCCTCCGAAGGCTTTATGCGAACTTCAGTTGCAATAAAAATCGGATATTTTTGTCATACGTTCAAAAGGGTGAGTCCTTTTTTAGAATGAATTGATGGTAGCTAAATACATAAAGATGGTTTTTGTACTATGAATATTCCGATTTTTTGGCAAGTATAGAAATCCATTGATCAGGGCGCACCAATGGTTTAAATTTTAATAAAAATCGCTGTACGAATTGAAAAGAGTTAGAAAAATTTGGCTCAGAAATCCCTTTGTGTATTTTTAGAGGCTTTATTAATTTAAATAAAAATAGTATGAATCTATACCAACCCCGACACCCAAAAACTTCGACATGGTATCAAACCAAACTTTTCACAATTATACATATACGCAAACAGATACCAAATTAGCTAAACGAATAACCTGAAATTTGGTATGGGTTTATTCTTTCATTTCGACACCAGCTGGAGTCTCATGATTTTAACCAAAGCACACCAGATATAATGGTAAAGGCCTTCATAAAATACTGCAGTTTTATCGGGTTTATTATCTTTTGATTGAACGTCATCAACAAAATTTAAAGAAAATGCAATGTCATCTTTAGAAGTCATTTTGACAAGCAGATGGTGTTACCTCTTTTTTGAGGTACTAGTCATTAACATCGTTGCGTGTTCAACTCAATCGAATAGCAACTCCCTGGATCAAAACGCCAACCACCCAAGATTTGAGAAATCTAACTTCGTAAAATAAAATTGTTTTGATAAAGCTGTCAAACCAGTTTAATTGGGGTACGATATATAAAAAAAGTTAACTGCGGAGGAGTTTTACACCCCACTAATAATGTCTCTTACTTACTAATTTGGGTATGGCAAATTCAATAAAAATAAAACCAACCTCTAACTTGACCGGAAACTACTCCGAGGACAACCCTTTATACTAAAATTGTAATCGTAATGGTTTAACCGCTAGGGTGTTTTGAAGTTTCTTTTAAGTGTTTTGCATATCACCCTGTATTTTTTTTAACCCTATATCCAATTTTTAGGGAAGGTTCTATCCTACTAACATCAAGAGTTATGAGTCATCAAAATTAAAAATTTGGTTTTTTCAACAACTCATTGTCAACTTCAACTACCTGTTTTTCCAAAAAATACGTAGTTAATCCATATTATCGTCCTCCCTCGGTTAAAAATCCTTACAACGGGCGAACACCGGCCGCTTGGCTTCTAAGGGGCATATGATGGCAGTAGAGTTTTTATTCATTTTTAATTGGAGCACGTACGGGCTCGGAACTGCCAACCAAACTTAAACAAACGATTTAAATGGCCGAGTACTGAGCTGTACATACGGGCATACGACGGCAAGTTTCAGAGGTATGCGGGATCCGCGGGTTTTGGGTAGTAGTAGGCATGCATTTTAAGAACCGGACCTTAATAGTGAAATACAAACAATATTCCAAAGCATTAATAAAATTAGAATAAGTTCCTCCTAATACGAGTCGACTGATTAGCAATTCCGGTTGGGCACGCAATTGTTTCATGATCTTTCTCGTTTACCGGAGTGGGAATTCATACACGGGTTGACAGAAACGTGACCGGTTTGAAACTAGTTTAAGCTGCTCGCGTACCATCCGGCAATTTTTTTTGGTAGAGGTTTACATATCACCCTGTCTTTTTGTAACCCTATGAGATATTATCATGAATAAGGTTGCAATGTACACCAAATACTTCTACCTCCCAAGTAATCCCACTTTTTTTATCATTCCAATTGTAGACCTCATTGCTTTACCATACTCATTTACTTGGCTATATGCACGATGAATCTTCTGATGTAATTGGCTAATCCGATTGCAATGAGACTTTCACAGGAGTTCAGCATTTTCTTGGATATGTTTTGGGCTGCATTTTCACTCTGATTCGACTATTCGGTTGTAGTGACCAAAGCTCGCAAACGATTAATCCGATTTTTGGACCAGAGAATATATCGAAGCCACATAGAGAAAACGTTGAGGTCGTCAACGGGTAAGTTCTGCACAGAGATCCAAATGCTGCTACGCGCACGAGACGTATTATAATTGCCTAGGAGTCTGTTGTACATGTAGTTCACAATTTTCCCGATAGGTGGGGCTCAACATTGAATTTGAAAAAATGCGGAACACAATTTTAATAGGTAAGGGGTCGTCCATAAATTACGTGAGGCGTTACGGCATCGGAACTAGCTTCTTTACTCATATGAGTATTTGGCTTGCGATTATATTCATATCCGTACTGGGTACTTTTGACCGAGTGCTTTTACTCATATCATTGGTAAAATCGAGTACCGAGTACAATTTTCATTCAAGTCACAATTCAGAGTTTAGGGCCATTTACATTCTAAACGCAAAGTGGAAACGCAATGTGGAATTGGTTCATCGCATATAAGTTTGCATGGTTCGCTCTCTATCCACCAACGTAAAATCCACGTTTATGTAACAAAGAGACATTGTTGTGCGAAAAAAGAGCTCCAATTTGCGTTTCCACTTTTCCTTCGAATGTAAACGCGCCTTTATAAGTTTGAATTTATACCCTATGTAAGCTACATAAGTATTTACAATCTGTCCCGCGAGTAAATCAAGTAATGCATACACTAAGGAGGAGGAGGCAGCTATGGAACAACGCTTCGTTGAAAATTATCAGTAATACCAAGACAAGGATTGGCTGATATGCCCCAATTTTTGTTCCATATACCCGAAACACATTCTCTCGTAAGAAAGTAGATACATGTCAGAAGTAGTACTCATTGATTCCGCAGTTCATTATTTCCGTTCTATCTAAACTTGTTCCTTCCGATGTGTTGCTCACGTTCAGGGTTTCCGGTGAGGTTCTCCGATTCCTCCTCATTACCTACGTCATGGCGTTGACTTGAGATCGTATAACCTCGGTTATGCGATCCGCTTGAGTCGTAAGAACGACGAAATCTTCCGTCTCGTTGATCGCCAAAATACCCCTTATACGCTCTGGCAATTGCTCGAGGAACAATGATCGAATAATTGCATCATTGCATTGCCCTCCTGCGAGTTTTTTATTCGTTGACAATACCGCGATGATTTATCGTTCCCCCTACTCCCTTAAGCCTACTTGGTTTATTTTGGAAATTTATCAAAGTGTTGTGTAAAATGTTCAATTGTGACACACAGATGTCGTTGCGAATAGTTTCATTCGTTACATTAAGCAGTAATGTGTCGCCATCTATTAGTCATAATTTGAACATTGGACGAACAATAATTCAAGACTCATAAATGCTTTCGAATTTTGAGGAATATAGTGTAACAGTCCGCCATCTGTTTGACATAAGCCCCTGTGCTGAAAGTCGAGTTTTCACGACACGACAAGTCGATTGAGCTGAAAAAATTGCATTCCAGTCGTATCACGACTTTCAGGATAGGAGCCTAAACTCAACCTAGCATTTCCACTCTAGACCCTTGTGTTTAAAGTCGTAAATCAACTGAAACGACATTTTCTTCAGCTCAAACGACTTGTCACCAAACACGACTCGACTTTGAGCACAGGGGTCATAGTGTGAACGAACTGTAATTTAATACTAAGGAGGGCGCTTGAATGATCAAGAAAACTTAACCTCCCAAATGGTCTAGAAATTAGAAGAATGAGGTAGAAACTAGAGAAGAAAGGAGCTTTGCCATTAAATACACGCCCAGCGATACTTAACTAACTAGTTTTGATTGAAAAAGCTATATCAGTGTTCTAGGCGAGATTATGACAGAGTATGGCACCTTGCTTTGTTGTGTAAACTACCAGCTATTGGTATTGACTCAGTTCTAAAAAAACTTGATGGGAATTTTCTTTCTGACTCTTCAATCAAGGCAGTATTGGATGATGTCGAATCTATATCCAATATCCCTGCGGTGTTCCACAGGGTACAATTCTATCACCCGCGCTCTTTTTCTAATATTTGTTGGATTTGCTTTCTATGTAAATAAGAGAAGGACTTGTTTGTGTATAATATGCGTTCGTCGTTAATAATATGCCACTAAATTTCAATAAGTTTCGAAATATTGACTCAATAATTTCAAAATAATAGGAAAACTTGGATCACCTGAAGCTCCATTCACATTTTCCAGAACCTGGAACAAAAAAAAAATTGATTCATATTTACTCATAAACACCTCAAACCTCGTTCCTATTTCACAATAAACAAAATCCATCCAAAATTACGATGGACCACACGAATATGACGTGTTCCAGCTTTGATTTATTTAACACTCTGAAATATGTCAAATCAGATCCCGGCAGAGAGGCCGAAAAAATCGAAGTAATAAATTCGATCAGAGTTCGCCCTGCCGGCCGCAAAGACACCCACCAGATGTCACTGCACCGCGGAGGGACCAGTATTAATGGCGACATTCTGGATGTGAGGCACAAAATAGACAAAACACCATTATTACCAGATATTTTCAGATCATTCCCGACGACAAAAGTCTTTCAATTGTCTTCCGTATTTGGCCGGCAACTAATGACCGAATTTGAAGTTCATTGCTCCGCGCTGTATTTGGACGATGCCGCCATTATGCAAATTATCACCAGAATTTTTTTTAAATGAACCCCAGAATGTGGGTGGAATTTTTTAAAGAAACTCTCCGGAGATACCCAACGTCGCAGCAGCAGCTGTAGATTTGGGCTATCTTTTGAGGAGTGTTCCAAACATAAATTCCGTAGAGGAAAAATATTCCAGAGGCCTACAACGACCACCACCAGCAACCACCGACACACAGTCAAGACACGGAAAGGAGGCCGATTTCTTTTCCAGCTCATCCCGAAAAGCACCGCGCCCAAGGACGACGCTCGCGACTGGACGTGGAGAGATCCTTGAGGAATTTCGCTGCATTTACATTGCATAATTGAAAAGCGCTCACCTTGTGCTGATGACAGGCAGTTGAGTGGCAGCAAAATAAATTGAGCATGGAAAAGAATGAGTCCGGGACTTTTAAGTAATCGTCCTGGCACATACAGCAGGCGGACGGCGATCCTGCACTGGGGCCACGACTAGAACAAGGATAATGGCTGACGTGCAGCCGAAATGGGGACACGACAAGAAAATTGATTTTCGTAAGCGACTTGAATATCGAATCGGGCGGTTGTCTGCTGCAGGTAATGACGTTTCCTATTCTTCCGACTTCTTCAAACCGCATTCGGTTTTGTGTTGGGGAGTTTAATTCCAAGAATTTTGTGGATGGATTGTAAAAATTTTGAGTTTGTGTGCGGTTTAAGGATGAGGAAGGATTGCAAATGAAGGATTTCGTATTTAGGGAGTTCTTTTGGGTTAGAGGGGAAAAAATTAATTAAAATTTTGCGGAGGAGCCAGAAATTAAAAGTCCACAGTTGTATGGGTTAAATGCAGGGCAGTCTGTTTTTGGAATATATTTATGTATGTATGTATATAATATGTTTTGAAATATGCATTATGAATTTTTTACGAGCCTTATATTAACTTCGTTCTCTGATCCATAGAGAAAAATCGGATGGATCAACGTTCGGTAAAGGCGTACTTTCGGTGTCGATGTCACTTTCTTTTCTTCAACCAATGATCCCGAATATTTGAACATCGGAACCTGTTCGATTTGGGTTCCATCGAGGTGGCTTTCAATCCGTCCGTTGTGAGCATTTTGGTCTTTTCCGCATTGATTTTTAACCATATGACTGGGCGATGCGGGAAATGTTCAATAAGATGTCCGTTGCTTTGTCGTTCGGTGAATCGTTCAACCTCAAGCGGCGAAGGTTTGCCCTCTAACCTCTATGCCCACTCAGAAATTGTGTGCGGTGTTGGGACCTTTGGTATGAGACTATGGGTCCATTGGTCGGTAGTAGACTCGACCCACCTCCTTTGCCATGTTGCGATGGACTGGCTTCGCGCCAGAGTCCACCACACTTCCTTGGACTCCCCTCTCGTATACTCCGGGTCGTAGCACCTCTTGTCTTCCATTGCAGGAATGGAATGGGAAACACTCGAGCTATCACGCATGTTGCTTCTTCGTACGACCTAGTACAGTATGCACAATATGTTCAAAGGGCGCTTAACCGATGTACAGAGATTAAACTCCTCCTATTGCCTGTTCTGCCCAATGCTGCTACCCATACTGGGCGCTGAATATAATAGGACTGAACTAGCCACTCTTGTTAAGTCCGCCGTCACCTGGTCCCAAGCCCAGGGTGCGAAAGGAGGAGGGTGGTCGACCTGCCGAATTGGCCAGAATCGGGAAACCGAAGAAACTAGGCAAGGAACCGCATTTTTCAAAGCGGCACCGACAGCAGCGTATCCGGGACTTCTCGCTCGTAGCTAACGAATCAAAGAAGAGGAAGAAGAGAAGCCAATCTTGTTATGAGGAGGCTTCGAGTTAGCCTGGGGCCCTCTATATTAGGAGACATCTTCGTGAGAGCTGTGCTGATAGCGGAATCTTGTTCCGCTATGCCCGCCAAGTGTACCTCGGAGTTGAGCCTTCGGTCAATTATCACTCTCAAGTACGTAAGTGCAGGCTGGGAGCGGATGACCTGTCTCCACCTTTTTCCACTTCAGCTAGCATTAGACTAGTGCTCTCGAGCCACGTTCTTATTTGCCATATCGCTTCTTTCGCCAATATATCGATTTCGTCGAGTCGCTTTCATACTACTGCTACTCCGATGTCGTCAGTGAACCCAGTAGCGACCGTGTCTCGCGGGAAACGTAACGCCAGTACTTCATCATATATGATGATCCACAGAAGAGGGCCTAGGACGGAGTCTGGGATATTCCTCAAGTTGTTTTATACTCCATCGTCTGACTCGCAGTGTCGTCTCTTACCTACAAAGAATTCCAGCACAATGCGCACTAGATACTTCGGTGTATAAAGTTTTAATAACGCCTTGACAATCTTGCTCCAGCTCGCGACATTGACACAATTTTCACGTCATGATATGCCCCGTTTCTTCGTATTTCAGGCCTAGTTCCTTCCTGTCCTTGGTGCTGGTGCAGTTCTTTGCTTTATGCCCAAACTCCCAACACTTGCAGCATGTCCTTGGTGCTGTCCTCTTCCTTGTTCAGCAGAGAACCCATCTTATGCGTACCTTTCCCGCTTCTAGCACTTTTTTCGCTAGTTTTACGGGCATATTTATGGTGGCCGGATGCTACAATATGATTTCCCCAATCTCATGTTGAGCTTCAGCTTTGGAAGTGATCTCGTCGAGCTCCCTGAACTCGATCGCTACCTGGTTGGTGCTTGCTCTTACCTGCATTGTCTTTCCTAGCGTGGATTTAATCTTCTGCTGGAGATCCACCGTTTTGTCTTCTCCCATCCTCAGTTCTACTAAAAGGTCTCCCTTTTGTGCCCTCCTGATGCGAGTTACCTATTCTCCTAGGTTCTTTAAGGAAATCTCCGCTCTTACCTTCCTCAAGATATCCGCGTAGGATACCCCCTGCATAAATATTGTAAACACATTTCTCTTACAAGTCTTGAAGACTGATTAAATAAAGGACATCATATGCAGTTTGGAGTTGTCACGAAATTGTCGAACATAATTTATGTACATACTAAAAAGCAATGGTCCTAGTATAGAACCTTGCGGAATACCGGCTTAATTTCTAGACGCTTATTTCTACTCTGCAAATTACTAACTGAAGTTAAGAAGCATAGGAAATGCAATATCACTCGAGTCAAGAGTTGGTTTGACTATTTCACAATGCCCATTGATTTGTCTTACACTAGTTCTTTGCTTAAGAAACATAGAGCGACAATCTAGGGCAAATTTGGGGATTCATTTTTAAGTATAGAGCAAAGTAGAATTTTGTCAGGCAGCTATTGGAATGCAAATTGGTGGAATTGGTTTACAAGAGAAAAAAGACTGTTGTAATTGTAACGCCCACGATTAATGGAAACAACATCCATCCAGATGTAGATGACTTTATATTGGTGGAAAAGTAAAGCTGCATTTGTATGAGGACGGTATCGTAGTATTTTTTTTGGGGGGAGAGAGTGAAAGGTGAATATTTCACTGACATATATTAATTTTAAGTACTTAAACACACAAATTTTACTCTTTTACTAAAATGGGAATAAAAACATTAAAATCTTGTTAAATCTTTACCTGCAAACTCTTCCCGTACTCGTGCTCTCATTTAGTCCCGCAACAATGTCGCAAAAGCCCGACTACACCTGCAGCGGCAATTAAAAGCCAATTATGAGCCGCGGCTGCCACCACAATGGAACTAATTTATTCATAAGATCCGCGCAATCGCCGTCCTTTGCCCTCCAGGCAGCACTTGCCAACCACGCCACTTCTAATGATGTTAAATGATTTTAGAATCAAGTTTGTCTAATTGAATAAAGAATGGACTCTTCCCAGAAAGGTGCCGCAAAGGCCGCACTAATCGACAACCAATCGGAATTATAAAGCAGTCTTTCTCCCTCTAAGCAGGAACAAAACAACCAGAACTCTTTTTTTTCTTTTTCTTTTTTTTTTGAACAAAACCCACACTTTCTAATCCAAATGTAACCGCGGCGTGTACCTGAGCCAGCATGCAACGTTCCAGCAGAAATTCTTGCACGTGAAGTTAGTGCAGTTTTTTGCCCCCTTTTAACTCGTATTTCGTGATTTTTTCCATGTCCCCACCTCGGAAACATGCATACAACACGGCGTACACCTGGTATACAGCCGGGGAGAGTCTCCAGCGACAAGTGACACCTGAAAAATAATTGTTGGTAATTGCATCGCCATGGAGACACCCTCGTCGCCTATGATTATGCACCCCTTTTCCTGCGGCCGGAGTAAGTTTTGGCCGGCACCCTGTGAGAGTGTGCGAGAGCGCGTCCCTGCGTTGTCCCGCGCGGCTCTGGTGGTGTGCCCTTTTCGTGTCCCTTCAACATCCGTGGCGCAGTGCCGCACTAACAGCATGAAATTTTGTTTAATTTGTGCGATTGCAGCTAAAATTCCTGCGATAATTCTCCCACAGGATCCTGCGGTGCTGGGAACCGGGCCCCCGCCCGACGACGACGCCCCGTTCGGATGCACTTTTAAGGACGATATGCAGGCTCTGCTCTCGCGGTAATGCAGATGATATCGAGGATATATTGCCGGAGTCGCGATTGTGGCGTGCTGCGTTGGTGTTTTGTCGTCCGCTTAATCGCGACTCGTAATTGAGTTTTCCCGAATGAGTTTTTAATCAATTTAGAGCCGACGACTTAATAAGATGCGCGCAATTGCCCCATTTATCTTGGCTAGCATGACAAAGAGGCCAAGCACTCCGAGTGGAGGATGATAAATTGATTGAATTCGGCTGTGGATTGCGATGCTTATGAGCGATAAGGAAACCGTATTTTGGGATTAATGCGATGAAGCGTTGTTGGCTTGATTTATGGAAGATGATTGATTGCTCGAGGGGCTTAGGCAGATAAAAGTATTGAGCTATATTAAAGATGCAAGTATCCTTCAAAGTTGTGTGGAAGAAGATGCCATTTGATAATCTTAACAATTCGCGATGGCTGCAATCGTCTAGTTGGGGCTTCAAGCTGGGCATCGTTAGCAAAAATCAAAGAAAAGATTTTAGACTATCTGGAATTTTATAGAAGTTTAAGTACGTGCAATCGACACAGCCGAATACACTTACTTTATGTTTGGCTGTTTGTAAATTGGAGTAACTCAGACTGAAGTTAATTGTGGTAAGTCTCCAAAACGATTGATGCAATCAATATATACCTCAACTCAAGTCTTAACTGAAATTTTAACCCATCTCTTAAAACAATGCTTCTTAACTAAAATCTTAACTCAATGTAACTTATCTAAACTCAACTTAACCCTTAACTTAACTCTGAATTAGACCTATACATCAATACAAAGTTCAATCTTCACTCAACTCTTAAGGAAAGTCTTAAACCAACTAGTTACTCTACACAACTTAATTTAACTAATGACAAATACTACGACTCTCAACTCAACTGTTATCCCTCATATCAACATAAAATGCCTGCTACATAGTCGCGTTGCGTTGCTTAGCTTCTGTCAAAGTTAAAACGATGGAATTAAATTCAGCTAGCTACTTTGGTAAGCAAAGCAACGCAACGAGAGTTGGCCAACTTTAATCTCTTCCGATTAGCTAAGCAAGACATAACCTAAATTATGCTGTTTAAGTTGGCGTAATTTTTTAAAGGTTAAAAACTATTTGAACTATTATATAAGTTGACATTTGTATATTTTTTAATTTACTGCGGTAGTCGTTGTGAACTTATCTCAAATCAAGTTCTAACCGACATGTTAACCCATCTCTTAATAACTAAACTTTCAATTAAATTAAGTTCTTAACTCAACGCATCAACGCAACACAACTAAACACTTAATGAAATTGAACTCTAAAATCAACTCAACTTATCTAAACTCAATCAAAACCTGATTTCAACCCTTATTTTAACTCTCTACTCAGCTGTAAACGCAACTCTGAAATGAATTCGTTACTCAACACAGCTTAACTCAACTGATCTCAGATTAAGAAAATTATTACGATTTTTAACCCAACTCTTAAAAATTTACTTAACTCAACTTTCAATTGAATTTTTGACCTATATCTCAAGTCAACGCAACTCACCAAAACTTTTTTAATCCAATTCTTAATTGAACTCAATTCAACCCTCAACTGAACTCTTAACTCTAAACGCAATTCTTAAATGAACTTGTTACTCAACTCAACTTAACTCAAGATGAATATTACGACATGCCGTCAATACAATTTGCGGTCACGGCATAAGAGTCGGTTTTACCCCCAAAGTGCGTCAACTGCAAAAATTTGGTCAAAACAACATCGACGACGTGACAACATATTCATCGCACGCATCGAGGGCTACAACGACGATTTTTGGAAAGCTTTTCGGTGTTCGGATTCCAATTCGAATTAAAAAATACAGCTCGTTTGTTCTTAGATTTTTCTAAAAATTGATAAAACATATGATATTTTCTAGTGAGACTACTTAAAGCCGATGATTTTACATGAACAATTCGCAGGCTACAATTCACCAGCTTAAGCAAAATATTCGTGGCAGAAACATTGCGTGCTGTAATTTAAAATTCTTTAGAAAAAGCCTTTACTTGTCAACAAAAACATGGGGGTAATTTAAAATATGTTGTTTTCCACACAAATAAATCAAAGAAAAATTTACAAATTACATTTCCATGTTAAAATAAAAATTATAATAAAAGATTAAATTTAGAAACGTTATATGTATTTTACGACAGTCAGTCAGTGGGTCCACCTTGTACTGAGAGTAATTTTGTTTCTTTAGGTTTGTTGAGGAACTAGCGTAGACATTTCACAAATTTATATCGAAGTTATTATCAGAAAGACGAGACGAGACGAGGCAAGAAGTTCGACTTTATCCACATATAGTACCTCTGGCAAAATCCTAAGGATAAGGGTGCATCCTCACGATCGTAAATTGATTTATTCACAAGATGGCCAGAATCTAACCCTATTCGAGTCATATCCACTCTAACAGAGGCAATTCCTTTCACCCGAGTAAAAATAAAAAATAGCCTTACAACGGGCGAAAACCGACCGTGATTGAAACATAGTCCTCGGCCATGTGCCGAGCATCAGAAGGTTGTTGGTAGGACTGTACGGCCGTGGACCACTCACACACACACCTACGGGTTATTCCTCAATTGTTTGTATATAATGCGATTAAAAAAAATTCGAACTCGAAAGAATTATACGGCCATCATATGCCCCTTAAAACGCCAAGTAGGCGGTATTCGCCCTTTGGAAGGCAATTTTGTATTTTTAATCGGTCATCATTGAATAAGTCCCACAATTCGGCGTTTACAACAGATCAAGATGCACAATTCGACTTTAAGTTATTCAACTCGTGGTTTACTGCGGAAATTAAATCGCTTATAGTTGAAAGAAAGTTTCTTTACCATTGGTTTCTTAAAGTGAAAAGTGAAGCTGCTAAAAGATCCTTTAAACGCATAAGGAATTTAGTTGTCGCAAAAATCAAGGTAGTCAAACGAAATTTCTACGCTCGTAAATTGGACCCCTCTCTTCCTTTGAAAACAGTCTGGAACAATTTGCGGCAATTGGGTGTTCATTCTAAGAATGAATCTGTGGCGCACAACATCTGTCCTGACACCCTTAACCGATTTTTTATATCTAACCAAATTGCGGACCAGGCCACAATACCTCTTTTACAGCTTTTTCCGATGGCTTCTGCTTTCGTTGCGTTGACTACCTCGAAGTAATCTCTGCTCTGAAGTCAATCAAATCAAATGCGACTGGTAGCGATTACATTTCGCCTAGATTCCTAAAAATGCTTCTACCTCGTCTATTGCCTACTTTAACTCACATTTTTAACTCCTGCCTCACTGTATCGAAGTTTCCTTCGACTTGGAAGCATGCCTTAATCATACCCATTCCCAAATGCCCTTCTCCTACCAGTCCCTCTGATTTTCGGCCTATCAGTATTCTTCCATTTCTGGCAAAGGTCCTTGAAAAGCTAATAGCCACGCAAATAACAGCGTATTGTGAGCGTCTCAAACTTATAAATACATGGCAATCTGGCTTTCGAAAACACCACAGCTGTGAAACTGCGCTTCTCAAAGTCACTACAGATAAACGCAACTCCCTTGACAAACATGATATCTGTTGTTTATTGTTGCTTGACTTCTCAAAAGCTTTTGATAGCGTCAATCACGACCTGCTCCTGCGAAAACTGGCGTCACAAGCACATTTTTCTCTTTCTGCACTTAAACTTTTGCAAAGTTTCTTATCTAACCGCTCTCAAAAGGTTCAACTAGGTGGCTCTTGTTCCTCAAGTGCCCTTCTTCACGCTGGAGTCCCTCAAGGCTCCATTCTTGGACCACTTTTATTCAGTATATTACATTAGTTTTATTGTTGGTAAAACCTATGGACTCCTGTCAAGACTTCGTTACCATTGTGGCTTGTTAAAGAGGTCTGTACGTATGAATCTGCTTAAAGCCCTACTACTACCTCTTCTAATGCATGGCCTTTCCATCTTTCCCTCTCTCGATTCTTCTAGCGCCCATAAACTTGAAGTAGCGTTTAACGATTGTGTACGTTTTGTTTTTAAGTTACGCCGTTTCGGCCACATTTCACCCTTCACGAACACAGTTTTGCACTGCTCTCTAAATGAATAGCGTGAGTTTAGGCTTCTACGGCTGTTTCACGATATCCTTCATGAGCGTAAACCTGCATACCTCAAGCAGTTTGTGCAGCTTTCGCAATCCCTCAGAAATAATAATTTAATAATTCCTCAATTTCGCACGTTAATTGGCCAGCGTTCTTTCTTTGTCTTCGTAGCTCAACTTTGGAACTCTCTCCCTGTTAATGGATTCATTCAATTCAATTTATAAGATTTGAATCTTTGTACATGATTTTTCTAAATAAACAAATAATAATAATAATAATAATAATAATAACTCGTATATACGGAATCGAAGCCTATGTCGCGGTTTACATGACAGCGGGAAAAGATGTAATGTTTTGGGTTTATACTTAATAGCCGGAGTCTGTCCTCTGATTGGAATGAGGATTTACCCCTTGTCCTACCTACTACAATGAAAATACATTTGTCATGCTCACAAGCACAGATTGTCCTCCGCCAGAATCAAAGACTGCTCAAGTCAGTGTCTATTCCGGCCTAATGGAGCACTAACCTCAAAACTTTTTTGACAACAACCTCGCCTCGAAAATATGGCGAAAACCGAAAAAAAAAAACAAAACGAAACGTAAAACATTCGTGCTTTCATATGTGGGTGGACTCCTCTAGATGATCAGATGAACTTCATCGTCAATTTGTCGTCAATAAAAAATTTCAGCTGACGATCAAACTTTTAATTATAATCGAATCAAACCCAAGCGATTAATAACGTTGCGAAGATCTATAGTGTGAAGGGATCTATGCAGCTAACTTTAAGGACAAGCTGCCACAGGAATCTAATTTCCAAAAGATCTAGGCGTACTCGTAACAAGCAGGCGATCGTTGTGAAAAGGCAATACGCTGAGGATGAGTTTAAGCAGGACCGGGTCATTCCTATACTAACCAAAAGGCGATGAGGACATCTTTTCGTCCCTAGTCTACGTTTTGTGTAGTCGTATAAGCAGAGTATTTCATTCAACCAACCCCAGTGGGAAAAATTGGGAGCGATGCACAGGGGAGTGCACTTGGAGCACTCTCAAGAGAGTTATAAATTTTTATATAAAAAAAGAAAACGGGCAATTATCTTCATGCCCATAAAATGTGACATTAGCAAACTCAATAGCCCGGCTCTCGTTCGATACGGAGGACAAGCAGCTTTGGAAGTTGATAGAGTTTAGTTGGGGGACTGCTTTGGTAAAGCCACTCTCGGGCTTGGAAAGAAAAAGGCAATTGCAAAAGATAAACAAAATAAAAGCTTTTCGATACCGGATCACAAACCCACAGGCGCCCATGAATATTTCTTTTTTAAAAAGCTTTTTTATAATGCTCCAACAACGCGTTTTTGGGAGCATAAAAACGTATGCTCCCTCGCAATGACATGCAATGTTAAAAAGAATATAGAACGGGTATGGCAACGGGAGCACTCTATGCTCCTTTTGGTGCGCTCCAAGATGGCTCTTGGAGCACTCCTTTTCCCGCTGGGACATAACTTCTGGACGAAGGTCTCAACTCATCTTTAAGCTACACAGATGCGAAATGTGTCATCTTATGTATCTAAAACGTATTCATCGCCTTCATTCGTCTGTCTCAAAGTACAAAACCGCCATTTGCCTGCTTCTAATTGTCAGCAATAGTAATCTAGAGCCTGAAGCAGAAACACGCAGCACGGTAAGATATGTTTGTGTATATGTATAGTTTCTTCTACTCATCATATTTAAATAGTAAACACTATTTTTCTTGCTTCCATTTCTGAAAAGTCGTCGATGACATCATTATAGTCTATATTTTCTGCCAGCTCTCGTTCTTATACTTATACACGATCTTAGATAATTTTTTATCGCTTTTAATTTTTGTTCATCTTTTGCAATTGCCTTTTCGCCCCCTAGACGTGAGTGTCGACAGCAGTTTTACCGTGCGGTCCCCCAACTAAGTACCAAACACGTCCAATATGCTGCTTGACCCCAAACAATTCTTTAAAGCTCCAATCAGTGCACTTTAACAGTGCCCTAAATTTGATCCTCTTAGTAGCACATCAATTTGTTTCCGCTGGAATAGCTTCTGGATTGATTCTGCCAAAAGAAAGATGAGTACTGAGCCCCAAGAGTTAAGCACAAGGGCCTATCTACATAAGACCTGTTCTATCCTAGGCTACACTAAGTAACTTTAGGTTCATTCGCGAATAAAGAACCGACCTTTCGCTATCTATATTCAATGTCCTAAATGAACTTACCACCTTTCAATATACTGAAGGGCCCCCAAACAAGCGGCGCCACGCAAGGTGATGTGGCGGGCCTGTATAGGCAGGCAAGGGGACCATGCTGCAATGAAAAGTTTCCCACAGAATCGCAGTTGCCGTAGCTGTGAGAAGACGAATGAGAGTGAAATACTCGTTCCCTTCCTAACCAAAATCACCAACGCACATAAGCAGATATGTTCTGGAAGGCTTTAAAGAAATTTCCAGAATAAGAGTCGGGGTACTGATAAGCTTCCTTAGCTCCATAGGATCGCTTTAAACATCCGCCACAGTCGATCAACGAATCACCAACCCTTAGATTGACGAGCTGTTGCATCAAAAGAGCGCGTCAAAGATAAATTGTGTAAGTTACCCCGTTTTTTTGTAGCCTATCTCTCTTAATGACGATTTACTTTGTGTAAAACTCCAAACACGCAACAAAGTAATGACTAGTGACTGATGTTACAAACACATGACCAAGCCCCGAAAAGGATTGTTAGGCTCTTGCCACAAATCATAGATTCATAAATGACATAAAATTTTCAGTCAGGGTAGGTATCACTATGGTGAAAAACCAATTCGTCGTATCTAACTAGATCCCACCTGAAAAGCTATCCTTATTCATTTCTGATGAGAATAATTACAACAGTTGAAACCTTGTTTAATAAATAATGACACATTTCCTCTGATGTTTGCTTTTATCGTCAGAATTCCTAGGTTCTGCGCACAGCTTTACAAACTTTAACTAATATTATTTTGCATCATTTACGATTCCGTTTCCAGGACTAAATGTCCTTCAGGACTTAACGCCTACTTACACAAAATACACCCAACAGAATAGCGTTGCCCTTTGTACCCGGAAAATCCTGTAATTATCTATTCAGGCGTTAAAGTCTCTTCACTTTGACACATTCAAATTTAATTTGCGGCTTAAGCCTTGCAGAATTTGTACAACGTCATCAGCTCCACATGGGAATCCCTTTGCGCCAAATTAATCGAATTCAATTCTCTCACGCTCCCAAGACCCGGAAATTTACTTAAGGCCCGCGTTCACAGTTAAATGAACGCGGGCAAAGCGCGGTTAAACGTCACAACTTTAACTCGCATTAAAATCATAATAAAGACGCTTTTCATCGCGGCACAAAGGAGCCCCAGGGGTCCGCGTGTATATAAAAAACAACCTTCAAGGATTCGAGTTCCTTTTCGCTCGAGAACAAGAATTCCTTTTGCCTTTGTTTGGGATCTCCTCGACAGCGACTTCGACTTTGATTGAAAGGAAACCGTTGTCGGAGTCGGAGTCGGAGCCGCGCTGCTGCTGCTGCGGTGAGTGGTGACTTGGTGCCATTGAAATGCGCCCCATCGGCCGAAAAGTCTCAAGGAGACCAAAATGCTCGCGACTTCATTGTCTGGGGCTATTAGCCCGATTTCTAAGAATCCGCGGTGCCCCCTGCCCCAGACCAATTGAAGTTTCGTCTTCGCGGCCGCTGGTCCCGCGCCCGATTCTCAATCAGGTCCGATGGGAATAATTCAATTGCGGTGGCGGCGACGGTGTTACCGGAAGATGGAGGCGGCATCTGGCAACAGCCGGCGGCGGCGGAGGCCCCATCGGGGGTAATCATCGATTGTGGACCGAAACTGGTAATTTGACGTGATGATGGCGCTAAGCCCCAACTGGCCACGGGGGGACTGGGACTGGGGCTGAGCGCTGTGCGCGACCGTCAAATTCACTCTCGCGCTACTTTGGAACGCGACAAATGAAGAATGGGTCCGTGCCGTGTAGTATCAGGCGCACAGAAGAGTGACGTCCTCCGCAGACGACGGTGAAAAATTACGCGGATGATGTCGATGACAACCATCGCCGGATATGCCAATTGCCTGGTACGGAGGACGCGAACGTGCGCGAGTAATTTACAAATTAGCAAAACGAGGACTCGCAATCACCAGTCATAGTAGACAACCGTTGTGAAACGAGAGTAGGCAATCTTCCTCGCCTCTTAGTCATCCGCGTGCTCAGATTTTCTAAATAATGAGAGGATGTGACTAAAATGTTTGTCACCACACATCTCGGCGCTGTAGGAGGGAAATTGTTCTCTCTAGAAGCTGGATTCTGACAATTAAGCAACAACAGAAGCAGAATCCGACATGGTCTTTAAGACCAGACTCAAGGCTTCCAGTTTCTTCCGGGTTTTTCGAAAGTTGGTAAGGTCGCCACAAAGAATAGATTTTTCTTTAACCCAGTTTTTTTGTAGTTTTATGTTATTGTTAAGTCTATTGTGTCAGTGTTTGTGCTAGATCTTAAGCATCTTACTAATCCTTCAATTGACCTACATTTAATGGCTGGTCAACACTAAAAAATTGTCACCTCATTGTTAGAAACAATGTAGATTCTTTAAAGTGGTTACAAAAGTAGTATATCTCCAATAAAAAAATTAATAAATTTAAGTAGATATGGTTTTAGTAAACTATATTTAGGTGAGGTGTTTCAATTACGTTTTATTGGTTTAACATTGCCAAAAGATGTGATTACATCAAGCGAGCTGGATGTGGCTGCAACTAGGATAAAAATGTTCAATAATATATTACTTCATACTGTGAAGATTAATTAATTTAAACAAATATACTGCATTATTCTCCACGATATGGTTTCTGGTTGAAAAACTGAATCTAGTAGATTAATTTCGCAGAGGGTACTCTGCAGAGATCGGCATAAGTGATAGTTAAAAGGTTCTATATCTGGAATATACGTTTAATACGTTAAAACTTCCCCGCCAAACTCAGCCTATTTTGGAGGACCATCGCAGTAGTGTGCGAGCTGGAAAACAACGTATTTCCTATTATTCAATTCGTTCAATTGCCTATTCTTATCTCGCTGGTTATCCACAGTGACGCCAAGAATCAATCGTCTAACAACTGAAAGTACTTCATTCCCTTCTGGTCGCATCACAAACAGAGCATCAACCTTTTCGACGTCAATCCAGGTCTCGCGAACCCTTGTAACGACTCAACATCGCTTGCTCAAGATTCCCTAGTAAAAATAATTTAGTTGGCCAATTTTCATATAAGCGCTCGCTACTAGCACGCATAGCAAACCAATGCCCTAATGCAATTCGAGTACATATACATGCTCCTACTGCAGTCATGAAAATCTAAAAATGCACCCGCCAGAGGTATGCACGGCTCTATTACAGATTTAAATGCATTCGTAATCGATCATTCCCAACGCGAATGTCGTCTTACAAGGCGTCCCCCAACTATGTACTAACTATGCCCAATGCTGCTTGACCTTCGCCATCGAACGAGAACCGGCCAACTAAGTATAGTAATGGCCCCAATTTTGCTCCTTTATTTATTCTCAAGCATTTTATTGCCAGTTCAGTTAAGAGTCAAATAAAACACCTACGAACTTGACCGTCTAGTCGAGCTGTAACTGGACTCCATCCGACCTTTGACATTTTTAAGTCGGTTTCTTTGTGCTTTTGCTGAGCAATATCAGTTCTGTCTGCAGCGTTGGCACACATCCTTGGCCCAATTTGTTAACGCTGTTCGGAGGTGTTTCCATAATCTCGCTCGTTACCTGTAGATATTTACCAAAAACTAGGGTTACCAGGTCGTCATCATATGCGAACCACTCTTTCTGTAGCTTCCTGAGAATTTTTTCCATTACTAGAAGCCATAGCAGCGGGGCCATCACTCCTCCCTGTGGTGTGCCTCTACTAAATTTTATCGTAATCTTCCAGCTTTCAATATCCGCAACCATCGGCATAGCGTTGCCTGAACTCCAAACTCCATCTGGGATTCTAGGATAGCTGTATATTATTGAAGGCATCTAGTAGCTATGTTGGGCTTTGTACAGTGGTTTTTACTCGAGGACTTTCCTTAACTCGGAGAACATACGTGAACCCCTGAGACGAGATGCCATGCGTCTAAGGGAGTTGTCATTAGTACTTCTGACTCCATCTTCTTGGAGATTAATATACAGTAGTAGAGATCGGAATGACTGGTTGATGAATATAGGCAGGCACCTGGACGTTAGAATGCTGCGTACCGAGCAATGAAGCAGTCTCAGAGCACACGGGCACGCGAAGAGCTCAGAAAAGAGGAAAAGAAAATTCATAGACGGAAAAAGGAAGCCTGGGAGAAAAGTTGCGTTTGATTTGTGTTGGCTAGGGCACGTTTATAAAGGAGTTTGTAAGAGGTGCCTCTTTTTTTCTTTCGAGCCAGTACAATGTAACACTTCAAATGAGGTGAGGTGCTATTGTAATGCCAAAATAACGAAAACACGCAAATTCAGTGTCTTATAAAAAGTGAGAAGTGTCTCTCCAGTTCGTATTTGTAATTCCACCACGGCTCAGTTCAAATTTGATATTTTACTGCCGCAAAAGAGGTAAAAATTAAATTGCCTCAGAGTAAGAAACCTATGTCTCCTACTTATGCATATTTAAATTTTACAATGCCAATGCCACTTCGCCTCACTTAAAGTTGGTGGGTGCGAATTTTACTGCACCAAACGAAATAAGAAGAAATCCATGTCTCTCCACTACGTTCATACTTGTTTCGATACGCGCTCATACAAAGAGTTAACAGTACATTGTTTTTGAATCGCCTCATTTTACAAAGTTGAGGCCTCAGTACAATTTACCATCGTGTAAGGGACAAATGTACTGGCTACTGGTAAGACCGGCTAAACTAATCCTAGATGCGGCGTAACAGCAACGGGCGCAATCTTTCACAGGTGTACCCACTTACTGGCTTATGTAGACGACATTGACATCATTGGTGGAACATCAAGAGCTGCATAAAGCACTTCGCCCAGATTGAGGGTGCGGCACGAAACCTAGGACTGCATATCAATGAAAGCAAAACAAGGTAAATTGGTGCCAAAATCAAGGTTGAGGAGCGCGAATCGGAAGTAGTAAAACTATTTATGTAACTTGGTCAATAGTAGGAGCGGAACACTGAGTTTGACGTTCTTTTATGGTGAAATCTGTAATACTACAATACATAGAGAAATGCCGATAAAATTTTGTAAACCACACAAGCTCACGATACATCGATCGACCTGTAAAAGGTAAATTGTAGAATTTTTTTTAAACTCTTATAAAAAGAGGAATGACATGCAATTCACCGTTTCACCCCTATAATGGTAATGATCAAAAATTTTGGGTTGTACCCAAAAAACAAAATTAGGGGCGAAGTTGATCGGTCGATTTTTTTTATCACTTTTGGCACAACCGAAAAACACTTCTGAATATTTTTAGTAATCATTTATTTAATCGGTCGATTTCCGAGAATCAGATGACATCAGATAGCCCCTAAGACCACCAAATCTGTCGGCAATGTTTCTTTCTGGGGTTATTTTAAATAAAAAAAAATTACAATGACAAACCACAGATTTTACAGCGCACCTCCCAGAAAATATTCGAGTTTATATATTTCAGGAATGAACAATAATATCCTACTTTGGGCGAAATGTAGAATGCCATCAAAAGAGTTTTAATTTATTAGTAAGGAAGCCGATGAGACATTGTATCTTGAGAATTTGTAATATGAAAAAATGTTTGTAGTTTTTATTTTTTCCTTTAGCAAAAAATTTGACCTTCCTTGGAAAGAGCAACAGGCGTCGAAGACTTGAATTGTCGATCAAAGCCCGTACAGCTGTTTTTTCTTATGTGAGGTACTGGACCCAAAGTTTCTGCCGCCATTCTATATCCTCCATCATTCCACCATACCTCATATTTTGAGGAAAGACCGCTTGAACAAGTGCAGTTTGGCTGGTCGCTTGTCGCTTCGACTTAAATGCTCCAGCAGGGACTCTTCGACTCTTTCAT
The DNA here is from genome assembly GCA_949987705.1 of Thereva unica. Taxonomy (NCBI): domain Eukaryota; kingdom Metazoa; phylum Arthropoda; class Insecta; order Diptera; family Therevidae; genus Thereva; species Thereva unica. The sequence goes on along the minus strand of OX465282.1, from coordinate 121,787,185 downwards.
TCATTCATTCACAGAGATCGTGGAGAGCAAACTCATCCTCCTCAGGGTGGGTAGGGCTCTCCGGCTATCCGATCTTTCAATAGTTGTAATTTAGGGGCAGTGTCCAGTAATCAAGCTAATAAGTGTCCTGACATCATTTCTACTGCATCCGTGAAAGGAAACGGCCCAGGAAGGAATCGCATAGAGTTAATTAGTCCAGGCGTGGACCTCCAGCGTTCAGTATGTTTCATCAAAGTCCGATCGGCTAGGGCTCTTTGCAGCAAGCTGGTGGGTGCTGCACTAGCCGGCTCTGGACCGAAAGCAATGTCAGAGCCCTGTTTAGCTAGGGTATCTGCTTTTTCATTGCATTTGAAGTCTCGATTACTTGATTGAGAACGCTCAGCTCACCAAGAGCACCTTGGCAGTTCCAAATTAATTGCGACTTGGTCCTACGGGACCTTATCGCTCTAATTGCCACTTGGCTATCAGAGAAGATAAAAATCCGTGCAAAAGCGGTGCAACTCCACACTTCAAAACCCCAGAGGTTGGCCCGCTTTGGGTCACATTTCGCCATATACCTCGTTACAAAACCAAAGCAACTCCAGAGCGAGATTTCGTTATCATGGGAGCTAAAATCAACTCCAACTTTCACGTAAGATCGGTGGACAAGACGGCAAGGCGCTCCCCAAACTAAAAGACGTGGGAGATCAAAATAATAACCGAGGTCCTGGGGAGCCACTGTTCGCTTAGTTATCATTTAACCAGAATAAGGCTAGTAGTTGATTGTAGCTATTGGTAGCTGAATCAGCGAAGCACTTACATCGAGGAGGAGATTGAATCTCCTCCAACACGGTTTTCCTGTTCCTAGGGAGATTTGGAATATGAATCCTAAATCAATTTTAAACTACATCAAGGTTTTTATTGGGGCAAGGTTGGCACAAAAGACCAAGTAGGCCACAGTGCGTAGAAAGTCGTCGAAATACGAGGGTGATCTGAACAGTTTCCGATCTTAACTTGAAGATGGCAGCACTCGACAATAAAAGCTGGGGAATGTAGATGTGCATCTTGTCACAGTTACTCACCAAAGTTTCAACGTCATTTTGGACGAGCAGTTCCTATTTAACAGTCGTGCATCTTTTGACAGCTACTCGTCAAAATTTCTGCCATTTTGCAACCGCAGTTGTTATTTGACAGTCGTTTGAGTGAGTCGATGTGAGTGTTTTTGTGAAAATCAGTAGTTGCAGTTTTTGGACGTCTCCAAAGTTCATCGTCTCCCAAGCTCTCACGGGCACGTTGAAATTGCGCTGCGCAAAATTGCACTGTGGTAAATCATGGTGCAGAGCCTCGTACACAGAGTCCAACTCATCATTTCATCATCACTCACTCATCACTTATCATTTTCACAAAAACTCACTCAAACGACTGTCAAATAACAACTGCGCGTCCAAAATGGCTGAAACTTTGGTAACTGTCAAAAGATACACAACTACATTCACATGACGAGTGCTGCCATCTTCACGTTTAGGTCGGAAACTTTTTACACCATCCTCGTATGTAAGGTAGCCGCGAAGCTTACCATGGTCAGAACTGTGAATTGAGTTAGTGAAAGCAAAATTTTTAGGTTATAAATCGATGCGTGTTGTGCATTGAAGCGGGCCTCATTGAGTTTTGAGTATTACTAATTCTCAGTAGTGCTTCAAAGTTAAAGAAAACGAAGTTGTTTCGGCCCTATGCCTCTCAAGCTATGATCGCAGCATATATGTAAAAATACCAGCAATGTTTGTGGGTGCATTATTTCTAGCACAAGACATATTTTGCATTTGTTTGGAGCACTTAGGGCCTGTAGCATGCCTGAAGTACCAGTAGTGAGAGTTCTGGTGCCAAGCCCTCTTCTGGAGCTGCAATTTAAAACAAATACCCCATCTCAGATCCTTTTTTTCCAGCCAGTGACCGAAATTCCTCAAAGTGGAATGTAGAAGTGGAGTAACTGGAGAGGCATTAAAAATTCTGCTCGTAAAGTTGCCCACGATGACTGTTTCGGAAAAGGTGTAATTAAAAAGCATCAAATGGATTATGGTGCAGTTTTTTTGCTGTCTTCGTGTTGCAAATAATTCCCGACCTGCGGGCCGGGGCTGCATTTTTCCTTTTGTTGTCGCGCTCAAGAATGGAACTAAAACTAATTTCACAGGCCAAGTAATAGCTTAGAGGTCATAAAGCCGGAATGCAGCCATAAAAGTTAATTAAAAGGGAATTTGGTCAGGTTGAAGGAAGCGCCGAGTCCTTTTTTGCTCGGGCGGAGTGTGGTCTAAATGCCAATCAGTCGCTGCTTAAGTAAACAAAATGCAGCGGCTGCACCGGGGATTACATTTAACGAGCATTCGGTGCAATTAAGATGTCCCCGTTCGATAGTTGGGCGTCTGATTAGAAATTTTCATTGCTGACGATCTGCTGACGGTTATGCAGGTAAATATGCAGCTCTGAAACCGAATAATTTACGACGAAAAAAACGGACTTTATGAGAATAGCCCTGCCTTACCGCAGCGGCGAGCAGGCGTTCCCTTTACACGGGGCTCTTCGTGGCGTATAAAACTTTCTCTCGCGGCTGCAGGGCTTTTTTTTCGCTGGTAGTTGTCTGGTAGTTGAACTTTTTTATTAGTCAATTCCAGACTTCGAGTAATTTCCTTCAGTTTATGAAGAGATTTGCCAAATGACTCCCGCGCTTTGTGCATTTTCCAGCATTTATAACCACATTAGAAATGCTGTAAAAGTGAAGTATCTTTCCTAGTGCGAATGTGCATGTTGGAGCAACTAATCTGTGCCACATCAGAGAAACTAAAATCTCCCAGCTTGAGGTGGACGTTTCAATCGTACGCAGCATTTCGGTTTGATGCACCGACTTCATACCAATCTAACTGTTCACTTCGTACTCTCGGCAGCGCTACGGAATTGCTGCTGGGACAAATTCTTAATCGAATCACGTATAGTGCAGCTGAGCCATCGAGTGCTGGGTGATAACCTTCATCAATAACAGTCACTTAACTCTGGGGCTCCTTGTTCTTGGGCACTCTCTCATTCACGGCAAAACAGAGGAAACCCAAGTTAATCAGTGCATAATGATGCAGGAAATGACGTTTGTATGCTAATGCTGTTGTCCATCACCAATTCCCCGAGCTCTGCGGAGACCGCGAACAAATCAGTTGCACCTCCGACCTCCGAATAAAGTCAGGCGTACGATGGTTTTTTGAGTCGACCCACATCGCTTAGATTGGCCACGTGAGTTGTGGATGCACACTTTTGTGCCATTGTGCACTTTGAAGGGAAGCTTAGAAATTTTTAAGTCTAATTGAGTGTAATTGTTTATGGGGATGACTCTAAACTGCTCTGTGTGATGGGTTTAATATGGTAAATTGAGGCATTTTGGGGGCACCCTGTGCCTCTGTGAAGTCGGGGGACATTCTTTAACTTAATGAAGAGGGTAAATGCAGTAGAAAACAATGTTCTTGCTGTATTATAGTGAATAGAACGAGAAATATTAACAAATTTTTTCTATTGCTATTTTTATGAACAAGTCGCAACTATTTCCCTTCTAAAGGTGGAAAGTGGTAACTATCCTATGAGTAGGGCTGCCATCCGTCCGGGTTTCCCCGGATTTGCCCTAGTTTGGAGGTCGTCCGGGAGCCGTCCAGGAGGGGTTTTAAAAAGGGTCCGGGTAAAACCTGGACATATTCTGTGTCAGGGGTTGGTCAATTGAATGATTAGTGAGATCAATTGAATGATAAGCAATAAATTAAAACAAATCTTACTTAAAATGTGACACCATCCAATACTACCTTGATTGAACGGTCGAAAAGAAAACTCTCGATCCACTTCTGTAGAAGTGAGTCAACTCCAATAGCTTTGAGTTTATTTAACAGGGCTGAGTGCCAAACTCTATCGAAAGACTTGGAGATATCAACCACAGCAACCAGACTAGACTCACCAGATCCATGCAGACTGTGGCTGAGATGTTCTGTAAGACAAACTAAAAGATCGCCAGTGGATCTTTTGTGTCGGAAGCCATACTGTCTGTCGTTTATGAGTAGGTTGGATTTTAGATATCCCATAAGTTTCTTGTTGATTATCGTCTCCATGGTTTTGGAGAGAATAGAAGTAATTGCTATTGGGTGGTAGTTGGAGGGGCTGCTGGAGTCACTGTTTTTCGGTATGGGCTGAACATGGGCAAGTTTTCAAGAGTCTGGATAGATTTCGGAGAAGTATGATAGGGCAAAAAGTTTGCGCAGAGGTTTAGCCAAAGGTGAGGCGCATTGTTTTAAGACGATAGGGGGTATATTATCGGGTCCATTGGATTTGTTGGCATCGAGCTCCTTGAGGCACCTGTATACTTAGCGAGTCCTGAATGGACATTGTGCTCGGAAACAGGGGGTAACATATCGGTTTCGGGTAAAGAGGAATTTGAAGCGAACAGAGATGCTAATAAATCGACCTTGGATTTGCTGTCTGTTATCACCTTCTGGTTGTGGATAAAAAAAGGGGTTGAAGTTGAAGTGAAATTCTTCTTGATGGAACTTACCCAGGACCAGAAGTTTTTACTGCCAGAGGTTGCATTTCGGAGCTTACTTCTCAATTTGTTGTCAGTTGATCGAAGTCCGAAGTGAAGTGATTGAACATTCAAGCAACCTCGTGGGGAGCTCGGTCGCCCGGCACCCTGCACCCCTCGAGTCATTTGACTCGGTCGCAAAAACCGTTACGCAATGTTAAGTTACACAAAGTGAATCGAACTGTCTCTCCACACTCTCAACTTCGACCAATTTCGCGAATAGTGTAGTGCAAGATTAAGGGTTGCTACCCCTTCGCTGCCCAATATATAGTTGGTTATCCATTTGTACGACGCACGGTTGGATTTTTACTCAAAAAAACATTTTCGTTATTTGTTTTAAAAATGGGTGTCCGGAAAAAAAAATTCAATTTCATCCAAATGTTCGGGGTTTTTGTAGTTTTTGTCCGGCCTCGGCAATTCAGGTGATGGCAGCCTTACCTATGAGAGATGTTAGGTTAAGAGGTCCAAGCTCCTGCTCTAGTTATCGGACGGAGGTGCCATATACAAACCCAAGAATTGGCGTTTTTTTTCAATATAACTCCCTTATTTGGGTCGAAAACCACCTTTGTGTGGTTAGATGAAGGGTAGAAAAGGGTATCTACTCAAAATAATCCGAACATTCAAGAGTTCAAACGCATGGTTCACATCGCCATCTCCTTCAAAACCCTACTAACTCTATTCGATTCCCCGTATTAAGCTTACTATTAAACATTACACCATGACGTGACCAACAACATGACGGACTGGTAGTACATAGGATGATTCCTGAGGTTATCACTCCCACATAAAGCTGCCATTTGACTATTTTAACAATTTTACACAACACAATTGTATTTTTTGCAATACAAAGAAAATAAGGTCTGTGCTGGTAAGCAGAAGGGTTGCAGATTCGAATCCCTAGCGATGGTGATTGCATAGTACCTCCTTTGTGAAATACTCACATGGTATAATCTGGTAACCTCATAGATGGACGTGACGGCGATAAAGGTCGATTTGTGTTCTATTTCAGCTATACAAAAGTGTCAATATTAAGACCTATGTCCATCGAAAAGTTGTTTGTCCGCAACTTTGATCTTTCCAACTAATCTAGACCTTAATAATTGTTCTATTTTAAAACGACCACTTTACCCTCATTTTTTCCTAAGAATTTTTTTATCTTTCTAAACTACATGAAAACAGTTCGACCTCTTCTAATTTTTTATGCACATACCTAAACAGTCTGTTTTGCACGACAATATCCACTGAGGCTTATCCTCGGCATTCCTGAAGTCCATTGTTAGAAAGTTTCCCACATCCAGCCGGGGGGAGAAAAAATGCGCGACTTACATTAATTGAAACAATTAAACACAACCGTCTAAATAAATCGAGATAAAAAAACATCAACAACAACAACACCAACAACAGCACCACCGCCGAGTTTTAAGAAAAATGAAGAAAAATGCCGAGGAAAATTTTAACATGGGAAAACATGTGCCCGGTGTGTAGTAGTAGTAGGTGCCATTGCTTGAATGGAAGGTGCTCTGCCCTCTCGGCGGATCCTGACTTTCGAGTCTCGTTTCTTAGATAGCAAGAATTCAGCGCAGGTCGTCCAAGACAATGGAGAGCGGGGCTTGCGTGCTGATGGAATTCCGGAGACGTGGAAGTTAGATGCTCTGGATTTTATTGACAAAAGGTTTGAAGATTGCGCAGAAGAAGACGTAGGAATCGCTTTATGATTGCTGCAGGGATTGTCTTTTTGTTAGATCAGATAGAAGCTAATTTTTCCTGATTTAACCTGTTTGTAGTGTTTTTCTATTTTCGCACTTGGGAAATTGCCCGCTAAGTTAACATTTTTTATAGTTCGCTGTTCGCAGATGATCCAAATAGGCAGAGCAATGAAAGATGTAGATAGAGGCTGTAATAGCTACCATTACGCTTAATAATTGGTATATATTAGACTACATATTTTTCTTATGTTATAATGGAGCTCCGCAACTTTCCATAAAAGCATTTTCTTTTATACTCTAGCTCTATCAGTCTTTAAGATCTAACATTCGCGATCTCTAGTAGAACTAATCTTTACAACCGCATACATAAATAAATCTTCTTTAAAATATTTCTCTATGAAAAAAAAAGTAATGGAAACTTAAAATTTTGTAGATACTACTTTCGACTTAATAGTTACCCGATTAAAAATAATTTCATGGTTAATTTCCTTACTAGCACGCACGCGCCCGCAGCTAGCACGCATAGCGAACAAACAGGCACGCCACAAAAGTACGTACTCTCCCGCCACAGGTACGCACGCTCCCGCCACAGGGATACACGCTCCCGCCACTGGCACGAAAATCTAAAAATTTGTTCGCTAGAGGGATGCACTCTCCCGCCACAGGTATCCACTCTCCCGCCGCACGCACGAACATCTCAAAATGTGCATGATGACGAGTTTACATACATACATATATAATACTCTTCTCCATCGTTTTTAAGAGGCGTAGAATTTTTATTCTACGAAAACAAATTTTTTTCCTTCATTTTAAATTTGAGTTTCGTGCGTATGCATGCTAGCTGCGGGCTAGTGTTATTTTCACTCAGGCGTGCATGCTAGCTGCGGGCGCCGTGCGGGCTAGTGCATGCCAGCTGCGTGCTAGCTGCGGGCGAATTTCATTTTTACTCATGATTTATAATATTCGTGCGTGCCAGCTGCATGCTAGCTGCGGGCTAGTTTTCAGGCGTGCATGCTAGCTGCGGGCGCCGTGCGGGCTAGTGCATGCCAGCTGCGTGCTAGCTGCGGGCGAATTTCATTTTTAATCGGGTATGTTATAAATAAATAGTTTAAAAACACCTAAAAATTCGCTTTTATTTTAAAATGAACCAAAAAATAAAAAATAATTTTGAATGTAAGTAGTAGAGCTATGTCACTCCGGGGCCACCTCTCAGGTGGCTTCGTAGTGACATAGGATTTGGGGGGGTCTGAAAGCTCTTCATGTACGTGTACGAGGTGTTTTAGGTTTGTGTCTTGGATAAGGTGGCTTAGAGTTGGTGTGTGGAAATGGGTGAAAGCTCTTTATGTGCGTGTATGAGGTGTTTTAGGTTTGTGTCTTGGATAAGGTGGCTTGAAAGCTCTTGATGTGGGTGTATGGGGTATTTTTTGGTGTGAGTCCTGGATAAGGTGGCTTACAGTTGGTGGTTGGAGATGGGTGAAAGTTCTGGTCTTGGATGTGGTGTAGAACCGGCATGGGATTTGGGGGTGTGACTGAAAGCTCTGGATGTAAGTTTGTGTCTTGGATGGGGTGGCCCAGAGCAGGCATGGGATTTGAAGGTGGTGCAGAACGGGCATGGAATTTGACCCAGAGCAGGAATTGAAGGTGGCGCAGAAATGTCTTGGGATATGGCCCAGAGCTGGCATGGGATTTGGGGATGTGATGGAAGGCTCTGGATGTATCTTTGCGTGGTCCAGAACCGGCATGGGGTGGGAAGTTGGTGCGAGATGTGAGCGCCAGCTGTGAGAAGCTAGTTGAACTAAGAATTAAAGAAGCTCTTGAGGGATCTTTTGTAATGATCTTTGATTCAATTATTATGTATATAAATCCTTGAAGGGGGAATGTTAGGTTAGTTTTCTTCCGGTTGCGGTGATGAACAGTTATAAGGATTCAACCAGATTGCTTCAGGAAAAGTGTGATAAAGGAAGCAAAGTAAAAGAATTAAAATATCAGCTGAATTCTCTATCAATTAAATCAAAGCAATCATCATCATCATCTGAGAGTAAAGATACTTCTTCATCCATAAGATATCAGCAGATAAAGGATAGGTAAATATGAGCATCCCAAAATTTCTCGAAGAATACTCTAGTATTCTGCTGGAGGAGCATAAGGAAAAAATAGAGAAACTCTACAGATATGTCCAAGAATATGAAAATGCTGGAAAAGTTTATTCTATACATGGAGCACATTACAAGAACTGCCCATGGTCGAACGATAAAACAACTTGTGGGCCAGATACGTGTGGATGCTGTTTTGTGGAGCGGTATAAACAGGCGGCTCAACGCCTAATAAATTTTTTATGTGCAGATCACCAAAAGCAGCTGTAGAGAATGCAGAAAAGAGTTCGATTTACACTAACACCAGATGTACACATCATGCATGTATGGGATTTCGCTTATAGAGCCAGCCGCCTGGGGCAATGGCACATATGTGCCCTTGATAGATGCAGATTTCAACAGAGAATCATCAATACAAGTAAAATCCTAGAGCCCATATTAAACCAACATCATCGTGAAAAAATATATAGCATAAGATTTGAAAATAAAACAAATTTGTTATAAAAAAAATGTCTTTTTATTTAATTTATAATACATCATTAGCATTTATCCAAGAATTATGTTCTCGTGAGAACCCCAACCATTTAACATAAACTTTATCACCGCTCTTTTTCAATATTTTTTCAACTAGGTAGAGATCTGAGTGTTTAACTTTCTGCAATTCCTTTTCATAGAATCCACCTTTAATGGGGTTGCCCTGGTAGTCCTCAAGTTGATATGTCGGTGGATTAGTCAGTTGAACCTTGGAGATTTTAAAGATTTCAGTTGTCCAGTTTGGTGTGTAGCCTTTTTCAAATAGATGTTTATATTTGCTTATGCGGACGCGGTCTCCTATTTTATATGCAGGTGAAGGGGCAATTTTGATGTGATTATAGGCTGTAGCAAGAAGTAGCTTTTCATTTGTCCTATTAACATCACAGGGGCGCATTTTAATTGTTCGATGTTTTTTTGTATTGTATTGTGATAGCAGTTTTTTCATCATAGAAATCCATTTGTAGGATCCATTCATGCTAAATTCCTTCCACATCATGCTCTTTAAAGTTCGGTTGAATCTTTCCACTATTGATGCCTTAAGCGATGTATATGTTGAGTAGTGGTTGATTTTATATTTGCTCATTAGCTTTTGAAAGTGAGAGTTGTAGAATTCCTTACCATCATCCGTTTGCAAATTGTTAGGTGTGCGCCCATCTTTAAATATTGATTGCATCGCTTCTGTGACTTCTGGACCGGTTTTTCTTTTAATTGGCATAGCCCAGGCATATTTAGAAAATGCATCAATTACAGTCAGTAAGTAGCGGAATCCTTTGTTTACATGTTTATATGCATCCATTTCCACCAAGTCAGCCTGCCACAAATCATCCAGACCTTTAATAATAACTCTCCGCCTAGAAAAATTTCGACGAGCAGGTTTGTGAAGCTCATTTACTACTTGCCTCTTACTCAGAGATGCCATTTTCAGCCTTCTTATTAATTATGTGTGAGAATATATAATTTTCGATCTTCGCAATTTCGCGATAAATGAACATCGTTAGATTCTCTACTGCTTTGTCAATGCTTTCCCGTATTTCTTCGTCGACATAGTTTTTGGTTGCAGCGTCAGCATTTTCTTTTGGATCACCTAGGTTTTTGATTCTTTTCAAGGTAAGATCATAGTCACCATCTGATGTTAAATTGAAACCGTTTCCTTTTGGTCCAGCAGGACCGTCTTTTCCAGGAATTCCAGGTGGACCGCGATCACCCACTGCTCTAAATTTTTGCCGTTTGAAAGATCGACCAAACTTGTCAACGCTCATTTCCGAAATGTTAATAGTTCTATGTGGGCGGGAATATTTATACTATAATGTCAGCTTCCCGCAACTCCTCAATGATTGACACTATTTCATTACTATGGCTATTATTTCCAGCTTGCTGCGATGCTATCAATATTCGGAGCCTATCAACTAGCTCATTGGGGTCATCCCAATATATGTAATCGATATTTTTCTTTGGAATTTGCATTATTCCCGTTCCAGTATGAGGAGTGTGAATCAACTTTTTTATTATGTTTCTATATTTGAAGCTATTTGTTCCTTTTATTTGCTGGTTTTCCTTAAAATCACGTCTGTGGGTGCATGTATCATTTACAATTTTTTGATAATTGGACAAGTCTTCTTTTGAGTAGCCTCGAGGCTTTTTCATAAAAATTAATTCAGCTAGACCTTCAGTTATCTTGTACCGCTTGCCATCTATAAGAAAGTATTCTTTATCAACTTTTAATCTCGAATTACCAATATTCCACATATCGTTCTTATAGTACGCTCCATACGTTTTATCAATTCTCGTGCTATCATTTTCCAGTAGTTGTTTATATTTGTTTAGTATCTGGTCTGCAGACTCTAATTTTGGTTCTTTTGTAGGTGTGACAAACTGATCATCATCATCATCATCATCATCATCCTCAGAATAACTCGGTGGCTCTAGCTTTAAGTATTTACGTGGTGGTGGTGGTGGTGTGTATGCTTCTTCATTGCACTCTTGCTTAATTTCATCTTCTTCTTCTTTTGGTTCAAGTTTCACTGATGCTGCTGTTGTTGTGAGCTTTTTCAGCGTGTTGGTTATAGGTTTAAATGTTTCCTCTAATTGAGCTTCAGATTCAATTTTACCAGTCTTGAGAGCTTTATATTTTCTTCGTATAGCCTCACGAGTCTTTATAATATCCTTCATCAATTTTTCATTCATGTTGCTACACAGGTGGTTACAGCTACAATGATATACAGCTATGCTAATAAGCATTTATATAGATCCAGACGTACCAGGCAGGTCAACCAGATAGATCAGCCAGACACACCAGCCAGACAGACCAGCCAACCAGCCAGACAGACCAGCCAGACAGACCAGCCAACCAGCCAGACAGACCGGCCAACCGGCCAGACAGACCAACCAACCAGCCTGACAGACCAGCCAGACAGACCAGCCAACCAGCCAGACAGACCAGCCAACCAGCCAGACAGACCAGCCAGACAGACCAGCCAACCAGCCAGACAGACCAGCCAACCAGCCAGACAGACCAGCCAGACAGACCAGCCAACCAGCCAGACAGACAGACCAGCCAACCAGCCAGACAGACCAGCCAGACAGACCAGCCAACCAGCCAGACAGACCAGCCAACCAGCCAGACAGACCAGCTAACCAGCCAGACAGACCAGCCAACCAGCCAGACAGACCAGCCAGACAGACCAGCCAACCAGCCAGACAGACCAGCCAACCAGCCAGACAGACCAGCCAGACAGACCAGCCAACCAGCCAGACAGACCAGCCAACCAGCCAGACAGACCAGCCAGACAGACCAGCCAACCAGCCAGACAGACCAGCCAACCAGCCAGACAGACCAGCCAACCAGCCAGACAGACCAGCCAACCAGCCAGACAGACCAGCCAGACAGACCAGCCAACCAGCCAGACAGACCAGCCAACCAGCCAGACAGACCAGCCAACCAGCCAGACAGACCAGCCAGACAGACCAGCCAACCAGCCAGACAGACCAGCCAACCAGCCAGACAGACCAGCCAGACAGACCAGCCAACCAGCCAGACAGACCAGCCAACCAGCCAGACAGACCAGCTAACCAGCCAGACAGACCAGCCAACCAGCCAGACAGACCAGCCAGACAGACCAGCCAACCAGCCAGACAGACCAGCCAACCAGCCAGACAGACCAGCCAGACAGACCAGCCAACCAGCCAGACAGACCAGCCAGACAGACCAGCCAACCAGCCAGACAGACCAGCTAACCAGCCAGACAGACCAGCCAACCAGCCAGACAGACCAGCCAGACAGACCAGCCAACCAGCCAGACAGACCAGCCAACCAGCCAGACAGACCAGCCAGACAGACCAGCCAACCAGCCAGACAGACCAGCCAACCAGCCAGACAGACCAGCCAGACAGACCAGCCAACCAGCCAGACAGACCAGCCAGACAGACCAGCTAACCAGCCAGACAGACCAGCCAACCAGCCAGACAGACCAGCCAGACAGACCAGCCAACCAGCCAGACAGACCAGCCAACCAGCCAGACAGACCAGCCAGACAGACCAGCCAACCAGCCAGACAGACCAGCCAACCAGCCAGACAGACCAGCCAGACAGACCAGCCAGGCGGAGCTGAAAGACCTGGTCAGCTGATTAGGTGGGCTCCTTCATAGGCTCATGAATACATCAAAGCCTTTTCGATATCGACCTTTGCCCATGGGGCTGTCCTTATCAATTACTAAGAATCCATATTTGTCTTTCCAACAGTTTGCACACGCTTTTCTGAACTTTGCGAATTCCATATCACTATTCACATGATCATTGTATACATGCTTCAGGTTCAAATCATCTTGTTTGAATATGATCAGAAAGTTTGCTTTATCTCGGATTAGATGCTTTGGTATATGAGTATAAGTTTGACAGAGGTAAAAGCTGTCAATGTCGTTATGCCTCCCCATACAAAAGTAGGCTCTAATATTATTTTGTTTATCGCAGGCTACATCATCAAAGATGAAAATTGAGTTTGGCTTTGCTTCCTCCGGTGGTATAACATCGTGGTTGTTAGAAAACGTATAATAGCCCAAACCTGATATGTGAGCTACAACTTCTCCTAAATACTTGTATTTCGGCTGACTTAGCGACTTTGAGTAAATGTATATATTCTCGAATCTCAGACCGTTAGGATGCTCCAGTAGACTTAGCATAACATTTGTCTTGCCACAATTCGACGGTCCAACAATAATACCTCTTATACTGTTTGGTAGCAGCACCCCATGCTTCTTTGATGTACTTGTAATTTCCACATCAGTATTTCTAACTGGTAGACACGCTTGTTGCTTGATAAACTTCATGTTGCACACTAACCCAATCCCTATAAATACCCGTACTTTTATAGGTTTTAATCAGTCTTACAGTAAACCTATAAAATGATTGACCATAGTAAGAAACGCACCATTCATCGAAGAGCTGTCAAGGGGGGAGGACTGTTAAACACTGTTATAAATAAGTTACCGCTTGAGCTTCATCTACCGGGATATCAATACTGTGGTCCAGGAACAAAGTTAGCTAAAAGACTAGCCCGCGGTGATCCTGGCATCAACCCACTAGACGCAGCCTGCAAACAGCATGATATTGCATATCGAGATCATAAGGACTTAAGCGGCCGACATATAGCTGACCGTATTTTAGAAGAAAAAGCCTGGCAACGAGTAACATCTAAAGACGCTAGCTTTGCAGAACGTGCTAACGCGCTATTAGTAACAAACGCCATGAAAGCTAAAATTAAAGTTGGAATGGGTGTCAAAGCAAAAATTACCTGCTCGAAGAAGAAGAAGAATACGTTACATCCATCATTCCGCGAAGCTGTACGTAATGCTAGAAAAGTGTTAAAGCTGAAAAAGCCGAAAGACCTGTTGGAAGCTACTACAATTGCCCTAAGTGCGGCAAAGAATGTTATCAAGGGGAAGAAAAAATCTTACACTACGCCTAGAGTGATACCAGTACCTAAAGTAGGAGGAGTTTTACCGTTCCTCATTCCACTTTTTGCAGGTCTTTCAGCCGTTGGAGCGCTATCTGGAGGTGCAGCAGGTATAGCTAAAGCTGTAAACGCCGCAAGTGTCGCACGTCGGGAGCTGCAGGAAGCGAAACGTCATAATGAGACAATGGAAGCTATAGCGCTAGGAAAACCTGGACAAGGATTATTTCTAAAGCCATATAGGAAAGGACTGGGACTTTTTCTCAACACCCAACCAAAAAACTAATAAAGTCGCTACCCAAAAGAGCACTCAATGAAAATGATCTGCGTAAATATGCACAGCATATAGCCCACTTTAGAGGAGTATTTATGCGCGATCAATTACCTAAAAAACCATGGAGAAATGAGAGCGGAATTATAAATCTAGATGTTTCATCTGGACCTGGAACGCATTGGGTAGCGTATAAGAAGAATGGAGATATCATAAATTACTTTGATAGTTTTGGAAATCTGCAGCCACCTCGGGAAGTTGTAAATTATTTGGGAGATGCAGTCACATACAACTATACAGCTCATCAAAATTTCAACTCAGTGATTTGCGGACACTTATGCTTAGAATTCTTACATAATGTATAAATAAAGGCCTTCAAGTGCAAACATAGACATTTCATAACAAGTAGCCATGTCGATAACACTCTCTCTTACTGGCAATGCATCGGTTCTCACCGCTGAATACTTTCCCCCATTGGAATTAGCTGGAGACTACGTTTGCGGATTAATTGACTTTCAAACATACAATTCTATACCGAATATTGATGACAGCAACAACTTAATGCATGTGGGAGATGCGTGTATCGAAATACCTGTGGGATCATACGAGATTGATGACATAGCAGCTTCAGTACAGCAAAGCTTAAATAAGAGCAGCAGCAGCAGCAAGGCAACAGTCTTAATAAGGGCAAACAATAATACCTTGAAGAGTGAAATAAAAGCTACTGAAGTTATACATTTTGATAAAGAGCGATCTATCGCGCCGCTGTTGGGATTTGGGAAACGTGTACTGGAAGCAAATATATTACATACATCAGATCTACCCGTCAATATTATAAAAGTTAATACTATAAGGGTTGAATGTAACATCATATCAGGCTCATATATCAACAATAAACAGGTGCATATGCTGCATGAATTTGCCCCAACCGTGGGGCCAGGCTATAAAATAGTAGAGGTTCCAGCGAATGTGATCTATTTACCGGTGAACGTCAAACGTGTTAGTTCGCTCACACTAAAGTTAGTTGATCAGGACGGAGATTTAATAAATTTTCGAGGTGAAACGATAACTATCAGACTACATTTAAAGCCACAGAATGATAGTCTACGGCAGCAACAGCAGCAATAAGCATATAAACAGGATGAACTTCACGGAAAACATTAGTCAACCGACAACCTTGAAGCGAACAAGACGTCAACTGAGAGCTGATAATATACAATTTCTAAAATCAATAGGACTAAATTTGAAGCAATGAACAACATCTTGGATATTACTGAAGGCACGAGCCATGACAATAGCATAACAAAAATTGACTACCACACTTACTCATCGTTCACCTCTTCATTTAAAAACAGTGATGAAACCCGCATTTCGGTGCAAAACCAAGACCTGTATATCCTCCCAGCTGAAAGTTTCATATACATTGAGGGAACAGTAACTAAACCTGACGGAACAATATCCAGCACTGCAGGGCTAGTAAATAATGCTATAGCGTTTCTCTTTGAGGAAATTCGCTATGAAATCAATGGTGTAGAAATTGATAGAACTCGAAATCTTGGAATAGCAACAACACTAAAAAATTACATATCATTAAACCCAAATGAGAGTCGCATGTTATACAACGCTAGTTGGTCGCCAGATAAATCAATTACATCCCCCCACGGATTCTTCAATTTCTGCATCCCTCTAAAAACATTGCTGGGCTTTGCTGAAGATTACAATAAAATTATTGCCAACGCTAAACATGAACTCATATTAATACGAAGCAGGATGGATGAAGATGCGGTCATATCACCGACAGATGATGTAAACATCTCAATCTCGAAACTTCAGTGGCGCATTCCCCATGTTAATGTGGCCGATCATGAGAAAATTGCTTTATATAAAATCATTGAAAGCGGTCGTGAAATACAAATGCCATTTAGGAGCTGGGACATATACGAGTACCCCACGCTACCAGCAACGACTCATCACACGTGGTCTGTCAAAACGTCATCGCAGATGGAAAAGCCCCGATATGTCATACTAGCTCTCCAAACAAATCGTAAAAATGATAAAACAAAGGATGTCAGTAAGTTTGACCACTGCAAGCTGACAGATGTTAAAGTGCACTTGAATTCGGAATCATACCCATATGATGACCTGAACTTGAAATTTGATGCTCATAAATACGCTCTCCTATATGATATGTATATAAAATTCCAAACTTCATACTATGGACGCCAGTTGCAGCCACTACTCTCAAGGGAAGAGTTTATGCGTGATGCTCCGATCGTAGTCATTGATTGCTCTCGGCAAAACGAAACCATTAAAACAGGTCCTGTGGATATAAGGTTGGAATTCAAAACATCGGAAAACGTTCCCACTAACACAACAGCATACTGTTTATTGCTACATGACCGAATAGTGGAATATACACCTCTAACCAACGAAGTCAGGAAAATTGCTTGAAATGGATGCCATTATCATCGACATTCAAGGATTCAAATTACAAAACAACCAGTTTATTTTCAAAGAATTGGCCCTTTTAAATTGTGAAAATCAAATGCAGCACTACATATTCCAACCACCATTTGCACATAAACAACTAACTCGATCTGAAAAGAAACAAGTTGAGTGGCTCAGACGCAATCATCATGGATTCAGATGGGGTGATGGATACATTCCCTACCGCACACTATATTCAGTTGGAGATCTGCTGCATGATAAAATAATCTATGTTAAAGGAGCTAAAAAGAAACAATGGATTCAGGAATTATTTGGAGAGGAGCTAACCATATATGATGTAGAAGAGGAGGGATGCCCCAAACTATCAACAACAACAACAACAACAAATGGCTTCTTATCCTGCATAATACACGAAGGCCGATGTGCTCTGAAAAATGTTTTTGTAATAAGGGAATTTTTAAATAAAACAAATTTTTTATAAAAAGTTATAATTATTCTTTTATTCATACTATTTACATATTGCACTTGTGTGAATTTTATTCTACATCCATGTCTTCTTGCTGCTGCTGCTGCTGCTGCACTGAAAAATGTCCCCATGGTAGAGTGTCGATCCCGTTGTCCATAATGCAGCGTTTATCATCCTGTGGGTTTAAAGCGATCTTTGCTTGGTTTAAAGTGTACACTTTATGACTATATGAACGAATGCTTTTTTGCTCAGCTATCTTGCTTTTTGAATTTTGCAAACATTCAATATAGTCGCTAATCTGCAAAGTTTTCGTCACAACGTTCTTCTTTACCCCTTTTGCTTTCTTCACTTCATCAACACCATCTATTTCAAGGGAGTACATTTTAGACCTTAAGCCTACAAACAATGTCATTATTCGGCCATTTAATTCATCTTTCATCAATCCAGGAACTTTTTTATTTGCTTGCGGCATATTAAACTGGTTGGTCATAGGATAATCACTAGTATCAAATTTATCTATGTTTTTCTTCATAATATTGTATATGTCAACATTTTTTATTTCATATACTAATGAATCCGTATCCATGTACATTATTTTGCATTTATCAGCATCCAACTCTTTTAGCATAAAGTCATAATGGAATTCGTACAGTGCTATTTTAGAAATATCGAGAATCGCCATACCAATGTATAATGGTTTATCGAATTTAACTACCAGCTTTCGTAATTCAACTGCTACTAAATTTTCATTGAAAATTGCGCGACTATGGAAATTCGGTGCTGCAATGAGGTTTCTAGCGCCATACCGCCCCTCCCACTTTGTACATAGTTTTATGTTTGAATATTTTCGCACATTTTCCATAGTTTTTCCGAAAACAGCATTAATTATTTTCTTATATTGGTTCTTCTCGTAGGCATTTTTGGCTTGTTTCCTTTTATCTGTATTTAAGTCCACATATGGTTTAAGCCATGGTGATTGATCGAACTGCAGAATGCGGTGAATTTTCTTGAGTATTAGTCCATGTGATAAACATTGTTTTAGGTTGCGGTAATGTATAACATATTTTTCTTTGGTGTGTAAAGTGGTTAAAAGTTTGCCTTGTTTTGATCCTGGTGGTGCTGAATGAGTGGGGCAAAATGGAAAATCTTTATGCAAATTATGCAGCTCCTGCGGGTATTCAAGATCTACCTCCAACATATAGCCGATCGGTGAATTATCATCAACACTCATAACATCAACATTATCAATCCATTTAAAGTTTCCGGTTGGAAGTGATTGCGACATGGCCCATCCATATAAATTATTCACGTCATAGTACATCAGATATTTAGTTTCTTCATCCGGTTTAAAGTTTTTCATATATTTATTGTTGGCTTCACTATATCTGCAGCAGCATTGGCTAATTCCACCTCGGCAAGATTTTTCAATAAATAAAAGAATGTCAACATCCATAATCCTTTCTAGGCGCACTCCCGTGTAATACAGCATCGCTACCCATGTATATCCAGGTAGTGTGAAGACGTGTGCAGGGTCAAGTTTGTAAGTCTCCAGTCCCATAGCTCTAAAATTTGTAAAAATATCCGCCAGCAGAAGAACATCTGTTTTTAAATACAAATCTGAATACTCTCCCAGGCTTTTAATGTTAAATTTTTCCCACACTTTTTGCGCATGTTCATAATCTTTTTCAGTTATCGGCTCATCAATCATTTTATTATAAAAATGCTCCACGCTAGGTAAACTATTACACTCCAATTTATCCCAGCCATCGATGAAGTCATATGGAAAAACTCCTTTGCGCGTGAGAAGGTTGAAGCTTTCATCATCCAGATCTTGCCATTGAGCTTTTGTTATTTTTAATTTTTCCTTAGGCAGCAGTCCGGCTAGTTTATCCAAAGATTCATCCATAAATCTATAAGAGTCGATGAATCTCAGCTTGATGGAGCTATTTTCAATGTGTTTGGTAAATGAAATGTACCGCTCTTTGTTCAACGGTAAAAGATCCACTTTTCCTGGTATGGTTAGTGCTACATCCTTGATTATGAAATGCGCATCATATCCTGATAAATTGTGGAAAATGACTGGGATGTTGCGACAATCATTATAATTGATGTTGCAGCTGTTGTGTGCTGGTCCACGATATTTGCCTGTGAGGTGGCAATGATCCCTCACTCTGGTTTCACCAAGCGCAAAGGGTTTCTCGCATATATGGCAGCATGGTTGGTTTAATTGAATGCACTTTTCCTGCGCTGATAACGGTGCTAGTGGTTTTATATCCTTTATTTGCTCTTCGGCTATATTTGCGATCTCCTGCAGCTGCAATGTAAACCACTGAAGACACGTTTTTCCACGATTTGATCGGTAAAATGATAAAGAGTCATCGTAGTAGCAGTGAAAATATAATCCAATACTATGAACTTCATGTTCTTGAATTTTTCTCGTTTTATCACCATTACTACCACCATCGGTAACAGGTATCAATACCGACTCCAAATCTGCATATACTGTAAATGGTACCGGATTCTTGTAATTATAATTTTTAAAAGTGATAAATTTCTCCTTGTGAAAAGCAACTTTACAGTCATTCACCTTTTCACACTCAGACACATGCGCTGCGAGCATTTCTTCAGTATAAAAATAAAATAAACATCTATCGCAGATATATTTTTTATGTTTATTTTTAGAAACCTGGCTACACACCAAACGTGATAAGTCTTTAATCCAGCAGAAATGATAAACAATATCACTATCACCATCACTATCATCACCATCCTCACTGCAGTCATAATCTGACTTTATCATTAGCAGGTTGATGTGTTTATCCAATTTCTTCTTCGTTAAGTAAGCTGGAACAGTCGTGTATTCATTTGTCTTTTCCTTTTCCAGTATGAAAACATTAATCGATAATCCATTGTTTGCTTCAAATATTTTTATTTGACTCAGTGTAACTGGAAGAGTGATACCGCTCAAGTTTAGCACATTGTTGTAGTGCGGGTACTTTGATGTTCTATAAGCATGATCCCCGTGCTCTACTGGATACAAAGCAGAGACCACTGCCCACGCAAAGCATGCATTGTCATTATTCCTCACATTTACGCATGCCTGCTTTGCTGCGATGCTTTGCGGCAATTTTATAAATGACGATCCTCTTAATGGCTCGTATTTGTTTATGTGCACCATTAAGTTCACTATGGTATGTAAGGCCCAGCCGCTATCTTTCTCTTGGAACTCCTCAACCTGGGTCAATAGATCATCCTGCACGTTTTTCAAAAACCACTGTTCCAGATGATCGGTGCTCCCAATGGGCGTAGTTTTGGTGTGAAAGTATTTTATGTCGCTTATAATATCACCATCATTGACACCATGCTTAACATACTCGCAGCTTAAAGTCGTTGACGCCTTGATGAAATTATGCTTCTTTAAGATGTTCTTAACGCGCCGCTCAAACAAAGCATAACCATCCTTTAAAAATTGCTTCACTTCGATGTGCTTTATATTAATGATGACGCCTGTCCTGATTCGTGATGCAAACGCATTATGCAGCTCTTCCCAGCGTACACGAGCACTTCTTTTTTCACTTCTTCCTCCTTCCTGCACACCTGCTCCATGGTGGCTGCTGCCAGCTTTCAACAATACTTGTAAACCTCTTAGTTGCGCAATACAATTTTGATAGTGTTGTTTGGTCCCAATCTGCTTTTCGGCCCTGCATGCTGCTTTTATTTTTTTAATGAATAAACCACACACTTTGGTAATAATTACACTTTGCACAGCGTCTCTGTCCCTTAAGCAATCTGCTGCTTGCTTTTTTAGTCCACTCATTATACTGCGTGTATCCATTTTAAAAGTTATAATAATTAATAACAAAAACAAAACTTTTCACTTAGCACTTGTTAAATTGGTTGGATGCTCACTGTTAAAATCACCAGTATTAGCAGGAGTCGTAATTAATAACACTTTACTAGTTAACTCGCGGGATGCTCGTTGTAAACTGTGAAAATACTACTGCTACTGCTTCTTTTATAATACCCGCAATTGCACAACATGAACAAGTTCGATCATGCAAATCTGCCTATGTAGCAAATTCCTGACCCTAAGTGTTGTTTACATAGGTGCATGGAACTCATGGACAAGTACAAAATTTACCAACTTCCGGTATCCGGCTGTCTTAGATGGAATTGCATCACCATAGTCACAGACAGGCAAATCCCTACCCCTTCCCCCAAAAGTTGTTTACACAGGTGCATGGAATTCAATTTACCAACTTCCGGTCTATAGCTTTCTCACGCAGGTGCAAAAACTGCTGACGTAGCGAATTCCTAGGCCCCAAAAGTTGTTTACACAGGTGCATCATGAAAACTTCCACCCCAAAGTTGTTTAGACAGGTGCATCTATGTGCTGCGGACTCATGGACAAGTTCAATCATGTTTCTAGATTTAGGGTATATAATGAGAACTGTGAGAGAATAATATATAGCCATCTCAGCTAAAGCTTAATTTAATTCTTAGTGTTACTTGAAAGTCCAGTTCTTCACTGAATTATATGTATATTTTTGCTCCAGAATCAAAGCTCATTCCAAAGCACCAGAATTAATACTACAGAAAACATCTCGAAACCAAAGCTCTCAATCCCCCACACACACAGCTTAGTTTAATTCCACTCACAGAGAAATTTATCCAAAGGTTCCCCAAGAGCTTCTTTAATTCTTAGTTCAACTAGCTTCTCACAGCTGGCGCTCACATCTCGCACCAACTTCCCACCCCATGCCGGTTCTGGACCACGCAAAGATACATCCAGAGCCTTCCATCACATCCCCAAATCCCATGCCAGCTCTGGGCCATATCCCAAGACATTTCTGCGCCACCTTCAATTCCTGCTCTGGGTCAAATTCCATGCCCGTTCTGCACCACCTTCAAATCCCATGCCTGCTCTGGGCCACCCCATCCAAGACACAAACTTACATCCAGAGCTTTCAGTCACACCCCCAAATCCCATGCCGGTTCTACACCACATCCAAGACCAGAACTTTCACCCATCTCCAACCACCAACTGTAAGCCACCTTATCCAGGACTCACACCAAAAAATACCCCATACACCCACATCAAGAGCTTTCAAGCCACCTTATCCAAGACACAAACCTAAAACACCTCGTACACCTACATAAAGAGCTTTCACCCATCTCCACGCACCAACTCTAAGCCACCTTATCCAAGACACAAACCTAAAACACCTCGTACACGTACATGAAGAGCTTTCAGACCCCCCCAAATCCTATGTCACTACGAAGCCACCTGAGAGGTGGCCCCGGAGTGACATAGCTCTACTACTAATGTAAAGTTTCTATTGCTGCAGCCACTTGCTTGAATGTAAAAAAGCGTAGAGCGCTCTTTACCTATATTCCTATTTTAATAATACTTAAACTTTCCGTTAGTGCTCCACGCTTTTTTGCATTTAACTAAGTGGCTGCAGCAATAGAAACTTTACATTCAAAATAATTTTTTATTTTTTGTTTCATTTTAAAATAACAGCATATTTGTAGTCTATTATTTGTCTCCCGCCTTTTTGTGGTTACTGCGATATTAGATTTAAAATGACATCACACAATTTACTGTATTTTACCTGTCGTGCTCTTTCATTTGATACCCATGTTGTGGGCTCGGTGGAATACAATTGCAAAAATCCGCCGACATCTTGGAACCACCTTCTTAATTTTTTTTAGAAAATGGTCACACTACATTTAGTGCGTATACATGATGAGTTGAACTCAAGCTGAACCCAAGTCCAACTACATTTAGACGGGAGTCGAGTTGAATTAGGGTCGACTGAGCTCGGCTCAGTTTTGCTATCTGGATTAAGTTGAAATTTTGCATACAGAGTTCAGTAGTTGAGTAGTTGAATTTAGTTGACAACAGCATCTCTGTGTTGTGTAACGTGTAGTGCATTTTTCTTTTCAACTCAACCTCAACTCAACTATTCAACTTGAGATTGTACTAATTATCACGCGAACTACGATTGTGTTCAAAATTTGAAGTTATATTTTTTACTTTTTAGTCTATTTAATATAAGTCATCCGCAATTTTGTGTTGGCCGCCATTTTTAATTTGGAATGACGCCACACGGCACGGAAAGTACTGGCGGGTAAAAGGATAATAAAAGATATATAGACGACATCGAGGAAGATATAAGATAGTTACCAAATAAAAATCCGACCAATACTGGATAACAATCTATCGAACTTTTTTGTGTCTTACACTTTACCAAAATATTCACTGCTTTGGTGAGCCAGGTCTGGTTCATCTGCTCTGCGTAAAAACTTTAACAATTGGTATTGACTTATGACCTGCAGCAAATACTAAACCAGCAAACCGTTTCTGACGACACAAATATTGAAGAGCTGTGGAGTAGAACAAAGGGCGCTATATTGACGGCTGCGGAAACGAGCGTCGGTTATGTCCAGAGAAACAGGCAACATTGGATCTCGGACACTACCTGGCAAAAAATAGAACGCAGGAGGGCCCTCAAAAATAACGTAAACTCTACAAGCGACCCGGAAAGACGTCACCAACTTGAACGGGAATATTCCCAATTACACCGGGAAGTAAAGAGAAGTGTGCGGCGTGATAAAAGGCAGCAGATAAATGAGCTCGCAGAAAAAGCGGAAAACGCGGCAAACACAGGCAACAGTAAAGTGCTGTACCAAATTACTAAACAGCTCTCGGGAAAGCACTCTACTAAAAAGCATGCCGTAAAGAGTGCGGATGGGAGGCTGCTGTGCAGCGACGAGGAGCAACTCCAAAGATGGAGAGATTACTTCTTCGCCGCCCTGAATGGTTCACTTGCACAGGAACCTCAGGAAAACAGCAACAATGCACAGCCGATAAGAATCAACACCCGGGCCCCATCCAAGACGGAAATAGTAACCGCAATTCATGCGATGGCCAATGGTAAAGCAGCTGGAAAAGATGGCATCCCGGCAGAATTGTTGAAAGCCGATTCAAGCCTCATAGCAGATGCGCTTCAGCCAATCCTAGAAATAGCATGGAACACCTGTACCTTTCCGGAGGATTGGACGGAAGGTATCATAGTCAAAATACCCAAAAAGGGGGACCTAACAATATGCGACAACTGGAGAGGCATCTGTCTATTATCTACTGTGGGTAAAATCTTGTCCCACGTTATATTATCAAGGATAAGAGAGGCAGTAGACCGAACGCTTAGAAGGCAGCAGGCCGGATTCAGGAAGGGCCGCTCATGTATAGACCATATTAACACCTTGAGAATCATAGTGGAGCAGTCTACTGAATTCCGATCCCCCCTTTACCTAGCTTTCGTAGATTATGAGAAAGCGTTCGACTCGGTTAATAGGAGCTTTATATGGCAGGCATTACGGCGACGTGGACTGCCTGATAAAATAATAGAATTGATAAAAGCCCTTTACAACAATTCCAAATGCAGAGTTCTCCATAATGGAAAATTATCCGACAGCTTCGAGGTGAATTCAGGAGTACGACAAGGATGTCTACTTTCGCCATTACTATTTCTTATAGTAATAAATGACATCCTTGTCGACGCTCTAGATAATAGAACAGGCGGCATACAATGGGGTTTGCTAGACCGCCTTAAGGACCTCGACTACGCGGATGATATCTGTTTGCTGGCCCACAGACATCAGGAGCTAAAAAACATGTTAAACAATTTGGCAACAGAAAGTAGTCTAGCAGGCTTAAGGCTGAATCCGAACAAAACCAAAGAAATGCGGATAAATGCAAACACACTTGAACGAACTGCGCTGAATAACCGTGACGTGGAACTGGTAGATAAATTCTGCTACCTCGGTAGCATTATTACCGAAAATGGCGGTACAGAAGAAGACGTCAGTTCCAGAATAAATAAAGCACGAGGCGCATATGCATGCCTGTTCCGCATATGGAGATCAACGGAGATCTCAACTAACACCAAATTGCGGCTGTTCAACTCCAACGTTAAGGCAGTACTTCTGTACGGTTGCGAAACATGGAAAGTCACCCAATTCATCACAGGGCGCCTACAAGTCTTCGTCAACAGATGCCTGCGTCGTATCCTAAAAATCCGCTGGCAGGATAGAATTTCAAACGAAGAACTATGGCGCCGTGCCGGCCAAGAAAGGATAGACGACCAAATCAGACGAAGGAAATGGAATTGGGTTGGCCACACCTTGCGACGCGAAAACGAAAATCTAGCCAAGCAGGCCCTCGACTGGAATCCGCAAGGATCCCGTCGAGTCGGAAGACCTAGGACAACATGGAGGAGAACCCTACTAGCAGAAGCCGCAACAACTGGGAGATCCTGGTCGGAGCTGAGAGCTGTCGCGCAAAACAGAGTCCGCTGGAGGGCAACTGTTTCCGCCCTATGTCCCATGAGGGATTAAAGGGGCACAAAGAAGAAAGAAGATTGACTTATAGTGTCAAACAACTTGATTAGATCTTTCTATGTGGACGATAACGCAAAGGAAAAGGTCCCGTATCATACAATAATAATATTGGTTCATCTTCCTTCTTTCTTTGATCTCTTAATTGACGGTCCAAGTGGGACGTCCCGTAATGGATACTCTGCTCTCGGTCCTGCTGGGTCTCGAACTCCATTCACGATTCGTGTTCATTTTTTCGGATTTTTGGCGACATCTTGAACCTCGATAACTGATAATGGTTGATTCTTTAGGTCGCTCTTGATCTTCTTTGGTACCAATCGCTGTATTCTCCAGTCTGGCCAAATAAATTTACGTGGCAAGCGGTTATCATCCATTCGGCAAACATGTCCAAACCAACGTAGCCGACGCTTTTGTATTCGCTACGCTTCTTCGATCAGTGTCTGTTGATCGCATCTTTGTCTAACTGTCTCGTTTCGAAGACGATCGCGGAGCGAGATACGGGGATTCTCAAGCATCGCATTTGGAAGACCTCGAGTTGCTGGCGTCCGGCTTGAGAGTGTCCATGTTTCCGATCCATAAAGAATAATCGGAAGGATCAACTTTCGGTAAAGGCGTATTTTCGTTTTGATGGCAATATTTGTTCGCTTCCATATGCACCACTTGAGCGAGGCGAATGTTGCTGCTGCCTAGCCGATGCTTTGAACGTCGGGCGTCGATGCTACTTTCGTTTCTTCAACCAATGATCCCAAATATTTGAACATCGGAACCTCTTCGATTTGGGCTCCATCGAGCTAGACACTGGCCCTTAATCCGTCAGCATTTTGGACTTTCCGCATTGATTTTTAACTCGTATGACTGGGCGATGTGGGAAGTGTCGTATAAGATTTCTGTTGCTTCGGTATCCGTGACGGCGAAGACGGCGCTATCGTCTGGCGAACATTAAGTTGGTTACGAAGTTGTTGTCGTATCGAACTCCGATTCGACCATCGAATGCTTCACGCATAATTGCGTCGATCATGACGTTGAAGAGAAGTGACGAATCGACGTCTCCCTGTCCGACACCCGTTTGAATCGCTAACTCCTCGGATAAGACGTTTCGAACGCTTCGAACGCTGCTGGTGGAGCTATCGTACGACGCTTGGAGAAGTTGGATGATTTTCAATAGCACGTGTTCGGTTTCCAAGATTCTCGATAAGCTGTTCCAATCGATGCAGTCGAAAGCGGATTTGAAATCGAGGAAAACGACGATAGTTCGTTTTGCTGCAACGAATTCTTTCTACAATTAGCTGACGTAAAGTGAATATTTGTACAATGCATCCTCGATGTGGTCTAAATCCCGCTTGTTCTTTCCTGCTCGTTTGTTCTCGATGTTTCTGTAGTCTCGATTGTATGATTTTCGTAAATACTTTGCTTACGATCGAAAGGAGGCTAATACCGCGATAATTCTTGAATTCCCAACTGTCGCCTGTTTTTTTTTTCAATGAACGCTTGCTTTCACGATCCGAATGCCATATGTGTGTTATGAGGACATGGAGTGGTTGTGATAAGACAACGTCTCCAACTTTGATCCTCTCGGCGGTTCCTTGTTCTATTGCCGGCGCTTTTCAGCTTTTCAGCGATTTTATTGCCGTCTTCACCTCGATAATTGTCGGTTGGGTATTGAGAAACAGATTCCTCGGCTGTTCGGTTGTACAGCTGGTGGAAGAATTCTTTCCACCGCTGCAGGCGCTCATGGGGAGAGGTCACGAAAGTTCCATCCAATTTTTGTCGTTTGTTGATGTTGTTTTGACGCCTAACCGCCGGATTGTCTGGTGCAGCGTCCAGTACTCGTGCCTCGACGTCAATTCTTCTATGTCGGCTGCAACGTTATTCCAGTACGCTTCCTGTTCCGGTTTCATTTTCTGTCGAACTTCTTTGTTCAATAGTCGGTATTGCTCAAAGTGTTTCATTCGTTTTCGCTGATCGACAATGTCTAGACAGCTGTCGGAGATTCATGACTGCGTTCGTTTACGGATAGGTGGAAACAACTCTATTGCACACTCCACAGTAGACGCCGACAATTGTTACATCGATGTCGTCCAGTATTGCGAACTGTTGAATAATGCCATTTGAAACTCTCGCCCGATGATCGGGTCCCGTAGGCACGCCCAATTCTTCTTAGCTTCTTCGCTATTTGTAATCGCATCTGTAATTTCACTCGACCAAGATAACGGACCGAACCACAATAGGGCGCACGCATTGCACGTACGTCTTTGAACGTGTTGATCGGAATCTTGCGTTAATCAAAACGTAGTCTAACATGGCCGACTCGTTGCCGGAAAGTTTGTCATTCACTTAAAATGACAAATTAATCCAAATTATTCAAATAAAACATATTTTATAAAAATTTCCTCATTTAGCTAATATTATCATTATTATTACTTTCAGATGAGTGGAAAACGAACGCGAAGCTTCAAATGCGCCGTCCATCATCGTGATCGTGAAGTTTGCTCAGAGAACGATTTTCATCTAATGCTAGAGGAGCCGCCATTCTTCAAGAAAATGGTCCACGCCATCGCCCTGGAAGTGCTGCCCGAGGAAAGAGACCGGAAGTACTACGCTGACAAGTACTCGTGCTGTCCGCCCCCGCTTTTCATAATTTTCATGACTTTTATAGAGGTAAGTGCAGACCTAAGAAGGTGTTAATTCATTCAAGCCTAGGCGATGAAAATAAGACGAAAAAAAAGAAAGAAGACTCAAAATCAGCCACTCCATGCCGTGCCTAAGTCTTACAAGAGATCGAATCTTCACCAACTCTACCCACCCACGCAGCAAGTGCCGCGGGCCTTAATTAATATTGCGTGGCGCTTGCGTCACTACTAACTATAAACATTTAAAACGGAATTCACAACAACAACAAAAAACATAAATAAACAAATAAATAAAAAAAATGAAATAATCGAAAATTAATATACAGAAACCGCGCATCTGATTATCTGACAATTTTCCACTTTTCTGTAACGTTACCAGGTAGCAGCGGCCCCCACGATCGCGTTTCGTTTCATTCATTTGCGAGTAATTCACCTTTGCACTACGCGCGCCATTGAAGCCGTTGGCGATTGCGCCGTGATTCATTCATTCATGAAATCAGGCGTGAGTTACCTGCGCCGACATTCCCGTCGTGTTCCCGCACTATCCGCCCGTGAGTTTTGTGGCTGTTTACCTTTCGGCGACTGCCGTGACGGTTAGGTGATATCAAATTTATGACGTTCGGGGTTACCAGGTCCGATGCGTATCAAATTAAATGGAAATTGTTTATGTGAAGAAATTACTCAATTCAATTGGGAGAGGAGCAAAGGTCGCTCTCTGGTAACTTGATTGTGACATATTTGTGATATGCTACTTTGGAATTCTATGATCAATTAGAAAAGACATACATTCCGCTGCGATACAGTAAATTAGGTGTAAATTTATTTGAAGTAGACATAGACTGCGAGACAGGTGTGACATCAGTTAATATTCGATAGTTCATTTGATTTGTCATACTGCATTGGTAGCCATAGTTAGGAAATTGTCATATGATGACGCACTGAAAAGCGCAGTGTACCTAGGAAAGTACAGTTTAGTGAATAATTTGTCATTGGGTGAATTCTATCACCCGGGGTATTTGCGCTTCGCTGACTATAGCGTTGGCGATTATGCTTAACATGGAACTATTCCAACTTGAGGTAGAAAGATCCACAATTAGCATAGTGTTGAGGCTGCGAACGAAGTCCCTTTTCGAGAACAAGGTAGGCCATCTCTGCTTTTTCCTAATGTGTCGCAGAACAGACTCCTATGGTATACGAACGATTCCAAAACAAAGGTGTAGATGGGTAGATGCTGGAATCAGTGCTGAAAACTTCAGTTCAAGTACAGTGATGAGCTTGGACATTCTAGCCACTGTCTTTCAACCAGAGGTGTACACTACATTGGCAGTCACCTAAGAAAACTTAAGAATGTTAAGAATTATAGACAGCCAAGGGGAAATTAGACCGAACTAAGTCCAAACTAGTTAGGGGCTACTAACGTCCCTTGATGAGTTGAGAATCAATGTTGGGGTCTCGG
Organism: Thereva unica; assembly: GCA_949987705.1. Taxonomy (NCBI): domain Eukaryota; kingdom Metazoa; phylum Arthropoda; class Insecta; order Diptera; family Therevidae; genus Thereva; species Thereva unica. The sequence goes on along the minus strand of OX465282.1, from coordinate 121,757,656 downwards.
ATTCACGTAAGATAGTTCTCCTTCGGTTACGGAGGTCAAGCAGCAGTAGACATGGTTAGTACTTAGTTGGGAGACCGTTTAGTAAAATCACACGCGTTTGGAAGGACGAAAAGGAAATTGAAAAAGGTGAACAAAAATAAAAGTTTTTCGACAACCAAGCTTATTCACTTATTCACAGGTTGTCATAAGTTCTTAATTAAAGAGCCCTTTGTTACTGCTTAAAAAACGCTTCTAAACGAGCATTAAAAGGAGTGTTCCAATCTACGGATGCAAAGTTAAAAAATATATAGAATACTAGGTGATCTGGCAGAGCTAGTTTTGCCTGAAGTTAATTAACTGTCTGGAAAACACAATGAAACAACGAAACAACAAAAGAGATATCAATTTGAATCAAAACTATTAGTTATTTACAGTTCAATGGTAATTTCAATGGCGTTATGTTCATTGCAAATAAATGCGATAAACAATGTTTTTCATTTTGCTGTCGGTATGTATATGAACAAAGCTGATGGTTTGCCGTGTGAGAAGCTTTAGATCGATGCCAATTTTAGTATCGGCAGACTCCTGGACCTTCTCTGGGTCTACATTGAAGCCAAAATATCAGAGGTGGTCATGGAGTTCGTGATGGGGCACATTGTTCGGAAGGTGCTCCAGCCCGAGGCACCCCAGCGAAATAGTTCAACCCTAGTAATGTTAATCAACAACGAGTGCCTAAAGGGGCTCGAAAGAGTTGACTATAAACTCCATTTTGGACTAAAGCAGTCATGGATAAAGATTTTCAAAACGGCTTCATCTAACGAAGAGGGTGATCCGATGAAGAGCTCAGTGAGCGCTTGGATGAACTAACAGTCACCGAGGTTGAGAGGGAGTTAGCATCTACAAGCTTAGATGCAGCAGTTGACAGTGTATGTACATGGCAGCAGGCGGCTTGTACCACCCTTGGATGTGGGGAACGGGTTTCTAGGTGAGCCATAGGAAGTGGTGTACCGACTACATGGTCGTACAATTAAAATTCGGCAGTGATCTTACTATCCGGATCCCTACCAGAGAGGAATGGGAAAATTTCCAGCCTGGCAAGTACTATGACGTTGTCTTGTACACAGACGGATCCAATTCAGAGTCGGCTGTAGGAGCTGGAGTGTTGTCCCCATCAATTAACTTGCAAAAAGCTTCCTACTGCCTAATTTCGCCAGCGTTTTCCAGACAAAACTTCTGGCAATTTTTCATGCCTGCCTAGCAATGCAGTCAAATCCAAGGCCGAGAGCCAGGGTAATTCGGGCGAAAACCGACTTCAGTGCATGAGCCATCTCCACCCACATATGTTGTGGAAGAGCCACGCTTAGCTGGCCAAAGAGCTCCATGAGCCTCGCGAGCCACAGTTTGCCGACCACTTGTCTAGGGCATCTCTCCAAGTTTGACGGTTCCTTTCAGCAGTTCTCCAGTTCCGAATGTTGAGCATCGCCTCTGCGTCAGCTGGCACAGCGTCCATCCATCTCCTCCTGGGTCTGCCTACTGGTCTATTTCCCGAAATTTCTACTACATACCATGAGCTGTCTACTGAAAGGGTTAAGTTATCCGTAGTTTAACGGAATTTGAAAGTATATGACATAACAATTTCATTTTCACCGATCAATTGTCCTTGTATTATATTGGAGGTTTCTAAATTTAGCTTCAACCAATTCGTTTAGAAACGTATAAAGCTCTGCAAAGTAGTAGGTTGCATAGAAATTTTATGTATAGGTACTATGGAATCTTTCCGCTGAACATAGGACCTTATAAGCCTTTTGTAAAGTTACATTTTTCCTAATATCTTCCAATCTTTCAGACTGCATAGTCGAGCATGTTTTTTCAAGTCTCAGCAATACTTCATAAATGTGGACCCATTTCAAGTAAATTGCTACTTAGTAACTGCATACGAACATTTTATTTAACTCAAGTTATGCTGCCTTAGAAGCATTATTCCAACTTTTATAACAAATGCTCTTAAATTGAGTACCATTGACAAAATTTAGGGTTTTATACTTGGTTCTATCTTATTAAGCTCTAAAAAGGTATGGAGATGTAATGCTAACAGTTTTGCGTTGAAACTAGCCTAAAACCTGTGCTTACTGCTTACATATTCTAAAAGTGAGAAGGAAACTAATGGTGGTTACAATATCTGATTAAATACAAACGCTAATATTAACAAATAAACAAACTCTGTCCACCAACTCGACTCTGGCAACAATAAAATCGCCTACATCTAATTTCCACCTTTATAACGTTTGTTGTTAATCGTCGGCAATTGCTCAATGAAAGGAAAAATGAAATTCACGTAAAACGTGTAAAAAGACATCAACAACACATACCTGGTAGTATCCAACAATAGACGGCAGTCGAAGGTGAAATGGAAAACGGAAGTTACCATAACAGGATGCTCGCCGCGTGAATTTCAAAGAGGGACAATCCGGACAACGAGCATAACCGCCATCAGTGCCGTCGTGATAGTGGGTATAAAGCTCCAAACGTCCACCGTTGTTGGGGACATGGGGGAGTGTCTCCGGGTTTACTCATTCATTCACTACAGTCTCGAGCGATTTTGATGAATGAATCGATTCCTGTGATTTATCACCTGGCAGCTTTACTAAATGCGTATTTTTCCCCATTTTTATTTGCAGCTCGGATTCTTTGCATACCACACGATGACTTCCGGTCAGGCAGATCCGGCGGGTCCGGTGCCCATTGATTCTATGTTCATCTATCGCCCGGACAAGAGACACGAAGTCTGGAGGTTTCTGTTCTATGTAGTCCTACACGCTGGATGGTTTCATCTTGGATTCAATTTGGGCATTCAACTTCTGGTCGGGCTTCCGCTAGAGATGGTGCATGGATCTGGACGAATCGCCTGCATATACTTTGCTGGAGTTCTAGCAGGGTCATTAGGTAAGTGCTGCCCACTTTAAAACAGCATGAATAGGCTATGATTTCTGGACTCCATCCTTTTAGGAACCAGCATTTTTGATCCTGAAGTGTACTTGGTTGGAGCTAGTGGCGGTGTTTATGCCTTGCTGGCTGCTCATTTAGCAAATGTTATGCTAAATTACAGCAGTATGCGGTATGGAATCTTGAGGCTTGCTGCGATATTTATCATTGGTAAGTAGTCGTTCTATATTGTATACTCTTTCTTAAAGTGTTCTTATACTCAACATATTCCAAACAATCCTGCATGACAAACCCTTAGTCTTACAAGTACTCTCACAAAACAACATTTTCTCAACCCACCCCCAATTTACAGATCTTCCGAAACTGTAGGGATTGTTCATAAACCCCGTCTTTATTGGTTTATCGAACTCATAATAAATTTCATTTGTCTTGATTTTTATGGATTTCGGCCGACAGTTTGATTAGGCTGGGATTTTGTCACTGGCTACAACTCGCCATTTTCAACTTTTACTTTGTGTAAGAAGATAAAACCGAAAAGAACTTAATTTTATTTTTATCTGATTTCTGCAAATAAAACTCACGATAAAATTCACTCAGTTTTTGTGTAAGTTGAACGGAGGCAGGGCAATTTTATTTTACTTCGCGAAAATTGTCGAACTGGACTAAGAATTTGGGGATGTTTTAGGGTTATGAACACGATTAGGCTAAGAGATCTTCTGTTCGTCTATTCTTGTACACATGCATTTGCGTGCTTTAAGTAGAGTGATACTGAAAGTTGAAGTAGATTTATCAGATAATTAGGTTTGGGAATTTTTGTACAATAGCAATACTTCGACGCTAGCGGTAAAAGGACTGAATAATAAATATTTCGCAAATTATCCAAGTCTCATTACGATCTAAAGAAAAATACAGTTTGAAATTAGCTACAATAGTTCTGACGCCTTAAAATGGATAAAACATTAATTTTAAGATTGGTGATTTCTGTTTGCATTATCAGGAAATTCATCTGTTGACACGAAACAACTAGAGCTATACTATTCAATCGCGGCGCTATCGTAGGTACGAATGGTGCTGTCGCGGCAATTTCAAAGTATATTACGTTCAGTTTCAATTTTATATTAAATTTATTTGTTATTTTACAAAAATAAATGTAACATAAATCGCGAGGTCGAATACTTAAAATAAACTTAAAACTTTGTCGCACGTCTATCTTCTTTAAATGTTGCAGCGAAAAAAAGGCCTTTTCTATCTCGTCCAATACGGTGACATTAGAACGGTGACAAAGTAGGCGGTCAAAGTTTTATAATTTCCAAAGTGTGGAAATACTGAGTGGCTGGATTGAGGACGAAGTTGGCTGGCAGTCAAAGGTTTTAACATTCTCCCCCCCAGTAAACTACTGAACTTGTTGTGGTAGCTTTACTCTGTGCTTCTGGCTGCATCGCCAACATCCAACATAGCCAGCTTAGCTACTGCACGCTCATATACGCCGTCTCTGGTTCGAACTACTGCTTTGCCCACCTGGCTATTTTTACGAGGATAAATCTGTTCAACTATACCTTTTTTCCATTCATTTCGTGGTGCCTTCTCATCGACGATTATCACCACGTCTCCCACCTTGATGGGTTTTACAGGATGAAACCACTTAGTGCGTCTAGTTAAGGTTGGCAAGTATTCAGCTACCCACCGTTGCCAAAAGTAGTCAGCTATTCTTTGCGAAATCCGCCAGTCTTTTCTTAATAACAAATCTTTGTCACAGAATGCTCCAGGAGGTTTGGTGCCATTGGATGAACCTAATAGTAAATGGTTGGGAGTTAACGCTTCTTCCTCGTGGTCGTCTAAAGGCACGAAAGTTAACGGTCGAGAATTAATAATATTCTCAATTTCCATTAAGGGGCAGCTCGAAGAGTCTCGTCCGAGAATCTTTGACCTGGAAGAATTCTATATAAGGTTCGTTTTACGGACCCAATTAACCTTTCCCAGCATCCACCGGTGTGCGGCGCCAAGGGCGTGTTAAAGTTCCATCTGAAAATATTTGCAAATTTGCTCGTAATTAGTTGTTGGGGCAGCTGCTTTATAGCTTCGCGCAGCTCACGGTCAGCTCCTATAAAATTCGTGCCGTTGTCACTGAATAACTCTACTGGTGTTCCTCTCCGAGATATAAAATTCCTTATCGCCATAATACAAGAATCTGCTGTGAGACTATATGCGATTTCAATGTGTACTGCACGGATGGTCAAGCAAGTAAATAAAACGCCCCATCTCTTTTCTTTGTGTCTTCCTACTGTCACGTAAAGAGGCCCGAAGTAATCTACGCCAGTATACGAGAATGGCCTCGTAAATGCGGCTAATCTGGCCTTTGGGAGTTCAGCCATCTCTGGTGGACGTGGCACTGCATTATCGATTTTGCATCGTGCACAATCTTTCCTCACTTTCTTAAGAGCTGCTCTTAATCTAGGGATATAAAACTGCTGGCGAAGCTCGTTGATGACCGTTTCGTGGTTGACGTGATGGTACTTCTGGTGAAACGACTTTATGAGAAGATACGTCATATGATGCTGCCGAGGTAAAATAATTGGACGCTTATGTTCATAAGGTGCGTCTCTTGACCTGTCGATGCGGCCTCGGACTCTTAAGATACCATTTTTGTCCATATATGGTGAACATTTATACAGAGGACTAGTTTTGTCTATGTAAGAAGCTTGCTGATTGTTACATGATAATATATTAATCTCTTTGGTGTAACAATCCTGTTGAGCTGTTCGAAAAAGTGCTTGTTGAGCTATCTGGATCTCGTCGTATGTTAACGCGCCTATTGATGTTAATTGTTGATTCCTTTTCTTTCTTAAGTTACTGATGAATCTAATAACGTATCCCATTATGCGGCTAATTTTCATCCAACATGAGAACTTTGTAAGGTCGATTGACTTTGAACTCTCAACAAGATGCACCATTGCGACAGCTGCATCTTCTTTTAATTGCTCCGTACACCGATATTTTGGCCACTCATTACTTGGACGTTTAAGAAATTCTGGTCCTGTGTACCATCTTGAATTTATTGATATTTCAGGTATTTTTCCTCCTCTGGTAGCGTCATCAGCTACGTTGTGCTTAGATGGCGTCCATTTCCAATCTTCTGGTCGTGTTGATTCTTGAATTTCACCAATTCGAAAACGTACGAAAGGTTTGAGTTTTTTAGGGTCTGTACGTAGCCAAGACAATACTGTAGTGGAATCTGTCCAGAAAAATCGTTCACTTACAGAGATTTGGTGACCTTTGGTAATGTTGATGGCCAACCTGGCGCCAACGACTGCTGCTTGAAGTTCTAAGCGAGGAATTGTTTCCGATTTAAGTGGAGCTACTTTAGCTTTAGCGGTTATCATTGAACAGTGTACTCTGTCATTATGTTGAAATCTGAAATACGCTACTGCAGCGTAGGCGTCTTCACTCGCGTCTACAAAAACATGTAATTGTATGTTACTTATTACCTGATCGTTGAAATAGTGTCTTGGTATGCGAATTGACTGAATTTGAGGCAAATATTTAATCCACGATTTCCATTTTTGAAATAAATGTTCAGGAAGTTGATCATCCCACTCAATTCCAGCGCGCCAAACATCTTGCAGAATAATCTTGGCATATATTGTGTAGAAGGCTAGAAATCCAAGTGGATCGAAAATGTACATTATTACTTGAAGCATCATACGTTTAGTAGGGTTGACTTCGCCACTTAAAACTTCAGCCTTTGCTCTTTGATACTGCAAAGTAAACGTGAAAACATCTGATGCTGGTAACCACTATAATCCTAACATCTTAGCTGCATCTATGTTGTTAACGACGTTTGCTGCGGTCAGCTGGCCAATATCCTTGCTTTTAGAAATCGTTTTATTGTCGAGGACTGTCTGTACTTTCATTGAATTGGAAACCCAGTTGCGTATTTCAAACCCTGCCTTTTCGTGAATCATTTTGATTTCTTGTCCGATTCTTATTGCTTCTTCTTCTGTGTTCGTACTATAGAGTAAGTCGTCTACGTAATGGTTGTGTATAATGGCAGACGCAGCTTCAGGAAACTCATCTTTGTATAACAAAGCGTTTTTATTTTTGACATACTGAGCGATGCTTGGTGAACAATTTGCGCCAAAAATCATTACGTTCATGCAGTAAACCTCTGGAGGGCGATCTAGTTCACCACCTCTCCATAAAAATCTTTGAGCGTATTGATCTTCTTGCTTTATTTGCACCTGATGAAACATTTCACGAATATCTCCTGACAGAGCCACTCTTTTTATTCTGAAGTTGAATAGCACATGAACTAAATTTGTTAACTGATCAGGTCCTTTAAGTAACATATCGTTCAATGATAAATTATGTGATTTTGCGGCAGCATCCCAAACTAATCTAATTTTATTGGGCTTATTGGGATTGCGTACCACGAAAATTGGTAAATACCAAGTCTTGTTGTTGAATTGCATTTGTTCCGTCACAGATAATTTTCTTGCGTAACCTTTAGTTAATAGATTTTGGATTTGTTCGTTAATAGCTGACATAGTATCAGGATTTTTTAGTGCTTTCCTTTCTAAGCACTCTAAACGTTTTCGTGCCATTGGGTAGCTGTCAGGCAGATTAATATTTTCACATTTCCATAACAATCCAGCTTCATATCTGTTATATCGTTTCACAATAAGGTTTTCCATCATGGCTTCAGCACGTTGATCTTCAGCTGACAATGATGTCTTTGTGACGACAATTCCTATATTGTCAAAGGAAAATGATTCTTTAACTAAATCGTTTAACTTCTGACACTCGCACATATGAAAGTTAAAATGTTTCCTTTGGTTCTTTGTGTTACCAACGTCTTTTTCACATTTCCCATGGATAGTCCACCCGAGCTTCGTTTTTGTGGCTATAGGTTGATTCCACTTGCCTTCTTTAATTTTAGTGGGCACGCCTAGCTTAAAATAGTCAATGCCTAGAAGAATTCGCGGTCTTGCTTTGTAATACGATTGCACTTGGATACCTCTTAAATGCGCGTATTCCTTCGTCAAAATTTCCATATTTAAAGTCTGCTCTGGAAGGCTCAAGTTTTTTACTGTTCGCACGTTTTCGAGTTTAAACTTTTTTGCTTGATTACGGGCTTCTGAAATTCTCAAGTTGACTTTCTGGGATTCTGGCTCCATCCTTGTTGTTTTGGCCGTCCATGTTAGGCAAAGACTCTGTCTCTCCCCATCTAAATCTAGGTCTTTTGCTAAGGTGTCTTCCATCAAAGTTACGGACGAACCTTCGTCGAACAGTGCGTAAGTGTCGACAGCTTTTTTGTCACCAAACAAGGTTACAGGAACTATTCTTAATAATGTGTTTAAAGAAAAATCTTTTTGCTGGTGATTGTTGCAGTTGACTGGCGTTTACTGGCGGTTCGTATACTATTTTATTGTGTAGTAACGGGTGATGCTTAGCGAGACAGCCATCGGTATTGCAAATTTTAATATTCATGCATCTTCTATAAGGATGTTTAGTTAAACAATAATGGCAAAGTTTATACCTTTTAATAACTTGCCATTTTTCATTCCTTGGCATTTTTTGGAACTGTTGACAAGAGTCAATGGAATGATCTGAATGGCATAAAACGCAATTACCGCTTCTTGCTTTGTCCGATGATTCTTGGGTATGAACAAAATGAGGTAATTTGACCTTTTTCTTGTTTTCGGAGTTTGGTGTGTTTGGTGCTGTTGTCGTTAATGTATTTGCTGCCTTAGCCACTTCATATAACCAATCTGAGAATGTGGCTATATTTCTATCCTTTTTGGAAACATGCAGGGCCCAATTCAACTTAATGGATGGTGGGAGCTTATCCACTAACTCTTCTAACAGCAATGGATTAGTAAGATGTGCTTCCAGTTTTGATGCTTGCATTGTGTAACACAGATTTCTAACAATCATTGCGTAGCTCACGAGCGCATCAAACTTGTCTGCTTTTAAGTTGGGTTCTTTTCGAATTTGCTTGATTAGATTTCCTATTATCTTCTCTGGGCAGCCATATAAAATACGGAGGGTATTTATTATTTCTGGTACAGCTGTTGGTAAAAGCAAATGGGCTCGTACAGCTTCCAAAGCAGGACCACGTAAACTCTTTTGTAACCTGATTAAATTTTCACAATTTGTATATCCGCACGTGTCTGTGCTAATCTCAAATTGACTTATAAAAACTGGCCACTCTTCTGGCCTGCCGCTAAAAATGGGTAATTCTCTTGACAATACGCTTCTTGCCGCCAGTTGATTTCTTGTCGGAGGCAATGTTGTCAAAACTTTATCAGTTACAGACTTCTGATGCATTTCCAACGACGGTTTTACGCCATCGAACGGAATTTCAAATGTTTCGTTATCAAGTAATTTTAACTTTGCTTGTCCTTCCACCCAGTTTTCTATTCTCGCGGTCGCGGCTCTTTTAACACTATTTCCACTGCATACTGACCTTTGCTCATCCCTTTGGAATAGAAGTTGATACTTTTGGTCGAGATATTCCATCTCGACCTTTTCTAGTTGGTTTATTCGCTTCAGCTTTATCTCTTTTTCTTCTTCTGCTCGCTTAAGTTGGAGGTCTATTCCTGTTGAGGACGAAGTTAGAGAATTACATTTTGATGTACCTGTATTGTTTTGCGGAGCCACTGCTGACGATTTATTAACTGGCTCTTGATTTTCAGACTGTATAGATGGCACAGCTCCGTTGGTGGTCACATTGCGTATATTGGTGGCAGCATCTGATTGAGGGGTAGGTTCGGGTGAGTTTGATTGTGCGCCTGCAACATCTGCACGCCTAGTGCACTGGTCACACATCCAGTCCTGATCCTCGATTTCCTTGCCTACCTTAACACACGTAAAGTGAAACCACGCATCGCATTCGTCGCATTGCACCATTTCTATATTGTCCTCATGGCTGCAAAGGCAACAATTTCTATTTTTCTTGCTGCTTTTCGGTGGCATTTTGAAAAGTCTCTGTATAGGTGATTTTAGATTATTCAATTATATACCAAATCCCGGACTAAACACGTTTATTCAAAAGCCTTTCCAAATTTTTCAATTTATTTTCTTTTCGCTTCAAGGAAAAAAAACTATTTTATTTTTTCTTCTATCAAGACTTTTATTTTTTTTCCAGGCCTTCTTAATGCCAAAGATTTTTTTACATATAGAAAGTTTTTAAGGATGTCGCGGCAATTTCAAAGTACATTACGTTCAGTTTCAATTTTATATTAAATTTATTTGTTATTTTACAAAAATAAATGTAACATAAATCGCGAGGTCGAATACTTAAAATAAACTTAAAACTTTGTCGCACGTCTATCTTCTTTAAATGTTGCAGCGAAAAAAAGGCCTTTTCTATCTCGTCCAATACGGTGACATTAGAACGGTGACAAAGTAGGCGGTCAAAGTTTTATAATTTCCAAAGTGTGGAAATACTGAGTGGCTGGATTGAGGACGAAGTTGGCTGGCAGTCAAAGGTTTTAACAGGTGCACTTGCACTGGGTGCAATTTGTCGGAGGCGCAATTTCAGAAATTAAGAATTACAAAAATCTACAACTCTTTTTAGCAAACGAACATACCCTTGAAGCGTTGAAGCGCCGCTGATAAATAAGAAAGGAAATGACTTCATTTGGAAATTCGAACGATTTCAGTTCTAAAGAGCTTATTCGATCAAGGTAGCGATCGAGTAGGCAGCTCAAACCCAAACTCACTCCGTCTTTTCCATTGTCCCCGAAGGGTCAATTTTAGCCACCTTTTACTTAAATTTCCTTGTTTTATAAATGGTCTACTTGAAGTACTTCTCATCAGCTTCCTTGATATTGGTACTGTTTTTGTTGCTTTGACGCTTTCCAGAATGTCAGAATTGTAGATATTAGCTGCGTTCCATTGGGCGATCCGGAGTTCAACGCCAATGAAACGCGATTTTTGATATCAGAAGTAAATACGAGTAAAACGGGCAGTGATAGTTGCGAGTACTCGGGAATAGAAAACACCGCCAAATGGACCGCAGATATTGGTCTGATTCGACTCAATCAACAGTGACATTGAACTCATTCTTGATTCGAGACCTAACAATCGTTTTCATGATTCAAAAACGAAGTATAATCTAAAATATCCTCATTCGTTTCGTGCAAATACAATCGGTTTATTTTGGTTGCAGCTAGATAAGGTACAAAATAGGGTCGTTAAACTCATCGGCTGATGATGCCATTTGTTAGGCATTTTAAGCTACCGTCGGAATTGGCCAGAACTTGATGGCTACTGTGATAGCGATGATTCTTCTTCTTGTTAAGCTCCTTTAATCCCTCCTGGGACATAGGACGGAAACAGTTGAGGGTAGAATATTTTTTACACGTTAAAGAAATTGTAACGTTTTATCGCTTCAAATGTGTGAAAATCAAACGTTATGTATCATTTCACACATTTAGCTTCCAACACACACCCCCCAATATTAAGGAACTACGCTCTCCTACCAGAGAGCCTCACGACCTCTTTTTATAGCCAGTCAGTAGCAGGAAGGCGGCGAGACAAGTCATTACGGTGACGATTTTTTTAGGTTTACTCCATGACACGACGCTAAAAAAGCTTTACTCAAAAACTTCATAGTAATCCGTATTTGGTGTGTTTAAAATACACGCATTAAGTGTTTTAAATTTACACACCTTTCGCGTGTTAAATAAACCTGTTCACAAAGTTCTCTATGGTAAGACCTATTGGGTGAGACTCCGCTTGAAGGTTGGCGTAGACCATGACACCCAGGACCGGATCCCGGTTGTAGAGCCGCAAAAAAGAAGAAGAAGATGAAAACGTGAAGGCGCTTTGTGATGAATTAGGTAACTTTCCATGTTCCTTCCAAAAGCAGTGCTTTAAGATTGAAGCCGCAATTTGGTGTTAGCTGATATCTCCATATGGACAGGCATCTCTGTTCGCCTCAAATTCTTCTTTACCCGAACCTGATACCTTACCACTGGCCCTTGATCTCAACGCCTATTCAAAGGACTGAGTTTTCTTCAGGACACGAGAGGTGTATAAATGTCTCAAAGAGCTTGACGTCAATAAATCCATTGCCCTGATAATATTCCCCCTATGGTACTCAGGAAATGTGCCTCATCCTTGGCTAAACCTCTGGGCAAACTTTTTGCCCTGTCATGCTTCTCCGGAGTTTATCCCAACTCTTGGAAACTAGCTCATGTTCAGACCATTCGCAAAAAGGTGCTGCCAACGACCCTTTAAACTACCGACCAATAGCAATTACTTCTGTTCTCTCCAAAATCATGGAGACAATAATCAATAGAAGGCTGGTGAAATATCTAGAATCTAACTAAATTATACTTGACAGGCAGTACGGCTTAAGACCAAAAATGTCTACCGGCGGCCTTCTTGTGTGTCTGACTGAACATATAAACCAAAGCATCCATGGCTATGGTGAGTCTGGTCTGGTTACTCTGGACATCTCCAAGACTTTCGACAGAGTATGGCATCCCCCTCTGCTGTCTAAACTCCATGCTATTGGTGTTGTCTCAGTTCTAAGATACTGGATTGAGAGCTTTATTTCTGGCCGTTCAATCAAGGTAGTATTGGTTGGCATCGAATGCAACCCTCATTTCATCTCGGCCGGCGGTCTCCAAGGGGCGATTTTCTCACCTGCTCTCTTTTTTATATTCACTAATGATCTGCTCTCAATCCCCTCCAATCCAACTTCATAGTTTTACCGATGACAGTATTCTGCGTTACTCCTACCCCTCCGACAACACAAGACAATCAAGTGGTAGATCTTGTCTCTTAGAACGCGAGCTCATGTCCAACTCTCTTAACGCGGATATTCAACTCATTCTTGATTGGGGCCTACATTCGGCCTCGCCTTGAATACAACTCGTATATCTGGGCGGGCGCCCCTAAAACCACCTTGGCTTGGCTAGACAAGGTGCAAAACCGCGCCATCAAACGTGATAGCACCCTTTGATCCTCCATCGATCCTTTAAGCCACCGTAGGAATGTAGCAGCGCTCAGCAAGTTTTACCGTTAATTTCATAGCGACTGCTCCACTGAAATCATAAACCTCTTGCCTACACGGCAATTTTTTTCCTGCAACCCAAGACTAGCCAACTCGGCTCACCCTTTCACCCTGCAGCCCTCCCCTTCACGCATATTACGGTTTAGCAGTTCGTTTATAAATAGAACAACTCGATTGTGGAACTCTCTTCCGCAGTCGGTGTTTCCGAGCTCACATAACATCTCAGAGTTTAAACGCAAGGTTCATCGACTTATACTCATGCACCTTCTAAACTTCTAGCCTATCCTTGATCATCTATCCTTCAGATCAAACATACTACTATACATTTGCGCTATGACTTGAACGACATGACGGACTAGTAGAATAAAGGGTGACTCCTAAGCTTCATCTTACCACAAAAAAAAAATCATTACTACCATAATAGTTACGTTAGAGGGTATGCAAAGTTTCAAACTGGGTATCTTAAGTGGAGGTCTCTTAAAAAATGTAATAAGTTTGTAACTTTCTTCCTTTTCTTTAAATACTTCTACAATATGATTTTAATCCTTCCATATCATCCACACAGCATCATGTGACGTTGGATTTGCAATATACGCCCGATACGCAGTCGAATCAGCCTTCAGTCCATCTGTGTCTTATGTCGCTCATCTGACAGGTGCCTTAGCTGGACTAACAATCGGCCTTCTGGTCCTAAAAAACTTCGAACAGAAACTCCACGAACAACTACTCTGGTGGATAGCTTTAGGAATCTATGCAGCCTGCACTATCTTCGCTGTGGTCTTCAATCTAATGAACACTGTAACAGCACAGCGTCTCGAAGAACAGGGCGAAGTCATCAAGGAGCATCTCTTTCACGATCTAGGAATTTAGCAACTAATTTTATTTAGTTACTTATGTAAATATGAAAATAGAAATAATTTTATCCAAGTTAGATATTAAAAGAAAGTGTAAAAAAAATATTACAACTCAGAAGAATATCGTCCACCAAAGAATTTTCCAATCACCTAAGAAAAAGGCTCTAATTTTGTTCCTTTTTTAAACTTTTTTTTTGGTTTTGTAATAATTTTAGTAAAACTTATTTAAGGATCGCCTATTCCAAAACGAATCAACTGTGAAAAGTATTTTTTTTGTTGTTTTTGAATTTGTTTTTAATTTATTTTCAGAAGTATTAAGAAGTTTTTTGTTTTTTATTTTTTTAATTTAAATTTATATTTTTTTTTGTTATTAAGGATATTGAATGTCGATTTTTGTTGTTTTTTTCTTGAATAGTTTTTATGTTTTAATTATATTATTTTGTTTATATGTATATGTATGTTGTTTGTATAAAAAAAAAGAAATAAAGTTTATGCGTAAATTAAAGACTGAAAAATGCAATGTATATAGAATAAAAAAAAGAGATTAATAAATACAGAAATATGTAAAAGTCTTTAGGTTATAGTTAAATAAAATTTAAAAAAAACAAAAAAATCATATATAAAAAATTGAAACAATCTGCATTAAGAAAATATGCTTAAAACCCGACTTTTTTATTAACTTTTAAGAAATTCAAAATTGAATTATTATAAAATAAAATAAAAAAAGAGAACATACTGCGAAATGTCGATTTGAAAAGGGACCATCCATAAATTACGTCACACGAATTTCATGATATGCGCTGTTTTATGCGAAATTAATCATACCGAAACCTAAGAAAAAATTCAATAACTCTACTAAATGCTATAAAAAATCAATATTTTAATAATAGAATCAGCATTATTGCTTTAACCAATTACCATTATACCCTGGCTTCACCGGCCGAACTGCGCATTTCCACATATTCAACTGAGGATAAAACAGACCTCAGTTTGCCAAACTGAAGTCTTAAACGTAAAAGCTCGTTGAAAAGAGAGTATCAGCTGGAACAATAGAATGTCATTGCAGTGAGCTTTTATATTTCTTTCTAACTTCTGGCGAAAAAGCAACAACCAATTTCAAGAACGAACTGAACATGAACTGGATTTTAGCCACTTATGTGGATTGAACTGAGCATTATTGAGCTGCGTCTCTAATATCCTATCTGTGTTGGCTTAGCTGGTTAATCGGTACCAAAGTTCTACTAAGGTGGGGCTTTACCTAGCGAACGACCCACCTCCTTGTTCCGCCTGGTAGTCTGGCCACTGTCTTTTTACTGCAATTGTAATCTATTCGAAATTATTTTGTCACTTTTAAAGTTCTTCTCCACTTTTCGAAATCTTATTTTAATTTTGATTTAAGTCATTCTCATTATATACTTAAGATAAATGAACGCATCCCCCCTTTTGAATTTATATTATTTGCATTTGTTGTAAACGTCAAGTTACCACTCTGTCTTGCACATGGCTTGAGCATCGGAGTTGAGTCAAACTTGAATTTAAAGTGCATATATAAATAATGAAGCGGTACTTTCAAAGCGTTCTAACGAACAAGTAAAGGGAAAGGTATCTACTCCCTTATAGCTCAATCTACTCCCCTTTTTTGGTCAAAATACTCCACAGCTAACCCTGACAAGTGACAGCACTGCCCTAGTTAGCTATTTAGCGGGATCCCCCCTTTTCAGGAGGCGTAAGACTATGTGAATAATGGGAATATCTTCCGCTGACCCCGACGATTGTCTCATGCAGCATAAAAAACTCGAGATTCACCGCCACCTTCTCATGCATCCCTAGACTTCCGTTAACCTATCCTATCCTTTTTCTATTCTTTGAACTATGCTTCCTACTTGGCATTGCATCATGACATGAACGACGTTAATATAAAGGGCGACACCTGAGGTTATACATATTTGCACTTATTCTTGACAATGCTCATGCTGCTAAAGCCTTTCAACATCGGTGTTCGAATGTAGCATAATTAGTAATGAAAATCCTAAAGTAGCCAGAAAATTATTCAAATCGAGTTATTCCTGATGTTTTCTTTAAACTGCAGAGCTTCATACGAAAATTTGTTGGTATTTTTGGTTTCATTCCACTTCAGAAGATGAATTTGACTCTTTATCAACTTCGACAAAAAACGCTTGGATTTTGTTTAAATGAATCATTTGGTCAGTAGTAAGTGTTGTCTTATTATGGTTTAGTGCATGGCCACCACTAATTTGGTATACTTGTATACTTTCCTCTTGCCACCAAAAAATCCCACTAGCCGCTAGATACGATTTTTTCCCACTAAAGGCAAATCTAAACCACCAGTTCTAGAGGTAAAACCACTAAGTTGGCAACCCGGCTTTTGGGCATGCTTAAACGCAACCACCTAAATACGCGAATTTCCCTTAACGCGATTTTTTGCGGAACGTATCACTCGCGTAAAGCGGGGTATTACTGTACTTAGGCCCTTCAGCTGAAAGTCGTGTCATATGACAGTCGTATGAAGATGTCGATGTCGTCTCGTTTTTTAGTTGGTGTGCTGAGAGTCGGGTGGTGTGACAAGTCGTTTGAGATGAAGAAACTGTCGTTTCAGGCCCCTGTGCTGGAAGTCGAGTCGTGATTTGTGACAAGTTTTTTGAGTTGAAGAAATTCGTTTCAATCGAATTACGATTTTCAACATAGTGGCCTAGAGTGGAAGTGCTAAGTTCGAGTTTAGCCCTCCTATGCTGAAAGTCGCAACTCGACTGAAACGTCACTTTCTTCAACTCAAAAAACTTGTCACGAATCACGACTCGACTTTCAGCACAGGGGCCTCAGTAAAACTACGACTGTCAGCACAGGGGTCTGAGATTGTATATGCTAAGTTTTTGTTTTTCGTGAGGAATAAACAATTTTAGTTAAATTCTTGTTGTGGTTAGTAGTTTGGAAGATGAAGATAGTAAACGCGAAGAAATAAAAATTTTATGTTATTATTTTTTTCCCAAACATTTGTGTAATTGTCAGCATATCTCTGCCCTCTAAAATTCGAATTTATGTTTCGAATTGTTTTCTATTCTATGTAATCTGAAAACTTAAAATTAAACACTCCAAAATAACAAATATGTATTTTCTTTCAAATTTTCCTACTTTGTCACTAACGCAAACAGCCCGACCAAAGGTGACAAAAAAAAAAACTACAATAAAAACGACTGTCAGCACACCAAATAAGCTGTCGTTTATGTCAGCAGATTTTACACGACAAGAATCGACTATCAGCACACCGGTGTATTAGCTTCACTTTATATGACAGCAAATACGACTTTCAGCACAGGGGCCTTAGTTATATTAAATTTTGAAATGTGACGTAACAAAATTTAGGACCCGTGCCACCCCTTGTCACACAGTGTCACACTTCGTCGACCCCCTCCCTCCCCCTTAAAGTGTGACGTAATTTATGGATGGCCCCAAATCAATAATTAATAATAAAAAAAGAATTTGTCTTTGCCTCGAGAATTACAATTTAAAATTAAAAAAAAAAAATGCTAAAATCACCTGCCATTGCCATTGTATATTTTTGTACACAGTTAGACTAGTCCTTAAAATAAAGAAATTAATCCTGGAAATTTTAGTAAAAGACAAATTAAAGAAGTACAAAATTCCTGTTGTAATTGATAATAATAATCAGTAAAAATAAAAAGTTTTAATATAAATAAAATTCTTAAATTAGGAATTGCTCTAAGAATTAAAATAAATAAAAAAAATGAATTTAAAAAAACAAAATAATAAGGAAATGAAACAAACACACAAACAAATTATCTTTTCTATGAAAATTAATTAAACAAAAAAGTAAATATTTTGAATTTTCAAAATAAATAAAAATAATTCAATAAAAAAATATTTGTAGTAAATTAACATTCTAGACTGCACTTGGATCACTCATGCTTCTTTAAAAAAAAGGCATTTTTAGTGCAATTTTGAAAAACAGGCATTTCGCTGGAATTTTGAAAATTTGATTCCATTTTTTTTGAATTTGAAATAATGAACATTGATCATTTTGGGAAAAAAATATAACGAAAAAGAATATTGAGTAATTAAATTTAAAATAATTTTGAAATCAATTTGTCACTGCCAAAACCAAAAAACAAATTATCACAATTTTTTAAAGTTAATAAAAAAAAATATTATTGCGTTTATTTGTTTGTTGTTTTGTAATGTTGTTTTTATTTAAAAGATGCGACTTAAATACTTGTACAGCATAATATTTAAAATGATTGTAAAAAATGGATATTTGAGTGAAGTATTTCAAGAAATTACAGGAAATACAACAACAAATTTCACAGGGTTCATTCGCTTTCTCCTTCTTCATGCTCCCAACAGCTCCTCGTAACCCCAAACTTATTCCATCCCCCATACTCAGATTAACATTAGACATAGTACCATAACGTGACCAACGACTTGATGGACGCCAGTGGTGCTATGTCTAATAGCAAATTTAGTACGGGGGATATAATAAGTTTGGGGTTATAAGGATCAGGGAGGATGATGAAGGAGATGGCGGTGAAGCCTGCGTTTGAATTCTTGGATTTTGTAAGTTCTCGGAAATACTGCCTGTGAGAGATTGTTACACAGTAAAGTTGTTCTAGGGATTCCTGGTTTGTGTCGTACGCGAAAAGGAGAACTGTTGTAGGCAGAGAGAATTATTCTTGTGAGCTACTTTCCCGCCACAGTGAGGTGACACTTACAATAAAACTGAATAGAACTGGCTCGCACTTGTGTTGTATTATCGAAGGCGTAAGTGAAACACAAAGTACTGTGATCAGCTATGCCGTGAAATGGGTTTGATGCTCAAGTCGTTTAGTCCAGTAGAAATAGGTGTAAAAATGAGAACAAAAATTCGTTACAGCAATCTGGCAGCGGGGATATAGACCATTCAAAACGCGGGGGGGGGGTGTTCCAAAATAACACCGTTAAGAAAATCGAACGCTAAAGGTTTTTGGGGCCGCTGATCACGAAAATCGATCCCGCGGTCCTAAAACATGGGCGTCACCCCTAAAAATGCAAAAAACACCCCTTTTTAGGGGGTTTTCGCGATTATTTCAATAATAATGAAAACGAATGCGATGAAATGCACTGTTTTTAATATTTATTTGCGAAGGTGGTTGATTTGTACTAAATTAAGGCGAACTTTATGATAAGGGGTAGTCCTAAAGGATTGAAACTACCCCTAAATCGGCTAAAAATAGAAAAAATTGTAAATTTTTTTTTTCAAGTTTATGCTTCAAATTCGATTGTGGGTGTACTGTCAAGCAAAAATAAATTATTTTCAACCCTTAGGGGGTTAAAACTACCCCTACAATATTAAAATCTACTTTGCTTTTTGTTTGAAATTTGGTTCAATAGGTATTATCAGCAAAAAAATTTTTTTTTCCAACCCTTAAGGGGGTAAAACTACCCCTACATTAAAATTAGCTCTTTCCGAAGAAGTACCCCAGCGAGCACCGCGGATAGGTGCGAATAGGACTTGCTAGCAGAGATGCTAGGTGTTTGTCTGCAGTGACTCTTTTCGGGCTTTGGCAGACGTGACAAATCGGATGTCACCACCTTTCGAGGTCTATGTTAGCAGTTCGCCCCCCCTGGGGACAGTATTGACCCTGTTACACTCTAGAGAGATTTGATCGTAAGATCTGACCGAATCTCTTCCAGTCAATCTTTCTTCGGTTTCTGTGCGGTTGAGCAGTCTCAACCTGCAAGTTTTCCCTGAAGCGTATCCATCGGTGATCCGAAAAAGCCATTTGATCTGATACCCTCTAGTTTTATACTTTGATTGTTTCCATGTCCGTAGACAGCGTGATACGTGATAGACTGAAAGTAAGTAGAAGAGATGATTTCTGAGCTTAGATTTACACATAAACGTAAGGAAAATCTTGGAAAAAATAGTGTAAGTATTAAATTTTATTGCCTATTTATAAGCACAAAATCGTGTTCTTTCAAAAACTACTGGCGCATCTCTTACTCTTGAAAGTAATTGGATTCGATTATATGAGATTAATTGGAATAATACTGGATTGCAACAAAAAATGCTTACTTTGAAAATATATGTAGCAACTGCACCGGGCGCAATTGGACAGGGGCGAAATTTCAGTAATTGCAAATAAAAAGAAAATTTAATCCCAGATATTACAATAGTAGTTGTAAATTAGTTAATTGATCTTGGTTCCATCCATGGCGCTACAGCCGAAATCGAGCCTTGGCCCCCTTTAGGGTATTTCTCCAAGTTTGACGGTTCCTTGTAGTATGGCTTTAGTTTCAAGTGTTGAGCATTGCTTATGCATCATCCGACACAGAGTCTATACATCTTCTCCTGGGTCTGGCTACTGATATATTTCCCGAAATTTCACTTAGAACTCTTCTCTTACTGCATTGCACTTAGAACTCTTCTGTTACTGCATTGCACTTAGAACTCTTCTGTTACTGCATTTTGGATCCTTACTTTCGCCAGGGAGCTATTCGTTGCATATTTTATCAGTCGTAGCAGCTTGGAGGGGACTCCTAATTCCAATAGGATCCTGTACAGCATCTCTCTGTTTATCGAGTCATATGCCTGTTGAAAGTCGACAAATATCTGGTATATACATATCTATATTCCTTTCCCAGGTTTTATCCAGAATTTGTTTTAAGGTCAGTAGCTGGTCCGTTATTGACCTGTTTGTCCTAAAACCAGCTTGATATTCTCCTATAAGGGTTCTCACTATAGATTCTAGTTTTTGTTTCACAAAGATTATGAAGGTTTTGTTGCTGCTGCTAAGAAGATCTTGGTAGGTTTATTCAATATAAAAAAATTCCATCATTTGCTTTTGCTGTAAACTCTTTTCAAAATTGAAGGAAAGTAGTTCACTTTCTGGTTCGTTGAAATATTTGCATCTTTGTCCATTGTCCTTCACTGGGGTCAAAAAATGAACAGCGGGTGGGGCGCAATATGGCAGGCTGCACCGGGTGCAAAAAAAAACAAGCGCCGGCCCTGGCTAGAGCAGAAAAATAATTTATAGAACCAATTCTTTTGTTGTTTTATACTAAGCCGCAGCTTTAAACTTCCCCATTTCATTATAAACAAAATATTTAAATATTAACCAAACTTTTCCTCTTAACAAAGTCTACTTGTGGTATTTTCACATCATTATATCCATTAATACTAAACAATTCCAAAAACCAGAACTGTCTACTCTGCTCATACACTTAATTGTCTAAGTAAAAATCAATAGCTACACTTCATGCGTCGAGCACTCCAACCCAAAATAAAGAGTTAGTAACAACGGAGCAATTAGAATTGTGCTAACAACAGGAACAAGAGACCCAAAACATTTTGTTCCATAACAACTAAGATATGAAAGGTTAATTACACTTAGGAGCACAAACAGTTCAAAACAAAATGTGGAGCTCAAAAAAAAAGAAGGCTGGTAAAAGATAAGTAAACATAACCTCGTAGAAATTCGAACTAATTAAGTCCCTTTGATTGGAGCCGGCAATTGTTTGTGTTGAAATCCCTTTGGTAACCGAAAGCTTCCAATTAAGATAACTACATATTAGGCCAGGATCAATATCGGTTATGTAAATTGCGGATAGTTAAAAATATCCAGACGTGACCATCGGAATATAAAATCTGCTCCGAGGCCGGCTCCGGCAGCGCATCTGTCCCTTCAATCATCACGATTTGGTCCTTTTCGTTTTTCGGAGTTATCCTGGATTTTGTTTATATACTTAGCAAAAGGACTAAGACCTCAGAGTCTTAAAAGGGATTCATTCACACCCGCCTCCGTTATGGATTTCCTTGGAACCCGGACATATAACTTACAAATTTCATTTTATTACCATTTGGCCCAGGACACGTGCTCCTTTAGGTGACTTACGACTCCATTGACATATGCCCCTGGGTGCATGGAGGGCACCGGCATCTCCTTGACGGAGTTCGGGTTGGATTTCATATACATGAAATTGTCGCCAGAGGGCCAAAGGTTGCGGCAGCGGAAATTTCGTAATTTGGGGTCAGCGAGTGTTAAATATCGGCACCTTTGCCTACTTGAGTGGAATTGTGGCGTCCGGACTGGCTGGGCCCAGGACCTTACACAGGGCCAGATTGTGTTACACAAATATATCCCGGGTGTATCCTGTTCTATTTTTGGCACGCTCCTGTTCATGGCTAATTGTTATGACTACAGTTTCCACAGTTGAGGTTTTAAAGGACAACATATGGCGCCCGACCATTCTGTTTACAAATGTTTTCCAGGATCAGGGATATAAAGGAAGAGAAACAAAACAGGAACTGGTTGTGCCATACAAAAGCCTCTACAGCAGGTAACTAATTTTGACAGGTTTGGGTCCTTCCGACAATAAGTGGGAGGATACTATACTCCGAAAGGTAGCTCCAAATTATGCCAAAGCAATTACGGAAACTATGGAAACAACATGAACCGAAAGGAGCCTTAATTTCATACCCATGCGAGACTTGATCACGTCTATAACAGGGAAAAAATCACCGAAAGACACGCATCATCTCATCCAGATGAATTCTTACAGATACAAGAAGTCCTATGAAAAATTGATAGCGATTTATCTGGCACAAGAGCAACAAAGAACAGAAGGAATCCGAATTGATAGCTGCTATCAAGCGACTAGCATTTGACGACGGTAACTCGGTAGAGGAGATTCACCATCTGGAATGACCACTTGGTTACAATGAATGCTACCATGCAGACGTGACCATATTTGTCATTCTAAAGTGGACAACCCGGGGATGGAGGCCCCCTTTGGCTGTTAGGTAAATTTTAAGTGAGTTGTTCGGTAATTCGACTCCCGTGACGGATTGTCGTGTGCCGGGTGTTGGCTTCTTGCATCACTTATACAGCTTCTGGATGTCTTCATATTTTTTTGTTGTTGTTGTGAATCTCCTTGGTAGAAACCCAGTCAGACGCAGAAAGTTAATCAACTAAGTGACAAGGAAATATATAAGTTGAGAGATTTGAAATTTGACTTTTGGAGGATTTTCATTAATTTTGTTTATGGGTGTGGGAAATTGTCAACTGAGTTCGCGGCTTCTGAGAAATGTGACCGAAGAGTTTAGGATTCTTAAGACGATTTTGATAATTTTTTGTAGAACAGAAATGCCATCAATATTTACATTTTGGTGAAAATATCAAGGGAGCAAAGTTGTAGAGCATAAAATTACCTACAAATTTTGCCTTCACTGTTTTGTCGAATTCCGTCGAGTTTCGTCTGTTAGATAGCGCGAAAGAAATATCCTCGTTGTTTAATGAATGTGTGTAGGTGGTAGCCACCCAGCGGTAATTGAAGCGCTTCTGAACAGATTCTGAACCGCCGAAAAGGAATGCTAAAACGCTTCTTATTTATATCCCAATTCCTTTCCTTTCAACTTTCAACACAGGCGCCATCAGAGCGAAACGTTTTTATTTTGTTGTTAATAGAAGCGCAATCGAAGGTGAGAAGCTGACGCTCTTGGGAAGCTCCTGAAGCTTTCTTGACCAATAGCATCAATCAGGCGCGGATCTAGAATTTTGTTTTGGGGGGGGGGGAGGGGGGGTCACGGAATTAAAAGTAAACCAAGAAAGCGAAACACTGAAAGCATTCGACGATTTACTTGGACAAAATGGAACGCTTTCATTTCACCAACGGAATCAATATCATTAGAGGGTGGTAGAAGCTGAAAGGGGTTTCCTTCAGACTTTCCATAACCCAGATCTGAAGTGGTCAACCAAGTGTGTGTACAACGGGACAAGTAAAAGAAAGTCGAGATCGATATCAGCAGAATACTTCTTTACCTGTACATTATGTAGGGATGATGAACTTCTCTATAATCGTGACATTGACGGAAAAGTAGATAGTTTGGTGGCAAATGGTAGGAACTTCAGCACACTGTTCGCTATAGAGTTGAATTTGGTGACTTTACTCTTCAGCATCATTTGGAAACCGCGACATACATCAGAAAAACCACACAAAATCAACTTATAGAAGCCTGCAAAGAAGAAATTTAGAAAGATATTCTGGATGGAGTTAGAATTTGGGCAGTTGTATTTGATGAGACGACCGACAATTCCCATACAAAACACCTTAGATTATCCTAATGTTACGACTGCAACAGAGCAATCAGAGAAGATTTCATCACATTTTGCGATGCATACCAAGCAATTCGTTCCGCAGAAGTACTAAAGGAGCGTCGTTTAACTGAAGTGGCAGTGGCACATATCGTCATTGATCTGTGTGAGAAATTCGACTTGGACCTAAAATATTTGGTTGGAATTAGAACAGATAGTTGCTCGGTGATGGCATCTGATTTGAAAGGGGTATGTCATGGGTTGTTTATCGTCAAAAACACCGTGACAATCATTAAAAAATATCAAACTCCAGAAGAATATTCATCATCATCATTGCGCTCCTTTAATCCCTCATGGGACATAAGGCGGAAACAGTTGCCCTCCAGCGGACTTTGTTTTGCGCGACAGCTCTCAGCTCCGACCAGGATCTCCCAGTTGTTGCGGCTTCTGCTAGTAGGGTTCTCCTCCACGTTGTTCTAGGTCTTCCGACTCGACGGGATCCTTGCGGATTCCAATCGAGGGCCTGTTTGGCTAGATTTTCGTTTTCGCGTCGCAAGGTGTGGCCAACACAATTCCATTTCCTTCGCCTGATTTCGTCGTCTATCCTTTCTTGGCCGGCACGGCGCCATAGTTCTTCGTTTGAAATTCTATCCTGCAAGGGCGTTTCCAGCCAACTAGCTTAGGGGGGTAATTAATAAAAAGAAAAAAACTGAAATATTTTTTTTATTCCATAAAGACAAAACAATCGAGATCAAAAAATATAATTTGTATAAAAAGGAATTTATATAATAATAAAATAAAAAATAGGGGTTTTTATTTTGTTTAGAAAATCGCTTTCTACCCCCTACTTTTTTGTGGGAGGAAGGATGCAGAATTGAAAAAAAAAGTACAAAACCCCTATTTTTTTGCAGATTTAGATTCTTCTTGAAAAAATATGAAGATTTTATTCTTATCATTTTTTGTGACTCGCCTTAGATGGCGCTGTAATCGGCGGAAATGAATAAATCATAAAAAACTTTTTCCTCCGATTACAGCGCCATCTATGGCGAATCGCAAAAAATGTTTGGGACAAAATCTTCATATTTTTTTATGAAGATTCTGAATCTGAGGGTTTCCATTTAAGTTTTTGAAGTTGCACCCCCTACCCCTAACAGGGGGTAGGGGGCGTTTTTGGTATGGCTGGATAGAGTTTGAAAAAATATTTGATACGTGTTTTTTTAGTTTTAATTTTTTTTTTTCAAAACTCTTCGAAATAATGGGGTGGTACGGGTGGTCTGAGACACCCTGTATATTGAACTAAGAAATGCGATTCGCGCTCTCTTAATGTAACACGATGTAACGATTAACAATTGCTGCGTTTTTTAATCTGTTCTGTTCTTTCCTGGTACAGCTTCCACACAAATTCTTGTCCCCGACAATTACTGAGAACCGTATCCAGGCCAAAGAGAAATTAAATTTAAATTAAAGGACCCCGCACGTTTCTTATGGAAAATGACTTTCGGTCAAATTTAACGAGTCTATGTTCTTTGGATAGAGGAAGTCTCCCTGAACAAAAGTCTCAATGGGCACGAAACCCAAAACTTAAGATTTTTGGTACTTAGACATCTGAAGTTTTTCATTTTTCGGTCTGTTGATGTTTTTTGCGGTATAGCAAAGAAATAACGTCGCATTATTTAAGTAATGCTAGTGTTCATTTAAATATTTTTAATTTTTTTTTTTTAGACTTTTGTTCAGGCTTCAGGGAGACTTCCTCTATCCAAAAAGCATAGACTCGTTCAATTTGACCGAAAGTCATTTTCCATAAGAAACGTGCGGGGTCCTTTCCCTTTTCCCTTATACGTTTTTTAAATTGGCAGTTGACAAATAAAAATTGATAGAGATTTTTATAAAATAGTAAAAGAATTAAAAAGTCCACAGCCGTAATTTATGCAAATGAAAATTAAAATGTTCCTTGCGTTTTTTTTAATGTTCCAGGACAGAACAGGTTTAAAAAACGCACCTAATATTAAAGAGACTAATAGTATCAACGTATGTCGCGTATATTTAGAAAAGGGAACCCGTGCAAAGGATGAAGTTCATCACTTCTCTTTCGGCGCTTGAGCAGTTAACTTCGGTTTGTTTACATAGCGTGCCATATTAGCTTAAGTCACGGGAATCGGTCCCTTCCACGACTCTCCAGGAGAAAAAATTCACAGTCATAGATCGCCGACTAGATTCACCATACACTTAACTTTTTTGTTTGTAATATTAGTAATTTTTAAGAATAAAAATAAATAAGGGAACGCAAATCTTGGGGGGGGGGGGTAATTACCCAATTACCCCCCTCTGAAACCGCCACTGCTATCCTGCCAGCGGATTTTTAGGATACGACGCAGGCATCTGTTGATGAAGACTTGTAGGCGCCCTGTGATGAATTGGGTGACTTTCCATGTTTCGCAACCATACAAAAGTACTGCCTTAACGTTGGAGTTGAACAGCCGCAATTTGGTGTTAGTTGAGATCTACGTTGATCTCCATATGCGGAACAGGCATGCATATGCGCCTCGTGCTTTATTTATTCTGGAACTGACATCTTCTTCTGCACCTCTATTTTCGGTAATAATACTACCGAGGTAGCAGAATTTATCGACCAGTTCCACGTCACGGTTATTCAGCGCAGTCCGTTCATTGGTGTTTGCATTTATCCGCATTTCTTTAGTTTTAGTTGGATTTAGCCTTAAGCCTGCTGGGCTACTTTCTGTTGCCAAATTGTCAATCAGAAGAATATTACAGAAGAGGAATCTTCATTCCTTTATTGGACAATATTACTACCGAATTTAATAAAATACTTTCTCCAGACATGTTGGACCGAGACATTGATCAGTTGAGACATTCAAGATGTTCGTCAAGTAGCAGAAGCGTATCGGCAGCTTTTGGATTCTCCCATCTCAACTATTATTGCATTGCTGTTCGACATTCTATACGAAAAAATAGATTGTTGAACAGTACAAAGGGGCTTTTTCCCAAGCCTCTAGTCTATCACATAAAAAAAAAAATCGAACTGTGCGTAGCTATGTGGAATCGAATTGTTGAGAACAGCGGTGAACCCGACAATTCGATTCTTCTCTTTTGTGATGAGTGTGACCAAGTGTATTTATCCATGTATTAATAAACTGCTACGTATCCTTGTCATACTTCCTGTAAGCTTAGCCACTGCCGAACGAAGTTTTTCAAGTCTATGCCGCCTCAAAACTTGGCTAAGATCAACAATGACAGAAAAGAGGCTCACTGTGCATTGTTGCACATTCATCGTGACCATCTCTAAATTTGCTAAACAAAACAGACCATTGGTTTTTCTTAAATGTTTTGTTGTATAAATTTAACAACACCGTGGTCACAAGACATTTCGAAAAGTTTTCCGACTGAAATCATTCTGAAAATGTTTCTTCGGTCGAAGTTATATGGTGGTTCTCAGAATGAGTCTTTGCTGTATTTTCAGATAAAATGGATAACTTTTCTAATGAAAAAACCAATTTACAAACTTTTTTGTTAATTTTGTTGAAAGAACTTGATAATAACATTTTAACAGTAACAAGAACTCTTAATTAAGGTTATTACCAATGTACTTCAATTTTAATGATAATAACCTCACTTTCCCATTAGGTGTTACATGGCATCCTTTCTGAAAACCATTCTCAACCAAAGAAAATTTTGTTTCCGAAATAAGAATACTTTCGAAATTCTTTTTAGCCAAGTCAACGGTTACATGGACCACGTCATTCCGAAAAGCATTCTCAGAACATAACCACAGTAATAACCTGATAAATAAAATTATATTCTAATTATAGAAAAAATAGACAAAATTGTTAACTATTCTGCAAAAAGTTGGGTCGGCTTTGTTCGTTTGGTTATTTTTGTTTTTTTCTTTTTTTAGTTGAGCCAATTTCGTTTTTTAGACAGCGAGCTTTGGGGGGGGGGGTCATGACCCCCGTGACCCCCCCTTGAATCCGCGCCTGGCATCAATATTATAGTAATTGGCTGAAATCCAACCCAGCATAATTTTTCAGTTTCAATATTTAATTAATTTATTTATTGAAATAATTATTTCAATAATAATTAATCAGAAATAGTATTTCACAACTGACACGGTTTTACAAAACTAAAATTTTCCCAACTATGGAGAATTTAGAGAAAAAGCAAAAAATGGGATTATAGAGTGGGTGCGCTTCCAGACAGCTGCCATAACACATGAATTGGAAGCGTTAAATTCTTACTTCTTTTGGCAGCGCTTGATTAATTTCCCTCTAGGCAGGATCTGTAGGTATAAAAGCATGTCATAGAATACATTTGTACTCAAATGAAAACAGCAAAGTACTATTTAGTGGTCGACTCTACTTCGCATGAAGGTATCGTATTTCAATTAACAGTGATGACGAGATATGTATATGGAAGGAATCGGTCCAGTTGAACGCTTCCTAACGCTGATACCCAATGGTGGATATTTCACCAGCATGAAATGACAGCCGACAACAGGAATAGAAACCAAACTAGACAAATCAATCGTACGACAATGCACCATCGAATCGAGTATAAAGCCATTCAAGGTCAAGCTGTGATACGCGCAAAGCATGAGTCATGAGCTGCGTTCCTTTTCTACTATTTAGTACTTGTGAGCAGAGCAGAAAAGGAACGCAAAATTTTCTGATTTGAGTAAATTCTCACGTGAAGTTTTTGACGCTACTTTAAACTTTACAAATTAAAAGTTCTTAAAAGAAGAATTTGTGACACAATGGAGAAATTAATGCGGTAATTTCTAAAGTAAAACGAAAGATAATAATTTTTGATAATTATACGACTGTAGTTTTTTTATGGACGTTTTTATATGAGCAAATCAATTCGACACATATAAAAGCCATCTAGCGGGTGATGGCGTAAGTGAAAATAATTCACAATAGACTCGAAGTGGCCACTTTCCCTCTAGCGGATTTCAATTGTGTAATTGCAAGTGCTATCTACTCGTTTACAAGAGCAAGTGTAGTTGGTAGTATGCATGTGTAAAAAATAGTCAAAATTAGCAGAAAAGGAACGCAGCTATTAATTGACTGTCATACAGAGTGGACGAAAATTAAATAAAACAATTGCTTGAACTGACAATTAAAAAAAAAAAACAAAGAAACGTTTGATTCCGAGGAAAGCAAAAATATCGCCAGCTGATGAACTGATCGCAGCAACGAAGGATACATCTATGTACATCTACAGACACAGTAGGAGGAGTAAATCAGGAAAGTGCCCAAACAGACAGCTGCATCTGGAGTAGGAAACTCCTTCGCCCCACTTATGCCAAATGATGAAGATGAGAAAGCGGTCGAAAAACTCATTAAAACAATGAAGGAAAAAAACAGCCTCCTCCACAAAAAATGGCTGCCAAAACTCCATCTGAAGAAGAGCGAACGAAGACAAAATATTTCTCCTACACCGCAAAATCGGATATGTAGTCCATTCAAAACGCGCGTTATGGTGTTCCAAAATAACACCGTTAAGAAAATCGAAGAGGTTTTTGGGGTCGCTGATCACGAAAATCGAGGTCCCGCGGTCCTAAAACATGGGCGTCCCCCCTAAAAGTGCAAAAAACACCCCTTTTTAGGGGGTTTTCGCGATTATTTCAGTAATAATGAAAACTAATGCGATGAAATGCACTTTTTTTAATATTTATTTGCGAAGGTGGTTGATTTGTACTAAATTAAGGCGAACTTTATGATAAGGGATAGTCCTAAAGGGTTGAAACTACCCCTAAATTGGCGAAAATTGGCGAAAATTGGCAAAAATTGTAAAAAAATTTTTTTCAAGTTTATGCTTCAAATTCGATTCTGACTTCATTTTTAAAAAAATCCTTTTTGTATAATCGTACATCACATTACATTCCTCACTAAATTAGTTTATTACTTCAACTTCCAAGTAACTGCAATTAAAATTTACTAAAAAACAAATTCGGGTGCAATATCTTAATTTTATTACTTTGCCTCCGTTTTTACCTGCCTAAATGTCATTGTAAAAAAACGGACCACCCCATTATTCAGAAGTACCTCAAATAAATTAGGGTACCTACATATTTCGCAATTATTGTGTGATTATCGTTTTTACAAAAATGCAGAGTTTATTTAAAGATTCCACGAAATGAAATATTTCTCAATATATTTTTTATTTTTTTTCTCTTTAGGGGTGGTTTAACCTCTGTACAAAGGGGTTTATAGTGAAATGTTCCAAATGTTGTAATGATTACAAATGGAAAATAAAATTTAAATGTAAAACAATAAATTTTAATTTGTTTCAATTACAATTTTAATGTGGGGGTAGTTGTACCCCCTTAAGAGTTGAAAAAATTAATTTTTTTTGCTGATAATACCTTTTGAACCAAATTTCAAACAAAAAGCAAAAAAAAAATTTTTGCAATTTTTTTTATATAAAGTTGTTTTTATTATAGTAGGGGTAGTTTTAACCCCTTAAAGGTTGAAAATAATTTATTTTTGCTTGACAGTACGCCCACAATCGAATATGAAGCATAAACTTGGGAAATTTTTTTTTTACAATTTTTGCCATTTTTCTCCAATTTAGGGGTACTTTCAACCCTTTAGGAGTACCCATTACCATTAAGTTCGCCTTAATTTAGTATAAATCAACCACCTTCGCATTTCATCGCATTAGTTTTCATTATTACTGAAATAATCGCGAAAACCCCCTAAAAAGGGGTGTTTTTTGCATTTTTAGGGGTGACGCCCTAATTTTAGGACCGCGGGACCTCGATTTTCGTGATCAGCGACCCCAAAAACGTTTAGGGTTCGATTTTCTTTACGGTGTTATTTTGGAACACCCCCCCCCCCCGCGTTTTGAATGGACTAATGAAAGTAAACGTCGTCCTGAAGGGCCTGGATCCCGGTATGGATCCGGAGGAAATACACTAAAACTTAAATGAATGGTGAAGCCATTTGCAGCACCGCGTTCACGCGCAACGAAAAAGACACCCCTTTTCTTCTTAGTTCAGCTGTCTCCAGAGAGCCGACTGGACGCCCTTAAGGCCCATTTATAAGGCCCATTCGATGATTTTCATATTAACGTAGTAGGGGTGGTAGTATATTTTGCGGCTAGCCCTTTTTTACGTAGCTCCTTTACGAACTAAGACTCAATGTATTTTTTTGGAGGTTCCGTCAGGAATTTTCCGGGAGACGAAGCGTAAGCGTGGAGCCGTAAACTATCTTAGCCTGCGTCACCTGGAGATCATGATTGAAAGTAGATCTTCATCCTAGAAGGAATTTTTGGTAGGACGTCTTTCCATCTGTCTTCAGTCCGACACATTATCGCTGTTTTCAAGGCTCGATGCCTCCGCTCCACTAGGCAGTTCCCTTCTAGGAAATGGCGGGCCACGGTTTCTACATACGTCTGCCATGTCTGCTATGTCTGTCATTGGGATAGCTTTCGGCCATCCGACGAAAGGGTCGATGCAGGTTAGGCAATACCGGTAACCTATAGATGGTGGCAACGGTCCAATGATGTCTATGTTTACGTGCGCGGAATGCACGGTGGGAGGAGTGTACTTAGTCAGTGAGACGGTGAATTTTATAACGCAGGACATACGCAATATCTTTCCAAGTAGGGCCAAAAAAATCGGGCGCCCACTAATTTGGTGCCTACATCGTGAATGGACGCCAGGACTTGGTGCCTGCAAGTTTCTGGTATCAGAGGGCGCACGGGTTTCTGCGAGATATCGCAATATATTACAGCTTCAGAGTATGGCAGTCAACTGCTTTACCACGATTAAGCATTTATCCGGTAATTCGATGATTTCCTGTATCTCTGGATCCTGTAGCTGCTGGCCTGCTAGCTGCCGGTAATCGACGGAGATCGGACCGACTGACGTTGCTTTGATCCGGGACAGTTGTGTCTGCGATGACATTTTCATTACGGCACGGTGATCGTACTTTTTCTCTCAGTCGTGTATGTCCTAGTGAAAATGCAAAAAATAATTTGGCAGTCCATGGATCTTGATTAATGGATCGTCAGTTCGGTTCAGTTGGTTGTTGCCGTCACAGTCCTATATGAGCCTGAGAACTTTTCTCTCAAAAGTCCTGATTCGTTCTTCTATATTGGGTGTCATAGCTCGAGTCTCACTACCATAGCACAGTATTGGTCGTATTACTGTTTTTTGGAGTGTGAGTTTCGCTCTTGTTAGACTGTTTTATCGCTTTCTTCTTGGTTGTATTCGTTGATAGTTATATTTCCTCCCATTCAAAATTTTCCACCTTTGACTGTTGAATCACCTATGTTTTTTTGTTCATTGATGTCCAACCCTATGTCATTGGCCGCCTCGTTTAGTTCGACATAAGCTTCTCTCGCTGCTAAAAGGGACCTTCCTACGATGTTCATGATGCAGAGTAGCCTATTGCAGTAATTGTACAGACTGAGTTGATATTGATGCACATCTCTGGACTTACGTTTTCCTCATCGCCTATTCTAGGACCTTGTCCAGGGAAACTGACAAAAATCTTTATGCCTGTGGGTATTTATCCTCAGTCCAGGCCTGAAGACATGGTTCGTGTAATTCGACACGAAAATTTTTTTTCGTTTCCAGTTCGTATTGTTCGAAAAAATTGTAAATTTTCGTTTGAAAGCTCTCGAAAAGACTTAGTTACCGAGAGATTGGTAAGCTTAGAAAAATAGTTTCGTGTTTCAATAACGTGGATTCCTTACAGAAAACGAAAAATTTTCTTTTGAGCTACGCGAAAGCTCAATTTTTGTTTGATGAATTTTTTCGTTTTCAAATTCGTTTCGAACGATTATCTACATTCGAGATACACGAATCGGTCTTTCGGGAACTTCTATTCAGTCTGAAATTTACGTTTAAGACATACAGATTTTTGCACTTTAATTAACGGGAACATAAGGTCGCCTAGAGTCCATGGCCTGTCAGGCGGTTGACTCAAGTCCTCGTCCTTCCATCAGACTGAGTATCTAATGTGTGGCCTTCATCGGGCTTTACTCACCGAGCAGGCTAGGGCCTGGCTACTTTTAAGCTGCTTATATTTCTCCCACAACTTAAATCGCTATTTGTCCAGTTTTCTTACGCTACGGCACGTCATATTAGGTTCAGGCTATAGTTTTACAGTACAAAAACTGCTTTCAGTTGCTGCAGTCCTATTTACAGCAATTTTATTCAGTTCGCCCAAGACTTTTATATTGCTTTCAGAAATTTTAGAATCTTTTACGAAAATTAATTGAAAAATAAAAATTAAAAATAAAAAAAACTTGATACCAGAAACTCCATTAGGTCAACATGAAGCGTTCATCCTTTCATTAATTATCAACACTTAATTTAGAACGAACCCTAATTAAAAAGCCGAAGGAGTCAGCTCTTAAGGCCTTAAAGGGTTTCTGCCCGTGCAATAATGAATTAGGATCCTTAAAATTCCTCAGCGTCTCATAATTTCAATATTTCGGCAGTCTTTCACATTCCTTAAAAATTATCAGTTGCAAGGGATACGTTGCCCTCTGAAGTGGCCATATAGCCGGGGCCCGCTGCCTGACGCTACCGCCATAATTGTCTTAAATTAACCAATCTTCCCCGGAGTCAATTTGTATGCAACACGGTGGTAGAAAAACCCGGCCCAGTAGATTACGTTCGAGGGTATCCTGGGGCTAAATATGTCGAGCCTTATGGATTTGTTGGGCATTCATCAGGACCCAAACTGGCAGCAAACCAACAAGGTGAGTCTCTGGCACACCCGACGTCTTCTACGGAATGCGATCGCCGCGAATAGTTCTGGCTCAGTCCAATTTTAATTAGTTTTTGGTATTCTACAACAACAGAAATTAATAACTCTTTGGTCTGGAATGCCCCGGCCGAAAGGCGAGTGCTGGTCGACGGCCATTTGATGGGAAAAAGGAGCAAATCAATCCGTTCGGAGGAGAAGTCAAAAAATAAATTGCCCGCCTTTGGATGCTCGTTTTATACCAACCAGTAAGCCGTAAGTCCGCACCACGGACACGGACAGACACGGGAGCAGAATGGGCAGTGCGGAGGGGCCTGTGCGAAAACCATAAACGATTATATAAATTAGAAGTGGATATACCGAACCGAAGGGCGATGGTCCATGTTTTTATTGCGCCTTTGCCCTGATTCTGTGGCCCCGGGCTATGACTTCCATTTGCGTTAATTTCACCTGTGCCCGTACCTAAACATCTGTTGGATATTGTTGCATGCTGCTCCGGACGGGGCGATTGCTGTGTTGTCCAGATCTCTAAGGTAAGTAACACCGCACTTTGGTCTCACCGCGCGATGCAAGGATTTCAAGGGAAATTGGGCCTTAAGTGCAAATTTAAAAGTCCCTGATTACTGGCCCTTCCCGGCCACTCCGGAGTCTGCAATGTTTGCCTAAAATCCCATGCCAACGCGCTGGGCGCAGAACACCGCGCCACAAACAGCGCCTATCTGTGTATGTACATCGCATTTTTATGGCTAGAAATTAATTTGAAGGATAACTAATGGCGCTAGTATCCTTGACACTAATCAATTTGTGGCCGCGTAAAACGCCTTTTCCTGACCTTCCTTGTCGTGTAAAGGAGGCCATCCACAGCGCTCCTCTGCCAGACTGACACCACCCGCGGTCTTTATTAGAGTCGAGTCGGAGCTCATTTGCCTCCAGTTGTCCTAGATACTATTTTTCCCTCAGCCAGGACGTCCCGGAACACTCGTACAACTCGGAATTTATAAATCATGATAACAGACACGCAGCAAAAAAGCGGGCATCCTTGCCCACCTTACGCCGACACTCGCCGTTTGGGCATCGATTTTCCGGATGACTGGAAAACAGTGGAAATGGAAAGTGGAAAGTCCAATTCAAATCAAGTGGGCCGGATTTTCGGCGGGCGATATTCCCTGCTCTACACAACCCCAAGGCAAGGGGTGGGGGCTGACATTGTTGGTGATAAAACAGCAGCCGGTTCGTTTCGTTGTGAATTTTCGCATTATGCCGTGCTGTTTGGGGCGCCCCATAAATTCTGGGCCAGTCACCGCAAGCCCCCCTTGAAAAAAGAATTTTGGGGAAGCGCTGATGAATGACTTCAATGAGGGGCTTTCCGGAATTAAAGTGTGGGCCAAGGGTTAAATAAAAGCGTCCGTCACGGGCTAACATGCAGCAAAAGTTCGGCTTTATCCTCTGCTATCAACAGCGGCGCAGGGGAGATTGGTGATTAGTCTACTTTCAATGGGGGTTGGAAGTTCTTAATTTGTTCCCGGCTCATAAGGGGGGCTTGCGTGGGTGATATAATCAGGACTAAGCGAAACTAAGTAGATTGATTTGGGCTATGACAATGCAGCTTTTATCACTGAAATATTCAAAAGCCTTTTTTTATCCTTAAAGGATAAAGGCCTTGTCTCTGGACAGCGTGAAGCGAAGGCGTTTTTGCAGGCTTTAAAGGTAAATCGGAAGCAAAGATTCATGCTTTGTGAGCTGGGTGGTTTCTCTGCCGATACCCCAGTTTATGTAAATGAGAGCCTTTCACCTACCAACAGCAATTTATTGCGGGAGGCCTTAAATTTACGAAAGCTGGGATTGGTATATTCCGTCTCCACTAGGGATGGCCTGGTGCGTGTTAAAAGGAAGCAAGAGGAGCGCTTTGTTGTAGTACGAGACGTCTCCCAATTGCAATGCCCGTCGGTGGAAGCTCTGGAGTCACTCTCTATAAGCGTTTAACGATATTTTTGTTTTTAGTTTTGATTTATTTTTGCATTTATTTCTCTCAATTTTTATCTATTTTTGTTTTATTTTATATTAATTATTTCTATTTTATTTTATATTAATTATTTCTATTTTATTTTATAT
Source organism: Thereva unica (assembly GCA_949987705.1). Taxonomy (NCBI): domain Eukaryota; kingdom Metazoa; phylum Arthropoda; class Insecta; order Diptera; family Therevidae; genus Thereva; species Thereva unica. The sequence goes on along the minus strand of OX465282.1, from coordinate 121,721,895 downwards.
TAATTATTTCTATTTATTTTATTTATTGTTATATATTGTACACATCTTCTTTTTGAAACTATAATGATTCCTTTCTTTTCAGTTAGTATTCATGCTTTAGCTGTGCTCTTTATTTTCCTCCTCTTTTCTCAATCTGCTTTCGCTTCTTGGCAGTGCTCATGGATCGAGCTCCTTATTTTCTTATATGTCACATAGTCTTAGCTGCGAAGACCGGGTGAGAACGCTTGTCAAAATCCTTAGTTCGCTGCACAAAGGTTTCAACACCTGCATGCTTAATGCGCGAAGTATTCGTCCTAAAATAAGTGAGTTAAATGAAACATTTATTAATTCTGGGGTTCAGGCTTTATTTATTTGTGAAAGTTGGCTCAACGATTCCATTCCTTCCTCCATTGTATCTATTGATGGATACAAATTACTCCGCAATGATCGACAAGGTCGTGTTGGTGGGGGTGTTGCAATTTATGTGCGTGAATATTTAAATTCTAAAATCGTTGGTTTTTCTAAACTGCCGGGAATCGAATTTATCTGCGTGGAAATTTCTTCAAATATTGACAAACTTCTTCTTGTCTGTGTGTACTCACCGCCCGGCAAGTTTAACCTCGATAACGCTAAAGAACTTAGCGATACTCTTGAGCGCCTATCCAGTGTGTATAAGAATATTTTGGTCGGTGGGGACTTTAACGTTAATCTATTAAACAAGTCTACCCTACAAAACTCATTTTTATTTATGATGAATTCTCTCGGTTTGAATGTTGTTAATGTCCTTCCCACACACTTTAAATGTAGGTCACCCTCCTTGCTCGACGTGTTTCTAACCAATGATATTAACGCTGTTTTATTTCAAAACCAAATCTCTCCTCCCAGTTATCTGGATCATGATATTTTGTTCATATGTCATAGTTTTAATGTTGATCCTCCACCTACTACCACCCGTACTTATCGGGATTTCTCTAATATTGATCAAACACGTCTCATTCATAGGTGTGATTGTCTACCATGGTCTAACATCTTCAATATGACTGACGTCGATGAAAAAATTTCCGAATTTAATAGGTTATTTCATGATCTCTATGAGGAATTTGTTCCTCTGAGAAGCAAAACTATTCCAGCAAAATCTAAACCGTGGTTTACTGCGGAAATTAAATCGCTCATAGTTGAAAGGGAGTTTCTTTACCATTGGTTTCTTAAAGTGAAAAGTGAAGCTGCTAAAAGATCCTTTAAACGCATAAGAAATTTAGTTGTCGCAAAAATCAAGGAAGCCAAACGAAATTTCTACGCTCGTAAATTGGACCCCTCTCTTCCTTTAAAAACAGTCTGGAACAATTTGCGGCAACTGGGTGTTCATTCTAAGAATGAATCTGTGGCGCACAACATCTGTCCTGACACCCTTAATCGATTTTTTATATCTAACCAAATTGCGGACCAGGCTAATACCTCTTTTACAGCTTCTTCCGATGGCTTCTGCTTTCGTTGCGTTGACTACCTCGAAGTAATCACTGCTCTGAAGTCAATCAAATCAAATGCGACTGGTAGCGATTACATTTCGCCTAGATTCCTAAAAATGCTTCTACCTCGTCTATTGCCTACTTTAACTCACATTTTTAACTCCTGCCTCACTGTATCGAAGTTTCCTTCGACTTGGAAGCATGCCTTAATCATACCCATTCCCAAGTGCCCTTCTCCTACCAGTCCCTCTGATTTTCGGCCTATCAGTATTCTTCCATTTCTGGCAAAGGTCCTTGAAAAGCTAATAGCCACGCAAATAACAGCGTATTGTGAGCGTCTCAAACTTATAAATACATGGCAATCTGGCTTTCGAAAACACCACAGCTGTGAAACTGCGCTTCTTAAAGTCACTACAGATATACGCAACTCCCTTGACGAACGTAATATCTGTTGTTTATTGTTGCTTGACTTCTCAAAAGCTTTTGATAGCGTCAATCACGACCTGCTCCTGCGAAAACTGGCGTCACAAGCACATTTTTCTCTTTCTGCACTTAAACTTTTGCAAAGTTTCTTATCTAACCGCTCTCAAAAGGTTAAACTAGGTGGCTCTTGTTCCTCAAGTGCCCTTCTTCACGCTGGAGTCCCTCAAGGCTCCATTCTTGGACCTCTTTTATTCAGTATTTTTATTAACGACCTTCCCTTAGTAGTAAAATATTCTAAGATTCATATGTATGCAGACGATGTGCAGCTTTATCTCCCAGCCCCAAAAGATCAAATACATTTATGTGTGGAGAAGCTTGCTGCTGACTTGCGTCATGTATCCTACTGGTCGACATTAAATTTACTGCAGCTAAATCCTTCGAAGTCCCAGTGTATTTTTTTCTCTCACTCCGCTACTGTTCGTCCTGACCTCTCCGCTATCGCATTAAACTCGGTTCCTCTTGTTTGCGTTGATAAAGCAAGAAATCTTGGGGTGGTACTGAATAGCAGCATGACCTGCTGCGATCACATTAGTTTTATTGTTGGTAAAACCTATGGACTCCTGTCAAGACTTCGTTACCATTGTGGCTTGCTAAAGAGGTCTGTACGTATGAATCTGCTTAAAGCCCTAATACTACCTCTTCTAATGCATGGTCTTTCCATCTTTCCCTCACTCGATTCTTCTTGCGCCCGTAAACTTGAAGTAGCGTTTAACGATTGTGTACGTTTTGTTTATAAGTTACGCCGTTTCGACCACATTTCACCCTTCACGAACACAGTTTTGGGCTGCTCCCTAAATGAATATCGTGAGTTTAGGCTTCTACGACTGTTTCACGATATCCTTCATGAGCGTAAACCTGCATACCTCAAGCAGTTTGTGCAGCTTTCGCAATCCCTCAGAAATAATAATTTAATAATTCCTCAATTTCGCACGTTAATTGGCCAGCGTTCTTTCTTTGTCTTCGTAGCTCAACTTTGGAACTCTCTCCCTGTTAATTTACAACGCATCGATTCATTGGGCATTTTTAAGAAGCAACTTTTTGAATTTATTTTAAATAGAGCGAATTAGAGCATGAATATACAACTATTTTGTTCTTATTTTTACTTTTTTTTATTTTTTTATTTTATTTCCTGTTTTATTTTCTTTCTGTTTTTGTATTTTACCAATTCTTTTTTTTTCTTTCTTTTTCTTTCTTTTTTTTTCCTTTAATTTTATTTCTTGCTTTATTTATTTATTTTATCTTATTTCTTGTTCTTTTTAAGTTATTTTTTTTTTATTTTTATATTATTTTTTTTAAGTTTTTTTCTTTTTTTTATATTGTGTTTTTAAGCTTGTTATATCCAATTTGTTAATTAATGTACTAATTTATAAGATTTGAATCTTTGTACATGATTTTTCTAAATAAACAAATAATAATAATAAATAATAATAATAATAAAAAAATAAATCGAATTTATCATAAGTCATGCCACTCCGAAGTCTCATGGCGGCGCCTCCACAATCTACGAGCAGTTGCAATTAAAATCGAATCCCTTTAATGGATCCCCGATTATATAGACAGAACAAATTTGCTTATACCCTCACTAAATACAATTTCAATGCAGATTATTAAATATGGCCTTCGTTCGTTAACTTGTCTCTCGAATGTAGCAGTAATTAGCCAAGGATGTTTGCTTCGGAGCGAATCACTACGTCAAAACCAAACTATAAACTACATTATTAGTTTAAACTTCGTTTCCAAAGTTGCTAAGCTCGGGGCTATTTAATATTTGAATTTTTAATGAGTCCTTCGATGCTACTCTTGAGCTAGCAGCATTGCATCCTCATCGATATATGTGTGTGTTCCAGCCTCGGGTGAACAGTCGTGATGCTGAAAGAAGAGCGATTCCCACTCGATTAAAAGTTTGTCTCCTTGGTGTTATTTATTGTTGGAGGAAGGATATGCAAGTTTAAATGAAAACTGCCAGCGACAAAGATTGAATGGAGTTGCGTGTAATTGAAGTTGTACTCGGGCTGATTGATATGTTGGCTTCCTTTTTGTAATTTTGTTACTAATTGACTGTGTATGGATGGCAATTGATCTTAGCCGTAAAGTGTCAAGAACGAATTTATTTTTTATATTTAATTTGCCGTCCTCTACTATTTGAATCAAATCCTTCTCTTGCAAATCGGAGCTAGCAATTCATCCAACTTGTGAAACTACAATATAATTGTTTCGTCATACTTTCTTCAAGCTCATATGTTAACCAAAACGAATGACGCATTAGAACGAACGAATCTAATACGCTATTCTTGTCTTCTTTTGTCGAAGATTTTGAGCAAATATTCTGTTTGTTCAATATACAAACATTTCTGTTATGCTCCTTCACAGATCTCTTTCATAAGGCAGATCAGAGGCGTTGTTATATACCCAGTCCAGTTTATAACTAAGTTGGAAAGTTGAATCGAGGTTATGTTGAAATTTCGACCACCGTATATGATGTCAAATTTGGGTTGAAATATAGTTGAACTGAAATCAAAACATAACCTGAAATTTTTATGTGAAATTCTCATTTATAGATACGTAATAATTTGTTATTCCTGTGCAACAAAAAACACCTAACACAAAGCTAACGCCGAAGCCGGACTCCATGGATGGTAAACATATAAAACAAATGCCACCTCAACCCAATTACATTTTAACCCGTAACGTATATGAGGCGAAATATCAACTCGACCCAGTTAGGAGAGCTGAGTTGGGTTGAGTGGACCAAGATTCAACTCGACCCCTGTTTATGACTGTTATAAACGGGATATCTGACCTAGTTATAAACGGGATATCTGCAGGGCCGGTGCTCGGATTTTTTGCGCCCGGTGCACTATGCCATATTGCGCCCCATGAGCTGTTCATTTTTGAACGCAGTAAAGGGCAAAGGAAACATACAAACACTCACTGGATGGGAGAAATAATTTTCATATTTTGCGCAAAATATAAGATTGCACCATAATAATGCGTAAAACATAAAAAAAGATTACATAGATAGGGGGTTTCACATAGGTCAACATCCAACCAACCAAAATGTGCTGAAAAAGTCGTTTGCGGAGAAAAGTGTAGGAGAAGACGATGAGGTGAGACGATTTTTTGAACTTCTAAATTGTTTTACTGAATTTTTGAATCAAATTGTTGTCAGCAGGTCTTTTTTGCCGCCCTTCTGCTGATAAAAGAAAAGAAAAGGTATGGCAGAAGGGAGGTTAAAAATTGTAATCAACAACAACAAGCTAAAGCAGGCCCTGTGCTGAGACTCGAGTCGTGTTTCTTGACAAGTCGTTTGAGTATAAGAAAGTGAAGTTTCAGACAATTTACGACTTTCAGCAGAGGGCTTAGAGTGGAAATGCTAAGTTGAGTTTAGGCCGCTGTACTGAAAGTCGTGATTCGATTAAAACTTCACTTTCTTCAACTCAAACGACTTGTCATGTCGTGACGACGACTCGACTTTCAGCACAGGGGTCAGTCATTCTAACGTATCGTAACATTGGCTTTTGTGGAAAGCCATGCGACTTCTTTATCGAATTTCAAAAGAGAATAGACGATTACAAACAATTATTGTTGGTTGACCCGTGTGAAACTGGACATACAATATTAATTTGTTACACAGTCAAGGAACAAACAAAAAAGAGCATTTAAAGAGGAATTCTCGTCACAAGGAATGTTGTTTTTCTCTGGAAACTTCTTGCACGAGGAGAAGTAAAATTTCCCTGGTTTGACAAAGTACGAGAAAATATATTGGGTAAATTTGTGTAGTTTCTTGGAGCCGTGAAACTACTTTCCTCTTCTTTTTTTTTCAAAGTTTAAAATGTTTTTTCAAATCTTAATTTCTGAAATTGCGCCCGGTGCAAGTGCACCATTCGCACCTATGAAAGCGCCGCCCCTGGATATCTGTCCACCCAAATGTACAGCCCTGCTTTTTTACTTTTTTTTTGTTAGAAAGGGTATAGGTGGTCCCGTGCAATTTTTTTTAAATTCGGAGTTCGAAATTAGGCACAAATATTCACGTTCGAAATTGATAGAAGGCGCGTGGATGAGTGCTTAAAGCATTGATATAGCGTAGTATAGCATTGCAGGTTCAAACCCAGAACGGGGCGGCTCGACTTTTTTCTTTTTTTATTTTCTTTCTAAATCCATTCTGATTGAATTAATGTTGTAAAGTATTATAAGCTCTTCGGTCAGAACTCATGAAGACTGTAAGAGTATTTTGAATTGAAAACTACTTTACCGACTTTCTGAAATGATTTATTAACATATTTAGGCGTAGAGGGCTAAAAGCGTACTTCTCGTCTGTGGGTTTGCGAGTTCGATTCTTCGGACTGCGGCACTTTTTTTCTATATATTCTCACAATAATTTTTTTAAATTTCCTTCGGTGAATTTTATTTCATATTAAAGCAGGTGGTCGATCATCACCATTCACCCATGCGCATGTTGTGGGTTGTAGGCGAGACAAGTCACTTGCGCAAGCCAATTTGGACAAGTAAATCGTTCCGTGTGAAATATGAACTAAAAAGTACGAAATAAAGTAAATTTTTAAAAATCGCGTTATTGTAACGATGATTATTTCATCGTTTTTTCTGCATCACGGGATTGATTTTTTTCTGAAATCGAGGTTTCAAAATTAATATTTCTTAAGTACCATAGGGGGATTATTGACCTTACCAAGGACCCAGGAGCGAAGCGAAGATTGTTTTTGGGGGTGAATTCCCGAGCTCTCGCTTATAACTCGAAAACTTATCCTGAATAACCTCGATATTTCTAACAAAATCCACTATTTAGGTTTATTTCTACGACGAACCGGTCAGGCAATAATGTTTGGTATAAGTAGATTAGTCAAAAATGATTTGCCTACAAAATAGAATTTTCGAAAGAAAAAAAAAATTTTTTTTTTAGTGAAATTTTGGCCAAAAAGTGATTTTCGAAAACTTTGAATTTGAGTAACTTTCAAGTTGTAGAGAATGTCATTGTCAACATTTTGGGCCCTTGCACGGGGTTGTATGACCTATAGAAACCGGGATACATGGAAAAGTCGGGAAAAACGCGATAGCTCCGACGGCCATGCTTTTTTTGGATTCCGAAACTGTTTTCTTAAACAGTCACAAGGAAGCTGTGTACCAATTTTCAGCCTTTTTGGAGTTTTGACTCCTTTCCTGCGTTTTTTTTGCTAATTTTCCCGGACTTCTTCTTCTTCTTTAACGGCTCTACAACCGGGATCCGGTCCTGGCCTCGCGCAACTGTTCTCTCCACCGGTCCCGATTCTGAGCCGATGTCATCCAGTTTGGCATCCCTAAACTCTGAGCGTCCTGGTCCACGCCATCCTTCTAGCGAAGGTTGGGCCTCCCTCGCTGTCGCACCCCATAGGTCTTACCGCAGAGAATTTTCCGAGCAGGCTCATCTTCACTCATACGAGCTAAATGCCCTGCCCACCGGAGCCTACCGAGCTTTATTTTCTTCACAACATCTATGTCGCGATAGCGCTCGTTGATCTCGTCATTGTAGAGTCTCCGGAATCGTCCTTCCTCACATACGGGGCCAACAATCCTCCGAAGTATTTTCCTCTCAAACACGCCCAAGAGGTTTGAGTGCTTTTTGCTAAGCACCCACGTTTCGGATGCATATGTGAGAACGGGTAAGACCATCGTCTTTAGTAAAAGTTTAGATTTAGATAAAAGGTTTGATTTTACCACGTCAAACTCGTGTTCCGCTACCTTGATTGTGGGACCAATGTTAGGTGTTCTTCCAGACGAGGCCACCATGTACTTTGTTTTGCTTTCGTTAATGTGCAGTCCCAGATTTCCTGCCACTTGCTCAATCTGAGTGAAAGCTTCTTGTACAGATGTTGTTGTTCTTCCAATGATGTCAATGTCGTCTGCGTAAGCCAGTAATTGGATAGAATTGTGGAGGATTGTACCCCTTGATGTCACGCCCGAATCTCGGACCACTTTCTCCAACGCCAGGTTGAAAAGGAGGCAGGCCAGACCGTCCCCTTGTCGGAGTCCATTATAGATGTTGATTGGTCTGGACAGTGTTCCGGATACCTTTACTTGGCTTGACACATTGATCATGGTCAGCCTACATAGTCTTGTGCACGCTGTGATATCTCCTTTTTTGTGTACCGGACAGAGGATGCCTTTTCTCCAGTCTTCTGGCATCACTTCCTGCTCCCATACTTGCACAATTAATTCATGAATCGCTTGGTGTAATGTAGGCCCTCCATATTTAACCAGCTCCGCTGCGATGCCGTCTGCACCCGAGGCCTTGTTGTTTTTGAGCCGGCTGATGGCTCTGCTAACTTCTTCTATGCTTGGTGGCGGCAGCATAGCATTGTCATCAGATATTGGTGGAGCCTCCGAATCCTCAGTTAGCTCGCCATTTAGCAATTCATGAAAGTGCTCTTCCCATCGCTCCAAGATGCCTTTAGGATCGGTGATCAGATTCCCTTCTTTGTCCTTGCAGTATGTGCAACGTGGTGTGAATTGCGTCATACTGCGGACTCTTTGGTAGAACTCCCGCGCCTGGTGCGGCCGTCGTTCTCTGTACTGTTCTAGCTCACAGACGAGATTTTTTTCCCAGGCTTCCTTTTTTCGTCTGTGAATTCTCTTTTCTTCTTTTCTGAGCTCTTTATAGTTCTCTTCGCGTGCCCGTGTTCTCTGAGACTGCTGCATGGCTCGGTACGCAGCATTCTTACGTTCAGTTGCCAGCTTGCATTCATTATCGAACCAGTCGTTCCGATCTTTACGACTTCTGCCTAAGATGGAATCAGCAGTACTAATGACAGTATTTTTAAGGCGGGTCCAGTTCTCGTCGACGCCCGGCATCTCATCCCCAGGACTTAGGGTGAGTTCTAATGCATGACCGTAGCTGTTTCTGGCCATTTCATTGCGTAGTGCAGCTGTGTTGATTCGAGCCTGATCAGCGGATACAAAGCTTTTCAGCGTTGTAATGCGCTCTCGGAGCACCATACCAACAAGATAGTGATCCGAGTCGAAGTTGGCACCTCGGTACGTTCGTACCGTCATCAGACCCGAAAGGTGGCGGCGGTCTATCAACACATGATCTATTTGGTTGCGAGTGGCTCCATCAGGAGATACCCAGGTGGCTTTATGGATATCTTTACGCGCAAATCTAGTACTTGCAACGACCAAGTTCTTACTTGCTGCCATCTCTACAACTCGCTGTCCATTGTCATTAGTGTTTTCATGCAAGCTGTGGTTGCCGACATATTGCCTGTATATGGGCTCCCGGCCTACTTTGGCGTTCAGATCTCCCAGTATGATTTTTACATCATACCTGGGGCAGGCATTAAGTTCCCGTTCAACTAATTCGAAGAATTCTTCTTTATCATCATCCGGGGACTCTTCTGTAGGTGCGTGAACGTTTATGAGGCTGATGTTCTTAAATTTACCTCGCACACGAAGGGAGCATAGCCTTTCGTTTATTGCTTTAAAGCCGATAATGGTAGGCTTCATTCTTTTGCTAACCATAAAACCTACTCCTAGAACATGGTGTTTTGTATGACAGCTGTAATATACGTCATACTCAGGTTTTTGCAAAACACCATTCCCTGTCCACCTCATCTCCTGAATGGCGGTAATGTCAGCTTTATACTTTGACAGGGTATCGGCTAGATGTTTTGAAGCTCGAGTTCTGTACAGAGTTCGAACGTTCCATGAAAAAATTCGTAAATCGTTTTGCCTTTTTCGTTGCCGTGGTCGTCGTCGTTTATTCCAGTATCCGAGGCATGTTGCTCGTTCCGTAATAATTCCCGGACTAAATAGGAATTTAAAAATGTGCCTCGCCTTTGGCTAAACCTCTGAGCAAAATTTTCGCTCTATCCTACTTTTGCGGTGTGTACCCTGACTCCTGGAAACTGGCCCATGTTCAGACTATACCGAAAAAAGTTGACGCTCTAGTGACCCCAATAACTACAGCCCAATAGCAATCACTTCTATTCTCTCCAAAGTCATGGAGACAATAATAAACACAAGAAGCTTCTGAGATATCTTGAACGTCATCAAATATTAGATGATAAACAGTACGGCTTCAGCCCAAAAAGATCAACTGGCGACCTTCTTGCCTAACAGAACATCTCAGCCAAAGGGTACAACGATTTGTTGAATCTGGCCTGGTTGTTCTAGATATCTCCAAAGCTTTTGATAGAGTTTGGCATCCCGGTCTGCTAACTAAACTCTAAGATATTGGTATGGACTTTGTTCTAAAGTACTGGATTAAGAGCTTCTTTTCTGGGTGTTCAATGAAGGTAGTATTGGATGGCGTAGAGTCTAACCCCCACACCATCTTCGCGGGTGCTCTCCAGGGCTTAATTCTATCACCAGCTCGCTTCACAGTTTTTATAAAGGACCTGCTCCCAATCCCCTCCAGCTCACTCCACATCGTTGCCGATGACAGTACTCTACGTTACTCGTATGGCTTCGATACTGTAGGAAAATCAAGCGCCAGACCCTGTCTGCATCATCATGTCATGTCCAATCCACTCAACAGAGACTTCGAACTAATTCTCAAGAACCGTGTCGAATTTAATGAATTAAAAACGAAGTAATGTCTCATCGCCAATAAAACTTGCACCGACCCTCTTTCTATTTCAGTGGGCAATAAGATCCTAACAACGAAACTGTCTCTAAATATCCTAGGCATAGCATTAGTCGAAGATCTGCGCTGGAATAACCACATATTCCAAATTGCTAAACAAGCATCACAGCCCCTGTGATTCCTTAAAATGTGCAAATTCCTCCTTCAACCGTCGGCCAAGGCTACAAGCTACAAGTCCCTACATTTGTCCTCGCCTCGAAAATAGCTCGTATAACTGAGCCGGGTCAAGAACCATCTTAGCTTGGCCGGACAAGGTTTAAAGCCGAGCTCTCAAACTTATTGGTGATAGCGCCATCTGCTCTTCAATGGACTTATTAAGCCACCGTTGTAATGTAGCAGCTCTTGTAAAATTTTATCGCTTTTATCAGAATGACTGCTCCAGTGAAATAAGTAACCTTATACTTCCACGGCAAGATTTCTCCCGCAACACAAGATTCGTCCACTCGGCCTACTCCTTACATTTTACAGCCCTTATCTTCGCGCACAAACCAATATCGAACACAGCAAGAGTTCGCCGAAAAAGAGTGCCACAAAGCAAAGGGGAGGTTCCAAGTGGAAAAAGCAGAAAGTTGAAGATCTATGTCGCTACCCGGAATCGGAACGCGGATCTATAGAAAAGTAGTCGTACGCCTTAACTGCTAGGCTCTCGTATCTATCGAATTTGGTTATAATCAATACTTTTCAACAAAAAAGAAATTTGAAATTGAAACTACGGGAACAGAACTATTGTCGGATTCGAAGAAGATTGCCTAAGGATCGATTTGCACCTGTAACCAATTTTTTTAGGCAATTGTTCTTAATTCATTTGCTATCAATATTATTTTCCCTTAAATTTAAAATTTCAGTTAAATTTCAAAATTTCGCCCTTTTAAACAGGGAAGTAATTCCAACTGCCACAGTACACTACAATGTAGCTTAATTTATAGCCTTTTTTTCAATAATAAAAGCAAGCCGTTCTAGCAATGAAAAAAATAATGCCCAAATGAAGTATTCCACCACAGCAACCGACCAAACCCTATGCAGCCCCGGAGGGCTGCAATTATTGCTGTTAAATAGACCGAAATTTAATACCACTGCAAAACGTACACAGCCAAGTAATTACCGGTCTTGGTTTGCATTTTAAAATTGGCGACGGGTGGAGGCGAGTCCTTCCTTTTCTTACTTTACAAATAGCTCGAGGCCAGCCAACAACATTTTCTCCAGTCTCAGTTTGGGGTGAAAGCCGTGAAAATCAACCCTTTTTAAAATAAAAATAAAAAATTCCATGGCCCAGAACCTCCGGCGAAGTCAACTAATTGCATTTTCATAGCAATAATTTTTCTTAGAATTGCTGCAATTTTTTTTTCGTTATGTTTTTCGGACAGCCAAAAGTTGTAGTAACTGCCAGGATCAGCCAGGAACAAGGAGGGTTTTCGCGGAAGGTTTTTTTTTTATTATATTCAAGTATTTATAAAAAACTCTCATAAACCAACTCCAGCTAAAAATTTTTTCATAATATTTTATCTGTCTGTGAGAATTTTGCGTATTGTTCTGAGTTTCTGGTTGCATCAGCTAAGGACTGAATTAAAAATCGCTTATCTTATCACAACTGCATAATAATAAGGACGTGTCCGCCTGGGACTGATCAACTGCAGTCGGTATTGCACTTATGGCCCTTCCAGCCAAATGTCTTCTCCCCAAAAAGTTGCGGCCAGCGTCGTAAACCTGTCATCCCCATCTGTTCGCAAAAATTTTGTGACATATTGCAATTATGCTTGGGTGGATATGCAAAAAGGGCAGACGAAAAAGAGGACGACGACGACGACGAAAAAAATTGTATTCGGCAAGGGTCATGTGGTCAATCAGCAGTTGCATCTCTTGCCCGAATTGCGCTAGAATGGGATCATCGAACGTCTTGTACCCCGGGCAACAGGAGCACACCAGTTGTACACTTTTGAATGGAACAGGGGCCTATACTATATCACTATATCGGTGCTAAAGGATCGCATCATATGCGCCCCCAGGAAACCCGATCCCAGTCCTTGGCACGTGCCCCATGCTAAAGGCATTCCATCTAGATTAGAATCGGATCCTCCTTCCTGGCTGACAGGTTGGTGTAATATCGCTCAGGGCCCCGGAAAGGGGTTGGCTTCCTTATCAGGCATCTTTGTTGCCTTTCATCTTGCTCGCAAGGACTCAAAGTGTGGATGGAAACCGTCTGTTTCGCCTCGAGTCATTCCTCCATTCCGCTAATCAATCAATTTAGCATCATTAAACGCCTACAAAACTGGAACAGGAGCGAGATGGCAGCAGCCTTTGTTCCCGGCAAGATTAACGAAGTTTTATAAGATTCTGCAGAATGATTTCGCGTTTTGTTGTTGTTTCGTGATTAAGGACTCGCTTTTGTTAATGTCACTTGTTTTATGGCGAGAAATGGAAAATAAAAACTAAATGGAAAACGGCATTAACTTGTGCCTTAAGTTGAATCACTTAATCCCCGATTTAATCACACAATCCTAACACTTTAACGAACACTCACAATCACCCATTTGCCAAAAGACAGATTTCTATTAAGATTCGTATTTACAGGGTGATTCCTCCGTAATATGCACGCTGTAACGAGCTTCCACTTTTCATGAAAATTTTATTTTAATAATTTATTCAAAGCAGAAAGGTCGCCGTCTTACCTTTTTTATTTTCCGTAAAATATTGCGGGTTGGTTTGTTTCCTTCAAAGGGCTTCCTTAACAATTTCGTCCCTTTCGGAAAATGTAATTTAAAAAAGGGACACGTCTCCCCAACTACCGCAGAAGTTGACATTCGCAATTATTGTACGAAATTTTCTTATAACTTGCGCAAACTTTGTTGACGATTGTTTCGTTGGAACCAGCAGGATTTATTGCGCGTGCATAATTCCAAAATTTGAGACCAGGGCGTTTAAGCGGCAGAGTTACAAAGTGGTGAGGTGTAATTTAGTGGAATTACGAGCAAGCTAAAAAGGGGTTTGTATAGTGAACATCTTTATGCATAGTTAATATATTTTAGCCTATGCGATTACTAATTACTCCATGAAAATATTATCTGGAAATAGGATAGCATCAGGTCTTCCAACGAACGTATTGCACGCTACATGAATGTGATTCTGTGCAACTCGTTGCTATTTTTAACGAAGGGCTTTGGTTACTGTTTTCACACTTTCATATTGCAGCCGTCAATAAGTTCATAGAATGACATATAGATGGCCCACTCTTGGATATCCATATGATTTTTAGATAGTGCCAGCTCGAAGTGGGTACTGCGTTTGCTCACTGTAGACCAAAAATAACGCCTTGATGATGCAGAGCGTTGTTTTGAGATGTTTAAGCAAAATTAAAAAGGAATTTGAATAAGGACATTGGATGAAACGAAATATGTTCAGGGGGGGTAATAGTTATAAGTTGAATCCTGAACTTTAAACATAACTTTTAGTTAGGCTTTAATAGAAATAAGACCAGAAAAAGTGTTTTAGAGGAATTCAGTTTATTAACTATTGTCCCACATGATCAATGGTTCCAGAGCAATACTTGCGGAAAAGTCACAGTTCTATGTTTCTATGTTTTTCACCAAATTTGTTGACTGCTTCCCACGGCTGGTGGTTGGGTTTTTTGCGCCCGGTGCACTACGTAATATTGCGCCCCATAAGCTGTTCATTTTTGAATGCACTGAAGGGCAATGGAAAAAGTCACAAACACTCGCTGAATGGGAGAAATAATTTTCACAGTGCGCAAAATTTAAGATGGCACCATAATAATGCCTATAACATAAAAAAAGATTACTTAGATAGTAAGTTTCACATCGGTCAAACTCCAACCAACAAAAATCTGCTGAACACCTCGTTTACGGAGAAGAGAGTACGCGATGACGATGGGGCGGGCAGTTTTTTTGAACCTCTAAATTCCTTCACGGAATTTTTAAATCAACTTTTTGACAGTTGTGTTGTTTTTGGTTTTTGTCTCTTTTTTACTAGGAAAAGAAAAAAAAATGGCGGAAGGGAGAATTAATATTAAAAGCAACAACATTTCTGGCCGAAATGCGCAAGTCCGGGCATATTGGTGTACTGAACTTCAATTTTTGCATAGGACACATTTTCACGTATTAAACTCAGGAAAAATAAAGCCTGAGCTCGCCCAACAGAACATGAAATTGAGATCGCTTGAAAGAGGGTAATCAACTGGAACAATGGAATATCATTCCAGTGAGCTTTTGCATTTCTTACTTCTTATGAAAAAGCAACAGCAATTTCAAGCATGAACTGAGCATGCCAGCCGGTGAAGCCACTTACGTGGATTGAATTGAACTTTAATAAACTGAGGACGGTAAAGCCGGGGTATAAAGGAACAAACAAAAAATAGCTATTAAAGAGGATTTCTTGCCACAAGGAATTTTGTTATCCTCATTTAGTTCATTTACCTCTTTTAACAATGCTTGAAACAGAATTTAAAAGTGCAGTAACAACGCCCTCAAGTTTATATCAATCACAGTAACCAGCAATACACAATATAGAGCCATCGGAACAACTTTTCCTTTGGCTGAGTGAATATGGTGTTTTTTACAGAATTTTCAAAAAGGGCTCCAAATAAATGAGATTTTTCGCTCACTTGGGAGATGTTTTCCCAAATTTTTTGAATCTTCCTGCACGAGGACAGGTGAAATTTCCCCGTTTTTTCTTGCATGAGAAAGTACAGAGACGGAAATTGGATAAATTTGTGTGAATTCTCGCACCCGTGAGAGTTATTTACGATTTATTTTTTAAAAATTTTAAATCCGAATTTCTGAAACTGCGCCCCCGACACATTGCGCCCGGTGCAAGTGCTCCATTCGAACCTATGAACGCCTCGCCCCTGCTGCTTCCTTAGCCGTTACGTCGATTTCACTGTGAATACTCAAAAGAGCAAGGCCTTTCAGCCGCTGTTCTCCAGTTTCACTACTTTGCCAATCCTTTAAACGCCTTAAAGTTGAAAAACTTTTTTCATTGCTAACAATAATGGTCACAGCTAACGTAACTTCATCAGTTAGTGACTTTCGGAAAAGGTGTTATTAAAGATTAAAGTATCGATGAATATGTGTGTGTTGGATGATGGACTGATATATATTGGACGAAAAGCCTGATTTTCATCAGGGCCGTCCTAAGATAGATAGGTATTCGATAGGTACCTTAAACATGACTTTTTATCTAAGAATTCAGGAGAAGAGTTAATTGTCACTCAATGATGATGTTATCTGAAATAGTATTAGGTGTAAAGTAAAAATTATAGTAAAAAGCTTGATTTCCTAAGAATAAAATAACTCAAATAAAAACATTGTAAATCGCAAAACGCCAAAAAAAATGAAGAATATTGGAATTTTTCTCGTTCTTTGAAGCTTTCTAAATGGAATCACCCAAGTTCCTTTTTTTTCGTAAATACCCTATATCATAGTGGATAGTGGGGATAGCCTCACCCTCTGGCACAATTTTTTTTTCAAATATATCCCGGAATCACCCCTTAAAATATGTACATGCCAGAGGTCCCCGAGAATAGAGGAAAACTCCAAAAGAGAAAACCCCACATCCCTCCGTACTAAATAGTCTAGGGGCCCCGTAACTAGCTTGAAACTCAAAAAACCAAAACCGCCATATCCCTGCGTTCTAATTGTCAAGCAAAAGTAATCTAAAACAGCAGTTTTATCGAGCGGTCCCCAAACTAAGTACCAACCACGTCCAATATGCTGCTTGACCACCGCAACGAACAAGAACCGGAATACATTTGTCCGTTTTTTTCGCCCCATGCAATTCCTTAAAGCCGGAATCGGAGACTATTAACAGCGCTCCTAATTTGCTCCTCTTAGTAGCGCTTCGATCTGAGGGTCTGTCTACATAAAACCTGTTCCATTCTAATATGAATGTGTCCCTTGAGATACGTGGGTTTCGGCGGGTAATGGCGCAGGCGTAAACGCTCATACCAAGAATAGTAGGACGTTTTATTTGAGGCCTCGGTACGATTTACCATCGTGTAAGAGACAAATGTACTGTTCTGTTCAACTCTAGCCGTAGGGGATGTGTTAACCAGAGAGTTCTGGTACCTAGAAATAGCTTCAAAAATTAGATTTCTATTAAGGCGCGATTTTAAAAATTCAACAATTTCAGATACAGACCTATTTTGATTAGATAACATTTCAAACAGCTACAATTTAAAAATTTGGCTGCCATTTTTCGATTTTTTTTTTCGTTGAAAAGAAAGCAGTAGTTTTTGGATTATATATAGAAGTAAAGTTCCTAGTTCAATTGGCGATTTTTTCAGAACTAAAGTAATCCATAAATCATAGAAATCTTGGGGGGGATGTCCCTCATTTCCCCCTTTGTATCCGTCACTGGCCTAAACTGGCCCTACATTGCATGATAATACTTCTAACATTGCGTTTTACCATGGTACTCACGAGGTCCTCACAGAGAAAGTGTAGGGTGAAATCATCCTTCTCAAGGTAAAGCCTGCAGGTGGGATCCTCTGCCCTTTCCTATCCTCCATAAGTAATAATTTAGGGTGCAATGTCGGGCAATCAAGCTAACAAGTGCCCTGACCTCATTTCTACTGCGCCTCAAAAATTCCTTGGCTGAGTTATAAGACGGCACAGGAAGTAACAGCTTAGCGCTGGCCAGTCTTGGCGCGGACCTCCAGCGTTCAGTATGTTTCATCAAAGTCCAATCGCCCAGGGCCTGCAAAATGGAGGGCGCACCAATATCCGGCTCTGGACCGATGAATGCAATTTCAGAGCCCTATTTAGCCAGGGCATCTGCCTTTTCATTTGGGACCTAAACAAGAGTAACTTGATTGAGAACGCCCAGCTCCTCAATAGCAGGTTGGCTATCCCAAACAAATTTATACTTGGTCCTACGAGCCCTACGACCCTAATGGTCGCTTGGCTATCAGAGAAGGTAAATATTCGTTTGTTCCGGTAGGCCCTTCAAGTTCTCATGAGTACATGCTTGTGTAGCGAACACCTCTGCTTGAAAAACAGTTGCTAAGATGCGTAGACTTGTCGCTCTACTGAATTTGGGGCTTTCACTCCAAATTCTTGTCAACACTTGTCTCTGTTTTGGAGCCATCCGTGTACCATACTAGTACACCCCGTCATTTACAGACACCACTGGTAGTATATAAGGACAGCACATCCCACTGTGTACAATCGTTCAGAATTTCAAAAGAGTGCCAAAACAGGCTTTGCAATTCCTTTTCCAATAAATCCAGGAAATTAGTTTCGTCTTAAATTTTGCTTAAAACGGACGTCACTAACGTCATTCGATTTTTGTTTTAGACAAGTGCTACCAAATTGGGTTCAGTGAAATATTAAGTTAAGTTCTGAGTGGTGTCGTTCGCGGTGATTGGGTTTGAGCTCCTTATAGACTACACGTTTTCAGTTTAATCACACCAAAATGCTTAGTGAAATTGGACTTCGAGTGGTTAAGGTTAGTGGATGTTTGTAATTGTTTAACACTAAAGAACAAAAATATGTAAGTCCAATATTTCACTGGGTGAAGTGGGAGAAACGAGTTACAGAATTCTCCTTGTTGAGATTTAATAGAAAAATCCTTTTGCTGTAAGGAAAAGTTACAAGAAAGTCAGGGAGTGTCAGTTACGAGGACACTCAGCCCAGAGTGCAAAGCGACGACTGTCAAACTTGCAAATGCCACACTCTGTTGCAACTTTTAAACTGCGGTGAAATTGGCAAACTTAGCCGAACTTGGCTGCAGCCCAGATGTGGCTTTGTCCCTTTTGATGTCAGCTGCGTGAAACCGAAGCCAAAGTTGCTCAAGCTTCAAAGGGAATTGGATTTAGATAAGCAACTGCGGAGTCGTTTCAGTGTGGCTTAGTCTAAACAGGGCGAAATAGCTCAATTTCCGCAATGTCATCAGAACTAAAAGGACCCCAAAAGGCAGTGTGGTTGTAGTGCGATGCGAAACCGAAAACTGATGACTACTACAGATCTCCTAATGAGGCAGGATTGGAGCGATTAATTGGCGTGAAAAGTCCTTTTGTTGGTCACTAATTGGAACCTGTTGAGTGGATGCCCGGGACGGCAAAGGATATGCGGATTCGCATCCCGTCCGTGCGTCGCGCACTGTGCCGCCGCCCCGATGGCTTCGGGTAATCCAATTACGAGCGGAGTCCTTATCTGCGGGACCGATCATGAGTGTCAAAACACGCCGTGTCTGCTTGGTGGCAATTTTCTTGTCGATTTCGTCTCTTGCGGGAGTTTCAACACCTCATCGCCGTGCCAGGCCCACGAGACGAGGATAATTTTTGGTGGCGCCGCAGCTCGTCCTTTTTTTCCTGTTTTTTTTTCTGGCCGACTTGTTGCCGGCTCCTCTGAGTTTCGACTCTTAAATCTGATTTATGCCCGCGTGGATCCCAGTCCGGTCCGATAGCCATTAACTCCGGGATCAGCCGCTTTTGCGGATTTTTATTTTTTGGACGGATTTCGGCCAGTATTGAAATTCGGCACTTTGAGGCTGCAGCTTTGGGTCGTGGGGCTCACTTTCTCGACTGCGGGGTCAGAATGGACACATTCTTGTAGTCCAATGATTCGTTTCCCCCCCGGAGGATAATCTGACGCCGCATGGTGATGGCAAAAAAATTAATTATGCGGTTGCAGTGCCGCTTCTACCCTGGACGAAACGAAGTTGTCAAATTTTTTTCTTTTTAATAAATAAATTGCGGGAGAAAACTTTTTACATCACACAGACTCATCTCCCCGGCATCATGCTTGGCGCTTAATTAAATGTCGAGTACAACGACAACAGCTGAGACAAGATGGGCGAAAATGGCGAAGGAATATGGTTTTCCTGGGATAGTTTCACCTCTCGACGTGCACATGGACCGAACTTGGCCGGGGCGATGTGGGAATAAAAGTAATCTGACGTTTTGTTTTCTTCTTATCACGGCATTATTATTTTTTCATATTAACTTTTTCGCTTCATTATCTTTTGTTTTTGTGACTTGGAAAAAAAAATAAATGACGAAAAAAACAAAATCATTTTCATCATATGCACAACCATCAGCCCCAACAAAGTTTTACTGTGCGGATGCTAGATGAGATTTGTTTATAGAAATACACGCGGACGCAATTTTGGTGAAGTTGGTAATAAAAAAAGTTTGTTGTAAAGTAAAAATACAGAAGTGAATTGGTTCATTAATACAGTCAAGTGTTTTTTGTTTGTATTATAGATGGATTCAAAGTTATCCTGCTTGGTTGTGGTTGGTGGTTAATTAATTTCGACTGACTTATGCCCATCACATGACATTATGTCACTTTAATGCGTCAAATGTGTGATTGATGTTGGGTAGAACAATATGTTGGGATTCTGAATAGTTTATTACTATGGATTTGTGCGTTATACATATAAACAACACAATAAATAATTAAAACAAAAAATAATTAATTATTTAAATACATAAACAAAATTATTAAAATAGAAAATGTCTTTATTGAAGTTGTTCTAACAAAATGTCTGTCTTTCGCAAGTTAGTGTTTATTAATGTTAGTTTTTGTAGAAAGTCGGATTTATGATTATAAATCAATAATATCAAAGGGCCTAACTATTTCAGGCTGGCAGCTATGACATAACTCACATTCAGAATTGTCTGGGAATTCCTTATGTGGGTGCAATGTGCACTGAATGGAATCCACCTGCTTGAATGCATTCTATGTGAGGTAACTATGCTTGTGTAGTGGCAACGTTGATATTTTAGAGAGAAGATTGTGTGTAAAATGTTTGATTTATAAACACTTCTTGTGTTTAATATGCGCATGACCTCAAGGATGTTGTTCTTCAAGAAACGCATTTTTCTATATATTTTATTGGTGTTATCAAATCGTTAAAAGGATAATATCCTAGATGCTTTTCATATCGAATTTCTTAACTTCTTTATCACCCCACTGTGGTTACTCTGCCCTCCTCGAATTTTCTTGACAACTGAAGCTAGCGAATTAGAAGTATGGCTCTTCGAAGCCACCCATAATTATGAGAGCGTCGTAATTGGTGCGGTGAGGGGGTTCGTTTTTATCGTAAAAATTCGAATAATGATCTTTCCACAATCAGATTATTTCTATCTTGAAATCTTGCATATTTCCCTTAAGCTCACATAGAGCCGGAGTTAAGCGTATCAATAAGTGTTATAGTACAGGGCCTCCAACAAAACGAAAAAAATTAACATAATTTTAAAAATGACAAAAAATTATCATATGAAAACGATCTTTGAGGAAGTTCGTCATCATAATGAAAATGGTAAGAAAGTAATAAAAACTATTAGAATTCATTGATTAAATTTGTAGGAAAGTCATGTTGAAATGTTAGGGATATTTACGACGTAGTTTTCGAGAAAATTGATGCTACAGTTGGTCCGTTTCTCCAGAATTTCTAGTCAAATACCCCTTTTATTACTAGGTTCAACCCTAGTTGTGGTCAAGTTGAAACTGGGTCCACTCCTAAAACCCAACTCAACTCTCCTACCTGGGTCGAATTGATATTTCGCCTCATGTTACGCAGGTGGCATTCGTTTTGTTTTTTTTTTACCATCCGTAAAGTTCGCCTTATACCGGAGACATCCTAGCACCCTTAATCCCGACTATGACGTCAAAATGACGTAGACCTATAGGGATATAAAAGATATGGAAATAAAATGGAGCCTACGCCATTCTGACTTCATAACCTGGATTAAGTGTGCTAGTGTGTCGAGGGTACTAGGCGTTAGGTTTGTGTTCGGTGTTTTTGCTTCTGGATCGTCCATTAATTACTTGAGATGATTTTTGCGATTTTTCGAAATTCCAATTCCATCAGTCATGATTAATGGAAATCAAAATATTCAAATAATTGCATCAATCATCACCTTTGACGGTAGATTATTCCTCAGGCATAGCAGTAAATTCGGCAAAACCGACAGCAAGGCCTCTTTATCGCTATTACCACAGAGACTATTCCACTGAAATTCAGAACCTTCTGCCTGCACGCAAATAATTTTCCTGTGCTCAGCGTCTTCCGTCGCTGGGAATACCAGACACAACGGTAAGTCATAGTGCTCAAAGCCGTGGAGGTATTTCCTATGCCCCCCCCCCCCATGTCCACTCAGGAACTGCGTGGGGTCGTAACTCACTTCCCCACGCTCCCTCGTAACCCATACTTCCACGTTAGGGATAAGTCTATGGTCTGTGGGTCCAACGATCCTTAATAGACTCGTCCAACTTGTCCTTGCCTTACAGACTCGCATGCCCTCTCCCGCCAGAATGTCTATGGGGATCATCCCCGCTATCACGCTTGCCGCATCGTCGTAAAATGCACTTAACCTATATGCGGCCCTCCATTTTCTACTGTTTGCAATCCTCCTGGTGCTGCGTATAACAGGGCTGAGCTGACCATCCTCTCCAAAAGGAGAAAACGACTCGATCCAGGGCTCTCAACATTGGGCAGCATTCTTGCGAGTGCTGCACAAATAGCAGACGCTTTGTGTGCCGTGCTCTGCAAGTGCGCTTTGAGAGCGGGCTGTGTGTGGATGATCTGTTCCCCTACCTTTATCCTTACGGATACTAGCTTTCGCCGTTTGTTGATCAGCACTGCTTCAGTTTTGTGCTCAGCAAGCTTCAACTCAGCGCGCTTCGCTTTTATTTCCCAGATCGCTTCGTTCCCATACAGTTCGGTGTCATCTGAGTGTTTTCCTTTGACAATTACCCCAATGTCATCTGCAAGTGCGATCACCACTGCTTCCTTTGGAAAACGAAGCCCCAACACATCATTGTATTATACATTGCGATCCATAGGAGAGAGCTCAGGACGGAACCCTGCGGAACACCGCGTGTTGTCCTGAACACATTCGGACCATCTTCCGAATTACAATGAAGTGACCTACCCTGGAGATAGTCGGCCACTACTCGCACTAGGTGTGCCTAGGTTGATCAACGCCTCAACTATTTGGCTGCAACTCGCTTAGTTGAAAGCATCCCGTTACAGATCACCCCTCGAAAATTTTTCCTATGCAACTAAGGAGGCGTATCGGTCTGTAGGACGATGTAGGCTTGTTCGGCTTCGGTAGGAGCACGAGTTTCTGTTGTTTTCATCGCTCCGGGAAGATCTCCTCTCTCAGGCATGCTGTAAAGACTTTAACGAACCTGTCTGAAACAGGACGTACACATTCTCTGGAGCAGCACCGAGCAGGTGATCGGCGGAGAACGCTTGCCCTTGACCGCTGACGTAACCATTTTGTAGGATCCGCCCCAGTGATCCAAGTCTGCTTCTCTACAAAACCTTTTGAAGTGCTCGGATTTACTTCTAGCGATGACTTTGTTCAGCTTCTTTATCGCTCCCTCGGATCGCGGCGTTCCACCAGAAGTTTGGTGAGTGTGGACGGCTGCCGGCACGGCGAGGCTTGGATGCTTCACATGCCTGTTTCAGTGAATCTGGTACCTCCTGCCGACCTCGCATCATGCAGGAATACTTTCTCGAACACCTCTGCGTCGAGTTTTTTAACGACCCATCCTCTAGCCGTTCCGTACCTAGGGTTCCTCTTTTCTACACCCTGACCAACCTCGAAGAAGAAGAAGAACAATCGAGTGTTTAGTAGTGGCGCTGCGATCAGTTATTGGTGACTTACTTGCGATTTACGCGATCTATCGCGCGACTTTGGTGGTCGAGCAGGAGCTGGATCTCTTGCTTGTTATGCTTAGATACATGCGATAACAGTAGAAAAAGCACGAAGTTGCTGATGTATACATATATGATGGGACAAGTGAAAATATGAAGAATCATGCCCGCAGTGGATTCAAACCACGAAGCTCTAGTATGTTAGTCGGGCTACTTAATTCTTACCGTGACAGAGCTCCAATGTAATATTAAATAAAATAATTAAAATATTTGTTAAGTTTATACCGTCGCTTTAGGAGAGAGTAACTTCCAAAAAGCAAAAACCCTTCCTATATTTTAACGATGCACCTTTGTAGTGGCATCCTTGACTCATTGTACAATTATTGCCTTCAAATATTGAAAATTTGTAAGAACAAAAAATTTGCCTAAATAAAAAATTTATATACGAATATCATATTTTTATCTATAGTAAGGATTCCCTTCAGTATCACAGATTTCTTGCATTTTAAATTTAGGAACCGTCACTATCGAACCTTCGCCTTACCTCGAATTTGCTCCATTTAAGTGTCTAGTTAGGGCACGTAAAAGAAAACCCAGTAAATGATTTTTTTTTGATTTTCCTAAAACAAAGTGGAGATTCCCAAAATAAGCCTGGTGTTATCTCCTTGTTATTTTAAAACGTGAGGGTTTCTTTCGTACTTTTATCTGATTTGTTTCGGTGCCACCAACCTTCATACCAATTCAAATTGTCCAAAATTCCTCTACGTAAGCTATAACAATTACAGAAATAAAGGACGAGATCAATTTAGATTAAAATTTGTACAATGATCATTAAAATTCTTGAGACCTTGTTAACCACATCTTCCCCTCATATCCCTGAAACGTAGTCACCAATTTCTTACGCACCACAAACAATGCCATTGCAACGCCGCTATCAGATCCTATCACAGGATTTAACATATGCTACTCCATCACCGCAACAAGTCATTATAGATTCCCTCGGGTCCAAAAATAATTGGAATAAAACGAGAAGAATTAAACACACCACACCCACCGGCTCCAAACAACAATGACGATAAAAAATTTCGCTTATCCTGCATATGGCGCGAAGGTGATGCATATCCTTCAGCTTCTGCGGTAGAAGGCTCATATCTCCCAACTGTAATCAAGGAAACCGCAGGTAGCCGGATTCCATCCTCCGCGAAGGATAATTCGGTTTTGATAAGGTCCCGATTACTAATTCCAGAAAATGCCTTCCGCTTATTAATTGAGATTGCGATGCTCGCCGAGCCACAAGGACTGCAAGGACTAAACGGCCGGCCATGTGTTGTGTGCTGTCAGAGGCACGCGTCCTGCTGCCAACCGTCGAACATCGAAAAAACGATGACGGATCGAAAATTTCCCTTTCTGGCAAGGAAAAGTGAAAACGGACCTCGGCGGCCAAATGCCGCTTGCGCAAGGGCAAAAATCCGTCAAGTCAACTTCAAGGATTTCCAAGGATAATAAAATACGAAATGAGGGCCACGGGAAGTCAAAAGTGGCCACCATTGAAATCGAAACCGAAAACGAAATTTGTTTTTCGTGAGTGAAATTAGGGCCGACAGCTGCGGATTACTCGGTTCCAGGATATTTGACACGCGGCGACTGACGCATCATAAAAATCAAATTTTACTGATTCCGGCCAATGCTTAATGGGATTCGGATCTGACGAGGGATTTACGTTTCATGGCCACTGCCTCCTGTCGATAAAACTGGTGGAACACTCATCGCCGCCGCAACGACTTCCGATGACCATCGGCGGAGGTGTTGCCGGGAAGTGACCTGACCAGCATGCCAACAAGGCAGCATACAGCAGCAGCAATTTCTTCGCTCTTACTCCGTTCCTTGGGGGCCCACACGAGCCCGATATCAGGCCCGGCCGATCTCTGACGGAAGGATGACAACTTTCGATGCCAGAAGCGCATCCCTCCGCCTTCTGCAGAATGTAAATCATCGAATTTATGGGAAGACGAAATCCTTTTAGGGTTTTATATCCAGGCGCTTGGCTGCTCGTCAGAGTGACGTTATACAACCTCAATTTGACGTCATCGTAAATTAAGTTTATTGCAGGGCTTTGGTTTCGTCGGTTTTAAGGCAACTGCGCATGCGGTGACATGCAGCGGCAATCGGTCTCGAGGGAGGAGATAGGTTAATGGAGGTAGCAAGTGGCTCCGTGTTTTATAGCCAAAGTAACTAGAACTTCTGTTTTCCCGAATAGTTTTATGGATATCACCTTTGATCCTGACGTGTGCCACAATTTTCAAGGTACTTAGATTATTTTTAGGCTGTTTTTTGGGGTTTGTTAATTGAGTGAGCGGTGGTAGTGCTTAAGGAAACTATGGATAAAATGTAAGCAGCCCCCACAAGTAGATTTGAAACGGCATTCGTTAACGCAGTTTCCAGAAACGTCAAGCATGTTTAAGGAGGATAAATAAGGCATGTAGAATGCATTTAATACCGAAATGAATTAATGTGTTTAGGGTGCTTTGCCTTCTATAGGGGATAAAAATTAAAATCAGACTTTCCTTCAGATCGGGGGGTTGCAGACGATAGTAAAGCGAGTATAAGTAGTTCCTGCTTTTTTGATTTTTCTGAAAGCAATAATAAAAGACTGTTTTGAGGTACATTATATTGAATCGGACCACTTATTGCGGATATTTTTTATCCCTCCAAATAAGGAACGCTTTGTTGCCTTCTGGTCCCCCAACTAAATACTAACGAAGCCAACTGCTGCTTGACTTCGATGATCGAACGGTAATCGTGGTTTTTAGTTTTTAAAAAGATTTATTGACATATCAAATGATAGTAAGGGCCCCAGGAATTTGTGATGGTGCCGGTACAGCAAAGATATAAGTTCTGAGAAAGACCAATGGTTAGTACGATCTAAGGTCTATTGATCATGCTACCGAATCCTACCTGCACCTCCTCGGACATTTTGACCTTACGTCAAGTGACCCCTGGATGCTCTCTTTTATAAAACAGTAACAGACGAAGTAGAAAAGCGAGTGTTTCGCGCCTCAAAACAAAGCAAACCCCGGACTAGTTCTCCAGGTAAGGGGCTGGGCCAAGGTTGACAATGTCTCCCCGGAAAACAATTCCTGTTCTGAAAGGGAGAAGTCAGCCCAAGAATAATGATTTAAGAAATAACGGCATAAAATTTGCAACCATGGAATGTGAGAACAATATAAAGATCTGGAGCTATGGCAGAAATGATAAGAGTTAGACGCTAAGACGCTATTCTCATCGCAGAACTGCAAGAACTAAGATGGACTGGTAAAGGAATCCTAGAATGAAAAGACGCTACCATATTCTACCGTGGCAATAATGACTCCAGAAAAAACTTTGGAGTAGGCTTCTCTGTACTTAAGCCTCTAATCCGTCGTTGTCTGGTCCCAAGTCCAGGGCGTGGAAGGAGGAGCGTGGTCGACCTGCCGAGCTGACCAGAATCAAGGAACCGAAGAAACGAGGCAAGAAATCGCATGGATATAGGAACTAACTAGGAAATAAGCCTACTGCATCCGGGGCAGCCAATGCGCCAGTGTTGGGGACCAGTGGTGCTGGTGAGAAGTGTGCCACTGGCCGAACACCCAAATTAGTGACACCGGAAATGGAAATTCAATTCACCTAGTGGAATGTACGAACAGGACATTACGACGGTCAAAAGGAAATCATAGCAATGAAATTGTTGAAATGCAAAACATCAGTTGCTGCGCTATCGAAACTACGACTTACTGGATCCGGGACATTGATGATGGTCCCGGCAACAATCGACGAAACGATGGCGCTTTACTATTCCGTCGTGTTTATGGTCGATCGACGGGCTGCTAGCAGCGTTATCGCATTCCAACCGATATCCGAGGGTTGGTGGTTATAACCTTGGATGAAACGATCAACACTCGTATCGTATCCGAATAAGGACGAATTATACGATCAGCTTCGGACGCAGCCATAGACCTTGGGCGGCTGTGTGGACCTTGTCGATCAGCGGAAGCGAATGAAACACGTTGATTTCGAGCAATAGCGACGATTGAACAAAGAAGTTCGACAGAAAATGAAATCGGAACGGGAAGCGTACTGGAAAAACGATGCGACCGACATGGAGGAAGTGGCGTCGAGCCACGAGTACCGGACCTTGCACCAGACAATCCGGCAGTCAGGCGACATAGCAACATGAATAAACGACAACATCAAAAATTCGGATGGAACTTTCGTCTCATCTCTCCCCATGGACGACTGAAGCGTTGGAGAGAATTATTTCACCAGCTGTACAACCACGATCTCCACACAAAGTCCAGCACCCGAACCGCCGATTATCGAACAGCTGATGAATCAGTTTTTCGATACCGAAACAAAAATTATCGAGGTGAAGACGGAAAGAAATCACTGTCGTCGTTTTCATCGATTTCAAATCCGTTTTCGATTGCATCGATTGGAACAGCTTGCCTTGGAAACCGAACACTTGCCATTAAAAATCTTTCAACTTCTCCAAGCGTCGTACGATGGCTCAACCAGCAGCATTCATATTCGAAGCGACTTATTCGAGGAGATCCCGGTTCAAACGGGTGTTCAGCAAGGAGACGTCGCTTCGCCACTTCTCTTCAACGTTGTGATCGACTCGATTACGCGTGAAGCATTCGATGGACGACGAGGAGTACGATACGACCACAACAACTTCGTAACCGACTTGATGTTCGCCGACGCAACGGACATCTTATACGACATCGACGGACGGATCAAAGGCCAGTGTTCACCTCTATGGAACCGAAAATCGCCCACGTGAACCGAAAATCGTTGAAATGTAAAAAGTTAATCGGTCAATTTGTATACGGGTTGCGGTTATGGGGTTACGACCGATTAGCATTTTGGATGGGACAGTTGCAGATAGGGCCCTTATCAGGCTTGCCCCACTGCCTCATGTGGACCCCGTGTGGGTTGCCCTATAAAGCCCACTCAAGGCATTTTACGCCTTGCCTCATTCGCGCCTCGTCATAAGGAATGTCCCATTTGGCCTTCTTGAGGAAAAATCATGGCTACCTGATCGCGAGTGGAAAAACGAGGCCGAAAAATTTGAGAATTTCGACGTGATTATCTGGGTAGTAATAGCTGCGCCGGGGTCGAAAGCTGTATATTTTTAAATGCATGTGTCGTTAACTAATCCGGTCCCCCAACTGAATACTAATCATGTCAATGCTGCTTTACCTTTGTAATTAAAACAGAACCGACCTATTGAGTATGCTAAATGTCACACTTTACAGGGATCAACGTAATTGCCTGAATTATGAAGCAATGCCCTCCATTTGCCACATGGGGTCCTTATGAGAAATCTACAGGGAAACTCTTTCGGCATGCCCCTGAGGCAATCTCGTTATTAAATGCTAGTCTGGTGCGGTTAAAAAACCTTAGGCCATACAATTATAGGCTCTAAATATCTCTGATATAATATATGTACGTATGAACATCCTTGCTTGTGTGTGGCCGTTTGATCACTGTTATTCGTCACCGACACGGCCCTCTAAGGTTCTAGGTTATTAGGTGTACATGAAATATTTGGGTGTGGAACTTTTCCTGCCATCCCCACCCATTCCGCCGCCCCTGGAGAGCATAACTCTGACTTTCTCTTCCAGCAATGAAAAATGGATAAAATTGGGTTTTCTTTCTCTGAGAATGTTGATTAGAAGCAGATTAGTAGTTTTTCTATATAACTTACAAACATCGTAAAATCAATAAATCGTTTACCCTATTTTAGCATTCATTTCAAAATCGCTATAATCTATCAAAACTGTTATAAGTGTAAGGACTTCCTATTTAGTTGACTAACCAAAAGATTGGCGACTTTGATTACTAACAAAATAGTCATGAGCAGCCTTGGATCATGTCGCGTACGCGGAAAATACATCTGGCCCATGTCAGATAAGATCGCGATATAATTGCCTTGTAATTATATACGTTAATAATGAATCATCAGGTCAACAGTAAAATCCCTTCGGGTTTAGATGAGCCAAAGATTCCTTACAACGGAGCAGCGTTCTCCTCCTTGTCAGTTGTTCACCGCTTCAAGATTCTTCTGCTTCTTCTGCAATGATCCTCTGTCAGATATTCAGGTACACAAGGCTAGGCCCGGGCACCCCATATGATCCTCGACGTGATTGCTCATTTATAGAAGTCCTCCACGGGCCCAGCATTGTGCTGTGCCAGGCATCAATAAAACATCTCGGGCTTACATGAGCGGTGCATGTAAGGCGTGGGCTGTACTTGTTCTTCTTCGTTTTATAAATCATCGCAGACGATTGTGTCGCGTTATCACTATATTGTCTCTGACTGAACGAACGAACACACACTTGCTGTCGAGAGGGGCCGGCTCTTGAAGGCTGATAGGTTGTTCGGCAAGAAGGGGCACCTTTAATGGTGACCTTGGCAGTGGGCTAGGCGTTCAATAAACTGCAGATGCGCTTTCCTTTTCGGTTTAAACAAAATTTGCACCTTTTTTGCGATCATTTATATCACGAAACATCTGCTTAATATGTCAGGCGATCGTGTTGACAGTTTTTGTCAGTAGCACGTGTGGTTGCTGTCCTTTTTAAACATGAAAATTTCAATCCACACACTTCTTGAATTCGTCACCTTAATAACAGTAAAAGGTTCACAAATAAAGAACTCCTGAAGGAAGTGTCAACAACTGAGTGGAAGGGTTCCGTTAGATCTCGTGTATTCCAGGTAAATCACGGCAGGTCAAGGTGTGCATCTGATCGGCACTGTTGCAGCCGTTTGCTGTTAATCGGAGCAAGACTGTGCGCAGCCCTTTTAAGACCAGAATCAGATGCGCAGCCCACTTGAAATTCAGATAATTAACCACGCTGGAGTGACTTTCATGTGCAGACACTGCAATAGTGCATTGCCCAGTGGGCTTAGCACAGCACCCTTGGTAGCGTGTAATTGAGGTGTAATGCATGCTGCAACTACTTTCGTTTCTCGTTTCATGAAACCCACTTAAAGCCATCGTGGCGCTAAATGTGGCGCGCACGTTTCCTGTCCACTTCCTACGTAGGTACAGCTGCGCAGGTATCGAGCACTCGCGGTCCTAATATAGGAACCGCGACTCGAGTCTATCCTAGCCGCCCAGCCCTAGTGATTCGTCATATCTCTCGGATACCCCCAGTCCTCGTCTACTGCAACACTCGGGGGCCCAGCTCCGATCTATGAATTTGCATCCATCGGATCAATCCGCGGCGGCGGCGCAGAGCTGTATAATCTTCGCGCAGTGCGTCATTAGCTTGGAGCTATGAGAAAGATTTCTCCGTCAAGTTTGTGGAAGAATTGAGTTTCTCATAAATCTTGAGAAAAGCAGAAGGTGTAACACATTTTGCGTGCTGCAGCACGGACGGACTTCGAGAGGCAGAGGTAGACTGTTTGTCTAGTCGCCCCCAGATGAGCTACCCACAGTCGTTCGTACACCTTTGGGCGAATTTTAATTTCTTTGTTGAAGGTTTCCGAGTGAATTACACAACTCTGCTAGCTAGAGACTCTCCATTCTAAAAGTGACTGAAAACGAACGTGTCTTTTATGAAGTGTTACTTTATTACGAAGCACTATCAAGATCCACGTCGAAGAATTAACGTCATTAATCTGCATATCAAAAGACGAAACAAATTCCAAAGTCGTGGGCTAGCAAGAAATAGTTTTTCGGCGTTTTGGGTGGAATAACTTCGATCAAGCGCTGAAACTGGGTTGACGTTTTTCGGCTGCAATTGTGACTATTTCGCCGTGGCTTGCACTATGGTGGCACAGGTTTCAGCGTCAGTTCGACATGCAGTTATTCATCTGTGTTAATCCATTCGTTTGTAAAACGCCCGACCATAAACACGATAAATCTAAAATGCATTTAGATAAAACGCTGAGAGATTTAATGAATGTGCGGGTTTGCGTTGCGGACGTTTCTGCTATCAGCAATTCATAACTTGTTTGTTACGCTTGTGGGGTCATAACAAATTTAAAGCATTGCACAAAATTAACATTAATATTGTTTGAATATGATTAGCGGATTCACGCGCAGAATGATTTATTAATTACAGATGGAGCTGCGAATTTTAAGATTCATTGTCTCGCGAGAAGGAATGTTCCAGGTTTTGATATAATTGGAGAAACTAAGAAAGTTCATTTGGTTGGTTATTGATACTGGGGGTTTAAATTGCGCAAAATACTTAATTTACCTTTGATATGAAAAATATGTACCACATTGATCGATAGTGCCGTTCTATGGTTAAAAAGTTTTCCCATATATTTCAAATTAACAGATTACGTACATAGTCTCTCTTTGGCTCAAACGAGCATTCCAGATAAATCTGTCAAAGGGAGCAAAATCGGAGTTCTAAGAAATTGTATAGGACGAAGAAATCGGGGAATCATCTTAGTGCACATAATAGGTGTCATAAGCATACTAAATAGACCAGTTGCATCTCGATTACGAAGGCTAAGCAGCATTGGACATGGTTGGTACTTAGTTGGGTGACCACTTTGATGAAACGACACTCGCGTTTGAAAAGGAAAGGCAATCGCAAAAGGTTCACAAAAATAAAAGCTTTTCGACACCGGTGCTTATTCACATATGTATTCACAGGCTGGCAAGAATTCTTTATTAAAAAGCTTTTTTCTACTGCTTCTAAAATGCTTTTAAACAAGCATTAAAAGTCTTACGCGCGTCTGCGGACGTGTAATGTTAAAAAATATACAGAACTGGTATGGAAAGGGGAGCGCTGCAAGCCTTTTACGAGTGTTATAAGATTGCTATTGGAGTACTGCATTTCCCGCTAGGTTTAAACGTCTCAACGGAAAATGGAGTGCTGCAATAGCCATTTTTGAGTATGTACTCCATAAAGAGCTTACAGTGCTCCCGTTCACATACCAGTTCGATATACTTTTTGGCTCGAATGTCGTCTCGGATTGGACGCCGCCCGGTCAGTGATGGTCTCGAGTTTTAACATTGCATTTCATCACAGAGGAGCATATCTTTTAATGCTCCTTCAAAAGCGTTGTGAGAGCATTATTAAAAGGCTTTTTAAAATAATGTTCGTGGAGGCCCGTGGATATGTAAATAAGCTTCGATGCCGAAAAGCTTTTATTTTTGTGGACGTTTTGTAATTGTTTTTCCTTTTCAAGAGAGAATGCGGCCCCCAACTATGTGTACTCCACATCCAATTCAGCTGTATCAAACGAGAACCGGTGTTTTGAGTATGCTAGTGTCACCTTTTACGATTACCGAGATAATCGTCCGTTTTCTTCGTTCTATAACATTTCTGTAAACTCTAACAATCCTTAGGAGCATATTTGGCAGCGCTGAAAATTAGCTTCCCTGTGCAGCGCTCCCAATTTTTCCTGCTGGGATTTTCCAACTAAGCTAAATATTTGTAATCTGTCCGAGCAGAAAAACAAGTAATGAAACGCTAATGCAGTTCGCACAAATACAAAAAACAAGTACTCATCGATTCTCAAGAAATCGATCACTATTGAACGACTAAAAAGTACTCATTGAGTGTAATTTTCTTTCGATTATACTCATGAGTATTTATTTACTCGAGTACTTGCAATCGATTCCGTATCCCTAATATGCAAATTTAGCAACAGCAAGACAACACTGCAAGACTTTTTGCTCATCACTGCAAGGCTTTTGGCACTTAGTAATGATGAGCACAAAGTCTTGCAATTTTGAACTTGCAGTCTTGCTTTGTCCTGTCTTGTCTTGGTCCTCTTCGGTCTTGCCAAGCATTGCAAGACTAGGCAAGACTGCAACACCAGTCATGCGCATCACTTGTACGAGGGATACAATAGGCTTAGGGTTTTAAGGGTTGGGAGGGTGTTGAAGGAGATAGCGAGGCTTGGTTTTGAACTCTTGCTTTTACTTTGCTTTTGAAGTCTTGAGGTTGGTAGCAGTTGGAGAATACTAGCTTCGAAAGATCGTGTCACAGTCGAGTTCTTGTATATAGAAACGAATTCCTAGCTTGCCCAGTGTGGGGAAAAGGCAGCGTCAGGTGGAGGGAATAAAGAATTGCGTGGAGGCTCGAGAGCGTTTATTTAGATGGAACAGCCGCTTTGATCGTACCGACACAATTTTTCAATACGGGGTTTTGTTAATTCCGGGTCAGCACTGGGCCTGTCAGGTATGGATATGGACATGCAATATCATCATTGCGCCCCTTTGACATGCAATATAGTTGTGGATTATTATATAACTATCTTCCAATCGTACTTCTTCTTTTTCTTTAACGACTCTACCTGGAAGGTTGGATCTCCCTCGCCTTCCCATAGGTCTTACCGCATATAACTTTCCAAGCAGGCTCATCTTCACTCATACGAGCTAGATGCCTGCCCACCGGAGCCTATTGAGTTTTATTTTCTTCACAACATCTATGTCGCGATATACGCTCGTAGATATCGTCATTGTAGAGTCTCCGGAATCGTCCTTCCTCACATAAGGGGCCAACAATCCTCCGAAGTATTTTCCTCTCGAACTCGAAAGAGGGTTGAGTGTTTATTGCTAGGCACCCTCGTTTTAGATGAATATGTGAATGTGAGGGAGTTTTGAGTGTATGGTGTACAGCCTTACAGTCCTGCAAACAACATTCTGATGCCCGAGAACTATGTTTCAATCACGGTCGGTGTTCGCCCGTTGTAAAGCCATATTTTATTTTACTTGTACAGATAGATGTTGTTTATTTTATTTTAGCTTAGGCAGTACTGTAATTTGAATTCATTGAATTCGCCAAGATTTTTTTTCCCCAATATAAAATTAGTGCAATGGTTCTGTTGACTGAGTCAGCCATAAGTCCGCGATCGTCAAGACAGATTTTACCAACGCATTTTCGAAATGGTTGGAGTAGTAGAAAATGGATTTGGGTAGTAGTTGGTGGCAGGGTCGGCGCTTGGGTTTTTTGCGCCCGGTGCACTTTGCCATATTGCGCCCCATAACCTGTACATTTTTGAACGCATTGAAAGACAATGGAAAAAGACCCAAACACTAGCTAATGGGTGAAATATTTTTTGTAGTTTGCGCAAAATTTAAGATTGCACCATAATAATGCGTATAAGATAAAAAAAGGGTACATATAAATTGGAAGTTTTACATGGGTCAACATCCAACCACCAAAATTCTGCTGAAAACATCGTTTGCGGAGCAGAGGGTGGGCGAGGACGATGGTGCGGGCAGATATTCTAAACCTTTGAATTCTTTCACGGAATTTTTGAATAAACTTTTTGAAAGGTGTGTGGTTGTTGTTGATTTTTGCCTCCCTTTTGCTAGGAAAAGAAAAAAGGAAATGGCAGAAGAAATAGTTAATATTAAAAGCAACGCCCATTAGGATTAGGCCCATTTCACACGATAAAACACTAAACAAAAAGTTTCGCTTGGTTTGACGGGAAGAGGTGAGAAAGAGCTTGAGGGAACCCGCGTTCTCTTCCCTCTCTCACGTCTCCCCGTCAAACTGAGCGAAACTTTCTGTTTCGTGTTTCATCGTGTAAAATGGGCCATACAATTTTTGTTGGTTGGCCCGTGTGAAACTGGCCATATTAATTTGTTAGACAGTAATACCCCGGCTTCGCCGGACAAACTGAGCAAGTTCGAGCAAATTAGTGTACTGAACTTCACTTTTGCCTGAGCTTCCATGCAGCTTCACATATTGAACTCAGGAAAAATAAAGCCTGAATTCGCCCAACGGAACATGAAGTTGGGATTGAACGTAAAAGCTCGCTCAAAAGAGAATAATAAACTGGAATAATGGAATATCATTCCAGTGAGCATTTCTAACTTCTGGCAACAACAATTTCAAGCATGAGCTGAACATGCTAGCCGGCGAAGCCATTTATGCAGATTGAATTGAACTTTATTGAACTGAGGCCGTTGAAGCCGGGGGTTTAAAAGAAGCAAACAAAAAAAGAGCAATTCAAGAGGATTTCTCGCCACAAGGAGTTTTGCTCTCCTCATTTCGTTCATTTACCTCTTTTAAAAATTCTTTAAACAGAATTTAAAAGTGCAGCAATAGCGCCCTCAAGTTTATATCGATCACTGTAAACAGCAATACCCAAATCAGAACCATCGAAACAATTTTTCCTTTGTGTAAGTGGATAAGGTGCTTTTTAAAGAATTTTCAAAAAAAATTTTCACTTGGTAGATTTTTTCCCCATTTCTCGAATCGCGAAGCTAAAATCTCTGGAAACTTCGTGCGAAGCAAAATTGCCCCGTTTTTTATTGCATGAGAAAGTGCAGGGACAAAAATTGGATAAATTTGTGTAATTTCTTGCACCCGTGAGAATACTTTTCAATTTTTATCCCAAAGATTTAATTTTTTTAAATCTTAATTTCTGTTTCGCACCTATGAAAGCGCCGCCCTTGGTTGGTGGTTGATTTGTTGGAGTCACCATTTCTCGGTATAGGCTGAACATGTTTTCAAAAATCGGAATATAGTTCGGACGAGTATGATAGGGCATAAAGCAAAGATGAGGTGCATTTCTTTATGTCGTATACTGTCGGGTCCAATCCAGTCAACTTGTTGGAGCTCTTTGAGTCACCTATATACCTCGCGAGTCCTGAAGAGGAGCCTGTTCATTTGGCGTGTCAAATTGCTGGTCAGAAGTGATGAGTAAAAGTCTTGCAGTGATGAGAGAAAAGTCTAGCAGTCTTGGTCTTGCAGTCTTATGTTTTCTATATGTGCAAGACCTGCAAGACCTACAAGACCGAGACTGCAAGGCTTTTTGCTCATTGTTACTGGACAGTTCAAGTGAAGAAAACTTATTAAAACAAATTTTTATTGACCAAACCAGACATGCTCGGTATGTTTCATCCGACATCCGAGGGTCCTTATCAAGCGGCCGGAGTCCCAACAAACAAATGGCATCCGTTGGTAAATCGAGACTTATTTAAATTTGGTGCTACCGGATTTTATTCTTCTGATCGCCGTTTGCTTATAAGGAAAGATAAAAATCCTTTTGTTTTCCTACATATTTCTTATGCTTTCTTAGAACCATGCTAGACCGTATAGATTAAGACTAGAGGGCCCTAAGTTAATCGCCAAAATTCGTCCCAGATCCGGAGATTTGTCATGAACTCCTACAAAAATCACAGTAAAAAATTCGGGATTTATAGAATTTTCTTGGTAAACGTATGGCCTTCTCTACAAATGAAATAATTACTATGTTTAACTAAATATGAAAAACTTTAGTAAGTAGGTTGAGCAACCTAAACTACAGTTTATAAACGAAAGAAATATCTTACTCCAAAGCTCCTGAATTATAGACCATAGATGCAACTGATTCCATTATACGTCAAACAACGACTCCAAATAAATGGAGGATGCTTTACCAAATAACTAGATTTAACGAAAGTTGAGAGTGGGTCTTTGATTTGTGTTGTTGACGATTAATAACCCGGCATACATTTCATCATATTGATTTATTTACAAGTTGTCCTTGGCTTCTTTGTATAATAAAAAGACGTACAGTAATGCTTATGACCCCTCAACCTTCACTAAACATCACTTATATGCTTCCAACGTTTCGATAGTGCCCTTGGACACTTATCAAATCATCGTTCTATGCCAACAAATTACTGTAGCCAGCCGAGGATATTCCACAGAATTTACATAGATATTTCCGAATTGTCATTTGTCTACCACTACCCTGCTTTTTTGTTGTGGTATGAACACCGTCTCTCGGACGACAAATTACCCCAATAGTTTATCAGATCCTGTTTAGGTTCGGGGTACTCATATCGAGGCCGCAATTGCCGACCATACCATAGTATCATGCGGGTGTCTTTAATTTGTCAACCTAGAAATAGAACAAGGACGAGCCACTTCCAACCGACGATTACACCTGAGAGTATCCTCGAGTGTACATCCTCTGAACACATTAATCTGCTCCTTTTCGAAGCCCTATAACTTCCAATAGAGCATAACCACAGCTAAAGTAACATTCGACATATGCTAACCGCTTCTAAATTAGTCCTCATCAGGAAGGACTTATACGTGTGCAGGAGGAGCTACTAGAGTGGTGCAACATACTCGTAGCAGCCACGTAAGGTAATCTGATCCCACTGCATACGGCACTTAATTAGAAATGCTCCTTCTCAATTATTCGTGTCCTTGGACTGGCATAGGTGCACTGGAGGAAGGAAGCTCTTCAGAATTATTCATTGGACATGAAATGTCACAAGCCGCGCGGCCCTTGACTGACGTTTTAGAGACATTTATCGGCAGCGTGCAGGGCGGTGAAATTTCGTGCAGAGCGGAGCTTATTCAGGTGCGGGGGTTGACTTACTTGAGTTGAGTTAAGGTGCTTTCGGACTGTGGGCATAGCTGGCTGGACGTTGCAGCAGTCTTTTGTTAAAATATTATTTTAGCTTATGAAGGACATTGTTTAGTTTGGGATTAAGCCGGGATTTTGATGTATTCCCTTTTTGTTGTGTTAGTAATCAGTCTTTGTGGGTGCTTTTGAGTTAGGATTAGTGGTGATAAATGCATAGACGATTCAAAGGAAAGCTTTGAAGCATCTACAATCTACATATCTACATTATAGTGTTTTCAATCACTGGAGGTTAGATTAAACTATGTTAGTTACATTTTTAGATATTTGTAAAAGTAATTTAATTACGGCAGGACCATTCCGTTGATGAACTAGAAAAGTCGAGTGGCGATATTTTTCTTTAGCATTAATTTAATAATTATTATGGTGGCCACACGAAAAAAATAAATAATTTGATTTCTTTTGTGTACATATAAATTGCTTTATTTTTGGCACATGTGCTTCAATATGCTTTCGATTATTTATAACAAATATTGCAATACTTGGATTTAAAATACATTTTTCTTGGTTCTTCTTTGGCAACTACGTTCGAGAGACTTCCAATGGTTGTGCTGACTCAAATAAGGCAGACCTGAAAAGAGTGAAAATCAAAAACACTGAAAGCGAGCGTGAGCCAATTAGTGTTGGGTAGGAAACGTCTCTTTTTTGTAAGCCAGAACAATGTCATACTTCAAATGAGGCGTAATGTAATGCAATCTCCCCTCACCAAATTTCAAGTTAGAAATGTCTCTCCAGTATGTATGAGGGCAGTCCGATAAGTACTTAGCCTGCAAAAAACGAAAATTTCTCAACATACAGCGGTGTTCTACATTTCGATTTTTATGAAATTGATACTCGAAATCGAAATTAGATGTTCCACATTTCGATTAAATCGAAATGTCAATCGAAATAAAACCGTTTCAGTTGTTGTTTGTGATTTGAAAGTGGAATAGCGAGAAGCGCTTTGATTTATTTTAAAATGTAAATATTTGTAATTTATTTACAAAGGTAACAATTGGCGGTCTGCCAATACGAGATCGTACGCTTTTGCCACGTTATCATCCGTGGTCGATGTTTTCGGTTCACGTGAGCGTGGCTCATCAAAAACCGACGTGCGACCACGTTGAAACTTGTTAAACCAATTTTTGACGGTTGCCATCGAAGTAGAAGAGGAGAAGAGTCACCGTACACAGCATCCAAACGCTCTTCAATTTCGCTGCGAGATATCCTTTCTAAAAGCAAGAATCGAATCTGTGGCGACTACGATGCGTTAACAACGACATCTACACTCCAAACATAAAGACATATTACTACAACACGGCACAAATATATCCGGAAACCACTGCACACAAACCACTGCGAAAACACTCAACTTCTGCACGGCGAATTCCAGACTTTTTAGTAAGTAGGCATAGGATAATTTATTATTTAATTTTAAAGGAATTGCCATAATTTTTATTTTAATATGTGCTACAAGTCAGCTTGACCTGTGTGTCGATCTTCCTTTTTCTTTCTTCACTCTTCTTGTTTCTTCCTTCCTTCTCCGATGTCAGGTCTTCCTTCAAAGGGATGGATATTGGTCTTCCTTCCTTCGGTTGCTCGCCTCTATTAACCTGGATTCGGGTCTTGGGTCCTCCTTCTTGAAATCGTCGGGGTCCTCCTACTCGAAACGTCGGGGTCCTCCTTCTCAATCACGTCGGGGTCACCAAACTCCTGTGGGGCTCGTCGCTCACAGGAGTAACTCCGAATTATTTTTACAATAGTTTTTATTAACAATATATATTAATAAAGGAGTTGTTAACAGTAAGGCAAATAATTTAGAACTAACTTCAAAATTATGACAATTCCTTTAAAATTAAATAATAAATTATCCTACGCCTACTTACTAAAATTCGCCGTGTAGAAGTTGAGTGTTTTCGCTGTGGTTTGTGTGCAGTGGTTTCCGGATATATTTGTGCCGTGTTGTAGTAATATGTCTTTATGTTTGGAGTGTAGATGTCGTTGTTAACGCATCGTAGTCGCCAAAAATCTGCCAGAAGTTCTCTATCATATGTAGAATATCTTTGCTCTGTTGGGCTCATCTTCCGTGAGAAATAACCAAGTGGTCTCCATTCTCCTTTATCTTGTTGTTCAAGTACACCACCAATTGTTGTATCTGACGCATCGGTTGTGAGTGCGAGTGGTTTGTTCTGACCCAGATGTGCCAGTTGGACTGCATCACATAGACTCATCCTACAAGCTTCGAATGCTTCTTCAATTTCGTCTGACCAAACTACTGGACGTTTATCATTCTTTTTTGAGTTCTTGAGTAGTTCGTTAAGTGGGGCTTGTAACTGAGCTGCATGTGGTATACATCTTCGGAAGTAATTTAGAACGCCTAAGGATCGACGAAGTTCTGCAACGGTTTGCGGCCTAGGGTAATTCTTTATCGCCGAAATACGCTGTGCAGGTGGTTTACAGCCGTCCTTGTTTATGACGTAACCCAAGTAGGTCACTTCGCTTGCTCCGAAGATGCACTTATTTAGGTTGATATGCAAGTTTGCATCGTGAAGTCGCTTGAAAACTTCTTCCAGGTGTTGACCATGTTCAACTGCATCAGCGGACATGACCAGGATGTCATCGATGTAACAGCAAACATAGTCCAGATCGCGAAAAATGCTGTCCATATAGCATTGAAAGGACTGCGTTGCGTTCCTTAAACCGAAGGGCACAACTACAAATTCAAACAACCCAAACGGTGTACTAATTGCCGTCTTTGGGATATGTTCTTCGG
This sequence comes from Thereva unica, assembly GCA_949987705.1. Lineage (NCBI taxonomy): Eukaryota > Metazoa > Arthropoda > Insecta > Diptera > Therevidae > Thereva > Thereva unica. Next base: position 121,681,571 of record OX465282.1, on the reverse strand, counting down.
CCATTGGTATTTGGTAGTAAGCACGAACTAAATCAATTGTTGAAAAAATTTCCTTACCATATAGTCTCTCATTGAAGTCAGTGATGTAGGCTATGGGGTAACGGTCTGGAATCGTTTGGGCATTCAGTTTTCTGTAATCCCCGCAAAGCGTCCAACCACCGGTTTTCTTCGGAACCATATGAATTGGGCTTGACCACGAGCTGCTTGATGGTTGAATAACTCCTCCATCTAACAAGGATTCAATTTCATTTTTGGCCGTTTGAAGTTTCTCTCCAGAGAGTCGACGTGGCCGTTCTGCTAATGGTCGGCCAGTTGTAAAAATTTTATGTGGAGGTGCCTTACTTGTCGACGGAGCAACTTTAACTATTGGTAAAGTGATGCTGCGGTAATTATTTAAAATATTTTGATATTCAAAATTGTTGTCTACGGTTGTAATTGCGTAGATGGTTGTCGGTCCCAACTCTCCTTGTCTGGACAGCGCTGTAGTGCAATCCACGAGTCGCTGGTTCTTCAAATCTACAAGAAGTCCAAAATTGGTTAAAAAATCAGCTCCAATAATTGGTACCTGGGTTTTCTAAGAATATCGGAGACTTGGCTGAGGATTTGTGGATCCTCGATTGATGCTAAAACTATGCATGTACTAGCGCTCGTCGTCGTCCACTAATCGGCGCGTGTGGAACCTGGCCTCTACTTGGGCAAAGGCAAACCAAAGTTCAGGATGATTCTTCCAGAAATGTGGCAATCTGATTTGCGATCCACCAACATTTTTCACATTGCTGTCGCTTTCGCTGCCAGATTTCTGAAGAGCTCTTGGGTTTTCTTTATTCTTGTCCGACGCCATTTTATGCGTCCGTTTCTTTTTGGGAATCCTAGAAATAGGGACTCTAAAAGTCTTCGGGGTCACCAATGTCGCTGTCTGGTTGTTACTCCGGGTCACAACCATAGGCGAGCGGAAGTAAAATAAAAGTCCGTTAATTATTTTAATGTTCAAACTTTTATTTCTGATTTGTATTTTTATTCTTTATTTGTCAAATTCATTGATCGAATTATCGAATTCATTCGCAGCGCAACCTCGATTGAATGAGCTGACGAAAATGTAGTAGTAAAACGTCGTAGCAGCAAGTAGTTGTTTCTGCTACTAATCCGGTCAAGTGCGGATGTTTCGGATTTTTTCCAATAGAGGCTGGGAAAGACTGCCACAAATCTTGCCATAGTGGCGCCATCGGGCGGTGATGCTAATTGGACTGCCCTCGTATATAAATATCGCCCCACTTCATTTCATGTTGGAAATTTGGTCAGAAAAGTAAGAAATGCCAAGAAAGGTAATAACTGTCTCTCCACCTCCACCTATTTTAAGTTGAATTTTACTGCTCTAAACATTATTTTTGACCCGAGACATGGAACTATTTTAGATTGATTGGACTAAATGTAAGTAAATAGGTACTATCAGTGTATGTTGAGATTCACTATCGTGGACCCTCATTTTCATTTCATGGACCCCCAAATTTTTTTTTTCACTGACGAAGACCCTTTGCAGATTGTTATAGAACCCTGGGGGTTAATATAAACCACTTTGGGAACCACTGGTCTAGGTGAAAGGATTGGCAATTTTTGTAATCTCGACCGAAATGTAAGATTTAAAAAATGGTTACAATTATCCTTGTGGCAACCATTATGCTTGTGGCAAACAACCTTCGAGACGTATGATTCACAGACTGTGAACGAGGGAACTGAAGTATGGGTTGAGTAATGGTTTGTTTAAAATGAATCGTATAATTTTAATAATTGAAGTAAGCTAGAACTCGGCCTGAGTTCAACTCGAACTGAGATCAACAAACAATACTATTTAAAAACAAACTATTGCTTGGGTTCATTGTATCAACTATGGGTAAACTCTAGCTTTCTCACACCTGATATGCGAAGAATGCTTATGATTGTTCTAATTATGCCCCTTGAGGTATGGTAGTATAATTTTCATCAAACTTGATTCGGTGTGTATGAGAAAGATGGAAGTTGCTTTTAGCGATTGTCTTCGTTTTGTCAATAGGCTAAGACGGCATGATCATATTGCACCATATGCATCCAGCTTATTGGGTCTTACTTTAAAAAACTATCGCTCGTACCGTGAACTAAAATTCACCTTTAAGCTTATGAATAAAAAGTGTCCTCAATATTTGTTTGAGAAGCTACGTTTCCTACAATCCAATAGGCAGGTCACATTATTGATTCCTAGGTGTAACTCGTTATTTGGCGATCGGTCTTACTTTGCCAAGTTGGAATGCCTTGCCTCCGGAGTATTCGGAGTGCGACATCTAGCCGAACTTTCAGCAAGCTTTTAAAAGATCATTTTAGTTTGATTCTCTCTTTTCACTCTTCTTTTTCTTTCTTCCCCTCTTATCTTCTGTGCACATTGTTTTCTCTTTTATCAAATTATGCACCTGCATCAAATTTTCGAGCACCGTACTCTCGATCGAGAATCGATTCGATGCTCTCATTGGATATTGTTCCACATATCTACAGTATGAGGTTTTGATAAGACAAGCACTTTTTGAGTCCCAGCACCAGGTGAGGTGTTCTCATTGGACTTCGGTCCGCTAAAACTGCTTCCTTATTTCTATCTCCTTTTCCTTTCGATGTCAAATTCAGGAACTAATTTTCTGCAAATTTTATTCTCTCTTAATTCATTTTTTTTTTCATTTTATTTCTTGTCGGAAATCGTCATTATAGTATAGTACCATTACTTAACCGTGTTCTTTGTGCAAGTATATACCACGTTGGCGGCGTTGATGGCCAACACCCTGCACCCTGCCTACTCTTTTATTTTACAAAGCAACCTTCGATCGATAATCCACATTTAATAATATATTCATAAAAAAAAACATGACTACGATTTTACATTTTAATTTTGAGATTAATTTTGATATACGGCACGATAGAATATCCTGAAGTCATTAACCAGCAGGATTAGTCCTCTAAACAAGTACCCTGATGGGTTCGGCATGACATGCAAATTTTTTCTAGGTTTATAGTTTCAAAAATAGAAAATGACACAGATAATAGCAAGGACGAAGGGACATAAATTTGAGAATTATTATAATGTCTCCAATGGCAACACGAAACCAACACAAAAAAGTATTTAATACCCCGGCTTCACCGCCAAATTTTCGCAAGTTCGAGCAATTTAGTCTACTGTTCTTTAAAATTTCCTGATTTCCCATACATTTTTCACATTTTAAAGTCAGGAAAAAATGCCACAAAAAGCTCGCTCAAAAGAGAGTAAAAAATTGGAATAATTCCAGTGAGCTTTTGCATTTCTAATTTCTGGCGAAAAAGCAACAACAATTTCAAGCACGAACTGAACATGCTAGCCGGTGAAGCCACTTATGCCGATTGAAGTGAACTTGATTAACCTGAGGCCGGTGAAGCCGGGGTATAAAAAAAATTTGAAAAGTTGAAGTAAAGTAGAGAATTTGTGGAGAAAATAATTTGGTTGCGAGCGACTTGATGAAATGTTTTTTTATGTGGCAGTGCTAAGCTCAGTCACCTTTTGTACCACCAGTCCGTCATGTCGTTTGTCACGTCATGGTGTAATGTCTATCAGTAAGCTTAGTACGGGGGGAATAGGTTGAGGGGTATGAAGGTACGGGGGGTATTGAAGAAGGTGGTGATGAACCTTGCGTTTGAACTCTTGGATATTGTAGGAGCTCGGAAATACTGACTGCGAGAGATTGTTCCATAGTCGAGTTGTTCTATTGATAAACGAATTGCTATCTTGTTGAGTGCGAGGACACGCTGCAAGTGGTGGGAGTGAGTTGTATGGGTGGGTGTTGCGGGTGTACGATTGGAGGCAATAGAGCGTTCATTTCGATGGAACAATCTCTATGATAGTAGCGATACAATTTTGTCTGTGCTGCTACATTCCTACGGTGGCTAATGGGCCGATGGTGGAGTAACCGGTGTCAATTAATTTAAGGGGCTTTTTTTCATCTTATCTAACCCTGCTAACGGAGTAACGCGTTGGATAAGAATTAAGAAAAGGATCAAGGAGTTAGGCTCCTTGATCAGCAATATCAGGGACTCTAGTTGGATGATCCACAATTTGGTGCAAATTATTGGTGTCTACAAAGGGATCGACGTCCTTGCCAGAAACACTGATGCCATTTTAGTAAGTCAGCTAGTTTAAACTCTGAAAATTCAAATCACCTGCAACAATGATTTCACCTTCAGGATTGGATGATAAGAATCCTGAGATCTGTTCAGAGATAACATCTTCTCTCTCTCTCTACTTCTCATCTTCCGGCTAGAGCTGGTGTTCGACATTCTATAGGAAAAAATAGATTGTCGAACAGTACAAGGGGGCTTTCCCTAAGTCTCTAGTCTATCACATAAAAAAAAATGATGAAGTTGGGGCTTCGTTACTTATATGTTAGGGGTTCTGTATAGGAGAAGAATATGAAGGGGCTTCGGAAGATGATTTTCATCCAAAGATAGTAAAAAACTGAAGACGTGTTTGAATATATTTTATATTAAGCCACGTCATTCCTAACATAGATGGCAATTCCCCTACGGGGGAGAGATTGTGCACTAAAGTGTCCCCTGATACCTGGTAATGACCTAAGTCAGTATCGGGTGATAATGCTATAGCAGTCAATAACAAAGCTTGACTTGTAACAGGACTTCGTCTGCGTGGGCTCAACCCCCACATTTTCAAGGATATTTCTCGGCGTTACATTGCCGTACCATCAGAGTAAATAAAATTTGTCCTCTTTAATGTTTTATGCCTTTTGAGACGGGGCAAATTTCATTGACCGACGACTGATTTCGGCCGCTACACCTGCAGGTCCGACAATCGAGAGACGGTAGGGAACAAGAGTACTGACTTGTGCCGTTCGTCAGTTCGGTCGGTCGGTTGCGTCTATGGGTGAAGGGTGATGGGGCCTTCGCGTTAGACTGTCTTAGTAAGGATGGAAGTAGTAGGACGATGTCCCTACCAGGGGATGCTCCGTGCCCTTTTTATCGTCTGGGAATTGTGCCCAGAACTGCGAATCGTTTAGCTTCAAACAGCGAAGGCAACTCAGGAGCTTCCTGAGGTATTAGGTTAGGTTGAAATAGCTGCTCCCTCACTACGGAGCCCACTTAGGCACACCATTGGGCCCCATTGTGATTCCATTGTAGTGTTGAGACAAAATTCAGGCCATTTCAGTTTTTAATAAAGCGACAGAGGTCAGGAACACCAGTGTTTTGCAGTTCACTCAATCCTCGGTGGGCCGAGGAAGGTCCCTCTTTTCCTCAAGAGGACAGCACATGTACAGAGAAGATGAGAGGCAGTTTATGTCTCATCTGCATACGTCGTTGTTGGGTAGTACCAATTTTTCGGCGTAAGGACCAAAGGGACAGTGACCAGTTAGCACCTTCACTGCATGGCTTATCTCTTTTTTGTTCAACTGAACAAGAGATTTCAAAATCGGCCATATTGAGAAGAGTGCGCCAACCCTCGAGCCAGCTCGAGCTAAGCTGATTTTTCTCACAGCCAGTTTATAGGTGGTTTAGGGCATTCCCATCTAGGTTAAGTGGGGTATCCTTTCCACTTCGGTTCCCTGTTTAAGAAGCTCATCTGCCCTACCCACTTCCCTAATTTCCCGGTGTCCAGGAACACAGCACAGATTTATATCAAACTGAGTAACATTTTTACATAGAGACCTCAGAAAAGTCGTGGAGCTTGAGCCTTGAGGTCCGTCTGGCTATAACCTCCATGCTCACTCGGGAACAGCGTCAGGTAGTAACTCACTAACCCATATTCACTCATAACCCACTTTTCCACATTTGGTATAATGCTATGGGTCCATTGGCCCTTATTAGACTCGTGCCACTTCCAGCTATGACACCTGCTTCAAGATCGAACATAGCACGGTATGTAGAGCTTGCTAGAAATTATCACTCCCAGATGATCTGGCGGATGATCTGGCTACCTACTTTTACCGCTAAGGTCTCCACCTTTTTCTGCTTGCTAGCACTATACCAGCGTTCTTGATCTCCGAACCACTCGTTTATCTCCCATATTACTTCGCTCGCGAATATCTCGATTTTGTCGAGTAGCCTGCCTACTACTCTACTTCTCGCGGGAGGAGTATCTCCAGTACTTCATCATACATTATGATCTACAGCAGGGACCTATGACGGAGCCTTTCAAAGGCCTTGGAAGTATTTAAGAACCACCAGATTAGATGATTTTGGAGAGAATAAAAGGGTTATTGGTTAGCATCACCTTTTTTTTGGTATAAGGTCACCATGAGTCAGTTTCGACTCAGGATATGGTCCAGGATAGTATGAAAGGTAGAGTTTGTAGGGGGAATATTATCAAGGCAAGCTCCTATACGCTCCGCGAGTCCTGAAGAAAACTTTGTTCTCAGTGGAAGGGAAGCTCTACGTTCGGGGAGGCCTAGCAGTATGGCCTAAGAAAGAAAAGAGATGGGCCTTGGATTTGCTTTCTCTTATCACATCAGCATTGAAAATGTGAAATGTTCGAGTCAATGAATGCAAACCTTTTGATAACAACAGCAAACAACATGCATCATCACCTTTGCTTGTTAGCACCACTGACACCATGACTAATTGAAATTGCAACATTGAACTCTCTTGTTAAAATATTTAACTTGAATTCACGCCTCAGTAGGATGGACACTACACAATTTCTACACTACCAACGACGGATGCAATGGGAATAAAACAAAAAAAACTTAAGTTGGATAAGTTCAGTTGGATAAGCAAACTTCTTGTCGACTATCGGGTGAACTTGGACACGTTTACAAATATGATTTTGCATTATTTATTGAAGTTTAACGACAATTTTTCAATGTGCTTCGAAAAGTTTCCGCATGAAGGATATTTCGGGTTTCAGGAACTTTTGTGATATTCTTTTCACCGACGAACGAAGCGAAACTTTCTGAATGCGAATTGAGTCGTGGTCGTGTCACAGATATTGGCATCTTTGATATCGAATGGAACTTGATAAGGATTCTGTAGAAAGTAATTTTAGATGAAACTTGTTCTTTAGTTGGAGATGGTTTGTTAAGGAATTTTTTAAGAGGAGTCCTTAGCGCGAGTTTAATCAACGTTTGGAAGAAAAAGCGGGACTGAAGGAGATTAATTGGTGGATAAGTGGCTTTGGTACCATGCGAGATGGAATATTACTCAAAATATGAAATCATACTTTACGAAAAATTAAAACGAACACTGTTTTAACTTTTTAATATCGAGATAAATATAGCCTGATCTTAATTTCATATTCAGGTCCATCACTCCTTGGAGTTATTAAATTTAGTTCACGGATATCTGCTGCTGCTGTGCTCTAGTGTTGGGCTGTTTCTTAATTTCAAGTCAGTGGCTGTGGCTAGTGTATCCCTTCGAGGAGGTCATCGTTAACAACCATCGGGCCCCTCTTAATGCATTGCACAAAAACGATACCTGCAGAATAGCCGGAGGCAATCTTCGTTTTTACACATTCTGAATCCCAATCAGCCAAAGAAGAAGAAACCATCCACTCGGGCCGGCCTAGATGGCCCCATTGGCGAGAGATGGTTGGTAACGTGTGCACGAGGAGAGCCTGGGACCAAGCCGAAGTTATTTGCTTATTTTCCTCGATGATTTTTTCCTTCCCCATAGATCCGAGGCCGGGACGCTCCAGCACCAGCAGCAGCATGAGCATCAGCACCAGTGCTCCGGTTGTAATTCCATGATGGCCCGGTCATCGGCGGAGCGCTACCTTGGCCTCACCTTGGCTCGTCTGTGTCCATTCAGCAATTCCCAATCCGGATTTTTTTTTGCCATTTTCAAACGATCCTCGAAACGAACAGATAAATAAGCCAAAAGGAGCAATTATTGCCACTGCGGCCGGTGCATTCTCCGATGCTGTTTTTGCAGGGCCTATGCGATGCACTCGGCGTGGTCTTCGTGTGGTTGGATGACCGCTTTTTGCGTATGCACAGAGAGTGCCTTGCCTGCACATCAGGTGAAGCGCTCAAGGAATTCACTGATTTACGTGAAAGGTAGAAAAAAGTCAAACAGCTGTTCTCTAGCCGCGGCACTGGCAGCGAGGGGAGTGCTGCAAGCCGCAAGTAGCCCGGGGTTATCGGTGTTTATATGTGAACTTGAGGATTCTCGTGTAGGACTGTGGCTATTACATCGCATGGACATGTTCAGTTTAGGCGACTGAAATATGGGTCTGATCCACAGGGTTATAAATATACCACCGGGCAGCGGCTCGTCTCGTTAACGCGGCAATGCAAAGCGGATAATTGACCGTCGAGCAATAAATCCTCGATACTCGTACAAAGTTCTAATTACTAACGCAGCCTGGATGTGAGTGCATGAAAGAGGCCAAGCAAACATCATCGGTATTGATTTTTAATTTTTAGATTACGCCCAGGATGACGTATGCATAGGGCTGCCATCGCTTAAATTGCAGAGGCCGGACAAAAACCCCGGACATTTGGGTGAAAGTGAGTTTTTCCCCGGACCCCTCTTCTCCAGGATTGCTATGAAACCTACGACACAACCTCGGACAGGACAGAAACTCACGAAACTTAGGGTAAAGATATCTAAAATTAACCCGTTTATGACTAGATTGAAAAGTTGAGTCGAGTTGAGTTAAAATTTCGACCACCGAATATCATGTCGAGTTGAGTTCACTTTGCGTTGAAATAGAGTTGGCCGGAAATCGAAACTTAACCTCAAATTTTTGTGTGAAATTCTCAGAACGAAATAATTTTTTATTCCTGTGCAAACAAAGAGACACCGAAGACAAAACTAACTCCAAAGGCGGACTTCACGGAAGGTAAACAAACAAAACAAATATCACTTCAACCCAAATACAACTCAACCAGCGTATATTAGGCGAAAAATCTACTCGACCCAAGTAGGAGAGCTGAGTTGGGTTGGGTGGACCCAGTTTTAACTCAATCTCCGTTTATGACTGGATTGAATCTGGGTTGAGCCTAGTCATAAACGGGGTAAATAAAAACAAGAAGAGGAAACTGAGACGGAAAATAAATATGACAGAATTAAAAGAAGAGCAAATTTGGGGTAAATATGAGAAGCTACTGGACGTAAAGCCTGCACTCTACTACTCGCAAAGTTGCTTCGGCGAAGTACTTCTCGAAGTTGATCGAAGCACGGTATACAGGAACAAGTCAATGTAAAATATAAATGTCATTTTAGTGCTGAAGTCTCTGGGTGACCCCTTTCTATATAAAATCGAAACTGTTATTATTGTTTCGTCACTAGGGGACCCTTTTTTACGGTATTCGAAGATGTCAGTCTCTTTTACGCTACTTTTTTCTCTGTATAAAATGGTCCGAAATACTCGACTATACACTCATACAACCTCACGAGGAACCGAGTCACCCGGCATACCACACACCCCGAGTCCTTTGACTCGGGCGCAAAACCGTCAAAGATGCACATCGAAATGGCTAAAGTGAATCGAAGTGCCACTCTATATTCTCGACTTCGACCAACTTCGATTAACTTCGTGAGTAGAGTAGTGCCGGCTTAAGAATAAATAAACGTAACAATGTTATGACCCAGCGGATAAAAGCAGACCGCATTGTGACCTATCGAGTAAGAGCTTGGAATTAGCCTTAAAATTTAGTACTTATGGAGTTAAAAAAATATGTTGGTCTGCCTGGTAAAATCTGGCGCTAATGTCTCGGCAGACCACTTTTTTTGTTATTGTTTTGAGACCGCAACAAAATCAAATTAAAGCTTGAACATTTTTATACTAGAAAACAAAGTTCTGCCGAGATTGTGCCGGTGCTAAGTGTCTTGCTGTTCCTCTGAAATAAACCCTCTCCTGCCTCCACGACAATCTTATACCCGCAACACAGGATTAGCCCACTCATCTTACTTCTACTACTTGCAGCCTGTCGGTTCGCGCACTCAACAAGATAGCAATTCATTTATCAATAGAATAACTCGACTGTGGAACAATCTCTCCTAGTCAGTATTTCCGAGCTCAGGGTTCATTACCACCTTCTTTAATACCCCCGTATCTTCATAACTAGTGAATCCAATCCAGCATCAAAATCTCAATCTTGCTCGCTCAAATCACGCTCGCTACTGTGTTTCCATGTAGACTCTACCCTGGGTTTTCTCAAAGTAGGCGCCCATGGAAACGGAGGTTAAGCCGAGTTTTGTATATGTGTGGGATTGAGTATCCCTTTATTTCACATATACCAACGGCGACGCAATGTAATATTATTTATCTGTCACTTTCACCCAGAGTCGTCATGGAGACAGCATCGAGTTAACTTGAGGTTTCTGTTTAATCAGCGCAAATTCTACCTCGATTCATTGAAACACAGTAATGCACGTGGGGAATCCTCTGTCGTAGGCGTAGGGTAACTTTACATTTACACTTACACTTAAACAAACCCATATGCAAAACCCGGCTTAACCCGACGTGTCTCGTGGAGTTTTCTTGGATTTAACGAAACTTTACTCATCTCCCGTTTCCATGGGCGCTTACTCTGAGCAAACCCAGGACAAACTCTGTATGGAAACTCAGTAATTGATTACGTTCGGATACACGTACATAATTATACTTAGACGATTTTGTGTTATAGCTGTATTGCTTAGTATTGCTTAGTATCTTCAACTAGCGATTTTAAATTTTGTGGAGTGTAAAGCCCTCCGCACACGAGTCGACTGATTTGCAATCCCAATTTCAAACTGCTTTCGCAATAATCACGAGCACAGCCAGTTTGCAATTAAAATGACATCTTTGGCCACACATGAGCACAACTGATATTGGATCAATCGGTGTTAGTTTTAGTCACGAGGTTTTGGCAAAATGTCAAGTAGTTCAGATGAAGTGCAACCAAGCAACTGAAATCGCTTCCGATCGGCAAGAACAGTCGTACGCAAGCAGCTCAAACTAGTTCCAAATGAGTTTCGTTTCCGTCGACCTATGAATGGATTCCCACTTAAGTACTCGGGCAAGAACACGAAACACTTGCGTGTGCAACTGGAATTGCAAATCGGACTTGCGTTCGGCGGGCCTAAACCTATTTTTATTAATACTTTGCAATATTGTTAGTATTTCTCTAGTAAGTCCCGGTTTTTATAACAGGTGCTTCATTCTACTGCCCAAATCCCGCATGTCTAGTCCCGCATTACTGATCCCGCAAAAATAGAGCAGGATTTCGCGTTCGCGGGATTGGATTCCCTATTCATAACCCTTTAGGCTTAGTGACCCTTTAATTGATCGAGTCACCCCTGACACAAAAAGCGCCCGACCGGACGTCGGACGTCCTTCAAACTAGGACAAATCCGAGGAAACCTGGACGGATGGCAGCCCTACGAATACACAACCGTGCACAGGTATGACAGGTACCTAAACTTTCAAATGACCTGAAACTTTGTAAAATCAAAAATTCGTGTCCTTTCGTGTGGAGCCAGTCCATGGACGAGTATCGATTTTGTAATATTTTTTTAACGGGGGCCAACGACACATTTTGTGCTACCTCACCGCACCTTTGGTGCCATTCGTCACGGCATGGCTCTTACCTTTGGTCTGGTTACTAAATTTCTGTCAACTTCCACCGAGAACGCTTTCTAAACAATCGCGCACACCCATGTTGGGCACCAGGCCTCTGTTTCGAGGCCGATGGCTCCTTACCTTACCTTATAGCACTTCGGTGTGCTGGTCTCAATTTGCTGTTGTAGCACACCAGACGTCGCTCGTCGGCGGCGGACTTAGAAGGAATATCATTTTCGCCCGGATTGTGCTCGAGCCACAGTCGTCGTCATCGTCTAGGACAGCCGCGCGGCGAGTTTAATTTGAATTTTCCGTGAGAGAGCCCGGTTCCCACAGGTGAAAAGCCTCCACAGAGACCGCGGAATTTCAAGACTGAAGCACTAAACACTGGCCGGCGGGGACCTCGTCTCGAATCACTTTCTGTGAAGTTATCAACACTTGTCAAATATTTGTGACTGATTAGACGGGACACGGCATACACCTATATCTATATGCGCCTAGAACAATGCGATGTGATGGGAATTATTTTATCATATCGCATGGCGGTGCATACCTGCAAGGTGTCTTGTCGCTTTGGCAAATATTTACGCTCTTTAATTTGAGGGAACGGGTTGGTGTTTTTGGGTGGTGTTTGCTCTTGTGGAATTGTGTGGTATTCCAGTCCAGTAAGTGGAGCTTGAACCATGAATCACTTGAATGGGGCTAGAAGGTTTTACTTTCAGAGATGGGCTTTACAAAAACTGAAATAAAGAAACATGGAAGGAGGAAAGCCACTCGGTTTGGACTCAAATAATGTAAATTTTTGTTCTATTAAAATTCAGTACATGCTTTACTGCAATTATTCTTCACTCAATCGATTTTTTTCCGATTCGATTTGACATTTCCTGTATTACTCGTAGTTATGCTCGGGCTATGGCATAAAATATTACCATTGAAGGCAGCAGCAGGCACACAATTTATTTTTCGTTTTTTTTTTTTTCTTAAGTTGCAGTTTTCGTTGCACATTTCGATCAAGTGGCTGACCCTGACTATGCCGTGCTGGTTGAGATAGGAACTTACGCATCGGGAGGTTGGTTGAGAGTCAAGGGCATTGGAAGGGAAGTAATTGTGAAATATAATTAGATTTGCTCTTTAATATATCATTTTTTGTACAAAAATGTCTAAAAACTTTTAAATGCACGTCTAGATTCAAAGCATAGAAGCATTAAATATTTAAGGAATCTTCTTTTCGTTACAGTGCTTGTGGGATTCAGGCCTTTTAAATTAGAATCTTCAAATCTTCCTCACGTTTTGATAGTTCTCTCCAGTTTATATCCTGCCTCTTCTTAGTCTAATTGACCCAACAGCCCAACTTGATCCTTGGCTTCCTTTATTATTCTCCTCCAAATTCCTTGATCTCCGGCTAAGGTTTTCAAGTTCGATGTACATATTTAGAAGTGACTCTGCGTCCGCTGCAACTCCACCCGTTCCCCTTTTTTGTAGGTCTGCCAACGAATCATTCTTCTTGTCTAGTGAAGACTTTCTTTGCTACTCTTCATTCTATTGGTAGCTTCATTTTAGCGGTCTATTCACTCGTGTCTCACTTTGGTTTTCTCGTCATTGATTGTTAGGCCTACTTCTTTAGTTACTGCTTTAACTGCAGTGACTGATCTGCCTACTGTGTTGATGTCATCGGCATATCCGAACCGAGGAACAGGAAAGATGTGAAAGAGATTGCGATGAACCCTGCGCTTGAACTCTAGGATGTCGTAGGTGTTCAGAACTACTTACATGTTCCACAGTCGACTTGGTAATACTAATACAGGTCTTTCTTTACGATCACGGCTAGGCTATAAAAGCACCCAGTAGTTGTACGCCATCAGCGAAGCTTTAAATGGACTTGGATGGGTCCGAGAGCAGGACGTTTATATAAATTAAGAAAAGAGAGCGTGTGATATAATTGAACACTGAGGGGCACTGGGAGAAATGGTATGGGGTTTAGAACTGACGCCGTTTAATATTAACTTAATTGAACGGCCAGAACGAGAGCTCGATACAGTTCTTTAAAGCTGGGTCAATACCAACAGCTTGGAGTTTAGTTAACAGATTAGCCTGCCATAGTCTATCAAAGTCTTGGATATATCTAAAGCTATCAAATTAGACTCACCAAATCGATGCATACTTTGGTTGAGGTGTACTGTCAGGTTAGGTGAGGTTAGTTATGGCTGAGCTGTTGGTCATCATACACTTAGGCCAAAGGTAATAGCGCATTATGACCCCACTTTAAACTTTAAACCTGATGTTAAATTGTCGTTTCTTCGCTAAGCCATCTCGACCTGGTGGTTAACCCAAAGAAAACTAAGCTGAAGCTTTTCACTGGCAAACCGAAAATCCTCGACTTCAACCTCCCCGGGTTGGATCGACGATCTCTTCACTCTATCCTCCAGCGTGAAATTTCTAATTCTAATCTTAGCAGCTTTAGGTGCAGGTAAGGGCAAAGAAAACCTGCGTAGCCTTCAACCTTTGTAGAAAGACTTTCGGAAAGAGATGGGGTCTTAACATAAAAGAAGCTCTATCGATGTACACAGCCTTCCAATTCCCATATACGTTTTGCTGGTATAGTGGCTATGTCAGGTGGTTATTTATTTAAAAAGGATACAGAGCATGGCAACAATAGTGTAGCAGGAGCCATGAGAACATGGAGCATGTTTAGACGGTTCGCTTCTAGGAGCGTTCCTTAGGAATTTTGTGGATGAAGGGAGAAGTGAAAATAGTGAGAGGTACGATCTCCTTCCCACTTCATCCACGAAGTTTGTGAGAGACGTTCTTGCGAGCGATGCTCATACCTTACGAAAGCCTTTGATATTCTTTTGCAACTCTTTTGTTGGGTAGGAAATGATTATAAAATGAGTTTTAAGAGAAGCCTCATTCCTAATTTCAATTTGAAAATTTTGATGCCCCAAAAGAAGCAAGATAGAAAAAAACCCACCACTACGTATTTACAATCCACTTTGTCTCATTTCAAGTTGATTGCTAGTGCCCCAAAAATAGTAAGAAAGAAGCAGGGGCGGCGCTTTCATAGGTGCAAATGGTGCACTTGCACCGGGCGCAAAAAGAAGCAGGGGCGTCGCTTTCATAGGTGCAAATGATGCACTTGCACCGGGCGCAATTCGACAGGGGCGCAATTTCAGAAATTAAAATTTAAAACAAACCGTGAATATTGCGTGGGTATCGCGGAAGAGGGATATTAGAAGGATCTTAAATTAGGTTATAAAGAGAGACAACTCATCTGCCTGGGAAAACTACAAGGCCAGAAAAAAAAAAGAAATGAATCTTTCTCGAGTAGGTATTGCGATTATTTGAAACCAAATGAAAACAAGGTTGAACCGAGATTGGGTTGATAGAATCGTGACAAAAGAGGGATTGAAACCTGGTATAGAAACAATAGGAAACGGCTTCTGCTGATATACCTTACAATAGTAAAAAATCTGTGAACTGTGCAAGGTGAGGCCAATCCAAATCCATTTCGTTCGCCTGTTTTCAGCGTCAATCCATTTTTACGGTGCCATAGTTCTTGATTTGTAATTTGTACTAGTCGTACTATTATAAATCCCTAACTCGGCGGAAAACACCAGGGTTGCCTCTGTTCTGAAGTTTTTGAAAGCGCCTTCTATGTCCAGGAAGACTGTTAAGGTGAACTGGGTTTTCTATGAACGATTCTACAGTAGAAACTAATAAATGCAGTGCAGTGACCACCTATTATCGCTTGAAATATGAAGGCTTAGAGAACGACGTAGAGAGCTCTATTATGGAGATTCGAGTGTATAGTACTATAGATTTTCGAAGGCCAGGATTGTACTGGAAATAGTTAGGGAAGTGTAGCTAACACCGAAAAACATCCAATGCAGTTGTTGCATTTACACCGGGCGCAATTTCAGAAGAAAAAATGAAAAAGTGCGCATTCATTTCAATATATTAAAGGAACTCCACAGAGTATGCCTTTTCCTAATTGTCCTTCAGTGCGATCAAAAAAAGAACAGCCGATGGAGGCGCAATATGTCACATTGCACCGGGCGCAAAAAAGACAAACGCCGGTCCTTCTTCTTTCTTCTTTAAACTCCTTTAATCCCTCATGGGACATAGGGCGGAAACAGTTGCCCTCCAGCGGACTCTGTTTTGCGCGACAGCTCTTAGCTCCGACCAGGATCTCCCAGTTGTTGCGGCTTCTTCTAGTAGGGTTCTCCTCCACGTTGTTCTAGGTCTTCCTACTCGACGGGAACCTTGCGGATTCCAGTCAAGGGCCTGTTTGGCTAGATTTTCGTTTTCGCGTCGCAAGGTGTGGCCAACCCAATTCCATTTCCTTCGTCTGATTTGGTCGTCTATCCTTCCTTGGCCGGCACGGCGCCATAGTTCTTCGTTTGACGGTCCTGGAAAGAAGTAATCCATATCTCTCCACTAGGTATTTTCAATCACACCTCGCTTCATTTATCTCGCCTGATACATGCTCATACCAGTAGGACATCATTTTTGAACCGGAACATTTAAAAAAATTGAGGCCTCAAATGGTATTTTTGGTAACAGCCTGCTTTTAGCCAATCAACTCCGGAGAATGTACAGAATGCTTCCGGAGAATGTACAGAATGTCTGTGCTAAGCAGAAACATCTCCATCTGCTTTCTCTCAATAGCTGGCTCCAGTTGGAGGAACCTTTCATCGTCTTGCATCAAGGCTAGGAAAACTTGGCCTTGTTATAGCAATCAAATATCGCGGGATTTCTTGGGGCTACCTCGTAAGGAAATTGCCGGGTTCGTAGCTATTCCACGGGACACTGGCCAATCATAGCATCCCTGTTGAGGCATGATACATCCATGTTGAGAATTCCGGATAAAACCGGAACTGAATTCTCTCTCTGCGAATGTCCGGCTTTGGCTAATATCAGAGAATGTGTATTTGGAAACCTCTTCATAAGGATTTGGGGAAGTCTCAAAGCTCGAACTGGAAGATATGTTCCCGTACCGGTAAATATGACGGGCTGGATTTAAAATCTCTCCTAACTGCCTCTTTTCACGAGTGCGGCTACAAAACGGCTTGGATGGGACTACTGCTCCTACCCACCTATCTACCTTAGGCTCTCCCAAACTGACCCCAAAAAGGTATTACTAGAATTGCGTCGTTCCTAACGGAAAAATGACCATTTGGCGTTTGCTTTCTGACTTTCAGTGTAAATGCTCGGCTCTAGCCAAAATCAGTCATTGCACAGTAAGCAGCTACAGCTCAGTACCTGGCCTCTTAAATCTATTGGTCAAATTTGGCCGTCGTTAGGCCATCATATGCCCAGCCAAGCGGCCGGTGTTCGCCCATTGTAAGGCCATATTTTATTTTTACTCGAGGTTCTGGAAGGCTCTTTTCTCTGCCTTGTAGTTAGTTTTTTCTCCCTCATCTTCCCGACATCTAAATAGTGATCGGTGTTTGAATTCGTCGTCGGTAACTATTCACATACATTATACTCCTACCATGACTAATATAAACTAGGGCATGGCCAGTTTGATTATAGTGTCTACTTTTTAGTGACGTCCATGTCATCTGTGTATATTTTTGTGACTGCACCTAACTTTTTACGATGGCGAGTGCAGAGCCTTTCTGCTTCCATCATCCTTTGATCCTTCGTGCAGGTTATTTCTCGATATATTAGAGCTTTTAATAAAATATAGTCAAAACCACCCAGATACAACTAGAATCAACCCACAAGTACCAATTCGGTCTAGAACAACTTAGAAAATCGCCAATCCCAAAGGAGGTGCCAATCCCAATTAATTAAGTAATCCTCGGGACATGAACACATCATTCATAGGGGTGCCAAAGGCCGCAACGTAGCGTGCTCAGGAGCTATTTGCCTTTGACATGTAGCTACTACCCGAATGAGCCCCGACTCCGGGCACAAGGCATAAGGAGCGTATTAATTACATAAAGGGCTTGAGTTCGCAATCGTCGGCGACAGTCCTTCCTAGGCTCTCTCGAAGCGTAGTGTCGGCGCTGGGAAAGGTCATTAGTTTTATCGCTTTTATATTGTGCTTATTCAAGACTCAATCTGGTCGCAAACTAATAAAAATTATTTCAAGTCTTTTCACATTACTTCCGGCTTTTGGTGGCTTCCGGCAGGAATTCCGCGCATTTCAGTTCCCTTGTAGATGAGGAAGTATTGGTGGTTGGGGATGCCCAATTTCATATTCAGATTTTCGGGTCTCTACACGGGAATATGCCGAGCCCAATTAAGGTAATTATCGGAAATTCCTTAAAACGCCAGATGATGCTGGTGCTGCAGTAGCTCAGGGATTAAATCCCTGAGACGCATCTTCCTTGTGCACCAGAAAATGCCGAAGAAGCATGTGCAAGCCCCAAGGAAGCTGCATAAGGTACAGTACACCGAGGAGTCTCTCTCGGCTTCATCCCAGCATCCAATGTCTAGACGTCAGAGGAAGCACCTCAGACGCGTGCCATATGACGTGCAGTTTTCCCCTGCTGTGCAGCAACTAACCAAGATCCGGCATCCACTAGGAGCTCGTCGACGTCGTCTTTCAATTGAAGTTGTCAGAACCGAAGGAACCTCCAAGACTCCATCAAGTCACGATTTTATTCGCGTTCAACTTTTTCCGCCATGCTACGAAAATGGAAGCTGGGCTGCTGATATCGATGAGGTGGTGATTTATGCCTTAAGTGATTGATGATGTGTGGGAAGGTGCTGAAAGTCAGACCTAATCACTGATAGAGCACCTTGAATTGGTTGTGATTGATGTGCGCGCGACCATGGAGTCCTTCCGGTTGCTTTGGGATCATGAAGCGCTTCAA
This sequence comes from Thereva unica, assembly GCA_949987705.1. Classification (NCBI taxonomy): domain Eukaryota; kingdom Metazoa; phylum Arthropoda; class Insecta; order Diptera; family Therevidae; genus Thereva; species Thereva unica. Next base: position 121,663,211 of record OX465282.1, on the reverse strand, counting down.
TATTGTACGCTTGAGTTTTTTTAAAGTTTACGCTCCTCAATTGTGTGTACTCTCAAAAAGGTTACGAAAAAAACACACACAGATTCTATGCAGGTAAAAATAGAGTCCATATTTGAGGTTAATGGCTTCGCAAGTTTGTTTTGCTTCTTTGAAGTGCACGCTGCATAAAAATTGCATTCAGGCAGAAGTTGCAAGTATTTTTATTCTTTGTGCTGCGTATCTTCGTCATTATGTGTGTGCCACGGAAGCAATTTTTACTTCCTCGTACGCTGTGCAGAAAGGAAGTAGTGTGATCGTGAAGTAATTTCACTTGGAGATTTTTTTATGGAGAAGTGCTGTTTCAGCATCACTGAACCTACAAAAAAATGCTTTTGAAAAATTTTCTTTGGGAGTTTTGTCGTCGTTAAAAAGAAGTGTTTTTGGGCCACTCAAACTATAGATGAAATTAAAATATTTTTTAGAATTGCACATGATATTTAAGTAGTTTCGCTTTATGTTTAATTATTTTTATTGTCCAGTAAAATTTATCTACGTTAGAAATTGGGAATCACTGGGAAGGAGTTGTCCAACATGGAAGCTCTAGACCGAGTGGTAGCCTCCTGATGCACAGTCGTTTGTTAATAGAACAACTCGACTATGGAATAATCTCTCGCAGTCAGTATTTCCGAGCTCCTACAACATCCAAGAGTTCAAACGCAGGGTTCATCACCACCTTCTTCAATACCCCCCCCCGTACCTTTTAACCCTTAGCCTATACCCTAACCAAATTTGAAATTTGGTATACAGGGGTTTTTGGGGTCGCTGATTACGAATTTAGTGTCCATTTTTTCATAAACAAGATGGCGGCTTCAAAATGGCGACTAAAAGTGATTAAATATCCATCAATTGTTACAAAACTTGGTATACGGGGGTTTTTCGGGTCGCTGATTTCGAATTTAGCCGCCTTTTTCAATAAAAAAAATTAAATTTTAAATGAAAACTTGTAAGGAAATCACTCCTGAAAATATTAATCATGTAGTCCAACAAAGGATTTATTGAACGTCTGATGATCTTTACAAGTCTCAAATAAGAGGATACGAGTATTTTAAATCTTTTAAACGGAAAATTCAGAACATTTTTTTGCAAATAATAGTATAATATACAAATTTTTTAAACACTATTTTATGATAACACTTACCAGCATGTATGTATTTGCAAAAAAACTGATATTTTGACCCTAAAACTCCTAGAAGAAGGGTAGAAAATCGGTAGACTTTATAACACCTTTATAAGAACCCTAAAAGGAAGCTCTCTGCCACATTCATTTTAGGCTGTACCAATCATTTCCGCTATTTCGCTTTTTTCGACTTAATTTACCAAGACTGTTTCCGAACTCAACAAATATAAGGAACATTCCGAAAAATTTTATGCAGTATAAAAACAATATTTATATAAATATATTATATAATACATACATAACATACGTAATATGAATACATAAAAAGGTTATTTATACACAAATAAGGGAAGGGAATAAACCATAAAATGATGCACTTTTTAAATAAATACGTCCATCGACTAAAAGATCGCAAAAAGTCTCAATTTTTGTTGTTTGAATTTTGTGTAGAAATGATTAAGGAACATATTAAAAAAAAATTTAAAGTGGGACCTAGCGAGACTTTTTTTGTAGGGCTTCTTTGACAAAGGATTTTCTAGCAAAAATAATAAAAATTTTACTGTTATATTGTATTATATTTACAATATTGCTTATAGAAATGTTTTCTAGATACCTTTAGGAGAAGAATTCATTTTTTGTTAATTAAATAACTTTTACTACTGTAAAATAATAAGCACAACAAATAGCTGCTTCAACAAGGGCTTAAAAATTATCACAATCACTTGCAGATGGTAGGGTTGGTTAAAGTGCAGTTCTAATGTATGCTTTGCAGCTTAGCTTTGCTTTAGCATACATATATTAAATAAACCAATGCATTGTGATGAAGCAAAACCAAATGTCAAAGCGGCTAAGGCACAGCTTTCACACTAAAATATAAAAAGCTCTGAAAGCTCACCAAGTTTATACTAGTAGTCCAGTAAATAGGTACTTCTTCTTTGCGAAAAATACCGCACGTGATTTTTTTTTACCAAATGTTTTTATATATTTTTATGAGCTTAAATTCAAAATGGCGTCATCCCCACCCTTATGCTTCACTTAAAATGAAGAGAAACGCGTTTAATTCTATATCTCAGAAACTGTGCGTTTTACGACAAAAATGTATATAATCTTTTTTGTAGATAAATAAGTGATTTAACTTTTTTGTTCAGAATTTTTTTTTTAAGTCAATATGTTCGGAGTTATAGTGCTTCAAACTTTATGTATCACTTTCTTTGCACTATATTTCGTTAACGGTTAGCCCGCCATAATAAAATCTTTCCTAAGACTTATAGAACACACGATTATCTATAATTTTTGCTTTTATCATTTTTACATAGGGGTAATATTTCACGAGTTATAGCGCTTTAAATATCGCAAAACGTAAATTCAAAAAAATTTCCCAATATCTTGTTCTCTCCACTTGTCATTTCAAAACTGATTATATCGCTCATCATTGCCCACATTTGTTGCCTTTACTTTTTTCTATAAAGTTCATATTTATGGATTTATTACACCTCAAAAGTTTATTAAAAATGTTTTTTTGCAAATATCTAGGGGGTTTAGGGGGTTTTCATTTACTTATGTCATTCTTGGGCTCTGTCGGCTACATTATGGCTGGCAGTGGTCTAGAAGATGTCTTTAAAATTGTATACGCTTCCAATAGCGTTAAAAAGATAATGGTCGGCCATGAATATTCCAGAGCAATAAGAACTCACTTCCTTACTCATTTGGCGCTAGCTAAAAAAAATAATTGTACTGAATTCACTGATTGTGAACGTGACGCAATGGATCTCGCCGTTAATAATTTTGATAGGTCTGCCGTTCTTCAGGCAGAGATACATAGATATAGATGTGCAACAAGCTTATATGAGATTCGATGAATAATTGAAAGAAATTGAAAAATTGAACCGACTTCAGAAAAAAATCGCACAAAATGCACAAAAAAGGATGAAATAATTGTTTGTAATTCTTAACAACATTAATCCAATCAGAATGGATCTAGAAAGAAGAATCACTTTTGAAGACGGTGCTAACACCTGTGGGTGATGTATTAAGGACATAGGCCTAACAAAGAAATGAAAACAATTCCCGAAGCAAGAGTTAGTGCAATCAAAGTCAACTACTACCTGGCACCGTCTTGGAAATTTGGAAATGTTGCAAACAATATTCTCTTTCTTCACGCTTTCAGTGGTTGTGACACAACGTTTTCAATATACGGCATGGAGAAAGCAAAAGTTTTATCCATTTTTCAAAAAAATCCACAACCAGTATAAACCGCATAAGCCGACGAAGCCCAGGCTTGGGGCCGCCGCCTTGAGGGGGGCCTCTTCATATTCGATTTTTTTTCAACAAATTTAAACGCAAAATTCAAATTTTCTTATTAGTTATCCAATGATAAAATTAAAAAATCTACTATTAGCATAGTAGGCAGCGTTTAGGATTATGTAGGATATTGTTAAAAGGTATTGTAAAGGTATTGTAGGTGTTGTAAAAAATAGGACTCTTACTTTACTTGCCATGATATAAAAAAAATTAAATCTAAATTAGCGCTTTCAAATTTGCCAAGTTTATTAATATGATGGGCATCCACACGCCGTATACATAAAAAACCGAAATAATTAGAACTGCAATATTTAAGGGGAATACCTAATATCAACGCTTGCTCACATTCACCGATTTTATAAAACATATTCTTTCAATTTTTTAATTACATGGTTTACAATAAAGTTTCAGCAAATTAGCATTAAACTAATTTGGGTAACCTACACTTTTTCTTTGATTTAAGAGGGTTTTAGTATTTGTCAATTTAAGCCTAATGCTTTATGAATATTTTAGGGGGGCCTCCATCTGTAGTGTCTTAGGGCCTCGCAATCTATAAAGACGGCACTGTCCACAACTCATAAATTCAGTAGAATTGTTTAAAGAAAAAAAAAATAGATCCAGATATGGTTGCTGAAGCTGGAGAGTGTTTCTTTATTGAGCTGTATGGAGGTAGCTCGTCAGAAACCAATATTAATTCACTTAGATTCAAATGTTTTGGAAAATCGGCTACAAAAACCAAAGTAACTTATCAGGTCTGCCTCCAACTAAAGATGCTGCTCGACTTCACTCATTTCGAGTATATCATCAAGTGCAAACTTGGCTTTGATAGTTATCAAGAGCCGGAGGAATGGGGCTGGAAGCGAACAAGATTTGTCTTAAAACCAGTCCCATTGACAATTGCTCCGGCACCAGCAAATTTATTAAAATTAATATCTTGCAAATGTAGGAAAAATTGTGGCGGTTCCTGTGGATGCCGCAAGGCCGGTCTCAAATGTTACATTTAAAGCGCTATAACTCGTGAAATATTAGCCCTATGTAAAAATGATAAAAGCAAAAATTATAGATAATAGTGTGTTCTGTAAGTCTTAGGAAGGATTTTTTTTATGGCGGGCTAAACGTTAACGAAATATAGTGCAAAGAAAGTGATACATAAAGTTTGAAGCACTATAACTCCGAGCATATTGACTTTACAAAAAAAATTTCTGAACAAAAAAGTTAAATCACTTATTTATCTACAAAAAAGATTATATACATTTTTGTCGTAAAACGCACAGTTTCAGAGATATAGAATTAAACGCGTTTCTCTTCATTGTAAGTGAAGCATAAGGGTGGGGATGACGCCATTTTGAATTTAAGCTCATAAAAATATATAAAAATATTTGGTAAAAAAAAATCGCGTGCGGTATTTTTCGCATTACGAAGGCCTTTTTTTCGACCTATTTACTGGACTATAGGGCCATTTTCCTACATGAGATTCCATGGTTCTGGGAGCACGAGCTTTGAAAGCTGTTTTTAGCCACTTTTTTGGCATGTGGTTTGCCTCATTACAAAGCATTCGATTGTTTGATATGTCAAGGCAAAGCAAAGCAGACGAAGCGTACATTGGGGCTTGACCTTGAAGGTTATACACAGGAAGTCTAGAGAAGAAGAGAAAGGGCGAAAGGCAAAGTAACCCCAAGAGCATTAGCAAGCTGACCCATCCCTCAACGCCATGCTAAAAAGCCAGTTGCGCAACGAGAATGGCAGACCAGATTGTGGTTTTAGGTAGAGTTCGAGTTCAACATAATAGACACGCACGAGCCTGTTGTTAGTATGAGTAACTTTCCATGCAGGAAAAATGGCATGTGATCAAAAAGGTGGAGTTCAAGTTATAAGAATGAGCCGAAAAGATTTTTTTTTTTTATGAAAAAACCAAGCTTAGGTGTAACCCTTTGTACTACCAGTCCGTCATGTCGTTCAGTTCATGGTGCAATGTCTAGTAGTAAGCTTGGTTTGAAGAATAGAGGAGAATAGGAAAGGTTAGAGGGGGTCTGGAGGGTGTAGAAGAAAATGACGATAAACCTCACGTTTGAACTCTAAGATGTTGTACGAGTTCGGAAATACTGACTGCGGGAGATTATTCCACAGTCGAGTTGTTCTATTCATAAACGAACTTCTAAACCGTATTGTGCGTGAACGAGGGGGCTGTAGGGTATGGGGGTGAGCCGAGCGGGCTAGTCTTGTGTTGCGGGAAAAGTATTGCCGTGCAGGCAGGAAGTCCTGAATTTCGGTGGAACAGTCGCCATGGTAATAGCGATAAAGTATGGAGAGGGCTGCTACATTCCTACGGTGGCTCAAGGTGTCTATGGAGGCGCGAAAGGGGCCATCACCAATGAGTTTGAGGGCACGATTTTGCACCTTGTCGAGACAAGCCAAGGTGGTTTTTGGGGCGCCTGCCCAGATATGTGAGTTGTATTCGAGGCGCGGCCGAATGTAGGATTTGTATATTGTAGCCAGGGCGGCTGGCTGGAGGAGGAACTTGCATCTCTTGAGAAATCCAAGGCATTGGGAGGCTTGTTTGGTGATTTGGAATATGTGATCGTTCCATCGCAGATGCTCCGTTAAAGTTACCCCTAGGATGTTGAGAGTTGAGTCAGCCGTTAGATTCTCTCCATCCACCGAGACAGGAGGAAGGTCGGTACAATTTTTGTTGGAGAAGATTAGCCTTTGTTGCCAGGGAGTGATGCGAGTTTGCGGGCTCCGTTTTCCATCTTGTCAAACCACGATCATGCAGTTTTCGAGGCGCCAGCCCAAATAAACTAGTTATATTAAAGCCGAAGTCGAATTTAGATCTTGTAGATTAAAGTGGGCAGCAATGTCATCTTAGTCCGGGGAAATTAGTATTTTAAGGAGACAAAACTGCCAAATGGCTGAAAATTGGCCCACAGCTTCATTGTGGCTTTTTAAGAAAACAAAGGCCGGCAGACAAAGGCTATGACGCCGCGCCGGTAGTACTAAACCACCAGTTGGACAAAAAACTCTGGATGTCTGGGCGCAAGGCGCTCGGACGTTATATTCGAGACAACTTATCCTAAATATGTAACAGTGAATACACAAGTTTATAAATCAAAATTAAAGTAATTTTATGATCCACGCCCCCAGCCGATCGAACAGAGCGATCAGTCATAAGGTAACGGAGAATTTGCTGAGAACTTTTTTTTCGAATGCCTCCTAGGGTATACCGATTTATAAGACGTTGTCACGTCAAAACGTGCACCAGCTAGGTGAATATCCAAGTCTCGTCTATACAGGGTGTGTTCGCACTTCGCCTCTCTTCAAGCTGATGGGTGAGAATTTGACTGCCGCAAAAGAAGTAAAGAAAGAAAATATAATCGAAATACCTCCTGATCCCACGCTCTCCACTCCCTCGTACTCTCAATCATCTAGTTCACTCATCACTGAGGTTTCAACTTTCGTTGTGTGGACTCTTCCGATGTTCTGGAAACATTGCAGTCCATCTCGCCTGACTGTATCGGAAGCGATGAAGTCTCTCCTTTCTAAAGTTACTGTCTCCACTAATTCTGGAAAACATCACACATTTTTTCAATTACTGCGTGACAACTTCTCAAGCACCCCTGATTTGGAAAAAGTCTGTTGTTATTCCATTACCAAAAAAATCCAGTACATTTAGCAGATTATCGTCCTATTCTTAGTATTCTTAACTTCCTTGCCAAAATCTTTGAGAAAATTCTTTTCGGTCAGATCACGCGCTATGTTGAATTTAACAAACTCTTCTAAACTCCAATCTGGCTTCCGTAAAAATCATAGCTGTGAAACTGCGGTATTGAAAGTACCTTCAGATCGGTGTTTAGTCCTTGATAAGGGTGATATAGTATTACTAGTTCTTCTTGATTTCTCCAAAGCGTTTGACTCTGTAGTTCACTCACGTTTGCTTTCCAAACTTAGGACATTCTATCAATTTTCTGCCTTTGCTATCAGACTTTTCTCCTCTTTTCTGTCTAATAGGCTACAGTGTGTTCGGCATAACGGGGTTTTGCGTTCTTTTCTACCAGTACTTCTAGGGGTTCCACAAGGTTCAATTTTCGGTCCTCTCCTTTTCTCCTTGTATGTCAACGATGTTATCTCCGTTATTGGAAGCTGTTTATTTCATCTGTATGCTGAAGATCTTGCTCTATACCTCGTGTCCTCCTAGTAAAATCAGATCTTGCATATCAAAACTTAATGATATTCTGCCCCAAGTAAATGAGTGCAGTTCTTCCAATTTCCTTATAGGCTTGGTAGAATTAAAAATGAATTTATGTAAGTATTTTCTTCTTCTTCTTTAACGACTCTACAACAGGGATCCAGTCCTGGCCTCTTGCAACTGTTCTCTCCACCGGTCCCGATTCTGAGCCGAGCTGAGTAAGTATTTTCACCCAAAGGACAAAGTTGGCGTTCTTGCTATGGAAACACAAATCCCGTTCGGTGCCTTGGACAAAGCAATAAGTTCTATACAGTTGGTTTTCCAATAATATTTTTAAGGGCTGTGTTTTATGGTGCAGAGGACTCGCCACTTGACCCTCTCCTTTTAGCTCCTTCCGAAGAAGAACACTAGCAGGCACCGCTGAGAAAAGGGATTAGGCTTTGCTATCAGAGCTGCTAGCTAGAGCTGCATAAGGCACTAACGAATGGAAATTGGAACACTTTGAAGGATAATTTATGGTGCTAATGAAATATTAAATTACTACTAGAGCTCATTTTTTTATTATTAATGTTTACGCCCTCGTACTTACTCGTAAAACTTTAGAAAAGTATACTTTAGGGGGTTTCGATAACACAAATATGCCTTGAGACGAAGATAGCTCAAGTGTTTTGAAGCTTGGCCCGTCTTCATAACCGATTAAGTATTCAACAAGAAAACTATTCCCCATTAAAATTAAATTGGAAACTTTTCACTTAAGCTTCTTATAAGCTCCGACTTGCGACTCTAAGGAGTTTTGTTGTTATTCTTATTTATCTTCCAGTGTTTAAATATTTAAGTCTCATTCAGCAGCTCTTCCGCAGCGCTCGCAATCAGCTTCGGAGGCAGGCATGAGTGCATATCTTGCCTTAATTTAAGACAATTTAATCCCACGAAAGTAGCAACACGTCTTCCATAGACAGCCACTAGCTCCAGCTGAGAGTCATCAAGCGGAAATCTTAAATTAGTGAAACGAGCTCCAATTGCCTCTCGTGGATCCAATTTTTTTTGGGAAATGTCACAAACTTCCCGAAATTGTTGCATCATTTTTCCGCATTTCGTTTCTGTTCGAATCAAGCCCGGAAAATTGTTTCTGTTATCAGATGGACTCGAGGGAGGGCGGCGAATCTCTGTTGTGACTCGACAATGGCACAGTTGTAGACGACACAAAATTTATGGACTCATCTGCCTGTTGACAGACAATCTCACTCCGTCAACTCGTTCCCCGCCGGGCGGAGGATGAATTGGAATTTTGTGGGCCTTTTTCCGTAGATTCTACATCAACTAATTTCCACCATCGTTGGGCGATAAGCATCGGCATTTTGTTATTATTTGCAAACAAACTCCTGAGTGACTCTTTGTTGTCTCCAAACTAACGTGCAATTAGGCAGGTAAGCCCGCAGTTCTATATAGACCAGAACTCGATGACAATCGCTCCCGCGATTAATTGTCTGTGAACTATATGAAGGCGGCGGCCGAGGAATTGTCAGAAATTTTCTGCAAGTAACTGAAAAGGGGAAGCAAGAAGGCATATTTTTTTCGGTTAACGCGAGTTTAATTGCCCACCGCTCAGGTAATTGATGAGCCGAGGTGTCAACGCAAGTTTTTATCAGTGGGGAATCGCCTGGGGACAGCAGTCAACGACTTTGTTGGGGTTGAAGATTGCTTGCAGGGGATTTGCGCTGAAGATTGTGTTTTGTTTCAAGTCTTGGGACATAAACCATAATTCAAGCGGCAGAAATTGAGTGCTTGAAAGGAACGAGGTGATATTTTTGTGGAGGTTTGTATTCTTGCGTTAAAAATGGTGATATTAGATAAGACACAATTGCTCTTTGTTATTCGTGGAAAATAGTTCAAATTACGCTAGAATTATGCAATATTAAATTAAAATGACTTAGACAAAAGGTGAGGAGTAGTTTTGTTAATTGCTTAATGAGGTTTTATCCAGTTTATAAACTCCTGATGATCTAATTTCGTTCCACGGTATACGCAGAAATATTTTTGAGATTTATATTTGTTTTACAGTGTTTATAAACGAACATATTAGCGACTTTTAAGACAACCGACTTAATATTCACCGACGATAGCGCCGTCTTCGCCGACACGGATACCGAAGCAACGGACATCTTATACGACATTTTCCGCATCGCCCAGTCATACGGTTAAAAATCAATTCGAAAAAGACCCGAGTGCTCACAACGAACTGATCGACGGCCAGTGTTTACCTCGATTGAACCCAAATCGAACAGGTTCTGATGTTCAAATATTTGGGATCATTGGTTGAGGAAACGAAAGTGGCATCGACTGCCGACACCGAACGTTGATCCTTCCGATTCTTCTTTATGGATCGGAAACGTGAACACTGCCCAAACCGGGCTGGGCGAAAGGGTTCGGTAGCTTAGGGAGTAAGGCGACTGGCTACCATCCCACAGGTCCCGGGTTCAATTTTCCGGTCAGCCTCACGGTCCTTCGCCTTTTCCACTTTCCCACCTACATAACTTTCCTTCTTTCTTCTTACCTCTTTACATTCCTGATTCCTCTTGTCATAGCCTTCCTTAGCCCTTCCCCGCTCTACCAAAGCGCATGTCTTCGGTTGGTTGATGAGATTCAACTCGTTTCAGGAGGCAAGTTTTTTCTCGATGCCCCGATGTCAAAGTCGCGATAGTAATGGTTAGGAGTAGGTGGACTAAAAATATCGCACGTAGGTTGTGGCAGTTCCTTCCTTCCACGATTCGAGCTGCTGTTCGACATTGCACTCTGTATGAAGAAAATAGATCGTTGACACAGTATAAAGGGCCTTTCCTAAGACTCTAGTCTTTCACATCCAGCCGAAGTTTGCATGGATCTGGCGAATCTAGTTTGGTTGCTTTGGATATCTCCAAGGCTTTTGATAGAGTATGGCACTCAGCCTTGTTAGCTAAACTCCAAGCTATTGGAATTGACTCACTTCTGTATAAGTGGGTTGAGAGTTTCCTTTCCGGCCGTTCAATTAAGGTATTATTGGATGGCGTCAAATCTGAATCTCACCCCATCTCTGCGGGGGTCCCTCAGGGGTCAATTTTATCACCGGCCCTTTTTCTCATCTTTATAAATGACCTACTTTCAATCCCCTCCAACCCACTTCTCAGCTTCGCTGACGACGGTACTCTACGTTACTCGTACAGCTTCGATACAAGACGGACACATGCCAGATCCTGTCTTGATGATCGTGAACTAATGTTCAACTCTATTAAAAAAGACATCAAACTAATTCTAGATTGGGGAGAGAAGAATCGTGTCAAATTCAACCCCTCTAAAACCAAGTACTGTCTTATCTCAAAAAAGAAGTTCAACGCCTCACCATCCTTGACAGTGGATGACGTTGAACTAAAGGCCGACCCATCCCTACACATCTTAGGCGTGACATTAGCCAAAGACCTTCGTTGGAATGATCACATATTCCAAATCGCCAAACAAGCATCCCAGTGCTTGGGATTTCTTAAGAGGTGCAAGTTCCTCCTCCAGCCATCGGCCCGCGCTGTTATTTATAAATCCTACATACGGCCTCTTCTCGAATATAACTCAGTCGTTTGGGGCGGCGCTCCAATAACCACCTTGGCATGGTTAGATAAGGTCCAAAAAAAGGCCCTTAAATTAATTGATGACGACACCGCTGGCTCCACCATCGACCCCCTCAGCCACCGTAGGAATGTAGCAGCATTGACTAAATTTTATCGCTACTATCATAATGACTGTTCCTCCGAGTTAAACGCTCTCCTGCCTCCACGGCAATCTTATAACCGCAACACCAGATTAGCCCACTCGTCTCATTCCCTTCACCTGCAACTCCCCCTTTCACGCACTCAACAAGATATGAATTCGTTTGTTAATAGAACAACTCGACTGTGGAATAGTCTCTCGCAGTCAGTATTTCCGAGCTCCTACAACATCCAAGAGTTCAAACGCAGGGTTCATCACCACCTTCTTCAATACCCCCCCGTTCCTTTTAACCCTTAACCTATACCCCCCTCCCCTCCCCGTACTAAGCTTACTGCTAGACATTGCACCATGACGTGACAAATGACATGACGGACTGGTAGTACAAAGGGTGACTCCTGAGCTTAGCACTGTCACATAAAAAAAAAAAAAAAAAAAAACATAAAAAGACTCTTATCGCCTTCGAAAGTTAGACAAAAATGCGGTCAACAGACACTGATCGGAGAAGAAATACAAAAAGTCGACTACGGTGATTTGTACATGCTTGCCGAATGGATGATAACCTGGGGTGGTAGCACGTAAGTTGTTTCAATCGACCTCTTCATACAAAAATCTTGATTGAAACAATTTACGTGCTACCACCCCTGGCGAGACCGTCCCGCAGACTTGAGAATTGAGAATTGGTGAGATCGGCACCGAAGAGAACCCGGCTAATTATGCGGTCTCTTCGGACCTTTAAGCTTTATTATTGGCGTAAGTTCATTGTTCTGTGAAAATGTCCACAATGCTGTCGAGCTGTTCCCGGTTGTTGGGAATACAGGATGGCCTAGGGGCAAAGGGGCAATCGTTGGGATTAGTTTAGTCTAGTAATCCCAGTTTGTCCTTTTGAGGTTTTTATTTTAGAAGGGGTGGTTGTACTATAGTCTTGCAAATCTGTGGTCTGAGAAGAAGTATTTCTTCAGGACCGTGCTAATATCGGTGTATCTTACCAGGTCCTGAAAAGCCATAGAAGGTAAAGGCCCTCATGGCCGAGGGCTAGATAGAAAGAGGCCGTCCTGAGCTGTTTTAACTTTAAGTCGACCACAGTAAGGTCTAAATTGAGGGAGAAGAAATTTGCTTATATTATTTTTCACAAGAATACCTGTTCTAGGGGTTTCCATACCTTCGGAGTTAAAGAGATTAAATTTAGGCGTCCTTAAGCCACAGATCCTGTCACCAGGGATTCATGGGTCTTGAACTAGGGCAACATCGATAAAATAAAAGCGCAGTGGACGCCGCTTTACAATGGTGCAGGTTTATCTGAATCGGAAGGATTTCTTCGAAGACAGTCACCTCCGCTTCTTCGACGCTGGAGATGACCTTGTCGATGTCCGAGCTGAGAAGCTGGCGCTCCGTGTACATGGTACCGATGGCTCTGCCCAGCTCTGAGTCTGTCGATGCGTCAACTTCACTACGAGCTGCGCTTTCACAATCTGTTTCAATTTTTTCGCCTTCTTCGCCTGAGTCCTTTGGTGCAGACATTGGTTCACTAGGGCACCACTGGAAACCATGCTCTGGCCCTCGGACTTGATGGTATATCACTGGCATTAACTGCTTTGAGCCGGAAGACCGGGGTAAACTCTCCCGACTCTAGCTATCGCAGCTTTGTACAGCTCTACAGAATCTTGTGCTGTCGCAGGCCACTAATTTTATGCTACCTTGATACCATCCAGCATTAAGACATGAGGAAGGAGGTTCTAGGTTATCCCTCAGGGCGACTTACACCCACGACATTGGTGTTTGGGGAGCTTCTCATTTTCTTCCAGGACGTCGATTATTTTGCGATTCTTCGATATTTCTGCAGACGATATCGCGTTGGTTCCGCGCGTCTTGGACATTTTTGGAACTGCACTGTGGGTGCTTGGTTCCTCCACAGATCGTTGGCGTTTGGAGGCTGGTGCCCCTTGACACTTGGTCCTTCCTGATCGGGTTGGTGTTGCTGGAAGGATTCTGCTGGTCAGGCGGACTTCTTGATGACCTTCGTTTGCCGGGTCAGGTCTTTTTAGGTTTTTGGCCCTTCCACATACCATTTGCTGCGCTAATCCCCCGCAGCAGGCGTGCCCGCAGGTGTACGCTGGGCAGCGACGATGCCACAAGGAGGAGTGGGTTTGCTAGTGGTCGCTTGGGGGACCTTTTTCGAAGTTTGTGGCTCCATTCGGGCGTCCCGCAGCCCTGTTTTTAGCGGGATTTATGGTCCCTTTCTGCTTTCGTTTAGGGGAACCAGAACCATTTTATGTTTTTGTTTGGATTTTTCATTGTTTACTCACACGAGTAGTGGTGAAACGAGGTTCAACCTGGCTAGCTAGAACCGGAGATCGCCAGGTATCCAGAGCATTCCGTTCACGACCGACGGAGCTATTTTTTAATCTGGCTGCACAGCGAACACCAACACCGTTCGCATTACACCTTGATTCGACCCAGCGGTTTGTGGATTAGGGATGGGCGGATTGAAAATCAGAGAGAGGATCATAAGGTTGTGAGGACGACTGTCTGCTACGTTCGAGAAGATATTGCCAAGGATGAAATAGCGTTATGGACCCGACATGCATGCGTGGAGGTTATCGTTATTACAGCCCAGTCGTGGCTTAGATCTTGGATCTAGGGCGGAAACAGAGCCCTTTTCAACAGACTCTGCTCTTACTAGGATCTTTCAGTTGTTGCGGCCTCTGCTAATAGGGTTCTCCTCCACGTTGTTCTAGGTCTTCCGACTCGGCTGGCTCCTTGCAGATTCCATTCAAGGGTCTATTTGGTTAGGTGTTAGTTCTGGGGTCTGTGGGCCAACAAAGAGATATCATCCGCGTAATCGAAATTCTTCTTGTGCTCTTGCAACTGCTCTCTTCTAGCCTTCTGCCCGAGTAAAACACACGCCTTCAGCTAGCATTCATAGCGAACAAATACGCCTGCCTTCGAATGCACGCTTCCACTACATGCATGGATATCTACAAATGCACCCACTTCGGCTTATACCATTCTAAATGGGATTGTTGTTTTTCCAAGCGGTCCCCCTACTAAGTACTAACCACGTCCAATGCTGCTTGGCGTATGTAATCGAACGAGAACTGGTCTCTACTGAGTACGCTGTTGACTCCCTTTATAGTCATCAAAATAATTGTCCTGCATTTGCATAGTCAGTTAACAAGCTACCACCAACTTTTAGGTACACTAAAGCTCGCGAAGCTGCTAATTGGGCCTACAAAAAGCAACCTTGGAAATAACCTAACCTATGCTGAATATCATCGCAGAATTAAATGAGAAACAGAAATCTTACTTTGAGGTTCCCGTTTAGGTCATTTTGGCTAAGGCATAAGATAAGCTATCTAGGATAAGGCTTACGATTTCTGCTACAAGACGTTGCATGTGATCCAACATTTGGAGCCTGTCTATGTAGGGTGTATGGCTACCTATACCTTGTCGAATTCATTAGAATTTCTTTAAAAAATTTCAAGCATGTCTTTAAGCAAAAGTTAATATTCAAAATTTAATTACTAAAGTACGAATTAACGTCACTTAAAATTTTACAAAGTCTCCACGAAAAGTTAGAAAGCGTCTCCAAAAAGTTTACTCAACTAATTTAAATCCCTAATCGTAAAGACTAGAGTTTGTAGACGCCAAAGCCTTCCCAACAAGGCCTTCAATTTAATAATGGCCCAAGACTAATTTTGATCCCGAATTCTGGGAGCTGTACTTGCTCTGAAATTACTTCAGACAATGTCTGTTATTATTTCGAGATAGACGACTAGAAATAAAAGAAATCGAAACTTTATTTTCCAATCCAGTTTCGAATAAGCCATCTCCATAAAGAAGTCCCATAACAAAACTGTCCCCCATGAAAGCATCTAGAGCACCGAAGTACGAGCAGACGACTTGCCACCATCCCGCCGCCAAACAGTTGTGCAATTTCCCAGGTGACGACCGGTGATAGCAATAAATTTAAGCTCATTTGAGGAGTATTCACATTTCGCCAATTCAAATTCAACTTTGGTGTGATTTACGACACGGCCCCGGAGACACCTCTCCCAGCGAAGGCCAAGGCCCCTGGCCGGCAGACGATCTTCAGGCGTCTGCCTGTTACGCGCAGAGGACTTCAAAGCAGCACGTACCGTTGTCAAAGAAGGAGTGGAGCGCGTCCACATTCGTACCTGGAGTTATGTAACGACCATATGCGACACATCAGGCTACATATAGTCTGCCCCGTACAAACGATTATTGAACACCGAATGGAGAATGCAGTCGCAAACAAAATGCCCGGCCGCCATTAATACCATCTCGAAGATTGTGCAATAAATTTTGGATTTATTGAGTGGATTTGTCCCCGCCATTGAAGTCTTCTGGGGCGATGTCGGCTGGCGTTATCTATCCGAAATCGGTCGTAGTTTGCACTTGCTTCCACGCTGTTGTGTCGTCGTTGTCGGGCAACTCCTTCCTATCTCGGCGAAATACATCAGATTGGATTTATCTCGAATAGACAAGATACAAAATTGGCCTATAAAAATAAATCGACCAATTGAGTTGGTAAATTTACGACGTCGTCGCAGGGCTCCCCCGGCCCCATCACGGGATCTGGTCTCAAGCATCCGACATCGGATTGCACTTTGCACTTGGGCGCCCGAGGACTGGGAAATATGGGAACCTGAACCTGGCCCTGGGTGATTGGAGCACTTCATGGGTGAAATGGACAAATCGGGAGTCACATCTACATCCAATATCTATATGGACGCACGAAGAGATCATCTTCTCCCCCGCACGGTCAGGTGCGGATAAGGTGAACCAACGCTGCATGGTCGACGGGCAATCTCTCGTGTTAATCATCTCCCGTGCGGCTTGTTACTCAGATGCTCGGCAATTAGACGTAATCAGAGAAGTATCTTAACGCTGTCGGCTAATGAGGAAGTTCTTACTGAGTGAGTGGCTCCTCTGCGCGCGATGATGTGGCTGTGCACTTACACCAGCCTTCTGCCAACTACAATTAAGTCCATCATAACTGGAACAATTTAACGAGTTCTTTCTTGGGAAATGAAAAGAAAATGTTAATCAGGTTGTTAAAATCTAAATGCTGGCCACAGATAGACGCGAGCACGTGGCTGCCTGTGCCTAAGAACTGCGATGAACTTTACCGACACCAGATTACGGCCGAGTGGGAGTTTTTTTTGTGGAATTTTCCTGTGTTTTGGTCAATATTTTTTGAAAAGGTAAAATTTTAATAAAAGCAAGATGCTAAATTAGCTGTAGAAGGCTTAAAGTTTGAGCTATACTGTAAATAATACCGTGCCTTTTCTTCGATGTTTCAGAGTCGTAACTTCATTGATTAAAAATTCGTATGAGAATTCTTCAACTATGAGCAATTAACTTCAATAATTCGTGTGCCTTTTTGAAAGCCGTATTTGCATCTAAAACATTTTAGTACAGGTTACTTTAGAAAAAATATTTTGAATCGCCTATCAAAAAATTATTTTGGTTTGAAACTGACAAAATACTATTTTACCAAGTTAAAATCGTCTTTATGCCTTGGTATTTTTTACGTAGGAGTCTGAAGACTAGAAGTGATATACCTGGCCTTACTATCTCCGGGGCTATTCGCGCCTCACCGACTGCGCAGCGCTAAAG
This sequence comes from Thereva unica, assembly GCA_949987705.1. Lineage (NCBI taxonomy): Eukaryota > Metazoa > Arthropoda > Insecta > Diptera > Therevidae > Thereva > Thereva unica. The sequence continues at coordinate 121,646,196 of OX465282.1, read as the reverse complement.
ACTCTATCCATTGTATTCGAACAATCCTCCAGCCCTGAGGCTGAAAACGAATAGCCATCTAAACGATGGTCTTCAGAAAAGACTATCTGCAATTGTTAGTATCATACAAGTTCAAAGAATAACAAAAGTGGAAACACTATCGAATTGTGGATCGGGGTAATCTCAAAGTTTTAGTCCCTTCTTCTTCTTATTTATTAAAATATAAGGTCCCAAAGTGCTGCAGTGATTTACTTGACCTATTGTAATAGACTCCTTGTACCCAATATTCCAAGTGAGACTGCCTTAAGGGAGGCTACAGGAAGGAATCGCTTAGAGTTAGCCAATACCGGAACCAGCTTCGGCGTGTTTCATTCAGGTCCGATTAGCAAAGGCACTCATAGCCGGTTCCGTAACCATGAAGGCAATATATTTCGTCCTCCCCGACAGAAACTCCATATCATGAGGTCCAGAGGTATTATAAAACTGCGTGCACCCGGTGTTCATATGTCATCCTTAAGCGATAGTACAAAAACTATCTTCTGCCATGCAGCCCTCGGCGCGATCCTGAGTAAAAATGAAAATCGCCAGAACCTAGCCTGCAGCATGCACGCACCAGCCTACACGGCGCCCACAGCTAACATGCACGCTTGAGTAAAAATAAGACCCGTCCGCACATAGCATGCATCAGGCACGCACGAAAATTGGCAATTGACACGGGCGAGCCTTATTTTTAATCAAGCGTGCATGCTACCTGCGAGCGCCGTGCTCACAGGATGCAATCTCCCGCCACTTCAAAACATACTCATGTATGGGTGTCAGAGTCTGGAGAGAAGTGCCATGTTTAGCAGAGTCTTCGGTTTGGGTGTTCTAGCTATTACGTTTCAAACGTAGAGGTGCACGTCATATTGGAACACACATTCGTAGCTTAACAAGAGTCTTCGCTAATAAACGGATTTTTATATTTTCTGCCCGATTAAAAATAATTTCGTTGGTTAATTTTCTTAAAAGGACGCACGTGCCCGCACTTAGCACGCATAGCGAACAAATAGACATGTCACAAAAGTAAGCTCTTGCCGCAGGCATACATTCTCCCGCCACAGACACGAAAATCTAAAAATTCCCGGTTCAGGCATGGATATTTATAGATGCATCCGCATCGGTATAGAACATTCTAAACGCTACTGTTGTTTTACCAGGCAGTCCCTAAGTTAACTACTAACCACGTCCTGTACTGCTTGAGCTACGCAATCGAAAGAGAACCGCTCTACTTAGTATGCTATTGGCATATTTTATTGTTACCAAGATAATTGCCCGTTTCCAATATTTTTAAGCCCTAGTCTTGCACCCTTTAGTCTAGTAAAACTGCATGCCTGTGGCGGGAAAGTGGACCGATGGGCGAATTTTATTCCTGAATAAAAATTAAACTCGCCTGCACCTAGCATGCACGCTTGATTAAAAATAAGACTCGCCCGTATCAATTGACACTTCGTACAAGCCTGCTGCATGCAAGGTGCAGGCGAGTGTTATTTTTACTCAAAAGTGCATGCTACTCGTAGCTGCGGGCTAGTGCGTACTTGCGGGCGAGTTTGATTTTTACTCGGATGACAGCCAACTGGCAATCACAGGTTCGGTAGGAACAAGTCTAAATTACTTTCGGATTATCAATGCGCTTTTGGCGAGTCGGGTATTTTCAGTGAAGTTACTCTTGTTTGGATTCGGACTATCGAAGCTTCAAAAACAATAATGGGCCATACCATGACAACAAACAAGGGCTTTGTGTGCTGAGCTGTCGTAAGTTCGCCCCAAAAACCTAAGCAACCAAATTAAGCAAGTTTCGAGGAATGACCTGCTTTTCTATCGTCGAGACTTTAGGCAAGTGACAGAACCTTCCTCCTCTCCATTTAGTAGTTAAGAATGAGGAAAGCTGAGAGACTTGCCATCCATCTTAAAGACTATATATGAAATCCCTCAATAAAAACAATGTTACGCTGATGTGCATCCCACGAAATAAAGGCCACGGTAGTAATGAAATTGTCGATTCCCTGGCTAGATTCATGGGGTTTCTTGCCTAGTTTCTTCGGTTTCCCGATTCTGGCCAATTCGGCAGGCCTTTCACCCCCTGGACTTGGGACCAGCCAGCGAAGTTGGATCCGAGTACCCATCGAACGCAATATTCATGATGATATTCATGAGTTTAAAAATGAGTTTTGAGTGATTCGTGTGCGTACATGGGTAATTGGAAATACTCATGTGCGCAACCGAGTAACTTAAAACTCATTTTTCGACTCATGTGCGCACACTAAATTATTCAAGTGCACACAGTTCACGTGCGTGAGTAAGAAGGACAAGAAAAGCGCACACAACTCATTAACCCATTCAAAATTTATCGCACACGAGTGTTCAATCGAGCTTTTACTCAACATACTTGTGGCATCGTGTGAACTGGCTCTATGAATGCTTTTTGGTAAGGCACTTCTTTTGTTACCTCCTCCATAAACCCAATTTATCCACAGATTCCTGGAACATTTTCAAATTTTCTGTACAGCCGCAGCACTGAGAGAACAGTGTACTTCGGTCATTGATGAGATCAGCAGCTAGTCCGACTTCGTTCATCTTTTCAAAAGGTGTCAGTGGTGCAGCTTCTACGCTTCCAACGATTTGTGCTGGTGGTACATCGTTCAGCAGAGCTACCTTTTGACCCTGAGCAACAGCAGTTTTTGGAGTAACACATCGGATGTGTTTCATCCATCTTTAGTTTGAATGCTAAAATCTGCACTATCTTAGACTGGCAAAGTACATGTTGGTTAAAAATCAAGGAAGGGCGCATAATTGACGACACTTCAAATCGAGTCGCTTCATTGTATGACGAACAGAAACCTATGGAAGACAGGACATCTATCAAACTTCCGCAATTATGTTACGAAACAGCAGTTTTTAACACCGATTGGCTCTGGACTATATATTGTCAAGAGAGCATATTTGAAGATCAATTTTGGAAGTTTGGACCACTATAGATCACCTCCACACATGTTAACTCCTGTAAGTAAATTTTGGGCTAAATCGTCAATCAGTGGCCCATGGACCAGTCATTGCATCAGATATATGTGTATGACTTCTTTCTATACCAACCCTACCTTGAAAGTCTTGAGTGTGTTTGGCTTCAAATTAACAACAAAAAACTAAGTTTTCACTCTCAAAAAGGTCAACAATCTCAGTTTTTCAAGAAACGTGCTAACTTTGAAACAAAATGGTTTTTATGCCTATAATGCGTGCCCAAAAAATACGGTCCAGTCAAAAAGGACAAAACATATGACATGAAAAGAGTACAATCAAGCAGCTGGTCCATCCATATACTCTAATCTGAAACACCGCGCATAAAGAAAAACTTCCCCAGAAAAAATCCTGCCGAAGGTAAAGAAAATTGCGTCAAGACGCAGAGCCAGACAATGACGAAATATGCATAATGACGAGCAAGACGACAGGGCAACATATTGTTCCTGCTCGATATCAAATTACCCTTAAAAGTCACCCTCTGCCGAAAATCTTAAGTCAAATCCATCCAGTCGTGAGTCTACATTAGCTGGTCCTGATGTTTCTGTGTCAAAGATCAGATAGCCGATAGGATCATCTTACGAGGGCGCTTACATTTTTTTCGTTATGGCACATATAATCGATCCTGATGTTTGCAACATCACCTCCTCTGCATCTTGCCAATGCGGTGCTGTAACTTGATCCATTGATCGCGTGGCTGTCGTGTTCATCTTGCTGTTGCGTTCGAGTCCAGTCCAATATTCTTTTAGTGGCTAATTTTTTATCACCTCCGACAGGTGTGATGTGAAAAGGAATCGACAATTATTTTTGGGAACATCTGATCAGAATCGACCCCAGCCAAACTGTTAAAAAAAATAAATAAAAGGTTTCACTCAGAGTTCGGCAGGCCATGAATTTGCAGGAACAGGAATTAATCACCACAAATGCAGAAGGAATATCGCCACTGGAGCAGAAGTAGAAAGCGATTTTTCATCCTGGGTTTCGGGTGTGCGTTTTGAACTCTTGACCCAGTAGCGTGCACCCTGCGCGTATCCATATATAATAACCCGAACCCTGTGGCATCTGCGAACATCTGGTCGTTGGTCGAAAGGATCAGAAATTCCTTTTACATCCTTGATATCGGAGATTTATCACTCCGTCGATTGCGATACTTTGCATAAGGATTTGTGTCCTTTATCCTCGAGAATCTTCAGTCAATATTTATACACTTGACGACAATAAAATGTAACAAGCGCGCGGTCCTGCGGCTGTGAGATTCCCTTTAGGCCAGTGCCGCCGATGCCGCATGCAATTACTGCCCCGAAATCAGATGTGGCGGAAAACAAATTATAAGAAGAAAAAAACGACTGAAATTTCGTCTTTGATGATTACCTGCGATTCTGCACCAGGTTGGGCATATGCAATCGACCACAGATCGCAGCAAACAAACAACAATAGACGAGAGGACGACGACGATGTGAAACGGACCTGTGCAAATACAGCGGCCAGCCCTGAGCCAAAGGTAGGCAAATTGGAAATCTTGTAGACATCACTCCAGAATTATGTTGTTGCGTTGTTTGCCAAAAAACCGAATAATCTACAAAAAGGTGCACGACTCCGGCATCTGCTTTGATCTCGATTCCTTTTTATTGGAGTTCTTCGAGATGATGACGGAGTGTGCGGGGATTTGGAAAAATGATTTTGGAATTGATTGGAGATTTTTACAAACTTTTAGAGGGAGTTTGATTTAAATTCATGGTTTTTGAAGTATGCTAAGTCATTGATGGAGATTGAAAGAATGGCCTGCTTTTCCATAGCTGGGGCTACTCCCACGTCGCTGAATGCAACGCTGTAGCCTATAAATATTTTGATACCATTGCCCCTAGTATTCACTGTAGTGAAGTCCTCTATAAGCCGTGAGCTGAAGCTGGCTGTCACACAGAGTACCCGCGAAGTTCTCTAAGTTGAAACCTACTTCGGTGTAACATCCAAGAGAGTTTTGGGTTTTGGGTATCCAGGAGGGGTCGCAAGGTAGGGTCGTATAATACACGGGAGGCTGAACCCACATAGGGGTCACCATTCTTCTTTCTTTAATACAAGTCTGGGCACAATTTCTATTAATATTAGTCTAAGCACACACATGGTTGGCGAATACCTCAGTTTGAAAAGGGTCAAGAGCCATGGATGTTTTGCACCTTAGGCAATATACGCCCACACTACTTCGCTATAGGGTATGGAATCGTCCCTTTTCCCAAAAGGGCTGTTTTTTTATAATGAGGGATTTGCTGTGGTTCGGACCATGCGAACATTGGCTCTAGGTTTGGTTCCGTGAGAATTAAGAGATGATCCACTAGTTTTCCTCACTTAAAAGAGAATAGCTCCCGTAGACGCAATGGTCCAGCCAGAACTTCTTTCGTCACTACAAATTGAAGCGGAGGAAGTTTTAGTAAGGCTTTCATAGCCGTTGTCGAATATGTGGTTTTAGCGCATATGATGCCGAGGAAAGCAGCATGCGAACCTTAGCCAGCTTAATCACGCCAACGTTGTCTTAATGGTTCTCTAGTAATGTCATGTGGGGTGCCCCAGGGCACTGTACTGGGCCCTCTACTTTACTTGATCTATGGTAATCATCTAAGGATTTTGAATAAAATTGAAATATTGGACGAGTTCTAGTTGCCTCTACTGACAGCGCTGGATTTAGAGGCGGCCGACCCATTTTGATATTTCGGTACTTTCTTAGTGTACAGTGCATAAGGCCTAACTATGATGGTCTTAAGACGGCTTAAGGTGCCTCGTGAAATTCTTTTAAGACTGGCTAATTTTTGTTAAAATGTAATATATCTTAAGATTTATAGCTGAGCTTCAGATTCATTACCGTTGCCAGAAATTTAGCTAGTTTTAAGAGAATTTGACGAGGCATCTTAAGCCATCTTAAGACCATAGCGATTAGCCCTATAGTGTTACAGTCCTCTGGGAACTTTGTCCTTCTTAAGAATATTTTTCCAACGTTCTCTGTCTTGCGACTTGCTCTTCCAATTGGTAATCTCAATTGTGGGTAGGTCTTTCTTGTTGCCTTTTCCACTGGCGTTTAGAGGAACAGGATTTTTGGGTGTGCTGCTTCTTCAGGCATTCTCATTACATGTCCTATCCAGGTAGATGTAAGATCTTGATCCTTTTTGTCATGCCAGGATCTTTTCATATGTGGTACAAGTCATGGTGGTATCTTCTTCAACAAGCTGCCTTTTCATTTACTGCGCCTGTCATTTTGCATAGAGAAAAATTTTTCTTTGATTTTTCGCCGTAATGTTGTTGTCCTTGTTAATTTGAGTTGCTAAGTAGGTGAACTCGTTTACGGATTCTATGTCATATTTGTCGATGGATTTTGTACTGTTCTTTCTCTAGTATTTCTATTAGGGATCCAAATATTGAAAAGTCCAGATTTCGATGCTGCTTTTTCTATCGCTACATAGGGTTACTCTGCTGTAGTCATGGTTGTGCCTATAATGAGTATGTACCTCTGGTTTCAATAGATGCCTCTTGGACTGTTTTTTTTTAAATAAAATATTAAAGTAAGCAGGATAGTGAATCTCTGTGCCTGAAGGGAGGGGTGAACCTAAAACACAGGGTCAGCCGAGAGTCCGGCAACGGTCCGATATTTCCTGAAGTGTAGTTTTTCGTGAAAAAATTTTGGAACAAAACTTGCTTGTGGAATCGTTTGCACACGAAACTTGCCCCACCCATTCATCCTCTCCCATTTTTTGTCGTTTTCTGATTTTCTGAAGAGAAATATGAAACTTTGGTCGGAAACACCCAAAAATCAATATTATCTCAAACAATCCTCACGCATTGTATTTCTTCCAAGAGAAATATCAAATTTTTGCTCGAAATATATTTTTATTCGAATCTTCCATACTAATGATTGATTTTTGATGATAGTTAGGGGTGCAAATCGCAAAAGTCGCCTCACATAATTTATGAGCGACCCCTAACCCGAAAAAATAAAAAGCTGACCTTAGAACGGGCGAAGGCCAGTAGTGGTTTATTGATAGCACTGAAGACAATAGCTACAAAAGAAAGTATAATAAAATGCCCTTGCCAGGCGTTGTGTCGTTTATTGTGGAGTAAATAAACTAAATAAATTAACATATTACTGAATCGCCCCACTGAGGCATGGCGCACTCGAACGGTGGCCCGAGTTCGCTCACCCCTAAAGTCGGTACTGGTTTATTGAGGGGTCTGGTGTAGCGATTTGCGATTTGTATATTATCGGCCGAAATGTTATGCCTTCCAAAACGGGACCACGAGCTGAATATGGCCACCCTTGAGAGCAACCCACATAAATTCAAACAGACAGTTGCTATATATTTATTGGCAACTCGGTACATGAGAGTGTGAGGCAACTTAGTCCACGCTGCCCAGCAGGCATTATAGTTCATATTGAGCTAAATATTATCTATTTGCGATTGGCAATTTTTTCGTTTAAAGTCTCAAATAGTAATTTATGAGATACATATGTATGAGGAAATAGTGAGTTAATTGGCGCATGTTTCTGAACTAAATATGAGGTCAATATGAAGTAAATCAAGAGCTAAATGCTTTCTCAAAATTTTCTCATATTGAGCTCACTGAGAAGAAAAAAAGTTCTGAGAAATGTTAAAAAACAAAATTACTATTTTCACATTAATTTTTTTTTGTTCCTGCCTTTTTCTACTATTTTTTATATTCATATAATTTTATTATTATATATTTTCATATTTTATTGATGATTTGAGAATATTTTTTTTTCGATTGCCTTATACGAGATTCGAACCTGACCATGAAGCGAACGTTCTACCAACTGCGCTTTTGAGACTGCTGTGCATGCGCCGCCGTAAGAGTGTATATTAAATGATAAATATAATATGAGCTAAATATGAGCTCATTGTGACATTTGTCTTGATAAATACCTAACGATGGAGGTTTTCTTATAACCGTTGTAAATTTCAATTACGAAAGGTTCCTTTATAATCGACATTCGCAAGTATTGGCCAAAATTGCTCAGTTGAGCTAATAAAATTTGGCAAACCATCGACATTAATGTTTAACAAATTGCTATTATCTTTTTGTAAATTTCAAAATGCCTTCTTAAGACAAACTGTAACATCTTGGTGCCAATATTTGCATTCTTCATCTATGTTCGTCACTTCTACTGATTTTGGTGTCATCAGAACGGTTCTTCCTTCTCTTCATTTCTCCTACTCTAATATCGATATCATCATTATCATCAAATGATTCAGATAAGTCGTCCAAATTATCAACTTCATTTCTCATTCGATTTGATTCTTCCTCATCCGAAAATTCGATGATTCCGCTGTTCCCATCAACTTAAAGCTGAGAAGAGGCTTGACCAGCTTGAGAAGTTTCGAATGCCATTCCTATATTGTTGAGGCCGATTCCTTAATTATATTTAAAAAATGTTCGGTTCGAATTAAAAAACACGTCGTATCGATGTAACTCACAAAATCAGAATGCTATTTTATTTTAAACAAAATTACAAAACATTTTCATAGGCATGCTTTGATTTTAAAAAGTTAAAATGCTAAAATACATCAACAAGTGGAAAATAACAAAATGCTAACTAGATTTGATTTTTCTAAATTATCAATCTGCAACATATATATTATTTCGCTTGTCTCTGGTGAACGTTCCACTTCTTTTATATTTTTGTATAGCAATTTTTTGTCCAGCATAGGATACCGCGGTCACAAGCTTCACTAATAATTTCAGTCTTTTGCTTAAGAAAGTCAAATTGGGAATGACGATAATAGTCTTAAAAATTGTTACAAACGAATTGCTCATAATTAGCTCATAACAACCTTCCGATCAATGCACATTAAGTGGGACATTAAATTTCAGTTTTTCTCACTTTCCTCTCATTATGATCTCATTATTTTCTCACAACTGATTTAATTTTTTTTTGCATTTGGGATGTCATATTTGCATCATATTCAGCTTATTGTGAGTTATAAGACAAATTTCTGTTTTTGGGAGCTCACTTTGCCTGCTGGGTGATGGACCCTGTCCCAGTAGGGAATGGAAGCCTTCCAGATTCGATTCAGTACACTTTCCTTCGAAGGCTTGATGTCTACTTTCTAGATCGAATCATCCTTTCTTTTAGCATTGCGATGTCCTAGGGTCGAAGGCATAACGGCCACCTTTTGCAATACAATTCATTCCAATATGTATGAACGCATGAGAGCTATCTTTTGCAATACCATACCGTCCAATATGAAGGCATGAGAGACACCTTTTGAAAAACCATACCTTTCAATATGAAGGCATCGAAGCCACCTTTTGCTTTACCATGCCTTCCAAAAACTGGTTTTCAAAAGAAGAGGGCGGAAGAGAGACGATCGAAGGCAGATCATTATTACATCATCCTACTTTACGAGCGGCTTCAGCATTTCTCCTCGATAATGAACAAAGGGAAAAGTGTGCACGTTCCTTATGCATGACACTTTGCAATACCATTCCTTCCAATAGCCATCGATTAGCATTGCTTCCAATATTTACAAAGATATACTGCATTCCGGTTTCATGAATTCGTAAATTCCCTACTGGGGTATGTCTTGTGGTATTTGTGTTGTCCTGAAACAAGGGCGGGATATTTGGAGCGATGTCAGGAATTGACATGTGTGCATCGCCTAACCTGCTCTGATTTGACATGTTCGTGCCAGTGTGTAACAATTCAGTAAATAGTGTAATCATGAGTGTGTTCCGTAATATACTGAGAGCACTGTGATTTTAGACGTCATGCCAGTGCACTGCGAAGCACGTTCCGTTTAAAAAAGTTATACTGAACTAAGCAGTACATTTTTGTATACGGAACGAGCGCACAGTATACTGGCTCCGCCTCCATATTTTACTGCTCACAATTACATTTTTTTACAGCCACAATGCACATCTGTCTAAACCTGTTGAAACTACTGGGAGCACATTACCTCTTTCAAAGCAGTAGTCCCAGTAGTAAAAAGGGGAATATTCATGACGTCATGAATGTTCCCAGAGCACTGCGACAGGGCACTGTTTGGTGAAAACGGAACGACAAAACTACCACTGATAGTACTGGCGCAGTGCTCCCAGTATATTACGGAACGCACTCCATACCTTTAACATTTGTTAAAAGAAACCTGTAATTCAACAAGAAAAAACTGGAACTGAAACTGGAACCATACATCTAAGGATAAATAGAATTAGAACTGTAAACTGGATCTGAGACTGGAACTGGAGCGGGCCCTGCTCAGAGCCTGGAAGTTGAAGAATGACTGAATTGTGCCAACTACGACTCATCTTTTATATTCCAAATTCCTTGCGTCGCCTACTAGAATCTCTAATGCCGCCTATTTATCCACTCGTTGAACTGTTACGGCAAGTGTCTACCATCCTTTGTTGTCTAAACAGTATGTATGTATATTCTTAAGTTTGTCTTTGTCCGGGGCGAGGTAGCCGCTAGAGCGGATGCTGCCTGTACTTTCTTACGCGCTCGTTTGACTAGCAGTATCATACACAATGCAAACTAGATTTTTCGGTGTATCAAGCTTTATAAACGCTTCGACGATCTTGCTCTCATTTCGCACGGTTAAAAAGGTTTTTCACGTCAAAGGTTATCATTATTTAACTCTTAGTCACATCTAAGCTAGTTATCACAGTGGAAACTCTAGTCAATCTAGTCTTCCTGACTCCGAATTTCGTTTCCGACAAACCTCCTTCCTTCCCGGTGTCAGGGAGTGGTGCTAAGGAGACATCTGGGTCTGTAGTTCAATTGGTTAAAAAATAATTGTACGTTCGAAAATTGGTTATTGTAAATGATCGAACAAAATGCCGATACTTGCCACAAAGTCATATATAGCGTTAACACTAATTAAACGCTATTGCCACGAAAAAATTTAGTTTCAAAAAGATGGCTCCACATGCTACATGGCGACTAGTGAAGAATGAGCTTACATGAATGAAAATTGAACATTTTGATGCTCTTAAGCTATTTGAGAAAAAAACCACGAGAAACAGGATCATCGTTTGTAAAAAGGCACTTTGCGCATGTTTTCTTTAAAACACAAAAAATAACTGGGAAATGGAAAATTCTTACATGGGACCAGCTGTGCATAAATTGATGCTGGAAGCCATTGTATCAAAGATATCATTGTTTCAATTTCCTTTTCAACATAAACTTAGTCTGATACAACAAGAATACCTGCAGAGAAAATAGTTAAACCCGATTGAAATTCGAAGAAGTATTAAAACATTGTGCGATTTCTACACCAATCATTAAACTGAATGAATTTGACGAACCATTCCCACAAATCATTGCACAAATAAAGGCAATGTGCTTGCGAATTTCTTGAAAATCACATTCCAAACCACATAGCATTTTCCGGTGTACATTCCATAAACTATTTTGGGCTTACTTTAACAATTCTGAACTGTTTAGAAAGTTTCGCCAAATAAACACGGCGGAATTTCACTCGCTTCGATAGTAAAATGCTAATAGTAACACCAGCAGCCCAAATCCCAGAGAGGAAAAACCCAAATTGCAAGAACTAGACTAATTCCGAACTGGAGCCCTTCAATTACTCGTCGTAGTCCAGAAATGGCATAAAAGAAAAATTTGTCAAAAACTTTTTCTCGCCATTGAAGTTGAACTCTGGAACGAAAGCAATTTTTTAGCTCATCCGAATACAATGGTCGCCATTAGACTAGAGTGGTCAAAACAACTGTTCCTAGATTTCACCGACCGAAAACAAGCCCCCCGGACTTTGGGTCTGATCCAACGCGAAGACAAAAACTCTCCCAGCCACTGCGCAGTACAAAGAGGCTCCGAAATTAAAATTAAAAAGTAATGGCCGCACTGGACATTTACATGATTCGCATTTACAAGCCACCGGAACATCGGGAAACAAAAAGAGGCTCTCATTGCATCTAATTTGGTCTAATTACCCCCCGACAAACACACGAGACGGAGACGGCCCAGGTATGGATAAACGATAAACAGTTAAACAAATAATTTCAGGTAATTACGGTTCTGTATTGTTCAGCCTGCGTGGAAGATCCCGAAGCCGCGTGATCACCCCGAGTTAGGCAGCGGAAAGCGATGTGGGGGTCATTACCTAGAATTGGAGATTCACACCTGGATCTAATTGTTCGCTGGGTTCTCATAGAACACCGAGTCGTCGGCCGGCCAAATTGGGGTCTATCGAGCCGATCCTCCCCCTGGAGAGTCACTCGGGGCAAGGACTGCGATTCGTTGCGGTGTCGGGGCCCTTTTGTGTGGCAAGGCGCAAATCAAATCGTCGAACAGAGCCGGAATTGAATTAAGCTGCGCCGTCGCATTCTTGGGGCCCCCCTTAAGAGATTTCTTGAGCGGATCTTAAGTGGCGCGGCGCGGCGGCGTCGAGATCGTCGAGGGAAACAATTAAAACCGCCGCTTTTCACACGTTTTTCTCGGTCTCGGGGGCCATTGGGAATCTGCCAGAATAGTCCGGGCGACTCTTAATCCGTAAACTGATCTGTTCCGCGGTATTGACTTATCCGCGTCATGCTGCACGGAAATACCGACAAATCCGCTGGAGCACGTCGCTATCGGGTAATGTCTGTCAGCGCGCATAGCTGTAATTGTCCACGGATGATCTGATTGTGCCCCCAAAAAGGCCCCAAACAATCAACAATGCCGCCACCTGCAACTCTCACAGTAGTTCTGCATGGTGGCGGCCTGCCTGTTTGCTTTGATCGCTCTCGGTGCGCTCCGATCGCGTCCGTGTCTTCGGGTGATTCTAGATAAATAAGAATTTATCCGGATCGAATCGATCGTTTTGGGAACAAATGCCCTCGACAAAAAACCTCAATTTGACTTTTGTGGTGTTCCGAAGGGGTTCCTGGCGCGGCCGCTTCACCGGCCGTGGGAAATCTTGCGTCTATTATAAATCAATTTGGATGGTCATTCATTGCTGGTGGTTGGTGGCCGCAACGTGGGTACACGAGAGATGCCCCAGGAACTGTTACGGCTAGATTAGGCGAGAACAGATTGAACGGATCAATTGGCCGAATGGGCGTGGATGCGCGGATTAGTTGTTGAGTTGAGCTTTATGATTTTACGCTGTGCTACAGTGACGTATGTGGAAGTTGATTCACCGATCATTAGAACAGTGGGGGTCTGGGATTATTCACCTGTTGTTTGGGAAATGGAGTGTTTATTTTGGTTAAGTTTTATTCTCTTTTAAATTTTGGGATGATTCATATTTTTTGTGTATTTTCCCCTGCGTTTGTAGCTTAGACTCAACACCCAATTACAGATTTGTGAGTAAAAAGAATTAAAGAGTTAAATTTCGGGGTAATTATTAATTAGGTGAAAAATACAACTTGGGTGCTGGAGAAATACTATTTCCACATAGAAATATACTCAAGTAAACAAACGTGGGTATGCCGAATTGAGATTCGAATATACTAGATTAAGTTCAGGTCAGAATTTCCCCTTAAGTCACGCGTATGGCTTATACGGCTTTCATAAACACTTTCATAAACAATTCCAGCTAAACGAAAGACCACCGACAACAATGACAAATGGTAACACGCGTTACTCGCACCCAAAGAGATCTGTAATATGCTTGTTTATAGGTTTAGTAAAATATTTCGCCCACGTTTAATAAAATTTACACCGACCTTACAAGCTCTGAAACGTCAACACTCATAAATAATATATCTTTTTCGGTTCGCGACATTATGGCCGGCTTAAACAACGTTGACCCCATTAAAGGTCATGCTCTTGACAATCTTTTTCCAAATCTTTTGCAATGCTGCTCAATCCGTAAGTCTGTAAATAATTATTACTAATTACGTTTCCGACGATGTGGACCGAATCCTATCTCAACAATCCATAAGTCACAAGATCAGCTCTTAACAACGTAGGCTTAGCTTTAACTGATGCAGTGACTATATTTTTCAAATCAACAAAACAAAATTCCAACACCTCAGAGTTTTCTTAACATGGCATCAAATGCATTGGCGATAGCACCTTACTTATGTTTTTAAATAGACATAGATTGATCCCTTGTAGTTTGTCTAAATTTTACCACTATTTACCTAGCCACAAGATTTGACCTGCCAAACGTCAACATTTTTCCAGCAATACAAGGCTAGACCTTAGCTTATTTGCACACACTGCAGCCTTTCTTTTCGCGCACACTACGCTCTAGAAGTTCATTTTTCATAATAGAACATCTCGACTGTGCAACAAACTTCCGCAGTCGGTATTTCTAAATTCGTTTACATAGTGATTAAACTTATCGTTCATTTTTTTTTTATCTGGTAAAGTCAAGCTTAGGAATTACCCTTTGTACTACTAGTTTGTCATTTCGTTCACGTCATGGCCAGTCTCTAGTAGTAGGCTTGCTTTGAAGGATAGAGGAGAAGGGATAGGTTAGGGGTCTGGAGGGTGCGTGAGTAGATGTCTATGAACCTTGCGTTTGAACTCTGAGATGTTATATGAGTTCGGAAACACTGACTGTGGAAGACAGTTCCACAATCGAGTTGTTCTATTTATAAACGAACTACTAAAACGTAATGTGCGCGAAGGGGAGGGCTGAAGGGTGAAGGGGTGAGCCGAGTTGGCTGGTCTTGTGTTGCGGGAAAAAAATTGCTGTGTAGGCAGGAGGTTTCTAATTTCGGTGGAACACTCGCTATGGTAATAGCGGTAAAATTTGCTAAGTGCTGCAAAATTCCTACGGTGGCTTAAGGGGTTATATCTATGTGACGGTCAAAAAACAAGGCTTTTTTCAGGATTTTTTTTTGCATTGATTTTGTGAGAAAGGTGTTACAAATAATATACCAATCGATAGGGCAACTCTTCAAGAGTACAAAAAAATTTTTTTATACGAAATTTAAAACAAAATGGCGGCTGTAGATCATGGTAACGTATGTAGTATTTTCAAAAGGTGTTCCGCGGCCGGACACATTACGCAGCCCCATCAGCATCTAGACCAATAAAAAAATGTTTTTTATTATCTTCATGAGTTTTGCTAGTGAAGTACCCACGATTATATTTTTAGAATTTTTTTTCGCAAAATAGCGGCGGTTTAAAAAAAATCGTTTTTTTGACGAAAAAAATCGATTTAAATTGTTTTTAATTTTTTTTCTTGTTAACCAATCGCAAAAATCGTGTGTACTTCACTAGATAATCATATTAAGAAGCTACAGTTAAAATTTCAAGTAAATCGGATGAAAACTGACGGAGTTTGGTGTCCGGCCGATTTCACAAACATGGTTTCGAGAAAAACGCGTTTGAAGTTTTAAAACGTTGTAGATCTGTGAAATTTCAATTATTTCCTACGTATAATTTTTTTTACCTTTACTCTGCTATGCCAGCACCATACAGTTGACCTTCCAAGGCCGTACATTTAGAAGTCCATTATCTATGATCGATAAGTAATAATTTAATTTACGACCGCCGAATTAAAAAAATCAAGAACCGCTGAAAAGAGCAAATTTTACGTTTTTCGAGTGTTAGAGTTGCTTCAGAAAATTAATTCTCAAAAATTGTCTGAAGTATATTATGTTGTTGTTGTTGTTGTTTATATAGATTTACTAGCAAGCTAGTGAACCCCAAAATGGGGTCTCTTACTGGTCCAGCCTTGCAGCTATATAGACCAAGATACAAAGATTTAGGTTGTAGGTTTTAGCTCTTCCAAATGATAAGTAAGAAGTTGTCAAAAATGATTTCATAAGATGTAAAAGCAGGAACTGTGATTGAGAAACTTTCACTATTTTAATTGACAGGAGCACTGTCTTAAATTTATGCTCATGGGTACGTCCGGTGATGATGTTCCAAGCGTGGCACTGAAGGGTGAACCAAAAGTCTCCAAGCGGGAACAGATGTTTTGTGTCAATTGTATGTGTGTTGGTAATCTATTTTTTTTCTGCATAAGCCTCAACAGTGTAGCTTGTGGCCCCACCCACGTGCTGACATTAGGCTAGGATCCCCAGATGACTTGCTGTCCGAAAACCTCCTAAAGGACAGGTTGCCTAACCGTGATGTATCCAGTGGATGCAAAAGAAAAAATTGATTAATCCTGATGTATATTCATCTTGTAAGATAGTTAGCTGAATTTATACACATCCAGTTGCTATGACTTTTTGGGCCCCTCAAATAGTCACAGATCACAAGTATCAACCAAACTCCGAAAAAATTGCCTCCTTTTGATTCACTGATTTATCCTGACCACGGATATGGAGAATAGTTGACACTCAAAATCCAAGCGATGTTAGCTGAATGCATATTTTTCCAGTTTGACGAATTTGATAACGGTGATTTTGTAACAGCAATTTTAATGGACATGGAGCATGCCAATTCCTCTCCCCAAAAAAAACAAACGCGCCACATGGTCCACCCCTGATGCAAATATCACCTGATTAAAATTTCATAATTAAATATAAATTGGTTGGGATGTAGTCTAGTTTTTTTAAAAATGAACGGTCCTTTGATTGTAACACAGATAACGGATGGTTGAAAAAATTTCCTCGTGCACGCATCCACGATGAAAATTAGCGGTCACTCTTTGAAGATTCATACTGCCTTGTGATAATCCTAAGAAATCACGATGATCCCATAGGTTTAGGTCCGATTGATTAATCATAAATTCTAAGGTGAGTTTTATGATTCAGTTAGTCATTATATGCTTGCTCTAGAAATGTTTTTTATTTTGGATTGCAAAGCTTAACACTTTTTGTTAATGATTATCAAATACACAAAAGTTTTAAAGTGAGATCACGTGTCAGAAATTCTAAAAATTGTTTTAACATAGATTCTTAAAATTGTCAAAAATTTAAAATCACACTTGTTGTTCATGTTAAAACCATAAAACATAAGTCACATGGATACAAAAGATAGAACGAAAAACTAATTTAAGTTTTACAAACGTCACATGATACTGTTCGAGAACAGAAGAAAAAGAAACATTGATTATTATAACTGGAAAAACTATTTGAAACCACAATGGCTTCGATTGATACTGTGATGAAAACAGTTAATTTAAACACTGTTACTTGAATGCAAAGACTGTGGGTTGGGGGCCAGTCGCAAGGCAGATGCGACCGACCCGGTCGGAAGCGAGAACCGAACTGTCCTGGAAGTATATTAGTATTGGACTTTTTTTATTCCAATTCTAGGGATGTTTTGGCATACTTTTAGCCATTAAAAAAAATCGAAAAAAAAAATTTTTTCACATAGATATAACCCCTTAAAGAGTCGATGGAGGAGCAAAGGGTGCTATCGCCAATGAGTTTGATGGCGCGATTTTGCACCTTGTCCAGCCAAGCCAAGGTGGTTTTTGGGGCGCCCGCCCAAATATACGAGTTGTATTCAAGGGCCGAATGTAGGACTTGTATATTGTAGCCAGATTAGTTGACTGGAGGAGGAACTTGCATCTCTTGAGGAATCCCAGGCATTGGAAAGCTTGTTTGGCGATTTGGAATATGTGATTATTCCATCGCAGATCTGATGATAAGGTTACGCCTAGGATGTTAAGAGATGGCTCAGCCATTACATTCTTTTTGTCCACTGAGATAGAGGGACGGGTGGTGCAGGTTTTTGTAGGGATAAGACAGTACTTTGTTTTTGTTGCGTTGAATTCGACACGATTCTTGCGGCCCCAAGCAAGAATGAGTTCAATGTTCTCGTTAATAGAATTGGACATAAGTTCACGGTCTACGGGACAAGGTCTGGCACGCGCTTGTCTTGTATTATCGAAGGTGTGGGAGTACGCAGAGTACCGTCATCGGCGAAACTGTGAAGTGGGTTGGAGAGGATTGAGAGCAGGTCATTAATAAATATGAGAAAGAGGGTAGGTGAGAGAATAGAGCCTTGGGGGACGCCGGCCGAGATGGAATGAGGTTTGGATTCCACGCCATCCAATACTACCTTGATTGAACGGCTAGAAAGAAAGCTCTCAATTCAGTTCTTTAGAACTGAGTCGATACCAATAGCTTGAAGTTTAGACAACAGAGCGGGGTGCCATACTCTTTCGAAAGCCTTGGAAATATCTAGAGCAACAAGATCAGACTCACCGAAGCGATGGATGTTTTGGTTGAGGGCCTCAGTCAGACACACAAGAAGGTCGCTAGTAGATCATTTCGGTCTAAAGCCGTACTGCCTGTCGTGTAAAATTTGGTTGGATTCCAGATATTTCATCAGCCTTCTATTGATTATTGTCTCCATGATTTTGGAGAGAACAGGAGTAATTGCTATTGGGCGGTAGTTTAAACGGTCGCTGGCTTCACCTTTTTTGGGAATGGGCTGAACATGAGCTAGTTTCCAAGAGTTTGGATAAACTCCGGAGTAGTAGGACAGGGCGAAAAGTTTGCGCAGAGGTTTAGCCAGAGGTGAGGCACATTTATTGAGTGATATTGTCGGGGCCAGTGGATTTATTGACGTCGAGCACTTTAAGACATTTATACACCTCGCGAGTCCTGAAGAAAGTTCCGTCCATTGAATGGGCGTTGCGTTCGAGAACCGGGGGTAGCGTATCAGTTTCAGGTAAGGAAGAATTAGAGGCGAACAGAGATGCCAATAAGTCGGCCTTGGATTTGCTTTCTGCTGTCACCTTTCCTCCATAAATAAATGGAGGGGTTGTGGAAGACGTAAAATTCTTCTTGATGGAAGTTACCAAGAACCAGAAGTTTTTGCTATCTACGCGTGTGTTGAGGATCTTGTTTCTCAACTTGTCGTCGAATGACGCTTTGACCTTCCTGATGATGGAGTTACAGGAGTTCCTCGACTTCATATACTCACGCCGAAGTGACTCGTTTGGGGAACGTTTGTACGCTCTATAGGCGGCTTCCTTTGCATTAATTGCGTTCATACACTCACCATTGAATAATCTATTTGGCCTAGGCTTTATAGATTTGGTAGAATGAGGAATGAACAAACACATTCCTGCCCGTATTATTTTAGCAGCATAGTTCGCACTGGTACCTCGGAAACACAAATTCCAGTCGGTGGCTTGGAAAAAGCGAATAAGTCCCAACCAGTTGGCTTTCCCATAGTGCCAGACAGTTCTTTTGGGGACTGTGCTGGTTGGGGTGGAGGATGGATATGGGAAATTAGCCATGACTAGTTTGTGGTCCGAGTTGCCCTCACCCCTTGGCCTAACCTCGACGGAGTATCGAGGTGGATGTGTGGTAAAGAATAGGTCAAGCAGATGAGCTCCGTGACCTTCAACACCCGGAACTCGTGTCGGACAATTCACGATTTGGTGCAAATTGTTTAAATCTGCAAAGATCTCGGCGTCTTTGCCAGAAACACTGGTGCCATTTGAGTAATTTGGCCAATTGGTATTATGAACGTTAAAATCACCTTCTGTAGAGAAAACAGAAGAATATGACGTGGCTACGAAGAATTATTTTAGCCCATATGTAATTGAATTCAGAAGATGTACAGATACATGGCGACACCCCTATGGTCGGAAAAATTGTGCACTAAGCTATACCCAGTCACCTGAAATCGATCGAAATCAGTATCGGTGACTTGAGTTTCGCTTAGTGCGAGTGCATATACCATTAACCTATTCTATGCTCTTATATTCTTCAAATTAAGCTTGTTACTGGACCATGAATTAAACAACATGACGGGCTGGTACTGCAAAAGTTCATAAATCAGCTTGTACATATTTTCATATAACTCAGATTATGGGCCCGTGTAAAAATAAGACTCCACTCAGAACGCCTACACTACTTTTCCAAATGCAGCCCGCTGCAGGCACCTACCATTAAATCACGCATAGAATAGTCCAAACGAAACGTACGCTCATATTTTTTAGAGCTGTTCTCGTTCGTTCGTCCAAGTCAAGCAGCATTGGATGTGGTTAGTAATTAGTTGGGGACCGCTTAATAAAACGTCACTTTCGTTTGGAATTGTCGGCAACCAATACATTCATATCTGTATCAGTGCCGCGCATACCTTTGGCGAATGCATCGTTAAGGTGCCTGTAAACGAGCAACATTTTTCAGCAATGTGTGGCCGGCAATACTGGCTGAACGACTTTGCTGAAAATTCAGCATTATTTCCATCAATATGTTCAAACTTGCCGGCAATATATCCGTATAGCCCGACGATACTGGCCATATTGCAACTACTGGCCGGCATGTTGCTTTTGATATCGGTCGTAAAGCGAAAATATTTAAACATTGCCGGATATTTGAAACTGATTTCGAAATTTTCTTTGGACTAGAAGTATGTTAGTATGGCCTACAGAAGGCTTAGTTGTGGGCGGTGTTGCGGTGGTGTGGTGGGTGTACATTGTCTGGGTTAGGGATCCATGAATCTATAGTATCCGGCGTACCAAACCGCACCCAAATATGTGCAGAGTTCCAGGAGATCCCCTTGACTAAGTCAATGGCGTCTCCCTGCCATAAGCTGCATTTTTTCTTCAATTGATAATTTGGCAAGTCTTACAGTAAGATATCGTAAATGATTATATGCGGATAAGTTTGTCATCCTTTATCCTTAAGACCCTAGAACACATCTTAGTTATGTACCTTAAAAATTATATACCATATTGGAAAGGAAAATCGATTAACACCGTACCGGAAGAAGTAGCGCTTTCAACAATGCCAGCATGGGATCTACAATGGTTTAAGTTAGTGGATCATCCGCATTCTTAGAACTCTGATATTTAACAAAAGCTTTCAGAAGAGTGGAGTGGTAAACACAGGGGCCTCTGCATACCGCAGGATGGAGTCCTGTCACCGCTGTTAAGGCTTATGGTTGTTTTGTATATAAATTTTTAAGGCGCCTTCGTCATTCTAGTGAAATTTCGGAACAAGTAACTACATATTTGGAATTAGCTCATCGCATTCTTCGTTTTTTTAATAAGCAAATAGGTACTTCTTCCCTTTCAGCCATTGTCATACGTGTACGCGTGAAATTCTCGGGCAACACAGTAGCCAAAACATTGCGAAAACATGTCTGACTACAAGTTGCCCAGCAATAGTATCGGCCACACATTTTCAAACATATAGCCGGGCCATCTTTTTCTGAAATATTACCGGCAATGTGCATTTTTTGTTGCTCGTTTACAGGCACCTTTAGGTTTTCATATCTGTAATAGGTGTGCGCATACCCTCGTGGCAGCTAAATTATTTTCACTCGGAAAAGGTGTCGAATTCTCCACAATTTCTAGAAGTATGATGTTAAATATACTTAGCTTTTAAGTTGAAATTTGGTTTCGTTAACAAATCTGTACATAACATATCAAATAAATAGTAATTCAACAGACATAGAAAAGACAGAATAGAAACCGAAGTGACAAAAACACAATAGAACAATAACAAGGATGCCAAAGATAAATTTTACTCAAAATCTGGAGATGATGTTATCTGAAATAGTGGCGTAGGCCACACTGTGCTAGTTGCAATTATTTTACTTCGATATGTGGTAGTTTCTGCCAATGGTCGTCAAACTTAACTTTTACCGATGCTTTACCGTCTTTGTCTGTAATTAAAACCTTTATATCTGTGACAACTGGATCGCCTGTTACGTTTCCAGGCCGTATAGTTGAATATCGATGCAATTGCAAAATTATGTAATCGTTAAATTCGTAGCTTAACATCATACGGAAACAGTTTTCGTCTAGCTTCTCTGGAGACTGATAGGTAGTCACTAGGCAGATTTATTTGTCTCCCTTTTAGTTTCCTTTCGATACAACTGTGAACCGAGTCACAGTCATTTGAGTGTGACCTAGTTACTTATAATTTTGGATTACAACGACATTATGGTCTACTGAAAAACTTAGAATGGCGTTCGCAAGTATTACGTTATATATACACCCGTCACTGAGTATAAGTAGTGAAACAGATCCACCTACATAGTGCATTTCTAGATATTCCCTGACGCAAGCTGCAAATGTTTATGCTGTTAAGTCAGCTTCAATGCTACGGGGGAATGCCGCTGCCCGTAAACGAATTTCGAAGAGAAAACCACAATGCACGAGCGAATCGTATTATCGTTTCCTCGCCTGCGTGTAAAATTCCCATTTGTTTTGGCGTACCCTATTAGATATCATCCTGTACGCGCAGCACTCACGGAGGACGTTTAGTTTGCATGTGGTCATCCAATTTTTGCTGTTAGCCGCTGCCTAAAGTAAGACTGAGCTAAACACACTAGTTCACTCTAGGTCTACCAAGTTGGAAATTATTCTTGGAAACTCTGCACAAATAGCGGAAGCTTGATCCACAATACCCTCCAAGGGTGCTTTAAATTAAACCTCCAGTCCATCATCACTACCTGGTATCTGGTCTGTTCCCATACCTTGAACCTTACGGACACTTGTTTTCTGTTTGCTGATCAGCAAAGCTTCAGTTTTCTGCTCACCAATCGTGAGAACATCGGGGCACGTTTTAATCGCTTTCGGTGCGCGTTTTAATCTCTTAAGTCGGTTCTACACGATGCGGTGAACCTTTCATTCAAATGTTAGCTTGAGTCAGCATCGACAAAAGCCCGAACCTGTCCAAATACGAACATTGGACGATTGAATATGGACGCTTGTAGTTTGAGTATCGGCTACACGATAGTTCCTACCATAAAGCGTCCAACTTTGGAGAGTTTTCATAGAATTGTGTAGGTAGCTTCTTTCGGGCGTAATTCGATCTCTTGCTGTAAACATGCTAAGGGCCTCCGACGAATCGCTTTATACAGCTGCTGTCAAAAATGGATAGAATGGCATGCATTCAGACGAAATCAATCTAATTTCTATTTCGTAACCGTTGCCTGTCAAAGTTGCATGGGTTGCTATGGCATGAGATTGTGCTGCCATCTCCGTGTGTTCCTGAATGCGCGTGTAGCATAATCGCCTGTCGGGATTATTACCTTTGTCGTCGTCGCTCTTAGTGTGTGCACACAACGAATTTATTTCGTCGGTACTTTCTTTTCCGACGAAAATCGTTTCGCCATCGCCCTTATCGTGTTTTCAGCATCGTAGGGGCGCCGTTTTGCGAGACTATCCCGATGTCATCCGCGAACCGGGTCGAAACTTCTCCTTAAATACATTGTGATCCTCAGGAGAGAACCCAGGGTAGATCTATACGGAACTCCACATATTCTTTGCACCCCGTGGGCCCATCTTCCGACTCACAATGAAGTTTCTACCTTCTAAGAAAGACGGCAACAGTCACTTTGTCAGACTACCTACCCGGGTTAAACACGATCCGCCGGCACTGCTCGCAGGTCGCTGCCGCCACGATCTCCACGTCAATCTGTTTGTACCTTTATGGGAGAAAGCGTTAAATGCCTCTTGTGACAATCCGGCAATGAGGCTAGCTTCATCGGGCTTATGGTTTATAGGGCTCATGTAACGAAGACAGACAAAAAAGAAGTAAAGTCATATAGATAGTGGGAGAAAATGGAAAGATTGAAGACCATGCTGCGGTGTGGGTTCGAACCACGGCCCTCTGCGATGGTGGTCGATACGGTACGGTGGGGATTAAGTCCCCAGCGTACCAAGGCCGTCTAAACAAAATATAGAGACACTTGAAAAAGTATTTTGAAAGGGCTAGCAAATACTTCAAAAGACCCTAACCCTACAAGAACTATACCGCCATATAAGAAGTAAAAGAATTTCCATGCCAATACTGATCAGGTGTGAAGAATTGCATCTACATCATCATGGGTTGTAAAAGTTTAGCAAGAAATCAAAAAGTTTTGTCCATCACAATCCCATTAAATTGAATTCTCGTAACTTAAGTACCGCATAAATCTCTGGATTCATCTACTTCAAAAAAAAATTTAAAAGAAAAAAACAGCACAGAAAATACTTGTTCACCAGTATCAATAACGAATGCGAAAAGAACAAAATCAATATAAAATTATAACATCAAATCCTGTTCCTAGTTAAGGTGATTACATACCGCCACAAAAACACAAGAAAGTAATTTTTGTTATCAAACAGCTTTTGTCACTTCATCGACCAAAGACGTAAGTAATCAAAGTGAACGTGAACTGCTGTACACAAGAGTAGTAGAAGAATATCACCAGCACCGTTCAGGTAAGACGCGCAAGGATCGAAAAGAAATTCCAATCGAATGGATTGCACCTGTCTACAGAGACACGCGTGCTTGTATTCTTAAAAATGCGAAGACGTGAATTAAAATTCCAAAGAACCTGATTCTTAGCGCAACATTCGAGCCGCAGCCGCATCAAGCCACGCCACAATGTAGTGCGAATAAACCGATTCGATTCAAACATTTTTACGGTACCCTCGCGGAATAGAGAAAGATATCTGACAGCGACAACGAAGCCCTAAGTCCGGGCGATCAGGCCTCTGGATCAGGCCTCTGCGCCAAGGCATGCCATCTTCGAGAGAACTGCTTTATATTAGAACAAAAAAGTTTTCACCGAGATCTTGTGAATGTGCAGCACCACGCGCGTGCAAAACGACCAACAGATAAAAAAAAATAAATAATGCGCGCGCGGCAAAGGAAAGAAAACGAAAGGAGCGCGCACAGTGTGATCTGCGCAGACAGACACACAACGAATGAACGAAGGTGCGCGCTCCCGTCCTGCATCCAGCAGCTCTATAGCGGTCAGATACCGATAAGTGCATGCGCACAAGCTGGATTGTCATCAATCAACCGGGTGCGCAGATGTTGCACCAAAGCCTGCCGAAGTGCATCAGTGCATTTTAACAGGAGTCACTCATCCGGATGGACCAGAAGATCGAGAGGAGCCGCAGCATGTATACTGTGTGTGCGCGCACTAACGCCGCTCAGGCTGCCACAGCTGAAGCGGGGCTGCCTCCGGTGATAGTTGAAGACTATCGAATATTCCTCCACTCGGCGTTCGCGCAGGTAATTCAAGAAATCGAAATTTATAGCCAGGAATTCCCCCGTGGCATTGATTATTAAGCAATTCGAGAGCGTTCAACCCCTCGAGAGTGATTGAAAGGCGAACGTCGTCAGGTGGTTAACCGACGTGCACACGGCAGCTTCACAGGACTTCCATTCCGAATGACATGGCGACAATTAGAAACCTCATTCCTTGCTAATGTGGACAAGATTTCTGGACGAAACAGTTTGGTTCGTTCCAGCCATCATCAGTAGTTACCCAGCGCAGCAGCAAGAGTTCGCCCGAGCCGACGACGTCCAGCAGGGCAGATCCAGCGCAAATTGTGCGGATTTAATTAAAGTGGTCATTATTCATGATTGCCACCACTAGCAAAGGGCACGCAGCGCTACGGCACAACTTCAATTGACATGCCGTACCCTATTAGGAGGCGTGACATGCCTCTAATGACGGCCGGTGTCTGATCATGTCACTGCTGTTCCTCGATCAACATCTTAATAAACTCCGCGCAGTGCTGAACCTTCTTGCCGCTTCAGCTCGACGTTCCTTCCTTCATTTTTATTCCACTAGACCTGGACACAAGTTTCTAAAGTTGGGCATGACACGTAGCGACTGCGATGCTTGGTTCAGCACGAGTCCATTTCATCCTCCCTCTGCATACCCTATAGCAAAGTGCTTTGCAGAAACCACCCCCAGCCCCAAAGTAGCGCTCCCAAGGGACTCAATCTTTTTGCGGTTTTATGGCTTTTCTTCTCCTGAAATGGGCCCAGATCTGCATAATGGACACCCAGCCACCGACTATTAAAGAGAAAAGTTCGGAAAAACTTTTCAAATTTTAAGGAAATATTTCAGGACTTTCCTCCAGAAAATTACAATTTTTTCCGACGGGGCCAAGAAGTGTGCTCAAGGTTGATTCGTTTTTATTCGGTTGCTTTGAGGCTTCAGGTTTACCTGCTCTCAGGTGACAGCTCTGGGGTTTTTTTTTATTCATATTGTTATGGACGAAAGGTATTTAAGAGTAATTTTCAAATATTTGTGAAATTTGTGGGATAAGTGTCAAATTTTGAGCCTACCGTCAAGTTTTTTTTGAGGTGGTGTGGGTGTAATTATTAAAATTCTTGTCAAATGCATTCCTGCGGAGGAAAAAACACGCTTTGAAGGAATTCAAATTACTTTCCTAAGTTCAAATAGGATTTTATTTTGCATCAAGAAAATGATGAAAAAAATAATTATTTTGGTGGACAAAGGTGCCCAAAGCATGTTCTTGTATTGTATGTTTAGAAAACAAAACCTTTCCTCCAGTATAAATAATGGGCTTCTGTAGTTCTGTTACTTCCTTACGGGGTGGGTCAAAGGATTGGTGGAGTAGCAAACGGCGTCATCACTAAGGAGTTTAAGGCTCTTTTTTGTACTTTGTCATCGGATAGGAATGAGCCGATGAGTTAGACATAACTCCATTACCATAGGTAGAAGATCTAGCATATACCCACGGTATACAGAAACAAGGAAATACAAAGGGGGGGCAAAACCGTACCGTCACCTCCTCGCTGGTGCCTCCTGGATAACCACCCGACGACGGACGTACCCAGTGCCCGGGCGTATAGCTGGGCCACCCTATCCGATGGGGTATAATTCACGGATCCGGTCCTCCTGGTAGTGGGGTTGGGCGTTGGGCTAACTACCGGACCCTGTAAAAACACATCAGTTAAGAAACCCGAAGCAAAGCCTCGGAACGGACGGGAAAAACGGCAACGACGGCAACAGCACCCGGAAATGATTTTCGGAACATGGAATACACGAAGTATGTACAGAACTGCAGCAGTTAAGTCACTATTAGACGAAGTGAGCAGATATAAAATAAAATTACTCGCGTTACAAGAGATCAGATGGATAGGAGACGGGACAATGGACCTTGGCAACTACAGGATATTCTACAGCTGCGGAAGGGAACATCACTTAGGAGTAGGCTTCGTAGTATACAAATCAATTATAGATAATGTGATAGAGTTCAAGCCAATCAGTGAACGATTATGTTCAATACGACTCCGAACGAAGTTCTTTACCCTCTCAATCATAAACGTACATGCGGAGACGGAGGAGAAAGCGGACACGACAAAGGACACTTTTTATTATAAGCTTGAGCGCGCATATGATACGGCCCCTTCCAATGACATCAAGATGGTGATAGGAGACCTCAACGCCAAAATTGGAAGAGAGAACTGGCACAGACCGACCATTGGAAAGGAAAGTCTTCACGAAACATCAAACGATAACGGACAACGTGTTATCGATTTCGCAATGAGTAAAAATATGATCGTCAGCTCAACATATTTCCCAAGAAAGGACATTCACAAATACACATGGCAATCCCCCAGCGAAAGATACTGCAATCAAATAGACCATATTCTAATAGACAGAAGGGCAGCTTCCAGTATCCTGCAAGTAAGAACCTGTAGGGGTGCAAACTGTGAATCGGACCACTTTCTAGTTAAAGCTAGATTCAGATGTCGGCTGTCTACTCAAGAAAGAAGAAACAGCAAACAAAAGAAATTCGACGCCGATCGCCTCCAAGAACAGCCCGTGTTGGAGAGATATCAGGAAACTCTAGCAGAAAGGATAGGTATAAATATTGAAGATACAGTCGAGGGAAAATGGATGAGACTGAAGACGGTACTGACAGATGTCACGAAGGAAACTGTAGGGTATAAACGCACAGCCAGAGCCAGTGACTGGTACGACGAGGAATGCAAAGCAGCTATAGAGGCCAGAAATAAAAATAGGAGAATATACATAGAGAGACCGACGAGGAGTAAGTAATTGAAATACCAGGAAACGAGAAGAACCGCAAAAAACATCTGCAGGAAGAAGAAAAGGCAATTCCTCAACAATCACATCCTGAGAGCAGAGGAAAACTTTGCCCAAAACAAAACACGGGAAGCATACAGGGAAGTAAACTTCTTTAAGAAAGGCTTCAAACCCTCCTCCGGTATATGTAGAACAAAAGAAGGCACTATAGTCACAGGCAGAGAAGATGTAAAGAAAAGATGGAAGGAATTTTTTAGCGAGCTGCTGAACGCAAACGAGAGCATCAGACATGTACCAGAACCCCGTCTACAACATAACGATGACACCAGAGAAACAAACGAACCCACTCTGGAGGAAGTACAAAGTGCCATACGACTCTTAAGAAATAACAAATCTCCAGGAATTGATAACATCCCAGCAGAGTTGATCAAACAAGGAGGCGAATCGCTCTCAGCAGCTATACACGAATTACTATGCTGCATATGGAGGAATGAAAAAATGCCTGAAGAATGGGAGCAAAGCATTATCTGCCCAATACACAAGAAAGGGGACAGATTCAACTGTGAAAACTATAGAGGCATATCTCTTTTAAGCACAGTATATAAAATATAATTAAGACCAGACAGGAACCTTACGCAGAAGCTGCAATAAGTGAATACCAAGCTGGATTCAGAAGAAATAGGTCAACAAGGGATCAACTTTTTACAATAAGGCAAATCCTCCGAAAATGCTAGGAATACAACATTGACGTGTATCAACTTTTCATCGACATTAAACAAGCATACGACAGCATCGACAGGGAGCAAATGTATGCAACATAAACATATGGACATAAACATCCCCCTGAAGATAATAAAATTAACAAAAATGACAATGGAAAATACAAGATGTGCAGTCAGAATACAAGGAGAATTGACGGAGTCCTTCCCAGTCAAGCAAGGCTTAAATCAGGGCGATGGGCTGGCTGCTATTTAATCTCTGCCTAGAAGGAGTAATTCGCAAAGTTAACATTGATGCGAACGCAAGCCTGCTTAACAAATCCAAACAGTTGGCAGGATATGCCGACGATATAAACTGCCTTGCAAGATCACTGTCATATCTTAGAGAAATATTTACAGAATTAGAAGATGGAGCAAAACATATAGGGCTGCAAATAAACGCAGAGAAGAGTAAGATTCTAATTCAGTCAAGGGTGGAAAGAAGAAGAAGAAACCACAATACCACCTGGGGGGAATATAACTTTGACCGGGTAAACCAATTTAACTACCTGGGGTCCACAGTCAGCGAAGACAACGATGAAACGATAGACGTACAAAGAAGAATAAACGCCGCGAACAGAACATACTTCTCACTACTGCCAGTAATGAAATCCAGAGACATCCACAGGAAAACTAAAATAAGAATCTACAAAACCATCATACGTACAGTAGCTACGTATGGATGTGAAGCTTGGAGTATCTCCCAGAAATCCGCAGACAAGCTGGATATATTTGAGAGGAAGGTTCTCCGAAGGATATACGGCCCAATCAAAACTATCAAAAATCACTTTTTGGGCAAAAAATCACTCAAAAACTTTTTTTTTTTCGAAAATTTTAATTTGTAGGCAATAATGTTTGATATAAGTAGATGAAAAAATTGTATTGCCTACAAATAACAATTTTCGAATAACTTCTCATTGGCGATAGCACCCTTTGCATTGATCCTTTAAGCCACCGTAGGAATGTAGCAGCGCTCAGCAAGTTTTACCGCTATTTTCATAGCGACTGCTCCACTGAAATCAAAAACTTCCTGCCTACACGGCAATTTTTTTCCCGCAGCACAAGACTAGCCAACTCGGCTCGCCCCTTCATCCTTCAGCCCTCCCCTTCACGCACATTACGTTTTAGCAGTCCGTTTATACATAGAACAACTCGATTGTGGAACTCTCTTCCGCAGTCGGTGTTTCCGAGCTCATATAACATTTCAGAGTTCAAACGCAAGGTTCATCGACATCTACTCTTGCACCCTCCAGACCCCTAACCTATCCTATCTCATTTTCCTTCAGATCAAGCTTACTACTATACATTGCACCATGACTTGTAAGACATGACGGACTAGTAGTACAAAGGGTGACTCCTAAGCTTCATCTTGCCACAAAAAAAAAATGTGTTCTCATTAAAAATGGCCGTTTTGGCCTTCATAACTCCCTTAAAAGGCCAAGCGGACGGTATTTGCCCGCTATAGGCTAATTTTTTATTTTTACTCGGGGTGACGACACAATTGAGGGGTTATGAAGAAATTAAATTCGATCTTTGCAAACATGTAAACTTTTTACAAAATTTAATACTCCAGGAACTGCTTTCACTATCCGTAATGCGTTAGAAGAGTATATGGTAGAAGCTAGAACATTAAGACAAGCAAGTTAAAATTGTAAAAATAAAATACTGGTTTGAAGTATAGGCTAGTTGACGACGCATTTTTTGGGCGATATGGAATATTATTGTTGCAATCGCTTCGTTTTAGGGTGTAGTTGAACATTCTAAGTTTGCCCACGCACAACTTTTTAATTAACTTATTGTGAATAAAATAGGCACTTTTTTATATCTCTTTCAATATCTCCGTTCCCTATAACTTTTAGTATAACATATGCCTTGGGAAAGTTATTCGTTATAAAATTGTCTATAAATAGGCCCTGGCGTGATCTTGCAAATAACTTACAAAGTTTTCAAATCACGTTATTTTCACTATTTGTTTACTAGAAAACAACTGCACCGCCTGTTCTCCTCCAAACTGGCTTTTCACCAAAAGTTACAATCCTTATTAATAATCACTGACTTAGTTGGTGGTCTTCTACTCCCTTTTTTCTGAGTCTTCTCAGTTTACTTCATCACCAGGGATGTTCTTTAATTTTCTATTTTGTTTTTAATTTTCCCTCTTGAGCTCTCTCTTTCTCACTTGGGATTCCTTTTCTTTCTTGTGTTTTCTTACTTTTAAGTTTTTTTTCTTGTGATTTCTCTTGAACCAGGTTCGCCACCCTCAAACAAAAGGTATTTATGGCTTTTGGGGGACAGGAATTCCTGTTTCGTATTCCCCTTGTTGGTATAGTCGGATCGTCTCGTCTACTTTCCATTTTTCTAAAATTTTAAACCTATCTAATTTTCTGTTCCCATTGGTTATATCTTATCGAGAACAAATTGTTTACCTTATTTTCTTTCTGTGTCTTGCACAAAATTCTTCCTCTGGGATTTTCAGAACTATTTACCTCCTCTCCACCTCCTCTTCGTACAATTACGTTACTTTATTTTTCTCCTTTAGTTATTTTACCTACTACGTTTTTTTCCAAAATTTATGTAAAATAATTTATTTTTCTCTCTATCGTTTCATCGCCTACTCGCAATAAAAATCTAAACTGATCGAATCGGACGTATTGTCAGGAGGGTGATAGCCTGCCGTTACAACAGCGAATCTACAAACCCCACTGGCGATGGGGTAGAGCCGAAAAAAAGCCAAAATGTTGTGCTTCTTAACGTATTAATCCGTTGTTTGAACGAACATGTGGCTCGACCCATGGCCCTGATATGATAGCCCCATGTTCTACCAACTGAGGTAGCCGCGCTTCATAGAAAAAGTCCTGGAAACCATGCGATTCTGAGAATGGAGAAAAAACAAGGATTACCTCGTCAGTGCATGGTTACTCTTCCGGCGGGTTTTGTTAAAGAGCCAGAACGGGGCGAAAGACAATACCATATTGTCCTCTTTCGCTTCCCTAACAGCCTCAACCCAACCACTCGGAAAATATCTCCTTCCGATTTATCTGATTGAAGTTTCAGCAATGCTAAATTGTCAGTGGATCGCAAGGAGGTATTCCGCCGATATAAGACCGATTTTTTGGGGGTTTAAGCTAGTTCCGCCCCCACCCCACCGATGATTAGTATACAGGGATGTGGGGTTTTCATTTTTTGGGGTTTACTCTACTCTCGGGGCTCCGTCTGGCTTGGGGCCCGGGGCAAATCGGCCTAGTTGCCCCTCCCCCTTCCGCTTTGTGGCGGGACTTCTTGCCAGCGTCCCAGTCGACCGCGTCCGCGACGCTCCAATGAAGATGTTAAAACGACAAAAGAGATTGTTGCCGATAATCCAAATGTGTTGTACCGCCGTCGATGAAGCAAGATCTTCATCTCTTCCCATAGAAAGTGCAACTTACTCAATGATTGTTGCCAACGGACAAGCCGCATCGCTTGCAATATGGAAATGCTGTCGCAAGAATGATCGATGCCTAGCCGAAGTTTGGATGAGGACTAAGCTCATTTTACACTCATTGGCGGAGTCACTAATAAAAATATCGAATTTAAGGAACAGAGAATCCACAGGTTATCCACAAAACACCACTGCACGACAAGAGAGTCCCTGTTTTGGCTGGAGGCTGCTCAAAAACCATCTTCGAAACATTTTTCTTCAAAGTTCGAGAAACTCTGACTAGTTCGAGAAGGTCTGACGAACCTATTTCCAACAAGGCGGCGCATTTTGCTACACCACAGCCCTCACGATGTAGTTGTTGTAAAAGTAAAGTTTATGCCAGCAAGCCAAAGATCATTGACGAAAACTTAATATACAAACAGAAGTAGCGCTTTTTGCTTAGCGAATGGAGATCGATGATGACTTTGATTTGTATAAACTCCGAAGTAAAGTACGGATTAGCTTGAATTTTGACACCTGTTGTATTACTGTACCTGATATAAATAGCAAAACAATTAAAATTCCACTGTCAAAGAAAATTCCAAAACATTGTTAAAATTTCCCTACAACCTTAATGCATTAAAATCAAATTTTTCTCCTATAAGACACCAAAAAAAAATCTTCAAATTGGTTTTATTTTTTCCCAAAAAGAAAATTCTTGTGGTTTCCTAGACTTTGAGCAAACATCACCGATGCACCGCCGCAGGAGGAACGTGAGAAAATACCTATTCCGTCCAGTAAATGGCTTCTAAGTGACACAAGACAGTCGTCACTTGTGCGTGGCCTCAGAGATGCGTGTGACCCAGGTACGAGCTGACAGGCACCAAACACCTCCGCACTATCATCTTCAATGCGCGGTGGAATTTTCATTTGTGGACTGGCACTGGTGCTGGACCAAAGGCCTCCTCAATCCATGTTTACAAACAATCCATTTTGTTATTAATAAATAAGAGTTTAAACGATAATGAACTCCACTATCTGCGGCGGCGTATCCACACGGTGCTCCCGTTCCCGGACGGTGTTTGCCCTTAATTATCCCCATTGTGGCCGCAGTCGTCTTCTTATCTCTTGTTGTGATAGGCGTCTTCGTCTTGTTTTCTTCGTCCTCCTTATTACCCCATCTCCTGACAAGTCGCAGGTCCACCGTCCACAATTCCTCAATTTCTCACCCGAACGCTTGTTTACTTTCTCATGGGTAACAAACAGCCGGGGAAGGAAGGTGGTGCTACAATGCGCCGAAGGTAAACTTCTTATATCGGGACTTTTCTCAAGACCGGCCAAGGTATGATGCTCCGTAAGGAAAATAATTTATAGAGGACCAAGATGCGGGATGTGCAGACAGTCGACAGCAGACTGCCAGCAAGGTGGGACTCGGGAAATTGGAGCTCGGCTGCAGGAGTTTTCCATTACGGCTTGCGGTTCCGCAGAGTATTTTCGTAGCCACACTGACGGCACCTTGAATAATTTTGCCA
Organism: Thereva unica; assembly: GCA_949987705.1. Classification (NCBI taxonomy): domain Eukaryota; kingdom Metazoa; phylum Arthropoda; class Insecta; order Diptera; family Therevidae; genus Thereva; species Thereva unica. The sequence goes on along the minus strand of OX465282.1, from coordinate 121,612,839 downwards.
TAAATTTACCTGAAAACTAGAGGAAAACAATAAGAAATGTTTTCCCTGTGATTAATAAAGGAGAGGAACTGAATTTGTTTCATGCTATCTTTGGGGACGGATCTTAACAAAGTTTTTTCTCCGCCTTAAATTTGTTTTGGTTTTTTGTTCTTTAAATTTTGTACATGTAAACATCCATAAAAGTAATTGAGCTCATGATGTTTATGTTGTAGAAAGATTGGTGACTTTTTCTATGGAGATTAAAAACTGCCTTAAAAATATACTCAAATGCTTATTATGAAAAATCTACAAGGAGAGTAACAAATGATGAAGACGTTGCTATGAGAGATTTATGCTCTTAATCCGAATACGGTGGAAACAGTAGTGATGAGCATTATATAACATTGAGAGTATACCTAAATACCAAAATTAAAGCCTATAGAAGTTAAGGCTAGGGTACACTTCCGGCTACTTGACTCAAATAGTGGGCGTTCGTAACTAACTAATAGTTTTTTTTTTCTTAACGTCTGGCTTAACATATCTAAAGAAACCCGCCCTGGTACCAGACCGCTTAACTCGCGGCCTATTTATACCGCCAATATATCCACCCAGTACCTGTTAATCATTAAAAAATAATTACTGTCTACTAAAACACAATATCACATTATAGAATCACGAATTGTACGATCTATACAAAGAGTGTACATTCTCGACACATGCCAAGCTACTGCGTTTACGTTGGGCCGGTCATGTCCAAAGAATGGATGACTCGAGGATACCAAAGAAAGCCCTGTATCTACTACCAGATGGCAGAAGACCAGTTGGAAAACCACGGTCAAGGTGGGAGGACAATGTTAGGGCCGATGCAACAAAACTGCTCAATATAAGAAATCGGAGGCAAGCTGCGGAGCATAGAGACGTCTGGAGGAAGAAGCTGATGGAGGCTAAGGCTCGAATTGGGCTGTAGAGCCATCGAAGGAGAAGAGGCAATAATAAAATAATCTGCTAAAATAACGTCGGTATCATCATTCTGTAAAATATCTTTCCATAATTGGGGAACAGTTTACACATATTTACCCTTGGCCGATCCTCGTCCATTAATTACGTGAGGCATTCAGGGGGAGGGGGTCGAACCCACCTAATCACACGTGGAGGAGAAGGAGTCTCAGCAAATAATTTGTAATTTTTTTCCTCAAGAAACAGTGTAGCAGTGGCGGTTCCTCTTTGGAAGCAAAGGAAGCACTGCTTCCCTTGACTAAATAGGCAACTTCATAAAAATAAATGTAAATATATCAAGATTAAAATCTCAATATTTTTCCTCCTCTGGAAACACTAAGGATGCAGTGTACAGATTTTTTTTTATAAAATGTACAATTCAAATTTATCATGCTACTGTAAACAAAGAGTAAAGCCTTAGCCGCAATACGAGCGGTGAGCGGCCGAGTGGCAATACTAAAGTGCCTCTCGCCGCTCTTATCGTGGCCGAGGCCGTCAGCTTCTTTGCCTCAGAAAATCAACGTGAAAACTCCAGCACATTCAATTAAATTGAACTCACACTCACGCAAAGGTTTGCGTTGATACAGTGCTCTCAGAAGCTGAGCTAAACGCAGCTTCTTCGAAGCCGAACAGTGGGATACGAGAAGTCGAAGAGAGAGAAATTTTTTGTATCCACCATATACTCTTTGTTTTCTTGGTTTCTTTTTCTGGTAATCTGTCCTGGCTTTCTAGCAATATTAAATTTGCTCTTAAAATTTTGCTTCGAAATTTTGTTTTTGACTCTTCTTAAAATATGAATTTTCGTTTTTTTATATTGAGCCAAGAAAAAAGAGATCGGAGTTAGGTGTAGTTTCTCTTTATCTATTGTGGGGTGGCAGGCGTTGTCTATTGAATATAAGCTGATAGATAACTTTGTAGCTTCCATTATATTTTTTAAGATTCTCTTTAATGATGATCCCTTTAGAGAATATTTTTATGAATTGTATTTTCGAGTACGGGTTGCCTGAAGGGGTTCTTTTTGCAAGATAATGTAATGATGGTTGGTGGGTGGTATAGGGGGTGTATGCGAAGTATGCAGGCTTTTATTATTACCATTTTTTTAGATTTTTAACAAAATGATTGATTTGTATGAAAAATTAAATGATATCAAATTATCAACAGAATCTAGAAAAAGGCGCGAAACGCCCTCTAGCAGCGAAACTATTTCGAAAAAATTTACGAAAATGTGCAAAAAATCGCGATTTTCGATTCCAATTTTTTTTTTTCACTTTTTTCAAGCTTAAACATTTTTCTTGTTCATAAAAATGCATAAAAGAACCTATATTTAAAAATAAGAAAAAACCTCATACGAAGCGATGCACAAAAATTATTGGGCCATCAATTTTCAAATTTGAAGTCAGTTTTTCGGACTTACATACATATGTAAATAAGATATTTTAGCTTGAAATTGTAAACAGTTATTGTTCACATTTTAAAGTACAATTTCTGAAAATCCATGAAAGTTATAACCAAAAAACTGAAATTTAGCTTAGTTTTTTTTATGTACAAATAATACTTTCATATTATAACCGCTGATAGCCAATATTATGACGAACAGCCTTTATTTTCATAACAATTCCTAATGTTTTGTTTATATGATTCCACTATATGTTATTTTTCAGTTTTTTTAGTTAAAGCCTTCGATACTTTTAATTTTATCGTTTGCCTTGCGCATTGCTTCCCTTATCCTGAACCTTACGAACCGCCACTGCAGTGTAGAATTGCTAGAAAACTGGCTTAAATTAAGTTAAACACGCTTCTCCACTAAAGACCCCCATTCACTTACAGGCCGTAGCCTTTCAGGTCACGGCGGCAGGCAAGGCCCGATAAAGGCCACACAATACTTAGTCTGATTGGGGATGAAGACAGGCCGTGGCATGCAGGTGACGTCAAGATTTCCTACGGACACACAGGCGAAGACGACAGTTTAGCATAGCAGGTAGATAATTCAAGGGCAAAAATGCCTCAACGAAAATTACAGACTGAGCACAAGTTCAGATCTTCAGGGCCGGACTGACGAAAAACCTTTAACGGACCACCATATCTGCTGACACAATAGGCAGCCTGCGCGGAGAAATTAAATATATGGGAAGTTCTCTCGCAGGCGGCCGCTGTCACCACCTCCGTGCCAATATGTTTGTGCCTTGAGGCGGCTCCATACTTACATCGTGAACACCCGCGAACAAGCGCGAATGCCCGTGTGGATGGTTTACGCACCTCGTTCGCGCTTTGCTTTCAGGTTCGACTTGCTTATCCAAATTCGTGCCGTAAATTCACGGCTCGAGGCTCAATAGAAGTTCTGGGGTGGTAGCACGTAAGTTCTTTCAGTCGACCTCTTCATATAAAAATTCAAGTTTTACAAAAATGTTTGTATGAAGAAGTCGATTGAAACAACTTAGGTGCTATCACCCCAGATCTTTAGGGACGCTGTAGTTCTATGTGCCATAAATCGCATTCAATCTGATGCTACAGGGAGTGTCAAGATATCGCCAAGATTTCTTAAATTATTGTTACCTTGTCTTTTACATATTATAACTCATTTGATTATTTCATGCCTTACTACTTCCGAATTTCCCATTTCTTGGAAACAAGCCCTTGTACTGCCTGTTATCTGCTGTATTTTAATTTCCTTTTTGTGTTACACTAAATGCGGCGGTCGTAAGATGCCATTATCCAAAGGCTGGACTCTAGCCTAGTAGCAAAACAGTAAGTGGATATTCAAACGTTACATTGGTTTAATGGCCCCAAAATCTGTTGTTCGCTTGCAGTGAAGCCTTCAAAGCTTTCCATCTCTTGAGTTTGTAATCGCCAAAAAATTTAAGTCATATACATACATGTACTGTCAAAGTGCTAAAAGGATTCTAATCTAATGAACGATTTTTTTGTTAATGCTTTTTTAATGGAGTCGATTCCAAGCTGAAACCGTGAGCTATTGACTGGCTTTCATAAAACAACTAGAATAAAATTACGGGAAATTATGTATGCTCTCATACAAAATGTTCATACAAATTTTCAAATACATAATTTGACATTTTGCAATCATTTACTTTAAATTAACATACAACCTTCAATTCACATTTCCTCCAACCCCTCATCACAAAGAATATTCTTTCTAAACCTTCAAATTCACGTGGACACAATTAGGAAACATTTCCGACACATGTGCATTGCAACAAAATATTACTTTCTCGTTACTGAAATCGATATGGGCACATTTGGGCTACTCAGTACATGCAAATTGTCTACTTTGCCCCATTGTGAACGCACAAGCATAAACATAATAATTCACTTATTGGTTTTTCCTGCCAGTACGCACTTGGTTTTAAATTTTACATTGCTGAGATCAGGGATTGGTGTAGAATGGATTTGGAACACGTAGTTGACAACATGCGTGGCAAATGCTACGGGATAGATTAGGTGGTTCGAAAGTGAAATGGATGCCGCCAAATGGAATCCTTTTTTAAATACCAGAATAATTATAGAATTGCTGTAGTAGAGTGTAGGGCAGAAAATATATTATGTAGTGTTTTTTTTTTAATTGTTTTTATATGCATTTTGTAGTTTCTATTTATTCTCAATTTTTCTAAGGTTTATTCTTTTCTGATAAAAAATAGTTTCATTTACTTTTATTGAGACTATCCTAAGAACCCTTACGAAATAGAGCTTGCGGTCACGGTCCTTCGCCTTTTCCACTTTTCCACTTTCCCACCTCCTTACATTCCTGATTCCTCCTGTCATATCCTTCCTTAGCCCTTCCCCGCTCCACCAAAGCGCATGCCATCGGTTGGTTAATGGTGTTCAACTCGATTCAGGAGGCATAACACTCGAGCGAGTTGTTTCTCGATGCCCCGATGTCAAAGTCGCGATAGTAATGGTTATTAGTAGGTGGACTAAAAATATCGCGGATAGGTTGTGGCAATTCCTTTCTCCCCGACTAGAGCTGCTGTTCGACATTGCTCTATACGAAAACAATAGATTGTCAACAGTACAAAGGGCCTTTCTAGAGACTCTAGTCTTTCGCATAAAAAAAAGTTATAATTTCCTTTTCCAGGAGAGTTGACCCTGGAGTTAAAATAAAAAATGGCCTTACAACGAGCGAACACCGGCCGCTTGGCTTTTTAAGGGGTAAGTGATGGCCGTAGGGGCTTTAACCATCTTTGACGAGCTCACAAACCCTAAAACTTGACCTGTGGACTGATTGTGTGTCGGATTGTCGGGCATTAAAGTTTGCCCTTGTGGTGGTGGAGAGTCACCTTCTCATTGATAGAGACTCCCCCTACCTTCTTCTTCTTCTTTAACGGCTCTACAACCGGGATCCGGTCCTGGCCTCGCGCAACTGTTCTCTCCACTCCCCCTACCATCAGCCCAAAAATGCAGTGGCCACCATCTTGACATTCTAGAAACTTACTTCTTCCATTCGCGGAGTAGGCAATTTAGCCACCCTGTCCGACTCAACTAGTCAATAGACTTTTGGTCTACAACGAATGTCATCTTGAATCATCGCCTCAAGAAGACTCCCTTGCACCGCAACCACTTGTTTCGTATTCAGGAAAGTCTCCGGGTAGTCAGTCGCAGGCATGCCAATTCCGACAGAAGGTCGGCTTTGGAGCCGTTCTATGGGTGCGTCCGATGTTGATCCCACGGGGTGCGCGAAAAACGACGGTTGCCCTTGGCAGAGCTCTGCATTACAATGAGAAAGCGAATTTAAGACCCAATTATAATGAACGGGTTTAAATTTTGACAGTTTAATGCGCTCGAAGCGCTCAAATCCGACCGAATCTTGTTCGGAAATCCGACATAACACTGGCCAGCATTTCAGGCGTTTTATGTAAAAGCTACTTCGACTCGTATGCTACCTTTGAGTTTGTCAATGATCTCCGGCTTGTTGGCATTGACTTTACTTTTGCAAGAACTTCATCATAATGGCTGCGGTGAGGCAAGGTGCGCCGTCTTGCTGAAAATAAGTTCCTCAGGCGTTTTTGGACACACAAAATGCGCCAACATACAACAATAGCGTGCGCCGCCGAGGGTTGCTCGCACTCGCGTAGAAAAATAGTCCAATGGTGGAATTTGAGCACACTTCGGTCCAAACAGTGACTTTCTCGTCTCGTAATGCTGTTTCGTGAATGACGTATGGGTTCTCTGTTTTCCAAATTCGACAGTTTTGCTTATTGACTTCGAGCTTCTTCCGTCATCAAAATTTCGGCTCGGCATGGATTATTCTTGCGACGGCATTTCCATATTACAAGCGACAAGGTTTGTCCATTGGCAACAAGCTTTGAATAAGTTGCACCTTGTATTGGGAAGAGATGAAGATCTTGTTTCAAAATCCTCCTTAGAGTCGTTCCATTCACGTTGAACTCCGGAGATCGGTGGCAACACTCTATCTTACCGCTTTAACAACTTCATTGGAGCGTCGCAGACCCGGCCGAATGGGACGCTGGCGAGTGGTTACAGACCCGTCCTCAAAGAAAGAAATGGTATTGAATGGCCTTTCTGAAACGGATGCATTTGTCGAAATCGGCTAAAAAATGTCAGAGTTATTCAATATTGAAATACGGAAGGTCTAGATGGTGCACGCTGTAGGTACCTAGATGAAAATTCGAAAACTTCTTATAATGAGCTAGCAAGGCGTAAAGAACACTTGGAAAAGACACTTCAAAAGGCCCAATCATACAACGATTGTGGCACCACTTAAGAAGAAGAACAAATATGATACTTTTAAAATCATCCATATTTAAAAAAAAATCTTTAAAGAATTATTGGATTTACCCATGTGAATTGTAATCAAAGGTCAGGCGAAGGGGGTGGGTTTGATCTGTTTCTAGCACATGAAAACGGGATATACCACCAAACAGCACCTTTCCTTGCCTATCTTTGAGGTAGTTATAGGAGTTTGATTATTATTTTATACATTTGAGGTAATGATAAAGGCTCCATTTTTCAAATTGTTTCTGCAGTCATTACAGGATCAAGAAATGTACTCTTTCGAATCAAATTATCAAGACGTTTAACTAACGAATAACACTAATATGCTACAGTACATACAACAAAAGCAAGCAAAAAAACAGGAGCTCTACTATGTAGTATTTATTTAACTTCCAGCCCCACAACAACTCTCTTGAGAGCTCAATACTTCTTAAAGCATTTCAAATTTACAACATTTTTAGAGTAAGATAAATACCCCTTTGACAAGGTCCCATAGTGGAAGGTCCCTACCTATCGCATTTGCATAAACATCCAGCCGAGCACCAGCCACAAATTGCTGGATTACATAATTGAAATAGCCGAGATAAATATAACTGTCACCGTGGCTGGTTGCCGATATCACAAGTTAATCCACTCCCATAAAATCTGCTATAATAAAAAAATATTCAATTCCCACTCAAATAATTTAATCATTCTCTAAACTAAATCCAATCAACATCGAGCAAATCCCCAATAAAACAGTCCTCTGACCACTGGCGGACCTTAAGCCGAATTTTAACATATTTCTCACTTGGTGGTTTATTTCCCACATTAGAAGCGATAATAGTTTGCCTTTTTTACGTTAACACAAATCCCTAGATCTTGGCCATTGTCCGCGGGACACTGGCGAACAGCTCCGAAAAGAGAGATGGCTTAACGTCCAGCGGGGCTTAGAATGCGTGCGTGCGCATACTTAGCCTACGCGCAAGATTCTCTCTTCTTTAATATCCCGGTCTCCATCGAATGCCACCCATGTTCGAGCACGACGTAAAGTACACCATCAAATGTTGTTTAGAGTGACATTTATGATATCAAGAAACCATTTCGATCCTCGGTTCCTTCGCGGCCCCGGGTACTCGTCTTAATGGTCGCAATAAAGAACTCAATACGGATCTCGGCCGAGTAGTCTTCTGAATTTCGTGGGACAGCGGGAATCGCCATAGATTCGTTTTTTTTTTTCCTGATCTACGAATGCACAGGGGGTGTTCAGAAGGTGACAAACAAAAAAGAAGACATCTTGATCTTGAACCGGGCCGGGTGTCAAGCCCCGATAAATTCGGTATATTGTTTGGGGCTCGATACAGCTCTATGTTGTTCATCGACAGTAACTTCTCCAAAAATAAATTACCACAGTTAACGACCGTTCTGCCGTCGTAAAGAGGCCCAAGCGAAGATCACAATTTCTCCAGACTTCTCGATATTGTGTTTGGGGCATCATCTTCATCACGGACGATGGTAACCACTGTATAAGTTGCTGAGAGGAGCCTCCGCGCGCGCCACCTCAGCGAATGGATCCCTATTGAACTTCAATCAGCTTCCTTCAATCCAGATCAAATTTTCGTCTTTTGATCACGTCTTGAATTGAGGTGAATTTGTAAACAAGGCGCTTCGCTTCGGTGGATACTTTTTTACGTCTTTTTCAGTGGAGTGCGCCTGCGTCTACGACTATAACTGGAGCATTGGGTATATGTGTGCTCTTGTTTAGGTGATGTGAACCACACGTTTTGCTTGGTCCGCGCGATCGGATCGTTGCTAAAATAATAAACAGGGTCCTCTGATCTCCTGATTTAGGAGGCTGTTACGGGAAGTTGCAGTGTATAAAAGACGTGCTTATAGACTAATATTTAGACTTTGATGTTTACTCAATTTAGGCCTCTAGTAGGAGTAAAGTTGCATACAGTAAATCAAATTTCACCAAAACAGTGTTACGAATGCGTTTGATTTTGTTTTCAATTATATTTAGATATTTACGATACACGTTTTGTGTTGCAGGAGAGAGTGAAAGAGTCTTTTGTTACTTTTTGAGCTGTCTCGGATATGCCTGAATGTAATTCACGAAAACGTGATGATATTTAAGGGAAACAAAAATTGATATCCATGAGAGATCCTCAAGAAGTTCAAATAGTGAATGATATACTCTAATCACTGACTTACTGAATGAACGTTGTTTCTCACATGATGTAGACAAGCGCTAAGCAGGGGTTTATCAAAATTCAATCCCTAAGGGGGTGTATTAAGGAAAAAAAGCTTGTTTAAGGACGGTCTCTTTTCAATTGTTGTAGGGGTAGACCAGTCAACATAGCAAACGGCAGGCAGAGTATTTGGCTTATTGGAAGGGAATGTAAGTTGGGACCACATTCTAGAAGAAGTGATGATTTCTGAACCCGATCTGCCTTATTTTTTTTATTTGGAAGACTAGCGCTCAGAGGTAATGTCCGGTTGAACTCTCGACGTTTCTATATGGATCCGAACCACAGACCCCTAGGCTGGGAGTCGGGCACCTTAATCCATAGCCTATCATAGCTGGCTTGGTTATGTTATACGATAGAAATTGCCTGCCGAAATAATCTTACAGAATTTGTTTGGCGGCGAATAGAAAAATTGAGTGCGTCCGTGTCCAGTTGGTCCTTTACATTCTTTGCAACCATAGTGCCTAATTCTTCCTGAGGTTTTTGTCATAATGTTGTCCGGTACTCAGTTTTTGGAGGTTCCTTAAGCGGCCCACACACTTTCAGTTTGACTGCACAGTTTATCACGCGTGAGGTCGTATCTGAGCGATAAAATCTGTGAACTGTGCAGTTTTGAACCATTTTCACTCAGTATTCACCTGAGCTTCTGGACCCTCTTTTGCTAAAATAAACTGCGCAGGTCAGACAGTTGATCGATCAGGTCTCTCAATTCCGTCCATTTCCCATTATTAAAAAGGTGTACTCAAATCAACAAAACTGACAAGATTTAGCAACAAAACCGTACGTCAAACTGACGAGCCCACACACTTTCAGCTCAGTTTATCGTACAGTTTTTTTACACAGTTCAACTGCGCAGTTAAAACTCAGATTGTGTGGGCCCCTTTAAGTTACCAACCGTGTGTGGGCCCCTTTATATCAACAACCGAAAACCCTCCTATCTAAACGAATTTATCCAGCTCTCACAATCTCATAGAAATAATAATGTAATCATCTCCCGCTTTCGGCATCTATTGACGAATCTTTCTTTGTTCACGCAGCTCAATTGTCTTTGGTCGGTGAGTCCCTGTTCTATCAGTGTGGAGACGCCCTACACCCCTTTTGGTATCTTTATCAATTATCCTGATGTCGTCCACGTAAGCAATTATTTGAATAAATCTTTGGAGGAATGTGCGGAATTCGAAACACACCGCAGGTTAAAGAAGAGACAAGCCAGACCATCCCCTACTCAGAGTCTATTACAGATGCTGACAGCTTTCTGTAATCCTATAGTCTGACTTGGATTGTCAAATGGGTGATTGACTAACATACATATTTCTGTCAGTTTTTTTTTTGGAATACAGAATTCCCTCATGATTTTGTAGAGTTCTACTATGACTTTGCTATCTTAGTTGGCGTGAAAGTCTATAAAAACGTCGCAAATTTGTCGCAAAGTTGAACAGTTGTAAATTTGCCAGAGATGAAGTCAACTTGGGTATGTTACATTACATACATTCTTTGAGGCGCTGCTAACTCGCCATTAAAATCTGTCGAGGTTAAGACTTTTGATATAATAGCTCCAAATTGATGTGGGATTTATACCCCAAATTTCCCTGGGAGCAGCGAAGCTATAATAAAGCACGGTATACAGAAACAAGGTAATGTAAAAGAGACTAAGTGCTTCAAATACCGTAAAGAGGTCAGGTCAGCACCAATGTAGCAATAACATCAACAGCTTCGATTTTATATGGAAAGTGGACACCAAGTGACGCCAGCACTAAACCCAACAATTGATAAGTTTACTCATGGTATAGAATTTTTCAAACTCCGTGACACCAAAAATTTGAGCAGTTCTGCGCACCTCGTTGCCAAATTTTATAAATAATGTTCTATCATTTCCCCTCTTTTTTGTTAAAACGGCAACAAACACTGAAAAAGCTCAACAAAATAATTTGGGAAGGGGTGCGCGCATGACGAATGAATAAAGTTAATTGAAGGGTTGTAAGTCTAAAGGGTCTAAGTGCCAAAAAATCAAAAGTCAATATTTTTACGAAAATACAATCTACGTGGCAAGCCTAATAATATCCAAATGGGTCAAGGTGCCTGTTTCTTTTGAAATTTTACTTACACACAAAAAAAATTGTGGCGGGCCGTAAGTGCCAACGTGTTTTTTATTATGTTTTTTGTTATATCTCCAAATAATAAAATGGGCACTTAGACCCTTTAGACTTACAACCCTTCAATTTATCTTTCTATGTGTTGAGCAGAGCTTTTAAATACATCTAAAGCCCCTGCTCAACAAAGGCAGTTTATTCAAAATTATAAGCATAATTTTACTTTAATTATGCGAAATATTTCTCATTTCTAAATTTAAAATAATTTAAAAAAAATGCTGAAAAAAATTCCTTTGAATAAATGAGCGTTTTCATTCATAAACCGACAGTTCCCCGCAGTCGCAAGCAACACATCCTCCCCGGGCAGGAGCGCGTATGCGACTGGCAGGAAACGTCAACAATCTAGTAATCAAAGTGATAAAAACACAAATTTCGTATTTTGTAGTAGAAATTACTACAAATTATTTCTGTAGCAAATGTGTAAAATATAATAACCTTAAAATAAAAAAAATATATAAAAACGGGTGTTTTTCAGTCATAATTTGTAAATTTTTTAAATAATCATTGGAGTCCCAGAAAAATACACCCCCCTTTAGCAATACGCAGTCGCGACTGATTACATGGCAGCAAGTGATTTGATAGGAGGAGTTAACTGAAGCTTTTGTCTGAGCTTTTAAACATTTTTAAGAGCTTAGCTGGGGAACATGCGCGGGATGTCACGAGGTTTGAAAACAACTATACAATATGCCTGAATATACGGTAAAGATAATCCGGAATAAATGAGCTTTTACGGTGGAGGGGGTAAATTTTTCTGTTCCCGATCAATTTGGGATTGGGGCATGCGCATTGCGGTTTTCCTCGAATTGGGTTTGTGTGGGTGCATATTTCGTCTTGCGCACTTCGCATATTTCCGTTGTTAGGCAAAACTGAATTTTTTGGCGGGTGAATTTTGCGAAGTTTCCATGCAATTCAAAAATTAGTGAGGTTATGGGTGAATATTTGATCTTGCGCACTTCGCATATTTCCCTTGTGAGCTCCAACTGAATTTCATGGCGGGTGAAGTTTACATGCAATTCAAATATAAGTGAGGTTATGCGAAATTTGTTTTATGCGAAGTTTGAATATTTTTCAGAAATAAGTGAGGTTATTCGATGGATGATGATGTTCTCACACATTCAAACTTAAAAAAATGTGATTGTGTGAATTTGTTTACAAACAAAGTAAGAATTGTTTTGTAAACCGGGGCTCCAATGGCAAATACTTAAGATATGTATGAATGATTAAATGAAATCACTCATTGAAGATAGTTTTAGCTTTTGGTGACATTATAACTAATGTTACCTCAATTAACTATATGTAAATAAACAGTAGTTTTACTATCATTAAAAGTAGCAGCAGTAACAGATATCTGAAAAAGGTAAATACTTGCACTTTCACCACTTTATTTATAAATGGTGACCGTGGCAGATTTAAAATTCGAAACCTTTACGCGGAGGATTAGTCACAATCACGCTTTACCACAAGAAAAATAACGGTGTGATTATACAATTATTATGCACTAATGACCTGAAAAAAGCATAACATAAAAGGATGGCATGTCTACATCCCCGCATAAATCTCTGAATATTATGCCATAAACAACCGCTATTTTAAACTGAATCCGCACATTTTAAAACTGCACAAAACAGCTCTTTTTTCAATTTTACTACAAATAAATTGTATATAAAGCCGTTTTCCTTAAAAATCTGGGGATCTAAAAGGAATTTTCCATATCCAAAAATTAATTTTGACGTTTGCATAATATTTTAAAATAAACAGTTTTTGTATACATATTCCTTTAAGTTTGTGTGGGTAAAGCTCACAATTTTGCATGGCATACCGTTTATACGTAAAATGAGTTTATCCCCAAATCCCAAATAAAATAAGGTGTAGTATAAATCGGCATAATAATACAAGATAGGCTCATAAGGAAAAGCTCTGTTTCCATATTGAAAAGCTTAAACGCAATTTGTTAGAGAAAGGATCTGAGTGACGTTAGGGGGAAGCTTTTTTCCTTTATGAACTGAGATCTGAGTGACGCCACGAAGCCAGAGTTTTTTCTTGTGAGCCTACCTTGTATTATTGTGCCATGAGTTTACTCTTACTCTTGTCCAAACCATCGAAAATTTCACTGTTGCTCCTGCTGATTGATTTTAGAGATAGAATAAAACCCAGGACAGTCTTTGATGGCACAGTGTACCATTTAATGGATAACAGGCTAACTTAACTGCCGAGAAATAATACCGTAATAATGACGTGCTGCCATTCTCACCATAATCAGTTTATCGTAATCCAGAATGGCAGGAATGGTATCAGACCCTGAAGTCATTGGTTGCAGGTTTTATGAGTTGAGAATCGATAGGTGATCTATAAGGTCTCCTGGCTTAAAAAAGATCATCCTCAGTTAATGCAGCGATCCCGCCAGAACTCCTTTTTCGCTACTAGATGGAGTGGAGGCAGGTAAAGTAGGGGTTCCATAAGTAGGTGCTTTTAACTCCAGCGATTCCTTAATGCGTACAAATTTTTGTGTAGGATTTAGCCATATCTTAAGACCTTCATTTATACACAGGTCGACGGCAAGCCGTGGCCTGATAGTTTACGCCTTGAGGCCAAATATCACCACACACTCCGCCAACTATATGGGCCTTGCAGTCCAAGAAAACTTACAAATATCTTTAGGTGTTTGGGCATTTATCATCAGTTCGTCCTGAAGATCTCGTTCGCGCTAGTTCGCGGGTTTTCACGGCCTGAGTCTTAAGTTTTCTCGCAATTTTACACTTTTTCTAGCAAAACAAACTACGTGATATTTGCCGAGACCCTATTCCTTCCCCTCGTGAGATTGGGTGAGATTCGACTCCGCCTAAACACCTCACGTATTTAATGGACGCCCTCTCACTAACACCCCGTGAATGGCAGTCTCTGTAGATCTCCCTAAGGCTGTTCTGAAATAGTTTCAGTACGGTTGATACGATCTCTCTCCTTCAAGCCCTTCTAAAAGGGAGCCGAGAAGATTCGTATGGCGGTTCCGCAAGAATGTCATCCGGACTCGTGACCCTAGTATTTTTGAGCTTATTTATGGCCACGATTAGTGGCAGCAGAGTGGAGTATTTACCACGGTTCTTTAATTTCACGCTTACTTTATTATTTAGCACTTCCTAAAAGTGCCCTTCCCATCGCTCCAAATAGTCTAAGCTCCCACAGCAAAAAAGGTACCCCATCGAACACCTCAAAACAATAAAGTGAGATTAGCTGAAAAACATGTAAAAAACATGTAAAGCCCGCCAGACTAGTAAAAATTTGTTAAAGGGTATTTTTTAAGAATTTTTGAATTTTGTTAAAAAACAATGATTTTATTTTCCAAAACACCTGTCTGAAATTTATACAATTTGTAGTAAATAATGAACCATTTTTGAAAAAATTTGTCTGTCTGACAATTTTTGTTAATTAGCTTCTGACAGACCTTATGTTATAAATTCTTTTTCTTTATAAAAATGCACTTCATAACACCTCCTTGAATTTTGTTTTACATAAAGTTCAAGATTTCTTCTGTCTATTAAAGCTTGTCTGGCTGACAATTTTTGTTAATAAATTTGTCAGACTGAATTTTGAATGCGCAGCATCAATGCATCAAGATCAACCACTGGCATTTCAGAACACCTTGTTCAAAAAGAAAATAACTGAAGTTTAAGATGTCCTTTTTCCATAAAAATAATCCTGTCATTGAAAAAATGTTTTTTACCATGTCAGATTTAATTTTTAAGCGCCGTGACAGGGGGGTTTTCTTTAAAAAACAGCTTTTACAAAGGCTTTTTTGCTGACATACCAAGTTTTATTCATAAAATAGATGACAAGTCTTCTTTCAGAAAAAAATTAAGGTGGTGTTTTGGCTAGGCCCTTATAAAAGCACATGTTTTTCAGCCAATCTCACTTTATTGTTTTGAGGTGTTCGATGGGGGTACCTTTTTGGCTGTGGGAGCTTAGACTAAAAAGGGATTTTTGGCTGGTGCCCCTGCAGTTTCAGTTTCATACACACTTCAGGCTTTTGAATAAAACTCTACGAACAGCTGCACCAGATTGACTCTCAGTAGGGTTCTAGGCTCAAGTTCTTTTGATTAGTTAGCCACCTAAAAAATACAAAAGGGAAACTTCAAACAAAAACGACAACCAAGTAAGTTTAAAGTTCTCCGTTAAAACATCAACAAAACTGATTATTTCAGTTGGTATAAAGCAATGCTCTACAGAACTTCCCTGCTGTAACCTTTACAGGCTCTGAATACTAATAGTGTTAAACATGTGCAGGTACGCAATCAAAAGATACTCCAAACCACCATAAATCCATAATTTTCAAATATTTCTCCTTGTCACTCCCATTTCAAAGCACTCCTCACCCAAAAATAAATCCATTTTTTGCCGTGTAATACCTGAAAGGATTTGCTTTAATTTACCAAAGGTGGTGACACGAGAATTGTCCTATTTCCACCGCATTCACAAGCGCACCCACACACGCACACCGACAACTTATAATTGAAATATTTTATTCATGCAAGAAACGAGAGTAATCAGCCCTGACATTCAATTCTATGACACATTGAAACCCATGTTACACCGGCAGAAGTCCCGCTCCCCCCGGGCAGGAGCGGCGTTTACCCACGTTCGAAACATCAAATCCCGAATCAAATATTCAGTCCTTGCTACATGTCAGAATTGGGCCAATTCCAGTGGCTGTGCAATTCCGGCCTTGTCGCAGGCATCAATCTGGAGCCACCACCCCGGGAATCCCCCGACAACGGGCCCAGGCACGTTACCTAGTAGTTCGGCAGTTCACCGAGGACAAGCTAGTCCCGTGTGTTGCTTAGCAGCGTTTCATGAATTTTTCAGTGCCTCCTATTTTGGCCTTGTCACGTGCGGTGCGACCATAATCCGCCACAATGATCACCCGATCCGAGCATTGTCTTGCTCCAATCCGCCGTATATTATGTGGCGCTTGGTGGAGCACTTCGCAAATTTATGTCCATGAAAGATGAATAGATACCCCCGGGGCCCATAGGTGCCCCCACAGATAGCTCTCTGTGGCACCTATAAATACGACTCATGGTCCGGCTGCAGGTGATGTGTTGCTGGAAGTCAGGTTTAGATAAATTCCCTTAGTGCCTGTTACGGAAATACACTTTTTATGGGCTGCCATTCCGGGATGGATTCCGTCGGTCTCGGGACGGGGCCCCAAAGGAAGCAAGGGCATGGATAGACACAAGCGTTGGATACGGTGGTATCGATTCTGTTCCCTGCTTACACCCGGGGAGAGTTGTGGAAATTGATATTTGACACATAGTTGAACTAGATTTATCGTAATCCGAACGGAGCCGGAGGAAAAAATAGAGATGCAGAGCATTCTTCCTCCATAATAGCCCAATAATTTATGCTGCGATTATACATCAGCTCCTCTCGATACGTTCGACGAACTCTCCTGCTGAATTCTTAACATGCACAGCCCAAGGCCATTCAAAGCGACCGATCTGAGAATTATTAGACCCATTTGTAGGGGAATGAACTCCATCGGATCGGCATGCCCTAGTTCCGGGCTCTGGAGCATCCGTGTGCCGTCAAGGAAGGCAGTACATACCGCAGATATCTAGCCGTGGCTGGCTCTGGCAAAACAGAACAATAAAACCAAACCACCAGGTACCTACCTAGTGTGAAGCCACTTTTATTGTATTCCCTCCTGCTGGCTCCTCACCTTGAATCCGCGGAATTCGTGAACCACCTCCCAACTATAAAGGTCCCGGACAACACCAGAATCATCTGTGATGGCCAAGGCACCTCCAGCTCCGGCGAACGTGTGTGTGAATATCTGCCGGGGCTGTGCGAGAGTCCTCTGCTGTATCTTAAGAAGTGCATCTTTTCCACGATCGCATCTCACCAGATCATTGGAGCGTATCGCCACAAGACAGGTGCATTTTTAGCTGAACATCGGAATGCAAACCACTACTGTGACAGCAGCCATCCCGTGCAGAAAATGGTTAAAATTTTTGTCTTTCCTGGATTATATTTTATGTGCACACCTGAATGCGATGATGCCCGGTGTGTATGCGTCGCTGTGTGTCTTTTCGGCTTCCGCCCAGCCCCAGCTAAGCTGCGACTGCAATTTTCCACGCGTGTTAAACAAGTGCATCCCTGCGGCGAGTTTCCCGATTACCTGCATGTTGTGCAATTAGCCGCTGCACTGTGTTCACTGTTTGCTTTTACCGACACCTCTCCGCACTCGGTGACCACCGGTCACTTGCATTTCGCCCGGTTGTGCGGAATCATTTTCAAGTTTCGAGTTTTTGTGAAAAATATTTTTGGGGGTTTTTATAAATTGGAATTTCATGAAATTTTCACAATTTTGCTATCAGCTTTTGTAGAGTTTGCATTCAGCGTTTTTTAGTAAAACTGGAAATTGACGTGAATAAGCTGGAGTTAGTTATGAGGATACATTCCACCTGGACTGAGTTTTCCAATAGGTGAAATAGGTCTGCTGATAAGGGTAACTTTGACCTTACTGTCAATTTAACAAATGGTTTTACGTTCATACTCTACGTTATGTGAAACTTGATCAGTGAAATCTCGTTCTTTGGCCAACTTTAACTATCCGTTCAAATTTATAATCCACATTTTGTTGCCATCGTCTTGATGGTGTCCACTGAACTCCAAGGTCACGACAAGGTCTAAGACGAAGAGATGGACTAGCCCGCATGCTTACCAACCTGGCCCTAGAATGGGTGATAAGAAAAACGTCAGTCAGTAGAGAGAAGTGCATCCATACCAACACAGTCTGTACTTAGTACTTGGATATGCGGATGACGTGAACATCGTGGGAAGATCCTTTTTGGCAGCAATAGAAGTCTATGTCGAATTAAGAGTGGCGGCAAAAAATTTAGGGCTGAACATCAACAAAGAGAAAACGAAGGTGATGCAACAATCCAGAGCTAAAAGTTGAGTCGTGAATCGTGACAATTCGTTTGAACTGAAGAAAATGACTTTTCAGTCGAATTACGACTTTCAACCCAGAGGTCTAAACTCGAGTTAGAACTTCTACTATAGCCCCTTTGTAGGATATAGAGGAACCAATCAATAGGTTTGAGAGAAAAGTTCTCGGATGGATAATAGGCTCTAAGATAGAGGATGGAATATGGCGGAGGAGATACAGCAGCTAGTAGTATGCAATTTTTGACGACCCGGAACTCTCAACGTTTATAAAAATCAACAGACTAAGACTTGCCGCCCACCTAACCAGGTTGGCGATAACCGTATTCCAAAACGGCTCATGGTGGCAGAAATTTCGGGAGATAGATCAGTAGGCAGACGCAAAAAGAGATGGATGGACTCTGTGACTGCTGATGCAGAGGCAATGCTCAAAATTCGGAACTGGAGACATGCTGCAAGGAACCGCCAGACTTGGAGAATTGCCATAGAGGAGGCCAAGTCTCGATTTTGGGCTGAAGCACCATTGGTTGGAAGGATGGAATACCATAAATGGGGGTTTCAAATAAAAAACAAGTTCGACTGCACGTACAACATGCTAAAATGTGCCTCACATCCGGCGACAGGTATTGTTACGAATAAAGTTACCTCAAACTGGACTTTATGTTAATACCAAGGGCCGTAATGAAATCAGCAATCGGCATCAGAAAAATATCGATAATAAAGGTGCAAAAATAAAGTACAACCAGCCCACCAGCCCACCATGTCGTTCGAATCATAGTGCAACGTCTAGTTGCAAGCTTAGGGTGATGATACTACTATTTGAACTACTTCACTTATTGGTTTCAATCGTTGGAAAAACACTCGAGTTCAAGCAGTATACATTAGTGGCATTGCTTGTCATAGAAGGAGCGTTAACGGAGCAGGGTATTGAGGCATCACTGATGTCTCCCAGCCATCAAAAGCTTACTGGTATGATCAGGTCAGTTGGACCCTAGGCGACTGCTCGTCCAAATCGATGTCAATGGAGGCAACATGCAAGGAGAAATACTTTTCCCGCTCCTATGGGTCGTTACAATAAATCACCTACTGTGACGGATTGAGGCAGAGGGGCATCACGTCCTGGCGTATGCGAATGACGTTGTTGCCAACACAAAAGAAAAATTTCCTCAAGTCCTCTGTGATCTCATGGAGGCGGCGTTACAAACCCTCTCAAGCTGGTTACAAACCCTGCCAATGGAACTGGCCCTCTTCATGAGGACGCATAAAACCCCACCTATAAACACCCCACCCCGGCCTAACAATGTTAGGCTCAAATTTAGCAACAGTGCCAAATATCTGGGTATAATCCTGGGAAAGAAGCTCTTCTAGAGTAAAAACACCAGCGTATTAAGAAAGCTAACATAGCACTTTTCGCTTGCATGAAATCCATTGGGAAAAAATTGGGATTGAAGTCTTCTTACGACTACCCGATCACTGCAGTGTATGCCCAGCGGAGGCTCTAGCCATACATGAAGCTGTTCTACTAAACAACCAGCAAGGTGATAGGAATCGGACTGTCTTCACCTTCTCGCTGACGACAGCCACTCTTCTTCCTGGTAAGGAAAGAGTTAATATGCCTTATACCACCTTTAAGCTCCTATGCAAACAGCACACAATGAAACAAACAAAGAAGTATTCGAGGGATCATAATATATGTAGGGGCCAAAACAAGCTGCCCTCTTATGATCTCAGGTGGACCACTTCACTACTGAGCCTCCGGAGACAAGTCCGCATTCGACTAGCTTGAGACCTACGAATTTTGGAGAAGCTATAAGAATCTGGTCGAAGAGGAAAGTGTACCATATCTCCTCTGTCCTTGCCCAGCCCTACGAAGAAGGAGACTAGCCACATTTGGTGAGCCCTTTCTAAGCACGCTTGCGAAAATCTCGAAGATTGGGATCCCGCAACTTAGAAGATTCATTACGTCCTCGAGATGGTTTAGGGAAGAAACGATACTATATCAATAAAGTTAACAGTGAGATCACCATGGCATCACTATGGGCTTATCCTTCTAGCCTAAAGGCCCCAATTCACCACGCATACAAATTGTTGTTGTTTTAGCGTGGCGTGACGTGGTTGGATGGAGCGCTCGTGTATTCGGCCCTTAAATGTATGAGCTTAACACCAGCAGCTCAGCCATACCGACCCCAACCTAACCTAGGAGTAGAGGTTTAAGCTATGCTCAAGCAGATGGCAAAGACCCTTACCTTTGAACTTATAGTGGCCAACACAAAAAAACAATTTGATGATTCGATCATTTAAATCGGCCCCCAAGATCGTATAATGAGCACTGTTTAGCTGGAGGATATATGTCTAGGCTGAAAAGATGCACTCTATGAAATAAATTTACTCAAATCTTTCATTACTCTTCCACCCCGACAAAATAGATTCCAAGAACTTATTTTAACTTAACGATCCCTTCAAGGACGCTCTTTTGCCTGTAACTGGCAGCAGCCTATCGAAATCATCAAAGTCGAGACTTCAGAAACTTCCAGACGAATTCTCCGACATCCTTGAGCTAATCGGCAATTATAAGGATATTCAAGGATATTTATCCGTCTTAGGGTATAAAATATTCCAGCATCTAGACAAAGGAGGCAGATATTGTTGCTATGACTATTTTCCTCTCAGTGACAACGGCTATATTAATAACAAAGAAAGTGGTGGGGGGCGGTGGAGGACAGTCTTATCTAGTGTAGAGAAATCGTCTACCGAGAAAAACCTATAAAGCGAATCTGTAATTTCCCTATGGAATTTTGCAGCGAAGGCAAAGGCTGAAAGCGCCAGGATTACCCTTAATGGCATAAGAAAAAAACATATTACGAAAAAGCAGGACGACGTGAAGGAAATTTTTTATTTGCATATTTGCTTGCCTTTGAGAATTTTTTTTTATTTTTGTAAGAATGAAATAGTGTGACTCACAGGGGTTGAAAAAGCGGGGCGCAGCTCTCGAACTGCTCAACAGTTTATACTGGGGCAATAATGTGGAATAGGCAAAGGCTCGGATGGGCTTGTTCGCCATTTTTATTTATGTGTCTGTGTCAAGTTTATTGATCATTGATTATTTTGGGGGGCTTAAAGAGGGGCAAGAAATTGTACTTGACATAGCTGAAAAAATTGTTTACCACAGCAGATCGATGTTTTAAATTTTTGATTTATTTAGGAACCCTTTCGTTTTAATTTTACTAATATGTATATTGGTGCGTAATCATAAATAGGATGTACTTATGTGACGCATAAATAAGTTGTTTCGTGTTGAAGGAGGTTGTGCTTGCGCAACATTTCAAATTAGTTTACAAGACTGAAATTTTGAAAAAACAATTTCTGAATTTGCTTACAATTTATATGTATGTATGTAGATTAAAGAATTTTCGTTTATTTCATACACAAAGCGGTATCGGTAATTTTTGTCATTATTTCTGTTATTAAAAATGACAAAAAATATTGTCATAAAAAGTTGTAAGCAATAATGACAAAAATTATGACCGTGTAAACGATAATGACAGTTATGACCAGTTAATCAACTTACATACTTATGCGTTTATGACAGATTGTCATAATTCAAGTCCCGTTGTGTTCTATGTTTTTCGTAATAATTTCAATAATAATCAAAAATAATCCAATGAAATATACTTTTTTTTAATATTTATATTAGCGAGGGTGAATTGATTTATACCAAATCAAGCCAAATTTTACGATAAGGGATATTCCTAAAACTTTAAAACCGCGAGGAAAACAATCTTTAACAGCACCCACACAACACAAATAAATTCAACATAATGTCATAATCCGACTCGTCATTATTTGTCAATCGTGTAAATGCTGCTCTTGTCATTATTTATGGAAAATTGTCCTAAATGATGACATTTTATAACAAAGCTCTATACATGTCATTATTTATCATTATTTGTGTCGTGTCAACAACAATATCATTAATTATGAGAGATTATGACAAGTTTTTGTCATTCGATGACAATTTTTTTGTCAGATCTTAAATTCCTCCTGGTATAGCTGAAGATTTATGTTTTGATTTTTCGAGTAAATGGGGAAAATACATTGAAGTTCATTCAAAGAAAAAGAGTTTAAACTGCTGCTACTATTAGATATAGCGCATCTATAGTAGCAAATACTTCTTCGTTATGCCAGCCTGTCGAATCGGAACGAATTTAGAAAGAAGAATCGCATTTGAAGACGGTTCCAGGTAGTAGTTGACTTACATTACACTAACTGTTGCTTCGAAAACTGTTTTCATTTCATTATTTTTAGGCTTACGCCCCGAAAACAGGTGTTAGCACCGACTTCAAAAGTTAATCTTCTTTCTTAAATCCATTTCGAATGGATTGGCTAAGAATTACAAACAATTATTTCATACTTTTTTGTGCATTATGGGATAAGTTTTTTTTTCTCAAGACGGTTTTTAAAAATTTATTTTATTTCGTATTTTTTAGTTCATTCATTTTTTTCGGGGGCACTTTTAAAAAAAATTATTATGGTAGGTCCACAGGGAACGATTTACCTATACAAATTGAGTTGGGCAAGTGAATTGGCACAAATAGATCATTGCGTGTGAACTCAACGTTTTGGCTTGCGCAAGCCAAAATTTTTGACTTGTACAAAATGTGTCTCGGCTACAACACTCAGCATGGGCGAGGGTGAATGGTGATTTTCGACCAACTGCCCGTCCGACCTTATCATAATCAATGCAACATGATATAAGGCGTAGATAAGTATAAATATAAAACGCTTAATAGCGGTAATTTTCACCCATCATTTTCACTCAGTTAACACCAGTGCAGAAGAGTATGTGGACTAAGGTGGGGTATCTCACCAAGGTTAGCATACTGGATATATACCATGATGGTGAGACCCATCATAACTTATGCCTCGGTGGTCTGGTGGACTAAAGCCACACAGAAAACCGTCAAGAGGCATTTGGACAAGGTGCAAAGAATGGCCAGCGTAGGTGTGAGCGGTGCTTTCCGCACCACACCCGCCGCGGCATTGGAGGCGCTGTTAGGTCTGCTGCCGTTAGATCTCCAGGTGATGAAGACTGCGGCAGCCTCAGCGATTCGGATGAGACGGGATGCCGCATGGCAGGCGTCAGGAACCTTATATGGGCACATGAAGATCCTGGATCGCATTAAAGGGATTAGGGAGCTCATGATGCCCATGGAAGGGATGACAAAAATGAGGGTGACCGAAAGGTATCATAAAACCCTCATAGGGAATGGAACGCTCCCGGAAGGGAGACCGGAAGACATATATATCTTCACGGACGGATCCATGATTGACGGCAGAGCAGGTGCGGGAGTCTTCTCAGAAGACTTAAATCTGACCTGCTCTCTGGCTTTGGGGAATTACACCTCAGTCTACCAGGCGGAAATGCTTGCTCTGCTGCACGCGCTGGATCACATAAATGAGGGTCAGGTGCAGGGAAGAAGTATCCTTATAGCACTGGACAATCAGGCTGTGATTAAGCGCATGAATCAGACAGAGATTAATGCGTCTCTGGCGTTGGAATGTGTCCAAAAACTGAACAGGTGTGCGCAACAAAACAACGTGACGCTAGCTTGGGTTAGAGGACATACAGGCATCGATGGGAACGAAAAGGCTGACAACCTGGCAAAACAGGGGTCAACCTCGGAATTCTGGGGACCGGAGCCATACTCTGCCATTGGCAGAGGGTTGGTAAGGAACTACATCGAGAAATGGGTCGCTGAGGAACACCGGAGACGGTGGGACGCTATGACCACGTGTAGGCAGGCTAAGATGGTGCTTACGTTGCCGATTACCGCAGCCAGAAGAAGGATCCTGCATATGCAAAGGAGAACCCTCAGATGGTTGGTGGCACTGATTACAGGACACGGATGTTTCAGGTATCACCTAAAAAGAATGGGAATTCTGGAGGATGACACCTGTCGAATGTGCCTGGAGGAACCTGAGACGGCCACACACATAGTGTGTCACTGTCCGGCGGTGGCGAGGAAAAGGGCTGCCATAACTGGACTCCATTGGATGGAGGACATGAGGCAGACTCCCTTCAATCAGCTGCTTGCGATAACTAGGGGAGTCGAAGTAAGGGAGCAATGGGACAACCCACTGCAACCCCAATAAGATGACTCTAGGCAGAGGGACGAAAAGGGACCCGCAAATAGTGGTCTGATTCGATATCCCTCGAAAATCCATATATATATATTCACTCAGTTAATTTGCACAAATCGACCTGTGCTAGACAGTTTTCACAACTAGTTCGTTGCAGGTGAACCTACCTTTATGAGCAGTATGACACGCCGCTATCGATAATAATCGTATTCTACTTGTCATACGCTTTTATTTGATACCCATGTCGGGGGTCGGGGAGCCCGATTGCAAAATTTGGCCGCCATCGTGATTTGTTTACAAAATGGTCAGATTGTCACGTGAACTATACATACATATGTGCAAAATTTGAAGTTGATCGGTTATGTGGAAGTGGGTCAAAATCAAGTTGCAAGTTTTTTTTATAGATACTACCGAAATAGATCCGGTAATCTGTAATCAGCAGAACAAAGTAACAAGGTGCCCTAGGGAAAATTAAGAAAAAATTTGTAAAGACCACCCTAGTATACATGTTTGAAATTGGATGACTCTTACTTTTAGTTTGGAGTCCCAATTCCCTCCGCCCCAAGCTGCGACAAGTAAAATATGTGCTCCCGCCTTAAAATTACTATTGGAGAACTGAAAAATCGCTCTGAATACCTAAAAAAAATTTAAAGCAATTTCAGCCTGGAACCCTAATTCACCCCCCCCCCATACCCCCGATATCAAAATATGCTTCCCTCGCCATGAAACTGCTTTTGGGGCACTCAAAAATCACCCTAAATGCCTGAAAATTTGTTTGGAGCGATTTTAATCTGGAGCCGCAACTCTACACATTCACTGAAAGTTTAATTCAATAAAAGTGCACCATTCCATACTTAAACTAGACAAGGAAATTTGCCCAGCGTATTGCGACACCAGGTGGCTGGTATCATAGCTTAATCGGGCTCCGCAAAACTCTCCTTCGGTTTCAGTACTTGTCGTTATCAGGGATTTATGAAGGCATGTAATTTCAGGTGGTCGAGCTTAACCTTATCCGGTTAAGGCTGGTCGTCCACTGGAAGCGTATTCGAGCGGCTACGCGTTTCGGCTACATGAGCGGCTACACGCGGCTATGCGCGACAGATACAACATAAAGAAGTTCATACAAACATCGTCCACTGCAAGCGGCTTTGAGCGGGCGGCTATAGCCGTATTCGAGCGTGCCGCGAGAATCCAAATTAATTTGGATCGGTCGCGCGTAGCCGCTCGAATCAGGAAATACATAATTTTCTCCAAATACATATGTAGTAGGTACAGGAAAAATATTAAAAATAGCGGAAATGATTGGGTACAGGCTGACAATTGGCACAGAGCTTCCTTTTAGGGTTCTCAATAAGGGGTTATAAAGTCTACGATTTTCTACCCCGGCAAGCTCTTTTTTTAGGGGGTTTTAGGGTCAATATATCAGTTTTTTGCAAATACATCTGAAACCATAAGTCCTATCATAAAATAATGTTCACAAAGTTTGTAGATCATGCGATTCTCTACAAAAAAATATAATAAATTTTCCCGTACGAATTGCCATTCATGAGATATCACCGTTTTAAAGAGATATCACCGTTTTCATTCACGATTTGGATAGGTTATCAGACGTTCAAGTTGGACTACGTTGTTAATTTTTTTAGGAATGATTCCTGGATGTATTTGGAGAACATATTGTTCTAGAGAGGGGGTTAATTACTAAAATACAGGGTGTTACGAAAAAAAAAAGTGTTTTGTTTTAATTTATTTAGAGTTGAATAACTAGTTTACTAATTATCGTAAAGCAATATACTTCGACTCATCTTTTAGGTGAATGCGTATTTTTTTATTTGATATAAATAACAGGAACTTGAGTGACTCCATTTTTTTTTATGTGACACACTAGAGACTTAGGGAAGGCCCCTTTGTACTGTCGACCATATGTATTTTTATTTTTGAAATGTCGAACAGCAGCTCTAGTCGGAAGATAGGGAGATAGAACATTATGTAGGTTGACAGCATGAGCAAAATGCTAAAAAACGAATAAAATTTTGATTTGGTATTATAACCCCTTATTGAGAACCCTAAAAGGAAGCTTTGTGCCAATTTTCAGCCTGTACCCAATCATTTCCACTATTCCGCTTTTTTCGGCTTAATTTAACTCTACTAAAAGCCTTCTATATTTACAAATCACAAAATTATTATGTCAAATTCACTTCAAACCACGGTCGTATACACAGGTCTGACAACTCGTTGCTCAAACCTGTGACTGATACGCGTATCGCTACTGGAGCTTCTTGATTTAGACTGCAGATGGCGTATTTGTCGAAGTTCTGAGATGATATGGGAGAACACGGTTGAAATTTGGTACTTCGACTACTGCGCCGCCAGTGATCCATTCAAGAACTACTTCAAAGTCGAACGATATCGATCACACTTCACTCTATGGGATGGTATATGAAGTTAACAGACCTGTGTATATGACCGTGCTTCAAACTAAGCAGCATGAAAAGCTTGCAGCGGACGACCCCTGTAGCGTGTAGCCGCGTATCTCAAAGCCGCTTGTAGCCGCTCATGTAGCCGAAGCTCGTAGCCGCTCGAATACGCTTCCAGTGGACGACCAGCCTAATTCTCGTTAGCATGGTTCAAATTATAACATTTTTTGTCTTCAGTCTGGTTTTGTTGATCTGTTGCCTCTTCAAATAGAATCATTAACTTAAACACCGCAAGACATCTTAACAGTACGTAATCTATTTGTCAAGTCCTCATTCAACAACTGGGCGAACCCCAAGGAGTGGAAAGCAAAACTCACCACAAGAAAAATTGATAGTGCGTGCATCAGCGCAATTATTTAATCACGGATGGTACAGAAGCCCCAACTGATTTACACTCATTTAACACCTGAGCAACTGAGTGAACTCCTTAGAATATTACAATTACACTTTTAAACAGGTAAATGACTCGGGAATTTGCAATTCATTACCGGTGGCAATGACTATAAAGTAGACGAAATACTTGAAAAATCCACGGAAAGAATCGTTCTCAATTCATGGCTGGTGTGTGTTTGGATAAGCTTCATTTCCAATTGCACTGCAATATTGAAGTTTCAATAGTTGGTATGAGCTCTGCAGACATTAAAGGCGCATTATTCCGCTGCAGTTTATCCCAATCGAACTTCAATGCAAATTCTGACCTACTTGCAATAACTCTTAATACTTTTACAAAGCCGCAAAAATTTGCTAAATCCCTCGAAATGATAATCCAATCGTTTGTAATTTTATCTGTTGGCTTGCAATGGGCCAAGGCAGTTATTTGAATGTTTGTAATAATTCTAGGAATTTTGGCAAGAGTAAAAATAATGCCAGGAATTTGCATTCCTGAAATTCCGACACATGTGAACTATTCCCTCCGCAAATGCCACAGCAACTTCTGCGGCAGGAGTAGTTTAATGCCCCAAAGCATGTCCAGGAGCCTCATCTGCCTATCACCTGCTGTATCGCACCTCTGCTTTGCCGGAGCCCTGGAGGCAGCAGCTTCCAGGGTCGAGATTAGCCGATGCGAAAGGTGGTCATCGTGGGCGGCTACAATTCGTTCAATCTTGCATAGCCAACACATCATTGCGCCTTTCCGAGCTGCAGATTGCGAGGCTAGTACCCCAAAAACTGGACAATCGCTGGAACAGAGGAAGACCTGCACGGAACCGCACCGCAGTTCGCTCTTCGTGATTTATCGTAATCAGATAGAGATGCGGCTACGTGCACCGGGTCCTGGACAGCGGAGTGCATCTCTCCGGCCAGAAGCAGAGGAGACTCGTCAAGCCTACGTCATCGGGATATGATGACATGCGAATGTAATCACCAGCAGGAGCACTGTCGGCCCGTCATATCGGAAATTGAAATTTATCACTCATAGGCTGAATTCCGATTTTGAATACGGCCCCTCCGGCAGCAGATCGCATTCCCCAGATTAGCCCCGCGATGTATGTTTATGCTAATGTTATGGGACGGGAATGGGATTCTGCAAATCTGCACAAATGCCGTTCGCAATTTCTCCGCCGCTGATCCCTAGAACGAGATAATGATTGCGATTTATTAGAATAGAAAATTGGGGCCCGGCTCCCATGCCAGCGGCAGCACCCAGCAGCAGCCAAGTGGATCCAGGATCACTTTTTAAGGGAATGGGATTTTCGCGTAGCGTAGAAACGGGGACAATCTCCCTTCGTCGTCGTCGTTGCCTATAGGTTTCCTCTGCTCGTTTCCGATGGTTTATTGGATGTCTTCGGAGCGCCTTGGAAATTCCCAAGAATACGGCCTTTGTAGGGTGAAGGACACTCCGGCATAGGTTAAATGTATTTATTGAAATAATGACGCGTAAAATAATATTTTGTTAATGAGATTGAGAAATCGGAGCGTGATTATGCTGTGTACATACACTTTCAGGCACATTTGCGCACCATTCTAACCGGATTAGAGAGTTTGAAATCATGAGGGCTTTCAATTTAATCTGCTTAATAATAGCCTACCCAGGAAGCATTAAATTTCCAGTCCTCGTGTTCAATAAGTTCGTCATTTATTGGTGGCGGAAGCGAAAGCTGAACAAGAAGTATAGGTCTTATTTGATTTCAAAGCTTGCATGAAATTTTTTGTATTCGAATAAAAACGACAACAGATGTTAAGGATTATTTAAAAAAAGGAATTTAATAGTAATACTAGGTCGAGATATTGTAAATGCAAAACCGCAAAAGTCAAATCATAAAGAAATGCTAAAGGGCAATGAAAATTTTTATATCACTTGAAAGAATATGTAATATAAATTTGTAATACAAGACCCTGTGTTCGGGTCTGGTTTTATCGTCAGTAATCGCTTACATTTGTTATCGCCTTTTAATAAGAAAAAAGAAATTTCTTTTGTGCGAGACAAATTTGAGAAAAAACTATGATAAAAGTGCACGCTCCTACAAATGGCAAAAAAACTAAATACTTCAAACTAGTTGAATGGGAACTTAACGCTAGCTAATATCGACTCATGCAACGAAGACTATAGTAACTCATTTTTGGGGGTTTTTGAGTTACCATTGTGCATGGCATATATTTGGTGAAGTATAGTATATAGTAGAGATAATATAGTATTCGTTGTATTTTATGGCCAAAAATGACTTACTATATTTTATGCTAGTATTTCTGGTTGCCTAACCCTTTCGTTTCGACATACTATACTTTTCCAGGTCAAAAAAAACTCCAAAAATGAGTTACTATAGTCTTCGTTGCATGAGTCGATATGATGTATGGAACAGGAACCATCCTGGGCGATTTGAGTACAAAAATGGAGAGTCCTTATAAAGTCAGTACGTCGGTACACACAACTTGCTGAGAGCACTACCCCTAACGACAATGGAGAACGTGCCATAGGACACAATAGCACAGGATATCCGAAAAGTCACACAAACCTTCCTTGGAATGAACTAGCGCTATCCAATAGCACATTGTTTTTTCCTCTTAGAACCATAACAGCTTGGAGGTTGCGATAGCATTTCATGGTGAACTTGTAGAGTATATGGACGATTCTATGACAGAGGAAGGTGTTAACGCAGGGATTTTCAGTAAAAGCTCAGGTTTGCTAAAGGCCTTCATTATGTTGACTTCGACCTACTAGAATTAGAAATGTCCTATGTTTTGATATTTATGGTGGTTTGGACATGTTTACCGTATGGCGAGACCGTTCCAGCGATCGGCACCGAAGAAAACCTGGCTAAAGAATACCGAGGTTGACCTAAAGAATCAACGATTATCAGTTACCGAGGCTCGAGACGTCGCCAAAAACCGGCTAAAATGGAAACGAATCGGGAATAGAACTCGAGACCGACACCGACAGCAGCGTATCTGTTGCAGGAACATCCGGCTAGAACCGCCGTCTAGAGGATCAAAGAAGAAGAAGAAAGTTTGGAGGAGGAGTTGTATGAATTCAGTAAGATTCCAAGCATTGTAAAAATAAACAGAGTACGATGGATTGGTCGTGTCCACCGAGGTGGGGAACGGAACCCGACAGAGATATTCCTGGGGAAAGTACCGCCAGGATAACGGAAACCAGGTCGGCCTAAGAAAAGATACATAGATGAAGCCTGTATTTTAATGCGACCTGACACATCCCAAGTAACAAAATTCGTCTCATAAGACTCTACTAGTGTCTTATGAGAGGATATTCGACTTTTTTAAGAGAGTATCACTCTCATAACTTACTCTTATAGAACACTACAAGTGCTTTATGAGTGCGTTGTGAGAATTAAATGGCACAATTATGAGAGTTATTTTTGTCTTATAAAAATACCTTAGCTCTCTTTGCAAGGGTAACTATAAGGGCGCTGTAAGAGCTATACTCTCCTTAACAGAACTGTTAGAAAGGGAGCAATATATGGAAAGGCGATGTTGTTTAGAATAAAATAATTTTTATGAGAGTTATTTGCTCTAAATAACTGTCATAAAAATCTATTCGAAAAATATAACACTTAAGAATTTAATATTTATTATGTATGATAATAAACTTTAGAATTCGATTTTTAACGAAAATATTAGTCGCAATTTTATTGCGATTGAAACTTTACCGATAATAACAACCATTCTACCTCGATAAAAATCAAAGCGCCTTAAAAATAATCAAACTTTAACATATTTTTTGAATTTTTATTTCTTAAGAAAAAAATAAAAGCTTTAGTATCGCTCAATAATTTATTTTAAATTGATTTATCATCTGAAAGAAATAACTTTGTATACTTTGCGCATATTCAATTAGGTAAATTAGCTTGATTTGTGGAATTTCGTTTCAGTATAAAATTCTATATTAAGCGAAAGTATGGCCGCTCGATGGTTTAAGTTTTTTTATAAGAACAAAATTCTGGTTATGAGATGGTAGTCTGTTTGCACTAATAAAAGTCTTCTTATAAATGTTTTAACATTTTTCGTCTCATAAGAGCATTTATATAAGAAGGGATATACTTGAAGTCTTGTAAGAACTTTCTTATAAGTGTCATAACACTCATAAGGACATTTTTTTGACAGTTAAAGCCTTTGAGAGTAAAGCTTTAATAAAAAAGACACAATAAGAATAGAGGTTTTCTTGCACTCAATATAAGAGTATAAACATTATCTCATCATGAGAATGAAAGGCTTAGTAACTCTAGTAGACTTGTTATCTCATAATAATACTACTATGAGTGTTAATTTAATTCTTATTACAAGAGCTATCTTCTTGAGGGTATCGAAGAGTGTTAAGAGAGTCTTATGAGATAATTTCACAATTTCCAAGAGTTTTTCTCTGGAGAGTTTGTTAGTTGGGATTGTAGCGTGAACCAAATGTATCTAACGCAAAAGTTGATCTACCAACAAAT
This sequence comes from Thereva unica, assembly GCA_949987705.1. Classification (NCBI taxonomy): domain Eukaryota; kingdom Metazoa; phylum Arthropoda; class Insecta; order Diptera; family Therevidae; genus Thereva; species Thereva unica. The sequence goes on along the minus strand of OX465282.1, from coordinate 121,581,295 downwards.
TTTTCTGTATTGCCACATTCGACATAGTCTCAACGGCAATCATATATGTACAACAAACCCACACACTCGTTAATTAGATTTTTGTGTTTAGTGTGGAAGTCGGGAAGGAACGGAATTATATTTCAGTGGAATCTCGTTGCACACATAATACCTCCGGGCGCAACGCTCGCAACGCGAGCTACTGGGTACCAAGTAATGTAGGAGTCTCATAGAACACGGTCACGAGAACAGAAATATGAAGAGCCCAGGGAAAGAGAATAACAAAGAGTTTGCAAATGATAAAAGAAGCCTTGGCGAATAATTTCGAATGTCAGTCCACTAGAACAGGACGAGGCCAATATTGGTTGACCGAATGTTAGTATGACTCAATTAACACATGTTACACATGCTGGATGAACTAAATGGGTAATGTTATCGCTGCACCCAAAGGTAGGTTGAAGTAATGGCGAGAACAAGGAACAAGGAACAAGGAACAAAGGATCATCCCGTGCGCTGCATGGAAAATATGAGGCATTATTTCGGGCAATAATTACCCCGGTCTAACGCAGCGGTCAGCAACCTATGGCACGCCACACTCAACAGTCGAGTCGGCATGCCCTTTCATATGCATGCGCGACTGATATAGAGGCATGCGCACTTGCTACATTGATACATATGTAAAGATTCCCCATTCAGTCATTTACATATAGGCCGCCGGCAGGCCGTAGCCTGATAGTTTCTCGGCTTGAGGCCGAGTATAACCACACATTTACCGCGCGCTTGCTGAATGGCACCTGCGGTCCAGGAAATCTTACCAAAATCTTTATGGCTTGTGTATTCAGTCTGAAGTTTTCGTTAAGGTGTCTTCACTTGAATTACCAACCTGCCACGATAAACTGTTGTCTTCTCCTGTGTGTATATAGGGAATCATGAATTCGTTCGCAATGCACGGACTGTCAGTCTGAGTAATGTGTAGCCTTGATGGGTCGCACCTGCCGAAAGGTCACGGCTTGCTGGCGGCCTGTATGTGAATGGAGGTCTTGTGGGTAGTTTTAATTATCTGTTTTATGACACGCCAATGCATTTGGGTTGCCGACCGCTGGTCTAACGTATCTACTGCTTGATAGATATTCTTCGAAATGCTGAAAAACAGGATCTGGATATACAAGAAATATGATTGGTGTAGTGCACTCTGATTCCTGACTCAGGCAATAGAAAAATGTCAATAGAATTACACTCGATCGATCATCTCTTAAAACAAGTAAGCAAGATTCAGAATAGTTTGTGTGAACGTTTAAATATATGAAATAATTTGAGCCATGTACTAGCATTAAGGATATGTAATCTTTCCCTCCAAATAGAGCAGAATTTTAAAAATGGTCTTTTGGATGCTGTAATTATTTGATGAAATCTAACACGAGCAAACCAACAATATCCATAACTCATTCGATTTGTCTTATAACTTTCAGTTTCCTGTGTGGATACTAATTTCAAAACCATTCACTGTCACTATACAATAAAACACATTTTCCCCGCCTTCAAATAAATCACATATCAATCAATGTTTCCAGGTTAACAATCATATTAAAATTACAAGGCAAAAACTTAATTTCTTTATGATTAATTTTGTGTGCAAATTCAAAGCCACAATTTGCAAATATTAACGCCAACATTTTGTTTTCAATTATTTACAACTAAAAACCACAAATGCCTTCCGCTCCGCAGTTTTTGTGGCATAGTTTCCTCCTAAAAGAGACGTCCATTTCGTAACAGCAATTAAATTATTAAAAACTGAAATTATTATTATCATTTGAATATAATTGCACCTTTGTGTAAACGACAATTTGTCACGCTGCCGCGAGTTCGGAAATGGTATAAAAGATCACCCTGTGCTAGGAGGTGTCATCAGTTGCGAGTTAGAGTTGAATCAAAATGTCTAAAGTCCTAGTAGCAGTTCTCCTTATTTGTGCAGTCTTCTCCACTGCTGTGGTAAATATAGTGAAATTTACGAATTAGGACTGTGTGTGAGTAAAATGTTTGCCTTTTAAAATATAGATGGCAATGCCAGAAGGACAGGAAGGTGGAAGTGGCGGTGGTGGCGGTGGCAGTCAAGGAGGTGGACCGGGTGGCCCTGGAGGTAATTTAGCAAACTTTATTGTAATTTTATGAAACGTTTTAATTAATTTTTTCTAGGACCACTCCCATCAGGTGGACCAGGAGGACCACCCGGAGGTGGATCTGGATAGATCTAATAGTTTCATATTTATTTCAGAATGATTTAAATAAATAAAATTACTTTCCGCATTTTTTTAGTATCATTGATTCAATTTAAAAACGTTCAAACCTTTCTAGTTTTGTTAATTTGACCCAAAGGACTTCCCGCATTCCTTCCCTGATCCCACTTGCGCGAGTAGAGAAGTCCAGCAATTGGAATTAAAGGGTTACTAGAATTTGGGTTGTAAACAATTAGTATATTAATTTCAAGGATAGACCAACGAAATTGTTTCTGGTTTCCCTACGGGTACTTCTTCAAGCGAATGTTTGACCCCCTTCAAGGACTTCTTCAAGTCACTTTTAAATTAGTTATGACTGATTTTGTGCATCAACGGAGTGAGCCTCTGTATTCGTTGACCCTTTGTTAATTCATCCTTTACTTAGGTGGCTAATATAACTGTCCCATCCAGAGCTGTTGCATGTTAGAGTACTGTGTATAGCGTGGTAGGGGTGGTACAAAAGCTCCTTTGATACCCTTACATTCTGGAATGGGTGGCACTTCTGGAGTGCGTTTCCCCATCTCTTGGACCCACTTACCGATCATCCACAGGATATCTTGAAGAGTAGGTGTGAATATGTCAGAAGGGATGGGCATCAACACGCTCACGTCTTCGGCAGTACTTGGCTGCAATGCTTTGGTTCCCCTACCTTCATAGACTTGCAGCTCTTCTTCCAGCTGGCCTAGGGGAGGGGAGGGGCAGATTTCAGCCTTTCGACCTTCGTGGATGGAAATAAATCGTGGTTTGGTGTAACACATCGAGTGTTGAAGGTATTCCAGCCTTCCAGAGTGGTCCCGTGGAGTGGATTTCGAAGGTGTACTGACAAAAAGTTTCGCTTGGGAGAAGCTCTTGTGGGTGGTAGTTGACGGAGGGCTGCTAGAAGGGAGTCATAGACTAAATAAGTTTTCTTTTCCAGATGGTAAAAAGCTTATGCTACCGCAATCTCATGCTCCTTTACTGGCCGATCCCACTTGATGGTTTTGTTGGACTCTAACCTATATTTATACATACACACATCGACATATATGCATATTCGTATTTATGTATGTATCTAAGTATACATGAAAATAAAAAGCCTCCTTGACATCATCCTCCCACCGCGAGATGGCTACTAAGCATTACGTCGCGAAGCCTACGGCTTCTTCCAGTCTTAATATTCTGTGGCGCTGCTTCTACTTTTCTTTATAGTTCCTCGGATATGTGTCCTAGAATGTTTTCCGGCGCTAGTGGCGCCTCAGCCGTTTCTTCTAATTCCACCCTTTCATCGGTGAATCACGAGCAGCTAAAAAAGACGTGCTCTGCGTCTTCTTGCTTCCCTGGGCATTCCGGGCACAACGGTGAATCATCGTGCCCGAAAGGGTGAAGGTATTTCCTATACCTCCTATGTCCACTCAGGAACTACGTGAGGCCGTAACTCACTTCCCAACGCTCCCTCGTAACCCATATCTCCATATTAGGGATAAGTCTGTGGATCCAACGATCCTTGACAGACTCGTCCCACTTCTCTTACGGACTCGCAGCGCACTGTTTGCAGTCCTGTTTACTGCCGCTGCCCACACTGGTGTTACGTATAGAAGGACCGAGCTAACCACCCTCCCCAAAAGGAGACGCAGTTTTGTGCTCAGAAGCTTCAGTCCAGCGCGTTTCAACCACGCTTTTATTTCCCGGATCGCTTCGCTCACGTACAATTCTTTGTCATCTGGGCGTTGTCCTACGACCACTACCTCGATGTCATCCGCGAATCCGATCGCCACTGTTTATTTTGTAAGACGAAGCCCTAACACATCATTGTACATTGCGATCCAAACTAAAGGGCCCAGGATGGAACCCTGCGGAACACCGCATGTTGTCCAGAACACCTTCAGACCATATTCCAAATCACCCTGAAGGTAGTCGGCAAGTACTCGCGCTAGGTACTTTGGGGTTGATCAACGCCTCAACTATTTTGTTCACCTAGCTGAACTGAAAGCATTTTTTACGTCGAGGGTTAATCAGTGCACAGCGGCTCTTGCTATGCCCACCACCATGTTGACTACATCAGGAGTCGACTTTCCCTTTCTGAAGCCGGATTGCTAATCCGACAGGCCTTCTACCCTTTCGACCGGGGAGTATTCTGTTACAGATCACCCGCTCGGAAAGTTTGTCTATGCAACTAAAGAATCATATCGGTCTATAGGCCGATGGGTTCGTTTAAAGGCTTGTGAATGGCGGAGAACGCTTGCTGACGAGTCTGCTGCTCTGCACAACCTTTTGAAGTGCTCGAATTTACTTCTAGCTATGGCCTTGCTTAGGCTTTTTCTCGGTTCCTTTTATCTCTTAAGGAGTTCATCGAAATCCAGACGGCTCCGATTTCTCTGGGTTCTCCTTTCCGCTTTCAGGTCAAACTCGGCTCACCAGAAGTTCGGTGAGTTTCTGCGGTTCCCGGCGCCCGCAGCATGGACGCGTCACATGCCTGTTTCACCTAGTTTCAGCAGTTTTTTTCTGCCTCTTCTCTGGCCCCTCCTGCCCGCCTCGCATCATGCTGGAATACTTCCTCAAACACCTCTGCGTAGAGTTTCTTAACGACCCATTATCTAGCCGCTCCGCATCTAGGGTTCCTCGCTCTTATATCCGGACCGATCTGAAATGATGGCTTGGTGGTCGCTGACGTTTACACATCCCCCACCCGCCACTGCAGGTGTACACGTGTAATCTGCCTACTTTTGCCCGCGTGCCAGCCTTGTTCTACCCTGGCTGCTACTGCAGTTTTTCGCAATGTAACCTTTTTTGTAGATAATTTTATGTAGATTAATTTAGTGTGGAGGCATTGTTTTGTTAGAGGCCTTAGTTTTAGAGTTATTAACAAAAAACTGAAAAAGGGACCTTAAAGGGGGCCAGATTTTCTTAACTTCCCCACTAACCTTCCTTCACTCCAGTAAGAACACATAAATAACTTTGTATTGACAAGGTCTGCTGAGGAGTGGGTATTACATGTCAGCATTGAACTCTCTGATACAAACATTAAAGTTCTGGAATGATGACATCAAAGTGTTGAAATTGACAATGACGAAACACACACCACAATCATCGGCGATGCCCCTCGCAAAGCTTAACAAAGCAATCACCGACGAATTCCTTCCTTTATCTATTCCAAGGCAACCCATCACAAGTGACATGTCGAAACCATCGGAATTTAAATAATATCGATCCATTTCGAATCCGACTGAATGAAAGTGAAGCAGATTTGACAAGATATCGCTATGTCTATATAATAGTTTAGACACAAGCTAAGTCGCCGTAGAATGCGATGATAAATAGCGACTGGAATTGAGAGTCGGAGATGCCATCTCCGCGATTATATCAGCCAGAAATTCTGGAAATCTTTGATTTACACTCCTCCCATCTGCATATTTATTTTACGGCTGGAGATTCCTCTGAATAAAGATCAAAATATTTCTAACTGTACATCATTATCTTTGGACAAAATCTGAAACACCTAAACGCATTTGATTCCTCCAAAATAATTTGTTCCAATTTTTCTCCCACACACCGGAGGAAAACTCCCAAAGCGGAGTGAAAGATTTCCCCCAGAGGCGTCCGTGGAATGGCAATAAATTTCGGATATTTATTCCATTTTCAGACAGCGTTTTTATATTACGGGTCATAAAATCAGTTACAAGTGATTAACAACGCCCTACGCTACAAATTAGCAGATCAATGATGCCCCAACGAGGCTAGCCTACGGCCGGAGCCCACGGCACGGCCGGCCGGCCGCAATCAAGATACGAAATAAAACGGAAAATAGATAAAAACGTCTCCAAATCCCGAAGTCCCGATTCTGCGGTCTGTTTGTTGTTTTATCAAATATCCGCCTATAAATTCGCCCCTGCACCCGTGCCGCGCCCGGTGCAGCACCGTGCAAGACAATAAAATTTATGCACTCCGCCGTCATCCGTCAAGCGATCGCGCCGGGCCGGGGAGTCGTCGTGCAGCAATTAAAGCCGGGTCCGAGCCAGCGTCGAGCCGAAATGATGTAAACAAGCCGGCAACACCGGCATTAACGGACTCGGCTCGGCTCTTAATCCCGGAACACATGTTGCCAAGATTTAATTACGCTCGCGGTCCAGGGAGGCGGGCACGGTGCGTGGCGCGCATCTTGACACCGTCTTGGCCGGGGCGCAAGCCACTATAAGGAAGCCCCGAAAGTCGCCACAAGCGGATCAGACAACGCTCGTAATGAGGCTCATCGCGGCTGCCCAGAGGTTGTGGGCAGCTCGTTAATGAGACGGCCACCGGGCACTTGGATCCGTCGCCGAACGAAAGCGAATCTGGTGGAATCGAGGAAATCGGGAAAGACTCTTCTCCCAGCTGCCGGCGGCTCAGAGGTGGTACCCTGGCCCCGATCATCGCGGCTGCAGTAGTGCAGCTAGCCACAGGTACGGGAGCAGGTGATAGTAGCACGCCACTTGATCTAGGCAAGTGTCGCTGGTACCTGAACACCGGGATTGGTGCCCTGGGATGGACGGCGGGCGGGATAATCGTGTTCATGTCAGGTGTCGGGAATGGTCGAGTGCTATAAGGTACTTGTTGGATGTTCATCATGGACAATCAACTTGCGGTGTGGCTTGAGGCTGGTGGAAAAGGGCTTACGGACAATTTATTATGTTTCTACAAGTATTGAGGAGTCACACTTGGCACTTGACTTGGTACACAAATACAACCGCAAGTATTGGAAGTTAACTTCAACGATGATTGAAGAGACACAACCGCGGAGTTGATCGAGTTTCCAAAACATCACTATCAAAATTTTACTGAAATATTTTACCTAGCTGCATTTACCTATAGCACAGCTACACAAGGGAGGTCTCAGAATATCCTACTGACGATATGACAGATCTGCACCGAGAGAACCATTCAGCCAGGGTAGATTAGGATAGCCAACTCCTTGTTTTTTTCAGTGCCCCCAGCAGAAGATAACTTTTAAATCTTCGAGAACGTATCGGGGGGGATTTGTAGTCCCAAGGACCAGTAGCTATGCATCGCTCTATTAATTTGGAGCACGTCATCACCGACCCTAGAGATATTATAGATACTTGGCTCTTTATGAAAACTCCAATGCTACAACCAGTGTGTAGGTTTTAGGCTCACTGTCTGGCAGAGCTTCAGGCTCGATACTAGTGAATTGTCTTTATAGCGACCGCGTCCTGGCACCCTTTCACGTTTTGGAGCCGCCGGTAAATATCCGATGATCAAAGTTCTCCTGGAACTCTCAGTTTTATCACTCTGTGCTTGAGGGTTTTTCGACTGCGAATCCCTTTCTGAAAGTTAATCTAGAGAGTGTATGGTTGTGGCAACCATACCCTCTGGTAGCAAATCCAAAATGTTGCTAAGCCCGAAGGGTTTGAGGTGCAGATTCCCTAAGCATTGCCTGAGGCAAGTTGTTTATGTGAACGTTGCGTCAGGAGGGAACAGGTGCTAGATCACATTAAGGATGTTGGATGGCCAATTGTTGCCTTTATTATATTATAGGTCCTATTCACCACTAGCCTCCTCTCCGGGAGAAGTGCATGACAACTCGATGTACCACGGCTGTGTACATCCACAGGACTATCTTTCGCTTAAAACCACATGTCTTGTCAAAGATATTTTCACAGGCGTAAAAACCTATGCAGGCTTTCTTTAAGATTTCTTCGATACTGACTTCTAGTTGAACTAAGGGTCACCATGGATGATAAGAGGAGGGTGTAATAATCCTGGGGATTTATTTATTTTATTTATTTATTTATATATTTGGTAGAGTACACAAGATTACAATCTTTTAGAGTACATTTAACAAATGGTAAATAATCCTAAATTCTTACAACTAGCTTAAGATAGAAGAGCGAAGAATTTGAAAGAAGTAAGAGAGAAGAAAGAAGAAACGAAAGAAATAGGTAAGGACAGTAGAGTAGTAGTACTACTGTGGAGCTGGAAGAGAAGCTAAAAAAATAGATGCCTGCTTTTTGAACATCGTGGCTGTGCTGATTTTTTGGATGGATAGAGGAAGTCTATTCCAAAGTCTAATCGCATGCACAAAGAAGGAACGACTACCAACCAAGGAACGATGGAAAGGGATAAGCAGCTTGAATGACCTCGAGGACTGCATGGGGATAAGGAAGTCAGCGAGGTAGCAAGGACATTTAGAATAAAAAATTTTATGCAGAAGAGTTAGTGCCATGACATTGAGAAAATGAAAGATCCCACATCTCAATAGTGAATTTTGCACGTCCGACACATAATCAGATCTACGGAGGTGAAAAACAAATCTCAGACAATCATTGAATGCGATCCTGAGTCGATGATGACAGGACGAATCAAGAGACAAATAAACAAGGGCGCCATAGAGAAAATGCGGCAGAATAAGTGATTTCACTAGCTTGGCACGGATAGAAGGTGAAAGCAGATCCGCGAACAACCACAGTTTTCGCAAGGTACCATATATCATGAAGGAAACATGATTACAACAGGAAAGCTTACAGTTAATAAATATCCCAAGGCTCTTGACACAATCAACAACAGGAATAGGAACATCATCTACTAATAGATTAGGAGTATATTCAGAGGATATAGGACGATGACTTATAAGCAGTACTTGGGATTTAATTGGATTAAGTTTTAGGATGATGAAGATGTAGATTTTCATTTTCCAGTGAATAATCTGGGCTAACTACTAGGCCACAGCCTGCTACCCCGCTCCTAACTCTGTTGGTCGTCTACGAATATTACTAACATAGCTGCGTAGAGATCACTATTCTGAGGAGTACATCTGTTGGTAAACATCTGTTGATGTATTTGGCTACAGTCTCGGTTCCTAAATCCTCTTGTATTATTCTCGAGATAAACATAGTGATGTTTCTTAGTAACTCAAGGGGCTTTGCCTGAGATACTGACCCAGTTGCATCCCCCTTTTTTATCTAGCAGAGTCTCTTAAGATCTCGACAGTGCACCTGCCAGGTTTCCCTCTTGCATCTCATTTTATTACACCAGAACATGTTTGTTAGAACTAGTTTTATACAGGGTGTATTTGCTAAAGTTACAAAACGGTCGGCTCTGGATAGGTTTTGGATAGACGAACAAAAAATCATAAACTTCAGAACGCCCTAGCGACTAAACTGTGTTTCTGCAGCAATAACGCCAGTTCTGTTGCTACCGATATTATCCGAGTTATACAGGCGGGTATTGGTTTGTTCATCTCTCATTCTACCAAGTGGATATAGCCCTGGCTAAATAGCTGGTTTAATGAAGAATGGACGAAGAACCAAAGATAAAAAAATCCACTTCTAGAGTAGACAAATCATCATTGATTGACAGATTAAGAAGCAAGATCTTTCAGGGGCAGCGGAGAGCGTGGGGATGGAAGGAAAAGTTCAGGGAAATCCAAAATATTTCATGCACACTTAATAACCCAGAACGCTGTAGGGCCGTCTCGGCCGCTGCCGACGAAGGAACGAGGTCCAGGGGCACACACAAGCAAGACTTTTCATACGAAAGCTAAATATATATTTTTAGTGTATAGCCCTTTTAAATCCCACCCGACTAGCCTTTAAAAAGAGAATTGCCTCATGCAGCGTGTGAGCCCCATATGAAAAATGTGAGGACCCCATGTGGCAAATAGAGGGGTGTCGAAAAAAGACTTTCCTTTAAGTTTCTTCATAAACACCTCAAAAAAAATCTATGATATTAAAGTTAGGCATACCTTATCATACCTTATGGAACAAAAGTGTAACCAAATAACTAACTATACATCGGCGCGAATATCTGGAAAACATCTAAGTAATTCCCCTATAAATAAGGCTACGTGCGTTCTTAGAGGGTACCCTTGGACGGCGGCTCTACACTTCCTTCAGCCGGAATAGTAGACTTGGTTTATTGGGTTGCTTCTTTTGGGGACTGTAGCCCGCACACTCGCTCTACGGTATCTAAGAAAAACTTACCTCGGCAATCGCTGCGATGACACGTCCGAGACGATTTCTAGCTCCCTGCTTGGCAACGTCAGGCAACTTGTATCGACTTGGAATAGAGCTCTGGGGGATGTGGCTTGCAGCTCGATACCAGTTGCTTAACGCGACTCGCCGGTTTGCAGGCGCTACCAGAAACCGATGCGAGGGGTCCGATTTCTTAACAGCAACACCCGGCTTCCAGGTCTTGCATCCAGGCCACAGCGCCGTGAGTATCTAAGTCCAGTTCGGGATGGGTTTCTCCAGTCCCCGTTTCCAATATGTCCGGTTCAAGGTGAGTTCTTTCCAAAATGGCCTTAATAGCTGGCAGGGGGTTCTGTTCTGTTGTAGGCGTTAGGAGAACTTTTGACCTATCGCCCACAATTCCACCAGCGACTCCTCCAACACCTAATGACTCGTCTTCCAAACCCAAGTCAATTTTTGTCCAAATTTTTGGCTTGCTAACTTTTTTCTCCTTCTCAATTTTTCACCAAAAACCTAATTTTTTTCTCACTTACCTGAATTACCACATTTTCCCCAAAAAATTTTCGGTCAAGTCAGTGCGCTTATAATACTACCGTAGTCGCAAGGTAGATTTCGCCCATGATATCTCTGTGAGGTGACGTAGTAGTCTATTGACATCCTTAAGCTTAGCGCCCAATGATACCGTCAACGCCAACCATATCCGCCACCGTAAAAAATGTGAAAATAAATTCAAAGTAATCTCATACAACTTCGCCCAATGGCAACGTCACCATCTCGTGACGAAAAAATAGATTTGATTCTATTTTTGATGGTGGCGGCACAGGAATACTTCCAACAAGAAGGTCTCCCCATCGATCGGAATACCCTGCTTAAGCTCTACACTGTTTATCATGAGCAATACCAGATCTCTTCTGAGCAAGTAAGGAAGGATCTCGCCACCTACGCCTCACATATGAGATCACTACATGTGTCTCAATTGCAGAGGAGCCGGGACGAAATGGCTAGATATTATCGTCCGTAACTAGTCACTTCTCCGACAAAAACTCACATCTCAACTACCCCTGACCCAACTGAGAACATAAGGCTCTTTTACCACAATTGCAGTGGTATGAGAGGCAAACTTAATAACCTTTTCATTGACGCTAAATCTTGCAATTTTAATGTACTCGTAATCACAGAAACGTGGTTAAATGAAACTTTTGTAAACCAGGAGATCTTAGACTCCACCTGGACGATATACAGATGCGATAGAGACTACAACTCTACCAGTCTCTCAAGAGGTGGAGGTGTTCTTATAGCGGTCAAGGACCCCCTGAATAGTGAACTAATCGCAACTAAAAATTCGAATTCCTTTGAACATGTTTTCGTGCGAGTTGAATCGGGCAGGAAACACATATTTTTCGGCACTTTTTACATACCCCCTAACTCTGACGAATCTAAATATGATGAATTACTTCATATATTAGATGATATTAACGAATCTCTCTCCAGTTGCGACGACATATTTATTTTAGGAGACTTTAATCGCCCTAATATATCTTTTATCCCCGACGAGGAAGAAAATTGTTTACTTCCGATTTACGTCACAAATGCTATCGATATAAAGTTTATCGACTCCTTTTATGGAAATGGTCTACACCAAATCATTAGAACTCCGAATTCTCGTGGTAATTGGTTAGATCTAATCTTCACTAATTCACCTGAGGAGCTGAACATCCTGCCTGCTCCGCCTGAGGAAAACCTTTTTACCAACTCTACTCACCATTCTGCATGGATCCTCGAACATAATACCGCAATATCTAATCATCGTATATCATACAATAACTCAATCATTTATGATTATAAAAATGCAGACTCTAACAGCATTGCCTTCGAATTATCCCTAGTAGACTGGGAAAATAGGCTTTCTGGTAATGACATTGACGAAATGGTGTCTTGCTTCAACACTATAATATTCAACGTTATTGACAAACATGTGCCCAGAATTAAAAGAAGGGATAAATTATCGGAACCATGGCTGGATAAGAATGTCCGTTCTCTTCGTAATCAGAGAAATAAATTGTATAAGCTGATTAGAAATAACCCCCATGCAAATGATGAACTGAAATTAGAATACACTAGGCTAGCCTCAGAGTTCAGTCTTAGGTCACGTGAGGCCTATACTACATATCTTAACTCTGTTGGCGATAGCATTATAAGAGATCCCAAAAAATTCTTTCAGTTCGTTAATATGAAACGAAAGACCTTAGGCTATCCAACTACAATGACCAATGGCAGTAAACACTCCTCTTGCCCACAGGAAATTTGTAACATGTTTGCTGACAGGTTTACCGAAGTCTTTTGTCCAAAATCTGATACAACACATACTGACGCAACACACACGCGCACTGTTACTTCAACTCTTATAGATAACATATCCCTATCCGTCGAAGACATCATGACAGGTTTAAACAATCTGGATATCAATAAAGGTCACGGTCCCGACAATCTGCCTCCTTGCTTTCTGCAGTGCTACTCAACTCAAATTCTATTTCCCCTCCATCTTATTTTCAACAAATCCTTATCGTTAGGAAAATTTCCTATAACTTGGAAAAAATCATACCTCATACCAATTCACAAAGCATCTAATAAGCATTCGGTGGACAACTACAGGGGCATCGCAATATTATCAGCAATTCCTAAACTTTTCGAAAAGCTTGTTTACAACAAGATTGCCCAAACAATCGATCCGCTCCTCAATGACCAACAACATGGCTTCAGAAAAGGGCGCTCGACAACTACTAACCTTATGACACTAACCTCCGAACTACTATGTGGTATGGAGAACGGTCATCAAATCGATGCTGTCTATACTGACTTCAGTAAGGCCTTTGACCGTGTCGACCACCATATCTTAATAACAAAACTACTAAAATTCGGAATATCTGGGCCTGTCCTAAGATGGATAGAATCATATCTTAACGGAAGAACACAGGCCGTTAGATTTCAAGGATTTCTGTCAAAAGAAATCGAAGTAACTTCCGGAGTCCCCCAGGGTAGTCATCTTGGCCCACTTTTATTTAATATATTCATCTCAGACCTGTCAGAAAAACTAAGTAATATACGACATCTCTTTTATGCCGATGACCTCAAAATATATAGTGTCATAAGGTCGAGTGATGACGTAACTCTCCTTCAGTCGAAACTGAATACGTTACATGACTGGTGCTCCACCAATAAACTGCAACTAAACACCAGTAAATGCCACGTAATTAATTACCTTCTCTCGTAAAAAAAGCATACAGTTGCAATACTATTATCTCAACGGTAGGGTATTAGACCGCGTTGATCAAATTGTAGATTTGGGTATTGTCCTGGACAATAAATTAAATTTCAATTTGCACTACGATAATATTATTGCAAGAGCTAGCAAACTTCTAGGCTTTATAAAGAGAAGAGCCAAGGAATTTGACAACCCTCGAGTTACAAAAACCCTTTTCTGTTCGCTAGTCCGCCCGATTTTAGAATACGCATGCCCGATCTGGAATCCTATTTACCAGGTAAGCAGTAGCAGGTTTGAGTCAGTGCAAAAGAAATTTCTACTCTTTGCTCTGAGAAATCTATACGACTCGCGTGATTTTCATAGCCTACCACCCTACATGGACAGGCTCAAAGTGTTGGATCTCATGCCTCTGTTTAATAGGCGTAAGTTGCTTATATCATGCTTTACTTTGGACGTCTTGAACGATAGGATCAATGTTCAGTTTCTGTCAGACAGGATCAAAGTTAACGACGATGTCCGTCAGAATAGGCATACGAAAATGCTTAGGGAATATTCTCATCGGACCGAGTATGGAAAGAACGAGCCCGTCAACAGATGTTGTATGATTTTCAATGGCCACAGTTCCTGCTTCTCCCCTGGAATGAGCAAATTATCCTTCAAGAAAAAATTGATATCCTTCCTGTCATCCGAATTATCCTGAACTAACACTATAACTAATGTACCATAAGTTATTAAGATATACCTGTGATAAATTATTAAATGCAAATGTACTTTTAGCGATTGTATGTATATATTATAAGTTACTTTCCCTGTGTAATATAGTTTAAGCAAGCCTTGTTTGGCGTAAATAAATAAATAAATAAATAAATAAATAAATAAATTTTCCACTGTACGTTCCAATAATTGAATTTGACAACAGGAAAACTTCCAACTTTTTATTGAAATTTCCAACTATTTCATTTGTCAAAACTGTTTGCCAAAAGTGCAGGAAAATGGATAAGAAATTAATAGAACTTTTCTCAAGTTGGCGTTGCAAATTTCTACCGGCTGTGATGGATTCATTGGGCGAACATGTCCGTTATGACGTTACTGGAAAATTTTGATGGTGATGTTGACGGTATCATTGGGCGCTATGCTTTAGTCAAAATACAGCAATTTTTTGCGCAAGCCTTTACAGGATAATAATATTTCTCTATTTTCAAACCCAACAATTCTCCAACCCCTAATTTCAATGTTCATACACTCAAAGTAAACTCCAACTGACCTTTCACACAAGTGGTGGCGCTGCGATCAGTGTTTCGTGACTTATTTGTAATTGACGCCATCTATCGGAAAAACTCCATTAACTTTTTCCCAGACCATAATTAAATAAATAACACCTCTTCTATCCTGAAATAAATTTTTGACCGTGTTTGATATGATATTGTTCGAATCTTATTCTATTTGGGTATTTGGTATTTGGCGGAGGGGTATCACATTAAACAAAATCTGAAGTAAGACATGGTGCTTCCACTCTACATTTTTTGTTGGCAAATTCAATATTTAAACAATATTTCTTGAAGCAATCCTTTAACAAAGTGAATCCTTAAAATGCGTATTCTAAGCTGAAATTTCAGACCAATAAATTTGGATCTTAGGTTGCCGACCCTTTCTTGCCTCTGAGTTGCAGAACTGTTTTAATATTTTAAGATTAAAGCCGGGTTTTTTAATTTTTTTAATCAAGATTCCAGCCAACGCCCAGCGGCTCTTGGTAACATTTGGCAATTCTAGCTCGTAGTGAGAGGAAATGCCAACAAAGGATACTAAAAAATTTGCATCCTGCAGAAAAATCAAAACCTGCCTAGGTAATAATCACGCCCTCAGTCATCACAGTTATGGCCCTGTGGCCAAGGAATACGTCTCCTGCCTGAGACTCTGCTCAGGTCGTAAATTTCCTATCTTACTGCCGCCACCGACTTGCGGACTACCCTGCGACAGGACCTTTCCCGAGGCCACTATCTGGGCATTTCATCTTGTGGGTCCCATTTGAAGGCTCTTATCTGCGGGCCATGATCGCCTCCTTTACAGCTTTACACCTCGCCTGATCTATGAGGTGTCGACTGGGATGGCTCCTTTCTAACTTATATTTCTTTACACACATATTTTTTATAACTGCCATATTTTGTTAATCCTGCTACTTGAGGAGCTGTGTACGACATGACAGGATTCGCAGGAGCTGCTAGTCTCCGGGTGTGGGTATCAAATTCTCGTCGCGTTTTTTCATTGTTCCTTTTTTATCCATTTGTTTGCTCCTGCACTCGCACTCTCTCTCTACTCGTGTGGCGCTTACAGAATCGTAAATTAACGATAGCAATCAGAATATTCAAGGATTCGGGGCTTACATGGCTACGCTTGCTCGGCTAGGACCATTTCAGGGAATTATCAGGATTAGGTTTTGTTTTTACACATTTTATGGGATTTTGAGCAGCAAACAGATTCCTCTTTACGGTAAATTTGATGTCTTAATATTTTCGTCGAGCTGCTCCTTATCCAGTCCGTCTCTAGATTATGCGGTGGCTGTGGTGAAATGCTCATTCGTGGAATCCACAAGGATAATGGGATTTTTGTATGTGGAACACGTGAGTGCTGCTCACACAGAAGGGAAATCACTAAAATCCTTATGGGCCTTATCAAGGATCTGCAGATATTGTGGTGCATATTTTATTGTGTGATTTCTCCAGTCCTTTACTTCTCGCCCTGCCAGAGCTCTCTGCGTTTCGAGGACGGTTGTAATTTTTTTTAAATGTGTGCTTGACATGTTGTTATACAACGGCCAAAATGGAAAGGTTTGTGGGAGTTTTATGATTTTGACAGGTTTATTGGAGGAAATCCAAATGATACGCATAAAAATATATTTTTTCATCATTTTATGGTTGAAATAAAAAGCAGAGACGCAATTGAATATTAACACTTGATGACGTTATGCAGCTGAATTATTTTACTTTTTTTTTAAATTAAATTTTTATGGAGAGAGCAGACCACCAAAACGTCCAAAATTACTATTTAAACTACTAATAATTTTTACTTGCAAGAGTTTTGATTAAGTAAAGAATTGTATTCACGATTAAGTTCACAATTTGACTTCAACTTCGAATTTTATTCACTTTTTAAAAAGAAAATGTGCTCAGATCTCAACAACCTTTTACAAATATCGAGTGGTATTTTACAGTCCAGGACAGCAGTCGGCAACTAAAATGCATTGGCATTCCATATAACAGATAATTAAAGCTACTACACCTTAAGGGTGCCACCAAAAATTAATTAAACATTAATAACTACCTTGGGGATCAACGTTAAAAGCTTAAGGCCCCCATTCACATATAGGCCGCTGGCCTTTCAGACCAGGTCGGCCGGCAGGGCCCGATGCAGGCCACACTTTAAGGTCCCATTTACTTACAGGTCGTGGCGTTTGGGCCGAGCTGGTAGGCACAGCCCGACATACATTACTCAGTCTGACAGAGCGATAAGATTGTTAAATCAAGTGATAAAATGTTCATAGCCTCAATGAAATTTTCAGACTGAATAGAAGTTCAGATCTTCAGGCCCAGACTGACGATAAATACCCATATACACAAAGAATTTTGTCAGTTTTCTTGGACTGTAGTTCCCATTCAGTTGGCGGCTGGTGAGTGTGCGATTATATTTGGCCCCAAGGCGAGTAACCGTCAGGCCACGGACTGCTGGCGGCCTGTATGTGAATGGCCTTAACATATATTGATCATTTTAATTTAATGCACATTTCCGAATTGTCTTCGTGCCCCGAGAAATCTTCTCACGTGCCACCTAGTGGCATAGGTAGCCGACCGCTGCTCTAGAATATGTAGACTAGTTTTATCAGTTAAATAAACTGCTGGACTACTGCTGGACTACCATAATTAGAGTGTTACATTATTACCATAAAACACCTGCCAAGATAAGGTCCTACTAGACATGGAGAAGTTCTTAATTTCTTGAATCCTTCGAAGACCTACAGTCAGCATCCGAACACAGCGGCTCCCTCCAGCTTGCCCTTTTGTTCAGTTTGGCACCGTGGGCGTTCTGGTAACCCATCATCCTCTACAACATTTAATAGACGAAGTTAGCTTTAGAACTAGCGAAATATACAGATGTCGCAAAGAGGTTGACTTTAATAAACTGGTTAATACTATAACCTCTATGCTCCTGAAGGAATGTGCCTCACTTTCGACAAAACCACTGCGCACATTTTGTGTGTTTTACAATGCACCTCAACCGAAGCATCAATCGCTCGCTTGGTGAGTCTACTCTGGTTGGTCTAGATATCTCCAAAGCTTTTAACCTAGTATGGCACCCTGTTCTGTGGACCAAACTCCAAGCTATTGGTATCGACTTTGCTCTTAAGAGCTGGATGTAGAGTTTTTTGCTGACCTTTCAAACAAAATTAGAATTGGGTGGCGTGAAACCGCAGTGGCTCCACATAGTTCTTTCGTCCACTCTTTTCGTAATCTTTATGACTTTATGCCCACCTCTATCAACAGGGAAACTCATTCTTGGCTGGGCCTTCCAAAAACTTCTCGAATTCGCTTCCAAAATGTAATGCTCTCTCATCTCTAATAAAAACTACACCGATCCTTCTTCTGTGTCAGTGGACGGTATGAATCTAACGACTGACTTAACATTTTAACATTTTCTTAACATCTTGGGTATAACTTTATCTGACGATCTTCGATGAACTAATAACGTATTCCAAATCGCCAAAAAAGCATCTAAACGTCGAGAATTTCTGAAGAAACTTCCTCTCCTTTTACCCCCATCAAGGAGCCCAACTTACATACTCTATTTTGGGCTCCGCCTTCAGTAATACTCGTTTATCTGGCTGGCACCTCGAAACCACCTTAGAGTAGCTGAACGGGGTGTCCGGGAATTTGAATCCAACGTTTCCAAAACGAAGTACTGTGGTATGTTCAAAACAACCTGCTCCACCATTCCTTCCCTTCCAGAGGGCGGTTAGAATCTAACGAGGGATTCATTTACCTCGCTAAGCAAGCATCCCAGTGCCTTTTATTTTTTAGAAGATCTAATCTAAAGGTCTTACGTTTGACCCACCTCAAGGTTTAAAACCGATCATTTGGACGCGTACCTCCAAAACCGTCTTAGCGGAAAAAGTGCAAAAATACGCCATCTTTTGCATCTCCTTACACTCATTAAGCCACCGCAACCTAAGACTAGTCTACTCGGCTCACCCTCACACCCTGCAGTCCCCCTTTTTTTACGGGCTAGTCTAGTTTGTTTAAAAATAGAAAATCTCGACTGTGGTACAATCTACCGCAGTCAGCATTTCCGAACTTGTGCAGCATCCTTGTGTTCCAACGTAAGGCTCATCGCCATTTTGCTTTAGCAAAAACCCCCTCGCCAAAAGTATCCTGTTAATGGATTTGAGATAAGGTCAAAACAATGTGGCGTATGTCTGGTGAGTCTGATCTGGTTGCTCTGGATATCTCCAAGGCCTTCGACAGAGTATGGCATCCGGCTCTGCTGTCTAAACTACAAGCTATTGGTATTGACTCAGTTCTAAGTTTTCTTTCTGGCCCTTCAATAAAGGTGGTACTGGATAGCGTTGAATCCAACCCTCACTCCATTTCGGCCGGCGTTTTCCAAGGGGCGATTCTCTCACCTACTCTCTTTCTTATATTCATTAATGTTCTGCTCTCAATCCCCTCCAATCCACTTCTTAGTTTTGCCGATGACGGTACTCTGCGTTACTCAGGGTACAACATAGGACAAACAAGTGCCAGATCTTGTTTCTTGGAACGTGAACTCATGTCCAACTCTCTTAACGCGGACATTAAACTCATTCTTGATTGGGGCTGCAAGAATCGTGTTGAGTTCAACGAAACCAAAACCAAGTACTGTCTTTTCTCCACTAAAACCTGCACCAACCGTCCCTCCATTTCAGTGGGCGAGGGTAATATGACATCTGATCCATATCTCGGCGTGATTTTATGCAATGATGGAATAATCACATACTCCAAATCACCAAACAAGCGTATCAATACCTCGTCTTCCTTAAGAGATGCAGGTTTCTCCTTCATCCAGCTGCCTTGGCTACAATCTACAAGTCTTACATTCTGCCCCGCCTTTAATACAACTCGTATATCTGAGCGCGCGCCTCTACGCGAAACTAATTGACGACAGCACTCTCTGCTCCTCCATCGATCCTTTAAGCCAGCAGCGCTCAGCAAGTTTTACCGCTATTACCATAGCGACTGCTCCACTTAAATAAAAAAAACCTACTGCCTACACGGCAATTTTTTCCCCGCAACACAAGACTAGCCAACTCGGCTCACACCTTCACCTTGCAGCCCTCTCCTCCACGCACATTGCGGTTTAGCAGTTCGTTTATAAATAGAACAACTCGATTGTGGAACTCTCTTCCGCAGTCGGTGTTTCCGAGCTCGTATAACATCTGAGAGTTCAAACGCAAGGTTCATTGCCATCTACTCATGCACCCTCCAGACTCCTAACCTATCCTATGTCATCTGTCCTTCAGATCAAGCTTACTACTATACATTCCACCATGACTTGAAAGACATGACGGACTAGTAGTACAAAGGGTGACTCCTAAGCTCCTCAATGACTCATGTACCATGTCAGGGCCAAACACTACATCCGCTTTCGTGTATAACTACTTCAGTACAGTACCACAGTACTTCTAAATTGCCTTTCGAGTATTAGTCTACTTTTTCATCGTCTATTGCGTAGGTGAGTGAATTTTGTATATGGCTTATGTTTTAAATTTGCCTCGCCAATAAAGCTTACATGCCTTTTCGTTTATCGATTTATCCTATTGCTAGCTATGACACCTACCTAGAGTACATGATAAGACATTAACAGATGTGATATCCTATTTTTTCAAGGCAACATTCCCTGTCCATCGCATGCCTAGAGTAAGGAATTTACAAATTCTTTAATCATTTTCGTTACCTAGGCCGTCTTCGTCGAAAAAATAAATCCTGTAATATCATATAATATATCAGTGGCCACTGAATGAAATAGTCGGATTGCACATGCACCATTTCGGAATAGTTATGACACGTTCATATTCTCGTGTACTGAAATTATTCCAACTATTCCAAAAAAGGCTGACCATCAAACAATTACTCATGTATGATGGAAGTATAGAGACTTGCTGCATGAGCCTTGGTCCCTTATAAGAAACCAGCCAGGACCCACTAGAAACCACGATCAATTCTCTCGTTAATTAATAGATCAATCAATAAAATTCACAATGTATGAAATTGTAAATTATTCAGAAAATGACACATCAACCAGCTAATTTCCAAGAATGTATAATGTTCTCTACAGATCGTTTCTATTAGATTGATTATATCACGCAGAAATGATGAACAATTCAACGAATTGAGGAACGACCGTTTGTCGGGCAAATGAATCTACAGTTCCCCTAGAACCGTGCACCCCTCTGATTACAATACCGAGACCTTTAGATATCTTTATATCACGATTCTCTCCTCAAACTACGACGGAGTCTGTCTGTGAATATTTAAGGAAAAAATCTATAGACCCTGAAACTGTTTCATGCAGAAAAGTCAACAAGGCTTCCAAGCCTGTTGCTTCTTTCGTTTTGTCTGCACCGCCCGTTATTGCCGAGACTCTTTTAGATCCTGGTTTCTGGCCTGCTGGTGCTCTTACCAAGCTCTTTGTTCCGCGTACCCGTACTCGAGCACATCACTCAAACGTTTCCATTCCGAGAACACTAAGGATGTCAAAAAACTTGAGACCCTCTCCCTCTACTACCAAAACGGGACAAGGTCAAAAACTAACGACATCCTTCAGGCATCGATGGCTAGCGGGTTCGATGTCATAGCGTTCACGGAAACCTGGCTTCACGAAGGCATTCTTAATGCTGAACTCTTCGATTCCTCCTACCAAGTCTTTCGGAGGGACCGTCACACTGACTCGGAAGCTCGCGGGGGTGGCGTACTTCTTGCATGCCGCAGCCACCTTAATTGTAACCCAATTTCGCTTCCTAGTTTCTCTAACCATTTGGACATTGAGCTTGTCGCTCTCACGATTTCTTATTCAAAATCAAAACTCTTCCTGTTGTGCTGCTATATCCCACCAGATATGATAAGCACACTTGACGATGGAGGTAAAAGCCTCTATGATATTCTCATCTCCTGTGTTGATTATTGCCTGAATATGATGAACACTGGTGATGAATTACTTCTTCTTGGCGACTTCAATTTACCCAATATTCAGTGGGTATTTGACGAAGCTGACGATAACTACCTCCCCAATTTTAATTCTAAGGAATCCTGTTTTCTCAATTCCTTATTCTCACTTGGCCTTAATCAAATGAGTGGTGTGACTAATATGTTAGGGAGACAGTTGGATCTTGTATTCTTTACTGACTCAGGAAACATGATTGTTGAACCCAGTCCAATAGTCATGACGTCCGTTGACAATTACCACCCTCCTCTCTCACTCAATTACTGCTTGAACTCAAAGAACAATCCTTGTCCGGAAGCGGTAACCCATTCCTTCAACTTCAAGAAGGCTAACTTTAATGAACTCTCATCTAAGCTTGCCTTGATTGATTTCAACAGCTTACTTTCCGCAAATGAGTTGGATGTCGATGTGGCACGGTTTTATGCCGTACTATATGAAGCTATTGCTTCATGTGTACCTTTTGAGCCCCAAAAGTTGCGCAGTTCTACTCCACCTTGGTATAATAATGAGCTGAAGCATTTAAGGAATCAGAAAAATAGACTCTGGAAGACCTATTTAAAGAGAAAGGATTCTCCGAGTCTTATTACATTTACTGATTGCTATAACAGATTTCGTTTATTCTCTTCTGCTCTGTATGGCGAATATCTCAGCAGCATGAGGGACCAGGTTTATACTGATCCTAGAAACTTCTTCAAATTTGTCAACTCCAAGAAAAAAGCTGATAACTACCCAAAAACTATGCAGCACACTAACTGGTCAAGTAGTGAGTCTTCCTCGATTTGCAACATGTTTGCTTCATTCTTTCATCAATCTTTCACCCCTTCTAATTTTCAACCTAATGACAATAATTTTCGTCACATAACTCTACACCGAGAGGCTACTAGTTTATCTCTCTCAATCTCCATTGACGATATCATGAAACATATTGATGAACTCCCATACGATTTCACTTCCGGCCCTGACGGTATCCCTCCTGCTGTCCTTAAATCCTGTGTGGAGGTTCTCCAGTCTCCACTGAAAACCCTTTTTCAAAAGTCCCTGGATAAAGGGTACTTCCCTACTCTTTGGAAGAATTCGTTCATAATTCCTATTCACAAAAGTGGTAGCAAGAACGAAATATCGAACTACAGACCAATTGCCAAGCTATCTGTCATACCAAAGCTTTTTGAGTCAATCATTTATTCTGCAATCGTGCCCATCTGCAAAAAACTTATTTCTACAAACCAACATGGTTTCCTTCCAGCTCGTTCCACTACCACCAATCTCCTTGAATTCACTTCCCATGCTGTTGAAGGCTTCGTTTCCGGTTGCCAAACTGATTGTGTTTACACTGATTTCAGTAAGGCATTTGACAAGCTTTCCCACTCCATTATACTTCTCAAACTAAAAAAGTTAGGTTTCCCTGAAGCCCTTCTATTATGGTTCCAGTCCTACTTAGCTGACAGGACCTACCAAGTCCTTTTCCGTGGATCCAAATCCGCCACCATTGAGGCGTCATCCGGTGTCCCTCAAGGCAGTCATCTTGGCCCTATCCTCTTTATTCTTTCTATTGATGATATTGTTACCTTGCTAAGACACTGCAGAATCCTGATTTATGCTGATGACATCAAATTGTACCATCACGTAAAGAGTATGGAGGACTGCAAACTTTTGCAAGTCGACCTCGACACCTTTTACTCTTGGTGCGCTCACAACAACCTGGTTCTTAATATTAGTAAATGCGAAGTCATGACTTTTTGTAGGCGACGTGATCCTATAATTTATAACTACTCATTTTCTAGTGAAGGTGTCCCCCGTGTTGATTTTGTTAAAGATCTCGGGATTAGATTTGACACCAAGCTGGACTTTGCTTCTCATATCAACTATATTTCTACCAAGAGCAGCTTAGTCTTGGGTTTTATTAAAAGGTGGTCCAAAGAATTTAATAGCACCCTGATCACTAAACACCTCTACATCTCCCTTGTCAGACCTTTACTTGAATATGCGTCCCAGGTTTGGTCTCCTTACTATTCTTCGCATGTTGGAAAAATTGAGTCGGTTCAACGTAGGTTCGTTCGATTCGCATTGAATCATCTTCCTTGGGAAGACCCTTTAATTCTTCCACCATATGAATACCGACTTAAGTTACTCAACTTAAACACTCTCCACAAGCGTCGTGAGGTGGCTGATGTTGTTTTCGTCCACCAGCTTCTTAATGGACGTGTCGACTCAGGTTTTCTAAGGCGCCGTGCGTCGTTTAGAGAGAGCCGATACAATCTGAGAGGACCACCGCTCTTACACATCAACTCCTCTAACACCAATTATGGTCGATTTGAGCCTGTTAATCGCATGTTCATTAATGTAAATAAAAATATTGTTTTTAGCGTGAGCACTAACAAAGACCTGCTTAAAAGGAGGCTATTTGTTGTCTCATGACTGTTTATGTGTTTTGCATGCAATTTTTGGTACTTAATCTTTTATGTTTGCATGTCTCAGCTGAGCCACGGCAGTGGTAAATATTTCCCAGCCCTGCTGGGAAGTGCGCCTTCTGCGTTAGAAGGGAAACTCTATATATGTATATATATACATATATATATATATATATTTATATATGTATGTGTGTGTATGTATATATAGATTTTCATGCTTAGCTGAAAAGTGCGCCTTCTGTGCTAGAAGGGTTAACTCTTGAAAAAATATCTCACGAAGAACACTGAAAGTTGTCTTTTGTAATAGAATCGCAAACCAAAATCACAGCTGTCCAAATTATAATCAATTTCAGAGATACACCTACCAGAAAAACTATCACCGTTATTGGATAACCCATTACAAGTTCGTACCTTCCTTACCAATTGTGAGATCAGTGCACTTATCTTCTTCGGCTTATAGCGACGCACAATACCAATAACTATTCTTCAAATTGAAAAATGTCTGGATTTTGTCTAATTGGGAGTAAACCCGTGATTTCCGAATTTTGTTCATACAGCTCTTGCCCAAAATAACTTTCAATTTGGCTTCATAATAAGTGTGTTTTAATACGAACAAAGCATGTTCGTTCAGTTCAAACTAACTTGAAAAACTTCGACTTGTTAAAAACATCAAGCACCACAAAAGCCCTTCTTTCGATACCAGATTCTTCCAATATCTACAAATTAGTAGATATCGCATTCACATTTGTTTCGACTCCCAAAAAAGCCCCTAAAATTTGCGGCCACCTGGGCACACCTCACCTGTTTGCATGGTTTATCCACCTTCAAAAGAATGCCAGCAGAAATGGAGAGCCCGAATCCGATAAATAAACCGATTCCCAATTAAATAGCACCGTCGAACTTTGCTGCGCTAATTCGGACTCCGGACTTAGTTGCAGGGCGCAGTGGGCAAATGGGGAGTCTGCACCAAGAGGCAGCCCTGGCCGACAAACAGAGGAGGGCATTTTTAAAATCCCTAAAATACTTGGAATAATTGATAGCCTGGCCGGAAAAAACGTCCGGCATTCAACAGCAGCAGCGCAGTGTTAGGCACGGTCCAGTGGGACGTGGCAGAAGTCCGCAGCCCAACTTTTGATGAATTGCAAGAAGTCCGCAAAAAGTCGATGCTGCACGCGAACTTTTTTCACAGTTTGATTGCAGCAGAAATCTGCAGTCGGGATGGGGTTGAAGTCCTCTCCACTTGGTCCGCCGGGATTTGTGGACGATCATCCGCACGAAGTTGCCTGCAATGAGCTGCAGGATTTTTTCACCATTTCAGCGAAATTAGTGGGGCCTCCGACAATTTATCTAAATTTTAAGGGGAGACTTGCACTGGTTAATTTTGCACAAATGCAAATGACAGGTTGCAGCAGGCGAAGTCCGGCCCCCTCGCATCTGAGCAGGACGGGCTGCTGTCAATTTGGTAGCGATTTTTATTACCATGTCAATGGCTGCCTTTTATGTCCTAATTAGACGTCTTCGCTGCAGCAGAGATTTACATCGAAGGTGAACCCGGTGAGTTCATATATTACCTGGATGTCTCCGACGAGGGCTCGCTAAACGTCGCTAGTGAGCTGCCCGGGATCTGTTGCAGCGCACTAAATCATACGCAACGCAAAAAACCCACTCCGTTGCAGCTGAGGGAGAAAAAACCTGGTCGGTCTGGCAAAAACCTGAAGACTTCATTAAAGTGGGTTGGACGCTCTTAAGACGTCTGCAAAAAATGTCTGGGAATCTTGTTGTGGCGCATCTCTCTGGAGATCCCCGGCAGATTCCTGCAGCATGCATCTCTCCAGCGCACTGCGCAAATACAAATACATACTAGCGCGGTCATACCGCAGGACTGGGTACGCACGTCGCACACCCAGGATGATCGTTACTCGTTACTTTTATTGATCCTCGCTCGACATCGCCGATGGTTAGTTAGTCCGACTGGCGAATACCAGAGTGGTTGTCGAATTTTTTCAAGGAGCCCCACGGTGGTCCATCAACCATTGAGGAGTCGAGATGCTAGACCCCTGGGACGGCGAGGACAAGGCACTGGGGATCAATGAAGCTTGTGATAGCGCGACTCCACAGGCTGTGCTGGCTTGTGACTCTTGACTGATTGAAATGTCGAGACGAGTGTATTTCGGCGATGGCCTCTTCTGGGACTGCTGGCGGACGGACAGGTTCTCCGCTGATTTGCGGGATTATAATGGATTTCGCAGGTGGATTTATGAAATCTTCTTTAAAAATTAATTGAATGGCAAATGTGGGGTCAGATAGAGAGTGGAGACAGAACCGTTTTGCATTGTTTCCTTTCATTTTGGAAACTGGTTGTGCTTCGACTGATGATATATCAAGAGGTGTGGTCCCCGCTGTGATATAGTATTAATAGTTGGAATTCTGGGCTTCTATCTATCTAAAATTGGAAATCCGACTAGTAGCTCTATATTTTGGTGCATTTATTTTAATCCAATGTAGTGGTGAACTACGTTTCACTTGGTGAAAAATGTCAGAATTTTGTTAGAGCAAAACGATGCCAATACTTTACTTATGCTTTTCTCTGTGGGGCTGTTATTTGTAAATAATATGGCGCGAGTGCATCTTGGTTACTCGCCGCAAATGCTATGACGTGCTATGCCGTAGGGAGTATGGGAATCATTATGCCAAGGTAAATCATGAGGGTGAGTGGAGCTACTACCCACCAGAGGATGACCTTTTGCTAGTATTCTGCTCAATTGAGCATTGAGCTTAAAGTTGTTAATGCATTTTAATGCATGACTTCTTCTCCTTCTTGCGCTCCAATTGTATGTTCGAGGCCGGCGATGTTGGGGTCGATCTGTGCGTTTAATTGACCCCCATCAACACAAAGATGTCTACTTACGGAACAGAGCGGAAACCCTCATTCGGTCGTATATAAAACTCGTCCTTGATGTCATCGTCGGTGTCTTCAGTTGCAAAGTAGTATATTGGACTACCTCAGCTCTTCTTAGTCATGTACGCAGACTCACAATAAAATAGTTCTCTCAGGAACTGGTGACCAGGTAAAGAGGCTGGACAAATTTCAGTTTGGCTCCTGTCCGAATATATGATGGACTCATCGTTTTGGAACATATCGTCCCCTTGAAGTCATATAGACGTATCTCAGTTTTGGCAACTTTTCAG
This sequence comes from Thereva unica, assembly GCA_949987705.1. Lineage (NCBI taxonomy): Eukaryota > Metazoa > Arthropoda > Insecta > Diptera > Therevidae > Thereva > Thereva unica. The sequence goes on along the minus strand of OX465282.1, from coordinate 121,553,997 downwards.
GAGAGCCAAATAACGTAAAGTTTGCGTGAACTTAATAAGTTAAATTAATGAGATACGCCGGGAAAAAAATGTTATATAACTCCTAAAACGTTACGAATAGAGATACGCCACTTAGAGAGGACGTAAAGGGAGGTAAGACGAGTTCATCGCTGACGTATCTCAAAAATCAATTTTTGAGATACGTCTTTATGACTTGAAGGGGACGATATGCTCCTCCGCAACTAGTTATCTATTCTCACTAAGTCTGATCTTGATATAATATCGTTTCATCGCGTTAAGGAATTCATCCAGCCGTCCATCACCATGCCCGACCAGTGACAGGGGGCTGCGACAGAACTGGCTGTTTTTAACCGCACTTGTTGCAGTGACTTTAGATTTAGTCCGTCATATTCACATATCGGATTATATAACCTAATCTTAGCTTGGAAACCTCTCGCAACCCACGTATACAATGTTTCCAAATTCACAATGCTTATGTGAAAATGTTCGGCTACCTCTCTTGCTTGTTTCTCCTTGAATCCTGTATAGAATTCTCAACCTTGCAGTATACTCCTCAATTGACAAGTGTTCATGCTGTGAGGATCTATACTATTCTCTCTTCAGGAGGAGATATAAAAATCCAGGTCTTGAGACCTACGATTTTTGCATAAGCTGTAAAATCCGGACGAGGAGGGGAGTGTGCAGCCTCTACTGTGTCACTGCCGGGCCTTACCAGAAGGAGAACCTTTTTTGGTGAGCCCTTCCTACTAAACTCGCTTGTGGAAATCTCGAAAATTGGGATCCCGCAACTAAGAAGGCTCATTACTCCCTCGAGGCAGTTTAGCGAAGAAATGACACTTAGGTTTAAAGTGGGATCACTATGGCATCACAATAGGCCTATCTTTTGGCCTAAGTGAATAAGGTTAGCGCTAGCAGCTCAGCCATATCTAACCTAACCTAACTTTAACTGATCGGGGCAGGAGTAGTGTTTGATTTATTAATTAATCTTAATGGATTTTTGTAGCATTTGATCGATTTCAACTCCGCTTTCGATCGCATCGATTGGAACAGCTTGACTCTCAAGACCAAGACTCTCCGGGAACCGAACACGTGTCATTGAAAATCTTCCAATTTCTCCAAGCGTCGATGGACGACTCGGAGTTTGATACGACGACAACAGCTTCGTAAATAACTTGATGTTCGCCGATGATAGCGCCGTCTTCACCCACGCGGATTCCGAAGCAGCGAACATCTTATACGACATTTCCTGCATCGCCCGGTCACACGGGTTAAAAATCAATACCGAAAAGACCAAAGTGCTCGAGCGCCAGAGTGCTCACCTCGATGGAACCCAAATCGAACAGGTTCCGATGTTCAAATATTTGGGATTATTGATTGAGGAAAATAAAGTGGCGTCGACGGCCGACGATCACAGCCGTATCGGCCAGCCAACAGCAAGATTCGCCTCGCTCAAGTGATGCATATGGAAATGAACAAATATTAGCATCAAAACGAAAGTACGCCTTTATCGAACATTGATCCTTCCGATTCTTGTTTTTGGATCGGAAACATGGACACTGCTGAAACTGGACGTCAAGAAACTCGAGGTTTTCCAAATGCAATGCTTGAGGCAGATTCTCCGTGTCTTACTCAGCGATCGCCTTCGAAACGAGATCAGCAGACACTGATCGTAGAAGATATACTAAAACGTCGTCTAGACACCCAGGGGTTTAAATTGTCGACGGTTCTATCATTAAATGCAACAACGGACAACAAGCAAGATGGTAGAAAGTGAATTAACTGCCAACGCCAACCATGGTTTTATTCCACCGTCTGCTTTTCCATACTACCACGACAGAACGCTACACCAGCGCTCGAACGGGAAAATGACTTCCTCGCATATTAGCATGAGAAAAGGAAGGGAATTACCATAAAGACGGAAGATAAGGAAGAAGGAGTGTTATGTACATGCAGGTGAGATAAGTGGAAAGATGAAGGATCATGTACGGAGTGGAATCGAACCATGGACCTTTTGAATGGTATTCGGACTTCTTGAACTTTAGGCTAACAAGGTCGACAAGGGTTTATTAGGCTTTGTTATAATTAACTATAACAAGCCAAAATCACCAAAACTCACATTTTACACTTATTTTTTTCACCATTAAAAGCCGGTTAAAAATTAACAACAAATTTAGAGATAGAGTGTTTTTGGAGGTCAAGCGTTTCCAACTTTATCTTAACTGTTTAGGCAAAGTCTTCAACGCGTTTTGAAATCACTTAAAATTCGGTATTTTGTGTAGTCTAAATTTTGTGATAGACTACAATGTCGTATTCGACAACTTTCAATTCAATATTTTTCGATACGATCCAGCATCTAGTTAAGAAACATATTTCTAATTTAGCCATGTTTTAAGGAAAATTCATTGTAAGAACAACAGTGGCACCGAAGCTTATGGCAAACCATTTCAAAACTGCAAAATTGCTTAAAAACGAAGTACAACTGATGGTAAATTGGTAGTTGATGGTGGTTTTGGATAAACCACAAGTTTCAGCTCATAGAACCGATCAACGTCCAAGAAATTCAAATGACCGTCGATCGACCTTAATTTTTAAACCATCAAGAGTCGAACTTATTTCGTTCGATCATTTCAAACCCTCCCCCTCCCACGACTCGATCCAATCTTCCTCAATTTAGAACTTAATCTGTTTACCAAAACCTCCGTACCTAAGCCAAAAGGGAACTTCTCTGCTGGAACGCTGTAAATAGAGTCGTTTTGACAACTTCTTACCCGATCATACTAAACACTTCGCCACTAACGTAAACAGAACCGAAAATGAGAGCCAAGCTGTCGATCAGCCAGATCCGTTAGAAGTGAAAGTTTACACTAGCAGCAAAGTTTTATAGAGTGTAAAGCTCGAGTAACCAGACCACACGAATCGCCGAGGTGTAAGCCACATCAATGGGCCCGGAGCACCTTGTCTTCAGCCACGAAATCATCTTCCACCGTTAAGTAAATAAACAAGAAAATCTTCTAATTCTGAGTGGAACTCAGCCCCGAGATTGCATCACTCAAAGGCCACGGCGATCTGGAATTTCTGCCGCGGCGTTGAGAAATGCACCGACGCTGAGGAAATTCACACCTTGACGCAGCGAAGCATAAACAGAAGAGGCCCCAGTCAGCGTTTAGCCCAATTAACGTCGAGTGGTTATTGACTTCTTGGTGAAGTTGAAAGTGAATTCTGAGCGGCTACTGAAGAGGAACCCGGGAAACTCACGGCTTTCCTGGGATCGCGGGAAAACGGTGAGGAAATCCACAGAAGAAATCCACGATCGCGGCGAATTTCCGCTGCGCACGCGAGGCTCCTGTCCAGTCCTGCAGTATACTGCACTGCGACTGCGCACAGTGCTTCATCGCTAGCCGCAGCAAGCGGCGCTAAGCCGTTGACTGTTTTTATTAGCACCAAGCTATTACGGGCGAGCGGCGGGCGGAGGGGGAACGAGCTATCAATACCAATATTCTAGGAACAAAATAAACGGGTAATAATAAGTTTAAGGAAAATAACAGGCATTCCGTGGATAATAGTACACCGACGAAAGTAGCATTAACACTGCAAGGCATGCACCCGCTGATAGCGCGATATCTTCGGTGAACGGTTAGCAGTGGGCATGCAGCCATCCGGTGAGGTAATGAGCAGGCACTCAGGTATTCTCAGGTGGTTCGCTTTTCAGCGCATTAAATTTTTAGAATAACTTCTAAGAAAATGCCGGACAAGCCTTTTTTGTGAGGGGCCGCCTTGCATTATGGTCACGTAATGCTTCCTCAGTGAGCGGCCACCTTAGCCGCTTCATCCGAAACCCAGGCTGATCGGAATCGATTCACGCTTCAATGGAAAATGCTTAAATTCATCCAGTTTTAATTTATTCTGGATTCATCAGCAGCGGTGGGAAAGTATTTTCAGGAGGGTTTAAGTAATGTTTTGGAGGAATTAAATGCAATTCACTGTTTTGGGGAATGATAAGTGCGACGTTGTTGGTGCGTAGTTCTGGGAGATCTTATCTCATTTTCTATGGTTAGCGTGAGAACTGTTCACCAAAGTTGGAATGGATTAACTCCGGCAATTAGTTCTTCTTAGGACGATTTGAAAACATAAACAATATTCTCAATCAAATGTTTTGAACGAGTTGATCTGTGTAGTAAACTAGATTAGAATTAAAGGGAGATAGAACGCCAGGACCACAATCTGTAAGGTTTATTGCATCACCTTGTTTGGTACTGTTTCTAAATCACATTAGTTCTTTGGAAATAGTCAATCAAGATTCTGGGATCTAGTCCCTATATTCCTATTGGTGACCAAGAGGTTTAAGTCTACACCTCGCGTACATCTCCCAACTGAATAGACGATAGAGTTCCTATATATCAGCAGCTTTTAGAAAGAGGCGCCTGCTTGTATCATTGGCAAGTTGCAAAATTATTATGAATTCTTAAGATTTAATCAATGGCAAGGACGTTTACCTAGACTTACCGGCCAAATTCTAAATTGTGACTAGTCACAAGCTTTTGAGACTCTGGTTTGTCATTCAGAGTTTGATTTTTGTGGCTATCAGCTGTTTTGTGCTGTGGATTGTCTAAATTGTAATTGCAAAGTTAGAATACCAATTGCGTTGTGACTTATCGGTTTCAATTTTTCACCCGGTATAATTCCGGTAGGTTAGTCCTGCTCCGTTATTCAGAGCCGATCTTAAGTGTCATATACGTCGGTTCTCTTTCAACACCGTAAGTATATTCTCCGCTTGTTGAAAACGAAAATCATCCACAACAGTTTAAGCACGAGCGAAAGCCATCGGACCGTGGCACACGTGAGTGTGAAGTTCTATCGGCGCTGGTATGGCTTATGGCTATCGAAAAGGTCTAAAGTCGGGCATGGGGTCAGATCTAATATGCTCATGGTTTAGAGAAAATCTCCTGTTACAGCTGAACAACTATTGAAAGGAGGGAAAAGAAAGGAAATAAAGGATAAGCGAGTTACCCTGGGATCAACGCTCTCGAATTAGCCCATTTGGTCTATTGTCTATTTACGTCGTCGGAGAACTCCTGGATCAACTCTCCTGGCTTTGTCGGTTTTATCGGTCGGTCAGCACCACTGGATCAACTCTCCGGGGCTTGTCTGATTTGTTAGTCGGTCTGTATACCATACGATTAACGCTCCTATGGTTCCGCCCAGTCATCAGGTAGAGGAATCACCTCTTCCACTGTCTAATTACGAATTGCTTCCGTAGGAATGCATCGAGCTTTCATATTGGTGCCTTGTTGCGCGTCGCTGTTTTTGTTTCGTCGTTTTGGTTTAAAGCGGTGCAATTTTCGTTACTTACTTACTTATTCCCCTTTAATCCCTCATACATAGGGCGGAAACAGATGCCCTCCAACGGACTCTGTTTTTGCGACAGCTCCTCCTATCAGGATCTTCCAGTTGTTGCGGCCTCTGCTAACAGCGCTCTCCTCCACGTTGTTCTAGGTCTTCCGGCTCGATGAGATCCTTTCGTTGATCTCCATATGCGTAACATGCATATGCGCTTCGTGCTTTATTTGTTCTGGAACTGACGTCTTATTCTGCGCCGCCATTTTCGGTAATAATACTACCGAGGTAGCAGAGTTTATCTACCAGTTCTACGTCACGGTTATTCTGCATTGTCCGTTCAATGGTGTTTGCATATTTCCGCCTTTCTTTGGCTTTATTCGAATTTAGTCTTAAGCCTGCTGGACTACTTCCTGTTTCCAAATTGTTTAACCTGTTTTTTGGGTCCTGGTGTCTGTGGGCGTATCATCCGCGTATTCGAGATCCTTGGCGGTCTAGTAAACCCCATTGTCCACCAGTTCTACTATCCAGAGCGCTGACAAGGATGTCACTTATTATAAGTATAGTATATCGTAAAGTAAAGACGAAAGTAGGCATCCTTGTCGTACTCTAACTCATCTCAAAGCTGTCGGACAATTCTCCTTTGTGAAGAACTCTGCATTGGAATTGTTGTATAGGGCTTTTATTGATTCTATTATTTTATCAAGCAGTCCACGTTGCCGTATTGCCTGCCATATAAAAGCTCCTATTGACCGAGTCGAATGCATTCTCATAGTCTACGAAAGCAAGGTATAGAGGGATCGTAATTCAGTAGACTGCTGCTCTATGACTCGCAAGGTGTAAATAAGATCCATGCAGGAGCGGTCCTTTCTGAATCCAACCTGCTGTCTTCTAAAAGTTCGGTCTACTGCCTCACTTATCCTAGATAGTAATATATGGGACCAAATTTTGACCACAGTAGATAATAAACAGATTCCCTTCCAGTTGTTACATATTGTTAGGTCCCCCTTATCTGGTATTTTGACAATGATACCTTCCGTTCAATCATCCGGAAAGATACAGGTGTTCCATGCTTTTTCCAGGATTGTTTGTAGTGCATGCTATGATGCTTCAGTTGGCTTTTAACAATTCTGGCGGGATGCTACCTTTTCCAGCAGCTTTACCATTGGCCATTGCGTGAATTGCGGTTACTATTTTTGTTTTGGATGGTGCTTCTTATTGGGTGGTGATTCTTATTGGCTGTGTATTGTTGCTGTTTTAGTGAGGTTCCTGTGCAAGTGAACCATTCAGGGCGGCGAAGAAGTATTCTCTCCATCTTTGGAGTTGCTCCTCGTCGCTCCACAGAAGCCTTCCATCCGCACTCTTTACGGCATGTTTTTTAGTAGAGTGCTTTCCCGCGAGCTGTTTAGTGATTTGGTACAGCACCTTACTGTTGCCTGAGTTTGCCACGTTTTCCGCTTTTCCTGCGAGCTCGATAATCTACCGGACGCTTCTTTTTACTTCCCGGTACAATTGGGAGTATTCCCGTTCAAGTTGTGACGTTTGTCCGGGTCGCCTGTAGAGGTCATGTTATGGGCAGTAATATCTGTTCATCCCATCACGGCTTTTTTGGAGCTGGGGCCCAGCTCTTTGTAGTTCTAAACCCGAAAGAAAGAAAGAGAAAACAATAGCATAGAGCTCTGGAACTTCCTGGGAAGTTCGCGCGGCTCCCAAGAGCTGTTTTTCCTAATATTTCTTCAACGGTTCCCGAACGAGTTTTACAACGTAATGTACATATGTAGGTCCACACTGATATTCCTTCATCACCAGGAAATTTCTTGTCTTTACTTGGAGACATCTCTGTGTGTACCTAATTAGTGAACATCAGAGTGAGTAAGCATCAGAAGCACATTGTGTATGTGTTAAGTTTCTATACTTACTTCTATACTTCAAAAAACCGGTTCTGCTGCTGCTGAAGGAAAATAGTGTAGATTGGGCCTAGTTTACCTCCTGTACACATCCGGCATTGTGTCTTTTATTGTGGAAGCATTATCCTTTAATAACTAAATAAATGAACACATTACTGGATCTCGGCAGTAGTGACTGCGCCTTCGTGGACCTGACCACCCCCCATACTCCTAAAGCAGGAACATATTCACGGCAAGTAGGAAGAGAGATAGTTGCTTGCTTCTTCCCTTTAGTATTCCACTCGTTTAGAACTGCACCGAAGGATTTTTTTTATTGTGCAACGCAGCCTTGAGCATTAATCTCTCGAGTTATCAAAAAGAGCTTTAATTGTGAAGCTAGCAATTACTTACCTGCATGGATCTTATTCCTACCGTAATGCAGGCAGCAGGCCTCAGAACTCTTTTCCTTTTAGAATCCCTTTTACTAGCCAATGCATGAGGTGTTATCAAAGGCACTTTTGATGTCGATTTTTTCATCTGGAAATAAAAACTAACTCAAATCCACAAGGAAAATATCACATTTTTATCTTTAGAACTGACCACAGCAATATTCCATCCCGAAAGGTAGAAAATGGAAGGAGGTTTTTACATCAGCATTCGCAGATGACCACAAATTTCGTACTGCGCCAGTTTCGATTTTGCACGGACATACACCGCTGTCTGCCAATGAGTTCTCTTTGAATCGAAACATTTTCTTGCAGCAAAGACCTTGCAGCTTAATTGGATTATCCTGAATTGCGGACCTTAGCACTGGGACCACGTACATATCCTGGTGGAAGATTTTTAATCAAGTGCTCGATCTCCCAGCATCCGGGTACTTCCCCAACCAAGCCAAGTAGCTCTGCTTTGACCTTTGGAAGAAATTTAATTTTTTTTTTTTGCGGTAAAGGAAATGCTTATGCCACTCACCTGTAATCACGCTGAAACACAACATTAAACCCAAGTTTTTAAATATTTAAAATATTTTCATTATAAAAGGATTAAAATGCTTTGAAATTCCGGAGTTTCCTGCAATATCCTTCGAGGGGCACGAATGCCGCGACCTCGTCGTAACCGAAATTGTTTCCGCCAATCCTTAAGGCATTCCCGCGTGGAAAATTCCTGATAAAAAGGTGGATTAAACGCTTATCCGGAAATCTGGAAATTGATTAAAAAGCGGTAAAAAATTTGATTCCACTTTGAAATTTACCTTGAGACAACAGTTTATGACACGTCAGGTGAAGTTTGGGCTCTGCAGGGTTGGGTGCACGTATCCAGAGTGTAAGTAGACGCCAAAACGTCGATGCTGCTCCGAGGATTCGTTCCCAGTCCGTTGTGTTGCGTCTAGTGCAGACGATGCTCGAGAGCAGCCATGGCAACAGGGCAAACTTTTAACAAATTCTGCCAAATTCTTTTCCAACTTTCCCTCAACCAATAAGCTGCCTTTGCTCGGTGAAAAGTTTTGTAATTTCAGGCACATTTTCAAGTCGCAAAATCCCTCCTTGAGCAAACTTTTAAGCTCAAGAAAAACAATCAAAGCGCCTCCACCATCAAAGGACTCCCAAAAATCACGTCCGTCTCTGGAATAACTCTGAGCGCAACAAAAACGAGTCCAGCAATTACGTACGGTCCTGTTGTCTCCTCTTTGTCCTTAGCTGGCGGCCTCCAGTGTCCCGAAATAACGGGATCTCGAAATAATTCAACTTCTCCGCGGCTGCAACATGTGATGAATTTCTAATAAACGACCTGGACTCGTCCTGAGCCAGTCCTGTGCTGTCCTGTGCTGCCCTGCCCGGTGCCGTTGTCCCGTCCGCACGGTGTTTGTGTGCTGGCATTGTCTATTTGTGGGCCCCCAAAAGAAGTTTGAGACGTCTTTGAACTGCCGTGGCCCAGTCGAAGAATTTCGGAAAGGAAGGGAGTGGTGGGCCCCAGCGCTGGGGACAGGACCGGCGAGGGGGCGCAGGGGTGTCCATTCCAAGGCAGACACATTCCCTTGTTATCTTCTGCTTTTCATTTGATCTCCACTTTCGGGCCGTGTTTTTGTCGTGGCAGAAGTCGAATCGGAAGACTTAAAGCATCACGCACCAGAGATTGGCCCAAGACGATTACAGCAGGACCTGAAGGAATGGAGTGGTCCATCACAGCCGTCAGATGCATCAGATGCGGTCGATGCGCCCAAAAAAGAGCGAGCTACGTTCTGAAACAGGCGCCGACTTACACCTGTCGTTTCGCAATGCAGTCGGTGGAATTTTTGAATGGCCTCAACTGTCGATAAACACCACATGCCAGACGGACGGACAGACAAGCGACGAACAGTGGTGGCTGGCCAAATAGGGCCCTGGCTGTGTGTGTGTTGTCCCTGACGCGTCCACGTCCTCGGTGCCGTGTCACCGTCGGTGCATTCTGCATATTTGCATGAACGACACCGATCCCATGGCAATCAGGGTGCCTCGCTCGGGGCCCGCGGCCTTCCTCCTGGCGATGGTGAACACACGTCAGAGAGCAGAGCCCGGCTTTGGGCAGTAGTAGTAGGTAGGCTTCAATTAAGATTCAGATTGCGGCTGGCGTGACTTCCGATGCATGACAGGATCTATTTAAAGGAATTTCAGGGGATTCCACGAAACCTAATTATGGATGGGACTTTCGTCTAACTGTGATCATTCATTTGGGGTCGCTGCTGACTGACGTACACCTGAGCAGCTCTGCTGCCCCTAGCTTACACGTAACGATGTCTCGCCTTGTAGACACGGCACTTCGTTGACTGAGCGGCTTGCATGTGGGTTTTTAATCAGTCTTCTCCCTGCAGGGACAGCAGCTCGATTTTCACATGCACTCCGATCCTGATTTCTGCTTAACAAATGTGTGCCACCGCTGGAAATAGACACTAGCACCTCTCCGACTAAAGTTATTCCCCGCAACAGGTTCTGCACAGCAATGAACTCGAACTGCTTCGGGGACCACAGTCGCATGTGACAGGTAGCTTCACACTCTTAGGGATCTTCTTCTACCTTAAGGTGGCGCCAAAAAATTTGCCAGATCCCAGCATTGAGCAACACCCACTTATTTTCTCAGGACTCGAGGAGTGGTTTTTTGTTGGTTTTTCAATGTTTTCTATTTGTTAACAGGTTCTACTAGGCCGAGGACAATCGTGGCTGCAGGTTTATCCAGATCCATGATCGTTGATCTTGACTACCTGTCCGATTTCTATGTTCCTGTTGTTGTTGTTGGTGTTATGTATTTTTTCTTTATGGGCAATTAGTGATTGCTATCAGCTGGTGGTGAACAGAGGAGAGATTTTCAGTGGGACCCTGAAGTCCTTGCGTTTTCTCAGGTAATTATAGGGCGGTGAGTAAATTGCCGAAAAATTTGTTCAATTTATATCGTTTCTAGTACCTTGAAGTACCTTTCTTGGTGATTATGGTTGAAAATGACTCGTTATTTAGTCAGTGTTGAGATTTTCGTTATTGTTTATTATTGTTAGAAGATGCGTAATTTGTTCGGGGGTGTATTGTAATACCGCAAATGAGGGTTCGGGGATTTTTTCTATGAAAGAATTATACCCAGGGCTGGAACTCAAGCAAGCAGGCTATTCGTCAATAGTGGAGTTAACTGACTTTACTGATTCAAACAGACTTCAAGCTAAGAGAAAAGTTTCTTCAAACACATAGCAGTCTTCTGTAGTTTTGCCACGAGTCAAGATAATACACCTAGAGGTCGCCAATGGTCTCACCAGCGAGACATTCTTAGGAGGACTGAAACGTTTCACAACCACGAGAAGAAATCACCGAACTATCTATTATGACAGTGGAACTAATTTCAATGTGAGCTCCCTGCCTCGGTGACTTATGGGAAGCCGCAGTCAAATGAAAAAAGTTCCTATTAGAAAGAGCTCATACATAAAGAACCATTCTCAATTCATTCAAGGCCCCGCCCGCATATATCCGTCGACTCAAATTCCTTTATGGCTTTAATTGAAAGATTGCAGCAATTCCAGTTGACCTGAACCACGATCAGATAAGCGTAATTGAGATAATAAAATGCACTCTAGGTCTAAAAGATCACAAGCATGTACCAGTTCGACATTGTTAAGCAGGCATACCAACCCTTTCTTTTCCAGGAAGGAGAGTGGCGGTCGTGCCTTTCCTAGCCAGTTCGGCAGCTTTACAGTTTCCTGTTATATTTCGGTGACCAGGCACCCATATGAGGAGGGTCCTGAACTGCTGAGCCAACTCGTTAAGAGATCTGCGGCATTCAGAGATAGTTCTGGAGTTATTAGTGCCAGAGCGCAGGGCCTTCAGATCCGCCTGACTATCTGAGAAGATGTAGACAGTTCGGTTCCTGTCGCCTTGCTGGTTGATTTGCAAGACAGCCTCATGTATGGCTAAAACCTCCGCTTGGTAAACACTGCAGTGATCGGGTAGTCGGAAGGAGACTTCAATCCCAAGTTCCGGCGAAAAGACTCCGTCTCCCACTCGACCCTCGAGCTTAGAGCCATCAGTGAAGAAGTTTATGGCATCTTGAATACTATGTGGTCTATTATTCCATTCACGACGTGACGGAATGTAGACTTCGTAGTTCTTCGTAAAGTTGACCTCGGATATTCGAAAGTCGGTTTCTTCACAGAGTCTAGCACTTTAAAGTGCCCTCCTCTAATTCCGGTCCAAGATCCAGATTCTGTTATTCTGAGCGCTGCAATAGTCGCATTTTTCCTTGCCACAAGGTTCAAAGGAGGGAGGTATAACATAACGTTTAGGGCATCTGTAGGTGTGGAGCGAAGTGCGCCTGTTATGCATAACTCCGCACATCTTTGCACTTTCTGTAGTTTGTTTAGCATAGTGGACTTATTTAAGGTTGGCCACCATACTAAGACCCCATTTAGGAGTATTAGACAATCGCTGTGTAGATCCATCGTACTATCTTAGGGGAGAAGCCCCATTTCTTCCCTATGGATTTTTTGCAAGCGAAAAGCGCTATGTTCGCTTTCTTAATGCGCTCTTCCAAAGGACCTTTTTGTCCAGGGTTACTCCCACATATTTGGCACTGTTAGTAAATTTGAGCCTGACATTGTTTAGCCAGGGAGGAATTAGGGGTGGGGTTTTATACCTCCTCGTAAAGAGGACTAATTCTGTTTTTTCAGGATTAACGCTGAGTCCGCGGGTGGCAGTACAGTTTGAAAGAGTTACTAACGCTGCCTCCATGAGATCACAGAGGACTTGTGGAAATTTTCCTTTTATGATGATAGCAATGTCATCCGCGTGCGCCAGTATAGTTGTTTTCAAACGTCGTGACATGCCGCGCATGTACCCCAGCTAAGCTCTTAAAAATGTTTAAAAGCTCAGACAAAAGCTTCATTTAACTCCTCCTATCAAATCACTTGCTGCCATGTAATCAGTCGCGACTGCGTATTGCCAAAGGGAGGTGTATCTTTTTGGGACTTCAATGATTATTTTAAAAATTTACAAATTATGACTGAAAAACACCCGTTTTTATATATTTTTTTTATTTTAAGGTTTTTGTATTTTACACATATGCTACAGAAATAATTTGTAGCAATTTCTACTAAAAAATACGAAATTTGTATTTTTATCACTTTGATTACTTGATTGTTGACATTTTCCGCCAGTCGCGGCTGCGGAGAACTCTCAATTTATGAATGAAAATGCTCATATCTTTAAAAGAAATTTTTCCAGCAATTTTTTTAATTTATTTTAAATTTAGGGATGAGAAATATTTAGCATAATTATAGTAAAATTATGCTTATTACGATGGATAAACTGACTTGGTTGAGCAGGAGTCTTACATGTATTTAAAAGCTCTGCTCAACACATATAAATATTAATTAACTTTATTCATTCGGCATGCGCGCATCCCTTCCCAAATTATTTTGTTGAGTTTTTTCTACGTTTGTTGCCGTTTTAACTAAAAAGCGGGGAAATGATAGAACAATATTTATAAAATTTGGCAATGAGGTGCGCAGAACTGTTCAAATTTTTTGTGTCACGGAGTTTGAAAAAATCTATACATGGTGTCCCACTGCCTCCATGCGTCGCAGCAGCTGGTTCACAGTCACGAACCATAGAAGTAGAGAAAGTACTCCTCCTTGCGGGGTACCTCTATTGACGGCCCTTCGGACCGTGCAGTCGCCAAGGTTTGAGCTCACGATCCTGCCGGTAAGCATTTGATGTATAAGAGACACCAGCGGCGCCTCGATCCTCAGTTTCGCCAAGGCCAGGGTAAGTTTGGTCAGAATGTATAATCTCTTATTATTTACTTCAACTTATTGGAACGATTGCATCAGCTGCAACAATAACAATAACACAGCTCGCTTAAACAAACTTTGCAGCGTGCTTACAGGCAGCACTCAGTCTCAAGAGACAGTCGTAGGTTGTGCAGGATATACCGCAGTCCTACATGGCCAGTCAGATAACCCACCAGCAGCCTTACGTCTGCTCTGTTTAAAGTGATAGTTCCCCTTAAGGCAAAGGGTCTTATAAGATCTTTAACCTGTCTGCGACAGACCCCCAATAAGTTGGGTTTAGTCCACTCCCAATAAGTTTGGTTTAGTCACTCTTCTATCAGGGTTTGGAGGTGAACCAAGAGATGCCACAGAACGGTTCTGGGCCCTGATCCAACGTCTTAGACCCGTCCCTCGCGAGGCTGCCTGCAGCCTCATTCCCCTCGATATCCCAGTGTCCGGGGACCTAGCCGAGCGAGACCTCATTTCTTGTGGTCAGGCTCTGGAGTACGTCAAAACACCCTGAAACTATTTTGAAGGAAAGGAAAACGTTGAGAGTGCCTTGATGGCAGCTTGGCTGTCAGAAAAGATTTTAATGTTGACTTTTTTCAGACCTTTCTCAAGGTTGAGCCTAGAGCAGCTCTCACCGTCATGTCAACTGGTGCTCCCACGCTGTATCATTGCGTTTTTTCTTTTGCTCATACTCGAGCACTCTTACTGCCCGCACAAACTGTGCATTTACGTCACCAGTAAGTAATAACCTGCTGCAGTAGAATCTTTCCCTTATTTTTGCCAGAGTTTTGTTTCCTCCCAAATGGCTTCCTGACGGGCTATTATGACACTTCTCGAGAATATCCTTTATTCTAGCACCAGCATGGCCGAGTTGCATGCTGCAGTTCAGTGCCACCCAGCGCTTATGTGCAGATTGTTCATTTTCACTGGGCGGCACTTGCGAAAAGCAGCAATTTTGTGAGCAAAGCGAGCGATAAGTTTGTTCAATATATTTTATAAATATGCTGACAATGTTTGCGGAGCAGAATGCTAAGCAAGAAGTTTCACCGAAACAAAAGACAGTGGCACAGCAGGAAATCAGAGAGAGTCTTAAAATCGAAAGCGAAGAAATGAAATTTAATAATTAATAGAGAATAATAAAATGAAATGAACAATTGTCGAATTTCGTCGTTTTTTTATTGTGAAATGTTCGGTGCCAATTGTCTAGGCGCGGTCCTGTTGCAGTTTCCTAACTCCGCTACTTCGTGAGATGCTGTCGCTGGGTGATGGATCTTTACTCTTTCTAGGTTGGCTCTGACTGTTTCCAGTTCCATCTTTACCTTTTTTTCATTTTTCTGTATTGGAATCTTCAAGTTTTTCCAGATCTGTCTTACATTTTCTACTTTGTTATCCTTTTTCAAGCCACGGACTGGGATTTGTGTTTTAATAGTGCGAACATCCCCTCTTTGGCGTTGCTGGACAATATACAAAATAGCACCATCAAACTCTTTAATAATAATTTTCACCTTTTGCTCCTCCCTGACTCATGAAGCTACCTTTTTTCCGCAATATAAGGCATAAGGCACAGGCGCCGTATTCACAATAAGAAGTTCATTCCATGTTAAAACTTTAATATATTCTCATCACAAAATCAATAAAAAAAAGTCCTTCAACAGCGAATCTCTCAAGTCATAAAATGTCATTAGCAATAAAACTTCTTAAAAAATCTATAAAAACGAAAGAAACGCAAATGAAATTAAGGAAAACGCTTTTTAATGACTCGAAAGTGTCTTTATATATCTCCGAAGAAAGTTTGATAAAATCCCCTTTAGGAGATACAAGAAGTCTAACGACCGCATTGCTTTAACTGCTGCATCAGCTTGTGTCTTCGTGTGAATTTTGGCGATGAATTTCTTGTTCTGAAACAGATTTATTTTGTCATATATTTTCTATGGCATTTATTTTTATAATTAATTGGTTAAAGTTAAATTTATTATCTTCAAGATTTGTGCAGCACTTACTCCTATACAGAAGGAGTTTAATTTTTATCAATTAAAATTTTAAATATGCCTTATTCTGGTGATGGCGGTGGCACTGATTATTTTATGTGAAAGAAGGATTTTTAAATCAAAATTATGGTAGCTTCTAATATCAACTACACACAAAAATAGTCCTATGAATAAACCTAGCATACAAGCCAGTTCTCAAACCAAGATGATGTTATGAAAAAATGTTTAGTTTTTGCAATCATGTGAGACATTTTAATTATATTAAACAATAACCTCGGTATTTTTTTGTAATCATGCTTCTGTTCGATAGTTCTAATAAATATAAAACGCTTTACTTTTTTCACAATAAAGATTTGCTGTGGATTAGGAATTATAAATTGAAGAAAAGTCAAACCTCAAAGTTCACTCTTTTTCGCCTCACACAAACGAAACCTTCCACTAAATTCAGATCAACGTAAAACTATCATTATTTCTGAAAATTGTCGTTTATCTAAGCTCCTTATCATGACTGGATAAGGTAAAAACTGTTCTTTTAAACTTATTGGCAAAATGTTATAGACGCCAAAACAATTGGGAATTTTATGCACAGGTGGGGGGCACGTCGATAAATGAGCGTCGATAAAGACTATATCGGTCGACCTACTCCCACAATCTCCAGCCTTTCTTTTCGGCACACACGGTCAAGAAATTCATTTATAAGCCGAGCAATTCGACTATTCTTCATTGCTCACTTCAATCAACCAATTAAACAGCAGGTCTGGCTTTAACCAATTAAACAGCAGGTCTGTTGAAGAACTTCACATTTCGGAACTAATGCAGCATTCACGAAGTAAAGGACAAAATTCCTCGCGTTCCTATACATTACGCTAAAAGATCAGATCGATATCGCCGTTATCGATGAAAGCGATCCAGACGACACCATGGAGAAAAATTGAGGTCAGGCTCGCGACGATCTGCTCCCAATTCATCAGGAGCATTCTGGAACTGCTTCTTACTGTCGAGATGGCGGTGAAGCTCATCGCATTTGTCGATCAGAGATCTAGATAGCCATATCCCGAATCGGGAAGCATGGCCAGGCGCCAAACTCAAGGTCAGTATGAGGGAGGAGATCCTGAGTCGACCGATAGCGCGTTCCTGTATCCCAGCGGAACCAGCCGAGCTTCAGTCTGTTCTGAATATCATTCGGTTGAGCAATCCACATCTTCAGGCTTCATCATGGAAGATTACGAAACTGAAGGATCCGAAAGGTTTCGGCCGAGTAGACTCGTAATTTGCAACGAGTCGCTAGGACCTTTGGCGAAATCAGGTGACGTCATAAGTTACGGTTTCCTTTCCATAACTCTGAGGCCTTTCAAAAAAGGTATCTTGTCCCTCAAGCAGAGTGGAGTGGTTTCAAATGCTCCACCTGCGGCTGCAGGATTCTGGGTAACACAAGTACGGAAGTTTTTGAACCCAACGTACCTAGCTCTGCGGGTGACACAGTTGCGCAAGTAGCTGAACACAATGTGCCTTGCATTGCGGGTGACACAGAAACGGAAGTGGCTGATCCTAAAGTGCCTGACGATCCTCATTACCAACCCTGGGTCCAAAAGATCTTCCTTTCTTATCTGAAGAGGATATCCAAATCTCAAGCGTTCCTTCGTCATCAACGACGAAGGAAGAACTGAGCGACTTTGCCCAACTTATTTCGGTGGGAGAAGATAATATTACTCTCACACCGGAGGAGGACTGTAATGATTGGTGTTTATTAGCACAATTTAGAAACTAGGCTAGTCGAACCAGCCCTTGCTTGGGTGAACGTCAGAGAATCAATACTAAAATACAGAATTCTTACAGCTATTTATACTCACAATTTACCCTACTGCGCTTACAAAACTATGCGTTACATAATTACTCCTATATACAATCTACACAGTAGCTAACAGTTATTTTAACCTTTACATTACGTTTTCATGATTTACTTAAGCTCTTGACTTGAAATTTACTTGAAACTCAAGTTTCGTTTTCGAACTGGCATTTGACCACATACTTCACGTACAACAAACCAACGACTGGTGACCTCTTTCCTCTTGTGCACTGATAATCTTGTAGGATAAATCGAAAGACCATTCATTGTACATAACGAAATTGTTTGCGTTACCATATTTTGGTCAAGTTTGGTCGTCGCGAGGCCATATGGGCTCCCATTAAAAATGGTAAAAAGTTCTACGGCCATCTTACTCCTCTTAAAAATCCAAGCGGCCGATGTTCACCCGCTGTAAGCCCTTTTTATATTTTTACTCGGGCGTTGGCATTTGTATGGAGACTTGACGGATTCCATTCGGGAGAAAATAGGTCTAGGGTTATGAGGGTTCGGGCGGATGTTGAATGACGTGGCGATGAGCCCAACGTTTGCACTCTTGTATTTTGTAGGAGCTCGGAAATACCAACTGTGAGAGGTTGTTCCACAGTCGAGTTGTTCTACCTATTGTACCATCTGTTCTGCTTACCTTGGACCTTAGATCTGACTGGCGATAGTTGGCTACCTGTTCGCCTCCAGAGTCTTTCACTTCTAAGGTTACTCCTTGATCCTTTCATACTTACAACTCAACACAGTAACAAATATCTTTTGACCTGACCATAATCCTGAAAATACCAAATCGAGCAAATACTTCTTCCCACCATATAACCAAATAAAAACACCAAATTTTTGAGCTTTGAATAAATTTTATTTTCTTCACTTTTCTTTACTGTTTTCTCGTTTTTTTTTCTTATATTTTTGGCAGTGTTTTAAAAAAATAAAAATAAAACATATTTTTTTCTAAAAAAAATTAACATAATTTTGAGCGTTTTACAGGGAAATTAATTTGAGTACAAAAATTTTTTTTAAATGAGAATTTTTTTGAAAACAAATAATTTTTGTTAAATAATTTTCTTGCGTTTTGTTTTTTGTTTTTAACAATTTCTAAACATTTTTGATGAGAACATTGAAAAGAAATTTACACCCCCGCAAATATTTTTTTTTATTTTTTTTTTATATTACACTTTTATTTTATTTTAATTAAATTTATGTGATTCTTTGGCTTTCATTTATTCTTTTTTTTTATACTTGTCTTGTAGATAGAGTACTAATAAGTAGACACAGTAATTATACAGCAACACAACAATTAATAAAAAAAAAAATAGTAGTACTCCATATTTTTTTTTATATATAAATACTATTGGAAAAGGAATAATTAAATATTATTTTTTAATACAACAAAAGGTTTAAAACAAAAATTTATGTAGTTTTGAAAATTTGAATTTAAGATTTTGTTTTTTAATTTTTACTAAACAAATATTGTTTTTATTTTTTTCGAAAATGAGATACTGGACAATGTTTGCTTTTTTTTGATATCATTACATAATGTTAACTTTAGGAATATAAATAAACAAAAAAAAATTAATACATATATATATTTTCTAAATAAATAAATAATAAAATAATAATACTCTTCTTCAGTTTTTCTTTTCTGTTTTTTTTGTATTTTACATAAACTTTATCTTTTTGTTTTTTTTTATTTTCTTTATTTTTTTTTATTTTTTTAATTTACAAAAAACTAAGCCTGAAATAATTTTTCTTTTACTTTAAATTTTTGTTTTTAGTTTAATTATATTATTAATTAATTTTTTTTTTAAACTTTATAAATTTTACAATTTTTATGTTTTTCTTTGTTTCATATATTTTGTGTGAGGCTTATTGAGTTCTACATTTTTTGTATATTTTTTTTCTTGTTCGTTTAAACACAAATAACAACCTAATAGTGTTTTTAATTATTATATTTAATTTATTTTGTAAAGTTTATTAAATTATCGACTAGCTTAAGTGATTTCGTTTTTTTTTAATATAATTCTGTGTAAAGTGTATTTATTTTTATTTTTTTTATATTTTATTTTGTGACTAAAGAAAACTTTACGGCAACTTTTTAATTATATTTTAGTTTGTTTTATTGTTGCACTTTGATTTTGTTTTTAATTTATATTTAGTGGATTTTTTTAGATGGAATTTTTTTTTATTTTTAATATTTTTTTATATATTTCACAAACAAACACAAAATTTCTTATCAAAAATTTTAGTTTGTCCGCCATTTCTGTTTTTAATTTTTTAATTATAAAAATCCACTTTTACTTTGTTTTTTTTTTTTTACAAATTTGTTTAAGAATTTTTTGATTTTGTGTTTCTGAATTTTATATGTATGACATTACATAAGCGTTTGTGTGAGAATGTAGTATGTAAATGACAGCTATACATACATATGTACATACATAATTATTTAAGAAATTTGTTTCTTGTATTTTTTAACATAAATCAATCAATTCCATCTGTGTGTGTGTTTTTGTTTTTTTTGTTTAAATACATATTATTATTATAATTTTTTTTTTACACAAACATTTATATTTATAAACATTTCTTTTTTTTTATTATTTTTATCGCCTAATTTACACTTATATTTAGCAGAAAAAATATACAAATCAGTCTTTGGCAATATCACAACAGTTTGGTTCACGTTTTGGGATCTTTTCTTTGCTTAAATTTCACAATTAAAAAAAAAACTGAAAAAACAAACAAATATATATATATATATATATATATATATATATAAAAAATAGTATATACACAGGAAAATTAATTTCTTTTTTTTTAAATAATTTATATATATAAAAAAAATAATAAGAATTAAAACAAAAAAATTAATAATTGAAATTAAACTTAAAAAACAAAAAAAAAATGTTTTATTTTTTAAAGAGATTTTGTTTTCTTTGTGTTTTTATCTATGTGTGTGTGTGTGTGTTTTTAAACTAAAACTAATTAAATTCTTATTACTTATTAAATTTTAATTTTTTCTTGTTGTTTTTTGTTTATTAATAATAATAAATTAAATTAAATTAATAATTACTTTACGAAACACCCAAATCATGAAGCAAATGTTGCCTTATTACTTCGCCTTCCTCTTCGAGTATTTGCGCTGTCATAGTATTTATTAAATTGAATACAATTGCAAATATCGTGAATGCTGTATAAATGCCTAATGCTGACCACCATAATAGAT
Source organism: Thereva unica (assembly GCA_949987705.1). NCBI lineage: Eukaryota > Metazoa > Arthropoda > Insecta > Diptera > Therevidae > Thereva > Thereva unica. The sequence goes on along the minus strand of OX465282.1, from coordinate 121,533,434 downwards.
GTTCATGTGATTTGCGTTTAAAATTTTTTAATACTAATAAACCTATTGTTAAGCCAGCTAATGCACCAGTTATATGGGCAACATATGATACTGATGGTGCTGAATTTGTTTCGCTAACAAGATGTGAATATATAGCATAACCAAAATCACATGATGCTGTAAAAGAAAAAAGAAAATTTATTTGTTAGTATATTTTATTTTTTTTTTTTTTGTGAATAATTTATTTGTAAAGTATTTTTTGCTAAAGTTTGGACCCAGACCTTCTAATATCTAATTGTAAAACTAATTTGCCAACTTAACAAAAAGTTTAAATCTAGTGACAAAATTTTAATATTGAATAGCTACAGTTCGAAAATTCATTGACAGGGAGAGTATAGTAGAAAGTAAAGCAACATTTTTCGGCAATGTGTGGCCGGCAATGATGGCTGATCAACATTGCTCAAAATTCCATCAATATGTTCAAACTTGCCGCCAATATATGCGTATAGCACGACGATACTGACCATATTGCAACTACTGGCCAACATATTGCTTTCGAAATCGCTCGTAGAGCGACAATTTTTAAAAATTGTTAGCTATTTAAAAATTATTTCGAATATTTTCTGGAATCATTTCTGTAGTATACCCTAAAGATGGCACAGTTGGGAGCAGTGTAAGGATATACTTTGTCTTGGTTCGGTATGCATGAAACTATAGCATCCGGCAAACCATTTACGTGCAGAGTTCGAGGAGATCCTCCTCACCGAGGCCATGCCGTCTTCCAGCAATTGGTTGCAATTTTACTTCGTAAATGATTATATGCTATGTGAAGGTTATGCTGCGGCAAAACTGAAGCAAAAGTAATACTTCTTTACGCGCGCCTTAGCCTAAATTTTTTACATAAGAGTGAATTGATTTCATTGGCATCACGCTCTCACACATTGAAAAATCATCAGATTCCCTTGATCATCCCATGCTCATCGAAAAGAGGGCTAAGTTCGTAAAGTAAAAATTCTCGCAGCTCTTCATCTGAATGTTTCACAATTCGATTCAGATAGAAGACAGGGCTGTAATCATCAATCCAACCACACAAGCCAACCAAAAGGTGGTTAAATAATGACTACAGCCCTGTCTTGTATCTCAATTTCAAGAGGCTACACTCTTTCGCTTCGTTTGAATTTTACATTTGAAAATCACCACCAGAAGTAGATTTTTACGGAAGCCGAAATATGTCAATTTTCAACTATCGTTTAAACTCAAACGGCTCATCGAAGAAATAAACCTACATAGTGGAATTTGTAAGAAATAGCGAGCTTATTTCAGAAAACTTGACCCCCAAAACCCCCTTTGCTACGCCCGTGGGTCTTCGGCAACTTCCTTCAAAAATAATGGTATCTCTTCCACAACACGTTCTTGTATTTATAACAGAGGAGGGTGATACCAAAAAGCAAATCCATGCCGAATTAACACCTCTATTCGCCTCAAATTCTTCTTTACCCGAAACTAATATGCCAACTCTGTTCTCGAATTCAACGGCCACTAAATGAACGCTCATATAATTGGGGGTACAATTAATGATTATTTTCGTCATAAGGGTACACGGTGAAAAAAGTTTGGTACCACTTGTATAGGCTAAATTTATCTGAAACTTAATCGAATCTTTAAAACTTCAACCCTCATTTAATAATTTCGTCCTACTTTTTCCACTACTAACTGGAACCCGGCGCGCCTCGCTGCAGCCATAAGCCAATAGTATGGCGTGCGCCAAAACAATTGGGAATCTCAAAATCCATAAAAATCCATCCGCCCGCGTTTTCTAATTCTTTTGGTGTGCACTATAGCTTCCGTTTATTTTGCAGTTGAGGTGATAAGAATTTTAACATTCAGTAGGAGATATTAAAGACATTTTTTCGCATTTTTGATTAGAAATAATCAATAATATTCTACTATAGATTGGAATTTCGCCATTTCCAACGAAATGTTTTGAGCAGACGCATCTTGTAGCAAATGGACACGCATACTCGTTAGAACGTGATTTTTCAAAACTGTTCCATAGATATGATGCTTGATGCGTTAAGCTCAATGGCAGGCATTGATCGAGGTAACACAGGCAAAGTAAAGCGAAAATCCCCTGGAGCGCCTCCCAGCGGTTGGTTTTTACTCGGAAATCTTGCAAAGTCCTCTCAAACGCTTCGAGCGATTTTTTATGGGCCGTGGTGCATTCGTCTCAAATTACAATATAATTTTGCACGTTTTGAGGAGTGTGGCAATACTGAAGTTTTTACTAATGTTACATATAGGTGTTTCTGTCTGGGTCAAATTCAATGACAGTTTGAGTGCTTAATGCGCTGTACATCCACCAACAAGTACCGTTAATGCAATTCCCGATGATGTCACTGCAAGTGCAATCTCATGCTGCATTCGAATCGACGCCAATATCAAATTTATAAGAAATGATTTGCCTGTACCGCCTGGAACATCTAGGAAAACTATCCCGCTCCTTCCACGTTGCATGATTTTGTCGTACAATTTATTTTTTGATCAGCAACTAATAGACTTGTTTGAGTGTCCACGAAATGTTTTAGCTGATTAAGCTGAATTGCTGTTCTTGCACCAAGTTTCTACCTTGCACAACATTTCTGGCATACCAAGTTGAGTAAGAACTTTGTTGTTGATTTGTTGTTGATATGCATAAGTCCTCAATCAGTATGTAATGGGCGTCAGAAATCGCTTTATCATAGCCAAAAACCCCTAAATACAAAGTCTGAGCAGCAAGAAAGTATATTACTATGCTTTGTATCGAATTTTTAACAAAGCTCTCTATGACAGCGCCCTGGGAGCGATTTTTGAAAGTAGACACCGATGCCAAAACCACCGCATGGTTTAGGAGTTCTATATAGATAATGGAGAGTATGTATGTTTTTGAAAACGTTAAAGCAATTATACAGGATTATATTGGTCATAAATACCATGAAAACCTCGAAAATTATTTAATAAACAATCGAACTCTCACATTTTGAGTGTAAATTTGGAGTGTTTAACATGTTCATGATGAAAATCATAAAACTAAACCTAAAGTTTTATAGTAACATCAAATTCAGACAGACAAGTTATATTAACAGCTATTGTGTTCAATATTCACTCAACGATGACCCAAAACAAAGCTCACTTTACTCATTTACAAATAACAAAATTTATACACCAATAAACCACAATAAAATTTCACAGGATTCAGCAAATCCTTTCAAATATTTCTCTTAAATAAAATAGGAAATTTATATGTTTGAAACTGATATCACAAATTACAGGTAGGCAGCTTAGGGCTATTTGAAATTTGAATACCTGTTGCCTACCTGCATAAATATACTCGAATGGGCACCAATGAATGAATTTCATAATAATGACCACAAAACCATGTATGTACATTTTAAATATAATACAGAAATTATTAATCCTGGTGAAATCATACAAGAGGCTATTTTATTAAGTGACATTAAAATAGGTGCACATAACCGGAAGCTAAATTATCTAAAATTGTGTTTGTGATTCTAACAAGCAATTTATTGTTTATTAAATTGTTTAAAAGCGAGCAGATAAAATATAATTTGTGTTTAAATCAGAAAATCCGCTTTGTGCCTTCGGGGAAATGCAAAATTAGTTAGGTGGTGTAAATGACAGGTGTGCTTAATATTTGTATAAGGTCTGGCTGCAAAACATTTTAGCAAATATAATAAAATCTAATTTAAATAAAACCAAAAATACTCACCAAAAATAAATATCGATGCTAACTTTGATATGCCATATTTCATTTCGCCAAAATTTAATAGTATATTGGCTAAATGTGCAGCTAACAGAGCATAAACGCCTCCACTAGCACCAACTAGATATACCTCAGTATCTACAACGCTTGTCCCCAATGATCCAGCAAAAACGCCAGCCAAATAGATGCTGGCTATCCTCAATGATCCATGGACCATTTCCAGTGGCAGACCAATAATTAGTTGGACAATTACATTGAATCCAAGATGAAACCAATTAGCATGTAACACCATATAGGAAACAAATCTCCAGATCTCCTGGCGACGATCAGGTCTATAGATGAGAACCGAATCAATAGGTATCGGGCCGGCCGGTTCCATTTGGGATTCTGTTGTCAGGAGGTCGTACACAAAGACTCCAACCTGTAAGAAAAAAGCATAAAGATGCTGCATAAGATCGGGGTAAAAATTACACTCTGGGTATAGTATAGAGGGATTCTCTCGAGTCGAGTCGAGTCTTAATAAGATCTTCTTCATTTTATTATTATTCATTTTCTCTCGTCGGTTCATTTTATTTATTTTTTTTTATTTTATGACGATAAATTTTATATGTCACGTCAGTTCTTATTAAAATTTTTGTTTATTTACATAGTCGAGGGTGTAACCATTGTGTTTGGCTGGGACTTCGGACTGTGCTGTGCGTCTGTGGGAGAGAGATTCAGGGAGATCTACACACTTGTTTTCTTGTTTTTTTTTTTTATTATATTCAATTCATTTTGGGCTGCGTTCCTTCTTAATATTATGGAGTCCCCGTCTGTTTAGGTGGAGATAGGTAGGAAGATGTTGGGAATTGGAAAAAAGCCACACAACGTCACACTATTAAAAAAAATCGGTTTTCTTAAACTTGGGTGGTATATTACAGGCGGCAGTATCATCAACAAGAGAGAAGAGGAGGAGAAGGTGGTTATCCAGGCATTGGAGCTCCATGAATTTTTATTACATACCGCGCGCACACTTTTATTCATGGGAATTATATAGTTTCAAATTGGGAGAAGCACCTTTTAAATATAAGAAAGAAAAAAAAACTGATTGAAGGTCTTTACTCTATTATTTTTTCTCGTTTCGTTATAGCAATAACAGTGGCGGATACAAGGGGGTCCGGCAAATATCACATAATTATTAGTAAAATTGCGAGAAAATGGGGTTAAATTGAGTAAAACATATTTCTCCACTAAACACCCCCATTCACTTACAGGCCGCCGGTAGGCAATGGCCTGTCAAACCAGGTCGGCCGACACGACTAAACTTGACTCAGTCTAACTGAGGGATGATACTTCAGATATCCGCCTGACAGGCCGTGGTATGCAGGTGGTCATGATTCCTTACAGACACACAGGCGAAAACGATTGCTTAGCATAGCAGGTTATTAATTTAAGTGCAAAAATATTCATGGCCTCAACGAAAGCTTCAAGGCGGCTCTAGACTCACGCCGTGAACACCCGCGAACAAGCGCGAACGCGAGGGTGGATAGTTTTCACACCTAGCTTGTGACTTGCTTTCCGTTCCGAGTGGATACGGCGTGAATTCTTGCCGTCAATTCATGGCTTGAAAGTGAATAGATGTTCAGATCTTCAGGCCCCAACTGAAGATAAATGCGATTTTGGTGAGCTTTCTTGAACTGTAGACCCCATACAGTTGGCGGCCGGTGAGTGTATGGTGATACTTGGCCTCAAGGCGAAAACTTTCAGGCCACGGCCTGTCGGCATCCTGTGTGTAAATTGGGACCTTAAGATATGGGTAAATCCTACACAAAAATGTTTAATTGTTTAGCCTCTTAGTTTAGCAGGGTACGAGGCAAGTAACACTGACCCACGAAAAGGTCCTTAGAATTTAGAACTACAAGAAGGGACACGCCGAATTTTAGCGTAATGAAATGCTCGTTGATTGAATGCTCACGTTTTGGTAGTTATGTGGCTACTACGAGCGGAAGAGCGAATGGAATAGAGGAGGGGAAGGAGCCCAAATTATCGGTTATCTGAAATAAAATCTTGCTCCCAACAAGCTGTGTTTGCGACTGTAAATATAACTTCTTTCTTCTTCTTTGATCCGTTAGCTGGCGGTCCGAGCGGGACGTCCCCGCAACGGATACGCTGCTGTCGGTGCCGCTGGGTCCCGAACTCTATTCACGATTCGCTTCCATTCTCCTCGGTTTTTGGCGGTGTCTCGAGCCTCGGTAACTGATAATCGTTGATTCTTTAAGTCACCCTCGATATTCTTCAACCAGGTTTTCTTCGGTGCCGATCGCTGTATTCTCCAGTCTGCAGGACGGTCTCGCCAGAGAAGTTTACGTGGCAAGCGGTTATCATTCATTCGGCAAACATGTCCAAACCACCGTAGTCGACGTTTCTGCATTTCTTCTTCGATCAGTGTTTGCTGATCGCATCTTTGTCTGACAACCTCATTTCGAAGGCGATCACGGAGTGAGACACGGAGGATCTGCCTCAAACATCGCATTTGGAAGACCTCGAGCTTCTTAACGTCCGGTTTGAGCAGTGTCCACGTTTCAGATCCATAAAGAAGAATCGGAAGAATCAACGTTCGGTAAAGACGTAGTTTTGTTTTGATGGAGATATTTGCTCGTTTCCATATGCACCACTTGAGCGAGGCGAATGTTGCTGTTGCCTGGCCGATACGGCTGTGAACGTCGGCCGTCGATGCTACTTTCGTTTCCTCAACCAATGATCCCAAATATTTGAACCTTGGAACTTGTTCGATTTGGGTTCCATCGAGGTGAACACTGGCTCTTGATCCATCCGTTGTGAGCACTTTGGTCTTTTCCGCATTGATTTTTAACCCGTATGATTGGGCGATGCGGGAAGTATCGTATAAGATGTCCGTTGCTTCGGCATCCGTGTCGGCGAAAACAGCGCTATCGTCGGCGAACATTAAGTCTGTTACGAAGTTGTTGTCGTCGTATTGAACTCCGAGTCGTCCACCGAATGCTTCACGCATAATCGCGTCGATCACAACGTTGAAGAGAAGTGGCGAAGCGACGTCTCCCTGTCGGACACCCGTCTGAATCGGGAACTCCTCGGATAAGTCGTTTCGAATACGAACGCTGCTGGTTGAGCCATCGTACGACGCTTGGAGAAGTTGGATGATTCTCAATGGCACGTGTTCGGTTACCAAGACTCTCCACAAGCTGTTCCAATCGATGCAATCGAAAGCGGATTTGAAATCGATGAAAACGACGACAATTCGTTTGCCGCAACGAATTCTTTCTTCCATTAACTGACGGAGGGCGAATATTTGATCAATGCATCCTCGATGTGGTCTAAATCCCGCTTGTTCCTCCCGGCTCGTTTGCTCTCGATGTTTCTGTAGCCTCGATTGTATTATTTTCGTAAATACTTTACCGACGATCGAAAGAAGGCTAATACCGCGATAAATCTTGCATTCCCGACTGTCGCCTTTCTTCAAAATTGGGACAACGATCGCTTTCTTCCATACCAAAGGGACACGATCCGAATGCCATATGTGTGTTATGAGGACATGAAGTCGTTGTGATAAGACATCACCTCCAGCTTTGATCATCTCGGCGGTTACTTGGTCTATTCCCGGCGCTTTTCCATTTTTCAGCGATTTTATTGCTGTCTTCACCTCGATAATTGTTGGTTCGGTATCGAGAGACTGATTCATCGGCTGTTCGATAATCGGTGGTTCGGGTGCTGGACCTTGCGGCGGATCGTGGTTATACAGCTGGTGGAAGAATGCTCTCCACCGCTCCAGGCGTTCATGGGCCGAAGTCACAAAAGTTCCATCCGATTTTTTGATGTTGTCGTTTGTTGATGTTGTTTTGCCGCCTAACCGGCGGATTGTCTGGTACAGCGTCCGGTACTCGTGCCTCGACGCCGCTTTTTCCATGTCGGCCGCAACGTTATTCCAGTACGCTTCTCGTTCCAATTTCATTTTCTGCCGAACTTCTTTGTTCAATCTTCTGTATTCCTCAAAGTCGACGTGTTTCATGCGCTTCCGCTGATCGACGAGGTCCAGACAGCTGTCCGAGATCCATGGCTGCGTCCGTTTACGGATAGTTGGACACAACTCCATTGCACACTCCACAATAGACTCCGACAATTGCCTTTCTTCTACATCGATATCGTCCGGTATTGCGAGCGCCGCGAATTTGTTGGATAATGCCATTTGAAACTCTCGCCCGATGGCCGGGTTCCGTAGGCACGCCCAATTTTTTTTGGCTGGTGGTGGCTCCGTTTTCTTCGCTCTTTGCAATCGCATCTGCAATTTCGCTCGAACAAGATAATGGTCCGATCCGCAATCGGGTCCACGCATTGCACGTACGTCTTTAAGCGTCGATCGGAATCTTGTGTTGATCAAAACGTAGTCTAACATCGCCGAGTCTTTGCCGGATGGATTTCGCCAGGTGAGTTGGTGTTTGAGTGGATGGCGGAAAATGCTGTTGCCAACGATCAAGTTGTTTGACGATGCGAATGAAAGCAGGCGTAAGCCGTTGTCATTAATTACTCCGTGTCCGAATTTGCCCATGGTTTCTTCCCAGCCGGTTCGATCTACTCCTGAATGTGCATTGAAATCCCCCGCGAGAATTATTAATTCGGTTTGAGGTATCATATCCAGCGTCTGTTGAAGCTGATCGTAAAATTCGTCCTTGTTCGTGTCCGTGCTGGTCTCGGTTGGCGCATAAACGGATATGATATGGGTCTTGATCGTTCCACTGATGGTTATAACCGCCAAACGCTCGGATATCGGTTGGAATGCGATAACGCTGCTGGCAGCCCGTCGGTCGACCATAAAGCCGACGCCGGCCTCTCTTTTCTCACCACCGGAATAGTAAAGCATCATCGTTTCGTCGATTGTAAATATAACTACGTATTTCTAGTATAAATATTAAATTTTTTTTAAATTTGAAAAATCTCACGTGAGATTAGGGGGGAAAAAGGGGGTCGCGCCAAATCTCAGGACATCTCACCAAGGAGGAGGGGGAGGGATCGAAAAAACGCAAAAATCACCTCACGTAATATATGGACGACCCCTAATAGAAAATTCATTTTAGAAGCTTCATGTAGGTACAATAACTCGGTAAGCTACTTGGTTAACACAATCCCAACGGTTAGAGTTGAGTAGGACCTAAGCGAGGCAGTACATTTGTTCCTTACATGACGGTAAATCGTACTGAGGCCTCAATTAAAATGCCCTACTACTCTTGGTATGAGCGTATACACCTGCACCATCACCCACGAATTTCAAGGGACACAAATAGTACTCGATACTTTTGACCAAGTACTTTTAATCACATCATTATTTATAGGGGGAATCACTAAGTACAATTTTCATTCAAGGCCGAATTCAATTGCAAGTTTATCTCTGTCGTGAATAATTTCCATACTTTCCTGCCTCCATTAGGGAGAGTTTATGGACGTTTAAGGTCCTTCTAAATCCTAAAAACAAAGTGGTAATGCAAGTTGGAGCAATTTTATAGGACAGAAATTTGGGTGATTTTCTCTCTGTTTCACGAACGAGGATTGCAGATAGAGAGAAATACACACAAATTTCTGTGCGATGAAAGAGCTCCAATCTGTGTTTTGGGATGAAAACGGGCTTTTATAGTTTGAATTTATATCCTATCCCAGTAAAAATCAGCCTCGCCCGTTCTTGGCTTGAACTAGGTATGTACAATGTCAAAATGCCTGCCTGGCACCCAAAACAGTTAAAATTCCACTTTTCGAAATGCAGACCGCTACAGATACGAATGGAATAGCCCAAACGAAGCACGGTACGCTCACACCTTTTTAGACTGTAAGACGGAGAAAATGAGCAGTTATCTTAGTGATTATGAAGGATTCCATTAAGCATATTCAATAGACCTGTTCCCTTCGATTGCGCAGGTCAAGTAGCTTTGGACGTGGTTAGTACTTAGTCGGGCGACCACTTTGTAAAGCGACACTCGCGTTTGGAATGGTCCATTTCATATCACTTGGCTAACTCAAGCTAACCCCGACGGTTTTGACTCAGCCGGCTGTTAAAGAAACAAACTCATACAACATCCAAGTGTTCAACCGCTAGGCTCACTGCTTTCTCCAGGCTACCCTTAACCTATCATGACTATGTGGCCTATGACATGTAGGACCAACATTATCTCCAAATTTTGAGTAAAATTTGATTTCCCTGCTTCTGGATCCGCCCCTGACAATAATATTCTCTCTATCTAATTTCTATGATTTCAACTTGGGGATTTTCTGCTTCTTTAATAAACAGATCCATAATATATTGAAGGTCATAAACAAAGTAAAAAACGCAGCAGCCCAAACAAGCCTATAATCCCCCCCTTGAAAATCAATTTTTATTCCACTTGCCCCTCATAAACACTGAAAGTAAAAGGAGAAGGAAAAACAGAAAAGATATGTAGATATGTATATGTGCACAAGGCAAACGATCCCCACTGTTTTTCTGGTCCTAATTTATTTAATCAAATAATAAAATAAGAAGGCAAGAAGATGCCCCTAAAAAAATCCCCGCCATCAATATTATTATAGTCTGTTTTTTTCTTCTGGATACTACTACTATACGTAATACATTTTCCCCTCTCTTGCTGCTTACGTTTTTAAGGTATCCCCGAAGGATATCTGTGCAAAAGGATATGACCCCCCCATATCAATTTGTTAAATGACTGAAATTTATATTACATTGATGCAACCATAAACAACGAAACATCCCTCAAACCACCCCCAAGCAATATTCCTCAAGAAGACATCCCCCCCGAAAATAGAGACTCTATCTACTTCTCGTTAAGTTACACACTTTTGGCTCCTCAATTCGAGGGATTTCCTGTTTTTCGTATGTTCTTGGTGTATTATACATATGTATGTACATATGTATATAAAGGTCTTAATATTAAACTTTCCTTAAGGATATACATATGTATGTATATACATGGGGATTGAACTGTGTAACACAAGCAATTTTATACGGAGGTGAATTTTGGGATGTTATCCCCCATAAACGACTACAAGCACCACACATTTCCCTTGCATACCAAAAACCCAGCAGTCATCCCTCCGGTCTGTATTTTGAGGATGCGAGAGAGAAAGTTCCTTTAGGATTTCGGTCTCCATTTAAATGGGCACATGTCTCAAATATCTTAAGTCCTTACCCGGGTGGGTATATAGGGACCCATCCAAGAAGTTATGGCAGGATTTTAAGATTATTCAATTTAAAGGTTCTGTGCTTTATTAATAGCTTCATCTTCACCCTCTGCACCTACATATATACATACTACCAGGCTTCCTTCCTTCCTGCATAAATGACTTTTCCCTATATGTACATATTCAGGACACCCGTCGTCCCCGGCTCAATTATCCTTATGATATGCTCATGTAATAACACAAACACAAATTCTTTAAGGATAAAGAAACGAAAAAAAAAATCTAAGAAATAAAATTCGACGAAGACTAACTACCAAAAATATTTCATCCCCCAACAAAAATCCAGGTCCTCATGCACACCGTACCCTAGTACATACACCACTCCTGAGATGGGGGTTAAGTGATTTAGATGTCTGCTAGCCAACCCCGTATGACTTCTGTCGATTTTTCATCTTCTATTCAAAGTTTTCCTTATTCATCTTCGCCCAGAAATAATAAGGACCATGATTAATTGTGTCGAGGATCCTTTTCGAGATGAAATTTTTGCTGCTATCTCAAGAGTTTCCCTTTTGTTGGTGGTGGAGAGATTGTGAAGTTTTGTGGCAATAATGACAAATATTTTTTTTTCTTTCGTTATCCTTGAACATTCGAGAAAAAGGATTCGACATGGTTTTGATTATTTTTTCGAAGTGGGATGGTTATTTATGAAATATTAATTTTATTGAATTTTTTTTTGAGGGGTGAAGCATGCCCTGGTTTGAGCTAATATTGGAATCAGAAAAGGAGTCTTGAGGGGACTTTAGTGAAAGATGAATAAGCGATTATGTGATTGTGATTATTACACAATCCCATAGTGCAGACGTTTGATAAAACTGTGTAAAGGCAATAAATCGACTAGATTACGTCTCAATTACGCGAACATCTGCAATTTTTCCCAATTTTTTGATACAGACCAGATTGAGTGGTTCGATCAGGGCTGTAGAATCGAAATCGAAGAAAGAACCGGAAGTACTTTCTAAGTTCGACAAGAGCAATAATGGAGCTAAACATATGCTAAAACAGATAAAAACTTAACAAGCTAAAAATATGAAGCTGAGGTGAAAGAAGAGGGAATACCCAAGCAGGAGGATCCTACAGATACAGGAAGACTTCGATCAAGGGAGAGTAGAGAGACCAGCGCGCGTACAAAAGAACACTCCAGATCAGCAAAAAGCTTCAGCCACGAACGGACCTCTGCAGAGACATAGATGGGCACCTATTAGCAGACCCTCATAGAATAAATGGCCTCCTCATACCAAACTCACTCAATGAGATATTTGGAATAATTCGTCAAGGTAATGTTTCAATAGAACCACGACACTGGAAGCGGTGCGTTGAAGCTGTAAAGAGGCAAAAAAGCAAGAAATCGCCAGGCGTTTATAAAATAAAGGAAGGAGGACCGCAACGACACTGGAAGCGGTGCGTTGAAGCTGTAAAGAGGCAAAAAAGCAAGAAATCGCCAGGCGTTTATAAAATAAAGGAAGGAGGACCGCAACTCTTAAGAACCACCTTACACGAACTCATATCAGGGGAAGAAGCTAGAGCCCGTGCCATAAAAGAAGGGAAATGGGTGCGCATCTGGAATTGGAATTCTTAATTGTTCGCTTGTGGGGACTTGTGACTCTAAGTTTTCTTTATTTTATGCCGGGGTTTATACCAGTCAACTGGGGGAAAATAAAAACTATAGCAGAAAGCTTTAGAAGAAAATATGGAGCTGGTTTTAGAACAAACAGGTCAACATCGGACCGGTTGCCGATCTTAAAGCAAATTCAGGGAAAAAACTGGGAAAGGAATCAGCAGCATCTATACCAGATATTTGTCAACTTTCAACCGGCAATGACTCTATAAAAAGAAAGAGAGACTGTACAAGATCTTATCGGAATAAGAAGTCCCCGTCAATACTAGAACGACAGATCAAAGAATGGATTTTTTTGCGAAAGTAAAGATCCAAAATTCAGTAACAGAAGAGTTCGAAGTACGACAAAGTCCTAGACTAGGTGATAAGAAAAACAAAAAGCAAAAAGAGAAACCTATGTCAAATTAAAAGAGACAATAAAAAACATAGATCTGAACAGACAACGATCGTGTATTGTGTACAGCCAAACTTTCAATCCAGTTGCAAAGTTGGGGACTAAACATTCGATTTTGAGTATTACAGGCAAAGTCTGATACGGATGCCGAAGCAACGAACATCTTGTACGACATTTCCCGCCTCGCCCAAATCAATGCGGAAAAAACCAAAGTTCTCACAACGGACGAATCGAAAGACAGTGTTCACCTCGACGAAACCCAAATTGAATAGGCTCCGATGTTCAAAAATTTAGCATCATTAATTGAAGAAAAAAAGTGGTATTGACGGCCGACGTTCACAGCCGCAACAGCCAAGCAAAAGCAACATTCGCCCGCTCAAGTGGTTCATATGCAAACGAACAAATATTACCATCAAAACGAAAGTACGCCTTTACCGAATCTTCATCCCTCCCTTATGCATCGGAAATCTGGACACTGCTCAAGCTGAATGTCAACAAGCTCGAAGTCTTAAGGCAGATTTTCGGTGTCTCACTCCACGATCGCATTCGAAACGAGACAGTTAGACGAACATACGATCAACACACTGATCGAAGAAGAAATACAAACCGTGGGCTACGGTGGTTTGGACCTGCTTGCCGAATGGATGATAACCATTGCCACGTAAACTTCACTGACCGTGACCGTCCGGGAGACGCGAATTCAGCGATCCAGCACCGAAGAAAACATGGCTAAACAATATCGAGGGCGACTTAAAGAATCAACGATTATCAGTTCTCGAGACTCGAGACGTTCCTAAAAATCGGCAAGAATGGAAACGAATCGTGAATGGAGTTCGACAGAAGCGTATCCGTTGCGGGGACGTCCCGCTTTTCGTATTGGAAACCAGGGAAACGCCATAATCAAAAACATAACGTTCCTAATGGACAGTCAAACTTGGTTAGAGAAATGCCTTAGAGGAGGCTAAGGCTCGGGCTGTAGCGCCATTGGATGGATCGAAATCCTAGATCCTAGTGAAAATTTAAGTTTAGATGTCAATATTTTTGCACGTAATCGTCATAGTGTAATGAGGATGCGACGATGTCCTACACCTCGACAACGTTCGAAAAGACTGTCGGATCGCACACGTCGACAAGTTTTGGGAGAAAACAACAAATTTTTGTAATGGGGCTTCTATTTCGCAAAATCGAAATCCTCAATAGCAGCAGATTGACCTATTGAAGCAACCATCAATGTGAAGCGGGAGACAGGCTTAGCGAAGTGTTTTGCCTACAATTGAATTCCGTTAACAAACCGAAAAAGACTTTGAATGGATAGGATAATAGGATAGGAGAGGATAGGATAATATGATCGGACTAGCCCCTTCCAAGTAAGGTTTGACGTAAGGCTAATAACCTCATCCGGAAAAAAGAATTATTACGGATCGATCGATCACTTGTGTCGTTAAAGGAGTGGAGTCGTATTTTGTCATATCTTCAATCTTCATCTGCAATTACAGTGCACTTCTGGAGTTGCTTTGGTTTTGTAATGGGGAATGTGACTCCAAAGCGGGTCAACCTCTGGTGTTTTGAAGTGTGGAGTTGCACCACTATTGCAGTGAGCGGCATATTTGTTGCGAGGCCAGGACCCGGTTGTAGAACCTTTAAAGATCGAAGAGTGGTAGAAAGTATGCTAAAATTTGAAGAGTTTGTGCTTCTAAGTATCAATTTAGTCTTTTTCCTGTGTTAGGTTAGGTTAGGTTGAAATGGCTGCTCTCCCACTAGCGAGGCCACTTAGGTACACCATTGGTCCAATTGTGATCCCATTCTAATGTTGGCCACAGGCCATTTCAAGCCATTTTGAACTTTTGATAAAGCGAAAAGGTTAGGAACCCCAGTATTTTGCCGCTCGCTCAATCCATCAAGGAATGGTGAGCCGATGAAAGTCCCTCTTTTCTTTGCAAGGGCGAGACTTGAACAGAGAAGATGGGAGACAGTTTCTTGCTTATCTTCATTACTATTATTTCGTGTATTGGGTTTATATAAAAAATATAATTTTATGTTTTTATAGTTTGGCAAGAATGATGTAGATTGTGTGTGATATGTGTAATGTCCTTCAATCCTTTTCAATTCTACTTTCCCAATAAATCCTTAGATAGGTACATATATTTGTTGGATGTGTGTATATTCCCTTCAACATTTGTTCTCTCTTAACATTTATATGAAAAGTAATGTGAAAGTTGATAGCAGAAGAAAGTAGTGAAAGTAGAAGAATCTTACTAAAAAAAATAAGAACTGAACGTGAATAAAAAAATTTAACTAAAATTATAAAATTGAAATATTAACATACCTCAAGGATTGATATGAAAATCACGAATATTGGTGGTGGACAGCACTTGTAGTGATCAGCATCATATTTCTTATCATTTGTATTTAAATCATCAGATGGAATGTCAATAATTGTCAATTGCTGAACCATCCTTAGTTAAAATAGTGAATGGTTCGACAATTCGGTTGTTTTTTTTGTCGGCAATATTATTAACCGCAACGAAGAAATAAAGATGATCCTCTCCTTCTCCTATCCTTTTTTTCCGCAATGTCTTGTCTTTGTATAATAATAAATTAATGAAGAAATGACGAACTTATACTCCTCGTGCATACATAATCATGTGATCATGTAATCAAATTGCAATTTTCTTTCTGTGTTATAATAAATTAATTATAACCAGAAAAATGTTTATATCTGACGTCCTTGTAAGATAATTTTTCTTCTATGTGTGTGTGCGGCACTCGAGTGTGGCATAAGCGTACCGGAACAACAACAAAAAAGTAACAATATATATGGATGTTCTAAATTTATGCCCTGCAACAGAAGATACAAAGATCTTCTGTGGTTCTATATTTCTCTCTTGAGATCTGTGCTGCTTGTACTGGTACACGGTACTGATCTGCGCACGCCGATGTCCCTTGTCAATGTCTCGTAGAAATGCACTATGACGCCAGCAGCTCCGAATAATTAGACATCGAGACCTGAAAAAAGGGAGAAATAAGTCCAAGGTTAAATCTGTGTTCAATTTTATAAAAATAGATTTTTGTTCTAGAAATAGGCGTTTTTAATAAAGAGGAGAAAAAAATTGTATTGAGTTATGATAAATCGATATGTATGAAGTGGTCGAGGCGGAGAGTCCTTGTTGTGGGTCGGTCTCTGAGTCTATCCCATTGAATTTTGAATTGCACCAATCATGCGGTCAGTGGAGTCTCCCCTTGAGGCATACTATAAATCCCCGTCTGCAATGAGCTGTGCAAAAAAGGAAGCACAAAATTCTTTCGACTATGCAGAGAAATGTGGAAAATATTTTTCCAACTCTTGACGCCATGAATGAAAAGGGAAAATCAAACGGGGACGGTTTTTATTGCTTCCATTCTTTGGGGGGATGATGATGGTTGTATGTCGGCTCGACACTCTCCGAGTTAAACGCAGCCGATGGGATCCGTGCCAAATAGCTTCCGCCGCAGATTATATGGGATACAAGATGCGTCTGCGTATAGACTTGGGGAATACCAAGGGCACAACACTCACACAGTATATACATATATCCAGAAGCTCCTTTTTTATTTTGCAAACGTCTAGACTTAACCTAACACCGAAATTAATTTCAGTCTGTCTGGGTCACTCCTTCCTAGTTTGTAAGCCATTTAGACATATTCTCCCTGGCGACAATAGTTCGTGATGACCAAATACCAAGAATACTGGCCGACATGCAACTCTCAACTATACCCCATACTCGTATAGTATCCTACCCTACCTGACTTCTTACTCATTGACTTCTACCTTATGCCATTATGTTATGCCCTCTGCTTGCACATAATCGATTATGCAAATAGTCGAAGGCGAATTATGCTAATTTATTGTCGTCCTCTAGCAAGGATTTTCAGTATATATGGAAGGAACGACGAAGACTCTGAGGGCGACTGGAAGACTGTGCCGAAAGAAAGCCCCCCGAAAAGAAATGCCCTCGAGGCTAGAAACTTGATAATGACACCTTTAAATTTCATAGAAGAAGGATTTTCATCCACTAATATCCCCGCAAACGAACCGAATAAGGAATCAAGGATCAATGACTCCACATCGAGCTCGATGGGGTGTTTATGCTCTAATTTATAGCCGAAAGCGGTGCGGTTCGTTCCTTTTGCCAATTTTATTTTTTTTGCTCCTTGATTTTGTTTTTCCTTATTTTTTGGATTTTCAGTTTTTTTTATTTTTGGAGCAAAATTTTGAGAAACAGATGTTTCCAGTTTTTAGGAAGTCAGTCAGTCTTTTTCGGCTATTTTTAGGATTATCATCGAAAATATGGGAGGATGATAACAAGGGAAAAACGCAGGAGAAAGTCAAAAGACGGAATTAGTGATTATGTTTGAAGTCTTTAGGGGGAATTGGACTGTGTTTGTTTGGATTTTTTGTTTTGTTTTTCTGTTTTAAGTTGATGATTGACAAAGAGAAGTTGTTAGTTAAGTGATTTGAGGATGTTGAATGATGAGGATGTTATTAAATCTTATGATCTTCAGGTGTGACTAAAAAAAAATAAATCAAAATTGTTTGTAGGTTGTTAAGTTCGTTCGATATATAAGTGATCTTCGCTAGATCAATTGGATCTTTTAAGCTTACATCTAGGTAGATATTGTTTTATGATCTTCAAAGTGATCGTGCCTCTATCCAGGTAATTTGTGAGACTATTTGAATCTGTATTCAATTGCAAAAAAATATATAATATTACAAATGCAAGTGTAGATCGCAAAGGCTTGCTCTCTTCTCGATTATTAGAGCTTTGCAGACTATGTTTGAAGATATCGTACAACGAATTTTGCTAGATCGATCATACATAAACATTCTGCAGTATCCATAGTTCGCGTTACCTCGTGAAGTGTTCTAAAATTGTGACCTGTCATAAGCAATGTTCCCTCTAAGCTGCGCAGGTGCACTCATTTTTCGAGAGTTGTGCAGCCGTTTGCTATTCTGCGAACAATAGGCTTGTTCCCGATTTTTTATTTCATTTTATAAAAAAATTACATCTAAAAATGTCAATTTCACAAAAAAGTTTGCTTGCTTATGTTAAGAGAGGGGTCACGTAGTTTGTAATATCACCGTAACATGACTAGCCTCTGTTTGTATACTTTTCTTGTTTTATAGCTTGTCGTCATAGCAGATCTGGCCCCCAACAAAGAAAAAACATGGAGTGTGCCATCTAGACCTTCGGTATTTCAATATTGAATAACTCTAACAATTTAAAGCCGATTTTCACAAAAGCAAGATTTATTTAGGATATTCTCTACCATTTATTTTAAATCAGTTTTTGAAAACAATGTCGATTAAATGACCATCTCCATTCGATAAGCAAAAAGCAGCTCTTTTTCGTGCATCTTGCATAACATTGCCGGCATTTCGGATGTTATAGCAAATATTTCTTCCTGTATTTTTGCTTTGAGTTCGCCAATGGTGTTCGGTTTGCAGGCACAAACTTTACCTTTTTAATAACGCTGCCAAAAAAAGTCTGGTGTCGTTAAATCCGGGAAGCGAGGAGGCCACTCCAAATCACCATTTTCCATTTACCACGTGTCTCAGGAATTTGCGACTCAAGAACTGTCGAGTGTTTTTCCAACTATGAATAAAAATGGTTCAATGATAGTTTTTGAACACACTCTGGCCAAACAGTGGCCTTTTCGTCATACAGCCGTGTTTTGAATATGAGGGGTGATCCACAAATTCGACAATTTTGTATATTGACTCCGCCAGAGAGTTTAAAATAAATTTTCGGTGTATCTTGACTCATAGCTAAAATGGTACTCAATGACGTTTCAAAATCGTGACCATTCGTCGAAATCGGTTAAAAAATGTCAGAGTTATTCAATGTTGAAATACCGAAGGTCTAGATGGCGCACCCGTATAAACAAGGATATGAACTATAGTGTCAAAAGTCAATTTTCAAAAATTGACTTCACCTAGCCTAATTTTGGCACTGAAAATCGATCCATTTTACATTTAAGTCGTTTAATTTTAAAATTATTTTTGAAGTGAAACTAGAGTAGTTACTCGGTCTTTTGGGGTAGAGTAACTTTTTGTGTAGATATATGAGACCGTCACGAAAATGTGGAATTGACAGAGTAGACAGGCTGAGCGAAGGGGAAATACGCCAAATTAATTTTGGAGTTTTAGTTAATGCTAAAAGCTGGTGCTTTAGGAAAAAATTGTTTATGGCGGGTTAGTTAGAGCAAAAGCTGGTTCTGTTTGAGTTTAAGTAATAGATTGCTTTTTTGCCAAATCCACCTTTGGGGTTTTAGTAAGGGCCAAACCTAGTTCTGTAGGAGAAATTCAACTTTGGCGGTTTTAGTTGGGGCAAAAGGGGGTTTAGCTGCCAACTAAATTTTTGGGTTTTTTAGTAAAGGCAAAAGCTGGGCTCTGAAGGAAAAATTTACCTTTGGGGGTATATACATATATCACCAAATGAAAGAAAAAGTGAAATAATAGATTTCATACACGAAATTTTACTGCTGATCCAACTTGAATAAACAAAAATTACAGTCAAATGCCAAAGTGATTATTGGGTAAATTTCGGGGAACACGGCTTTCATTGGACATGCACTTTATAGCAATTACTAACTACCAAACTAATATTAGTGATTTATTTGAAATACTTATATTTCTTCAAGGAATGTAAATACAAATAGGTCTTTGAACCCTAAAGAGGAAAAATTTTGACCACAAATCCGTTATTTGCGACCTTAAAAACCTCCAGATTTCAGTGCAATCGGAACACAAATGCCAAAATTCGTCCACCATTTTGCAGGCGCCATTTTGAATTTTATATACATGCCAAATTTGAAGTTGATCAGGTATGCGCAAGTGCGTGCAGATTAGTTTTAATCATGATTATTAGTCTGATTAAAATATTAGTTGCCTATGCCCAGGGCCGGTACTTGGGATTTTTGCGGTGCATTATGCCATATTGCGCCCCATAAGCTGTTCTGCAAGTACACCATTCGCGCCGCTCCAGATTATGCCCATCACTGGTTAAGACTAGCCCCACCAAACGTGATAGTATAACGAAAATGCTCAAGTTCTCATAAAACAAAACTTAAATTTGTTGTTGGAATGTCTGCGAGTACAGCTTAGTTCTTGGCCGCTGTTTGCCCGCTGTAAGCCCATTTTTAATTTTTTCTCGGGTGCTTAATATTAATTTCAACATAAGTCATCAAAACTAGCTTCGAATTGTTATGATCTCTTTTCCCTCGTGAATTAATCCATTTAATCAACACTTTCTTCTTAAAAAAAGACTTAAACATGATTGATTACCATCAACAAATCCCCATCTAAATAATGCTTTTACATTTTACACAAAATCAACTATATAATGAATATTATCAATTTAAAGTCTAATACACTAAATCACTATTTCCATTAGATTAACACTAATAAAACCATAAATCACGAAAGTAAAGTGAAAACTTTCTCACCTTTTTCTTCTCTTTCTTTATATAAAATCAAAATCAAACAAACATAAAAAAAAACAAAACACAAAAGCACCTTAAATAATCGATTTGATTTGGCCAGCACACAAACACAATACAAAAGAGAAAAAAAAGAATATACCATCTCAATCTCAATCACAAACAAAAACCACCTGTGACCACCTGTCGTGAATCTATTTTATCAGCAAGGTGCCGATCGTTATTACCAACCAAAAAATGCGATTCTTGTATGAAATTTTTTGAAATCAAAATAAAAAGTATCGTTCCCGATTTTACGGTTCATTATAAAATGAAATAAAATAAAAATAAAAAATAACATGATCGCCAAAAAAAAACACCTAGAAAAACATGGAGTATATATAGAGAGGAGTGAGATCGCCCAGGTGAAATAAAACGTCGCGATCTTGCCAATAATTTGCATTTCTTTACGGTTGTAAATTAAGTTGTTACCAAACCGAGCGACGTTTTATGGTTTTGTGATTCTTTCCGATTTATTCCAATCAAAAGGAATTAGTATTACTACTTTATTTTTATTTTTTTTGATCCAGGTAAAATTTCTTTTGTGATCATACCTTATTGATCGAGTCAGCGGATCACTTTACGAATCAGTGCCGAACACGCGATCTTTTAAGTGATCATGAGAAGAGTATTAAGCGATCTTTAAATGCTGCGATCGTTGTAGGTGGATTTTGATCTTGTATCGAAAGTCGAATTATGAATAAATTATCGACAGAAATTAAGGTTGGAAAAAATTCATGGAGAGGGCGCGCGCGCATGCAAGAAGAACCCAAAGATCGAAAAAACCGATCGTTCCGGACTCGATTCGATTCGTTGACATTTCATTGACCGCGATATCGACCTCTACTAACCCATTAATCACAGGCGCTAGAAAATATATCGATTAAAGCATAGGCGCTATAATGCCCGGCTTCAACAAAGAGCATCGAGTGCCTCACACACAATATATACCTGGAGAGGCATTATCTCTTCCTCGGCTGTGGGCATTATTTATGCGCTTCATTAATTTATTCGCTTTCGATCAGATCTCGAAAAGTCTCCGTTGGCGCGATCTTCGTGTATTTTCTTTCTTCTTACGCTTGCGCGCTGCGCTCAAGTTCGAGGTCTCTCCTCTCGTCTCCGAATATAATCTTACGCCCAAGCTATATTCCAGGTGAATTACTGATCCGCATCGATCAAGCCTTAAGGCTCGTGGTTCATTATCGATTTTTCGACGCGCGAACTTGGGAGGCCCCTCGTTGATGGCCGGTTGCAGGTATTCCACCGTTTTTTTTTTTTGTTATTGTTATTTCATTTCTTATGCGCTGATACATAGTTACATTTTAGTCTTCATCGTACCAATATTACTCGATCGATCGATTCGATTCGAATCGTATCGAAGCGAGCTGTGCATGTCGCGTCCCCGTTGTGTCGTGTAGAATTTCTTAGGGGGCCTTTTATACATTATTACACAAAATTGACAAGGGGAAAAGCGGAAATTCACACGGAATTGTCTGGTGGCGTATTGAGGTTTTAATCGAAATGGAGAGGGAATGAGTTACATTCACCGGGGAATGAAAGGTAACAAAAAGGGGGATTCATAATACTCATTATATGAGAAAGAAGAGAAAACAAAACAGATAAAAAACCGACACAACGACGCGAGGAAAAAAATTGCGAAAATTGGACAGCAGGACATTTGTTAGTCTGGAGAGCAGGTGGCATTTGGTTTTATATAGTTTTATGTTGTGCTTGCGTGTTTGTTCTGTTTTTTTTGTATGGGGACATGTTGGGCTTGATTGTGTGTATTTTGGGCTTGTAAGGATTTTTGGTTTTTCTAAATAAGAACAGTATTTCTGTATTAAGGCACTTTTCTTGGCAGGCTTGATTCCAAATCGATATTGGTTGATGTTTTGCGTTTGTCATACTTATAAGTACATCGAACAAAAGGCACGATCGAAGGTGATAAATATATATCCACAAACTAATCTAATATCTCCCAAATTTTCTAGCTTCTGTTATGAAGTGAAAGGATAAAAAGACCTGAAGAAGCATTATGCCCAAATGACCACAAACTAACTGGGGTCTTTGGAGGGCACTATAGCAAAAAGATGTCCCCAAGGAAAAGTTTCATCTCCGCTTCTATGGTGTCTTGTTGTAGATGAACTCTTACTTCTAGCCGAAACTTTTTTGCCCAAGATTACGCAAACGATATTTTCATTATGGTAACAGTCAACAGGTAACTGAAGGTACCTACCATGTCAAAGCAATTGATCGATTGATTTGGTCTCCAGCTAGTGCGTCAGCGTAGGACTAAATGTTAATTTCGACAAAACGATTCTGGTCTCGTATATCAGAGGACGAACATTCGCGGGACTTGTAAAACCCATCCTCGTAGGCAGAGCTAGTTATAGGCTTTTCACATCAAGCCAAACACTTATAAGTGACGCTTGATGCCAAGCTCCAATTGGACTAGCACACAGATACTCTGATGAGCTTCAGAGCTTTGGTGAGATACCTGTGGGCTTGCTTCAGAGCTTGTGTATCCACATTAGTGATGAGAGACTTGCAGTTTTGCATTTTCTTGCACATTCAGCAAGACCAAAGCAACATCAAGACAAGACAAAAAAAACAAGACTGCTCATCACTAAGTGCCAAAAGTCTTAAGTGATGAGTAAAAAGTTTTGCAAAAAGTCTTGCAGAAAGGCCGTGTTCGTAAATGCAAGTTGCTCAAATTTTGCATGTAGCATATCGTTCAGTATTGCAACTGAAAAAAGCCCAGCGTTCTGAAATGCAAGTACATTTGCAAATGATAGCAACCCATGCATGTATTTCAAAGTACTTGCTAGTTTGGGTTCGCGAAGAAAAAAAACGAACTGTCAAATAAATTCAAGTGGGCAGACAGTAGCCTTTTAAAAATGGTGAAATGCGTTCATTTAAGCAACCATGAATAATTCGCAAATGACTAATCTGACTAGCAAGCGATTGCAAGGTTGCCTGTATGCAAGCAAACAAACCTTGCATTTACGAACACGGCCAATGTCTTGCAAAATGTCTTGCAAAAAGTCTTGCTAAAAGTCTGCAGTCTTATTTGCGTCCTGCTAAATATGCAAGACAAGACTTTTTGCTCACCATTGCAATACTTTTGCTACTTACTGATGAGCAAAAAGTGTTGCTATCTTGATCTTTCAGTCTAAACTTTTTCCTTGTCCTGTCTTGCCTTGGTCTTGCTTTGGTGCAAGACCAGTCTTGCTCATCACTAATTCACAGGTACTGGATATACACCCATGGTATTTTTTGCAACTTTAATTTGGTGGCATAAAACTGCTCTTAAAACTTTCATAATTAATTAAATCAAAATTCAAAGAATGGTCTGCCTTTCCATCATGGGCCGATCGAAGTTTGAAAAAACATACTGATCGCTGGACTGGCCAACTCTAAGTGCTTCCTTCCTGTGCCGTCTTCTAACGCGGTCAAAGATTTACTGGTACGTAATTGAAATGATGTCTAGATGTAATGTCAGCTCTTGAGCGTCTGAGGTTGCTTTTTAACTTAAAATACAGCAATTTTGTTTATTGATGTAGCCATTAGGCCAGAAATGGACATTATTGCTAAACAAAATTTTGGACGAAACAGCGGATCTTCTTGAAGATGTTCAAGAGTCAAAACACTGAAACGGTGACGATTCGGAAGGTCAGCCGGCTTCAACATCTGCACGAATTAAATTTTTTATGCTTTGATCAAAGATCCTAATGTAAAATACGATTTTTGTCAGTTTTTTTGTACTGCAAGCTCCATCCAGTTGGTGGCAGATGAGTGTATGGTGATACTTGGCTTCGAGGCGAAAACTTTCAGGCCACGACCTGCTGGCAACCTGTATGTGTGAATGAGGGCCTCATTTCTCGAACGCCAGAAAGGAGCATTGTAGCCCCTCGATTGTTTAGCCGCCACCGGACAGACAAACGCGCAACTCGACGAATGCTGCGGCGTTCAAGCCAAGTAACATTGGCCCGTGAAAAGGACCTAATAGAACTATAGTAAGGGCCCTCGCCAAAGCATAATGAAATTCTTATTAAGTATGTGCTCAAATTTTGGTATTTGTGTGTCCCCACTATAAACCGAAAAAGCGAGGGGAATATAGGAAGGAGGGCCAAGTTGGAGTTCGAAATACGCATACTAGATTTTTTTAAATTTAAGAAATGTGAGATTAGAAAGGGGAAGGGTCGAGTCAAACATCGAGTCACGACATCCCACCAAGGAAAGAGGGGGTCGAAACATCGCAAAAATTGTCCCACGTAAGTAGGGGTGACCCCTTATTTGCTGTTTTAAACAAACAGAGTGAAGTTACTCGTTTGTGGGGATTTAAGACTCTCTAATTGCGCATGGAGCAACGATTATGAAATTCCCTTCTTTTATGGCGCGGGTTCTAGTACGAGGGTTATTCGTGAGCTTAGATTAAAAATTAAAGAAAAGTTTGACTTTGTAGACAAGTTTTGACTTATACGTTCCATATTCCAGCTAATGGGCTAAACTGCATTGATCACCAAACCATTATTTTTTTGTATCGAAAAATAGAGGTTAAATGTGTGTAGGAAAATGTTTTTCGATGTTCTTTTGCTGTATCGGTCTTTGTAACAGTAATTTCATAACATATTTTTAATTACATATTGTTATTTCGCTAGTTTACAATGTATGTATATCTAGCAGCATTTCCCATTGATGTACAGCAAAGGGAAAACCTCGTTGATCAGCTTTAATAACACCAATCAGCGCTACTATAACCTCAATAACTGAGAATACTAACAAAATAAACTATATTTTTTCCATCACATCTCAACATACCCCTCATACCCTCTCTATACTGCACATCTCATAACCGATTCATCGAACATCAACAACAAAAACATGATCATCATCAACTAAGGTAATAATCATGGTCAAGTAAAATAGACCGATAACAAGATCAATAATCGATTGTTGTGGATCCCAAGGCATAAATTAAATTGACATTGGGCCACAGCCAATATTGATCGCGATTCGATTAACCTTCTGCTCTTGCTAAGTAGGAAGTTATCATCGATCGATATACAACAACGAGATCAGTTTCTCACCATTAAATTTATATATCGATGGATATCGGCGGCAATCAGCACAATATGTGCCAGTGCCATATCTTACCATATCTTACATATAGTTCATAGGATGATCTATAGTTACATATAGATGCACTTCATTCCGCGATAACGATATTGTGTATCGTAGGCATAAATATGATGAAGAATGGAGCCAGGGTAATTAGGGCCAAGTGTAGATGGATCATAACAAAAATCATCTCCGTGTAAAACTTTACTGATCACTGAGCATGCAGTAATAATAACAACGCGAAAAAGATATGAGCAACAGTTACCTAACGTTACCGTTTCTTTTTTTTTTTTTTTCTAAATAACAACAACGAAAAAAATAATCTCTTTTTAAAAAATATCTACCGCGAGACTTGGAAAATGTGTTTTCCTTATTTTTTTTACTTCTTACGTATAGTTTTCACCTGGTGATTACTTTGTAACAATAGCTGACGAATGGGCTAGGCGCTTGCGCATGCGGCTAGGTGTTATTCTGTTGTTTCTTTTTTTTTTGGTTATGAAAATGTTTCGCTTGATATCTGCACGTTTGGCAATCTCTACCCAGTGTAAAAAATCTAGCAAGCTCGTATCTTAATTTGCACTGTGCATCACCCAAAAACACACACACACACACTGTATAATTCATCTCATTGTTTCGCCATTGTCTTTCTGGCCAATGAATCCCAACTGAAGCGCGATACTTAAAAAACATACTGAATGTAGTATATGTAGCCGATCTCTCAATGCTGTGCTATGGTGGTCTTCCGCTCTGGTTTTGTAATTTCTTTAAAAGATTTCTTTTCCACACCAGCACCAGCATCTTTCCCCATCTTTGTCCCATGCGGAATCGGTAATTGATCACAATCCCAGAATCAAATCTCATTAAGTAATTAAAATCCGGTCTGTGTTTCATTAAATTGTTGCACTTTTCATTTACAATTTCCTTGGGAGATTTCATGCTCGATGCTTTTTCTGTGTAAATAAAAAAAAAATACACCCGTGGTTTGTTGGCTTAACTGTGAAAAACAATCATCATGCACATTATCTGGAAACATATAATCCCCAATGTTTGGATATTGAAACTTTTTAAATCTGACGAAACTTTTTTAATGACTTCTGATCATTTTCGGACGTTCAAAATTTTGTTCTCTTTTTTCTTTCTTCGTTGCTTTTCTTCTCAATCAAAAGATCGACGAAACTTATTGGTCCAGAACAAATGGGAAACGGATCTGACGGAGAAAGAGAGTCTGCAATTGACGACGTTGATCACACAAATTGATCCAAAGGGAAAAGTTTCAACTAAAGTGAACAAAATTGAACCGAAAAAAAATAATGCAAATAAGTCCGAAAAAAAACGTACTACAGAAAAATAATGGTGAATTTCGAAGAAGAATAGACTCTCGACTGTGGAATTGGTGGAAATAATGGCGAAAGCGATGAGAAAGTGGAAAATGATTATCTCGTGGACTGATCTTGTTTGTCAGAGCATGTATGTTAGTTGTTGTTACCTGACTCTGCTATAGTTCGTCGTACATTATGATTAATCCACATATATGCAAATTTTCGCACGCATTCTTTTTTTTTCTTCTGATCTTTGATTTGATACACTCTCTATGAAAATTATAAATGAGACTATGGGATGAAGATGATGATGAAGATTATTTTTTCTTCTTTCATTTAAATTTTACTTATTCATAAAAAAAAAATTGTAAATTATGAGAAAATTATTGTCTTAGTTTGATTTGAATATTGAAAAGCGTGACTTATTGCTGTAACTGTGTTAAGTGTGGTTTTAAATGAGTGTTCAGAATTTTATTATGGGTTAGATTGGCGTGGTATTAAGGAAATTATAGATGTTAATGAATAAAGATTGGCCGGGCATGAATATGCAATTTAATTTCAGATACTTCATAGATAATTATTTGGCAAGAAGAACGTTCAGGAAGGTGTACTGGAAGAAGTGAAAGTGATGTAACAATATCTTACTATAAATGACACTTAAAATTCTTTAGTAGAACGGAACGAGTCGTATCTTCAATTTATTTATATATCGAGAGACTAGGTCCTTTTATCATCAAGATCACATATTTTGAGCTTTCCCGGAAATCGAGTAGAATCATGACCCAAATCCTGATTGAATATATGCAAATTATCAGGCCTATATTCTGAACTGCGCTGGAATTTTCTTACCCTTAACATACTCGCCCCACTTCCCTTTCCATTCTGTTACGGACTCGCATCGCTACCGCACTGTATTTGGCTCCCCTGTAACAAATTCTGGATCATAGAGAAGCATGCCTTCTTTCGCCAGTATTTCTATGGAATCATTCCTGCTATAACCTGTGCCAAAACAATTGGGAATCTCAAAATCGCTTTTTTCATGCGCAGTAAGACTCTCAAATCCCCACCATGAATGTAGATTCGAAAAGAAAAGTGCGCAATGTCAGTCCGTTCTTTTAAAAACCCAAATCACTAGCTCATTTATATTCTCAATTACAATTCAATCAGGCTCATTGTGACTCTTGTCGTGGTCAGAGTGTGTAAGAGTGCTGTGCCCGTAAACGAATTTCGAAGGGGAAATCTCCATGAATGAACATTTGAATTTTATCTATACACGAAATGTTAATGTGTATGGAATTATCATTTTCCCGCATGCCTAGAAAATTCCTAATTGTTTTGACGCACCCTATATCACTCACGCCATATCATTAGATATGGTCCTGTACGTGCAGCACTCACGGATGACGCTTAGTCTGTATGTGGTTTCTGCTGTTAGTCGTCCTGTTAATCGCTGTTGAAAAACGTGGACGTAAAGTGGCAGAGAAAATATATATTGAGGAGAGTTTGGAGACGCATCATTATGTTCAGATGATCAGCATCTTCCTCACAATTGCGACGCTTTTATTGCATTTTGTCGTCATCATGGTGATTAGCCTTGCATTGTTTTTGGAAAACGATAGAAAGCTTGCTTGTGAAACTATTGGTGTCATGGTGCTGCTAAATTGTATAGCGGATAGCGTTTCGGTCGATCTCCTCAAGCGCCCCATAAATCTGAGTACATTCAGTAACTGCATTCAGTAACTCACTTTGATCCCCAATCTACAAAAGTTGCCCAACATAGAATTGGATCGTTGTTGGAGAAAAGCCGAGGTACTCCATTATCACCTTAGCAAGAGCTCGGAAATCTAACATGTGTCTTCCGATCGCTGGAGCAAGCGTGGCCTGTCATATTATTTTCAGTGCTGTTGGCGGCGTAGATGGTAGCTCAGTGTCTCTCACACCACTAGCTATCACATCTTGCACTCTAGAGAGAGGTTGGTCGAACATGACGAGCGTTATACGTTGCCCCAACGAGTGTGTCGTATTCAACGAGAGGAGCATTGTGTGGAATGTGTTTCGTCCATCCAGAGTTTGTTAAAATCGGCGTTGTCATAGAGAATCTGGCAAAGTGCTTGTTGGTTAACAATCAAAGAAGTGCACACAATATTGGACACATTTCAAATCGATTTGTTTCGTTGTACGACGAACAAACCCCCATTGAAGATAAGACATTTATCAATTTGCGAGAACCGTACTTTTGCCGATTTGAAGAGGTGAAAGGAATGTCGTAGGCCAGAACGACGTAAAAGAACGGTCATTGTTGAAGATCATGAATCCACTCAGTATTTCTTATGAGGTATTTCGAAAGTGCATTGTACATAAACAATATATAGAGATAGGTTTATTATAACATCTGTCATTATAATAAAAATACACAAACCTAACAAATCAACAAAAAATTAGTTAAAATATTGATACTAGCATCTTACCCAACTAAAAGTCTGTGCTTATTCTTCAATAATCTTAAAATTGCCAAAAAGCATCTTTAGCACTTTTTTCTTTATTATAAAATTTTGTGTTATTTTTAATAAAAAAAAACGTTTTTTATTTTATTTTTCAAAATTATTTAAAAGTTGTAATTTAGAATATTTAAACTAAGAACGAAATTATTTTTAAGAATTCATTGCCTCCACAAATAAAATAATAAAATAAAATTAACGTGATTTTATCGCCGAAAAAATTTATGATACTTTTTTGATTGTTAAAATTTGACATACTATGGTTGTTGACGTCGTCTATTGCATTTTTTTTACCGGAGTTATATGACAAACCGAACGTAAACCGAACTTAACTCGATCTGAGTTTGCATTTTAAGTCGATTGTTATATGACATACTGAACATGGATTTTTAGTTGTAATTTCGGTTTAGTTAAATGTCAGTTCGGATGAAAATAAATATACAGTGTGTTGCAAATTTATAAATCCACTCAATAAATTTAGATGTTTCCTATTTGTCAAGGGTATCCTGAGAAACTTTTTTCTGTGAAAATTTCTCAGTTACCAATAAAGTACGTATGTGGGGATGAGGATTCAATAGCGGTAAAAATTTTAACGTTTTCTGAGAATTTAAAATTTTGTACTGTTGCATAATTATAAATCCAGTAATCTATGTGAAGATTTTGTAGAGTTAACACAACTTGTGCTGGCCGTAATTTTAGTGTAGTGCTTTTAAAATAAAATTTTTAAAAACGCCAAGAGGAAAAAGTTTAAGTGAATTTGAAAAAGGTCAGATTATTAGTTTGAAACCTGAAGGAGTTGGTGTTAGGGAAATCTCTCGAAAAATTTGTCGAAGTCATGGAGTGGTATCCACTTTTTTGCGTTATTCTTCGAACCAAAATTCCCCAAACATTTTCCACAGGATTCAGATCCGGAGAACATGATGGCCATCTCAACACTTCAATGGAGTTAGCTTGAAACCATGCCTTTGTATGCGCACTTGTATGTATCGGCGCGTTGTCCTGTTGGAATATCCACTTTTTCTGACGATGTTCCTGAAGAAAATGAATCAGACTACTTCGCAAAACAGTGATATAGTGATGTACTGTACTGATGATGTAGTGATGTACTGTTCATACGTGTTGTACAGAATTGGATTTCAAGAGCTTTGCTCTCGGAAATTGCTCCCCATACCATCAAACTGCCGCCCCCGAAATTACGCCGTGAAAAATACTGCGGTTCCTTTCGTAAATCGTGCCAGTACCCGTTGAGACCATCTGGACCATCTAGGTTAAATTTCTTTTCGTCTGAAAAAATAACCTAAACACAAATTTCAACTGGAAACTCTCGATATAAAAATTACTCGCAAATTTACTTACCGAGGCCCAAACTCTACCCATATTTTCTTCTGCAAAATTTCATTCGGTCGTCTTTGTGGCGTTGCAGCAGTCGTGGTGCCGGTTTCATTTTCGCACGCTGAATGTTAGAATTACAGTTAAGAGCCCTCTATACAGTTTGCCGACATACATTTACGGAGCAAAGCGCAGCAAGTTCTCTGCAGCTCTTAGTAGAGTTGCTTGCTGCTCTAAAAATTCTCCTTTCATCGCGATCGGATAACTTCTTCTTCCTTCCTCGTCCTTTTGCGCAACCATATTGAGCGGAATAACGCAAAAAAGTGGATACCACTCCATGACTTCGACAAATTTTTCGAGAGATTTCCTTAACACCAATTCCTTCAGGTTTCAAACTAATAATCTGACCTTTTTCAAATTCACTTAAACTTTTTCCTCTTGGCATTTTTAAAAATTTTATTTTAAAAGCACTACACTAAAATTACGGCCAGCACAAGTTGTGTTAACTCTACAAAATCTTCACATAGACTACTGGATTTATAATTATGCAACAGTACAAAATTTTAAATTCTCAGAAAACGTTAAAATTTTTACCGCTATTGAATCGTCATCCCCACATACGTACTTTATTGGATACTGAGAAATTTTCATAGAAAAAAGTTTCTCATGATACCATTCAGAAATAGGAAACAACTCCATTTGTTGAGTGGATTTATAAATTTGCAACACACTGTATAAGTGTATTTTTTCGTAAAAATGGATAATTTTTATATGAAATGAATGAAATTACAATAATCCAACAAAAAAAAATTTTCACCTTGTTGAAGCTATCTCATTCAAATTTGTTAATTTGTTTGTTTGATGTTAACAAAACAATGCACATAACGTCAATGTTGGGTGCAATTTTTCAGACGCTAGTTACATGACAGTCCGACCGAAAACTGCACTCAACCAAGCCAAAACTTGTGAACCCACTCAGAACACGTTCGGTACAATTTTTTCGGTCGGTTGCTGGTTAGATGCCACAAACCGAACCGAAAACTGAACTCAGTTCGTGTTGAGTTTGTCATGTAACCTCGGTATGTGTCGAAAGTTTTTTTTTTGACAAATTTTTGATTTTTAAGGTTTTTGAAGGTATACAGGGTGATTGAGTAGAATAATAGTTGTAAGTACGTTGGAACTAGTTTGGAAGCTCCTCAACAAGTTTGAAGGACTAGTATCACCCCAGTGATACATGTCGAAAATAACTTGAAATATTTACTCAATAGGATAAATTTTATCAACCACCAAGGTCGGTCAAGTATGTTGAGAGAGAGTGCCGACACTACATGGAAGGCAGCACATATCATATTCGACCATTCCAAACGTGAGAGTCGTTTTACCAAACGGACGCCCAACTAAGTACTAACCACGTCCAATGCTGCTTGACCTACATAATTGAGCGAAAGCCAGTCTATTGAGTATGGCAATGGTACCCTTTGTGGTCACCATGATTTGTGATGGGATGGACTGAGCATGAGGTAGTTTCGCAGGGGTTTAGCGATGTTTTAAGTACCCTGGGGGAGAATTTGTCGGGGCTAGTGGATTTGTTAACGTCGAGCCCTTTAAGGCCCCTGAATATCTCGTAAGTCCTGAAGTTAACCCCGTCCATTGAGTGGGTGGTATTCTTGAGAGCGAGGGGGGGGCGTTGGCATGGCAGCATCGGGTAAAGAACAATTTGAGGCGAACAGAGATGCTAATAAGTCGCTTTCTGTTGTCACTTCCTTGATATGAATGAATTCCCCATTGAACCTTCTGTTCCGCCTAGGCCTCACACATTTGGAAGAGTGAGGAATGAACAAGCGCATACCAGCTCGCATAATTTTGGTGCATTGCGCGATGGATAATTTTGGTATATGCGCGGCTTAATCGGACTGATTTCGTTGAGTTTACGAAATTTTACTCGACCGTCGTTTCCATATACTGTGCTTCCATGAGCCGGGGTAGAGTGTTCGTTGAGTTTATAGAAAGCTTTTTCCCTCACGTTAACTCGATACCGTTTTGAGGTAAAATGACAGATTATTAATTTTACTTTGCACTGTTGGTTTTTGCACAGTAAAAGCTACTCAAAAATCTATGCAAAACCCAGCTTAACCGGACTGCTTTCGTCTAGTTTTCTTGGCTTTAACGAAACATTACTCAATCTCCGTTTCCATAGGGCCTTAATCTGAGTAAACTCAGGGTAAACTATGTATGGAAAATCAGTAATGGGCGCTTATTCTGAGTAAACCAAGGGTAAACTCTGCATGGAAACACAGTAATTTCGTTGTTTTCGCCTATTCGAAGTCTTATATGTTAAGCCCTATCATCGAATTGCGTGAACTCGTATTCCTTGGATCTCAACTAGTGGCTCAACGTTATCTTAACTCCATAATAAGGTTAAAAAGTTGAGTCGAGGTTGAGTTGAAATTTCGACCACCGTATTTGCTGTCGATTTGAGCTAATTTTGGGTTGAAATAGACTTGAACTGAAATAAAAACATAACCTCAAAGTTTTGTGATAAATTCTCATTTATAGATATGCAAAAATTCGAAACGAAATAATTTTATATTCCTGAGCAAGCAAAATCACCGAATACCACGCCGAAGGCGGACATCACGGATGGTAAACAAACAAAGCAAATGTCACTTCAACCCAATTACAACTCAAGCTGCGTATATGAGGTAAAATCTCAACTCGATTCAGGTAAGAGAGCTGAGGTGGGATGAGTGGACCCAGTTCCAACTCGAGCCCCGTTTATGACTGGGTTAAACCTCGGTTGAACCTGGATTGAACTTAGTTTTAAACGGAGTACTAGGAAGGAGAGCTGATTTAGGTTAAGTGGACCCAGTTTCAAATCGACCCCCGTTTGTGACTGGGTTGAACCTGGGCTGAACCTGGATTGAACCTAGTCTTAAACGGGGTTGTACTGTTATTATTTAAGAATGGATCAAATGCAACCTTCAACAAAATTTTGAAAGCATTAACAGTAGGAACTTCCCAATCTGAACTCTACACCAATGGTTCGATAATTTCTTCTGATGCCTAGGAAAATATTACTTAAACCATAAACATTCCTCATAACGCAGAGCAATATTCTAACACAAGAATTTCCACCCATAATTTACGTAAAACCCTTTAAAAAAAATTCTTCTCTGCACATTTTCAAAATGCTTGCCAAAAGCTGTATTTCCTGAAGAAGGAAACTCGCAGAGCGAAGTGAACAAACTAAAAGAAAGGAAGAAAAAAAATATTCGCACAGGACGAAAAAAATCAATTTCGACTACACACAACACAGGACTAAGGCAGGGCTCTAAGGACTCCAGACTGTCTGCACCCCATTTCACAGCGAACGTTGTCCCAATTTCTCTTGACTGACAAGAAGCCTGCTATTGCTGGAGATCCTGCGTTTTCTAATACGATGATGACACAGAAAAACAGGAATTTTTGGGTGTTTTTGCAATTGTGTTGTTGTTTTTGGTGTGGTGTATTCAGGACATTACCAAACGCACACATACATACAGCCAAAAACAACAAAATAGACAGAGAGGGCGGGGTGATATACATTTCTGGAGCAAACTGGGATAAGTACAAAAACATAGATAATATATTTTATTACATTGTTGGGGATTTACGGGGAAACCGGCTGGAGACGGCAGCTTTAGAGGCAAATATTTACACATTTGTTGCCGCTGTGTATTTTTTTTTCTGGTGTGCTCCTTGTTGACTGTTGGAGATTGGTGAAAAGTTGCTGTGAAAAATATTTTTGTGGCTCTGGTCATAAATCTAGTGTTATTACTGGTCATTATCTTTTTACTCATTCTTTATGCCGAAGGGCGTTAAAATGTGGTATAAAAATGTTTACAGCAAAGAGCACAGAGTGGAGTCCCAAGAACAATAGGAAATAATCTGACCTAGTGATGATTGCTGCAAAATCAGTCAACTGTCATGTGCTGAAATGTATATGATGAAGGACGAAATATTTTAATGTGGTTTTTTATGAACAAACACTTTTTAAGCCACACCCAGCAATATTTGAACCAATGTAAACCCACATGGTACAAAAACGTGTCTCGAAATCGAAAAATATATCTTGCCCATTTTTTTTTTTTTTGAATAAGGCCGAAAAAAATCATTTGAATTTATATGAAAATAAGAAAATTTATGTTGAAACCCATTAAGCAAAAGCATATTATCGGCTAGATTAGTGTAATTCATCATTTGGAACAATACACGAACGAACTCTGGTCTTTTGTGAAAAAAGAAAACTTTTGTAATTTGTTAGAGAAAATATGGGGAAAGAGCTTATACTTAATAATGTAGCATTTATTTCACATTTTATTTATTTTTTCTTTGGCAGAGCTATAATGGGGAATCACGACCAGCATGCGGGGAGGGGAGGAGGGGAAGGAGACTTCAATTAATCCAATAAAAGGGCAACGAAACAGTTTTATTGTAACTACAATTTACGAATAATAAATTAAGGTGAAATCTAGGGTAAAAATCCATTAAGCACTTAAGTGTTTGGTGTTGTTTGCTGTGTTTCTTTTATTTTTTTTTATATTATTGAAATTGATTTAATGGCGCCTAGGTTCAAGGTTGAATGTCATTGTTAGTTTTTCCTTGTTTTTGTAATTAATGTGTGAAATATGAAGGTAATTTTTTCGTGAAGGAAGTATTTTAGATAAGCGAATATTAAAGAAGTTATTATAGTGCTGATATTTTTAATTGATGTTACTTTTTTATTATGTTTTTATATTGCCTTGAACTTTTATTGAAATAACAGCTGATTTTAATGCCTAAAAAGAGATGAATGCTCGCTAAGAGATTTTCACATTCAAGGAAACACATAGGACATAAGTTTTTACACTATATGAGAGTTTCCCGAGTTTTCTGTCTTATGATAAAACAGATTTTGTAAAATTTATCGTCCTTACTAGTCTAGGTATTCAGGCGACCGACTACCACCCACAGGACCAAGGTTTGAACAGCTCAAAGGTAATCACTTTCCCATTTCTCATATACGTTATTTTCATTCATTTCTTACTCGTCGTTTTTCTTCATAAAAATTATCTTCTTTTGAAATCGCCTCTAAACAAAGGAAATGAAGTCACCTCTTGTTCAATAAACGAAGTCCTCGGTTTTTCGTGAGGGTATTGGATAAGATCCGATCCCAGGGAGAAAAACTCGAAGCGCTACTACTTAAGGGGAGCGAGTTTTGAGCGCAGTCAATATGTTCCAAGCGAGCAAAATTGGAGCTTTAAAAAATTATCTACTTAGGGTGAAAAAAACAGACGAGCTCTCGATCGATTAAGTAGGTTAAGCAGCATTTGATGTGGCTTAAATTTGGTTGGAGGACCGCTTGATGAAACGACACTCGCGATCGCAAAAAGTGATCAAATATAAAAGCTTTTCGATAGCAGAGCTTATGTGCACAAAGCGCCATCAATTCTTTATAAAAGACTTAATTTCTACTGCTTACAAACGCTTCTAAAGGAGTGCAGAGGGATGGACATGCATAACAAGGCGGGCACTGCAAGCTTTTTAAGGGATCTTCTAGGATTGATATTTTGCTGGAATGGAGTGAAAACGCATTTTGTATTACCTAGTAGTTCTTTTATGCATTACTTTACTTCTTCTCAGCTAGAGTTTTCTGTTCTGTCCCAGAGAGAAAAATTGGGAAGTACTCTTGAGCGCCGTGTTAAATATGCTCCCGAGGGAGCATTACTGAAATTTTCATAAATTTTATAGATCAAAGAAAACGGGCAATTATCGTGGTGACAATAAAGGATGATTTTAGCATACTCAATGGAGCGGCTCTCGTTCGATATGGAGGACAAGCAGATTTGGACGTGGTTTGAATTTAGTCGGGGGACTGCTCTTGTTGCTGAAAGTTCGGCTAGATGTCGCACTCCGAATACTCCGGGTCAAGGCATTCTATTTATGCGCAGCTTGTACAAAGTGAGAACGAACGCCAAATAACGTGCCTATTGGATTTTATTAAACGAAGTTTCTCAAATAAATATCGAGAATAAATTTTATTTATAAACTTGAAAATACATTTTAATTCATGGTACGAACGATAGTTTGCAAAAGTAAGACCCAGTAAGCTGAATGCATATGGTATAATATGATCATGCCGTCTTAGGCTGTAGACAAAACGGATACAATCATTAAATGCAATTTCCTCTTTTCTCTTAGCCACCGAATCAAGTTTCGGGTGAATTAGGCTACCATATCTCAAGTGAGGCATAATTAGAGCAATCACAAGCATTTTTCGCATATCAGGAGGGTGAAAGATAGAGCTTACCCATAGTTAAAGTAAGCATCTACAGACTTTTTGAAGAACTTTGCTCGTCGTATGACTACAAGAACTTAATTAACAACAACCCAACTAGGTTTCTGGCTGACTCAACATAAAGGCAAGACGGCATCATTTATTATAATTGGTGCGAGAGTACTTAAGTAATTCAGTGGGAGTCTTACAAACCACCAGACATAGAAATTTCTATCTAGTTCTATCTAGTTCTATTTTCTATTGAATGTAAACAGAAATCTTCCCAAAAAGTGTACGATAAAGTAATCCCGCATGTCAAATGAGTATTTTTTTCCAAAAAACGAGATTGCACTTGCGCGCTGTGCACACTAGGCAGTCACCATTGATCTAATTGAATGAATGCCTTTGCAAATGCCGTTTAAGTTTCTTTCAATTACAAAAAGTGGTAAAATTTAAAATTTGAGTAAAATACCAAATTTGGTCAACCCATAAGAGTCATTCTGCGATCAAAGAAATCGTGTACATACAAGAAAATCATGACTACTGTAAATTATCGGGCTAATCTGATGTTGATGTAATAACATTAGTCTATCGATAAGAGAAACACGATATCGTTAGAGTTTTATTAGAATTGCACTCCACATGTTACAATTTTTTGCTCAAACTTCTATAGAGTTATGTTTGCGCAAATTTATAAGCACCAAAGAAATGTTTGGTACTTAGAAAGTTTGCGCAAAAACAATTCTATAGATGTTCAACAAAAGTCTGTATAGTGTAGACCCAAAATGATGGTGGATCAATGAGTCAATGATGGATCAATTGTCCAATTACATTAGTTTTCATTGATCGAATCAAGTAACTATTTGTATCTTTTGAGAAATACCAATTACTAGAGTAGTTCTCAAAAGATTTTTAAAATATTTCCTTTTTATAACAAATCCTCAACTTAGGTACGTCTTTTGAAATTTCAAGACAGGTTAGCCATTATGTTTTAAACCATTAAGTAACAACGAAAGAGATTGTGTAATGCAGTTCTAGATGAACTAATTTTATAAAAACTCTAGACCACCTAAAGGACATTCTTTATAGTTGCATCTTCGTAATATGACTAAAGCAAACTTGAACTACCCAAACTAGACTAACTTAAACAACCAAACTTCTAAAATTATCACACTCATAAAATCATAATAAAGAAAATTTTCTGACTAACTTCTCACGATTATCCACAAAAGTTAATAGAAATTTGAAAGTTTGTTGAGCTGATAAAAAAGAAATTGTGAAACATCTATGATACACATCGTCGCTTATCCAGAATAGTGTCACAACTCAAAAACAATGAATTTTACAGGGGAGCCATTTGAAAGTTTTTAGTTTCATACAAGCCCATGTTATGATCTTGGATTCCAGCGGGTTTCCAGCGGTCATTTTTAGAAGTATTAATATGGATTTTTGCTACATAAAAATATGCATATTTAGCTATACATTCTTAAAATAAACTCGAAATTGGAAATTTTTGAGTTGTACCACTATTCTGGATAAGCGACGACATGTCAAGCTAGCAAAAACTAAGTTTAGAGAAACCAAGTCACACAGAAATGAAAAGTGTGAATTTACAAATAATAAACATAAACGCAAATTTTGCGAAATAATAAATTGTATTATCGAAAAATTTCTAAACTATCCTCCAAAACCATCTATATACTTTATTATTAGTATAACGTACAAATCGCCGTATGGTAAATAAACACCAAATACGAGGGCGAGCCACAACCACAAAATTATCGCATAAACATAACCCACTTAAAATATAAATTCCCCAAAAACCTCTCAATGGAGATATGTTTACAATGGAACGCCAAAGTGGAATTAATTAATTTATTCAAATGCCTACGAAATAAGTGAAAACATAGTAAAACATTGGATTGTGGAAAATCAACCTCATTCTTGTGGTTTAATTTCAAATTACAACAATCCACTTGAAGAGAATAAATATAGTGTATAAGACCGTCCGTCCGCCCTCACCTTGATAGTATTGCAATGAATTAGCAATAAAAGCGCAAGGTAAGTGCACATAGCTTTATCACCAGGAATTTGTTGGTTCACTTTTCAATTATGTAGTAGATACAACAACAATAACGACAAAAACTACACTCAAAACAAATCAAAAATAAAATTCATAACAACTTGTTTCAAGTTTTTTGTTGTTGTTGTGCACCACCTTCGACGTGTTTTCGCCTTAATATTTTTTTTTAATGGGAAATGGGATAGAACAAAAAAAAGATTAACTTAATTAACATTAAAATTTGCTTTGGAATCAACATTCAAGAACCACTTCACACCCGATTGCACAACTTTCCATAATGTGAAGCTCTAGTCGTCGTAGTCATAGTCTCCATTCTGGGCATAGAAAAAGCGCCTCAATCTTGGCTAGCTGAATTCCATTATCATTTCTAATCAGACCAAGACGTTAGCGCGACACTAGACAATCTTGGCACGACACGGAGCTCCGCTTTTGGGTAATAGATAAGAAGACTTTCGCCAAATGACGAAACCGGCGAAAGATTACTCATCCATGCTGGACGACGACGGACAGGTAGGTATAGGTATTCACCGGTGGTGATCAAAGTGATAATCTGGATATGAGCTGTTTGGTAGTAAGGTATGATAACCCAATCTACATATGATGACAGAAAAGTGCATATCATCATCGCCCAGGAATTCCTTTCGCAATTCTCGGGGATGATGAAATTAGCAACAAGATCCCAAAAACTACGCTACAAGAACGCCTACAACGACTCACTCTCATGAGGAGGAGAAAAACGGTTAACGGATAACCGTGATACCCACCTTTTAAAGTTGAACACCGAGCGACTGGCCGATTCTGCTGAGCATCGGCTGGATTCCTCCACTTGTTTTATGCAAATTGTACGAGATCCCCAATGACGGAAGAAGCAACTATCTATATGTATTTATTTTTCGTTTTTTTTTTTGGCTTGGCCGGTTCTTGTTCTGCTTTGGATGGAAATCCGTTAATAGTCGTAATCCATTGCGATTGTGTCACTGTTTGCGTTTATTTTCATCAATGAAATCACATCTAGAGATCAAAAAACCAACAATGAATAAGCACACAGAAACACTAGAGCGGCCTTTAGCGCTGGCACACAGAACAACTGATGTAGGAGCACACGAGCACGAGTTTTGGAGATATACCTTTCGAACACCTAGGTTTTATATTTTAAAATATATTTTCTCTCTACAGCACAAGTAACACACAAATGAACTTCAAGGACCGAGAATATCCTTTCTACACACGACTGAGGAATGCTATATATTTTATTTCCGTATTATTTTTTTACTTAAATGAAACACACAGAGACGATCGAGAGTACTGGTCACAAATAATTAATATATCAGAGCACGACCAACCTTCCTTCCTCGACAACGCACCGTTCGCAACTGAATGCCATCATCGGACGTCGAAAGAATTTTATAGAATGCCGCTGGTGGCCCCTGGTGACGAATGCGCCTCAATTCAGCCTCGGCTAGCAGTTAGCACCCATGGCAGAGCCCAAAGCCGACTCGACTCGGCAAGCGGCACCAGCTGTAGCTGTCTGCTGGGGTCCCCCTGTGCCAGCCTTTGGCAGCGGTACAACAACAGAGCGGAAGGCAGCAGCAAATGCAGGATTGCAGAGGGACCGCCAGCCAGAGCTCTCACGGAACAAGAGACCAAAACGTACCCAAGGAGAAGACCCACTATCCAAAACCATCTAAAAATATCTCTTAAAACCCGCACTCACCAGGTGTAAAACTCTCTCCTTTCATCCTAACCAAAAAAACAAAAACAACAACCAAAACACTCTCTTCAAAACCACGTGGGTTCATATCGAAAGAGAAAATTCTTATATACTTCTTATCTCAAAACTTCCACCCACTTCAAACGCACCTTTGGGACACAAGAGAAGAGAGATTGGGACATCCAACAACCCAACACATCATCCACCACCATCTTAAACTACTTCTCCCTCTCCCCAGGTGCACAATTCTCTCTCTTACCATATCTCGTATTCGCTGCGATTTACCTGCTTTTTTCTACCTGGCCGTGTTTTAAGAAAGTGGAGGGGGAGGTAAATAGCCACTGATTTACTGTGAAACAAACTTTCTTAACAACGTTTAGGAGTGGGACGAGATGCCCGCCGAGCAGTAACCAAATTAGGAAATTAACACCTTGCTCCTCCCATTTTCTTAAGGTACAAACGTGACGATTGGGCAATGCGAGATTTTCTTCGTCTTCTCAGGTATGGAGGTCAATATTAATGTGAATGATGCATAATTGGCATGTTTCTGGCTGGGGTTATTATTTTAGAGGTTTTTGATGTGTTTGATTCACTTTGTGATCGGAGGTGCTCTGGAGCCAGATTTTAGGGGTTTCTTGGGAGGTTGCGAAAAAGAAAACATTTTGAATATTAACCCCACCATATGTAGGTTAGGGGGTTCACAGAAAATACCATGGTTTTAGGTGGTTTTAAAAAAAATTTACAAAAGTGGGGATTTCTAAGTTTTATGATTTATTGACACTAGTAAAAATCTTAAATACAATAAAATTGATTAAGAAAAGGAAGCCAGTCACTTGCATACCGCATCAGATCAACGCACTTGACATTGAACTGATTGTCAAGCGTGGAAGTATTATCGTCAAATCGAAAAGAGAGAACATTGGAAATTGGGAATTCTACGACGACGAGCTGACTGATAACGACTACTCTCAGAAAATGGAGAGCCAAGCAAATTCAACCTGCTCTAGTGTTATCAACCCAGAATCGCAATCGTGATTTAGTTTACACGTTGGAACTTTTTTGCTGTGAAGATAGGGGGTGTACGTGGAGGGCATGAAGAATAAGTATTTTTGTGTATACACTACCAATACAATTTGACTAGGAATGAGTTTAAGAATGCCTTCTGAAACTTCATATAAACGTAAAACCCCTTTTTTATTTATTCAGATTTGGTCGCTTTTAGACTCTATCAGATAGACTTTTCCTTACCCGATACCATTATGTCACCACCCTTGCTTGTATCTGTCACCAGCTTGATGGCGGTAGTTGCTGATGCTGATGAAAATATAAAACAAGCATGGGCAGGATCATGTCTTTTTGATTGTGAGCTCATGTTACACTCTATCATCAAGGCATCGAACGAAGCTTTTGACTGGTAGTGCAAGAACTTAGTTGAATCTCCAAAACAAGGTGCTGCCCATTTTTAATTAAACCTGCAGCAATCGTTCTTCTATTTAAGTGGACAGTGTGGATCTAGCGGCTGGACCATCTCTTTACTTCCGAGGCAGAACTTTAACCGAATCGCCAAACAAGCATGACAGTGTCTGCAACACGACTGTGGAACAAACTTCCACTTTCAGTATTTTAAAACTTGTACAACATAATTCTAAGAATGTTGAACAAATTCGACGTCATGGAGTGGTAGTACCAAAGGATGATTCGTAATACTTCGCGAATGCCGTGTCCTTAGAGCCAAGAAAAATGGATCGATTGATTTTCTCGTCGGTCTTGGTTGTGCAGTGATAAGCATAAGACAACTAATAACTGCTATCTGAAATATCTATCATTAGGCAAGAAACATACCCCTTCACATTTGTACTGTTCTCTCTCTTGGAATTATCAATTAACATTGCCGAGGTAAAAACTGAAGGTAATATTACGTGATTGGTGGCGGAAATTTTAGTCAAAATCCCGAAAAGTAAAGGAACGCTTTTTGGGATAATTCGTGCGCAAATCAAGAAGACCATAACCTAAAATTTGCTTGTGTCTTCACAAAATAATGACATAAAACTATTGAAATTAATGAATTATGTATGAAATTATTCAAAATCTTGTAGCAGCATCAAATCAAATAGGGTGATTTCCAAAATGCATCACTGCGGTATGACTGCAGAATTCAGCTACAGATTTCCAATTGCTGAATTCTGCAGTAATACCGCGGTGATAGTTCAGTCAATTCGGTGTAAAAAACTGATGGTTTCCTAAACAGAATTGCGAAAGTTTTTTCTCAACGGTTCTTTGTGATTTGTGGGGTGCTGAATCCGAATTTCAAATTTGCTGCCTTGTGGGAGATTAGCTTCACAACGAAAAACGTAAGAAACCACAAAATTTCTCCATTTTTTCCAGTATTTCACTCATATCTAAAAAAACTACGGCTTTTCGAAGATGACCACTATGACTAATACAAAATTTCCCATAAAATACACTATAGCCCAGTCACCTTATACATGAGCCTCTGAAAAAATGCAACTGGAGATTTTTCAGCGGGATTCTCTTTATTTTGGGCTCACAAATAATTTCGCAAAAGTCTATAAAGCCAACTAACCGGCTACTCAAGTTTACGGAGGGTCAAAGGTCAGCAACTCCCCCTTTCACGCACTCAACAAGATATGAATTCGTTTGTAAATAGAACAACTCGACTGTGGAATAATCTCTCGCAGTCGGTATTTCCGAGCTCCTACAACATCCAAGAGTTCAAACGCGGGGTTCATCACCACCTTCTTCAATACCCCCCCGTACCTTTATAATCCTTAACCTATTCCCCCCACCCCTCCCCCGTACTAAGCTTACTGCTAGTCATTGCACCATGACGTGACAAATGACATGACGGACTAGTAGTACAAAGGGTGACTCCTGAGCTTAGCACTACCACATAAAAAAAAACATCAGTTTTTCTCAAATATCTCGTAAATTATTGGCGTTAAGTAATTTTGGCTAAGTAAAGATTCTTCGTGAGATGAATCTGCACAAAAATGTCCTATACGAAATTTACGTAAAAACCGTGGTTTTTGAGATATGGGGCTGAGAAAACTCGGGCTGCATTCTCTTCCGCATCACCTAGTAAAATGCAAGCAGCGTTTTTACATGGTGTCCCCAGTGGGCCTAGTCCATAGGTTGTAAGGTATGAAATATTTTTTTTAATGCAAAGTAGTAGGATTACCAGGTTCCCTTGCGTATGGCTCTTGTTAGGCCCGCCCGATGTCAATTGGATGTCCGAGGATTCAACCATTGAACCTAACTTGGATAATGATGACGCCAACCTCATTTCGTTATTTTCCGCCGGGATGAATGTTGAAGATGACAACATGAAAGAAGTGGAGATAGAAAATATAGAGAGATAATCGGCCGATTGTGAGCGTGTACAATGTGTCGTCCGAAATGTGTAATTTGTGAAAACTGTTAAAATATGGGACCCAGACAAGTGACAAGTGTTGTGAGAGAAAAGGGTTTGTAATCTTTCATTCAAGCCAGTAAGAAGAGACAGGAGGGTAAGTACAATTAATGTGCGACTATTGCGTTCGACGGATACTCGGACAGACAGAAGAGTTCCAAGTCCATGAAGGTCGACCAAAAAGTCCGTGAAGATAGAATCCAGTTTCCCAAGCAAATTTCTTGTCGAACGCGAAAAACAAGGATACGCTGGTCACTCACCATGATAGCGACAAAATGCAGTGGGAGTAGAATCGCGTCCAAGCAGGCAGCTGATGTTGCAGATACGTTGATAGTGCGGACGACAGAATCCAGGGCTTCGGCTCACAAAAGTGTCGCAATTGTAGGGGGAGATATTGATCTTTTCGGCCATAATAATGGGTCTCCAAACTCCCCCAAATGTATATTTCCTCAGTTACTCTACAATACCATCCGCGAAGTGCAGTAGAGAAGAAA
This sequence comes from Thereva unica, assembly GCA_949987705.1. NCBI lineage: Eukaryota > Metazoa > Arthropoda > Insecta > Diptera > Therevidae > Thereva > Thereva unica. Next base: position 121,488,652 of record OX465282.1, on the reverse strand, counting down.
TTTTGCCAACCGCAAGCTCTTCCTCCATGCAATGAGTGGTTGTGACTCTATGTCCGCGTTATTCAGCCAACGCAAGGTTAAATTTCAAAAGACCCTATCTTAAAATCGGGATCTCGAATCGTACATTACTAAATATACTGATCCATTAGCCCATTCAAAGGAACTAACAGTTACAGTTACAGTTTTTCGTTGTGAAGCTGACCTCCTATAAGGCAGCAAACTTGAAATTCGGATTTAGCCTATGTAATGTAACGTATAGAACCGTTGAAAAAAAAACTTCCACAATTATTTTACGTCAAAACTACGAAATTACGACTATGATGCATTTTGGAATTCACCCGTAGTTATTTTCAGCACATCGTAATCGTTTTGGTTTGACATGACAAGTAACAGCTGTTTTTGACATATTGAAAATCTCGTCAGATTTCACTCCACCTAAAAATCAACTGCGGTTTCTTGGTCGAGAAGAAACAAAAATTTCCCCGCGTTAGCGAACATGAGATTCTATTGGAACATCAATTGGGTGATTTCTTGGTTCCGCGGGATCCCGCATTCTCTACTGGAACAGACCTATCATATAAACTTAAAAACTTATCTCCTTTCTTAGCTACTTCGGAAACTTCCTTTCACGCTATTTCCAGTATGATCGTCTCTTCTTACATACCAGTGGCAGTTCTTTTTTTTACAATTTCTTTTCATGCCATAATAGCATATATTTTATAAAAATTATAACTTCTGTCCACTAGGTAGCAATTTTAAATGCAAACACCTAGTCATGGAATACCTACTTGTTATAAAATCATTCCTTCATGCAAATCGCTCGAGCAAACACTTGACGATCATTAAAGCACCACCACATAACTATATCATTTCATCATTAGCAATGAAGCAGCAGGCATTGTATAACATGCATTGATGATAATCACTATAATCACCTAATGACTTGTTAGGTGTGGGACTAGCCTTAATCTATAAACTTGGATCGCTACATCTTTTAAATGTAACAAAATACACTAACAAACAATTTATATTCTTAGTTCAATCTCTAGGTAAAATATTAAGAGTGTTTGAAAGCCCCAACAAAAACTCTTATAAGAAGTTAAGTGTATGTCCTTATCAAGATCACAAAAGGACGAATTGCTGCTATGTATTTGGGACGATGCATGTAGAATTTATAATCACAAGAGGTCGTGTTTTGTACACCCGAACTAATCTAGATTATTTATTTTGAAAGATAATCCCCTCCCCCAAAGTTTTATGAGAAAAGTTCTAAACGCGGCTCCTTTTAATAAATAACAACAAAAAAATCCTGTAATTAATTCCTTTGTGATTTAATGAAACAGATTCGGTAGCTGATTTCCCACCTTTGGGTACGGTGTCGGTGTGAGTGGCAAAAATCAGTAAACCTCCTTAAAATTCAAGATAATTGCCAATTAAGACGTAAAGGATCTCTCATAAAGGGAAATTCTTATGGGAGATTTTAGCTACGGCATCTTCCTAATTCTAATGGGAATTAATTAAAAATTTCTTTCATAAAAGTTAACAATTTTCGGTTTCGCCGTCGACGAAATTTTAAATTAAATTCTTCACGAAAATTCCGCCATTAAACACACCCCCTCCCCTGACTACCCCTGCCTCCCACCCTCGGCAGCATATAAATCGATTTCGTAAACTTTGTAATTTCCCACGGTTTCCTGTTGTCGTTAAAAACACCCCAGCGAGAGTGAACTTAATGCAAAACGTGTAACGGATACTTCACCCCCTTAATGACAATCTAATAAATGAAATCTCTACAAATAGACTAGTGAGGGAGAAATTGCGCCGGCAGGTGGAGGGCTGTGCAGGTAACTTCTACCTGCGGGATTGTGTAACGGGACCGTGGGGCTCATTTCGAAAGGGTTGATTAACTGCTGCCGCCCCGCTCCGAAAGCCGCAGTGCCGGTAACTTACACCCGGTCTCGCATTCCGGATGACGGGGCCCAGAAGCCCCACAATTGATATGTCATGTTATCCGCCCCACGCAGCGAGCTTCTGGAAAATAATCCCCGTCCATTTTCATGCTAATTTCCACGGCGCGGCACCGGACAGCACCGGGGTTGCATGGGATTTTTACGAGCACTAAAATCCCGACGAGGGGCGACACCTGAAAGGAGATTCAAGATCGTAACTTTGGGGATTTTTGCGGAATTTTCCTGGTGGCGGAGGAGCCGAGCCAGGACTTATGGATTGCTCTCGGATGAAACCCGCACCCCAACCGGCGGGGGTTGTTTTGTTATGCAGATTTCGGGTTTGACTGCTTTTCAATCCATTAAGGACTACACCTCCGCTGCGACGACGGCGTCTAATCTGCTTTCTTTTGCCGGTTTTGCTGCCTGCTCCGAGGCGAACATTTGTCTTGAGTTTCATCCACTTAGGAGCAGCCGGTAATCAGCAGCAGTCTACCCTGTAATTTCTCTCTCCCAAGAAACGACCCAAGGCGGTGGTTACAGAGCCCCTGGCGGGCGGCCTCCTTGAGATCGCCCCCGGCCTTGCGTCTTATAATTCGCGATTTTTTCTACCCGCCGCAATTTTTGTCATATTCTTTTTTTTTGCTCTGCGGCGTTTTGGACGGATTTTTGCACATGCCGGATATCCAATCCCTCGTGGAGGGCCCTGCACGTCCTGGCTGCACACCGCTCACGGCACGAGCGAGTCTTCTTTTGTTTGTTATTCATATCTAGGGATTAGGTTTCATATTCGCCGTCTACGTCCGCATTCGAAGTACACACGAGGCACGGCGGGCATAATGCGGGGTTTGCCCCGGATTGTCCTGATTTTTTGTCGCCTCTTGGACGACAGACTACTGTAGTTGGGTAGCTGGTGTGTGCGTGGATAATGTCTACCTAGGGCACTGCAGTCTCCCCTTCCGACTGATGAAATGTTAGATGAGATCAAGAAAAGGTGATAAAGGTGGCAGATGACGGAACTAATGTTCCAGTTAAGAGATTATTAAGTTACTCCGATGCTATCTTGGGGCATTGTGAGCTCTTGTCGCTTATGGTGCGTGACATTAATGCAGATGGAAAAAGATAATGGTTATTGATATTATATACTGCGAATTTTGGTATTGAAGATTGTTTAGTGAAGAAATAATTCACTTTTTCTTCTTCTTCTTAAGTGGCACTATAGTCCTTGTAAGACAGTCGCCGTTGTGAAGGTAGAGGTGAGCTTCAGATTAATGAGTACTATAAATGGAGCGGAGCGTGAAGCCATGAGGCGGAAGCGGCCGTCTTGGTAGTGGCCAATTGTCAAATAATCTAGTCGAAATTATTGAATTAAAAACCGAAAACTGTTTTTGTTAAACGGTCCCACACAAACAATGCCCATTTGGCCTTCTGGAGACAAAATCATTGCTCCTCGAGTCCGAGTGGAAAATGAATTCCGAAAAATTTGAGACTTTCGGCGCGGATATGTGAGTAATAACTGCGCCGGTGTCGAAAACTTTATATTTTTAAACACGAGTGTAGTTGTACCAATGCGGTCCCCTAACTTAGTACTAACTACGTCCAATGTTGCTTAACCTCTCTAATCGAACCAGAACCAGTCTATTGAGTATGATAAATGATACCCTTAACCAACCAACCCAATTGCCTGAAATATGAAGCAATACAACAAAAAAAACTAAAGCTTTGTATGAGTTGAACTAAAGTTCAATGCCCCGGCTTCACCGACCTTAGTTCAATAATGTTCAGTTCAACCGACATAAGTAGGTTCACCGACTTAAGTCCAGGTCATGCGCAGTTCGTACTTGAAATTGTTGTTGCTTTTTCGCTAGAAGTCAGAAATGCAAAAGCCCACTGGAATAGCATTCCATTATTCCAGTTAAATTCTTTTTTTGAGCTAGCTTTTACGTTCAACTTCAGTTCGAGACCAGTTGGTCGAACTGAGATTTCTTTATCCTTAGTTTAATATGTGGAAATTCTATGCGAACTGATCTGAGGTTAGAAGTTCAGTGCGCTAATTTGCTCGAACTGAGGCCGGGGAATTTCATTGAAGATTTTTAAAAAGCTTTCCAAATACGAAAGGCAGATATCGCCCCATTTCATTTTAAATAAGGTTTGCCTTTGAAAAACTGATAGTGCAAACCTACATTTTTTAAAGCAGTGCCCCTCATTTGCTACATGGGGTTCTCATGGGGAACCTACGAGAAAATCCCTCTTGTCCTGAGGCAATATTTTAAATCCTAGCTTAGGTTATGCAGTTATAAGGTCTTAATAGCTTTTTAGTTGTTGTATAAAAAGCTTTGCTTATGTGCGGCCCTCGCCCACATTCCGTCGTTGCCAGCGACAGAGATAGCCCTCAGACGTTTTTCTGGTGTATATGAAATATTTAGGGTGTGAATCTCCTCACACAAAGCGAAATTGCGTGTGCATTATTTCTTCCGTCTCCATGCGCTCCGGCGGCCCCGCCACGAAACCCTTCTTGGCTGTAAATCATTCGATTACACTCCAATCTTATAATCTAAACGAGGAAGAACTCTTCGTTGCCTCAGAAAACTTGGCAGATAGAAAGCCAGCACCAAACTTAACAATTAAGGGAAAAACCTTTGGCTACGACGCCAAAGCAAGACAGAAAGTAAGACAAAGTAAGCAGGGAAAAAGATAACCAGATTTTACATAGTTGTGGACGATATTACCTTAAATCCAAATATCAAGCCTTCTATCGTGAGTAACTAGAGAGTCTTAAGCTTCAATTATACTGGACGCAACGGAACGGAGAGTCAACGGAATGGAATTTTGCTGGCTATACTGACGGAATCGAACGTACGCAAATGTCACACACAGCAGATAGGGCCCCTATGAGGCTAGTCCCACTGTGGACCCAGTGCGGATTGCTCTACAAGGTCTACATTAATGTCCACTTCGAGCCACGATGAATCGTGTTGAACTTATCGCCACTAAAACGAAGTACTGCTTCATCTCCACAAAACCTAACACCGAACTTCCTCCTATTTTAGTGGGAGAAGGAATCTAACGGCTGACTTAACTTTTAATATCCTAGGGGTAACTTTAAAGGGGCCCATATACGGTCAACTGAAATGGTGGAGAGCACGTGTAGATCCCACGAGCTGCTGTTGCCCAGCACCGATGTAAAGCATAACGTAATTTTTCCATGCTATATTTGAACATTTTTGCAGGTATTTATTTAAATAAAAATTCTGAATTATTCCAAAAATATGTGGCTGGTGGCCTTACACATGCACCATTTTCATACGTCATTTAAGTCATTCCCAGACAACTTCTCCAACGTGTCCTGTCAGTCAATGAGACATGAAGCTGAAAACTGGATTAAATATTTCTACCTTTGAGTTTTGTTATGAGCACTGGGTCCTGGCATTTATCATTCTGTGAATATTTTTAGACAAAAATCTGCTGTAACTGATTGTTATGAATTATTAATTTTTATATCAATTGGAGTTGAAGTAGTTTTTTTATTTTTTTATTTATCAAAATATCTGTTAATTTGAAATCCTTTGAATAATTTTAAATATTGCATTCGAGGTAGGTTTTATTTAATTTTTTTCGTAAAAATGCATTAAGAATTTTGTCCATGTATGAAAATTCGTTTTCACTAGAATTTCCCGAATTCATTTCGTAAATTTTATTTTGCTGTTTCTGGAATTCACTTTAAGCTTTCAAAAGTGAAATGCATTTTTGGAAATGAAATTTTGCTATTCTGTAATTCGCTTTTCGTGAAATTTTTACGAATTGAAATCGCGAAGGTTCAGTGAGTGGATTGAGACACTGAAATTGTTTAAATTACATCGAACTGGAAAAAGAATGAAGTATGCGCTTTTTCTTCTTTCTAGGAGAATTTAATTCTCCCAGAATAAAATTAAATATAATGTTATTGTATCTATTTACGTTATTATTACTGTTTCATTTCATCTAGCAACATAAATGTATAATAAACAGTGCTGTCACTTTACTCCAATTGTAGTAGATCTACTCCACATTATTGAAGTGGCCACATTTAAAATTCTACTCCACTTTCCGAAATCTTATTTGAATTTTGATTTAAAACAATTTTATTTTAAAAATTTAGATTGCTTATATTTCTCCACATCATTCATTATATACTTAAGAAGAATCAACGCACGTGGAGTTATCGCACGTAGCCTAAATTTGAATTATGCATTTATTGAACACGTCAAGCTCCCAAGTTGTCTTGCACATGCAATTGGAACTTCTTTCAAGTTGTTGTTCGGCATGCGCTAGAGCAGCAGTCGGCAACCCAAATGTAATAATAATAAAATAACTCACAAGAAAAAAAAAGTAAGCCGTATGTAAAAGCTGTATGTAAAAAAACGAAGAATATTGGAATTTTCCTCTTGCTTTGAGCTTACATATCTTCTAAATTGAATCACTCAAGTTTCTGTTTTTCGTATATATACTGTATCGTAGTTGATAGTAGGGATAGCCCCCTCTCTAGCACAGTTTTTTTCCGAAATATATCCGGGAATCACCCCTGAAAATATTAGCCACGTTGTCCAACAAAGGATTTTATTGAACCTCGGATGTCGTATACAAGTCGCGAGTTTTTTATGTAAAAGTCTAAGCTTAAGTAAAAACCCTTTATACTACCAGTCCGTCATGTCGTTCATGTCATGGTGTAATGTCTAGAAGTAAGCTTAGCTCGAAGATATAAAAAGGATACACTAGATCAGTGGTTCCCAAACTTTATTTCGTTCGGAACCTTTCTACAATGTATAAAATTTAGCGGAAGCCAACGAAACCAAAGCTTTCTTGTCTGTCTGTTTGTCCGGTACATATCTCGCAATCGATTTTTTTAATACTTCCAGTTACCCGATCACCCTGAAATTTTGCACACAACTTCCGCTCCGATGACACAATGCAAAATGGTATACTCATTATACCGTTAGATCCATGGCGGCCGTCTCAAGAGGACGGATTACTGCTTTCTTCATGGAACAAATTTTGCAATCAATTTTTCAAATACTTACGGATATCCTATCATGCTGAAATTTTATCAGCTTTAGCTCCGATGATAATGCAAAATTGTATACTCAATATACCTTTAGATCCATGGCGGCAGTCTCAGGAGGGCGGATTGAAATATTCTTCACAACCCCTTCGACATGGGTATCAAATGAAACGGTATGATAAGTAGAACACCATAAGTATAGTATACTCGATATATCGTTTGGCCCATGGCGGCCATCTCCAGAGGGCGGATTACCATTTTCTTCACAACCTCCTCGATATGGGAATATGGTATGGCGGCCAAAATGTTACGCGGCGTGACGTAGACCAAATTTCAAGGAAGAAGGGCCACTCGCACTTTCTTATTAGCAAAAACGCGTTAAACGGCCGGCGCAGCGTCAGTGAGTCTGCGAATGTATCTGCGCTTCGGCGCTGGTGACACGGAACCCTACAATTTTTTCGTGGAACCATAAGGTTCCGCGGAACCCACTTTGGGAATCACTGCACTAGGTTAAGGGCACTCTGGAGAATGCATGAGGAGGAGACAGTGAGCCTCGATTTTGAACTATTGGATGTTGCATGAGCAGGAAAACAGAATCGGTGGAGAGTACTCTTTTAAATACTTATGAGTAGAGTCAAAAGAAAATAACGTAATAAGTACTTTTTACTAGTTCAAAATTGCTGGATTCCTTGAGAATCGATGAGTACTTTTTCGACATTTCTGTGAACTACCAAAGTGTCTACTACCGGATGAGGTAACAGTGGTATGAACTCCTCTTTCGCATCAAGTTTCGGTTGCAGACTCCCTCCAGTATCTCCTTACTCAGGATATAAGCTGAATGAGGCCCGCCGTTACAAATTTGGTGTGAATAGGGCACACCCCGCCTCATTTCGAATTGCATATTTCACTGCGCCAAAAGAAGTATATAAATAGAGAAGAAACCCACAACCGCGAATTTAGAATCCACCGCCGCTTATTTCAAGGTGAATTTTACTGCTCCAAAAGAAATAAGAAAGTAGAAATCCAATTAATGTATTTACTATCATACCTCGCCTCGTTTATCTCGATAAATGCTCATATACCATTAGGACATTACTTTTGAACCGGGAGATTTCAAAAAATGGAGGGCTCAGTACAATTTACCATCGTGTAAGGGACAAATGTACCGCCTCGTGTAGGTCCAGCTCAGCTCTAGATGACACTGGCAAAATCTTAACAAAGGGGGATATTCAGTAACAATGGCTTCTGTAGTGAGAGATCAGGAAGAAAATCTTGTAGAAATTGTAGCAAATTAAGAATGTATTTTTCTTACGGAACAGCCACAGGAAATAACAAAAATTTCGGAAAACATTGTTGTCGCAAAATCTTCATCAAATGTTCGACGAACCTTTGTCAAACATTGCAAACATCGTCAAATATTTATCAATGTTTTTTTGCAAATATTTGTTATGTGTGGACCCCCCTTTAGCCGAAGGCAAGGTCCCTTACGTTTAAACAAAAAAGAGGCTCGACCGAATGCAATGAAATGTTTTTTCAGAGCCTGTTTTTGTTAATATTCTTCGATTTGCACCTCAAAGAAGTTGATGACATTTTTGGTTCGAGCGATATCGTGCAGGTACAAAAATCACGTACGTCTTTTAAACAAAAAAAACGTCTCAACCGAATTTTATGAAAATCTTTTCAAATCATCGAACTACACCACAACGAAGTCGATATCTTTTATGGTTCGAGCCATATCGTGCAGGAAAAGAGACCACATACGTACGCACACACATACAAACAAACCTCTTCTAAAGTTTATGCTTGGCACCTTGAAAAATGAAAATACGTTGAAAATTTCGATTTTGATTTTTGGACCGATTACAGTACCTAACTACCCTATAAACTGGGAACTGAATTGACAAAACTATAGTATTTTTAAATAATATAAACATTTGGACTAACGCGTCTAACAAAATAACCTTCTTTGAGCTGGAATTGAATGTAGTTACAATATATTTAACACGTATTCACTTATTATTAAGTTTTATAATAACCCAAAATTTCACTATTGTATTGCAACAAAATATTATGAGTGTTGCATTGTGACAATATTTGCCTTCAGAACCAATTTTTCCAATCTGTCTACCATAAACCTATTGCATAGATTTTTCCATTCAACTTTTTGACGAGGGCCATTTGTACTTGGCAACGTTAAACTAACTTTAAGGCCCCCATACACGGTCAAATTGGCTGTACAACCAGATTTTCATCAAACCTATAAGCGCAATGTATTTTGATCGGCCGACCGGCCCACAATCGATAGTTTTGGTTGTACAACCGCACTTCGCTGTACAACCAATTGGACCGTGTATGGGGGCCTTTATGTACTGATGTTCAAGTCAATTTTTTTGAACATCACTTGCAGTACGCCGTTCCATCAGACTGAAAATGAAACCTTGAATACAGTAGCCTTTCGAAAGTATTGATCCCAAAAATTAATCCCTTTAAGCACCCATTATCCAATCCACACCCTATCTAAACTCTTAAGGCCCCCATACACGGTCAAATTGGCTGTACAACCAGATTTTCATCAAACCTATAAGCGCAATGTATTTTGATCGGCCGACCGGCCCACAATCGATAGTTTTGGTTGTACAACCGCACTTCGCTGTACAACCAATTGGACCGTGTATGGGGGCCTTTATACTTCAATATCAAACCATTTCGCCCGCATGACTCCAACTCCTGAAACTCATTCCTACCCCTGGATCAGAAAACTGTAACCAAATATATTCGCCGTGCACCTCTGCCTGGAACAGTATCGAGGTCACTATAAAACAGCAATAAAACCCCTGTTAACACATGCCGGGATGCCGCAGGACAAAAAACGCGTTTCATAATTCCGTCCATTAACCTTCCGATCCTGCGCTTTACTTGTTCCGGTGTCGAGTTGCACCATACGTGCCGGCACTCTTTGCTGGCTGCATTGAACCTGGTGGAAAGGTGCCGGCAAAAAATCGCAAGGATCCTCAACTGCCGGAGTGTGTCGCAGTATTCCGGGCAACTTGCAGGACTACAGACAGGAAGAGCTCAAACCGAAGACCGGGACAGATGTTCCGAGGATGATTTGATTCTGAGGCTGGCTTTTGTTGAGCACATATCGAAGCGACCTTTTCGGCCTTTTATGCCAGGCCCTTAATACCGGCCGAGGACAGCATGGATTTCATGTTGGGACGTGTCCGTATTTACGCTAGAAATTGCATTTCTCTTCTAGGATAATTTGAAAAGGACGCGAAGGATCCTGCCCCAACACAAGGGACGAGGATGAAATCCGTCAGTAGTGCACGTGTCATGGCACTCGCTTTGTGGATGATTAGGGGCGCAGGGTTATTGGATAATTCAAGGGCCAAGGGTGAGTGGAACAAGTGATTGTTGCCATAATCGATGGTGCGTGCATTTTCCCCTGGCGAAGGGCTTCCCTTTATCAGACTCCCCACCGTACAGAGCATATTGCCGTCCCGGCAGGCCACCAGCAAAAAGTGATAGCAGAGAAATTCGGCATTTTTTTGGTGGGCTTTAATTTTTGGGCAGACAACTTAAGTTGAGCATCTGCAGTCCGCGTGGCCTCAAGGAGCGTGTACGGTGTTTGTTTGGTCGATTAAATTGATTGCCGCAATGAAAATCCCTTATTTATTGTCTAATACTATCTGCTACATGGCAGCCTAATTTGACGTGGAACCCCCTGTTACATACTTGTAGTTCAAGCCACGCGTAAGCTTTGGTTCTTGGCTCGCTGGAATTGTTTCATCAGGGATTTCGTTGCTCTCAATGTGCACCAAATTCTCGGCTATTAAAGGCAGATTTTAGGGCACATTCCTATAACTCATATGCGGGACGACGTTGAAGGTGTGGACATGACAGATGCAACGCATTTTTAAAAGGCAATCGACAACTAGCCAGAGAGTCTTCTGTGTTATATTAAGTGGAGGGCGTCTCTACTGGCAGCGTAGAGGCATTAATTGCAGAAAGCAAAACCTCTTGCGTTACTTGTAAGTTTGTAAGAGTTTCACAAGTGCAGTCAAATCCATATCATGTACCGTTCTCAACATGGTGAAAAAGGGATAGAATATTTTCAAGGTTCCTTTTTTCATGTTAGTTAAGTCATGCAATATTTTGGAATACGATGGACTCAGAAAGAGGAGAACCACCGACCAATATCTGTTAAGGAATTGAGTATCCTTTAGTGTATAAAAAATTGTACAGAAAAATTTAAATTATTTCAATATTTGTTAAAAAAATGCTGAGTGTTGTGGGGTAGACTATGTTAAAACTTTTAAAACGTTTCAAATTACACCCAGTAAGAAAGTTTCTGGCATTTTTCCCGATAGATGGCGTCAATTCCAAATAAGTCACGATCGCAGAGACACCACTAAGCAATCGTTTGAAACAGGTGACAGTTCGAGTATCAATTTGAGAGTGGTTAGAAAGTTGCTTGGATTCAAAAATGGAGAAAAATAATGGCTGAAGGGAAGGGAAGGATGTTTCGCAGGTTTGTGAAAAAATTTGTGCTACGGTGTACGGTGAAAGCACCTGATGACAATCTGCTGTGCGGAAATGGTTCGCTCGCTTTCATTATGCTAATTTTGAAGATCTGGTCGTCCAGAAACGCTTATGAAATTCTTGAAAAAAAATTTAAAAAAAAAAAAACCGACTTCAAAACTACATATACCTATGCATGCATATGTACAAACTTAAACTAAAAAGTAAAAAATAATATTTTAATTACCTCAAAGCAAGAGCCTTAAAGGACAGTTAAAAAAATTATTGATATTTATATATGTACCTATGTATCTATTTAATATTTTTAAAAAGTTCATTTTGGAGTCGGTGCCAGCCAAAGAACAATTACGTTTATACATACCCTGAAAGCTTGGGTGCAAAAGAAAACTTACGTTAATACATACCTTTGGCTGGCACCGACTCCAAAATGAACTTTTTAAAAATATTAAATAGATACATACATATATAAATATCAATAATTTTTTTAACTGTCCTCTTGCTTTGAGGTAATTAAAATATTATTTTTTACTTTTTAGTTTAAGTTTGTACATATGCATGCATAGGTATATGTAGTTTTGAAGTCGGTTTTTTTTTTTTTTTTAAATTTTTTATTTTTTACTTTTTAGTTTAAGTTTTTTTACAAAATTGTATTCTACTCGTCATACCCTTTCATTTGATATCCATGAAGGGGGTCGGGAAACAAAATTGCAAAATTCGGCCGCCATCTTGGAACCGACCGCCATTTTTTTACAAAATTTATATGGGACCACCTCTGAGGTATAACGTACCAAACAAAAAAAGAATCATCAAAATCGATTCATAATTGGCGGAGTAATCGCGTAACATACATAGAAAAAAAAAAAAAAAAAACATACATTCGAATTGATAACCTCCTCTTTTTTGAAGTCGGTTAAAAAGTTTAGCAAGATAGGCATATGAGCAGTGTCAGCGTGTCAATTAAAACCTTTCGTTGACACTCTCTGACGTTCTTCATTGTTTGTACAGCTCGTTCTGCTAGGACGATACCTCTTGGGGGATAAGGCGAATTCGTTTGATGTTTGAAACCCCCTTCATGGCTGAATCTCGAAAAATCTTTTGATGAGTAATGGGGTCTGTTGTTAGACTCCAGCATACTTGTGCGAAATGTTGCGGCAAAAGTGTTTCGATCATTTGCATGGTATTCAAAAAATTTTATTTTAATTTAAATTATTATTCAAATTAATGTTATGTATTCTATGGCGAAAATAATGAAGAAGAGAGTTGGAGCACCCCAAGGATAAAACTTCTTTGAAACTAGAGATTAACGAGCTAAACAAGACACATAATTTATCCTTCGTTTTCGCCGTGAAGTTACAAATTTTCGGACCGGATCTAATAAAGCCGAGTTATCTATCAACAAACTGACATTAACATTAATCATATTTTCTCGATCTATTTTTTCGTTTTATTTTTCTGCGGTAAAAGAACTCAGAAAATGAAGGAAAAACAACTTTATGCTTGAAACGTCAAATATGACATATATTTTTGACAGCTGATGGCTTTCATTCAAAAATGCAAAATTTCTAGATTGCGCAACTGATTTACCTGACAGTTGCTCTTTTGCAAGCATGCATGCAAGCAGGCAAGCAACCATGCAATTATGAAAAAGGCCGATATTTGGGGTTTTCTTTTTCACCGATTGTTTCGTTGCCGTTGTCTCTTTGATTAACCTGACACGTAGCGCATGAGCTCCTTGAAGTCGTTTGACATCATTGGCCAAATTATGATGTTGGGCACCTGCTGAAAACACTTGTCCCACGAGAAATGAATCTTTTGTATACGTTTGATCATTTCACCTCGAAGCTTTTTTGGTAGGTATATATATTTTTCCAGTTTCATATAGCAATTTGATTGATAATTCTTCACATGGGAACTTTATTGCTGGCATTGCGTCAACGAATCGGATGCAGAGGTAATTGGTCTATCGTCTTGTAATAGTACTGCGCCCAACGCTTTGCTGCTCGCTTGTGGTTGTATGTATGCCGATTTTAGGTATTTTGGCACCCTGTGCGAGGTATTTTTCTGTGCTCTTAACTTTTTGAAGACATTTCTTTTAAGTAGGATACTTATGTCATTATATTGAAAATAAAAGATGGCCTTACAACGGGCGAACACCGGCCGCATAGGAGCACATGCAGAGAAACTCTCCGCTCGAAGAAAAAAAAGGAATGGAAAAAAAGCAAATGGAAACAGTTTACAGTTCCATCCCATCCCATCCAGATAAATTTGTCTATCGTATTCCACATCTCACAGTACTTTGAGTCTAGGTTGAGTTGAAATTTCGACCATCGTATATGATGTCGAGTTGAGCTCATTTTGGGTTGAAATAGAATTGAATTGAAATCAAAGCATTACCTCAAATTTTTGTGCGATATATTCGTAAAATTCAGAATGAAATAATTTTCTATTCCTGTGCAAGAAAAAACCCGAACACAAAACTAATGGCAAGAAGGGACTTTACGGATGGTAAACAAACAAAACAAATGTCACTTCAACGCAATTACAACTCAACCCGCTTATATGAGGCAAAATATCAACTCGACCCAGGTAGGAGAGCTGAATTGGGTTGAGTGAACCCCGTTTCAACTCAACCCCGTTTATGATCGGGTTGAAACTGGATTGAACCTGGGTTGAACCTAGTCATAAAGGGAGTATAAGTTTGCGAGGTATATAAACTTCTATAATTCTCTTTTATCTTTAAACTCGAAAGAGGAAAAGAGAGAACAGTATAGGGCCCTATACCTCTCTCACTTGATTGGAGGCCTCTGGAAATTTCAGGAAGCTCGTGTGGCTCTTAAGAGCTGCTATTTCTCAGCACTGGTTTATTGATAGAAACTGAAGACAATGAAGACAATATAATAAAGTTTTCTTGCCAGCTGTCTTTTACGTTCTTTCAAACACACTTGTTTCTGGCTTGTATTGTGGAGGTGTTATCATTTAATAACTAAATAAATGAACACAATACTGGATCGCGGCGACGCCTCTGGGATATGGAGCCCATTAACCCGGAGGCTAGACGATCCATTTTTCAATTGCAATATTGCATTGTAGTATTAGTGGAGTGGAGTAGAGTGGAGCCCCTGCTCCAATATTGCATGCAATTTAAATTTGCAATGCAATAAATTTTGCATAATGTGCAATGTCTAGAAGTAAGCTTAGGTCCGATATAAAACAAGTTTGAGTTTTATTCAAGAGGATGTTGATGCCAAGAGGGCTAACCTGGTTTTGCGGTTGGTATATGACTGCCACTATGAAGAAATGAAAAAAATTTATCAGGGCTGGCACATTCTTACGGTTTTTGCAGGTGGTAATGGTGATGTAAAAACATATGTCGTGTCGTTACCGATTAGTTTAAGCTCTGGACAGACAGCACTCTTAATGGGCATACAACATATGCTAAGAAAATGTAGCTAAAATGTACCTACCCTCCAATCAAAATTTTCTTAGTTTTGTACTTCTATGAAGAACTTTTAAACTATATTTTGCACCAAAACATTTCTAAACCCTTAATTCTCAAAGCTTAGTGCCTAGCGGGGTCTGTGCCGGGCCCTTCTATGTACTCTATGTAATCACGCTAGGGTCGTTTTGGAAGCCCCAAATAAAGGAGTTGTATTCAAGCAGCGCGCAGTGAGGCAAAAGGCTGAAAAGCTGGCCAAAAGTCTTTAACATTAACCAATCAATTTGAAATTTCGTTTATGGGGGTTTTTGGGGTCGGTGATCACGAATTTAGTGTCCATTTTTCCAAAAACAAGATGGCGGCTTCAAAATGGCGACCAAAAGTAGTTAAATCTCCTTCAATTGCTACAAAACTTGGTATACGAGGGTTTTTGGGGTCGCTGATTACGAATTTAGTGTCCATTTTATCATAAACAAGATGGCGGCCTCAAAATGGCGACAAAAAGTAGTGAAATATCCTTCAATTGCTACAAAACTTAGTATACGGGGGTCGCTGATTTCGATTCGATTTCGCGGAATTTTTTTAATAAAAAAATATAAATTTTAAATAAAAACTTATAAGGAAATCAATCCTGTTCACGAGATAGCTTAGCATCTATTAAAACAGCCAGATCATCTTCTGATAAAACCTGTTGCGGCTCTAATAATTTATTGTAGTTTTGTTGATAAATTCTGGCCTCTTCTGGATTTGTGGCTATATTTTTTATAACTTTTGAGGCCTGAACCTGTCCTTCAGCTCGTAACTTCATACAACTAGCATATATCAATGATTCTGTAGGAACAGAATCACGCAACTCTTTTGTCTTAGACCTTTTTGTTCGTTCAGAACATAATTCAATGACTCATAACTCTGGAAGTTGGTGGTGAAGAACCTTCGCTTTTACAGTTTAGATAGGCGGGGGTATTCTGCGTATACTGCTACCTAATTCATGGAAGTAGGTCATCGGGTTACCAAAATATAGGATGATATATAAACCTTTATCAACAAAATTTCAAAACGCCCTAGTGACCAAACAGTTACGATTTCTGCCCCACTCCCATATGATTTTTTGTTCGTATATCCAAAGCCTATCTACAGCCCGCCACTTTGTAACTTGAGGTGGGACACCCTGCATAAAGAAAACAATATAAAAACAAAATAATTTTTCATATTTTTTTTCTTTAGCCTCCATTTTCCGACCAAACGTGAGGTTTTCCGGGAAAAGCTTATATAACTTTTTCTGTTGAGAATTTTCATAGCTTTAATTTTGTCTTCTTAACATTTTTCCAATTTCGACGTTTTTCCGAGCTACGGTCGGGAAAGCGTCGGAAAATTCTTTCAATCGGATTTTCTTGTGATTTTCACGAAGTACGGCCCGGAACTCAACGGTTACCTTTTCTCCAATTGCTAAACTCCCACCATTCCAAATTTCATTAAACTACAATTTTTTTTGCAGTTTTAGCGATTTTTTTACTCTGGAAACTGTACTAATAAACATTCGCATAATTAATAAAGTAGCAAAAAGTGGCAACTTTTTTTTTGTTTTTCTTTAAGTACATGGTATAAGGACCCTACCAATATTTAAGTTAATACTTGATATGCTTTGGAACCTAAAGAAAATCTCCATTTTTAATAGATTTTAGTACAATTTTATAACTTTAATTGATAATTTTATTTTTGGATATTATGTGTACATAATTAAAAGTTAACAGTTACTAAAATATTGTTTCGTATCTGAAGTTGAAGCTTCCATGGTTGATTTGTATAAATAAATTATAAATGACACCTCAAAACAACTTTGAAACGGTTCAAAATAAATGGCCGCCCAAAATACGTGAGCAAATGACGAATAAGGCACACTTTTGTGGCCGTTAGGATAAGTTACGAAGCATTTAATTTCTGCGAAATCGTAGGTAGGTAAGTGTTATTTTGAAATAGTACAAGTGGGTATTTCTAAATAACATTTCATTTTATGAATTTCTGCCAGTTTTTGAGGGTATCTGCCCCAGTGTGCAGCGGTCAAATGTAATTATAGTAAATGTAAGTAATACAACTAGTCTGGTCCTAGTCTTTTGCAACTGGTCTCTCCACCAATTCCTCCGATTCTGAGCCGATGTAATCAAGTTTGGTATTCCTGGGCGTCCTAGTCTACGCCAGTCGTCGTAGTTGAGTCGCACTCAATACGCCTTACCGCAACAAACTAGCCATATGTATTATTCTTTATGTACTTCCTCCAAGCAATCAGAAATTAAATGATGCCGTAAATTTAAGGCCAAGGGAGGACTCAATGCATCGAAATTTAGTTTTTAGAGTGTGCACTAGGAAAGACAGTTTTTCCTATATCCCTATAACCTATATTTTTTCAGTTCAAAATAAAAACATATTTTTTTCGTTGACCAGATCTGCTCCCCTTAGGAAATTGTTTTGCTCGGCTCACCACTAAATCCTTATCTACTTCCAAAACTCTTAACAACTTTCCTTTTCAAAACAGTTTAAAATGAAAAAAAAAACATTCTCTTGTCCCTCTTTAAACTCGACGAATTCTGTTGCTTTTTATTTGTTTATCGAAGTAAACTCCGCACGATTATGGTCTTGTTTCCTCCACTCCCAAACTCCAGTCCTTGGCATCCTTCATCCTTACAGCAAATAGTGTTATTCTTCTCAGCTCACGGAAGAATTTATTGCCGCCCTTTCAGGAATTCATCGACCAAAAGGAATTCGTCCACGGAATCATCAAAATCTGCGGGGAAAAAAACCGCCACCGTCTAGACAGGACGTCGCATGGTTATTTTTAAGACGTTCAACAAAGTACACTTTCTTCTGTCTGCGTACGGTTGGTCGGTGTCTTCCGATTTCTTCGCTTTGCCTTGTGATTTCCCCGGCAAATACGCGACCCTGCGTTGGCGCGTTTTAGCTACTTGTTGCTTGGTATCTGCTTACTTAGAGCTCCGTAAGCCGCTGCCGGTCCGCTAAGTCAGGGTGACGAACTGATGCGAAATGACGCAGACTGACCTTTGTCATCATCAGCCACCAGCAACTTCCGGCCGCTTCCGGTTTTTGGCTTAATGCTTTGGGGGATTGTGTGGGGATTATTGCTGATGGATGATGATTAGTTGGAGGCTCTGTTTGGTGGTGACATACGCTAAGGATAATTTATTGGGGATATAAAAGTGAATGAACTGGACAAATAAGAAACTCAAGGATTTTTATGGCATCAGCAGCGGGGAATATAATAAAAATGGAAGTCTCCCTGCCGCACCACCCTGTGCTGTAATGAGGGAAGTGCTACTCAAGCGCTCACAATTATGAAATCGACCAACTTTTCTTATTAATATTCAAGGCAGAAATGAACACTTATTCTTTGTTTGATTCAACTTTGAATTGGAATTGTTTTCTGGAACTTTTTGGTTTGTCGCGCGATTACTCACATCAACGGATGAATAAAATTGGAAAAATTTAAAGCGCCCATGCTGTAAGTGAGATTCACAATCTTCCACAGCTGTTGTGAAATCAGAACCCTTAAATAGAGAGTACGATCCAGCAGAATAGTTTTGCTATTTTATTACCTGTGACAAAATTTGTTCTGTTTGCAAGAAAAAATCTTTTAAGTGAGTAGATATAAACAAGTGCAAACAGTACCCGAATGGGGTCCACTTAACAGTGTTCTGATGGCACTTCGACATCTGAAGGTAATTGATAGAAGCAAACGGACCAATTTCTTTCGTAATTCCAAATAACGGTGGCGACTGTATGCCATGTTCAAAGCCGTCTCCCATACATTAAAGCAGTAATTGCCAAATGGCTCCTTGACTTCTGTAGGCCGGTCTATCCAGTATAGTAAGTCCTCGCGCTCCCACTTTGGCTACGCCGTCCGGGATCACAGCCCTAATAGGTTGGTTGATGGAATTCATTTTGCTTTAGAAGGCATAACGCTCCAACAAGCTGCTCTTCGTTAACTTTGATGATTGGGTACCGGCACTGCCTCCTGTAGCTGAGGCTCAGTGCTCGTGCGTGCCTGCTGCATGCTAGGTGCGGGCTAGTCATATTTTTATCCAAATGAAAAATATTAGTTGCTGTGTTATCGGAACTACGACGTTCCTGATTCGGGACGTTGGCAATCGTCCCTCCAACAATCGACAAAACGATGACGCTTTACTATTTCGGTGGTGAGAAACGAGAGGCCGGCGTCGGGTTTATGATCGACAGCGTTATCGCACTTCCACCGATATCCGAGTGTTTGGCGGTCGGTGGAACGATCAAGACCCATATCGTATTCGTTTATGCGCCAACCGAGACCAGCCCGTACGCGAACAAGGACGAATTTTACGATCAGCAAACGATACGATACCTTGAACCGAATGAATCATGCTCGTGAGGGACCTTAATGTACATTCAGGTGCAGATCGAACCGGCTGGGAAGGAACGATGGGCAAATTCGGACGCGGAGTAATCAACGACGACGGCTTACGCCTGCTTTCATTCGCAGCGTTAAAAATTTGATCGTTGGCAACAGCATTTTCCGCCACCCACACAAACACCAACTCACCTGGCGGAATCCATCCTGCAACGAGTCGGCTATGTTCATCAACGCAATATTCCGATCGACGCTCAAAGACGTACGTGCTGATCGGACCATTATCTAATTCAAGCGAAATTACAGATGCGATTACAAAGAGCAAGGGAAAACGGCGCCACCACCAGGCAGGCAAATATCGGAGACCATTGTGGGGTAAGCAATGGAGTTGTGTATACCCATTCGTAAACGGAAGCAGCCATGGATCACGGACGAACGAATGGAACACGTCGATTTCGAGCAATGCTGATTATTGACCAAAGAAGTTCGACAGAAAATGAAATCGGAACGAGAAGCGTACTGGAATAACGTTGCGGCCGACATGGAAGAAGGGAGTCTAGGTACGAGTACCGGACTCTGATACAGCGTCATCCGGCTGTCAGGCGGTACAACAACATCAAAGAATCGGTTGGAACTTTCGTGACCCCTCCCCATGGCCGCCTGTAGCAGTGGAGAGAATTCTTCCACTAGCTGTACAACAACGATCCGCCAAAGGTCCAGCACCCAAATCGCCGTTTTCACCTCGATAATTTTCGATACGGTATCGAAAAACTGATTCGTCAGCTGTTCGATACCGAATCGAAAATTATCGAGGTGAAAACGGCAATAAAATAGCTGAAAAATGGGAAAGCGCCGGGAATAGATCAAGTAACTCCGAGCCGGAGGTGATGTCTTATCGTAAGACACATATGGAGTTCGCATCGTGTGCTGTCGGCATGGAAGAAAGCTATCGTTGTGCCAATTTTGAAGAAAGGCGACAGTCGGGAATGCAATAATAATCGCGGCATTGACCTGCTTTCGATCTGCGGCTACAGAAACATCGAGAGCAAACGAACCGGAAAGAGTAAGCGGGATTCATACCACATCGAAGATGCATTGATCAATGCCATTGAAAATCATCCAACTTCTCTAACCGTCGTACGATGGCAGAACCAGCAGCGTCCGTATTCGAAGCGACTTATCCAAGGATTTCCAATTTCAGCAGGTGTCCGCCAAGAAGACGTCACTTCGCCAATTCTCTTTAACGTTGTTATCGACTCGATTATGCGTGAAGCATTCAATGGACGACTCGGAATTCGTTACGACGACAACCACTTCGTAACGGACTTGATATTCGACGACGATAGCGCAGACTTCGTCGACACGGATTTTGAAGCAAGGGATATCTTATACGACATTTCCCTCATCACCCGGTCACACGGGTTAAAAATCAATGCGGAAAACACTAAAGTGCTCACAACGGGCACATTGAAAGCCAGTGTTCACCACGATTGAACGCAAATCGAGCAGGTTTATTGGGATCATTGGTTGAAGAAAAGAAATTGGCATCGACGGTCGACGTTCACGGACGCATCGGCCAGGCAACAGCAACATTTGCCTCGAGCGAACAAGTATTACCATCAAAACGAAAATACGCCTTTACCGCACGTTGATTCTTCCAATTCTTCTTTATGGATCGGAAATGTGGACACTGCTCAAACCGGGCGTAAACAAGCTCGAAGTCTTCCAAATGCAATGCTTGAGGCAGATTCTCGATGTCTCACTCCACGATCGCCTTCGAAACGAGACAGTTAGACAAAGATGCGATCAACAGACACTGATCGAAGAAGAAATGCAAAAACGTCGATTACGGTGGTTTGGGCGTTTTTTTCCGAATGGATGATAACTTCTTGCCACATTAACTTCTCTAGCGAGACCGTTCAGCAGACTGGAGAATTCAGCGATTGGCATCGATGAAATCCTGGCTAAAGAATATCGAGGGCCACTTGAAGAATCAACGATTATCAGTTATCGAAGCTCGAGACGTCAGCAAAATCCGTCAAGAATGGAAACGAAGTGTGAATGGAGTTCGACACCCAGCAGCACCGACAGTAGCATATCCGATGCGAGAACGTCACATTGGGAACACCAGCTAAAGGATCATTGATGAAGAAGTCATTCGGCACACCATAGACACCGATCTATTTGAAATACGGCAGTACTTCGTTTTGGGGGCATTGAATTCGACACAATTTTGGCGGCCACAATCTAGTATAAGTTCAACGTCCCTGTTGATTGTTTTAGACATAAGTCTGCCATCTTCAAGACATAATCTATGAGGGTTGCACGAAGGTTGAATAATGCCTGGATGTTACTTTCCCTATCATGCTTGTGGGCTTTTATGGATTATAAGACAAGTATCTGGCATCGTCGGTCCAGAACGTATTATTAGGGTACGTATCAGTTTGGTCAAGAGGGGTTCGGAGTTCGGAGGCGATCGGATTTTGATGAAACATAATGATGAAGGTCTGTGCCGGGATTGGCCAACTCTCATGGGCTCTTTTTGTACCATCGCTTAAAGCTGCGAAGGAATTTTTGAAGCGCAAGTAGAAATCCTTTCAGAACACGTTTTGGCTTTTTTAGCGAAAGATAAGCGCCCTGAATTACCATTTATGATGGATAGAAAGACTGGAGGACCCTTTTTTCAGGCTTTGCCCTACGGAGGATGAGTCTGTCCTTCATATTCTCAGTGATTTTAATGAAATCCTCCTCGAACAGTCAAGTCTAAGCGACAAGCCACTTGGTGCTTTTGGACCCAACACCTAAAGAAGAAGAGCACAGAATACTCTCAATCTAGTAGGACAGAGTCGATGCCAATAGCTGGGATGGAGGTATCCACAACGTTACAATTCAATCACCATGGATTGACTGGGACTTTCCAAAAATGTTCAAAATTTTTATCTTTTTTTGAAAACTCGAAAATTTTTGACAAATTTGTCATACTAAAATATTTGAATACGGCTAAAAATCATGAGCGAAAATTTCCGCTTTAACACTAGATTGCCGGAGCGAGTCAATTTGACTCATTTGCACTTTTACTGTGATATACATAACAATTTTAAGTCATTTTTTTTTAAATCATTTTTTGGTTTTTCATAGAACAATGAAAGGTATACAAAAAGTAATTCCTATTCCTCCCTACTCCCTTACTTCCAATAATTCATATGTGCTATACCTATTTTGCCGGATACGAGTCAAATTGACTCACCGTTTTAGACACACGTAACTTATTTCCTTTGCATAAAAACCTTTTGTAAACCTTCTGGTAGGAGAGTTTTCATGTTATAATTTGTTCATTCAATGCTGTAAAATTATTTGTTGCAAACTACCTGTTGAAATCTTTCATTTTGACTTATGGCACATAATGAAGCCGAAAGTACTTCGACTTTATCTAATATACAAAATGTTGAAAACCGTGCAAATTGCCAGGTACAAGTGTCATGCAACAGAAAAGGAAGCAAGGGCGTTTGTAGCAAATGTAATAAAAAAATATGCGGAAAGTGTATTTTAAAAACTAAATGTGTATGCAAAAAGTGTTTGGAATTTAAAAAACCTGAATTTTTGACGATTGAGTCAAATTGACTCAATCAGGCAAAATAGGTATACAACCAGCCTCCGGCAATCTAGTGTTAAATTGAAATCTCGCGGACATGAAGCTGACACCAATAATTAATTTCCTCCAAAAAACCCCTGAAGATTCTCGTTCCGAAAAAAAAAATTAATTTTAACACGACCACTCCGCACCACCGAAAAATTATCTCCAAATGGAGGTTAAGAGGTTCAAAATGCTTCATTTAGTACTTCGCCTATTAGTTATCACCTCCATCCCCTTCGGCAAGTACAGATGAAAAATGGGAGTTTCTACGTGCAAAGCACGATGAACACTGAGCCCCGGATGCGAGCTGTTTGGACAAGTAATTGACTGCGAATGAGCGATGTCAAACACTCCGGATGAGCGATGGGGCTCCGCTCCTAACACCCCCAGAGCATCTTTCGAGAGTAAACAGAAAATATCGTAGAACAGGAACGGGGACGATTGATATTCAAGATCTATTTCCACGCCCGAGTCCTTGCAGGGACTATGAACTGTTGTAAAGTCTTAAGTATGTGCAATCGGGAGAGCTACTTTCAGCACTTAATTAAGAACCTGCGAAAGCTTGGTAAAGCCTACTCAGCGGCTGCCGAGCGGATTCCATCCGAGTACTGTAAAATGATGAAGGACCTTGGAAGATTTTGTTGACTTGGAAGTGTTTTTGGATGCTTTATGTACTTTCGAAAAGTGCTTTGAGGAATTAAGGACTTTGATGGAAAGAAAAAAATACAAGATCCATAAAGGCGTGAGACTAGCTGGGTACCAAATGGGAAATGAAAGGAAGGCATTACACAACACCAGGTGTTCCTTCCTACTGACCCGCTTCAAGTCGTTAACAAGCTCGTAAAAATGTTGAGTGGATTACCGAAATCCTCATACTGGGAATCTTTTAGCGCTCACTTCTGAAGTCTTACGACCTCTTAAAATCCACCTTCAATGAAGTTTTTCCAAACTGACAGTGGAGGATGCCTTTCAGCCAGATCGTTCCTTGGCCCTCATCGGAGCGCCCCAATAAACAATTTAGGAAACTGCTATTTTCCACCGGAGCTCATTCACCTCCCGGGCGGGCTACTTTTCACTCAGCCATCTCTTTTTTACCCAGCCACTTTCGAGTATATTTATGTCTTCTGATGCTTACCTGTCTGGGAGGTGTTAGAAATCCCTAGATTCCTCCATTGATGAAAACTTTGTTTACGTTTTCCCTCGGATTCCCGGTTCTATATATGTAGAGGTCAATCTAGCCATACTAGCCAAGCACTACCTGGGGCACTTCGCTCTACATATACAACGACCAACGGAATTGATTTAACCAGAAACTGAAAGCCGACTTCTGTTTTCCCAGGCACGAATACCAGCTTAGTCAGGAACAGAGAGACGTTATCCGATAAGTCTTGATAAGCGGATTACATTTGTCTAAAGCTCGGCTAATCCTTCAGTGACGTTAAGTGCCAGGTAAGCGCGCACGATAAGACTGATAGCGTTGCATAATTTACACACTCCAAGGAGATTTTGCTGTGATGCAGACGATTTCGTTAAATTAAATTTGACATAGAGGACGGAGCTACTTTAGACTGCTGCTGTACTTGTTGTAGCACAGCCAATATTCATCCTCTACATGAAATGAATTCAGGGATGATAAAATGAGTGTTTCTACTTTGGGGATGAGTTATGGAACATCTGTCAGGATTCAGCGTGTAATTCGAGAACGTATGGTGCTTCCAGCTCTAAGTGCTCAGAGCCCATTTATTCACTTGAATTCACGGAATTTATGCGGTACGAAATTCTCAATGGTTTAAGGATTTCTTTTTTTGGAGAATTTAATTCGATTCGTGTTTTTCTTTCTCCTTTTCTCAGGAAAACTTCATACTTTGTTAAACAAATCTTTTTATTCCACGCAGGTGGAAATGCGAATTGGAATGGTTTTGGCCACTTACAATTGTGGAAGATAAATTGTTTTTTTTTTTGTGGTTTTTTTTAATGATTGTGGAATCACGAAATATTGAAATAAAATAAATAATAGCACTCGTTTTATACAACGTTAGAGACCAACAATTTTACTCATGGCCAATACCCTAGATAAATACGGCATACAGGGTGTCCTGTTTACTGGAAGGAATATAGAGAGAGATCCTTTCTACCGTAGGAGTACGAGCTTCTCCTCAACACCCAGAGTGCGACGAAGGTGGTCCCAGACAGGTACCGAAGGCCTCAGGTGGATATATCAGTATTATGGGAGGCATCCTGTGAAGCTGTTACAATGTTCGTTGGGCAGTGCACAGGTTCTTCCCGTATAAGTCCCCAGGCATAGATAACTTAATACCAATTATGCTCTAGTAGAGGCATGACATCTTTAGAACTCCTGAGCCGTAATACTTCTCCAATTAAATCTGCACTACAGCTACAGGCGCAAATTGATCTTCACTGCGGAGCTCGAAGCGATCTTTTTAGGCAAGTTAGATAGAGGCGGGTGCGAAACGGCAAAAGCTTGTAGACAGATAAGCTAGTCTAGTCATACTTTATCCTGAAGACCCTAAAACGCATGCTAGGCCTCTCAGGGTGTATATTTCAAGATAAAATCCATTTACACTGCATTGCACGAAGTAGTTTGTGCCATAGAATAAAAATAGTTTCTTCCACCTTGGCAGCCCTTCTAGACATGCAAAGGGCGGAGTGATCGCGTCCCTGATACGGCTTATGGCTATGGATAAGATTTTAAAAGCACCACAAAATGATAGACGCATGGACCTGGACATGTCCATATGGAATACATAAGCCTAGTATTTGAAAAGTTGTCGCCACAATCAGTGATATTAAGAAGTGACTCTGAGAACTGCTAGCTATCCGCTTACCCAAGCCAAAGTTTGATTGTACGCTCAACATCGAAGAGAGTGTAAAGATGAGGAACTTTCTATGCTAGTAAACAGAAGAGATCTGGTTTTACAAAGAAAGCGGGGATGAGCTGGGTCTTGATAGTAAAGGGGCTTTGCGTTAAACCTCCACTAGCCGATCTATTCATCAGCTTGCATGTCCTTAGTCTTACGGGAAATTGGAGTAAGGACACCGCAATACACTACGCTCTCCAGCACTAGGAGTGATAGAGACGCTTTTTCAAAAGACCCGTTGAATAGATACGTTGTAATTCGACAGGAAAAAAGTTCCCCAGTAGATTAACGAATGCCCAATTGAAAGGTTGAAACACGGAATAATCAGAACTGCACAAACTGATTGAGGTATGCAGGCTTGTGCTGGTGCTACAAGGTCAAACGTAAATTTGGTGGAGATGGTTAGTCACTGGGGGAGCAGCATATAGAGTATGTAAATACGTGCCTTCCGTAACTATCTCGTACTCGTTGGACTGATCACATAACCTCCTCTGGTGACCATTGAAAGCAATCGTGGAAGGGATAGGTAGGTTTTGCACTGGCGTTTGTGGATTTCCTGTGGACACCGACCGCACCCAGTTGTATAATGCCTTATTCTGATATGAATTCTTTATTGGAAAGACTTTCCCCTTCCTACAATTTTTTTTTTTTTTAAGAAGTGAGGGGGCAACCCACATGGTGAACACTGCGGCCAAGTTAGGCCTATTGTGTACGTACCCCATTAGCGGAACAGACTATCAGCCTTCCGAATGAAAGCAAGAAGGTCTTTAATTGACAAAGACCGGACTTGAGCAGGACTCAAAAACTCTCTGATAAACGTTCTTCGTCTAAGCCAGATCAGAGCAGGACATTCACAAAGGATATGTGTGGAAGTCTCATCGCCTTCCATGCAGAGTCGGCATTCTGTCTCTTGAGACAATCCTAGGTTATGGAGGTGATACCGCAGTCCCACATGGCCAGTCAGATAACCCACCAGCAGCCTTAGGTCCGTTCTGTTTAAGGTAATACTGCCTCTTAGGGCAAAGGGTCTTATAAGATCTTTAGCCTGTCTAAGGCCTGGGACTGTCTCCCAGTAGGCTAGGTTTAGTCCCTTAATCCACTCCTCTACCAGGGACTTGGAGGTGGACCAAGAGATGCCACAGAAGGGTTCGGGGCCCTGGATCAACGTCTCAGACCCTTCCCTCGCGAGGCGGTCTGCAGCCTCATTCCCCTCGATACCCCGGTGTCCGGGGACCCAGCAGAGCGAGACCTTATTCCTTCTGGTCTGGCTCTGAAGTACGTCGAAACACCCTGCAACTATTTTGGATGAAAACTTCCAAGTTGAGAGTGCCTTGATGGCAGCTTGGCTGTCAGAAAAGATTTTAATGTTGGCGCCTTTCAGACCTTTCTCAAGGTTGAGCCTAGCGCAGGTCGCAATGGCATGTATTTCAGTCTGAAAAACAGAGGGCCACTTACCCATTGCAATCGAGACCTTGGAGTTGGGTCCTGCGACACCAGCCCCTGTGCCATGTTCCATCTTTGACCCGTCGGTAAACCAGTGAAGAAGTTTAGGATCCCCAGGGAGAATGAGTTCCTCTCACTCAGAACGATCCGGGATAATGGCTCTGAATTTCCTTTGGAACCGCAGTTCACTAACCATGTGGTCGGATACGCGGCAAATGGAAATGTTTGGGATATTGTTAAGGATATCCATGTGTCCTTTGACCGTATAGGGCCAGTTGGATGAGATCTGAAGTCTCAAGGCACTTATGGCGGCGGATTTCCATATGGAGATATGCAAAGGAGTCAATCCAATGATTGCCTCCATTGCAGCTGTGGGACAGGTCCGCATAGCCCCGGTAATGGAGAGGCAAGCAAGCCGTTGCAGTTTGCTGCACTTGAGGATCGAGGTAATCTGTTTAGTCTTGGGCCACCAAACTATAGCGGCATAAGTCAAAATGGGTTTTACGATCGTATTGTACATCCAGTACATCATTTGTGGTGTAAGACCCCATGTCTTACCCAGAAGCCTTTTGCAGGCCCATATGGCCCTAGTGGATTTGGTAATGACGTAGTCAAGTTGAGCGTTCCAGTTCAGTCTCTTGTCTAGCTTTGCTCCCAAATATTTGACTGAGTCTGAATACTCAACTGTGGTATACCGAATACAGATAGGACCTAGGTCCAATTTGTAACGTTTGGAGAAAGGTACCAGGACAGCTTTATTTGGGTTAATTGCTAGGCCCTCCTTGGTACACCATCTTTGAACTTCTCGTAGTGCTGTTCTCATGTCCTCTGTAATGGTCAAATCGAATTTCCCAGAGACAATGATGGCAAGATCATCTGCATAGCCGATGACATCGAAACCAGATTCAGATAGTTTAGTCAAAAGTTCATCCACAACTAGTGACCAAAGTAATGGGGATAAAACTCCACCTTGAGGGCAGCCCTTTATAGCTTTAACACTAATGGTGGAGACGCCTAAAGTAGAAGAAATGTCACGATCTACAAGCATGGCATTTATCCACTCAATCGTGTGAGGATCCAGGTTTCTGAGAGCCAGTGCTCTAGAGATAGAATCATAGCCAGTGTTATCGAAAGCACCTTCGATGTCAAGAAACGCACATAAAGCAGTTTCTTTGGCGAGGAAGGCTTTTTCGATTTTACTGACCAGGTGATGTAGAGCAACCTCTGTTGACTTACCCTTCGAGTAAGCGAACTGGGAGCTATGTAGAGGAAGGGAGAGCTCCAGCTTGCACCTAATGTGAAGGTCTAGCAGCCTTTCCATCGTTTTCAAAAGAAAAGAGGTTAAGCTGATAGGTCTGTACGATTTAGGCAGCTCCAGGGGTCTGTTGCCCTGTTTCGGGATAAAAACCACCACGACTTTCCTCCAGATGGTTGGAATATATCCCCAGTTGAAGCTGGCTCTAAAGAGGCAGACCAGGTTGTCGAGGATCAGATCAAGGCCCTTCTGAAGTAGTGCCGGAAAAAATCCATCTCCTCCCGGAGACTTATAAGGTTGAAAAGAGGCCACTGCCCATTTAACCTTGTCACGGTCGAAGATGTTCCCAGAAAGACTGCGGGAATGACGGTCTGGGATGGTCCAGACCCAGAATCCAATGGATAAGTGGTCTGGAGGATTGACCCTGGAAAGTGCTCTCTGAGCAGGTACCTCAAGGTTTCTTCATGGTTAGAGGTGTAGGAGCCATCCTCCTTTCTGAGAAGGCCCACTCCATTAAAGGAGTCCTTGGAAAGTAGCTTTTGGAGTCTAGTCGCCTCTGGTAGAGTTTGAAGGCTCTCACAGTGTTTCCTCCAGGCAGTCCTTTTGGAACGTCTCAACTCCTTATTGTAGGCTGTTAGGGTGAACCTATATTCATCCCAATGGCCGGTGTGTTTTGCCCTATTGAACAATCTCCTAACGTCTCTACGCATTTCAGCTAACCTGTCATTCCACCAGGGTACTTTCCGCGAAGACTGATAAGAAGAGACAGTGTTGCTGTCTTGGTAGGAGGAGATCAGCACATCAGTAAGCTGCGTGGCCGCAAACTCCAGTTCACACACTGAGCTGATAGAAGCTGCAAGCTGATCAGATTTCGAGGCCACAAGCCCCTGAAACTTAGACCAGTTGGTTTTCTTAGGAACCAAAGAAGATGCGCGGATATGAGGGAGGCCCACAATGTCAAATCTAATGTGCAGATGATCCGACAGTGAAGCCTCGTCCGAAACACGCCAGTTTTCAATCCTGTCGGAGAGAAGCCTGCTCGTAAAGGTGAGGTCGAGCACCTCCTTTCTACTAGCAGTGATAAAAGTGGGTTTGCATCCCCTATTTGCAATATCTATGTTATTCATAACAAGAAATTCTAGAAGACACTCACCCCTTTGGTTTACATCGGTACTTCCCCAGATGGAATGGTGAGCATTTGCATCACAGCCGATGACGAATTGTCGGTTCGTCTTGCGACAGAACTCAATGAGTTCTTGAACCTCCTGGGGTGGCACTAATGCTACATCCCCCGGAAAGTAGGCGGACGCAAGAATGATTTCTTGGAGTCCGTTGGCGGTGGTAACCGCAACCGAGATCGCCACTAGATCCCTTCCTACCATACCTAAGGGACTTTTATGGTGAAATTGCTTTTCTGAGCACCGCTTTTGTGAACTTTGTGATTGATGTCAGGAACGCAGGAAGTTCGAACAGTCAAATATAAGCGACAAGTCAAATCTGAAGTTTGAACAAGGCGACTTTTCAAAAGTTTTATTTCAATTGATGGTTTTCCGGACTGTTCGGTTTTGGGGAGCCTTCAACCATTTTTCAGAGGATTTCGACAGTTTTCTATAGTTTATTATTTTTTTTCTTCTTTCTCACCTTCTCCCAAGTTTTCAGCGATGAATAGAATTTTGAAAAGTGTTGTTTCACGATCCATTTTATTGAAAGCCGAATCCGGATCGAGGACTTCCAAACTGCACACAAATTCGTGATTCTCGTACGATCTTGCTGCAATATCTTGAGCTGATTGAACAAGAAATAATTTTGCGTTTTTCCTGACTTTCTGAGCCTCCTCGAATTCCACCAACTCCAGAATTGATTCGCACGAAGGTCCGAATTTTATCAAACCTAGATCGAAATGATTTGCTGAGCCGTCGAAATTGATTGTTGAACAGAGGCTGCGATCTTCTTGCATGCTTTTGATAACTTCAGGAGTTAAAAATTTGCGACCAATGTCCAACAACAAAAAAAAGTGATTTTCGACTTAACAAGTGCACTCTTGGACCGGGAAGTACCCGATGACCAAATGAACAAGGAGGAGAATTTGGTATCGTATTATTAATCAGTTAAACCGGCGAGATCCCTTATTACGGTTACTGTTGAAAGTGTGAAGGTGCTTAAAAACAGAGCTTAATCAAGGCTACCTGAAGCTTTCTGACGCAAGACAAGACAATGAGCGATTATAGGATGGATAGATGGGAAGACAATACATTAGATCAGGCTAAGTACTTACTGTTTTTTTAATTAATTTGTATGGACATTTTGAGGAAATCACAAAGTAATCTAAGTTTCGTTACAAGCCCTTGCTTAGAGTCATGTGGTCACAGCAGATCTACTATTTATAATAACTCCTAGAATTTTTATTTTAGGCAACGCAAACGACCAAAAATGCAAAATTACACATCATAAGCATTCATATGAATCGTTCCTTGAGTTCTTTGCCTCAAGGTATGTATCAATTATAAAAACGCTGAATAAATAAAATAGAATGGAATTTTGAGGGATACCCGCGCTGAGAAGGGCTATCGCGAATATAGAGGAAGTTTGTTTAACTTGTTTTGAAAGCGTTCAAAACCTACGTAAAAGTTTAAGATACTTAAAATAAAAATGGACTTGAGAGGAGTATTTTGCAGAGACAGGCTCTCAAAAGCTTTAGATAAGTCGAGCTGTACTGAACCCGTGATACTCATTGAAAGAGTTGCTATCATTCGTGATTTCAACGAGTTGGATATCATTCGTGATTTCAACGAGAGCAGTTTTGCAGTTATAATGTTTATAAATCGAAGTCATTCATTTGCTAAGAATGGAAGAATACTAACAGGTCGAAAAACAGAAGGTCTAGCGGGCGAATGCCCCCTGGACTTTGTTAAATTTGAAACCGTGAGTTAGGAGTCGAGACGTGAATAAGAAGAGGCAGCAACAGTGGCGTAAATAACACCCCCGCAAGCCCCGCAATGCGGGGGGGGCGCCAGCCAGTCATAGGCGCTCGCAGGCGCTGATAGACTCAGGGGTGATATGCAATCTTCATGAAGAGCGCCAGTCAAGTTTAACGAGGGATATGAATATTATCTCGAAAAAAGCGTAGATGATAGTTAAAATTCATACATTTTTTTTAAACGACTATCGTGCTTCTCTTTGTTTTACACATTGAACTCTTGTAACAGGTAGCACGTTGATTTTTGCTCTCCGTAAATTAATATTAACTTAATTAGGGCAAGTTGCAGTGTTTGATTTTAAGCGGTGGAAAGTTATTAAGTGGCAGAACATGTAACATGAATAAAAGATTAATTTCGAAAAACCTCTTTTTTAAATCATCCCTTAAAAATAAGGAGTGTTGTGAAAAGGCGCCGTTATGGATTCTGCGGGGGGGCGCCTGCTTGCTTAGTTACGCTACTGGGCAGCAAACTAGGTTACAACAGTTTTAGAAACCTAGGCAAAATTATAGCTACCAGTCACTTTGGGTTTAAGTTTAAGGCAGTAATAACCTCAAGAGTATTAACCCAACGAAAGTTAAAGCCATCAGATATAGTTGTAAATGGATATTTTTGGTAAAATTTTGGGTTTTGTTCTGTACTCCAGTCTTAACTCATACAACATCCAAGAGTTGAAACGCAAGGCCCACTGGCTCCTCCTCATGCAACCTCCAGATTACCCTTACCCTATCATATCCCTTTTCTATCTTCGAGCTAAAGCTTACTACGAGACATTGCACCTTGAAGTAAATGACATGACGCACCGGTAATATAAAGGGTGACCTAAGCTTAGGCTCTTTCACATAGAAAAACCATGGTGAGTTAGCGAATTTTTTCAAAAACATTTTAATAAAGGATTGTCTAGGGCTAATACAAAACCTCTATTTGAAACGACGTTTATTAATTGGTTCCGTACATCTTATTTTAAAATTACCTCTCTCACGCTCACCGCGTGTGGATCAAAACCATCAAAAATGATTAAACTCTTTTTAAAATAGCTAATTACCAACATCACTCTATGTTATCCATCCAAAACAAGACCAATTACTAATCATTATTATTCTATAAACAATACTTCCTACTTAACATATTAAAATAACCAATATTGCGTCATTACCGCCTGCGTTCCACGTGCTCGAATCCTAAATGAAAACATTGCGTATTCGATTAAAATACAAAAAAAACCAGCCGTTTTCCCACTGGGAGTTTTCAAAACCATCCGAAATTCCAGACGACCGAATAAGATCTATCCGCAAACGTAGATTGGCCTTCGTCAATTAATTTCCGCCCATTACACGACACTCAGGAATTCAAGATGTTTTTCCGGCTAAACACGCTCCTTGTTTTCGGCGTCTCTATAATTACCAGGTAAACATAAACAAACAGGTATGAATGCCAATTCTATAAATACGTTTTTATATTATCCATTTGCGAAATTCGTTTATTTTTATTCTTATTATAATTTAATTTTGGAATCTATGTTTGAGGTCCTTTGAGAAAAACACGGTCAGCTACTTTTTTTCAACTGGTTCATAAACTTGGGTTTTCAGTGCGAGGTTGTTGCATAATGCTGGAAGTGGGTTATAAATGAAGGTAATTCATTTTAATTGTTTAAACAAAATAAAGAAAAATTGTTTTAATTTATTTCGAAATTTCAAATTTACCTTGAAAGCGTTTCTTCGCAAAAAAGCACTTGATGTGGGTTCATGTCTGAGATATTAATTTAAAGCTTCACACGGTAAAGATCTTCAATAAGCTTGTCGGTAATGCAGTTCTTTACACTATATGCTGTATATTTGCACCAAACATCATGTACTGTAAAAAAAATATTGTCCTTAAGTAAATTAACAAAGGGCTTGTTTTTATCAGTAACAAAACTTATTAGTATTAGTGGTAACTAAGCTATAAGTACAGCAAAAATAGTTAAGCTAGTTAATTTAATAGTTAATTTTTAGCTGATGAAGATTAGATATTTGGAAGATTATACGCCAATTGCTTGTTAAAGTCGCCATGTGAACTGTTGAATATACATATACTGTACATATATATTTTCTTTTATTTAAATTACATAATATTGTATGACTAATATAAAATATTACAATTTATGTAAAATAAACCTTCTGTAAATATTCTTTAGAAGTACCCCCGAAAATTGCCGTAAGCTTAGTAATTTATAGTTGATTACAAACCACATTTCGTAATACTTTCAAATTTTATGGGAAATCAAATGTAATTTTAGTTTTTGTGCTTTTATTTAACTTTTTTTTATGAAATAATACATGGACCTATTGTTCTTTAAAATGAAAATTTAATTCCATCTATCCAATGGCGCTCGAGCCTTTGCCTCCTCTATGCCGTTTCTCCAAGTTTGGCGGTCCCATTAGTTCTCCAAGTCGTATTAGCTTTGAAATAGATGGTTGGACAACCTCTTTCATGAGATCGTGAATTAACTTTATCTGAATCTTTTTTTTTTTTTTTTTTTTTTTATGTGGCAGTGCTAAGCTCAGGAGTCACCCTTTGTACTACTAGTCCGTCATGTCATTTGTCACGTCATGGTGCAATGTCTAGCAGTAAGCTTAGTACGGGGGAGGGATGAGGGGGGGGGGGCATAGGTTAAGGATTAAAAGGTACGGGGGGGTATTGAAGAAGGTGGTGATGAACCCTGCGTTTGAACTCTTGGATGTTGTAGGAGTTCGGAAATACTGACTGCGAGAGGTTATTCCACAGTCGAGTTGTTCTATTAACAAACGAATTCATGTCCTGTTGAGTGCGTGAAAAGGGTAGTTGCAGGTGAAGGGAATGAGACGAGTGGGCTAATCTGGTGTTGCGGGTATAAGATTGCCGTGGAGGCAGGAGAGCGTTTAACTCGGAGGAACAGTCACTGTGGTAGTAGCGATAAAATTTTGTCAGTGCTGCTACATTCCTACGATGGCTCAGGGGGTCGATGGTGGAGCAGGCGGTGTCGTCATAAATTAACTTGAGCGCCCTTTTTTGCACCTTATCTAACCATGCCAAGGTGGTTATTGGGGCGCCGCCCCAAACGAGGGAGTTATATTCGAGAAGAGGCCGAATGTAGGATTTATAAATAACAGCACGGGCCGATGGCTGGAGGAGGAACTTGCACCTCTTAAGAAATCCCAAGCACTGAGATCCTTGTTTGGCGATTTGGAATATGTGGTCATTCCATCGCAAGTCTTTGGCTAAAGTCACGCCTAAGATGTGTAGGGATGGGTCGGCCTTTAGTACCACGTCATCCACTTTCAAGGATGGTGAGGTGTTGAACTTCTTTTTGGAGATAAGACAGTACTTGGTTTTGTCGGAGTTGAATTCAACACGATTCTTCTTTCCCCACTCTAGAATCAGCTTAATGTCATTTATAATCGACTTGGACATTAGTTCGCGATCATCAAGACAGGATCTGGCATGAGTCTGTCTTGTATCGACGCTGTACGAGTAACGTAGAGTACCATCGTCAGCGAAGCTGAGGAGTGGGTTGGAGGGGATTGAAAGAAGGTCATTTATAAATATGAGAAATAGGGCCGGTGATAAAATTGACCCCTGGGGGACCCCCGCAGAGATCGGGTGGGATGCGGATTTGACGCCATCCAATACTACTTTGATTGAACGGCCAAAAAGGAAACTCTCAAACCACTTCTGTAGAAGTGAGTCAACTCCAATAGCTTTGAGTTTAGCTAACAGGGCTGTGTGCCAAACTCTATCGAAAGCCTTGGAGATATCCAGAGCAACCAGACTAGACTCACCGGATTCATGCAGACTACGGCTGAGGTGTTCTGTAAGACAGACTAAAAGATCGCCAGTGGATCTTTTTTGTCGGAAGCCATACTGTCTGTCGTTTATGAGTAGGTTGGATTCTAGATATCCCATAAGCTTTTTGTTGATTATCGTCTCCATGGTTTTGGAGAGAATAGAAGTAATTGCTATTGGGCGGTAATTGGAGGGATCGCTGGAATCACCTTTTTTCGGTATGGGCTGAACATGGGCAAGTTTCCAAGAGTCGGGATAAACTCCGGAGAAATATGACAGGGAAAATAATTTGCGCAGAGGTTTAGCCAAAGGTGAGGCGCATTGTTTTAAGACGATAGGGGGTATATTATCGGGTCCAGTGGATTTGTTGGCATCGAGCTCTTTGAGGCACCTGTACACCTCGCGAGTCCTGAAAAAAACCCTGTCCATTGTATGGGCGTTACGCTCGGAAACAGGGGGTAGCACATCAGTTTCAGGTAAAGAAGAATTCGAAGCGAACATAGATGCTAATAAATTGGCCTTGGATTTGCTGTCTGCTATTACCTTCTCATTGTGAATAAAGGAAGGGGTTGAAGTTGTAGTGAAATTCTTCTTGATGGAACTTACCAAGGACCAGAAGTTTTTGCTACCGGAGGTTGCAGAAATTTCTCCACATTTGGGAATTAGAGCCATTAATACATCTGTAGATACAAACTTCGGCGCATTCTTTTATGGCCATGACCCAAGTATGGACAATTTTGGAAATATCGGATTCCACTGTCGTAAAGTTTAAAGGTTATGGCACCCGACTATTAACCTAGATGCTCGTGGTTCAAATTCGCTCCATGATATGGTCTTTCCTTTCCTAATTTCTTGTGCTTCCATTTCTTTTCAAAATTCCTTGCACTTTCTCCTCCTGCATGGATGGGAGCTGGTAGAATAAAACCAGGAGTTCACTTATCAGTTCTTTCACTCTTCTCTCTACTATCTTTCCCACTAGAACTTACTGCCTGACATTGCAATCAATGATCAACAGTACAACGAGCATTACATCTGAGTTCTAGCCAAGCTTTCAGATCGGCTGTTGAGTCGCCTGTATATCATGGCACCTGAGCGACTTCAAGCATAGGTGGGTACAGATATCTACTACAAATGATTTGCAAACTTAAGCTTGGGCTCTGGTCAGAGCAGAGGGTCACTTGAAATTCTTGGACAGGCAAAACTGTGCAGTTTTTGCAACTGAACTTCAGCATTTTTCTGTTTTGTTCTAGGTCACCGCAATAAAGCAGTATAGGTGGCGTAGGAAGTAGGCCTAACCACTTTAGTGTAAAACCGATACATTACCCTCGGTTTGATCCCTCAGATTTTACAGTTAAAAGCAAGTGAAGGAAGAGATGAATACTGCCTTATTCACTTTTGTTAGTTGATCGATCGTTGATCGATTATGTTCGACCATAGGAATAATGAAAAGACCTCGTTGTTTGCAGCATTTAACGGCTTTGACTGTGATGGAACTAAAGTTCGTTAGCAGTTAGTTATCTGTACTTTCGCATGTATGTTATCTGTGCCGTAATGTAGGCGTCATCTCCTTTCCTTATAGCAGCTATTTTTAAAGCGGTGCATGAGATGTTATCGGAGGCACTCTCAATGTCAGCAAAACAAACATACAAAGAGCAACCCTTTTTGCGTCGAAGCTTTTTGCAATATTTTTTTATAGAGACAAGAAAGAAGTATTATCAAGGTCGGAAAAAATGGAAAAGCAAAAGACGAGCACATTTCTGTCCTGATCCTTACTAGACTCGTCCCACCTCCTCTGCTCTGCTCTGCTATTCTAGGCCGTACTATACCTGTTGCCCTCCGCTGCCAGAATATTAATGAGATCTTTCCTGCCAGAATATTAATGAGATCTTTCCATTTTTCACGTATGCTGGTGCTGCATTCAATAAGACCGAACTACTAACCGCTATTGTGATGAGATATGTCGGCTTGTCGTAGGGCTCACAGTATTAGCAGGCAGCATCCTTGCGAGTGCTGTGCCGATGGCGAAAGCCTTTTCTTCCGGGCCCGCCAAGTGCGAAGTTGAGCGTTTAGTCAACCACAACCATCAATCCCAAATACCTAAGTGCGGAAAACCTGGTCTCCTACTTTCACTGATATGATCTCTAGCTTTTTCTGCTTGCTTATTAGCAAGTAATAAAACATCAACAATTTTTTATGTGGGAGTAATTCTGCAACAGACCTAAAAGGAGCCCCCTTTATGTAACCAAATCTTGCACGCGTCACGGACTTTTGACATCACTTCCAGTTTCGATTTTTAGTGTTACTGACGTTACAAAACATCCGAATAAAATTTACCTCAAAATGTAGTTTTGAATGTATACAATAAGATTAGACTGGGGTGCCAGGCTAATCAACCCACAACCCTCTGGCACCCTCGTATAAAGTTCTTTTTTTGTGTTTTCTTAACTCAGCGAATTCATCGGTTAGTCCATTCAAAACACGCGTTTAGATGTCACAATAAAACACCGTTATGACAATCGTTTTTGTTTTTTAAGTCCCGCAGCCCTAAAGTATATGCGAAAAACCAATGCGAAATAAGGAGTGTTTTGCAATAATAATCAAAAATAATCCAATGAAACACATTTCTTTCAATATGTATTTAATTGCTGTTTTTTGTGAGAAGACGAGGTTGGGCTCTTCGGGCAACCAAGGGCTCACGGCACAACATGTAGCTTTAGGATTTCTTTGCTTTAGTTTAGGCTGCTCGCACACTGCATCAGAATTTGTACGATTTTGTGCGAATTCTGATGAAATTGTATGCTATTTATTTCATCGGAATTTGCACAAATTCGTACAAATTCTGATCCAGTGTGCGAGCAGCCTTAAATTAAATTCTTCTGCTACGTTAGGTCTGTTCCCGTACCTGCAGAAAGTGCAGAATCTGCAAGTTGCTTCGAATTACTTAACAGAATTCTGTTCCCGTACTTATACTGCAGCCGCCATACTCATTTCCCCACCCTGCAGTAAGAAGCAGAAACTTGCAGAAGCTACAAGCTGCTGTAACCTGCTGCAGCAATTTTTTGAAATATGGAAATGTCAAAACTGGGATTGCCGTGTTCGTTGTAAACGTTAGATGTTTGTAAAGTGCTCTAAAACAGATTAAAAACAAAAGAATAATCGTTCTTCTTTTCGATTTCAGAAAAACTGCAGAATCTGCAGAAACATGTTCCTGTACTTTCTTTATTTCATCCCTACCTCTCAATAAGCAACTTGCAGTAAGTGACAGAATGCAGAAAGTATGGGAACAGACCTGTTATTACAGTCTTAGGCTGCTTGTTAACGGGCGTTTTTTTACCGGAGACCGGGTCGGTGCGAAACGGGTGTCCTTGTCAATGATTCGTTAAAATAACGGAGCCTCTGCCGTTGTCTATATCTCATTAGTTCTAAACAAGAAGTAAGTGAATCCACACGAGTCACACATGTCAACTAGGAAGAAAAATCTTGCTATAATAGCATACTATTTGTACAAAATTCGGAAACAAAAAGAATAAAAGAAGAAAAATATGTGGGTCCATCCTATTTCGTTTTTATCTTTATCAGATAATGTCTCGAAATTATCCTTTAAAATAACGCAGATTTCCTTCCATGCTCCGAAATTTAAATGCTTATTTTTGTATATCTCGGCAGTTTTATCCCAGAGCACAGGCCTATTTTCTACAAGAGTTATTAATAACTCCATATCGATATTACAATCCATCATTCTTTAATCGCAAAACTAAAATACATATGTATATTCTGGAGCGAAAACGTTTGCACATCCGACGTCGTGAACACATTCGTATAGGCTGACCTGGTTCACTGCAACGGGACTTCGAACGTCGTGCCGAGGGTCGAAGCATGAGCACACGTCGCGTATACAGCCAACGGGTGAATGTCCGTTGCGTGAACAAACATTCATAAGGCTGTATCAGAACCTAAAAATGTGCAGCGTGCAGCAGCAGCGCCAGAGCAGCATGCTGCAGTCTGTATCAGATCCTGTTGTTTCACCCGTGCAGCGCAATTTTTGTTTGACAGTAAAACCTCGAAATAAAATTTTTGAAAATGTTAATAATCCCTCCATGATCTAATTCTTTTAACAAAAAACTACCGCCTGTTGTTCACTCGATGAAAATTTCGTGCGTCTTCTTTAAATTTACTTGTCAAGTAAGAAGTGTCAAAAGTGCTGCATGTATATATGCAGCAAAATTAGAGTTTGAGATGAAAATGCAGCACACTGCTCTGGTGCTGCTTTGCTTGTCATTTTACCAGCCTCAGCCAATAGAAACACTTGTCGGTGCAGCGCTGCAGAGGTTCTGATACGGCCTATACTTCTCCAAACAACACTGAGCGACGGACAGGAGTCCGTTGCAAAAATCGGGCCGTTTCCCGTTGTCGTTAACAAGAGGCCTTAGGGAACTTGTTGTGGTTGTGTAAGAAATATTTATCATCGCAGTAACAAAGAACTTTTACCCGTAAAGAATGAGATAATTTTACTAACTGCCATAAAAGTTTTATCTTCTTCTTAAACAGCCCTACTGCGCTTGTCTCTTAAAGTCTGTTCTTCCCGTCATCTCTAGTATCTTGGTAGCTCTTTCTAGTTTGTTATACCAAGTTTTTGTACATCTTCTAGCACGTAAAACATTGATATATTTCTTAGTCGTTCAACACTTATTTTTCCTGATGGTCCGCCATTGCAACTCCTCGCTAGGCTAGCAGAACGTGTCCATCGTAGACTGCTCAACTTTATATGTGTTTTTCTAATGATCATAAAAGTTCTATCCACAGTATACAAAAACAAAGAAATTACTTGTATGTAATTATTGTCAAAAATCTTGCTCCGTTGGTGCTGTACTCAAAATTACTCGCAAGTAGAAAACTTCGCCCAATGAATCGCAGCTAATGAAACAACGAAAATGTAGCTTAAGTTTCCCAAAGAAAGTTTACTAACTTTGGGACACCTAGGACAAGGCACAGTTATGCCCATGTGTGACATGCGAAACAAAGGGTATCAAAAAAGTGTGTTCTTTCCAAAACATTGTCAATCAGTGTTGATATTAACACATGATACACTTTCAAACATCTAACTAAACTTACTAAAATGTCTCGGCTATATAGGACACCCTGAATGCAAATATACTAATAAAAATAGTCAACAGGTATTAAAGTTGGAATTCAATTTTCTGGAGATTTTGTATTCATCGATCAATTAGAGAGTCATGCAATTTTTTGTTAGTGCAATCAAAGTTTTTATAGCACA
Organism: Thereva unica; assembly: GCA_949987705.1. Classification (NCBI taxonomy): domain Eukaryota; kingdom Metazoa; phylum Arthropoda; class Insecta; order Diptera; family Therevidae; genus Thereva; species Thereva unica. The sequence continues at coordinate 121,448,032 of OX465282.1, read as the reverse complement.
CTTTTATAGATAATAATTCATCGAAAACTACTAATAAAAACTTTATTCTTGCCATTTCGAATGAGGTCATGGTGATATTTTAAACAAAATTAATACATTTTATATATTTTATGCTAAAAACACCCCTTCATAAAAATCGCTTGTTCACCTTGTAATTTAATTACAAATAAAAAACTATTAAAAACTAGGATTTTTATTTTAAACTTGAATAAAACTTCGTTCATATCATTAATAAGAAAAACAAAACATCTCCTTCAGAGTAATAAGTACCCCAGAAAGGAATGGGTTAAGATAAAAATCTTCCGTGTATTAAATAAAAACTGTTACTAAAGTACAAATCCTGCAAAACTTGAATTGTCATTTTGCATATTTCTTCGTTGCATTTTATATGGAACGAAACCAGTTACCTGAAGAAGAAAACATTTTTTACACAGTAATCTCAAGGCAAGCCCTTCGTTAACAGTTCCCCATTTTTTTGTGTGTAGTGAACGCAGTGTTTGTCAACAATATTTGACCTTACCATTGTTACCACTTCCGTTTTTTTTTTAGAAAAACGGGGGAATTATTTACACAAAACATAGCAGAAGATTCAATGCCGGTTGAGTTGTAACTTTTACAGATATTATGTTTTTTTTATGTTGCCAAATTATTAGTCACAAACCAGACTGACCACCACCGACGTATTTTGCGCACGCTTTCAGCTTAGTAGGTATTGCGCAAAACGTTTACTGATCGCTTGTACCGATCGTGCAACGGAAACTCAACGTCATCGGGGCTCTATTGCAAAAAAACATATTGCGAAGTCTGGAAAGAGAAAAGCCACAGAATATTATTTAGTAAACACAAAACCAATTAAGTTACACTAAAATTTGCTTAGGACGTCAAACCTCACCAAAAGTCTGGGGTAACAAGAACCTGTAGCTTTCAGAAGTCACCTGTGCGACAACCTGTTATGACTGAGTGAAGATCACTTGAGTATAATCTCTCAACTTTTGATCATTGTTTCTTTTCATTCACAAGCGAAAGCAACCGCTGCTGCTCCCACTTGCCGACGATCGGGAGCACGTTTAACCAAGAAATCTACTCCGGCTCAAGTCAGTCTTTGAGTAGCATCGAAACCGTGAATACCTCTGTTCGATCACTTTCAAAATCGCGAATCGCCTACACCGTTTTACTTTCTGTACTGACCTAACCGTGGTTTAAGTCTTGAGAAATCCAGAGTTTATCTTAAATTCCAGCAGTTTTCGAATAAGGTCAGCGCGCGAACGATCGACGTAAACTCGAAGTGTGCCAAAAAAAGCAAAAGTGGAAAACAGTGACTTTTAGAGAAGTGCGATCGATACAAAAAAAAATTGTGAAACTTGATCGATAGTGAATCTTTGATATAAGAAGAAGAAATTACAGGAAAAACACCCAGGAAATAAAAATGTCTTCATTAACACGACGACCAGACCTTGAAGATGATCAGAAGTTCGCTCTCATGAAGGTAAGCCGTGCCACAGATCATCAATAATGCACAGTTTTTGTTGTTTTTGTTGTTAATGGTGGCTGGAACGACGAATTTGCATAGGACCGCAGGTTCGCTATTACCAAAGTTCATCTCTAGCACGATCGTCGGAGGTTTGCATTTCAGTCAAGGCCAGCACGAGCTTGAATTTATTTTTTGGCAGAAGATCAAATCGCTCGAAACTTCCTCGATATAATTTTCAAAGGCATAAATCTTTGGTGTTGTTATTGTTTATCTATTGATAATAATTATAATCAATAATTTGGTCGATAACCGAGTTGTAAAAGCATCGATACAGTGTTGTGACATTGTATAAATTTATTTCGAGAGCAAATAAATAAAGGTAATAAACTTGATATTGTCGGATTATGATCCTAAAGTTTTTTGGTACTGCAGTTTGATACGGTCAAAATTCTTATCACTTTTATTGAGTTGACTTTGGCTTTGAATTATATTTTTTTAAGTACAAAAAGTAAAATTAGAAGACTTGTACTACTGTACTTTGTCATGATCTACATATTTTGGTGCATTTCTAGTAATAAACCTAACTCGAAACATAGCAAGGAAAAATCAAGGGAGGCCCGAGAGATGCGTGAGCAGGAAACAGCAGTTGATGCAGTTCTACACGATCAGTTATCTTATAAAAATGCCGCTATCATCTCTCTAAACCTCTGCGCTATCCAGAGTTTTGCCAGATTCCTGGAAAGCTGCACATGCTTGCATAAGCCAAAAATTTTAATTCTTTACAATTAGCCATTGGCAGTTATTTTGAATGTTTCAATGGAGACAATAATCAATAAACAAACAGCTTATGGAATATCTAGAATCCAATACCAGACAACAAGCAGCACTACTTTGGATCCTTGACATCTACTTCCTCTGGTGAGGTATTGGGTTGTACTGTTGTCATTCGCTTGACCTATTGTACTACTCCCCTATACCTCGTATTTTCAAGCCAAACTTCCCCTACCCTGGTGATCCCGGGAAACTTATACGATCTGTATTTCCGAACTCCTACTCCCATATCTATCTCCAACCCCAACCACGCCATTTCCTAGGAGAGCTGTTTGGCATTATGGCAAAACCAACTGATGGGGGCTGATTTTTTTTCAAACGCAATTAAAACCAAAGAAGCCGCCTACAAAGAGTACAGACATTCTCTGAGCGAATCAACTCGTCGTGAATACATCAGGTTGAGAAACTCTTGTAAATCCAAGGAAAGTCAAAAAAATATTCGATGACAGACTGAGAGGTAAATTCATAAACTCCACTGCTGGCAGTCAAAACTTCTGATAACAGAAAGCAAACCCAACGCTGACCTACTTAATATCTTGGAATATCTTGAATGCAACCAAATATTGGACGACAAACAATACGGCTTTAGATCGAAAAGATCTACTGGTGACCTCCTTGTTTGCCTAACGGTGCACCTCAGCCGAACTATACACCGATTTTGGCCTGGCTGCTCTGGATATCTCCAAGGCTTTTGACAGAGTATGGCATCCCGATCTGTTGGCTAAACTTCAAGATATTGGTATCAACTTTGTTCTAAATAACTGGATTAAGAGCTTCCTTTCTGGCCGTTCAATCAAGGTAGTTATGGATGTTGCCGAATCCAACCCCACACCATTTCCGCAGGTGTTCCCCAGAGCTCAATTCTATCAGCAGCTCTCTTCACAGTTTTATTAAATGCCCTACTCTCAATCCCCTCCAATTCACTGCACAGCTTTGCTGGCGACAGTAGTCTATGTTACGTCATCGCCAACTCTTGTCCAAATCAATAAATAGGGACATCAAACGAATTCTTGATTGTGGCCTCAAGAACCGTGTTGAATTTATCGTTTCATCTCCAATAAAACTTGCACCGACCTTTTTTCTATTTCAGTGGGCAATAAGATCGTAAGATCTCTAAACATCCTAGGCATAACATTAACCGAAGATCTGCCCATTCTATTCTTCGAGCTAAGCTTACTACTGGACATTGCACCATGACTTATACGACATGACGAATTAGTAGTACACAGGGTGACACCTGGCTTAGACTATCACATAAAAAAAATCAAAGCGCAATCACCACTTCGTCCAATACCCTCCTGATCCCTCGTAGCCCCAAAACCCATTCTATCAACTTAAGGCAAAGCCAACGTCTGAGTCTTCTTGTTGCCCCGGTAAGAGATCATTGCAGCCCACGTTTTTTCTTTTAAGATCCCTGATCCCTTTGATTATGGGACTGTTCCCCCTACATGATATGGGAGCTGTTGATGCCAATTTTCTGGTGGGTCCAAAAACTTTGAGTAGATCTACTGCTCGAGTGGCTGCTAACCGGGTGCGCTTCTTGGGTTACTGACTGTCGTCCGGTCTTCTCTTTATTGGGAAGGAGTTTATGAAAGCGGGCCCAGGTGTGTTCCATAGTGCAATTCCGCTGCGGCCCGCCTTTTCACGTCACGCGGGTATTTTCATACTCTACATTTTTCTCCCCCTATCTCACTGGTAACTGACTACCATGCAAAAGATCTACTAGCGATCATGTTGTGCATATAACACTGCACTCCAACTTAAGTTTCCATTACTTCAGTGAGTCTGGTCTTATCTTTCTAGAAATCTCCTAGACTTTTGACTAAGGCTCTCTTTTAATGTCTCAACTTGAAATTCGAAAGAACCGGAATCATAATTTCCTCTCTAGCCTTTCGATGAAGGTAGAATTCGATAATGTCGAATTTAAACTTAACAACCTCACAGCGCATGCTCCAAATGTTTAGTTCCATTATGCGTTCATTGTAAGTCCTCTCCAACTCACTGCACAGCTTCGCTGATGACGATACTCTGGTCTGCGTTCTTCTTGCGATAATGCAAACCAAGCACGTGCCAGATATTGTCTTCATGATCGTCCTCACGTCCATCTTATTAAACAAGGACATCGAACTCATTCTTGATTGAGTCGCAATTTTCGTGTTGAATTCATTGCATTCAATGAAACCTGCACTACTATTCTTTCCAATTCAGTAGATGATCTGAATCTAATGGCTGATGCATATCTTAACATCTTAGTTGTAGTGCTTGCAGAACATCTGCAATGAAACAATGAAACAATGACTTACATTACTACAATCAAGTCTTACTTCTTGCATCGGCATCCTTGAATTTAACCCATTCATCTAGGCTACGGCCTCAAAAGCAGCGTTAACGTGGCTGAACAAGCTGCAAACCCGAACTCAGATTCATCGAACTAATGTTATATAACAATGATAGCAGCCCTTACCAAATTTAATCGCCCCTATATGGGCATTTTTCAATCGAAATTGAAGACTTTCTGCCTGGACGGAAATCTTATTACCGCAACACAAGGCTAGACCCTTCCTACGTACCCCGCAGTCCTCCTATTCGTGTACATTGCGATCTCGTTTATGCTACTGTATGATTTATTAGACTCCACAACTAACCTCCTCTGAAAGGATGGCATAGAGCAACGATGGAAAACCTCCGGCCCGTGAAAGATTTCTATCTAGCCCGCGAGATCTTAAAAGATATTATATAAATATTTTTCGATGTAATCCGTACATCCATACGGTAACTTCTACAATGCCATATTTCTTTTATTACCCCCATACACAAACCGGTTTTATACTTTGACTCAAAAAATTTGTCCAACTCACACATCCATCACGGCTGCCGCAAAATCAATAAGAATTGTCTCGGCTCATTTATCTCGATACACTAGTAGAACATTATTTTGAACCGGGACATTTCAGAAAATTGAGGCCTCAGTACAATTTACCATATTGTAGGGGACAAATGTACTGCCCCGTGTAAGTCCGGCTCAATTCAAGTAACAATGAAGACTATGGTACTATATATATTACAAGTTGCATAATTCATAAGTTTCAGAAATTTCCTCGCAAAAACTGTTTCTTCATTTACCAATAAACAAATAAATCCTAACAGCACTCAATGTCTAATCCAAAAATCCCTCTTTAAAACTTAACTTGCATAGAAGAAGAAAACCATCAAGAGAAGAAATTCGTAAAGACCTCTTCAAAGTCCGATGACCAGTTCGAAATTTGCATGCTAAATTTTTACCTGCTTCGTTTATGTAAATTTAAGCCCATACATCTATAAAAAATCAATGTTGTCTATAGACCGCAAAATTTCTCTTGATTTTATGACACTATGGACCAGTTAAACTTGAACTAAATCCCTCAGATAAATTTGATTTTTTAAGTATTGCTAAGCACGCGCCAATCAACGCAAGTAAATGAATAGTAAAAAAGGCGCATTGAAACAGACCAGTCCAAAAGTCTATTCAGGTTTTAAAATACCAAAGTCGCAATTAAAGTCCGCATGCAAAATTTTAGCCCACACTTCCGCCATCTCTTCCGAGGTGCGCCATTTGCTTAATCTGAGTAAAAAACCGTTAATGGTATTCGTAGTTGATAACAGTTTTTTAGATGATGGTAATTAACTTGTCCATTTTTTTTTAGACGAAACTAGGGGTCTTATATTGGGAAGAATGTACATAACCACCTGGTGGCAAATCTTCGGATATCAGGCCTATCACCATCTATTTCTAATCTTCTACTATGACCTTCACATGGTGAAGCTTTTAACCGCAAATGGATGCCGAAGTAGTCAACTGTGACAGCCCTTCTGCACCTCAAACTGGAAGCCCATGTTGAGAACAGAAAACGGATAATGCAAGGATCTGAGATTTGCAGGCAAAGCTTTAAGCTTGTGATAACACCCCAAATATTTCGGGTGTCATGAGATGTCAAACTTCATTTAAAGTAGTATATAAGGGGCCGCCCATTAATTACGTGAGGCGTTTAGGGGGGGTCGTCGAATCTCAGCCAATCTCAAGTGGTGGAAAGGGGGGGGTGGGGTATCGGCAAATACTGGTTCACAGTCGCGATCCATTGATAGTACTCCTGCTTCCGCGGTATCTCTTTTGAAGGCCCTTCGGACCGAACAATCACCAAGGCTTGAGCTCACTATCCTGCCGGTAAGCATTTAATGAATAAGAGACACAAGCGGCTCCTCGATCTACAGCTTCGCCACGGCCAGGGTAATGGCGTCCGGGATCACGTTGTTAAACGCTCCCTCTATGTCAAGGGTAGCTACTAATGTGTTTTCTTTGACTTGGAGTGACTTTTCTATAATTGAAACCAATGAGTGAAGGGCAGTATCCGTGGATCTGCCCTTCGCATAGGCGTGCTGCGCGCCAGAAAGCTCCGAGGTTCGTATGGTCTGCCTCAGATATATATCAATTAGCCTTTCTAGAGTCTTCCATTAAAAGGATGATAGGCTGACTGGCCTGTAGTCTTTGAGTGTTGTATGGGAGGCTTTTCCTGCCTTGGGTATAAAGACCACTCTCTTTCCAGCTAGAAGGAATACAGTTGATTTGAAGGCATCCGGTAAACATGATCTGCAACCAGGGCATGATATGACGAAGCGTGCGTTGCAGTTGTGCCGACTCTATACCGTCAGGGCCTGGTGATTTATAGGGCTGGAAGGTGCTTACAGCCCATTCAATTCTCGCTCTGTTTATGATGGATTTGACTAGCTGTGGTTAGGCTGGAGGATTAGATAGAAAGAGGCCAACCTGAGTTTTTTCTGTTTTAGCTCTACGTCGACTACCGTAAAGTCTTCATCACTAAATTGAGGGAGAAGAAAGGTGTTAATGTTGTTTTTGACCAGATTACCTGTTCTGGAGTTTCCTTGGCCTTTGGTATAAAAGAGATTAAATTTGGGCGACAGCTCTATTTTCTCGAAGCCATAGCTAACGGTGTGTTTGTCTTTTGCTAGTTGCTCTGGGCACTCTTTATTTAGGAGCAGAATAACATGCTTGGTGGCCCTGTTTGTCTGCTCCGTTTTATTAACCTACCAGTTATCGGTTTTACGCTGGGGGTTGAAAGTAGGAGGTAGGGGGAAATAGGTTGAAGAAAGGCATCGATAGGATTTCCTCTAGCTCCGATGGAGCCACTGGTAGCCTTGCTCTGTCCCTCGGACATAACGGAATGTTACAAGGTTCTACTGCTTTAAGACGGGCACCGGGGTAAACCTGCCCGACTCTAGCTGTAGCAGCCTTGTACAGCTCTGCGGATCTGGTGTTGTCGCAGGCTGTCAACTTAATACTGCCTTGATACCATCCGGCATCAAGGCATGAAGGGGGAGGTCCTGGGTTATCCCTCAGGACCTCCATGGCAACTTTAGCGAGGGCGACTTGCACCCACCGCCATTGATGCTTAGGGATCTTCCCGTTCTCATCGTTCTCGTCTATGACACCGATTACTTTGCGATCCTTCGCAACTTCTGTGAACTTCTGCTTTAGTTCCGTGTGTCTTCAACTTTTTTGGAACTGGACTGTGGGCGCTTGGTTCCTCCACAGATCGCTGGCATTTAGAAACTTGTTTATCTTTGGACAGCTCTAGGGTGAAGTTTGGTATGACCTGCTTAGCCCAAGCAAAGTCATCTTGGATTTTGGTTAAATCCTCCTTCGACACTTGGTCCTCCCTGATCTGGTTCGTAGCCAAACGGCGAAGGATTCGGCTAGCCAGCCGGCGCTTTTGGTGACCTGCCTTTGCCGGGTCTGGTCTTATTAGGTCTTTGGCCTTTCTGCAGACCATTTGCTCCCTTGATCCCCCGCAGCGGCCGTGCCCGCAGGTGTTCGCTGGGCAGCATAACCACGAGGAGGAGCAGGGTTACAAATGGTTGTTTCTGAAGCCTTTTTTGGAAGGAGGGGGCTTGTGGATTCCCTTGGTTTAAGTGGGCTCGGGGGTACCGTAGCCCTTTTTTCCGCGGGTTTGTGGTCCCTTCCAGTTTTGGTTTAGGGGAACTGGACCTCTTTTTTTTTGTTTTTGGTTATACATACTTATTACTCCCACGAGTAGTGGAGAAAAGAGGTCCACCCGGGCAGAGATCCGCAATTCCGAGTTGAAATGGCGTAAATTCGTGCCGTAAACTCACGGCTTAAGACTGAACAGAGGTTCAGATCTTCAGGCACAAACTGTCAAAGCCAAATCTTACGACATCTCACCAAGGGGAGGGGAAGGGATCGAAAAATCGACCCCGTAACAACCTGATGTATCGCAGATGTCTGTAGGCTACCTTGAAGCCGATAACTCCACTCTAATAGCGATAACTCCACTCTGAGGGTGAATGTTCACAAGAGCAGTCGCTTTTAGCAAGGATATTCTACAAGTGTCAGAGTTATGAAAAAGGTGTATTTTATACTGGCACCTACTGAAATTAAGAAGGGCATATACTAACAAGCAAATCTCTATAAAATCTTAGCCAAGCGGCAAACACAGCGATTGAGTCCAATAAAGGACCTAGTCCAAATTAGTTTTGGTCTGCCAACTGTCTCTCGATGAGTTAAGTACCTACTATCAAACGGGTCAATGAAAAGGTGAACGCATGGGCTCTGACACTATTTTCATACATAGGTCCGGAACTGGCTATTGGAGCATCCATCAATTTGGCGAAAAGGCCGTAGACGAAAAGACTCTGTTGAAATGCACCGAACACTGGAGGTCCAGAACTGACCAGATGAGCTCTAACCAAAATATATTCTTGGCAGTCTCACAATACAACCAGAAAATTACTGGTGTAGAAGAGATGTCAGGACACCTACCAACTATACAGGATGGGACATGACGAACTCCACCCACAATTTCTGCTTCGAAAAAGGTGAGTCTGCCTTCATTTTCTTTGTGTTTGCGGTCTGTTCTACAAATATGATATCCCAGTAGTACTTGTTAGCTTGCAGAAGTACTGAAATAAGCACTTACTTTAGTAAGTGGTAGGACTTACAATACCCCTTTCAGAAATACCTATTTTTACACACGGCATCATAGAAGGTAAGGTCTTACTTTTTTACTTTCCTTAGAGCCCCATCAGTAAGTGCTACCTAGAATTCCTACTGGGATATCAGTTTCGACCAAGCTCCTGTACAATAATACCTACCTGAATAAAAAGATTGCTACTTGACTCAATTAAGCAAATTCTGTAAAATTATAAAATTCAACTAACTTAATTAGAACTTAAATACGGAAGAGATAAAATTATCTTTAATTCAATGCTGATGTTGTTAAGTGCAAAAATTACTTGATTACTAGTCGGTATCGATTACTCGTTATCAATTGACATTCATTGCATATGCATCTGACAAATCGCAAGTGGCGATGTAAATTGCTGCATTGATTGACATGCTAATAGAATGGTGTCGAGCGGCGTTTGGCTGAAATTAGTGCTACATTGTTTGCTAATGAATTATGGACACCGATTACCTAGCTTGGCGCCTCGGAAGACTAGAAGCACTTCGAGTTGTATTTCCTACTATATTAAAGAAAAATGTTGCCTCATTCATAATGGGTTTTCGTTTCTTTAGTTGATGCAACTACTTGTGTGATAAGTTTAGGCCTAAAGTCCAGATTTATTAACATATTTATTGATCCCTGCAGCAGACAAAAAATTATGTGGGATATCAACAAGCCGACGTCTACTAATATATTATTGATCATAGTGAGATAATTTTTTTAAACGTGTTGCTTCAATATCTGAGTGAACTAGTATCTCTAGAATCAATATAAACAGCGATTTATACAAAGGTAGCCGCAGCCATATAGTAAATTTGAGGTCGAAATACGGAACTTGTGTTTTCTTATTACAATTTTTTCGTAATTTTCAAAATTTTGATAATTTTACGGATAGATTTTTCTTTTTTGTTGAACTTTGTATAAATGTTTATAGAAGAGACTTTGTAGAATCTAGTCTGCCTTGATCTTGCGTATGTGCTATGTGGTTAAATTATTCGTGTACAAAACCATTCATTCTGATCTATACGAACTTTGCCTAATTTGGAATCAACAATATTTATAACTATTTTATCGTGCGTCCAGGACTTACTTTCGCTTTACTGAGGGTGAGTTTTAACTCTTGGCTGTAGGTTCGATTGCGCTGATACGATAACATTTTTTCATTGTTTTGCGCTTTCGTAGTATCATACTAATAATAATGCAAGTAATCGAAGTCGAAGTTCTAACCTCGTGCGTTCGTGCTATCATCAGGCCTAAAAAGATGGTGGTCGATGTGACTCCATCAGGACGTGGCATTGTAAAGACCCACAAACCTGGAACTCGTAATGACGAAGTTCTCTCTTGCTTCCATGATTTGTATGACAGTAGTAATAAATTACATAATCAGATTTTGCGCAGGACAACGTTTCTTATACATCGCATCTCTTAAGGCCTGAATATGTAGCCGAAGCGAAACGAAACCGAACCGAAATGAATAAATTGTATGAAAATGTATTATCTAATTCTAATCGATGTAAGCGCACGACACCGAAACGGAGCGAAGGATATAAGGCCTGTTTAGACGCTTCGCTCCCAGGAGCGTTCCCCTCGAAGTTTATGGAAAAGGGGAGAAGTGAGGTGGTACCTCTTATCATCCCCGTTTAAACAGGCCCATAAATTCATTTTATTTCCACTTTCGTTTCAGCTATTCAGCACTGGAAAGTAGTTATCAGCTGATTATCAGGTTTCAATGTCCGATTTTGTCCAGATCCAGTCGGTTCCGGAATACTCATGAGGAAATCAGTGCCCCGTGAAACGTCCGCCGCTTGGCTATCCTGTCATTTAGTACCTCATCCTAAACAAAATCTTATCCCGTCACAACCTGAAACAAGAATTCCATCTACAAAAAAACGTTGATACGATGTAGCCAGTCTTTAATACAATAACAGAAGTATATTCACAACACGACTTATGTCCAACAATAACAATATAAACTTAGTACTCCTTCCAAACTGCAACTGAGATATTGGGTGACACTATTTCAATAATGTTTCCTTATTTCAAGGCCTCTAGTTGCACTCATCCACAAAAAAACTAAACAAAGCAGAGCGAAACCGCCGTGGTACCAGCGGAGATTTCTTCCGTAGAACCATGACAATTAGTTACCCGACAGGCCGACACCACCCAATACCTGTTAGTCGTGGACCCAATTAACAATGAAAATGTTCTACTAACATTCAATATAAGCTATGATTAAACGGCGATGGAGTAATGCTACAACATCCACTCAAAAAATCCACGTCACATAAAATCACCAGTAGCCAGAAAAGAAAGGAGTAAATTAATTGACAAACTAGTTGGGATGTGGGTTTGACCCCTTCGGTCCACACGATTAACTTCCCAGTATGATGAACGAAGATGGAATAAACTGACTTCTTACAAAATAGTTATACGTTTAGCACTGATCGAAAATTGGCTAGTATCAGAACTGATGACAAAGCAATCCCGAGAGAAGCTAGTTCAAATAACTATAATAGTAGTAAATCCACAAGATTTTTCTAGAGAATTTGTTTTTCCTGAACGTTAGCAAACAAACATTTCCTCCGTATTTCGTTCGCTGCACTAAAACGGGTGTTCAAATTCGTATTGAGCGTGCTGAAGCGCCGTTGACAAACTGAGAAGCGAATGACTTCATTTGGAAATTCCAAAGCTTTCCGGAGATATTAGCAAAACTGTAACTGTTAAGTACTTGTCAGACTTGACCAAAAAGAACAAATTTTGCGGTAACTACCGGAAATCCCGAGATAAACCGCAATTTCCTGAAACTGTATCACGCGTAGAAAACAATTCCCCGTCAAAAAGTGCTAATCCAAGGTTTGAAAAATTCGCGCTGTTTGTCAAGGGTAACGAAATTTTTGCGTGATTTTGAAAGGTTGTCGGATTTTGACAAGTGATGTTTTGTTCGAAGGCTATCGCTGTGCAGAACCCAAAAAAGATCACTTCGTTTAGAACGGGTCTCATTCCATCGAGTTTATTAGATATTAGCAAAACTTGTCAATTTAAGGTCTTTCTGACAATTAGCCGAAGTTCTTCTATTTAGTAAACAAAATAGGCCCGACCGAATATTATGAAATTTTTTTCTGAGCATTTCTTCGTTAATATTCTTTTTTCGGCACCTCAATGAAGTCGATATAGTTTTTAGTTCGCGCGATATCGTGCAGGTACAAAAATCACTTATGTCATTTAAACCAAAAAACCGCTCGACCGAATATTATAAAAATCTTTTCAGATTATATTGTCGCTAATACGCTTCGAACGGCACCTCAAGTAAGTCAATATCTTTCGTGGTTCGGGCGATATCGTGCAGGTACAAAAATCACTTACACCGCTTAAACAAAAAAACGGCTCGACCGAATTTTATGAATATCTTTTCAGATCATATTTCGGTTAATACGCTTCGAACGACACCTCAACGAAGTCGATATCTTTTTTGGTTCGCGCGATATCGTGCAGGAAAAAATGACCACATACGTACGCACACACACACACACATACTTCCTCCCAATTTTTTGCTTAAAATGCTCCTGGGACCTGGAAAGATGAAAATACGTCGAAAATTTCGATTTCGATTTTCGGACCGATTACAATAACTTCCTATACTGGGAAGTTAACAAAGCCTGTAACAAATCCTGAAAACAAATAGTAATTAATTAAATGTAAATAACTGCTATTAATCTATTACCCGCATGTTAGTCAGGCCGCACCAATACGCCGGCGTACAGTATTCCTTCCTTACTGGGATATGTATTCTGGGATGTCTTGCCTAACCACGTCCTATCATCAATCAGAGGCACCTCTTTGGAACCGTCCGCCGGACATGTGTGCCGCAGCTCTAATCCTCCCCCGGAAGAACGCCTGTGCACTAACCTGCCCTTGGTCTTTATTGCTTAGGCCGCTACACTCTCTACCCCAAATCAACGCAACAACCAATGTTACCGTAAGAAGAATTTTGAGAGAAGTAAAATCTACTACCTTTTTGAAAAGAGAGGTAGCATATTTTTTTTTGTAGAAGCATTCGTCATTCTTCGGATGAACTGTGTAAACACGACCAAGTGCATTAGTAGAACGCGCATCCAGATGATCAGGAACCGCATCGCCTTGCTTTCGACGTTGAAATTTCTTCGATGTTCGAGCGTTCCAAGTATAATAACGCGGCATCTCAGAGTGCAACAAAGTTCATGCAAACGGATCACTTTCGCGAAACGAAAAGAAACTGGTCGAAGTTGTCGCTGAAGGTGTTTCAGCACGTTGTGTAACATTTGATGCGTTGAAATAAGCTCGTTCACCATTCTCCAGATGCACTTCCAAATGTACAAATGGGATGACGCTCATGAATGGGGAATGATAATTCTACACCAAATCGCCTCATTTGAACTCATATGTATATCGTGATATCATCAAAATAGCCGTTCCGTACAAAATGCATGAGAAATTGAATTTTCTTCATTCATTTTTTTTGTGAAATGCCCGATGTTTTAAAAGTTATTCTGCTATTTTGAACAGAGACAAATCCAACAAATCAAAAATCATAAAAATCGGTCCAGCCCTTCTTGAATTATAAATGGTGTAACTAACCCGAGTTCGTTTTAGATTAAAAGTATTCATTTTATTCGCCTTATTTACATCGAGTTGCCATAATGAGCGTCAAGCTATGTTTTCGCTGAAATAATAATGGGTTGTAAACAAAATCAGACTAACTTGACAGTCGGCAAATCCTCAACAGTCACTGACCCCAGTTTTCACTACGCTCACGAACACAGATTTTATACGTGATTGACTTTCCTGTAGTTCCTTATTCTAAGGCTGCGATCGACTTATGAATAAAAAACATTAGAATTATCGAAAAAATGTAGTAGAATGATAACTTGATGTAGTAGTGTAGTAGACTATCATTTTTTTCTAAAATGGTAGTAAAACTACTACATATGTAACAGAACGGTAACACTGGCAACAACGCTCGCTACTTATATAACTCGCCAGAGATGGCGTCCCCGTGTCGTCCTAGTCTTCTTTCCACTCCCAAGCCGGAATCTCCTTCTGTTGGGGAGTTTGAGCAGGCTCTTGCAACCTATTTCGCCTGATCCAGATCTTAACCCTTTTCTCCAAAAACTTCGGTTTTCTGCCACCGGTAACTTTTTCCCAGCAAGCTTTTAGGATGCTTGTTCAAGACTCTTGGTATTACCTCTCCAGGTTGACTCTGGTAGCTTACTGCTGAATCTTTTTTGGCGTAATTTTTCCCTTTCCAAAATTCGTGCCAGGGGTTGTCCCTTTTCTTTTCCTTTCAGTTTTCTTAATGGTTTGTTGGTTTGGTTTTGAAATCTCGGGTGTCGCTAGGGACAAAAACGGGAACTTCTCTATCTCCTTGCTATTTTCCAAAAAAAAACCGAACTGACTATTTGAAAAAAATCGACCAAACTCACTAAACCTTTTACTTTCCTCTTTTTTTTTCTCGCCTACCCCTTTCCAATTTCTCCAAAATCTTACTTAGAAGAGGCTAGCCCTATCTGAGTATGATCGCACTTCCATTAGTCTACTTCCTCCCACTGACGAGGGAATGTTGTAAAAGATTCAAGTGCTTTAGATTTTTACAGAGGTTTATTTTTATTAATTTGCCCATATTCTGTTCATTTGAAAACGACCAAAGTGTCAATTTAAACGTCAGTTAAAATTTTTTAGAGAAAAATTAGAAAATGAAAAATGACACATTTATTGCATAATTATAAAGCTCCAAATCCCACGATCAAGTAATGGTCATACATTTTTCTGTGTGGGAACTTTTCTAGAAAATGTTTATTCAAATTCAAGATTACCAAATTTCATCCAATCGTGGACATTATTATATCCGAAAATGTCTTTTAATAACATAAAAAACAAACCAAGTTTTATTTGATCGTAATTCGATCATCGCGGAAATGATCTTATGACATTAAGTCACATAGCGTTGCGAATAGTTAAAAAATGAGGGAATCACAGCAGGAATAATAATCCAACAAATGAGATTGCCCATATCAATTTCAAATAATTTTCTCAATTATCATTAAACATGCATTATCTCTCAATTATATATATACATAATTTTTTTATTAATAAAGACGTCGACCAATTTTTACCATTATTGATAGTTGAAAGAAGATCAATTTGTTATTTGATCTTTCTTATCTCCCTGTTATATGTAGTCGTGGTAAATAAAACAATTAAAAGAACTTACTGATAACCATTACTGATAAAACAATAATCCCAGGTTTTTTTTTCACAAAAAAATCTTCTTATAACAAAAAAAGTTACGAAGATCTTCAAGTCTCAGAATACTATTATAGAAGTGATTTATCACAGTTTAGGATTTTTAGGTCAAAGTTTGGTAAACAGTTTAAATTCTTAATCGTAGTATTTATTATTGTCGTTTGTACAAAAAGCTGAATTGCTTACACTTACAAGCATAGAGTCGAGGCCCGCTTTATTCAATTACGGGGTATCAAAGATCATGAAAAACGGGTTACTAAATAACTCGGTACAAAAAACTCTTCCACAAGTAAATGGCGAATTTTTGCCACTCATTGTACACACAATTTTTGATAACTTTGTCCTATACTGTAAAAATTTTTAAAATACATATTCAGGCAGGCAGTTCTCTAAAAACGGGAATTTTGGTGGGTTCGGGTCGTAGATTCATAATTTTTCAAGCTGTATCCTTAAAGTTAAATTCATATAAAAGTTTACTTCGGTTTTTAATCGGGCATTCAAAATCAGTTTTTTCAAACAAGTATCTATAGCTCAAAATTAGCTCTAAATAATAGTCAATATTAGTCAAAATTATCACTTTTCCTGTGGGGCAATACTACAAAATCCAAAGTTTAAGTCCGAATGCTGACGTTTGTCACCCACAAAATGACGGCCAACACAAAACGGCGGTTAACCTTTTTCTTTACTCGGTATGAGTATCAAATAAAAGGGTGCGACAAATGGAATACCATTAGCTGTGTGGCGTCACTCCAAATTCAAAATGGCGGCCAGCACAAAATGGCGGTTTACCTTTTTATTTACAAGCCGCTCGGTATGGATATCCAATAAAAGAGTATGACGAGTATAGAACAGCAAGCTGTGTGACGTCATTTTAAATCAAATATGGCGGTCACCACAAAATAACGGAAGACATACAGGATGTACTACATAAAGTAACAAAGCATCCGGCTGTGGATAGGGTTTGTAAAGATGAATAAAAATCGTATGGAGGGGATCGTAACGGTTTATAGCCGTTGGAGCCTTTTGAAGTTTTTGCTAGAGGTTTTGCTAATTTTAAATGTAAATTTTCTAATAAAATAAGAAAGGTAAACAGTAACTATTAGATTTTTTTATGGGCACCAAATTTTGCATTTTCTGGCTGCACGGTGGATGCCAATTTGAGAAATTGATTACTTTATTAGCGCTTCTTTTTGGGCGAAACAATTTGTGGGGGGGACACCATGAGCGAAACTCCATACGGGCGTCTAATCCCCCGCCATTGTAAAAGCTATACGGACGATTCTGTATTTGATTGGTTAGGTGTCTGTTGTGCACGTAGTACACAATTTTTCATCTTCTTCTTCTTCGATGGCTCTACAGCCCAATTCGAGCACTGGCCTCCATCAGCTTCTTCCTCCAGCCGTCTCTCTGCTGCGCAGCTTGTCTCCAGTTTCTTGTGTTGAGCAGTTTTGCTGCATCGGCCTTAACACTATCTTCCCACCTTAACCGTGGTTTGCCAACTGGTCTTTTGTCATCTGGTAGTTGATACAGAGCTTTTTTTGGTATCCTTGAGTCATCCATTCTTTGGACATGGCCGGCCCAACGTAAACGTAGTAGTTTGGCATGGGTCGAAAGTTTACATTCTTTGTATAAGTCGTACAATTCGTGATTGGAGCGTATTTTCCATGCATTGTCTTCAATGATTGGGCCGTATATCCTTTGGAGAACCTTCCTCTCAAATATATCCAACTTGTCGGCGGATTTCTGGGAGATACTCCATACTTCACATCCTTACGTAGCTACAGTACGTATGATGGTTTTGTAGATTCTTATTTTGGTTTTTCTGTGGATGTCTCTGGATTTCATTATTGGCAGTAGTGAGATGTATGTTCTGTTCGCGGCGTTTATTCTTCTTTGTATGTCTATCGTTTCATCGTTGTCTTCGCTGACTGTGGACCCCAGGTAGCTAAATTTGTTTACCCGTTCAAAGTTGTATAAATTGTACAATTTTTCATCATCGAATCTCAATTTTTGCAGATTTGTTCTCTTTTCATTATACCTTTTCCCTACCGCAGACTGTGCACACATAATCATTTTTTATTGAAAGGCGTTGCAACGCCCGCGGGTTTTTGCTAGCTTATAATAAAGTACAGCATTATACAGAGTTGATGTGAGTGTTTTTATGGAAATGATGATTGAGTGAGTGAGTGATGATAAAATGATGAGTTGAACTCTGTGTACGGGTACTCTGCACCATCATTTATCACAGTGAAATTTTGGGCAGCTGTATTTAAACGTGGCCGTGAGAGCTTGGGAGACGATGAACGTTCGGGACGTCCAAAAACTGCAACTACTGATTTTCACAAAAACACCCACATCGATTCACCCAAACGACTGTCAAATAACAGCTGCGTCCAAAAGAGCTGAAATCTTGGTGAGTAACTGTCAAAAGATACACAACAACACGTATTATTGACGAGTTCTGCCATCTTCACGTTGAGGTCGAAAACTTTTCAGACCACGCTCGTATATTATTGCAATCAAACATACCTTGTGTCAATAAGTGTGGTTCTTTTGAAGTGGGTTCATAAGTTACGTTGCTATCTTCGAATACGTTATTTTCTTCTTGGTCTGGTGGCTGACGAGAGTATACTTCAATAATACAAAAAAAAAATTATTATTTAAAAATTTTTAGCATGAAGAATCCAAATGTTTTTTTTTGCCAAATGTTTGAAAGTTTTGTTTACAAACTTTTTGACAGTCCAATCCGACAATTCCTAAACTAACGAAAATCAATGCGTGCGGTTGCGGTGGAATCTACTTGCATCCGTTCATTGTAATCGTTGAGGTGGAAAACGCATATTAAGAAAACCACTTTGACAGTTCAATCCGGTTCTGTTGCGTTCCAATCCGTTCATAGCAAATTGGGCTTTAAAACGGCCTTACTTTAACTGTGCTTTGACATACTAGGAAAGGGTGGTCAGTCATCAGCGGAATAGGGGAATACCATGTAGCATAACATGTATTGCGGACTGATGGAAGTGCGATCATTACCTCCTAGCGGTGGCCACTGGTATAACTATGCTATGAAAGAGGATAGGCTGATATGATCATGCTAGTCCCTTAACAGTAAGGTTGGCGTGGTAAGGTAATCTCGGAAAAAATTATAACGGAACGAGCAGCATTTGTGTCGTTTAATGTAGGAGTGATGCGACTGTTTTTATTCAGGAGTCATAATTTTACAAATGCAGCCTAACGTTTGTCCAAATACGCTTAACACATTAATCCTTTGCAATTGCTCTCTTCGATTCTTTAAAAGCACATCCACACCTTACCACCGTCCGTCCACCGTAGTTCTTATAGCTTTTTATTCAGATTCATAAACATTGAATCAATAAAAATTAAGATGTTAGTAACTTTATTGAACGACCAAACAGCTGTGATTTGGCTAGAGCTTGCTGCCCGACATTTCACTTAGTGACAGAACCGTCGACAGAAGAAAGGGGATTTACCTCTGAGTCTTTTACATAAAAAAAGTTTCAATGTGTTTTATCATTTGTATCCTCCTCAGTTATACCATAAAATCATTTTATTCAAATTTCATTTGAATAACAATGCCCTTTTGTAGGAAGTAATATATTTATTTGACGTTATAGTAAAATTGAGTTTTATTGAAACAGATCTCAAAGAATGATCTTCGTCCAATCTTTATTGAAAATGAATTTTGGAACCATTTTATGTAATTTTCTTTACATTTCTCAAACTTGTATAAGTATTAATAATTTATTTTATCTGTCAAAATTTCTAAATAATCAAATATCGCTGTGTATTTTGTGCATTTGTAGTTTATAACAAATATTCTTCAATAAAAAAACTAGAGTTTATGAGCATCAAGTTGCGACCTTGTATACGTTTAGCATTCATCAGTTCTTAAAAAATATAATGAATCGCTAGCAACTTTTTCCCCCCAAAAAAAAACCCCCAAATATTCCACTACGTCAAAGTAATGTAGTCTTAAGTTATTATTACATAAAAACAATAACGACGCAAATGCAATTCTGAATTATCATTCAACAGTTGTTGTTTTTATTTAAATAAAAAAATTGTAAACATTTCGAAATGCTTTTATTGTAAAACAATCCATTTATAAACAATTGCGAACTGACATAAACAAACAGTCTTCGCGCCTTATTGTATCTAGAACTTTTGAGCCCAGCACATTGCACTTTATGTTGTTTCCAAAGTTTGTCAAGCTTCACGTCTTGCTCTTTTATTAAAATTACAAATGCTAAATAAAAGTTGACATAGTACAAAGTCGTCATTGGAGGAAAGCCAATGACCCCCCAATATTCCACAAAGAAGTTCTCATTTCAACTAACCACTCTATCTATAAAACGCTCTCAAAGAAATATTGCATCATCAGTTTTATCAGTAAAAATAAAACATCGAAAAATATTTTTATCAAAAACATTTTCAAGTGTTTTAGAATATTTATTCTGCGTTTCGACATAGAAATCAAGAAACTTTCACCTCGCTGCTCCTCACATAATCGAAAATCGTCTTCGTATCTTCGCCTTGGTTCCTGCCGCTGTCAGCGCATTTTTAAACAAATCATCTTCACCTGCGCATGCGAATTCCGCGGATTTGACACTGACACACTTGACCACAAGTTGAGAGGAGGGTGAAAGTATTTTTTTTTGCCATACCTGGTAGGACAGGCGAATTTTTTTTGCAGTAAATATAACAAGATTAATTTAAGATTTATTTTAACCAAAGTTTATTGTTTTTTATACTAAAACACTTCTTTAAGGAGTAACGTTTATTGATACTTAATTTACTACGTATACATGATGAGTAGTTGAATAGTTGAGTAGTGGTTGTCAATTAAAATTAACTGCTCAACCACTGAACTCGCGTCAGTATGCATAATTTAAACTGAACCCAGGTAGCAAAGCTGTGTCGAGTTCAGTCGACCCTAAATCAACTCGACTCGCGTCTACTTGTAGTTGGACCCGGGTTCAACCTGAGTTGAACTCATCAAGTATACGTACTAAATTATGTTGAATTTCGAGTTTTTATATTCCTCTCTTAGAACAAGGTATCGAAAAGATGTTTCTACAAAAATAGTCACTCACAATATCCTTACGTTTTTTAATTGCATCTTTCAGTCGGATTAGTAGTCTATTTTAATTATTAGTAGTAATGCAAAGACTCGCAATAGGCTGTAGGTTCGACCTACTACAGTTCTAAGGTATTCCACTCGTAATTCTGTTCACGTTTCATAAAAGTTGAACAGTTCTTCCGGTTTGCATTCGACTATATAACTTGGATAAGAAACTGGGTCCCGGAATCGAATGACGGCATATGTCTAGTGAGAGTTTAGGCTAGGTTTAGGGCATTAGAACCGGAAGCTTAATTTGCCTTTCTAAAGCACCAAAATCGTGTACTTAAAGTTTGGTGTTTCTTTAATCGCTTAATCCATTCCAGCGGAGCATAGAAAGCTTATCAGTGCCCCTACCCTTAGTCCAAAAATCTTCTTGAAGTCTTTCAGAAGGTGCTGCCTAGGGTCCAATACCTGGGCTTTTGCCTAGAACCCGACATTTACACAAACTGAACGAGTGTTTCTTTCTCTACTGCAGCAGTAGTTTTATGAAATACCCAGCTTTGCAATATCGTCCCCTATCGGCCAATGTCCTGTAGTGATCTGACAATATCTCTTCGAGGTCTGTTTAGGAGTCCAATGTTCTTGCTTTGTTGTAAGTTGGCCGAGTCGTCGCAGAGATAATGCAATTTTTAGTGCCCTCTTCCTTTGGCTCCAAGCACTCCAGGTGGTAGTCAAAAAAGCGCTTGTAACCCAGCCTATTGGACTACTGACCCTCTTAATTTCTGAGACCACAAAGAGAGGCTCCCTGTTTGCTTATATAGTCGGCTTTTTCGTTCCCTTCTATGTTCCTTTGTCCGCGAACCCACACGAAAGTCCCGTTATGCCTTACCGAGCCTATCTAGCTAAGCTCTGAACCCATTAGCTGGAAGCGCACCATTACCGAATCCAGATATTTTATAGACGCTATGAAAATTCCAATGTT
Source organism: Thereva unica (assembly GCA_949987705.1). Taxonomy (NCBI): domain Eukaryota; kingdom Metazoa; phylum Arthropoda; class Insecta; order Diptera; family Therevidae; genus Thereva; species Thereva unica. The sequence goes on along the minus strand of OX465282.1, from coordinate 121,426,370 downwards.
ACATCCTTGTGTAGATTCAAGGCTTTTTTGCCGGCAAGCATTCACCAGCATTTCCGATTGAAAGATACTAGTGTGCAGCATGAAGTGCCAGAACAATGAACTGTTAGTGGTCTCTAGATAAACTCCTGTACGAGGTCTTCTGACATATTGGAGCCACGATGAATATTCATATAATCGAACTGGTATTTCCAAAGAGACTTCCTAAAGGTCAATTAAAGGGCAGGTGATCTGTGGATGTGCTAACCTCAGGTGGCAAATCCAAAATATTACTATGACTGTATGATTTCGAGATTCAGGCCCCGAATTCCCCCAATCTAAGAACACTGCACGAGGCTAGGTGTTTGATATAAAGGTCGGGAGTGAGCACATTCAAAAGAACGTCAAGGGCATTCGTAAGGCATGTTCTTATGGCCCTGTTATCTTATTACTGTCGTCCCCTAGGCCCATCTCAACTTTATGACATTATAGAGGTACTTGAGGTTTGGACGTACCAAGGCTGTGTCCAGCCAAAGGGTTCTCTTTGGCTCAAGACATTGTCTTGGCGAAGGCCTTTTTACGTCTTAGAAAGTTATGGAGGCTTTCTTTATGCTTTCATCGATGTTCAAATTCTAGTTTAGTTTTCGAGGTAGGATCATCGTCATCATCGGGGTAGGATAAGCCACAGAAATTTCACTCTTGAAGGATGGATAGTGTATGCCCATATAACCTGGGGTGGTTGAAGGTGGAGACTTCCTTTTTCTAGCGAATGACATTAGCTTAGTTTTGCCTGAGTTAACTGCTGGTCAGCTGCAAACTCTGTTCAAGTATCCTTTCATGAGTTTACTGATCACCGCGGAAACATTCCTGACACTATTATGACTCGGTCGTCTTTGCTCCCATTCACACATCGTGAATCTCTGTACGAGAGTACGCAATAAGTATGGTTAGCATACATGTGATGTTTAATGACCATATAGTTGTAAGGAAGATGTGCCTACCTTGAACCTCCCATAATTTGATATAAGACTAAATTGACCTATTAATAGATGATTTGATTTGATTGATTGTACACAATAGTTTAAAAAACAACGAAAACACTTGATCCAACTCCGGTTGCTAGTCTAGAAGAACATAACAGAAATGCAAAGCAAAATTCAAAATACGCCCGACCACCATCGCAGAGGTCCGTGATTCGCGAAATCGATATCGATCGATCATAATCCCTCCTGTCCTTACTATCCTCCCTCTGTATAGTAATTTCCTGCTCTCTCTCTCTAGCCATTGCCAATAAGCATAATAGACGGTGAAGCCATATCTCGTTGGATCGCCGAAGTCATTATTCTGTAGAAGTAGCATTGGATGAAATCAGTGAGTTGATGTTTTAGAATTCTTTCTGACTAAAATTTGCTGTTCGACATTGCACTCAATGACGGAGTTGTCGACTGTACGAAAGGGCTTAGTCGTAGTCTTCTCTATAAAAAAGTAACTTCCATATCAAACTCGTCTCTTCTACTTCTACTACTCCCTACTCCCAGTATATCTGCCAGTATCACTGACATATAGTAATGGACTGCTAAATGAGCAAAATCCCATATAACAAAATGGCACCAAAAACTATTCCTGACTCGCTCCCACGTTAAATCCCAATGAACTGTAATCGTCAGCGCATGTCAGCGATATAAACATAATTAGAAAAAAATAGACAGGTATAGTTTTCGTTCTTCTGTCTCACTCTTGAGCTATTTTGAAAACTTCGTTAAACAGGGGAAATAACCGTCACGGTTTTGGAATAAATGCATTTATTTAATGAAAAAACTGCGAATAAATAAAAATGAGTGATGGAAATTTATTTCCGTTAATTATAACAAACATCTTATCACTTATTTTCTCCTAAATTCGAAGAAATTTTTTTTGTTTGCATGAAAAAGGTTTTCTATTTCTGGAGAAAAATGGTGCCATTCAGCATCGTCAATCAGCAGTCCATTACTATATGTCAGTGGCCAGTATCTTTTATATGGAACTGCTGGCAATACTCATAGCCTGTCAACAATAAGAACTCCTCTTAGGCTAAGAGCTAAAGTAATTCTATTATCGGATAGCTAAGTGATTATTCAAGTGTTCGCTTCCTTCGACATAACCTCCAAAGTGGTCGAAGACTGTCCAACGAAACTCACTTCCTTGGCCAGGTGGTATAAGTTCATCTTTCCATTGATACCGGGACGACAAGAAGATACAAGAATTGGCCAGACTAGGAGTAGATCTTGTAGACACACAAGTCTAATGTGTTCAGAAGTACTTCCTTTGAATAGCAGTCTTCAGGTGCAGAAGTTTAAAATGATACGCTAAGACTAGAAAGACTTCACCTGAATACTGGAATCACTCCATATCTTGATGGTAACTGAAGGTATTTTTTATTTGTGCTAACAAAACCCTGACCTGACTTTTTTTTTATATACAGGGTGTTCCGTTACTCATGGTACAAAGGAAAATGGCAAATAGTACATAAAAAATTATCGCAAAAAAAAGTAAAAGTGGGGGGGTACCTCTTTTCGTTTTCGAGATATGGCGTTTTGAAGTTTTTTTGGTAGAGGTTTCCATATTACCCTGTATTTTTGTCACCTTTTTAGATATTTTAATGAATAAGACATCACTCTACGCAGAATACTCCTACCTATCTAAATCTGTAAAAGTCAAGGGGTCAACCCACCAACATCCAGAGTTATGAGTCATCAAAAGACAAAATGTTGTTTTTTTTTCACTAAAATTTCCACTTCAACCACCATTTTCTCCAAAAAATACGTAATAAACCAATATTTTGTTTTACAAAATTGGAAAGCTTGGACAATTTCCTATGAATAATGTCTAACAACTATTATGCTACGACCTTTACTTAGCTTAGTTATTAGCAATTTTAACGCAAAAGTTGGCCTTATTTGGTGCTTATTTGGTACTTTTCGACAAAACTCAGTTGAAAAGGTACTAAAAAAGGACGAAATAGAGCCAATTTCACTATTAAAATTGCTAATAACTTCAAAAGGTTGACCCCTTGACTTTTACAGATTTAGATAGGTGGGAGTATTCTGCGTAGATTGATGTCTTTTTCATTAAAATATGTATCTAAAAATGTGACAAAAATACAGGGTAATATGTAAACCTCTACCAAAAAAACTTCAAAACGCCATATCTCGAAAACGAAAAGAGGTACCCCCCCCCACTTTTACTTTTTTTTGCGATAATTTTTTATGTACTATTTGCCATTTTCCTTTGTACCATGAGTAACGGAACACCCTGTATAGTTCTTTCAATCAATATTTTCAGGGAAGGTCCATTCTGCACGTGTTTAAAATGGAGCTTTTATTCATGAGGCTCTTAAGAAATTTTAACAATAGGTGAAAAAAATCTTTTTATAATCATCAATGACGCAAATAGAAGTGGAAGTCTCATCTTGGTTGCCTTGTTGCCTCTTAAGGAATATTTCTGGAAAGAGCAAGCAAACTAAAGATGCGATTGAATTGATGGGAAAATGGTATCATTGGTCATGCATAGCTTTTGTATATTTAAACCGCCTTAGATTAGAAAACTTTAAACTAATCTTGTCCGTCCCAAAAATCAATAATCAAACTTAAAATATGGGAAAATTACCGCGGATTATATCCATTTACGTCAGGCACAAAAAGATCAATGTTAGAAAATATCAAGTTTACCACAATGCAAAAAAATGCCTATTAATACCCCCATGATTTATGCATCAGGTTTCTTCACACAATGTTCTTCAAATTCAATTTAATTCCAAACAACAAAATACTCATTTTAAAATGCTCCCACCTTCTCAGGTAACTCTTGCTCTTGCTCCGTAGAGGTCGTTGTTGAGTAATGCATCTCATTTATCGGCTTTTGTTTTACTGCTTTTAATGGAATTAAATTTCCATGCCGGTGACTTTGGGGTCTCAGTTAGTTATTTGTAATCATTTTTTATCATAGAGAGATAAGCACAACGAATTTAATAAGTGTTTTTAGAAGATAAACAGGTTTAAGATCAGAAAGGTGAACTTTTTTGTTTAATCAAGTATTGATAGAAAATTTAGTTGAAGCAGAAGTTGCTACTGCCATAAAAATAATCCATATTTACGTATTTTTCGACTTTGCACTCTTCAGAGGATTAACGACTTTCCAGTAGTGTGCAAAACTTTTTGCGGCAAATAAAACTGGTTAATTTCATATTTTTATATCGAAATGGTCTGCCATCAGGGGTGTGACCAGATGTGTATGAGCAATGACAGCTTGAAGTAATTAAAGTTTATGATAAGGTCAAGACTAGAATTTTTTCTAGAGTATTAATAATCTTTAATTTTCCTTGAACAAACAATTTTCATGTTTGTTATATGTAGTAGCAGTAAAAATAGAGTATTACCTCCGAATTCTTTCGAAGAGCACCAATTTTTAATGAAATTTGTTAATTAAGCTTATCTTACCTTCCTGAACCTAACATTCCAAATTGCTAAACAAGCAACACAGTGCCTGGGATTCCTTTAAACGTGCAAATTCCTCCTTCATCCGCCGGCCAGATCTACAAGTCTTACAAGGACGTAGCCAGGGGAGGGGTTTTGGGGGTTCAAACCCCCATCGAATGAAAAAGACATCGTAGATAGCATGAAAAATTAAATAATAATAAATAGTTTTTCTTCAATTGTATACTAAATTTGAGATAGGCAGAACACCATTCAAATCGCATTTTTTCTTCTTAGAAATACGTTTGGCGACAGCTATGTATAGCGCGAACCAAACGAGATGAGGTTTCTCAAAAGGCTATTTTCCATGCGCAGTAGCATTCTTGGTACATTTCGAAGAGGAAATTTGAAAATACATAAGCGAATGTCTTATTCATATGTGCGCAATGTTTATTGGTGTGTAATTTGCATTTCCGAAGAAAGGAAAAAATATCTAGATGACTATGTATAAAAAAAGTAAAAAAGTATAGGGGAAAGGGGAGGTCTCATTTACACAGATCATTATTATGATTCTTACAAAAACCCATTCTGCCGTCACAACATCCACGACTGTTCTGAACTGCCGCGGGTCTCTGTGTGAGATTGCCATTCAGTTTCATATAAAACTTTGTTGGATTCCTAGACATAATAGGATTAGGGGAACCGTAGGGCAGATGAGCTTGCTAGACAGGGAACCGAAGTGGAAAGGACACCCCACTTAACCCGGATAGGAATGACCTACAAACTAGCTTGGAGGAAAATCAGCTTAGCTCGAGATGGGTTGAGATGGACCACAGCAACGGTGTTCCGCACTCTTCATGCAATCTTGCCAACTTTGGACGCAAAGTGTTCAAAATTTCTGGTTTTGTTAAACATAAAGGAGATAACCCATGTAGTAAATGCTCTGATCGGTCACTGCCCCTTTGGCCGGCACGCCGAAAGATTAAGACTTCCCCACAACGACTTATGCTGATGTTGTGGTAATGAAGAAGAGGAAGAAACTGTCTCCCATCTTCTCTGTACATGTCCCGCCCTCGCAAGGAAAGAGGGACCTTCCTTGGCTCACCCTTCCTTGATGCATTGAGCGAGCTGCAAAATACTGGGGTCCCTGAACTCTGTCGCTTTATCAAAAGCTCCAAATGGCTTGAAATGGCCTGCACTTTGTTCCAACACTAGAATGGCTAATGGCATCACAATGGGCCCAATAGCGTGCCATTTCAACCTAACCTACAAAAACCCCTCCCAAAGCAAAATCCTGGCTACGTCCTTGAAGTCTTACATTCGTCCCCGCCTCGAATACCACCTTTATGTATATCTGGGGCCTCGAAACCTCCTTAGCTTGGCTGGAATAGGTGCAAAGCCACGCTCTTAAACTTATTGGTGGTAGCGCCGTTTGTTCTTCAATTAACTCATTAAGCCACGGTAAGAATGTAGCAGTTATGCCGAGCGCCTCAGGGTGGGATGCCCGAAGAGGCCCACCTCAGACCTCGCATAACAACTACTAACATTTTAATCACCAATTCACAATTAACTCTCTAAGCTGTACCCCTGGCCTTCCCCAAAGAGCTGGCTCCTCGGAGGGGCGTGGGCTGGTGGGGGGAGACCACAGAGTACCACTTCTCCTCGGCATCACCACCGATTTAATAAGCACCCCTCATCGCGGTCGATGCGGAGTACCTAGAGGAACCCGGAGATCACCTGAAAAAGAAAGCCATGGCCCTTAAGCCATCATCCTAAACAAACGAATTTTCTGACCAGAAACCAAACACCGACGAACGTAATAATTTAATTAAAATATTGGCTTATAGAAACATCATAAATGAGTGACCGGATGCTAAGCAGTTAAATTAAAAAGGATTATTGTGGACAATGTCTCACGTCGCTATATAATTCTTTAGAAAAACAAACCGCTCTGGTACCAGACCGACTTACTTTTTTACACAATTTGATACAAAATTTAACAATTTAACCGAGCACTCTTAGCAGGCACCATGCCAGAAAACTCAACCCTTAAACAAAGCCTTAAACAAAGTTCTTACTACAACAACAGTTGACTATTCACCGCACTACAATATATCATATCTTAAAGTTAAACATTTATGTAATGGTATAACCAAATGAACAAAAATGCAAACAAATAACGAACTATATATCGGTGCGAATATCTGAAAAATATCTAAGTAATTCCCAGGTAAATGAGTCTACGTGCGTGCTTGGAGGATCCCCTCGGATGGCAGCTCTACACTTCCTTCAGCCGAATTCTAGGAAAGCTTGCCCCGGAGTCTGCTGCTTAGTGACCGGTTGCTCCGCCACCTCTAAAAGGCGTCAATTTGAGTCAGTAGGTTGGATTCCTCTTGCAGCACATAAGTAAACTTGATTTATTGGGTTGCTGCTTTTGGAGACCGTAGGCCCACACACTACAAACAAAAAAGGCCCGGGATGATTTCCAGCTTCCTGCCTAGATACAGCTCTGGGGGATGTGGATTGCAGCTCGATACCATTTGCCTAACGTGGCTCGCTGGTTTTTCTCTTAACAGAAACACCCGGCTTCCAGGTCTTGCATCCGAACCACAGCACCTTGAGTATCCAAGTCCAGTTCGGAATGGGTGCCTCCAGTCCTTGTTTCCAATATGTCCAGTTTGGAGCGAGTTCTTTCCAAGGCGTTAGGAGAATCGCCGTCAATTCCGCCAGCGACTCGAGTTCCGAACCCAAGTAAATTTTTGTCCAAAATTCCACCCTTTTTGATTTTTTTTCCGCCTTCAATTATTCACCAAAAACCTTAATTTTTTCGCTCGCCTCCATGAATTTTCACATTTTCTCCAAAATTTTTCGATCAAGTCAGTGCGCTTATACCGTAGTCGCAAGGTGGATTTTGCTCAACAGGAGATAGGCCAGCCGTTATACAGCTCTTGCAAAATTTTACCGCTTTTACCACAACGACTGTTCCACTGAAATTAGTAACCCTATGCCCCCACGGCAACATTTCTCTCGCAAAAAGAGACTTGCCCACTCGACTCACTCTTACAGTTTACGGCCTTTATCTTCGCGCACGCTCCGGTTTAGACATTCGTTTATAACAAGAACAACTCGACTGTGGGACAACCTACCACAGTCAGTATTCTCGAACTCATTCAACGCCCACGCGTTCAAACGCAAGGTACACCGCCATCTCCTCCAATACCCACCGGAGCTCCCTAAGCCAGTGGTTTCCAAACTTTATGATACTACGGCCCCCCCTGTTAAAAAAAACCTTTGGGGCCCCTCCAATAAAATGTGTAAATTTGCATATTAGATGGGGTGTGCCACCTAGACCTTCGGTATTTCAACATTGATTAATTATGACAGTTTTAGCCGATTTTGTCAAATGAGCAAGATTTTTAGAATATTCTTTACCATTTATTTCAAATCAGTTTTTGAATACAATGTCGATAAAATGACCACCTTCATTCGACAAACAAAGAGCAGCTCTTTTTCGGACAGCTTGCATAACGTCGGCCAGCATTTCGAGCGTTCTTCTGCTCTTACTTCTGCTTTGAGTTCATCAATGGTCTTCGGTTTACTGGCATAAACTTTACTTTTGAACGAACTTCATCGTAGGGGTTGCGGTGTGGCAACTTGAGAAGTCTTGTTGAAAATAGGTTGGTCAGACCGTTTTCACGCGTTTTTGGACACACAAAGTGCACCAGTATCCAACTTCGGAGGTTTTTTGAACTTTAAAGAAAAATGGTCCGATGATTGTTTTTAAGCACACTCTGGCCCAAACCGTGACTTTCTCGTCGTTCAGTGGTGTTTCGTAAATGACATGTGGTGGGTTCTTTGTTCCCCAAATTCGACAGCTTTGCTTATTGACTCCGCCAGAGAGTTTAAGATGAGTTTCGCCCGTCATCAAAATTTCGGCTTGGCATCGATTATTCTTGTGACGGCATTTCCGCGTTGTCCGTTGATAACAATCTTGAAGTAAGATGCACCTGCATGGAAAGAAATGAAGCTTCATAATCCCTCTTAGAGTCGTTCCACTCACGCTCCTGAAATTGGCGGTGATACGACACATTTGGATTATCAGCAACACTCTATATTACCGCTACAACTTCATAGGAGCATCGCGAAATCACACGCTGGTGAATCACTACATATCGGTACTCACCATCAGTGAACTACGAATCGTGTTGTCTGAAGGCGCTACATTTTTTACGACAAGCAATTTTCGCAATCGAACGATTGCTTTCAATGTAAAGCGCTACAATTTCAGCGCATTTTTTTATGTGAATAGCCTCATAGCTAAAATGGTACTGATTGACGTTTCAGAATCTTTTTTTTTTGTGATACGATGAAGCTTAGGAGTCACCCTTTGTACTACTAGTCCGTCATGTCGTTCGAGTCATGGTGCAATGTATAGTAGTAAGCTTGATCTGATGGTGCAATGTATAGTAGTAAGCTTGATCTGTTGCGGGAAAAAAGTTGCCGTGTAGGCAGGAGGTTCTTTATTTCAGTGGAGCATTCGCTGTAATAATAGAGATAAAACTTGCTGAGTGCAGCTACGTTCCTACGGTGGCTTAAAGGGTCGATGGAGGAGCAAAGAGTGCTATCACCAATGAGTTTGATGGCGCGATTTTGCACCTTATCCAGCCAAGCCAAGGTGGTTTTAGGAGCGCCCGCCCAGATATACGAGTTGTATTCAAGGTGGGGTCGAATGTAGGACTTGAAGATTGTGGCTAGAGCAGCTGGCTGAAGGAGGAACTTGCATCTCTTAAGGAATCCTAGGCATTGATACGCTTGTTTGGCAATTTGGAATATGTGACCATTCCATTGCATATCATTAGATAGAGTCATTCCCAGGATGCTAAGAGATGGGTCAGGTGTTAGGCTATCCCCGTCCACTGAAATAGAGGGAAAGTCGGTACAGGTTTTGGTGGAGATAAGGCAGTACTTTGTTTTTGATGCGTTAAATTCGACCCGATTCTTGCGGCCCCAGTCAAGAATGAGCTCGATGTCTGCGTTAAGAGAGCTGGACATGAGTTCGCGGTCTAAGAGACAAGGTCTGGCACTTGCTTGTCTAGCGTTGGCGTAAGAGTAACGCAGAGTACTGTCGTCGGCGAAACTGTGGAGTGGGTTGGAGGGGATTGAGAGCAGATCGTTAATAAATATTAGAAAGAGAGCAGGTGAGAGGATCGATCCTTGGGGAACGCCGGCCGAGATGGAGTGTGGGTTGGATTCGACGCCATCCAATACTACCTTGATTGAACGGCTGGAAAGAAAGCTCTCAATCCAGTTCATAAGAACTGAGTCGATACCAATAGCTTGGAGTTTGGACAGCAGAGCGGGATGCCATACTCTGTCAAAAGCCTTGGAAATATCTAGAGCAACCAGACCAGACTCACCGGAACTATGGATGCTTCGGTGTAGATGCTCGGTCAAACACACAAGAAGGTCGCCAGTAGATCTTTTCGGTCTAAAGCCGTACTGCCTGTCGTGTATGATTTGGTTAGATTCTAAATATTGCATCAGCTTTCTATTAATTATTGTCTCCATGATTTTGGAGAGAACAGAAGTTATTGCTATTGGGCGGTAGTTTAAAGGGTTGCTGGCATCACCTTTTTTCGGAATGGGCTGAACATGAGCTAGTTTCCAGGAGTTTGGATAAACTCCGGAGAAATATGATAAGGCAAAAAGTTTGCGCAGAGGTTTAGCCAAAGGTGAGGCACATTTATTGAGTACCATAGGGGGAATATTATCGGGGCCAGTGGATTTGTTGACGTCGAGCTCCTTGAGACATTTATACACCTCACGGGTCCTGAAGAAGATCCCGCCCATTGAATGCACATTTGTCGAAATCGGCTAAAAAAGTTAGAGTTATTTAATGTGGAAATACCGAAGGTCTAGATGGCGATGAGACATATGTATAATAAGAAATTTACAAAGTCAAAAAATTCAAAAAGATAAAACCATCGTCGCGCCCCCAGTTTGGAAACCGCTGCTCTAAGCTATCCTATCTTTCTTTCTATCTTTCGATCTTCGAGCTACTTTTACCACTAGACGTTGCATCATCAAGACGTGTACGACATGACGAACTAGTACTACAAAGGGTGACACCTAAGCTTAGACGATTAATTGTCTCAATTTACTACTTTAATAAAATCCAAATCTTTTAAGTGTCTCTTAAAGAGTAGTATAAAAATAATGGAATATGCTTATGCACTTCCTTTATTAAATTGAATAGAGAAATTTAATTTGATTATGTATTAAAATAATCACTACCAATTTTTGCGAATTTACGTATGAGTTCCTACCTCCTTCCTTAAAATTAATAAAATGAGGTGAAATCAATTTTACTTATTCCCAAAAAAGAAACCTAAAGTAGTGAAAGTCTGAATGCTAACAACTTCTCACTTCTATTTGGGTTTAATAAATCGCGTGTTACTTACAAGTACTTTTGTGGCGATATATTCAATTATACAAAAGACTTGTGAATTGCACTTTCATTAAAAAATCACTTCCTTCCCATGAAATTATCAGAAGTTATGCAATAAAGTGAAAAGTAAAGTTGCAAGTAATTCACCTTCCAATTTTCCATTTCGCCAATTAAACAATCATTGTGCTATTTTCGGTTTTGTAATTTCCACTCATACTTCACTAGGTGTAGTCGTCACCTATTCGGCAATGGCGTAACTAACCACTTCAATTTTGCATGCTCCACTGGCGACTTATTGACTAAAAGTTTCGAACCATCGACCATGCATGTGTCGAGCAGTTCGAACGTTCCAACTCCCGTCGAGGAGATCAAAAATCCCAAAGACCAAGTTGATATTGTAAAATTTTTAAATGGTTGCAGCTAGAAGAGATCAGTCACAACTGATGATCGTATCGTACCTGCAGCAATCTTTTTGTCTTATGGGAAAAATACAAAATCTCGGCTTTGTTTTGTCTTTCATAACCGACATAAATACGGAAACATTACAACATTAAAAACTTTTCAATGCCAAGACATGAACGAACGCACTCCCGGACTGGCGCTTCACTCGTCGGTGATATTATGATCAAGGTTACGACGTAATTGTCCAATGGGACGACAGAAAGTGAAACTTGAAACTGAAACCAGGTTGACTCGGAGTTTTCAAAAAAAAAGTTCTTGAAGTTTTCTTGAGTGGACTTGAGTGGACACGGCAAGCAAGGCTGCCCTAAAATTGAGATCAAAACCAATACCAAATTAAGCATAGCAAAAACAATACGAAGGTTGCGCAAAGGTAACTAGCTGGAAAGTTAATCAGTTGCGTGTGAAGTATGGATGAAGAAGTAATACAGAAGAGAGTCGTGTGACTATGACCCGGGCGGGCAACACCTTCAAGCCCATATTTACCGTTCACCAATTTTTCTTGCATGTTTTGTAATATCGCTACAAATGAAGGCGCGCAAGCGCACTTCACTAATTATGCTAATGATGGCGGTATTTTTAAGGTTTGTGCACGTAAATTTTACATGAATAAGAAACGACTACTATTTGGGGAAACTGGGAGTATCTCCAGAGTTTTGTGGCTACAGACGCGGTTAACGTAAGTTTACGTAGTACATGGGTGTTAACTGGAAAATATAACAAAGAGATTTCCTTTGTTACCCGTAAATCTCGCGGAGGGTTTTATGATGATAAATGGCGGGTTTCGAATTCGACTACATGAAAAGTTAATAATTTATGTTCCGGCAAGCAATATACTTGCTTGTAAGAGCTAAGTTTTTATGTCCATAAAACTGGTAATGGAAATTTTAAATCATCTTCTGAGTAATAACTTTATAGACGTTATTAAAACCATCAAGCATAACCTTTGTAACATTTTCAACGCGAATATTTGATTCAAGTACATAAAAAAATTAAATGATCTGCTAATAGGCGAGAGCGTGTTTATCGTTTTTCATTTGAACCACAGATATATTCCTTTGATATGAGTTCTGGCAGTTTTCTAATGTTGTTTATTTCCTTTTATCTTATCACAGCTTTCAGGGATCATAATCTTCTAAGGTATAGGGGCTGTCCAGAGGACAATAGGTCCAATTGTCAGCCGCGGTGATCTTAACCTTCAGCCTTCGAATCTTGGCTCTGGACCTATACGGCTCTCGCCAGTCCACAGGAAAGTTAAGAATCAGTAGTCTGACGAACTGAAAGTAGACGATTCCCTTCCACTTCAATCACACTTTCGACGTCAGCACTGACTTCAAGAACGCGGTTATAAGATGTTTCAGAAATGGGTCGACTTTATTGGGTTTCAGCAGCTCATCATATGTAGATAATAATTCCGGCCTATCATGTTTTTTGCGATGAACTTAGGAGGAACCCACATTTCGAGCTTCTTTTGTAAATGTGAAAATGATTAAAAACAGTTTTGTGGTCGATGCCTAGCTCCATATCAATATCAAGCGTAGACTCGAACTGTTGCCTTTAGTCCGTAATTATTTCCTTCGGGGTGCCAAACCTTGCGAACCAACCAGATATAAATGCCTTCGTTACCGTTTTCGCTGCAATGTCCTGCACGGGAATAAACTCTGGTCACCTTTCCACGACCAAGCTAGTTGTCCTTACACCCGGATGGGACCAATTGTGCATTGTGTCAAACACCTCTCGACGGCGTCCTTTCGGTATGTAAGGGCGTAACTTCTTATTGGGCGCGTTACAGTACCAATCTTGTCCGCTTGCCACTTCATACTTGGAAAACCTCAAGCCTCTTGCTGATACGCGTAGATGTTGGAGCTCTTCATCCATTCTCTGCTCCTTTGCCAATTCATTATAATCTAACGGAGTTGGTGGAAATATGGCCTCAACCATCGAAAATGCGTCTGTGACCACATTATACTTTCCAGAGATATGTTGGATGTCCGTTGTTTTCTTCTTGGATCTGTTAGCTGGCGGTCCAAGCGGGACGTCCCCGCAACGGATACACTACTGTCGGTGCCGCTGGGTCTCACTGGACAGCATTGCTGAGCTCTGGTGTCGATAGGATAGTGGTTTTGTCTTTCTTCCTGTTTCTCGCATAACACAAGTGCTGCTTGGATGTCTGCTGCCTTCGGAATGAAACGCCTGTAAAAATTAATCATTCCTAAAAACAAAAGTAATTTATGCACACTTTCAGGCTTCTTATACTTCCTAATGACTTCCTACTTTTGCCGGCAGTGGAGGGGACAATCCGCAGAAATTTCGCATTTTGCTGAATTTAATTGCAATGCGTTACTCCCGAAAACGCTGAAACAACTGCTCTAGATATCCTTTGTGCTCCTCTGCTGTGCTAGAGGTGATGAGGAAGTTGTCGATGTATGACTAACAGAAATCTAGTCTTCTTGTTACCATCGCTGGGAACTCGAACAACCCAAATGGTGTTGTGATGGCCGTTTTTTGGACATCATCTTGATTGACCGGAATTTGATGGTAGGCCCGTGTTAAATCCACAGTGCTAAACACCTTTTTCCACTTAGCTGGTAAGCAAAATCCTGGATATGAGGGATTGCATAGCGATCTGGAACAGTGATCGCATTCAACCTCCTATAGTCTCCGCATGGCCTACAGTCACCGTTGCTCTTCTTTACCATGTGTAACGGGCTGGACCAATTATTCGTTTGTCTGACGGCACATACCTAAACTGAGCAAGTGTTGAAATTTCTACTTTGCGATCTTCAGCTGCTCCTGCGAAAGACGCCTCGGCCTCGAATGAACTGGCGGGCCACTCGTCCGGATAAAGTGAACCACACGATGCTTAGCCTCTGTGTCTTGGTTGCATTTTGTGATGCCTTGGATTCCCCCAACACACGATGTAAGGCTGTGTTTAGTATACACAGCTGCATACCGCTACGAGCCGCTACTACACCCATTGCATAAAGTTTTGTAGTTTTATCTGTTAATGTCTTTTACGTCAACTAGCAGGTCAGAATTCACTAGGAGCCTGATCCAATTATGCGCTCCGTTACACGAGCAACAATAAAAGGCCAGATGAAAGTCCTATGGAATCCCAAGTTTAGTTGAATCAAACGCTGTCCATACGTGAAAATCTTCGAACCGTTGGCTAAATGCAACAATCGTACCGAGAGTTGGCTCCTGTTTTTCTCTGCTGTTGGGGGCATCCCCGAAACCTCAGCTGCAGTGTCAATTAGGAATCGCTTACTTGTTGTCTTCCCGTGAGGTATAGGCGACTAATAAATCCAATGGGCTGGCGAGTCGGCTCTCCCTGCCCACTACTACACTCGCCTATGTTTGCGGGGAAAACGCTGCGAAATCGACTGCCTACTCCCTTATTTGGTTTAACAGCTGCGTTGGCTTCCTTCCTTCTGAGCAGATGTCACCTAACAGCTTCTGCAATCGCCTTTACCCCGAGTCTTGATACGCGACAAGAATGTGCTCAGCTTACTTTACTACTTCAGGGAGATTACGAGTGACGCCTCGCATCTCAGTGAGAGTGAGGAAGTCTGTGTCCAAATTGCCTATTAGAGTATAATATTGCGTATTATCCTGTGTTATTCCGCTCCTGTGGAACTGTGCCTCCAACTGAATAAACCACAAAACGAGACCTTTTTTTTTTTAAAAAGGCGGCATTGGCTATTCTACCAACTACGTTTGGTGAGACTGCTACAGGTAACCCATGTTCCGACCTCTGCTCCATCCTAATACCACTACTTCGGCACTCGTGAACGAGCTTACTTACTCCAGAAACTTCGTGTTAGTGTTTGTGGCGTGTTTGTATGGGAAAATGACTAAACACTCGTAATTCAGCTCAGTAATAAAAAAAAACTATATTTAATGAATCCAACAACTACTGGGAAGTCCGCTTATACTTCGGCCCAATGAGGGGTTCACTCAAATTCGCCTGTCCGCTTGGCAAAGGATCTGGGGTATAGTTGGTCCTTCACTACAAACGCCCACTCGGAGACGTTACTCAGCCAACAGCTCTCCGCCTGCACTATCCGTTTCCGCACTCGGGGTCACCACTCTAGAGATGGGGCGTCGTTCTTCCGGCACCTGAGAGATACCGCGCTGTCGGGGAATGCAGCAACGTTTTTCCAGCATCTGAGAGATGCTGCGGCGTCCTTCGGGAATTCGTATCGGCAAACTATAAAGGGGCTTTACCTCTGTGGGTACAATATAAAGTGTTGGACGAAATACTAATTCTCTCGATATCTACCCTGTACTGACTACCCTGTAATTGGAGCCATCCCAACCCAGGGATTGGCCTACCATTTGTTCCCAAAAATTAAAGTGGACAATCATGTACATTATTTACAACCTTTCTCAATTCAATCATCACTTAGATATAGTAATTTCAAAACACTAAATCAACTAATTACACTGGCTAAACTATTTGTAATTATGTATATGTCCCTTCTGAACTCAGTATTGTATTATAAAAATGTATTATAAATCTTCCACTAAATACTTTACCCAATTACATCTCTTACCAATATTTTTATATTTCTTTTACAGTTTCGTCAAAGTGTTTCGGATATCTTAAGGCCAGAGGATGACGACTATTTTCTACTAAGATGGCTAAGAGGTAAATAACAACGCTCATAACTAAAACCTAACCTAACAAAACTCAAAAAAAGTACATTAATATTCTAATTAAATTTTTAGCACGAAAATGGAATGCAGAAGCAGCAGAAAAAATGCTAAGAGAAGTAAGTTTCTATCACAACAGTTTCCATAAATAACAATTATGAAAATAAAAATGAAATCCACAGAGTTACAAGAAAAGAATTATGTGGGACATCGATAATCTCCACAAATGGGACAGACCCAAAATACTAAAAGAGTACATCCCTCAAGGATTAGTTGGATTCGACAAAGAAGGATCGCCAAGTAAATTATTACTAATTAATTAATTAATTATTTTTAAATATTAACATTATGATTAATTAAAATTAACAGTTGTTGTTGTCCCATTCGCTGGTATGGATATGTACGGAATGCTGCATTGCGTCACAAGATTTGAATTCATGCGAGCAACCGTCTATCTGCTAGAAAAATACATGAAAATGGGATACGAACAAAGTAAAGTCCATGGACCCCAGGCAAGGCAGTTTGTAGTCCTTTTCGACATGGAAAACTTTTACCTGAAACAGTACATGTGGAGGCCAGCGACTGAGCTCGTTATATCCTTAATTAAAAATTACGAAATGAACTATCCCGAAATCTTGAAAGTTTGTTACATTATCAATGGTAGGTTTTTAGCATATTTATACAAAAAACAAATAATTATATTTTTTTGTGTATTTTAGCTCCAAAAATATTTTCTGTGGCTTTCAATGTTGTTAAGAAGTTCCTTGATGATTACACAGTGGACAAAATTCAAATTTATAAGTCAGGCTCTGACAAGTGGTTGACAAAATTCCTATCACACACAGACGCTTCACAACTTCCGAAGTATTATGGAGGTACCATGACTGATGAGGATGGCGATGCAAAGTGTAAAACAAAAGTAAGTTTTTTTCTTAATTAACCTTCCCTAAGAGTTTGGACGAAGAAAAGAAAAAGATTGCATAAAAGAAAGAAAAAAATATTCAAATAGCACAACATGGAAGAATGTATTAAAAACCCTGAGTATCGAGATCGAAGTAAGACAGTTCTACAAGAAGATAAAAGTTGGAATTTCGGAAACTTCTGAAATAAGATGAAGAAGCGCATAATGAACACACATTTGATAGTAACGGAAGAAGCAGGAATAGAGAAGCAGATCCCATACATACCGTGCAGGAAGTAGAAGAAACTATAAATCAAGAATCGCAACGAAATCAATACCTACAAAACGAAGTTCTGTCCTATTTCCAATAAAATCTGCAACAATTGTCCATCCGTTTCAGTGAATGGTGTAGAATTAATGGTCCTAACATGTTACGTGTTACATTAGCCAAAGGCTAACCATAGAACCATAGAACGACCGCATATTCCAAATCGCCAAACATACATCGCAGTACTCTGGATTTCTTAAAATGTTCACGCTCCTTTTTCAGCCATCGGCCCGTGCTGTACTATCTCGGCCTATTCTTGGCCTCTTCTGGAATACAACTCTCTCCTTTAGGCAATGTCTCTAAAACCACTTAGGCGTGATTAGATCATATAAAAAAACGGGGTCTGAAACTAATCGATGACGTCATTTGCACCCCCATCCCCCTTTTGAGCCACCGTAGCAGCACAGATTGCTACTATCATAACGACTGGTCCATCAAAATAAAAGTTCTTCTACCTCCGGAGCAATTTTATGCCTACAACGCCAGATTGGCCTGCTTGACCCCCAGCCCTTCTTTTCGTGCAATCTTCAAACTAGGAATCGTTTCTAAATAGAATAACTCTTCGCAGTCAGCAGTCAACAGAACAATCTTTCTTGGTTTCCGAACTCCCCCAACATCCAATAATTCAAACGCAGGGTTCAGTGCGCGTTGTCATTTCCTGTGTTACCAACTTGTAAAATTGGTCTTTTTGTTTCAGGCCATTCAAATTGCCGGCAACGAATTCAACAACCAATCGAAACTCGAAGCTAAGAGAAATTACGTATTTAAATTATGGTTTAACTGCCCGAGTAAACGTAGTTGATAAATTTCTTAAAAGCCGATCATAGGTATACACGCTACCACTACAGGCGTGAACATTTATGAATGTATCCGCATCCGTATATTCCATTCCAAACGCCAGTGTTGCTTTTCCAAGCAGTTCCCCAACTAAGCACTAACCACGTACAGCTGCTTAACCTAAGCCATTGAAGAGGACCCGTCTACTAGGTATGTTAATGGCATACTTTATGGTCACCAAGATAATTGCTCGATTTTTTCGCCGTATACAATTTTTTAAAGTCCAAATTTTGCTTCCTTTAGCCAAGAAAAAGTGTGAATGCACTCGGCCTTGCTTGGGTGCCATACAAACGATTTCCGAGTAAAAATGTGCCATGCGCAGTTGATTGCTGCTAGATGCGGGTGCGGTACAGGTTAGTTCGTGCCTGCTGCATGATAGATGCGCACAGTGGACGACCTGCCGAATTGACCAGAATCGGGAAACCGAAGAAACGCCGGGTAGGTGTTAGCCCGCCTGTAAGACCCAAGCCCAAAACAGCAGACATTGCCGAGGGTTCACACTCAGACGGTAGTTTCATTCTACTAACTAAACTCACCAACCCTTTTCCATGACATTTGAGACAGGCACAACCCAAAAGGGTTTACTTCGGCCTAGCGGCATCAACCTGACTTACAAGAATCATTCGAAAGGTACTCAGCAGATCTGGAACAGTGCAGCATACGGACTAGTGGCCTTTCGTCTTTGTTTTTTTATTGTGGGAAAGGTTACTTCGAGCTCAGTATCCTATTCACTGGCTACATGAAGAAGGTGGGTAACACTTTTACTCCTGCTAATCGGCGGTTCTGTAGGTTTCTAACCCGGCCCAAAAGCTACTTCCTTTATATCTTCCATTCCCCGGCGCGAGTGGCTTAAGCCATTCCGTCACGAAGTTAGATTAGCTATCTAGTTGCGATGGCCCCCTACATTTATTTGCATTTCTCCTCCTCTTTGGGTCTCCCATTGCTTAAGCTTCGGGTGGATGGCCTTCAGCGTCACATTCACCTTCCTAGATACATCCTCCAACCTCATAATCTAGTGAAGGATGTCTTCCGATGTTAACTGAACCTCTGCCGTTGTTTACCGCCGGACATAATAATCGTCCTTTATCGTCTAGATATTCTGAGCATAACAGTGAATCATCCAACCCCATGCTTCTTCTTCTTTCTTTGATACGTTAGCTGGCGGTCCGAGCGGGACGTCCTCGCAGCGGATACGTTGCTGTCGGCACCGCTTTAAAAAATGCAGTTTCTTGCCTAGTTTCTTCGTTTTCCCGATTCTGGTTAGTTCGGCAGGTCGACCACCCTCCTCCTTTCACACCCTGGACTTGGGACCAGGCGACGGCGGAGTTCCAACCCGATGCGCTGAAGGTATGCCCTATAACATCCATGCCCACCCAGGAATTGTGTGAGATAATAATTCACCTCCTCATGCTCCCTGCTAATCTACTCCTCCCCACTTGGTTTGAGTTTATAGGTCTATCGGTCACCCTACCTCCTCTACCATGGTTCGATGGACTGGCCGCGCTAGAGAAACCATCCTGGAAGTCTTTCCTGTTACCATACACGCTGCTGCATCGGGTGTAGTAAGATATGTACAGCTTGCTCAAAGGGCTTTCAGCCGATTCCCGGAGTGTATTGTCTCACTGGCTTGCTCCTCCCAACAGCTCCGGTCGAAGATGTTGCATAAAACTCTTAATCGGTGCATGATAGTACCTCCTTTCGTCACACCCAGCGGCTTCTGTACATTCCCCAAAGATACTTATCTTACTTATGACAGTACGCTGGATAACAGAGAACACCTTTGTTTTCTAACATTAACTGCTCAACAAAAGAAACATATCATTTTAATAAATATAATTAATAATTTCTATTTCAGTTATGCTGGGGTGGTAGAATACCAAAGGATCTGTACAAAACTCAAAACGATGATGAAACCAACGACATGGAATACAAAGAAAGCGTAATTCACAAAGGCAATAAACTGAAGCTCGAATTTGATTGCCAAGAAGAAGGAAAAGTATTACGATGGGAGTTCAGAACGTACGAACACGACATCCGATTCGGTGTTAGAAGCATAGACAACAAAACCGGCGACAAGACTGACGAAATACCTTTGGGACGAGTTGCAGCACATGAAATGGATGAAGTTGGCTTTATTAATTGCCGACCAGATACCAAGTGTAAGTACTGCATCTTATCTAATCATTCTATTGGAATAATTGTAACATAAATTTTGTGGCTAAATAATATCTTGATTTCATTTTTCAGATATTGTTCTGTTCGATAATTCATACAGCTACATGAAAAATAAGAAGATTCGATACGCTGTCGATATGACACATGCAGCACTCGACGAACTGGAAACAGCAGCTGACGATATTATTACGGACGCGGTGATAGCAATGGAGAATACTAGTTTATAAGAGGACGAAAATTTGACAAAACTGTGATCATTCCTTGAGCATTATATTTGATTTACTATTTTTGTTGTCTAGGTAGGGCTCGTTACATAGAAAGACTAAATTAATTGTTCTAAATTTAACTTTTATAGCTCCTTTTGTATTGTAATTATAAAATTAATAAAGTCAGATATGTTTGAATTATTTGTTATCCTTTTTTATTTGGAAGACTAGCTTCTTGTCCTTTATAGTGGCGATTGTTCTGTCAAGAAATGCAACGCCTGTAAATTTTAGCTGTAAGAGGTCCATACAAGATTTATCCCATTCAGTTACAGGATGGTCGCTCCCTTATTATGGAAAATATTCAGGGCTTCCTTCGCACATAGTTATATCCCGTCTGTTAACATAACATTTATACCCAAGCCAGGGCGTTCGGATTACACCTCGGCTAAGGCTTTCAGGCCGATGTCTCTCGTCTTTTGCCTTGAAGAGACTGGAGAAAATTGTCGACAGGGTGATAAGGGAAACTTATCTTCAACGCCAACCACTAAGCTCTTATCAGCATGCATACCAAGCGGGCAAGTCCACTGAGACAGCACTGCACAATCTGGTGTTCAGGCTT
Organism: Thereva unica; assembly: GCA_949987705.1. Lineage (NCBI taxonomy): Eukaryota > Metazoa > Arthropoda > Insecta > Diptera > Therevidae > Thereva > Thereva unica. Next base: position 121,405,314 of record OX465282.1, on the reverse strand, counting down.
GCAGACGCCGGACTGAAAAAAGGAGTTGCGCTGGCGGCTTTCGTCGATATCGAAGGAGCCTTCGACAATACATCCATTGATACTCTCTAAATAGATGAAGTCTAAGTAGCACTTTATGCGACTGGATCGACTGTATGCTGAGAAATCGCAAACTAATGGTTTCTCATGTATCTGGAGGGCACTATAGCAAAAGGTTGTCCGAAGGGAGAAGTTTTATCCCCACCTGGTGGTGCCTTGTTGTGGATCAACTCCTGCAACTACTCAACGGCCTCAGATGTCGTCATCGTACTAACGGCTGAAACTGAAAAAGCCATGTCAAGATGTCTGCAACAGGCACTAGATCTGGCATTCACCAGAAAACGATGACTACCGGGAGTTACGGAACGTAACTCACTCGCAGGCCAAATATTTAGGAGCGTCGCTAGATGCCAATCTTCACTGGAACCTGCTCTGATGAGCAGGATGCGCAGATCCCTGTGGGCTTGCCGCAGAGCTTGTGGTTTCTTATGGAATTTGCAACCGAAAACTATGCACTAGATATACACCACCATCATTAGGCCCATGGTAACTTATGGAGCTTAAGTTTGGTGGCACTTATGGTTTTCATAACCAATTTAGGCACCTTGAGGTAGAGAAATCCGCGATAAACGTGGCACAGCGCCTGAAAGACAATGGCCCCTATGCTGAAAGTCGAGTCGTCACGACACGACAAGTGGTTTGAGTTGAAGAAAGTGACTTGTCAGTCGAATCACAACTTTCAGTACAGGGGCCTAAATTGAACTTAGCACTTCCACTCTAGGCCCCCGTGCTGAAAGTCGTAATTCGAATGAAACGTCACTTTCTGCAACTTAAATGACTTGTCACGAAACACGACCCGATTTTCAGCACAGGGGCCAATGACTGTTTGGGGCCTGGTCTTGACGGAGGACATAATAATCAACATTTAAGAAGGGATTCCGAAAGCGGGCATGCTATTGGGATGCAGCCTTTTAAAATATCAAAATTTGAGCAACTCTCTGTGCACATGCAAGACAGACTGATGTGGTCTTCTTCTAAGGTATCGCCGCACACTGGGAAAAAATGCCGATTTAGCTGGACAAAATTCAAGGTGATGAGTAGGAGCCTAAACAATTGGTCTTTAAAGGTTTTTTGGGGTGCTGATTTCGAATTTGGGGTCAGAAATGCAAAATTCAAAATGGCGGATCCAATATGGCGGACCAAAATGTGGAAAACTGAGAAATTTCCAAGTACGGGGGCGCGAATAATTGGTATATAAAGGTTTTTTGGACTGCTGATTACGAATTTGGGCTCAGAAAATCAACATTCAGAAAATTTGTTGTTCTAGGTGGGCAAAAATTAAGTTGTATTTGGAATTGAATACAAACACTGTGCTGTGATGTGAGTGTACCATTTTTAACTTTATTAATTTTTTTAACACCCTATAGAGGTAAATAAAAAATGAAAATGAAAACATGATTCAAGATTTAGTAATTCTTTTTGCTTTAAAAGTAAAAATAGTTTGTTTTTCGTTATTTCGATTTCGTGAGCCTCCATTGTACTCTATAAATAAAAAGCATTATATTTTCCAAAGTGATAATTTGGGATAGCTGTTTTTTTGCGAAAGTATCATAAATTAGTCGCACTACCAAAAAAACTAAGAAATAATGCGGTACTCATCGGTACTTTTTTCTTCTATAATGTTCAAAGTTAGTAAAACAAACTATTCAACAATGTCTTACTTATGATACCCTTACATTCAAGCAACATTATAAAAGTAGTGCTAAGCGAAAGAACTAACCTATATTTACAATATTCACTACAAAAACTTTTCAAAAAAAAATTATAAAAATAAAATATCATGGACGATAACAACGCGTCAGCAGAACTGCCTGCTGACTATGGCGACAATCGGTTTGGAATTCGGCTAGTTTCGGCTATGTTATGGTCTTTTCTAAGAAATATACAAAAGAACGAAAGATTGAAGAATATTTTTTCAGTGATTTTGAAGGTGTTGATAAACATTGGTTTTTGCATTTTTGTCCACCTAGCCTAGAACAAATTTCCTACTGTGCGCCGGATGGACTAGTATGGTTACTTACCATGGTACACGGATGGCTCCAAAAAATACAAAAGACTGCACCAACGCTATACTGGCATGCACTCATGAGAACTTAAGAAGGGCCTACCAAAACGAACGGATTTTTATCTTCTCTGATAGCCAAGCGGCAATTAGGGCGTTAGGGTGCCGTAGGATCAAGTCTAAATTAGTTTGGGACTATGAGCTGGGTTGGATCACGTTACCCTTGCCAGGGTCCCAGGGCTTCAAAGGCAATGTAAAGGCGGATGTCCTAGCTAAACAGGGCTCTGACATTGCATTCATCGGTTCAGAGCCGGCTATCAGCTTGCTGTAAAAGGCCCTAGCCGATCAGACTTTGATGAAACATACGGGGGCCTCGGTAGTCTAGGGGTAAGGCCCCTGACTGCTATCCCAGAGGTCCCGGGTTCGAATCCCGGCCAGCCCCACGGTCCTTCACCTTTTCCACTTTTCCACCTACATAACTTTCCTTCTTTCTTCTTCCCTCTTTACATTCTTGATTCCTTCTGTTATAGCCTTCCTTAGCCCTTCCCCGCTCCACCAAAGCGCATGTAATCGGTTGGTTGATAAGATTAAGATAAGATGGGAGTAGGTGGACTAAAAATATTGCGGGAAGGTTGTGGCAGTTCCTTTCTCCCCGACTAGAGCTGCTGTTCGACATTGCACTCTATAACAAGAAAAATAGATTGTCAACAGTATAAAGGGCCTTTCCTGTGACTCTAGTCTTTCACATAAAAAAAAACAACATTGAAGGTCTGCGCCTGGACTGCCTAACTCTAAGCGGTTCCTTCCGGGGCCGTCTTCTCACACGCCCAAGGATTTGTTAGGGCGCAGTGGAAATTATGACATTACCACTTATGGAGAAAAGGAAAGGCGGAGGGCTCCACAGGCAGGCTCTGCTTGGAGGAGAATGAGTCTGCTCTGCACGTCCTCTGTGAATGTCTTACAATAGCGAGGAGCAAGGTTTCTTTATTTTGAGGAGTCTCTGCTCGAGCATTCAAGTATATACAACAACAGGGAGACACACGCCGAGTTTTATCGTAATAAAATTCTTGTTGAGTGAGTGCTCACGTTTTGGAACTTGTGTGACCGCTACTAAGCGGAAAACGCGAGTGGAATAGAGCTGGCAACAAGAAGTTCAATTTATCAGTTATCTCAAATAAAATCTTGCACACGACCGACCGACTTGCTTTTTATTATCAAAACTAGTTAATTTTTTAAAATTTGAAAAATTCTCATGCGATTAGGGGGAGGGAGGGGGTCGAGCCAAATCTCACACATTTCACCAAGGGAGAGGGAGGGGGGGTGGGGGGGGTTAGAAAAATCGCCTCACGTAATTTATGGACGACCCCTTATGCGGTGTGCATAATCCCTTCTTACTTTATTTATTCTGGAGCTGACGTCTACTTTTGCTCATTTTCATCCGGTTCCGAGACAATTTTTCCCGATAAGTAGGAATAATGTTTTTATGGGAGCGGGTTGGTAACCCTCAGCCCAACCGCCTTAAAGCTCTGGTTTATGGCACAGAGAACTCGCCATTCGACCGTCTCCCGTTAGCTCCTTCCTAATAAGTACCCCAGGGGTACCGAGCTGCTAGGTGTTCGTCTGGAGTGACTCTCGGGTTTTGATAAAAGTGACAAATTGGGTTCCACTACCTTCCAAAGTCTTGGTTAACCGTTCGACGCCCACAACCCAGACCCTCACAAATTCATCTTCTCAACTTCCCGAAAAATTATACTTATACATAGATACATTATTTATATATTTAGAATACAGATTTTATATAATTAGAATCAAATTAACAATACAAATGTTAATTGGGTCCTTGAGCAGGTCCCATAGGATACCCTTGCGGTGGTGGACCAACTTGTCCCATCGGAGGCATCGGAGAATGCATCATCGGTCCTGGGCTGGATCCTACAGGTCCAACTGGTGATGGGACAATCTAGTTCGAAGAAATAATCAACTTCATCTTATTCGCAATACTACAAATTTCAACTAACCTGATTTTGTATCGGTGGTGGCGGAGGGGTATCATTAGGAAGAGTCAAATTCGTGAGAAGATCTCGAACTGCAGGGAAGAGCGAGCATTCTCCATGTTGGGCTGCATACTCCGAAAATCTTCGCAATTGATGACTAGCTGCATTGGTTGCGATCGATTGCACTTGATCCCTCCTTTCAGCTAGTTGAGTCAAATTTGAACTTATGTCGTATATCATAGGGAGAACGAGAGAAGGACTGTCCTTCCAATCCATTCCTGGGTATGGAATTCGTGTGATTTGTAACTAAGATTGAATAAAGCCGTTATTTAGTTGAAAATTAACAAAGAAAAATGTTAAACTTACAAAGAACAAAATCTTAAGACGACACACGAGAACTGCAGGATTTCCTACTGGTACAATTGGAACTGCAGATGGAGGTACTCGTGTGCAAATTTGTACGGCCCACTTTAAGTTCTGGCCAAGCTCTGGCATAAGCTCCAAACGCATTATCTACATAAAAAACAGACACTAAAGAAGTGCACTTGTTAATCTCGAAAACGTTGCGCTTACCTGAATGAAATCTTTCAAAACTTGAGGCGGAACCGTTAAAGCCTTACAGAAACAGTAAAGAGCATTTGGTCTGTAAGGTGGGACAGAAACGCGCAAATCGAAGAACTGCTCAATAACTTGCAAATCATCAAGATTCCACTGAAACGGTTGCTTGCCATCGGGAGATGGAGCTGTTTGCATAAGTTGTGACACTTTAATGTGTAGTGATTGCATGTGGGTTTGATTGAGGAAGACTTGGCATTGTAAACCGTCGACTTTAAATAGGACAACTCCAGGCTCGTTCGAGTTGAGAAGATTCAACTAAGGGAAAAAACGAAATGATTACAGATTTATTAACTAGTAGAACTTTATACTTACACTTTCTTCATTTTGAATGTTACGTTGAAGTTGTCTTCGCAAGTAAACACAGCCCAAGAACCGTTCCAGCGGACTCATGTCCGGGCCTGAGATTTCTTTATTAGGATGTGGACAAGGTCGGCACAAAGTTTCCAAAGCCTCATGTGTTAACAAAGTTGGTACTGCACCGGCCCACGATCTAGCTGGAAGAACTCGTGATTGATGCGGCGCTGCAGTTGTAGCCTGAGATTTATGATCAGGACTCTGCCCGGGCCGGGGAGATGGTCGTGGCATGCCTGGAGATCCTGGCCAATTCGATGCAGCTGGTGATAGTGCAGTAAAGGGGCTACCATCGGTGTGACCTTGCATATAAGAAAGACTATTCGGACCAGGCGAATGCGCCATTGGACTTGGCTGAGGATTTAGAGGAGAGGAAGGCATTAGTCCACTCGGGGAAGGATGTGGCATATGAGGAGCTGGAGGTGATGTCATACTGAAATTCGGATGATTTTGCCCAATTGGATGAGGGCTGGCTGGTGTATGCGGATTCGAACCGGAAGGCGGTGTTATTGGTGGAGCAAATCTAAGACCACCATCCCTTGGGCTTTGTGGACCGCGCATTCCACTTCCTAAGAATGGTGAAGATCCTCCAGTGCCAGCCCCATGTGAGTCTTCCATTGCGATTGGTGATGGTGGATTATCGTCTTCACTTTGCGATCTTCTTCGGTATACAGCTGTTTCGTCTACATATTTAGAAAGAAATCCCTAAACGAAATCCTTTTTAAAAAAACGAACGAGATTAAAGTGTCTAAATTTAATACTTTTAATCCTTGAGTCGGCGAAAATTCATCCACTACATTGCTTCTATCAAATCTACTATAGGCACCATCCCTAATGGAAATTAATCCTCCGCTTCTTAAGCGCACCTCTAAGCAATATGATGCTTGATATGATAGTCTCAAGAGCGTTGGAGATTGTGGTAAAATACAAAATGTTAGAACGGGCACTTGTGGCCGCTGAAAGTTTGTAAATATTTAAAATCTACATAACATTTTTATGTCGCTGTAAAACTTACCGGAATCCCAAGAATAGGAATAATTGGTAACTTTGCAATAGAGCTTAATGGTTGATAAGTTTCATGTAAAATTTGAACGATATGTGCTAAACTATGATGACGATTCAAATGCGACTGTAGTTGCTCTCTCATCATTGAATGGGCATTAATTGCTGATACGCCGCCAACGAAAACCTAGGATTTTAGCAAATTAGCAAATATTGTTTTTTATAGCAAAAGAAACTTTCAATTACCATTCTAAAACCTTTGGTTTGTGAGGACCAATATATATTACAGGTAACTTCTTTATTTGGACCATATCCCAGCAGTAGATTTGCGTAGCTGTACGATTTGATGCTGACCATGTTGTGCAGATTGAATTTTTCTGTAAATTTCAAATAATTAATTACTTCCCAATCATTAAGCGGAAAACCCTTACCATTTTTATACACTTCTGCAAACCCATAAATCAGCGTGTACAGATAAACAATTTTCGACCAATCCTTCAACAAATCATCGACTGTTTTAGCGAAATCATTTGTGGATAGTTTATAGTGCAAATAGACTGTACGTCGGCTGCCCTGCTCCTTGTGATGAGTGCTCTGAAGTGGTGTACTAAAGAATACAAATTCTACAACCCAAGTGCGACTTTGTTTATTTTTGTTCAATTGCGAACGAATTGATACTGACAGAAGTCGCTTCAACAGATCATTCCAGACATGTTTCTCAATAACCGGAGTGGAGAATGATGTCTGTAAATATGATGGTGATGATAAAAAATATATTTAAATGAAGACTAGCAAACTGCTACCTTAGTTTGTTCATTTGGTGGATTGGTTCCTGGTTGTGGTAAAGTAAGCAACTTAAGAACCAAAGAAGTTGCATTAGACTCGACTTGCAATCCACTATGCGGGATATTTCTTTTTGAAAATTCTCGTGCCAGTGTAAGAAATGGAATCTTCTCGTCACACATAGCAACAACATGAGCCAATTCGGGGATGAAATAAGCAGGGTAAATAGTCTTTTGTTGCTTCGATGGTGGTCCTTGATCGATGGCATTTGATTTTCGCTTGTGTGGTCCAGCATCTTAAATATTTATTTCTTAAATAAAATCTATTTTTTGGAGTAAATAACTTACCATCAACATACGTCCCTGGACCATGTGTAACGACAAATGTATCAAACTCAATCAACTTTAGGAGTTTTAAGTACATTTTCGGGGCATCAGACGTGCTACTTTCATCATTTGGCTCAGCTTCTGTGGATGTTTGCTTCACAAATCCTAAGTGAAATTTGTAGTCCATTTCACTCGGGCAATTTTTCTTTTCTTTTAAATGAACAATCTGAAAGGGATTTTGTGTAATATTATGATTCTTTAATAAAATTTGTATCTTACCAGAATAACTGTAGGATGTCGATGAAGTTTTACAAATATTTTGTGCCTTCCATATGAAAGTAAAGGAATATCAGGGCAGTTTATTAAGGTTAAATTCTCCAACGATGTAGCTGGCAAATGTTGCAGTGTTTTTTCGCATCGTTTATGAGTTATCCAATATCTAAATTAAAGAAAAATTTATTTTGTCTTTATCTCTTCTTGGTATTTTATTATTATTAAGGAAATATGGGGCAACCCATATGGTGAACACCGCGGCCAAGTTAGAGCGTCGGCCCTACGGGCGAAGGCAAAGTCTTAAGTTGAAGAAAACTGGACTTGAGCGCGGCTCAGAAGCTCTATGACAAACGTTCTTCTTCTAAGCCAGATCAGGTCAGGACATTCACAGAGACACATGTCTTATTAGCTCTTTCATCTGTCTAAGGCCTGAGACTGCTTCCCAATACACTAGGTGCAGTCCCGTAACCCAGTCCTCTATCACGAACTTAAGACTTAGAGAGCAGCCCAAACGTAGTTCGAGAAAGGTGAGATGTGGTCAAAACGAGGTAACATTATCAAAACGCACACAAGCGTTAAACGCTACTTCAAGCTTATGAGGCCAAGAAGAATCGAAAGATAGAAAGAACAAGAATTGTAAGAGCTAGTAGCAAGGATTTAAGCAAACTAATACGCCCAGCGATTTACAGCAAGCCACAATGGTAGCAAAGTTGCGACAGGAGTCCTTAGGTTTTACCAACAGTGAAACTAATGTGGTCACAGCAAGTCATGCTGCTATTCAGTCGCGCGTTTGGCTGGCCGGTGGCTGCTAAACAATCGAGGAGGTACTGTGGTACTTTCTGGCGTTCGCATAAAAATTTTTGTGCAGAATTTAGCCATATCTCAAGGCACCCGTTCAGACACACGTCGACGGGAGGCCGCACCCTGAAAGTTTTCGTCGTGAAGCCAAGTATCACCACACACCTCCACGGCCGCCAACTGGATGGAGCCTGCAGTCCAAGGAAACAAAATCTTTATGTGTGTGGGCATTTATCGTTAGTTTGTGCCTGTAGATCTGGGGCCGGTTCGTGTATGGCGAACGACGATAATCGTACGAAAAAAAAATTGAAGTCGAAAAATTTTGTCGACGAAAATTTTAGCGTTCGCATAGGTCGAAAGAAAATTGTTTGTATCCTAATGCAAAAACTCGATAACCCAAGGCCTTTCGAGTGCCTTTCGTCGGCTTCAGACGAAAATTTTCAATTTTTCGACCTACGCGAACCCGAGACGAAAAAAAAATGTTCCTTTTCGATATACACGAACTGGCCCCTGAACTTCCGAACTTCGGCACGGGTTCCGAATCCACTCGAAACTGAGAGCAAGGCGCGAAAACCATTCACATTCTCGTTCGCGCTTGTCCGCGGGTGTCCACGGCGTGATCTGGAGCCGCCGTAAGGCCCAAACAGATTGGCGGGGAGGGGTGAAAGCGGCCACCTGCGAGAGAATATCCCATGCATTTAGCAAATATGGTGGTCGGTGTATTTTAAAGGTTTTTCCAGTAACCGATCTGTTTGAGCCTTTAAGGTTTTCATTGTGGCCATGAACATTTTTGCCCTTGAATTAACAACCTCCTATGCTAAACTGTATACTTCACCTGTGTGTCTGTAGGAAATCATGACGTTACCAGCATGCCACTGCCTGTCAAGCGAATTCCTGAAATCCTCATCCCTCAGTCACTGAGTATTGTGTGGCCTTCATCGGGCCGTGTCTGCCGACCTGGCTTGAAAGGCGACGGTGTGCCGGCGGCTGATACGTGAATGGGGGTATTTAGTAGAGAAACATGTTTTAATTATTTTAACCCAGTTTTCTAGCAATTTTACACTGTTTATTGAAGAAAAAATAAGATATTTGCCCAGACACCCCTCCCCACGTGAGATTCACCAGAAACAGTGGTACCATTAGAGTAAGTCAGTCAGTTTACATTATGAACATTGAAATAACCCGCAAAAATTATTTCACACTCCAGAATTGGATGACAAAAATCCCGAGATTTGTTCAGAAATAGCATCAAATGAAGTTGAGGCTTAGTTACTTATGTTAGGACTTCTTTATAGAAAGCAGAAGAATATAAAACGAAGCTAAACGTATTATATAAATGGCAATGCCCCTATGGGGTGAGAGGTTGTGCACTGACACTTGGTAATGACCTAGGTCAGTATCAGGTAATATTTGGGTTTCACTAAATGTGAAAATTGGGGATTTAAAATTCGATAAGGGGCACTCTACAAAAGAAAAATTCACATGGTCTACCAATGTTCTTCTTTAATCCTTTAGCTAGCGGTCCAAGCAGGAAGTCCCTGCTTGCTACGGATACGCTGCTGTCGGTGCCGCTGGGTCTCGAACTTCATTCACTATTCGTTTCCATTCTCGGCCATTTTTGGCGTTGTCTCGAGCCTCGATAACTGATAATCGTTGATTCTTTAAGTTACCCTGTTACCCAGAGAAATTTACGTGGCAAGCGATTATCATCCATTCGGAAATCGACGTTTTTGTAGTTCTTCTTCGATCAATGTCTGTTGATCGTATATTTGTCTAACTGTCTCGTTTAAAAGGCGATCGCGGAGTGAGACACCGGGAATCTGGCTCAAGCATCACATTTGGAAGACCTCGAGTTTGTTGACGTCCGACTTGAGCAGTATCCACGTTTCCGATCCATAAAGAAGAATTGGAAGGAGCAACGTTAGGTAAAGGCGTACTTTCGTTTTGATGGTAATATTTATTCGTTTCCATATGCATAACTTGAGCAAGGCGAATGTTCCTGTTGATGCCACTTTATTTCCTTCAACCACGAATGTTATAAAAGTCAACGCAAAACCGAGACTCGTAAAGGGACTTCAGTTGGACGGATTCAATCGCTACATTTTTCAAAAGGTTTTTAGTCGGCGTAACCATTGGAGTTAATAATATTTGTCCGCATCAGAGTGATATGCCTGCTGAAACGGGACATGTTTCATCGAGCGGTGGCGTTCATTTGGAACACGCATTTGCAGCAGTTAGATTTTCTTGTTTTATGTTTTTTTTTGTGTTTTATATTCACTTTTTTCATACTTTGTTTTTTTTTTTAACTTTTTTTTCCGCGTCTACGTAGTCTAGGGTCTGGAACAGCACACGTTCGCACTGCTAGCCCAGACCAAACTTTGGTAAAATGGACCAGGACAGCCTTAATTGGCTATTTATGGTACTTAAGTCCACGAGGCAAGTAAGTCCATGCGAACTGAGAGCTGTTTCTCTACTAATTCAAATGTTAAAGTTCTTACCTCAATTCCGATATTAGATGTGGAAGTTTACTATGATCCCCATTCAAAGCAGCTTGAAGATCCGGCATTATTGGACAATTGAGATGCTTCGGAACATGGCATCGCAGCATTCCCGTATGCGTGTCAACTGTAATATGAACTTGTTCGGCTCTTAAGCATGGATTCAAAACTGGCACCGTCAGAATCGCTGGTGTACCCTGAAGGTGATCTGAAAAACCTTTACAGTTAATTAGATTGTAAAAGCAGAAATAATGAAAGAAATATACAATCTATATCCTTGAGAAAAGATTGGAATTCCAGCTTCAAGTCACTAAGTCTGGCTAGAGATCTAATGTAGACTGTGTGGACAATAAGGCGCTCCATTGATAAGTGATCCGATCTGACTGCACGATCAGCAACCTCTGATGATTCCTAAAATTTGAGTTGTAATCTTTAGTTTTTAAACAAATTAAATTTAATCGTACCTTAGCCCCGATAGAAGGTACATGAATAACAGCTAAAGGCCTCGCTGTCTCATTCGGATCACTTTGAATTGTTAACCGATATCCAAGTTCAGATTTTGGATCTCTGCTAGTCAATTCACGCCAATATGAGACTGTAAGTTTCCCTCCAGGCTGATACTCATCAACACGAATATTGTCATCCAGTCTGTCCATAATTAAGCGTAGTGTTTGCGTGTATAAAACCTCAAGTTGTAAAGATTGACAAAAATAGTGAAGGCAACTGTAAACTTCAGCTAGAGCATTTTGATTGTCCGCCAATCTTGCTTGTATTAGTTGATGGATGTAGTTTACTTGAAGTGGATGAACAAGTGCTTTCCCATCTAAAGAAATGAATTTAGCTCACTATGACTGGATTAAGTGGAAGGCCTTACCGCCCGTTTCTTTGTCTTCAACCAAAATATCAATATCTAAAAGCCTCCATGGAACATTTGGCCCATCCCCCATTACAGTCAAGGAAACCTCAAACTCATGCTCTACATGAAACGTAACTCTTCCACTTTTTATCTGTAAAATTAATAAAAATATCAATTACTTGCAATAAATAAACAATCGCAATCTCTCTACCTTAAACTTCCTCATTTGTGGCAAAAGATTGCCCGTCACTAATCTATGCTGAATGACCTGATTTAGTCGCAGCAAAGTCTGCTTCTTCTCAGCTGGCGTAATTGGATCAGGAGGAACAATTCTCTCCCGAATGCACGCTGGCAAGCGATTGTACGTTCCTGTTGTTAATATCTCAACAGCAGCAGGAATATGAAAATTAGGTAGACGTGCACGAACGAGAGTCTCTCTGGCCATACGCGCAAGCATATCTGCAGTTTCCACAAAAAGCATTGATTGTTTATCTAAGAAGCTCATGATAAGCTAAAATATAAACAGAAAAGAACATCGTGTCACTTCAATGAGGAAAACCGATAAACGCAGCTAACTCACCGCAGACTTGTCCACTTTAGATGCGGAATTAGCCCACTTGACCAATGCTAGCAGGCGGATGAATAGTTGCCGAGTTCGTGCGGAAAAGTTGTATATTTCGATTTTTCGCTCCATGTCCGTCTTTCTGGGGAGTCTGCAAGAAATTTTATGTATGAAAATCAGGAAGAGCCCCAATATCCCAAAAGCACTTACAATTCCGCTAATACTGTTAAATCATGATACGTTCTCTGAATTATGAAATCAATAAGCATTGCTAGTGAAATTGAGCTGGTCCTGGGCCCTCCTTCCTGGCCAGACGGAATATATCCGGCCACGGGGCCCTGCATGCCTTCCAGTGGCTGAGGTGGCATCTTCTCTACTAATCGCGGGAATCTTTCTTAACAAAACTTTCTCTGCACAAAACAAACTTTGCACTTTGTAATATTATTAAAATCACTATTTTTCTACCTAGGAAAATAATCACATTTTTTCAGTAATTTCACAAGATTTCCACGGCGTCCTTCCTTGATGTGAAAATCATCTGACGTTTAAATGACAGCGCGTAAGTGAAAGTTGAGTAATTGGTATAAAATTTGCGGGTTTATGGATGTGTGCGGCAGTGGTGTGGGATAATATTTACAAACAAATCAAGTGGTTTGGTATAATTTATTTCAAAAAAAGAGCAAACATCTTAACAGCGGCATGATGATAATAATACAGTGGTCCCAAATTTTGTCAGTTTGGTATGGAAAACCACTTCTTTCGCGGCGGGAAATATCAATTGTCAAAGAACAGAAATTAAATATATTTGATAAATTATTAAATATACCAAGAGAGATAAAATAATCGTGTGAATATTGAAAACCCGTAATTTCTAACAGCAATATCGATTAGTTAAAGGAAGAGCACGTAATTGGTATTCATTTTAACCATACTTTTAATTATGAAAATATGGGGGAATCCCCTTTTACACGTGCAATTACAAAACAAGTAAATGAAAGGATTAAAAAGAACGAACGAAACGAAGCTCGTTATCTGCTAATCATATGAATTGAAGTGATCCAAGTAAGTAGTAATACACATTATTCTATCATACTTTTCTTTATTTCATTTTTGATTATCAGATATAACTAATTTTAGAGGTTTATTTAAAATTGATAGTTGTACTTCGTAAAACCAATACATTATTCAAATGGGGAAATTTGTAATGTGTGAATTATAGCATTAGCCCGTGAAGGTGTTTTAGATACAAACAAAATCTGCTAATAGGTGCCGGGTGTCTTCGTGTTCCCTTTTCTTTTGTAGATAAGATATTTTGGTGTAGTCTCATCACCGCTACGCTACGTTCAACATACATATCCATTGAACACTGTTTATTTTTCTAGTTTATATGAAGTTTAGATGTTTACAAATCTGATGGAGTTTATGATTTCATGATTGCTTTTATTTATTTATTTATTTATTAATATATTTGTTATTATTATTAACCCTTAGCTGGACCTGGGGGTGTCGGGGCACCCCAGGCCTAAAAGAAACCATTTTTCCATGATATCAATCTAATAACAATATTTGTGGGACCATCTAGTGTGTCTTAAAGGTTGTAAGTTTCATTTGTGTTAGATGGTGTTATGTACAGAGCTTTTACGCCGTTGCGGGTGTCCTTACATTCAAAAAACATAGGAGTTTTGATTTTTTGAAGCAAAATGTCGATTTTTCATGTTTTATCGCACCTTAATTTTTTTTCTGTCGTAGTAAGAAAAAAGTCTCTAAACTATTGGAACATAAAAAAGGGTTGTCAAAGAACTCCACTGATTTTTTTAAACGGTCAATATTGCATATTTTCCGTGGAAATAGTTTTTTTCCGTGGGGTGTGTGGACACCCCATAGGCCAGCTATGTTACAAAAACGAGGTGGGCCAGCTAAGGGTTAAGCTAGTAACTCCGCCGTCGTCTGGTCCCAAGTCCAGAGTGTGAAAGGAGGAGGGTGGTCGACCTACCAAATTGACCAGAATCGATAAACCGAAGAAACTAGACATATTAACAAAGTGATATTAACAAAGTGTTTACCACAAAAAATAATAACGTAAAAAAGAATAAAAAATATAAATAAAATTTAAAAAAAATAAATAAAAATTAAAAAAAAAATAAATACAAATACAGATTTAAGAAATTGAATTGAACAATTAATAACGCTGAACCATCTCTATCAGACATTTCTTTAGCCTTTTCGTGAATGTTGCCAAAGACGGAGCCAATTTGATGTAGTCCTGGCAGAGTATTGTAAATTTTCGCCGCAGTATTAAGCAGACCTTTTCTTGTTCTCTCTGTTCTAGGTTGCGTTGGCCTGAACTTGTTCCTGGTCGTGTAACGTTGTTGTGTATGCTTGAGTATTACACAATTACTAAGTTTTATCTCAGGTGTTTTTTATTCAACTTATGTATACGCAGTTTGCTTTTTCCATTCGGATGATCTGGTCCAATGTTAATTGGCCTGTAAGCCGGTAAACTTCTTGAGCGGTTGTACTCCATGGAAGTCCATATAGTGCCTTCAGCGCTCTGTTTAACAGTATTTTTACATCTGTGCTCACTCGCTGAGAGCACTGCGACCAGTTAAGGATACTAAATCGAATCCTAGATAGGATATGAGCATTATAGACCTGAAGCGCTATTTTTTCATGAGCTTGGGGTTCTTTTGAGAACTCCTATTTTTCCTATGTGTTTTCTCCAGTTCAGTTTATCATGAATTAAAAGTCCTAGGTAGACAACTTCAGTTGCCTTAGATATTTTTTCTTAGACCGTAACCGTCTTATCTGTCTTATTTTTTTGGTGGAATATCATGTACTTACTTTTAGGTTCAGGATTTCCAAAGTAGCCAGTTCAACGTTGCTGCATTCTTGACTACTTACTGTCTAGACCTCCATTTCTAGCGATAAATTTTCTTATTCTTTTCTCAAAGATTTTTTCATAAATTCTTCCACGTTACTTATTAGGCTTATGGGTCTGTAATTATTCATGTCAGCAGAGTCTCCTCCTTTAAGCATATATGTATTATAATCGTATCCTTGAGACAGCTAGGGAAAGGGCCACTACTCATTGCCTCATTTATAAGTTTAGAGAGGGATTTCTTAATAATGTCTATAACATCTACTATGTCTTCAGTGGAGATTCCACCCTTTCCAGGAGCCACTGCCCTGGCTACAATATACAAGTCCTACATTCGGCCCCAGACTTGTAGTACAAAGGGAATTTCCTAAGCTTGACTTTACCACATAAAAAAGGAGTTGTATTCTTTTTTAAATTCAAGGCAACAGATTCTACCTCATCCATGCTGTTAGGAGTCATGAAGATTGAGTTAGTCGCCATTGTTGTATCTACAGGTAGCCTGGTAGGTATATCCGCCTGGATAGAATTACCGATTCCATTGAAGTGATTGTTAAAGCAAGTTGCAATGTAACCCGAAATCTCAATTGGCTTGCGTTTGATTCGAACCCGGGACCTCTGGGATGATAGCCTGGCGCCTTACTCCCTAGATTACCGAGGCCCCAAAATATAAAGAGGTTTTGCACCTTGTTCCTGGCAATAACCACGTTTTTTCTTGCTGGCTTCACACTGGCTCACAGTCCAGGAATTCAGAAAGTTTGCCTCATTTCGTTCACATCTGTTTCATTACAACAATGCTAGAACTAGAAATAATTACTTTTGGGCGGTAGCGGTACCTTTTTTCGGTATAGGCTGAACATAAGCTAGTTTCCAAGAGTTAGGGTAAACTTCGGAGAAGTATGAAAGTACACAAAGTTTGCGCAAAGGTTTAGCCAAAGGTGAGGCACATTTTTTAAGAACCATAGGGGGAATTTTGTGAAGGCCAGTGGCTTTGTTGGAGTCAAGCTCTTTTAGACACCTATTCATTTCACGCGCCCTGAAGAAAACTCTATCCATTGAGTAGGCGGAACACTTGATTATGGGGGTTGCACGTCAGTATCGGCTAAGGAAGAATTTTCGGCGAACAGAGATGCAAGTAGGTCGGGCTTGGGTTTGCTTTCTGTTAGCACCTGTTTGTTGTAAATGAATGAAAGCGTTGTATGTGAAGTGAAAATCTTACTTCCAGTTTTTGCTACAATCAAGAACTAATTCGACATCTCTGTAGATAGTGTGCTCTTGTTATTGATTATTATTTCTGGCATTATGGAGACAGTAGATACAAATAGGATTACTCAATGCAATTTCAAATGTTAGCTGGAAAAGTGTCATTGATCAATTAGAAATAAACAACCGCATTACTCTCCTTTTATAAATTTGGTGCTACAGAGTATCTGAAATTAATTTGAAGAAATCTAAAGGCATTTATCTACTTAAACGCCTGATTTACATGGATACTTATTCTAAATTAGATCTACCGGCTAAATTAAAATTAATAACTAATTATTCAAGTATTAGCTCGTGCAAGTCAAATGATGCACGTGTGTGACTCATTAACAATTTTACTCAAAACTGCATAATGTGGCATTGAACATGAAAGTGCTGCCTTTATTCTGTATAAATTTATTAGTTAATTCATTAAAATTTCATCACACAGGTGTCAGTGAAAACCGAATGGAGTAATCAAGAAAGCTCAATTGATTGAATTGCAAACAACTCTTTTGGGATTTGGTTAAGGCCCTAATACACTCAGCGACGAAGTCCAACATGAAATTCAGTTCCAACAACAAAATATTAAGGGAAGCTTAAAAAAAATACAGTCACAAAATTAAACTAACCCAATCTCAAAAACCTCCTAACACAGTCAAAATTACCTGTTGTGCACTGCTTGCAGTGCACAACACGGCCGCCGGAGGGGAAATCTTTGCACAATAAAGGGGTTCGGCT
This sequence comes from Thereva unica, assembly GCA_949987705.1. Taxonomy (NCBI): domain Eukaryota; kingdom Metazoa; phylum Arthropoda; class Insecta; order Diptera; family Therevidae; genus Thereva; species Thereva unica. The sequence goes on along the minus strand of OX465282.1, from coordinate 121,388,315 downwards.
GCATTCGTATTTCTTGTTGGGCTTTACTTTATGAGTGCGTGCCCGAGGTAAATTTTCTGGCGATTTTCAAGAAATCTCTTCTGCGGTGTCGCCGGCTAGAAATTGAAGCCAGTGTTAGATAATTATGAATGGAAATTGAATTAATGTCGCAGTAATGCACTCTACAAACTTGTTCCTGTCATGGGATATGAGAATAGATCTTTTTAGTTGGATATTTAAATTTTTCTTTCATGTGAAATTTTTATATCGCTGCTTTTGCTGATTTGAAATTTAGCAAGTGCGGCTAATAAACAATAAATGCGGCTTAAAAGACAATAATGAAAAACAAGGATATCATAAAACTTAATTATTACATGAAGGTAGTATTTGCCATTAAAATATTTTCTTGGTTTTTTCATAAAGCCAAGATAATAAACACCGATTGATCACTACCTGACCACCGGATAAAGGCAAGAATCCCTAAATTCTCAAATCAAGGAAATCACCATCAAGCAAGTCATTAAAATTCTTGCCAAACAAACCGATTTTTCCTCAGATTTTATTTTTTCCCGAAAATACGATCACCATCCATGCCTGCAACAAAAAAGGTTTGAAATTTCCCCTGCAAAAGCCGAAGCAGAAGCTCTCACTTATACAAACGCATCTCGTGTAAGATTACGCAAATGCTTTATACAGAATACAACTAGCGCAGAGATTTGCTTGGAGCGGAAATTTGATGTATTAAAACTGAAGAATTTTAGGGAATTTTCGTTCTTAAATTTTGTGGACAATTTTTAAAACATAATTTACTCATGAAAGAAGGCTAAAATTCAAAAATTTCCACCATGAATAGCTAGATAATCGATTTAAGTTTATCGTACATTAAAAAATTTTTAAAATTTTTCCACCTAAATAGGTGTATTTTCCGGGCGCAGGTACGGAACTTTGAACCATTATAACTAATATACTAATAAAAAATATTAAAATTTTCCACCATGAATAGCTAGATTTATGTTTTCTTAAAACTACCTAATTTAAATTATTTAATTTGGTTGGATAGTTTTCTTAATATTCGCGGGCGCGCGATACCCTATAATTGCTCGATTGAGTGTATTAGCCCCTTAAAGAAGAAGATATATTTACATTTATATGGAAAATATTGACTAGACAGTACTCCCAAGAGTCGAGAGGTGAAGCGACATCGAAAGAATACTGCGTTGAGTCAGGGGTATGACGAAGTAAGCTCTATTGGTTGCATTATCAATGACTCGCACAGGAAGGTCTATAATTTGGTAGAGATGGTTAATATCTACAAAGAGCATATCCTTTTTGCTTGAGATATCTTTTTGTGTAGTTAAGCTCAGAGGTAATGTTGACGATATTTGCATGCAATGGAAAAACCAAGCTTGGAAATCACTCTTGCACTATTAGTCTGCGTAAATCTTGCAACTAATTTCTATGCATGCTTATCTGATTGAAGAAAAAGAAGAATGAATGTGTGAAAACTGAAATGCCGTTCACAGGGAATTCTAAGTTTTTTGATTTTATAAGCAAAAGTTTCAAGGTGGCGGAACTGATTTATCTATCAGTTGAAAACATGCTTTCTTCAATCAGGCAAGCAAGAGCAACCAAGCAATTATGAAAAAGCTCTGGGTGCTTTCATTAATGCATACTTGTATTTACTTGCAGAAAAATCGTCTGCGCATGCATGCAAGTATGCATTAGTGAGCTTGTTTCGCCAAAGTTAAATATGGCGCTGATTAATTGCCATTTTTGATGTTCTTTTACTATATACTGATAGTATGCGGTAACTATCCATATTCTCCTCATCCATTTTATGTTGTCAATCAATATTTTGACATTTGAGATTGCGTGCCTTCTCTTCAGCTTTGAAAATTGTTCACAGGGCTATCGAAAAACTTGCTTTGCAAATATGAGTAAACTGTATTACTGAAAACATCCTCTACTTTTAGGCACTTACAGTTGGTCAGACGATTGATTCTCAACTCTACTGTGGACTACTAGAGAGATTATGCCAGGCAATTAAACGAATACGGTCCGAATTGATTAATAGGAAAGTTGTTGTCTTCCATGACGACAAAGCCTGACCGTACTCCTTGATGGCCCGCCAAAAAGGAGAGTTTAGTTGGAAAGTTTTGATTGCTCCATCGTATCGTCAAGATATAGAAGCGTCAGCCAGTACCATCTGCTCACTGGATGTTATCAATAATGAATGGTAAATATGTCGTGTTTGTAACCTTTTTGTTATAAACTCCTTGTATCATAGCCATGTTCTGATGCAGACAGGTCAGCTGATTCGGTTCACTTTTAGCCGCCGCTCATATTTGCCCTCTTTGCACCTCCTACGCAACCACCTACACCTGACTTGACTCTCCATATTATATTAGCCGTGTTCCTTTTCTGCTTTTTTTTCCTTGTATTTACTCGCAACTACACCTGCCCTTACAGAGGTATAGATAACTAGAGTAAATACGCATCTAACATCCACTAGGGGAATATCGCCATTTGCAGTCTATTGTGAATTATTTTTCACTTACTAAAAAGCCGATAGATGGATTTTCATTGAATTGTGACGAACTGACATTTTTCGGTGTTATAAAAAGAATCAAGAATTTTTATGTCCGGTTTTTTAATTTTTATTTTTGTAATGGTAAGTATTAAGTACCCATATTATATTTACAATAATTGAACGCGCTTTTATTTAAAGGAAAGTTCAAAACGTTACCCAAAACAAAAAAAAAAATGTGTTCCTTTTAAGTTTTACTCCGGAGTACTTAAGAGTAGAAAAGGAACACGGCTATTACAAACTTGCTTCTGAAATATTAGTTCTTCGGCATAGTTTCTGGGAAATTTGGTCTTAAGAAAAAGTGGGCACCTTGAAAAAGAATGTCAGGACACTTGTTGACTTTATTACCGGATACTGCGCCCTGAATTACCAAATATGGAGGATAGCAAGGGCGGATGACCCCATCTTTAAGCTTTGCCTTGAAGAGGATTAGGCTGCCCCGCATGTTCTCTGTAAGTGCTCCGCGAAAGCGAACAGCAGAGTATCGATATCCTGCTCGAACAGTCAAATCTTAGCGACAAGCCATTAGGCAGACTGCTGAACCTTTTCAATTAGTCTGGCATACAGATATGAGGCATAGTGCTCCAAGTGAAGTGGCCGTGGTACTTTTGAACCGAATCACTCACCAAAAGCAGAAGATGAAATATACATATGGATGTCAAAAATAAACTAACTAAGAAATGTTTCCTATGAGTAAATCAAGTGTTGACATGAAAACGTCAGCAATGAAACACTATTTATATGGACGGGAAAATTAAATTTCCTCGAAATGTTTTAACGTTGGGGCAATTGTTTGAGTCATTTCTCTTAATATTTGAAAAGATTCATGGTGAGTCCAGAGTCCACAAGGTAAAGACTTTTGATCGGAGAGACTTCCGTCTATAGACTTCTATAGAATTTGATCTGTGAAACAAAACAAAGTCGCTGCTAAGTCACGGGAAAGTCCCCAAAGATATCCTGTCGACATGTCGACAGACATTCCTTCGGCCTTTGCATTCAAAGTCGAACGGACAAAAGACTTTATCGTGTGGACCCACCAAATCAACTTTTATATTACCAGGCAACTTAATAAACAAGCCTCTGGTTTGCACTCCATCAACCTAGTAGTTTCTAAGACTGTCGTTGTCTGACTGCTGCAATGGTATTTATATTTGCCAAAATTAGTCTGCCTACTCTACATCAGTCGAAGCTGATCACATATTTGGAGATTCTATTTCGACGCCTAGTGTCCAGCATGTTGAACATCGTCGAAATGATGTAAATGATTCTTTTAAAATGCTACTTCAATTCGCCGTCAAAAAACTCAAAATAATAAATGACGGCTATAATTTAGGCGCAAAGAAAATTCATTTTTCTTCAAAGTCTTCTCATCACTTGAAGCCGAAAAATGATAAATTTCACGCGTTGCAAATGTTCCTTAACCCGAAACTAACGGCAGCGATTAATAACAACAAAGTAAAGACACTGCACAAAGAGCTTAAGACATGACACCAGATAACTATACACTTCTTAACCTTGCAAAATGAACTCGGGCAGGATCCTTGACAGCCATTCGTCATAGGAGGCTGCAAGTCGGGATCTCGGTGCACCGCCATATTTCCCTTCAAGTTACCGAGAGCAACGTAGATTGTATGTCGCGCATTTTAGCTAAAAATATCTGCCCTAAGTTGTCGTCGAAAATAGAACCACCGTACAAGATGCGATATCTGTTCACTGCAAGCCCTTCTAGAGGGATCCAGCCCCAACTTTCTTCTTATTCTGTTCAAAATCGTACGCTTTAATGAACAGGGACAATATCAGACGGTGTTTGGGCATATTCCACCAGAAAGGCAGGTGACACAACCTTTGTTTGAGAGTTGGTTTCAACTGAAACTTTGGAGCTAATTAGCAACTGGATAAGAGCGCATGGCAGCAGGCGACAAGCCAGATGAACATATGTGTCACGCGTATCGCGCATTCTGCTATATCCCACAAATTACCCTCAGTTAATTACTATTTTAGGTCCTCCTCAGCGCCCTTGTGGCACGTGCTAAATTTTATAGTTGCGCGAGGGCATTAATGTCTGGCAAACCGAGCAAATCTGAGACATTTGTCAAAGGTTTATAAGAGTCTAAAATTACACTTTGGATCATGACTGCCGCTGCTGTCTGCTCTTCGGAGTCAGTGTCATGAGTAACAGGGATTTTTCAAAGAATAAATTCTCGGCAGTTCTGAGATTGTTTTATTTTGAATTTTTTGGACTAAGACAAGATTTTTGCATTGTTAACAGGGTGTTCGGTAGAAGCAGACCAGAAGATCCTCAGCTAAATTATTTATTAATAAGTCAAAATAAAAATAGTCGGTGTTTAACCTTCAAAACAAGAGATGACTTAGCAACGCGTATAGAGCTCAATTTGCATCATATATGCGATTCTCCAACACATTTCTAATTTAAGTGAGACGCACAATCAATCTCATCAAACGAGAGGTGAATATGTTCACTATGGCAATACTAAGATCTTTTTCGAAGTAATTTTTATCGCAACCAGCGATCTTCAACCCTTGTAAACAGGAAAGTGATAAAAGAGGAACTTCTTTTTCAGGATATTGTAAACGGTGTCCAAAAGGATCATGGAACTAAAAGCCTTGTCCTGTTTTTATGTGAAAGACTAGCGTGTCCCTATGTACTGCTGCCGAGGGTTTTATCTTTGAGTGCAACATTGGACAGCAGCCTCTAGTGAGTCGGTAAAATGTTAGAGAGTAGAGGAAGGGCTGATAACGACAACAAGCGGTTTTATTCTACCACCAATTACTACCGTGGTAGAACGCTTACTTCGGTGATCCAAGAGAATATGACTTTGTTGATTATAGACGGGAAAGTTATCTTAATCGTAAAAAATCAAATGCGAAGGACCATGCCACGGAGTGTATTCGAACCATGGACTTTTTTTACGAGGTAGTGGTGCAAATCTTTCATTAGTCGATCAGCAGGGGGCTGTGTGCTCGTCCGGCTGTAAGGCCCATGCCCAAAACAGGGGTGGTAGCACATAAGTTGTTACAATCGACCTCTTCATACAAAAATTGAAGTGTTACAAAATATTTTGTATGAAGAGGTCGATTGAAACAACTTACGTGCTACCACTCCAGGAGACATCGGTAGATGATCTTCAGCGTCACTTCCAACTTTTTCCCCACATCCTCCGATCTCATCATTTAGTCCAGGATGCTCCCCGGTGTTAGATGCACTTTGGTCGCTGTCTTCAGCACAGGCATTTAAAGTGTTCAAGTTCCGCGTAGATATTTCGGTGTATCCAATAAACGCCTCGACTATATTGAAGCTTTTTTCATGTCAGGGCTACAATTTCGCCGACAGTATTCGATCTAGCCTTACTGAAGCCAACAATCCGCCTTCACTCCTACCCTTAGGCAAGCTTGATATTGGGCAAACCTATTTGGTACCGCATTGGCTGTCAGACTCACAGCTCTCTTCGGTAAACCATTCAGGCAAGGGGTATACCATCAGCAATCCTTTTGGCTTCCACAATTTCTTCCTTCCTTACTTCTGGGATGTCTTCATCGTTCACGTTTATTGTAGGCACCCGTGTTCGCATTCTGTGGGAACAAGTTCTGCACAATACCTTGCATCATCACAGGACTGGTATTCGTTGGAAACGCTTACCCTTAATCGACGACATCACTAAACTATAAGCACTCTAAGGATTATCCTCTGTAGCCTAAGGACTACGGTTTCTGATTGGCATTCTTCTATATTCTTCTTCTATTCTATTCTTGTTTAGGGGCGCCTTAGCCGGCACTGCGCCCTATTTTATTTGGTCTATTGTGCGAATCTCGTCGTTAAAAACCTTCCAGGTTAAGACTTTTAATATAGCTTAAAATTAATTTCGGGTTCATATCCCAAATCTCTCAATCTCTTCCTCGCAAGTGCAGTTTCGGGAGCTGCCCTGCAGAACCGGCAACTATAATCAATTACCAGCCCTATTCTGCCTATATGATAATTGAGAGAATAGTGGCCCGACAGGAGCTCTGTTATTATTTTTAGCTCCCACTTCTTGAAATTTAAAAGTTTTCCCGCCTTGGCTTTATCGATTTGAATTAATCTTTTGGCTTGACGAGCATCCTGGGCTCTTGACCAACTATGAAGAAACAGCTGATCGACCCAATCCTTGATGCGCGTTCTTACGTGGCAGATTGCTAAGCTGCAGAAAGATTCCGGACCGACAAGTGATGAGTTTGCCTCTACTTTAGTACAGCTGTCGTCTATTTCATTATCAATGTGACCTTCAGGCTAGGAATCCGCATCAGCGTAACAATGTTGTTCCTACTGAGGGATTTCAAAGATAGGAGACAATCCAAGACAGTTTTTGATGACACTCGGTGAGATTTAATGGACGGGCAGCTTGACTGTCCGAGAAAATTACAGTGTTAGAAGTATTTGGAGCCAATGTAAAGGCCCCCATGCACGGTCAAATTGGATGTACATCGAAGGGCGGATGTAGAACCAAAACTACCAAAACTAGATTGTGAGCCGGTCGGCCGATCAAAATAAGTTGGGCTTATGGGTTTGATGAAAATCTGGTTGTACATCCAATTTGACCGTGAATGGGGGCCTTTAGAGCTACATGGATATTTTCCTCCTTAGGCCATATACGTCCCAGTTATACCCCATTATCGGTTTTGGAACCGTCCGTATATCAAAAGTATATCTTAAGAGGGGCCTGCATTGTGGTTTCCTTGTAAGACCCTCTCTAATATGTCTGTCTAAAACCTTCTCCATCGTTTTCAGGAGAAAGGAGGAAAGGCTGGCAGGTCGATGGGATTTTGCTTTTCTATGTATATGATCTCCTCGATTTAAAGATAAAGACTAGCCTAGCCTCTCTGCAGCACCTCGGAATATGGGCCAGCACAAAGCTACCTCGAAGTAATGGCAGCACGATTGGTAAGGTCTATTCCAAACCTCTATGAGGGAGGGCCGAGAAGATATGATCCTTTCCAGCAGCCTTAAAGGTGCCAATAGCCCATTCAATAACCCACAGTGAAAATCCTGTTTGGCAGGCTTTTGTTCCTTTTGTGGGCAAGTTCTATATCCGATCCAATGTTAAGATCTAGGGTCAGTTACTGGGGAAATGAGTGTTCACTAATAGGTCCATGGTACCCCTGTGTTTTTTGTAAAAGATCTTGAGGAAGACAATACCATTTAAGTGATCCTTAGACAAGACTTTGTGTAACCTCGTGAAGGCTGGAAGCTTGTCTATTTCTTTCCAGAAGGCTTTCCATGGCCTTCGTTTCTTCTTCTTCTTCTTTAAACTCCTTTAATCCCTCATGGGACATAGGGCGGAATTCAAGGCCGGTGTTGTCACGGCCGATCTGAGCGTTTAAGTCACCCATTAAAACAATGATGTCTCCCCTTGGAATAGAGCGAAAAACCTCATTCAGTCGCATATAGAACTCGTCCTTGATGTCATCTTCTGCGTCTTCAGTTGGAGCATAGCATTGGATTACCGTAGTACTTCTTAGTCTGGTACGCAGGCGCACGGTAATAATCCTCTCAGAAACCGGTGACCAGCTAATGAGGCTGGACCTGGCTTCTTTGGTGAGTATTACGCCAACGCCACTCCTACGGCTTTCAGTTTCGTTTCTACCAGAATATAAGAAGGACTCACCGTTTGGGCAGATATGTTCCCCCGCATCGGGCCATCTGGTCTCGCTAAGTCCCATGATCTTGATTTTATATCGATTCATCTCGTTGAGGACTTCATCCAGCCGTCCCTCAGCCAGCAGTGTTCTCACATTCCATGATCCGATTCGTGTCCTTGTTCGAAAAGCAAAGGTCGTCGTCGTGTTGTCCGTCCGGTTCCGAGGCATTGTTTGCCGATTCGTAGCAATGGTGTTTTTTATGGGAGCGGGTTGCTAACCCTCAGCCCAACCGACTTAAAACTCTGTTTTGTGGCGCAGAGAGCTCGCCATTCGCCCGTCTCCCGTTAGCTCCTTCCGAAGAAGTACCCCAGAGGGCACCGCGGGGAGGTGGGATTAGGACTTGCTAACAGGTCTGCTAGGTGTTCGTCTGCAGTGACTTTCCTCGAATCTTGACAGAAGTGACAAATCGGGTTCCACCACTTTCCGAGGTCTTTGTTAGCCGTTCGCCCCCCATGGCCTTCGTTTGGATCTTCTCAAATCTTTGTTGTAATTGGTAAGAGCTTTCTTGTTGAGGTCTCAATTGCCAGAAACCTTAGCCCTATTAAATAGTTCTGTGACTTCTCTCCTTTGCCTGCAAAGATCATTGTTCCAGCACGCAACTCTTCGGTTGGGACTTCGTGGTTTCGCAGGACAGCTACTTTCAAAGGTTGTGATGATTATTTCCTGTAGATTGGCAGAGACAAGGTCGACATTGATCTCAGTGATGGGATTTATTACCAACGTGACTGACTCCTAACCTGAGGGCTGTGCAATAGGCCTCCCAGTCAGTTTGCCGTGGAACCCTAAATGCTTCCGAGGATTTTGCAGAAGCTCTCAAGTTAAGACATTGATGGCCAATTCAGTATTACTAACGAATGTACTGGCAAGAGTTAAGTCAATTACGCCTTGCCGGTTGAAAAGGTCCATATCGTCCACTCGTTGGAGCATATCCTATACGCAGTACTGTTATACCACGATAATTTTTGCCTTTTATGCCCTCTTTATTAATAGCGTACGGGATTCTTCTTTTCCAGTCCTCTGACACATTGGAACAGCTATTTTCTCTTTCTTTCAATCAAGTCCGCAAGTACCTTGGGCCCAACTCGAACTTAATGCACTCCTCACAGCTCCTATATCTCAGGGGCCGTTTCGTGTATGTCGAAAACGATTTTTTTTCGTTTGTTCTCATTCTCGATATTTTCATGGCTCTAAAAGGATTCCGTTATTGCCTTTTCTAACTTCTTTTAAATTACTTGGTGACGACAGAGTAAAGTCATCAACAAAAGACTCAACTCCACTCAAGATGACTGAAACCAGTTTTGCAGAAACGATCAAGTCCAAGCTGTCCAAGCCGAGGATATGTCTTTACAAATCACGACCAAAACCACTGAGCTGAGGAATGATGAATCCAGAGAGTCTTAGTATTTTGTAGCAGACAATGCACTCCCCTTAACTCTCTCACTAATAAGACCCTGTGTACTTTTCAACATTATAACTTGGAAATGAATTTTTGTTTACGGACTGAGTCGAGGCACAATAATTTTACCTCCTTCTATACATCCAGAAATGCTTCATTTAGATGACACGTGTCATGGCAACAATTCACACGGAAGTACGATTCTTAGTATCATCAACCTCTCTGTCTCGTCAAAAAACAAAAATACTACTAAATGACTTCACTTGGCGTGCAATACTATAAATATATTATTTTTAGCAAAATCACCTTTCATAAAAAATAAGTGAAATCGAAGCACATGGTGATGATTGTGACTAACTGACAGAAAACATCTGCATCCCATGATAATGCACAAAAGTCGAACTTCCGTTTATTCTGGTCGCTGCTCTTCATCTTCGTTCTTCTTTTTCAGAAAGAAATATTACTACATATTTCTTTGTATTTAAAAACCATTTATGACTGCCTGACGTCTTAGTTGGACTAAAATCAGCCTGAAACGACGCGGTGAGAAAATAGATTTGAAGTTCAAAACAGGTGATATCAATGGTTGCCAGGAAAATAATCAAATGAGGGGCTTCGTTTCGGTCGCGCATTTCAAACTTGCGTAAGCAGCTCTATGTCGATCGGTATGGCACGCTATTTTTCACTTCGCTGCAGAACGTCTATAATAGACAGTTTGATTACATCGGCAGAGCAAATGAGTGACATTTTTCTGAAGTCATCAACTTCCGTCAAACTAAAGCGCTCAGGATTTCATTTGGTTCGTCATTCGCAGGTTCAGTAAGCCTGAGTAGAGATCTGTGGGTGTGATTTGTGTTTATCCGACCGACCGCACTCGATGATATAATTGGGGAGATCTATCTCGGCAAAAGACGTATGCGCGACAAGTGTTGCTGGTGGTGAGATATCCTGCACGGTTGCGGCTCCTTCCACTGATCTCGAATGTTTTTGGCACGCGCCACCAGACTTCAGAAATTTTTTTGCACATGTTTGGATTTTTCATAGTTGTTTTGTGGGTTTTATGCACCATTTCCAAAAATTTATACAAACTTGAGCCCTGCACAAGAATTTGAACTATTTTTAGAAGAGCGCCCATCCTACAAAGATCAATGGCCAGGCCAGGCATTTGATGGTGATCGCGCTGCAAGGGAACTTTTCTAGCGCAGCAAACAACGATCCTGGAGGTAACGAACTCCCTCGGCTGTAAAAAGATTCATGGATCTGTCATTCGGGTAGCTTTGACTTCTTGGCAGAGATCATCGATCACAAAAGCCGCACATTTTGCCTCCCGCTCTTGAAATATATGTATGTGCTGTCACGGTCCAGTCTAGCTCGCAGCGGTTGGTGGTTGTTTCTAGGCCTGTTGTGACAAACCACAGAATGAACACATGTTGCAGAAACCACTTTCTTCGGATGATGGAAGGAAACTTTGCGGGGACTTTGCTGCTGTTGTAATTTTGATCACCAATGGGAGGATCGGCGTTTTCTATAGATCTTCTACGGAGGCACCCTGTGTGGTGAAGTGATCGAAATTGAATTTGGATTATTTCAGATTATTTTCGAGCTTACTCCGAATCCAACTGCTGTGCATAGTTCAAGAACCAATCAGACATCTATATTTAGATCAGTCTGCTGAGATTCTTCGTAGAGCTGCCGGCTTCTAGTTAGTTCACAAAAGCACACAAATACGCGAATCTTGTTTTTTTTTTGGGGGGGTAATGCCGGTCTTTGTGTTTTTGTGTCTTAGCGAACAGCCCCCACTTGTTGAACATTATTTCTTCCAGTTGGAAAATTTTATTAAGCATTCAGCTTTGTTTAATAGATGGAAGTTTTCTTTTGTTGATGCAATATTGAAAACATTTCCTTTCAAATTCGAAGTGTACGTGCTGCCTAAAAATAAAAGTGGTTGCTTTAGAACTGATGGCTTCGTTCATTGAGGTTCTTTTTCTAAAATAAAATCAGTTTACACCTACAATGGGAGATAAAATTTTAATAAAATGATTTTAATCTTAATTAAAGATTAAAACTTTTAACTCTAGTGATTTTATTTGTCTCTGAATTTTTGTTTTAAGTTGGGACTTTGTGTTTAATACTTTAAGATAAAATATTATATCTTATATGCTCAAGAAACACAGAATTTATTAAAAATATTATTAAAAGTAGCATCTGTCCCTGTTTAAAGATTTAGGCAGTAAACTTTTGTATTTAAAATAGTAAAGAAATACACACATTTGGAATCTAAAAATAAATTTATATGGTTTTAGGAAAGAAATACTCATGATACGCTGCAACCATTTTTGAGCATTTGAGAAGAAACCAAAAATTGGTTGATTGGAAACAGAAAAACGGCCTAAAAGACGCTAAAGAATTATTGAATAACAGAATCTTTAATACTGTTTTTCAAAATTCAAAAATTCTGTATTTTTTAGCAAAATATTGTATCAATTTAACAACAACGAAACAGGACAAAAACTCGATTATTAAAAATGATTCTACATGCACCTTCAAAGCTTTTTCAGATATGTTAAAAGAATTTCAATTTAATGCTTATAGTCCAGGGATATTAGCATTTTAAGGAGACAAAACTTCAAAATGACTGAAAATTGGTCCACAGCTTCCTTGTGACTTTTTAAGAACACAATTTCGGAATCCAAAAAAATAAATATGGCCGCCGGAAAAAAAATAAATATGGCGTTTTTTCCGAATTTTCCATGTATCTCGGTGTCTATAGGTCATACAACCCCGTGCGAGGAACCGAAATGTTGACCATGAAGTTAGTTCTTACAAAAATGTTAACCCGATTAATCCTCTAAAAGTTATTCAAGGTCAAAGTTATCAAAAATCTCTTTTTGGCCCAAAAAATCACTCAAAAACTCTCTCGAAAAAGGTATTTTGTTTGCCTTACAGAACACCTCAACCGAAGTTTGCATCGATTTTGTGAATCTAATCTGGTTGCTCTAGATCAGTGATTCCCAAAGTGGGTTCCGCCGAACCTTAGGGTTCCACGAAAAAATTTTAGGGTTCCGTGTCACCAGCGCCGAAGCGCAAATACATTCGCAGACTCACTGGCGCTGCGCCGGCCGTTTAACGCGTTCTTGCTAATCAGAAAGTGCGAGTGGCCCTTCTTCCTTGAAATTTGGTCTACGTCACGCCGCGTAACATTTTGGCCCCCATTCCATATTCCCATGTCGAGGGGGTTGTGAAGAAAATGCTAATCCGCCCTTTTGAGATGGGCGCCATGGAGCAAACGATATATTGAGTATATTATATTGCTTATGGTGTTCTACTTATCATACCCTTTCATTTGATACCCATGTCGAAGGGGTTGTGAAGAATATTTCAATCCGCCCTCCTGAGACTGCCGCCATAGTTCTAAAGGTATATTGAGTATCCCATATTGCATTGTCATTGGAGCTGAAGTTGTGTGCAAAATTTCAGGGTCATCGGGTAGCCGGAAGTATTTCAAAAATCGATTTTTTTTTATGTGAAAGACTAGAGTCACAGGAAAGGCCCTTTATACTGTCGACAATCTATTTTATTCGTATAGATTGCAATGTCGAACAGCAGCTCTAGTCGGGGAAGAAAGGAACTGCCACAACCTACCCGCGATATTTTTAGTCTACCTAATTCCAACCATTACTATTGCGACTTTGACATCGGGGCATCGAGAAACAACTCGCTGGAGTGTTAGGCCTCCTGAAACGAGTTGAATCTCATCAACCAACCGATGACATACGCTTTGGTGGAGCGGGGAAGGGCTAAGGAAGGCTATGACAGAAGGAATCAGGAATGTAAAGAGGGAAGAAGAAAGACGGAAAGTTATGTAGGTGGAAAAGTGGAAAAGGCGAAGGACCGTGGGGCTGGCCGGGAATCGAACCCGGTACCTCTCGGATAGTAGCCAGTCGCCTTACCCCCTAGGCTACCGAGGCCCCCAATTGCAAGATATGTACCAGACAAACAGACAGACAAGAAAGCGAGCTATAAAACTTTTTAAAATATATTAAAGGATAAATATATGCATATATTATTTTATTTTTTCATTGTTGGGTTCCGCCAAATTTTATACATTGTAGAAAGGTTCCGTACGAAATAAAGTTTGGGAACCACTGCTAGCCAAACTCAAAGCTATTGGTGTTGACTTGTTATTTTTTGTCACAAGGGCGTCGTGTTTTTTAATTTTTTAATTATTTTGTTTTTTTTGTTAGACTCTTCTACATAGTCTAAGCTTAGGTGTCAACCCTTTATTTTGCCAGTCCGTCATGTCGTTTAGTTTAAGGTGCAATGTTTGGTAGTAAGCTTAGCTCGAAGATAGAAAAAGGATGCAATAGGTTAAGGATAGTCTAGAGGATGCATGGGGAGGAGCCATTGGGATGTTTTGCGATTGGGATGTTGTATCAGTTAATTATTTTGGCAGCCGGCTGAGCCACAAAAGTGAAGGCTAGCAGGCGACAGACTCGTCGGAGTGTTATGCCTCCTGCAACAAGAGAATCCGGCTAACCAATCGATGAAGGCTTTGACGCAGGAAGTGCCAGATTCACCTGGTAGTCTGAGAGATGTATCGTCCGCTAGGTGAAGACCAGTGGCGGTTCGTAAGATTCAGGATAAGGGAAGCAATGCGCAAGGCAAACGATAAAAGTAAAAGTATCGAATCCTTTAATTAAAAAACTGAAAAATAACATATAGTGGGGTCAGATAAGCAAAACATAAAGAATTGTTTGCAGTCTAAAAAAATTTTTTGGAACATGTTAGTTACATCGAATACTATACGAAATGGCCATTTTCTAGCTCTAGCAACCAATCCCGTAAGTTATCGGCCATTTTGTGAAAATTTTATCATATCGGTCGTTTCTATTTAAATATTAGATCCGTTTATCTCGGTCCGAAAAAAAGCAAAAAAAGAGGCTGTTCGTTATGAAATTGGCTTGGGTTACAATATGAAATTTTTATCTGTAACATAAATTTAAGTTTTTGCTTATAACTTCGGGTTTTTCACTCCACTTAGTTTACTATATAAACACTAAATGGTTAGAATTTTGGGTCAAAATATCTTATACAACTCCCAAAAATTGACTTCAATTTTGAAAATTAATTTCGCTTTAATTATTGTGCATAGCATCGTATGAGGTCTAGTGGACGTTTTGCGCCTTTTTTCAGATTCTGTTATAATTATCACGCTTTAATTATAATTAAAGCGTCCAAAGAAAAGCCGTTGAAAAACTGCAACTACTACTTTCAACTCATTTAATTTTTCATTCAAATGCAAAATTTCGGCTCAAAATCTAAAAAAAAAATAGTTATAATAAAACCCTGCATACCTCGCATACACCCCCTACACCCACAACAGCAATCATTACATTCTCCTTGCAAAAAAAAGCATTTCTGGCAGCCCGTACTCAAAAATACAATTCATAAAAATATTCTCTATCCCTTTAAATCACCATTAAAGAGAATCATAAAAGATATAATGGAAGCTACAAATGTATCAGCTTATTTCAATACACACCACCCGCCATCCCATTAGAATAAGCAAAAAAAAAGAGAAACTTCACTTATCCTCGATCTTTTCTTCCTTCACTCAAATATACAAAACGAAATTTCATATTTTAAGAGAACAGATTACCAGAAAACGAAACCAAAAAAACAAAGAGAATTTGGTGGATACAGAAAATTTCTCTTTCTTCGGCTTCTCAATTCCGCCTGTTTGGTTCCGAAGAAGCTGCGTTTAGCTCAGCTTCTGAGGGCACTGTATTAACGCAAACCTTTGCGTAAGTGTGGGTTCAATTAAAATGAATGTGTTGGAGTCTTCACGTCGATTTTCTGGGCCAAATAAGCTGGAGATATTACAGCTTCCCCATGTTGTGTAAGGCCTCGGGCACGATAAGAGCGGCAGAAAAATTGAGAGAGTCACTCGCCGCTCATATCATGACCATGGCCTAACACAACATGGGGAAGCTGTAATATCTCCAGCTTTAGTGTTTCCAGAGGAGGAAATATATTAAGATTTTTCTTGTGATTAATCTTGATATATTTAATTTTTTTTTAGGAAGTTGTCTATTTGGTCAAGGGAAGCAGTGCTTCCTTTGCTTCCAAAGAGGAACCGCCACTGGTGAAGACCCGACCTCAGTGGAACAATGGTACCTTGTTATTAACCGGCTAAGCCTCCCTGCAGGAGGAATTAAGTTTCGATAGCCTGGTGCATATAATTTGGCTAGATTGATGGCAAAGGCAATTTATTGTCTGAAAATATTGCTTTTTAGAAATCAATATATGTAAATTACATAGGGTTCGAACAACAAAAAAATTAATTATAGCGATCTGGCAGCGGAATATTGTTGAACAAGCTCTCGAAAAAGAGGGGAAAATAAATCGAACCAATAGCTGCTATCCGGGGTTTAATTGGGGGTTTTTAGGGGTTGACGGAAAACCGGTTTTTCTTTGACAAAAAAATTTCTATGAAGCAGAAACTTGGGCGATAGATACTTTTTAGTGTAAAAGGCAGTAATTTTTTCATACGGAAATATTTAGAGATTGTTGCTAAATTTAATTATTTAAAAAAAAGCGAAATTTTTAACTGCGATTCGTCTTAAAACTACGCTTCGTACGGAGTTCTGCTTTGGTTCACTTATTCGTTGTTACGTCTACTTTCGATTAATGGTAAAAAAAAGTTGTACATACCTACTGCAATGGAAATAATGAACGGAAAATTTCTAAAATCGAAAAAATACCTCTTTTCGTAGTAATTTGCATATTTATGGCTGAATAATTGTTATTAATTAACTAAACCATTCTAATTTTGTTATGTTAATGGGAACTATGATAATATTTCCTTTAAATATGGTACAGATCGATTTAGCTTGAAAATATTGTGACTAATTTTTGTGTTCTAAGGCTTATAACTTCTTAATTATGAAATTTATGACAAAACAGCTAATATAATAAAACTTACACCCAAATAAATGCACCCAAAAATAAAACCGTGTCCTGCATTTTTGCAATGTTAAAGTACCATTTCCATGGACTATTTATAAACGAACTCCTAAATCGTAAGAGAGAGGAAGGTTGTAGCGTGTGGGGGGTAAGCCGAGTTGATTAGTATTGTGTTGCGGTAAAAAAGGATGTTTCTAATTTCAGTGGAACAGTCGCTATGGTAAAAGCGGTAAAATTTGTTTCTGATGGAGCTCTCAACTTAAAAGTAGCAAATGTCCGGTGTTTATTAACATTTGATACTGACTGCATGTAGGCAGTGGGTAGTTTTTGCACTAACGATCTACCCTGGTAACTGGACGCAGCCAATTGTATAACTCCTTATGGAGGATATGGAGGCTCTGTCAGAATGGTCTTTCCCTTTCCTAAAATTCTTGTGATACTTTTATTGACCAATTAACAGGGGGATACCTTGGTTAGACAGAGCTCTGACATTGCATTCGTCGGTTCGGACCGGCTATTGGGGCTCTGTACCTGGATTTCTACCTGTGCCGTCTTTTAACGGGGCTAAGGATTTGTTGGAGCGCAGAAGAAAGGGTGTCAAGATAGTTTTTGGCTTGATATCAGTACACTTTTTGACTTGATTAACGGACACTGCGCCCTGAATTACCATTTACAGACGAGGTTAGGAAGTGCGGAGGACTCCATCTGCAGATTTTGCCTTAAGAAGCATGAGTCAAGTCTAAATAACAAACCATTTGGTAGACTGTTAAACCTGCTCAAACGGTCTGGCTTGCAAATATGAAGTATAGGGATACAATAGGCCAAATGAGTGGCCGTGTAACTTTAGGGCCCTACACTGATAGAAAAATTGTCTTGATTCCAGCAATTCGATAGTCTTCGTTTCGCTGTCTTGAGTAGGAATTTTTTTCAGTCTTAACATGAGAATGCTGTCTCAGAGTAGGCACTGGAAATTCTTGAGCCAAGTAATTGTATTTCTTCGTCAATACTTATATTTTTGGACCAAGATATGTCTTTCTCGAAATAAGATTGTTTAATTTTTTACTCAAGAAACTAAATATTTTTTATTCAAAACAAAATTTGTATTAATTCAAGACACGATGAAGTTTTAATTCGATACGTGGAAATACTGTAGTCAATTTGAAACTAGCATATGATCATTAGAAAAACTATGAGTCCTTATTCAAAACAGCCGTCAAGAAAATTAATTTGCTTGCTTCAAGAATTTGATATCTTTTGACTAAGAAGTTGAGTTGCTTAAATTAAAAAAATGAGTATAATAGAATTTTTTTTACTTACTTCTAGACAACTTTTGTCTTCATCCAAGACAATAAAACGAAGACTTTCATTATTTGCTTGGTTCAAGAAAAAGTGTGTTAAGTTAAGAATTCTTTTTTATCAGTGTATCATGATGACACTAAAGTCAATCATGATGACACTAAAACACACGTGGAAAAGAAAAGCCTAATAGAGTATATACATACAATACATTTTTAGGTTATCCAAATAACAATAGAAAGCTATTTTGACATTGAAATCGATTTGAAATCAATTATTACGTGACAATGGCATAAGCAACTTGAAGTAAAAAAGGGTGTCTTTAGATGTTAGACTTCCTAAAGAAAAGTTTTAATTAGCAGTGGAAGTCAAATATTACTAAAAAGTAGGAAATGTAAGACAGTATCCTTTATGCATCTTGTAATTGAGTGTAAAGCAATGTTATATAAAGCAAATACAATTGCTATAACTTATTTCTTTCATCAAGTCAAAATTTCCATAAGTACTGAAATTACTTAATACGAAAGTCTCTACGTATCTAAGGGCTATAAATCTCTATTCGTCTCTCTTTAAGTCTATTTTAATCTTCTGTTTAAAACATAAAAACATCCACCTGTATTTAACGAAGGTTCATTGGCCATAAAATTCAAGTATATATCTACAGATCGCGGGGGGAGAATCTATGAATCTTTAAGGTGTTCAAAAGACCAAAAAACCACTTTAAGCCAAACGAAAAACGTGAAACAAGGGAAATTCCTGCTCACTTGTTGGCCAAGAAAATCATCCTAAAAATAGTAGCGATTTTCATCAAAAGGAGAAAATCTTCCGTCGAAAAGAAATCAACAACAACAACAGCAACAACAAAAACAACACCAACCAACAACAACGAAAAAAACCGCCCAAATCGAACGGAATAACAGCGAAATCTTGAACTCAAAGCCGGAGAATGTTTTTCCTCTCCGCGGCGATCTTAAGGACGAAAATAGATCACCGCTTGCGCACATAATAAACATAAGACGTGGCAGGCGTGCGTTGATTGGCCGCACAGGGACTATAACATTGCGGCAGGAGAGATCTCCTCTAACCATCTCAGATTCTCTTAGCCCGAGATGTTGTGTGCACATTCTTCAGGTTTGCACCAGAAGGAACAGGTATGGAGGATCCGATGATCGCTGCTCTTGGGGTATTCGTTTGGGAGCTTCTTCTTGCGTATAGAGAGAGCGAGTTGAGATCCAACATTCGGAATTCTAATTATAATAACTTTACACGATGAATGTAAACGTGGTGATCTTGAGCTCAGGGGGAAACTTTTCAAGAAAAACGCACAAGGGGTGGCCACCACTGCACTAGAAGAAGAAGAAGATGCTACAAGTGAGCTCCTCCACACTGGGATCATGCGCCTTTTGGTTTAAATGAAAATCCTATTTTTGTAGATCAGTTCACTACGAGATCTTTGCGCGATAAAACGTTTCTGGGATTTTATCTTAATCGATTCACAAAAATTATGAGACGGAAGTGATTTGAAAAAGAAAAAATAGAAGAACTATTCTCTATTCTAGAACAATTTTCCCTCAAAAAAATCCTACAAAATCAGTGAATTTTCAATTTTGTGCGTGATGTTTTAAAAACTAATTTTTATAATTTACTTTAATCAAAACTTAATTTTAAACTAAAGTGATCGTCATTGTTGTGGATTAGATAAGCCCTTAAATTTGGGTGAGTGCAACTCTTCGGATTCAAATATATTTCTATTACATAATAAATTTTAAAAATATCTAATAACAAAATAGAAGTGGCGAATATTATTTGAATTTTTTCAGAATATTTTTATGGCAAATATTAAAAAACCATAAATTTGAAAAATAATTTTACCGATCAATAAAAAATTATGGATTTTTCAAAATTTTAGTTATCAACATAAAAGTTATGAAAAATGAAACATTTTTTTACAATTTTATTAAAAAAACCTCGTATGTTTTAATATTTTATTTTTAATACAAAAAATTAACACTCGCAGGTGGTTCATTCCGGCGGATTTCAAAACATGCGCTTGATGAAATTTTTCATATTTTCTTTTTTTCTTTTTTTTTCAAATTGCGGAAATATTTTGAAAGTGTGTTATATAACTAGACCATACGCAGAAGTATGTGCTACCAAGCAAAAGAGTACATTAATTTAAGTACTTACAGTGGTAGCAGCAGTAAAGCTAGAAATAGAGATTTTATGGCGTTTTAATCCAGCGAGTGCTGAAACTGCCACTCGATTAAATTGAGGATCTTCGGTGGTTAACCGTTGCTACATAAAGTGCATATTTGATTTGCAGTTTCAAGACCGAATAGAAATCGATATTATTAGTTATAAAGGTTATGAAATTCTAATATCGTAAACTTTCATAACGTTTAAGTAGTCTTATAATAAAATAGGATGTACGATCTATACATAAATTTAATTGGATTAGAATGGTATGCCAAAGTCAACAACAGAAACAGAAAATTCTAAATGTCATAAAATATTTGGATTTTGAAATTTCCGTCTTTTCAATGTCGACAAAAATTATATAGATTTTAAATAGTTGAGATTAGTTGAATGATTTTTATTAAAATTAGCAAAACTACTTATGTAAAGGCCATGATGTATGATTTGCTATAACTTTTCGACTCTATTTTTTTTCATAATTTTTTTTCGGTGGTTCTTGAAGCACGAAATTATCGACAATCGAATTTGCTTGAACCCGATCCTTGAATGCAATGACGAATCCATAGCAAAAGATTAAATACGATTTAATGCATCATAAACTTGTTTAGTTCTGACAAACATGTTATTATATAGATTGTTCATTTTCGGAATTTTTTCATGAGGATTTCATTTACGGAATTGCCATCATGTGCTCCCTGATCGCTTTAACGAGATGTACAATAGCTTTGTTCCAGAACTCGAATGTGGGATCCCGCGGGAGCAAGAATTCACCCAATTTGTGTTTCTTTACTTTCTCATGCAAGTAAGAGCGGGGAAATTTTCACTTCCCCTCGTGCAGGAATTAGCCGGAGGTTTTTGGTCCTGCGATTTCTTGCAAGTTGTCAACTGACAATTTTTTGTATGTATATGGGTATCTTAAAAAGCGGCATACACATAGACAATCGACATTTATGTTATCTTCTTCTTGATTTTCAAGAAATTGCCCAAAAATCGTTTCTTTACTTTCTGGATTTTTAACAAAATTATCCCCATCATTCAAGTAAGTTTTTGCCCAACAAATTTTTCCAGGAAAAATACTGGAACAGACCTAATTTTTACGATGGATGTGTTGTGAGCAACACCGCCAATACCTATGCGGGCCATTCTGTGCACCCTTTTTAAATGTTCCTTAACTATTTTCTGTGAAACCTTCTTCCACCTGATCATAGAGGGAGATGTTATGATCGGTCTTACGATCATCATGAATTGCCATTATGACGTACCAGCACCATTTTCGCTTTCTAAACTTTTCTTTAACTCCGATACGAAGGGAGCTTGGAACTGAAACTAACTTCTATCAAGTAAAGACAATAGCGTCTGTGTTACTGACGTTTATGGTGGGGCCTTGTGCCGTTCACCACTATTCAATCTTTCAGAAGCCATTCCTCATGATTTCATAAGCTAATACTCATAAACTTTCTGTGTGCCATGATAGCCTCATCATCGGCAACGTCCAAATCCTCTAATTCTTTAAAGAAAACAAGCCACAGAAATGGCTTGGTTGGTGGTAGAACCCTTTTAAGACGTCAACGTTAGCACATAACATAACTTTAGCTCCTCCTCAAGTTCTTATGGTAAGCCACCTGTCATGTTATTATCTGCTTGTATGATATCGGTTATATTTCTTGAGGCATCTACCAGCTGATCGTGGGCTTTGATTTTGTATATACGGGCACTTTTTGTATCGGAACGAATTAAGAACCGCATTGATGTGATTGTTCATCTGTTGGTTGGTTGGGTATACTCTTAACGCCTTATCGATAGCGAACTTACCAACTGCATCAGAACTCTTCTCATAAGTACACTAAAATGCTCAGATGTCAGTTTGCCAATGCATTTAGCACATCAATGAAGGCATTGCCTCCTTGTTGACGTATGTTCTCAGTAAGCTCACAAAGCGTGAATAAATACCAGAGATGCGTGGCTGGCTGAATGTGCTCGGGCTGTTAAAATATAGGTGTCCCAGAGTGTTTAATTGTAGGCAGCTGTAAAAGATCTCAAAACAATAATTCATTGACTTCTTCAAAGAGCTCGTCATCGCTGTTTTTGAGCTGTCTAAGATGTAAATCAATCATACAGTGCATCTGGTATGACACCATAGAAATTTCGTCGATAATCAGAAACTCCACTAGCCTCAATTGTTGCCTCAGAAATTTCTTGTTAGTTGAGACATTCCTGTCATACGACTATTCTTCTGTACAGAAATTCCCCGATACCGATTTTCAATGAATTCAGAACACATTTGCAAAATTCATCCGCCATTTTGAATTTTCAAATTTTGTCCACAGAATCGTCATTTGTGGGCCTAAAACCGCCTGTTTCGCTAATTTCAATACTTCGGCCATATTGAAAGCGCCATCTTGTCAGATTGCTTTGTCACGGGAACTCAATGTGTGTGCAAAGTTTCATAAGAATCGGTTAAGTAGAAGTAGTTCAAAAAGCTGTCGCAGGATTTGAACCAAAGAAACAAACAAATATGCGAGGTCAAGCTGAATAAAACTATTAAAAAGGGGATATGTTAAACCACACTGGGCAACCATAAATTAAATCAATGCCAAGGCTTGATAGCATATCACTTTCACTCATGGGCTTAGGTGCCTGCTATAGGAAAGCCTTTTGTTCTCATGTGAAAGGCCTTGTTGGCTATTAAAATACAAGTACTGATCCAGCCAAAGGCCAAGGTATTTCCCTTCAGATTTTTTTTCTAATTTTAATTCGGAAAGCCTTCCAATTCCTCTGAACATTGTAAGAAGCTCTGTTTAGAACAGTTCGAAAGAGGATCGACTCGCATTTGCTAAAATTTCTAATCACGTTGTAGGAGCGTCTGGATCACTCCAATCTTCGGCCCCGTCCTGTACGCAATCAGCTCATCCGCGTACGTTAGAGCAAAGCGTGAACTTATCAGTTCACTCGTAAATATATTAAATAAGAGCGGCGAGCTTACCACACCTTGTTGCAGACCATTGTTAATGTCAAAGACCGTAGATCAACTGCATGCGTTCAACCTGAGTTCAACTCATCATGTATACGTACTAAATATAGACCCTTTAAAATTTCTAGACAGAGTTTTGTTGTATTTACTTTTCAAATAAAAATACAAGTCTGACTTCTATTTTTGCTCAAATATATGTAGCTGTTTTCCTCCTTGTCGGATTATTAACTATTATTTAAAACTGATCCTCGAAGACCAAGAACTAGGGGTAGACCAAGGACCAGATGGCGTGATCGCGTAGAAAAATATCAGAGGATACTAGCCGAACGAAGGAAGAAGCTAACGAACCAGGCCAAAACTCACCCCGACCTGTAGAGCCAAATGACAATGATGATGATGCTTTTTACGAACTAGCCTTTTCAAAACACAAAATTTTCCAAATGCGCACAACCTTATTAAAAAATTGATATAATATGGTTTATAATATTCTAAATCAAGACATTTTGAGCTATAGTAGATTCAAACTACATTCGAGTACTGAAACCTTGTATCATAATGTTATTTACGCATATTTTCTATGTGTATTACAAATGTTTAAAAAACGAAACAATATAAGAAGATCCTTTCTGATTTTTAGAATAACAAATGCCACCTCTCCTCCTTATATCAGCCTCTTTTGTCATCGTTTTGCAATAATTTAAATTAATTACAAATGATGTAATAATCTCGCACAAAAATTTCTGAAAATAAATAGGAAATTCTTTGAGTAAACATTTGATTTGATCCACATCATACGTTGCTTTGTATATACATATTCATACATACATATGTAACACAGGGTGAGCAATGATATACGAGACAGTGCTTCAATTTTCTGTAATAACTACAACGCCGTTTCCTCATTCAATTTTTTTTAAATATACTGTCGGACAATGGGGAAGGTCAGTAATAGTATACTAGAGCTAGCAGATATATGTCCTAATTTTGTGGTAATATGATATAATCCTCATGCAGCTGTAACTTATAAGGATAAATGTAGCACGCATAAAAAGTAATCCTTGAAAAATATTAGCATGCATCTTAAGCTCCCATCAACAACATTTAAAATTATCTTCTAAACTAAAAAACTATAAAAATTTCAGTATAATCCCACCTCGATTTTATTGCTTCATTAGTCACGTATTTCAAATTTCCAAGCCAGCATGAAAAGCATAAAGAAAACTAAAGTCTAGCATTCCAAGTTAAACGAAAGTGAAGGAGCAATGAAACGTCGACGGCATAGGACTAAAAATAATTTTCCCTGCATTTTCCTCCAACCTCACGACACGACACGAGACGGAAGTATAACGTTAGCTGGAATTATCATCACTCATCAAAAAGTTAAGAGGGTGCAACAGAAAATTTCCTCAGAAAATTATATCCGGGAATAGATGCCATTTTAATTGTTTACATTATTGGTCTATATTGACAAATAAACACTGCAACGAGTGCTGTGCACGAGAGAGAGAGAGCGGCCACAAGACGTATTGGGAACATAATCAAATCTGTCTACAGGTTGTTCAGAAATAAAAATTTACAAATCTATACCGAGAGATGTTGGGTTGGGCAATCTCAACTGTGATGATTCGTTACAATCGGGCTGCAACACAATTCTAGAATAGATGTTTCTCTGTGGAATTTCAATCCAGTCGACATAAGCATATAGTGCTAGATTGGCCTAGGAGAAGGCGGCAAACACTAGCTCCATAGACTAGTAGTGCTAGTAGTCGATACCACCGAACCATGCGGCTGCTAAATATATAAAGCGAAAAACACTATTGGCCATGTTCCAAAATACACGATGACGCACTTTGCGCTTAGCAGGTTGTTTCACCTTTCAGCTAAGAATTAACAGCAGCCAAGAGGAAAAATACATATTTTATGTTAACTCATCATTTCAACTGAACACTGGTCCAATTTTACATTGGAGGAGTCGTGTTCGTGCAGTTCGGCATTATTTCGAATTGGCGCACAATTGACTTTTTGGCGGGTTTCGGGTCACCTGAACCAAACACATCGTGTAAACTATATGCCTAAAGTATTATCTTAGGACCATTTCACACGTTATTTATGTCGTAAATTAAGCGATCTTCGCACACAAAAAATTATTCTCATTCTCTTACGAGAACATTTTTTTTTTAAAGTTTATTCTTTAACGCCTCCCAAATTCTTTACGTAGGCCGTAATGCGTGTCTTTAAATACTAGAAAAGTATAGACATAAATAATAATGGTGGAATTAATGTCCACCGATCAACGAACCGATATTTCCTCATGACGTGGTGGGGCTATTTTCTGTTCTGGGTGGGCTTTATTATCTGGGACTTGTTGCAACAAACTGGCAGGATTTTTATGAAGAAGTCACACTCAACTCGATTCGGGTTTTTAACAAGATTTTATTTATATGAAAGTGTTGTTTACATTCGGAGGAGGAGGATTTACATTTTGTTTTTATCGAGAATGCGAAGTATTTTTGCGTTTATTTACTTGAGTTGAGATTAATGAATTAATCACTCAGGTGGGTACGGATTAACTTGTGTGTGCTTTTTTTTGTATGATCATGTAGTGATCGTGCGCAAAATACTTCCAGGTATTCTCTTTGTAGGAAAAGAGATAGCGAATACAAATGGGAAATTGTGAGTCATAGGAAAAACGATTTCTTGTTTCATTAATAAGTATAACATGTTGATCTTATTTTCAAGAATAGATTATAAGATTGTAGTCCTTAGATGCATATGTATTTACTTATATCCAAACGATAAGAAATTTCTTTTATAATCAATAAAAGAACATTTATTACCGTAGAAAATCATACTAAGCTTAATAAAGAATTACCTGAAAGAAATGAAAAATATACATACATATGGAGATGTTAAATAATAAACCATTAAATGAAAATTTAATTACGCATACCTTGAATTAAAAATAGATTTTCCAGACCGAGATAGATACGAATTATGTGTAAATAATTGGAAAATTTTAACAAGCTGACTTCATTATTCCCTCCAGGTAAACAGAATAACGACATTGCGCACCTCGATAAAAATAGCCTTCACCACACACGATGCAAAATTTTGTTTTTGTGATGAAATTGCAAACTATGTAGTAATATTTAATGCGGGAGATTTTTTTTTTTTTTCAAGTAAATGATGAGGAATCGCCATTATAACTTTTAACTATTGGTAACTGAGTTAGAAAAGAAGGTAGGCTGATATGGTCGGGCTAGTCACATCCAAGTTAGGTTGACGATTAAGGATAATTAACCTCTCCCGTAAAATAGGCTACTTCGGAACGAGAAACATGCTTCGAATACTAAAACAAACAATGACGATCACGACAAAAAAATGCTTAAATAATTTAAGAATTTTCTCATGGAACGTTCGAACTTTGTGCAGAGGTCAACTTGTACAATAGCTAACCAATGCTCTGCCTAAATATAATGGTATCAGCTCAGCCATCCAATTGTGGTGAATTGACGCACAATAAATCGATAAACTATGAACTACACTCAGAGCCGGCGCTTGGGGTGTTTACGCCCGGTGCACTATCCAACATTGCGCCCCATAAGCTGTTCATTTTTGAACGCAGTGAAGAACAATAGAAAACCCACAAACACTCGCTGAATTGAACCATAATAAAGGGTATAACATAAAAAAAGATTACATAGATAGGAAGTTTCACATGGGTCAACATCCAAACAAAATCGGCTGAAAACATTGTTCCCGGAGAAGAAAGTAAGCGAGAATGATGGCCTGGCAGATTTTTTGAACCTCTGAATTCTTCCAAGGAATTTTTGAATCAACTTTTTGACAGCAGTGTAATTGTTGGTTTTTGTCTCCCTTTTGCTAGGGAAAAGAAGAAATGGGATGGTAGAAGGGATAATTAATATTTAAAAGCAACAAGCTAAGGCATTTTAACGCCTATAGTTTGTTGAAAAAGTTGGCTCTTGTGAAAACCTATGTGATTCTTCATCGAATTTCAGAAGGGAATGGACGATAACAGCCCATTGGCCCGTGGCCATATTAATTTGTTAGACAGTAATACCCGGTTTCACCGGCCGAATTGCGCAAGTTCGAGCAAATTGATGTACTGAGCTTCAATTTTCCCATACATTTTCACATATTGAACTCAGGAAAAATAAAGCCTGAGTTCGCCCAATAGAACATGAAATTGAGATTGAATGTAAAAGCTCGCTCAAAAGAGAGTAATTAACTGGAATAATGGAATATCATTCCAGTGAGCTTTTGCATATCTAACTTCTGGCGAAAAAGCAACAAAGATTTCAAGCATGAACTGAACATGCCACCGATGAGGCCACTTATATGGATTGAGTTGAACTTTATTGGTCTGAGGCCCGTGAAGCCGGGGTATAAAGAAACAAATGAAAAAGAGCAATTGAAGAAGAGTTCACGCCACAAGGAGTTTTGTTCTTCTCAATTCGTTCATTTACCTCTTTTAACAATTCTTGAAATAGAATTTAAAAGTACAGCAACAGCGCCCTCAAATTTATATCAATCATGGTAAATATCAATACAACTCTGTATCGGAACAAATTTTCTCTTGTGTGAGTGAATATGGTGCTTTTTACAAAAATTTCAAAAAGGGCTCAACAAATTTTCTCTCACTTGGGAGATTTTTTTCGAATTTCTCGAATCTCGAAGCTAAAATCTCTAGAAACTCCCTGCAAGAGGAGAAACCCTGTGATAGATTTGTGAACTTTTTTTTTAAATCTTAATATCTGACATTGCACCCCTCACGAATTGCGCCCGGTGCATTCCCACCTATGAAAGCGCCGCCCCTGACTACACTCCCTTCACATATAACGCAAATTGCAGAACATAAGCACCAAAAAGGTTCACGATCCTACAAATAAATTCCTGCTGAAAAGAAAGTTTAGTTGAACGACAACCAAATGCGCTATGTAGAGAGGACGTTGGTAACCACAATTGCCATGACAAAACGAGGCTTACGCGTTTTACCTGATGAAGATCACTGATAAGCTTCCTTAACTTCATAGCATAGATTTTGACATTCGCCTTAGCCGACCAAACAACCACCGAACCTTAGATGCACGAGTTTGTGACAACAAAACAGCGCTCATGAGGGCTTCAGTCGCATTGGAGGCATACATACTGAGACCACACGGCACCAAATAGACTACGTTTTGGTATTTCGACGCCACATCCAAGCCAAGGTTAACTTAGCGGCTAAGGCGCCTGACTGCGATCTCAGAGGTCCGTGGCGTGCATGCACTCCGGTATATGGTCCTTCGCCTTTCCACTTGTCCAACCTGCATAACTACCCTTCTTCCTTCCGTCTTCCATCTTTACACAAGAAAAGCTGCCTCCCCTTTCTTCTATCATTTAAGCATAATAAGCGAAGTCACCGTTCTGTAACGGCAGCATTAGATGGGGACCTGATAGAATAAAACCGCGGGTTAGCGTTTCATTCCTTTCACTTTTTGTTGTCCTAACTTTCCGACTAGACTTTGCTGCCCGACAATTCACTTATAGGCTAGTCGGTGAGAAGGAGAATGCTAAAATATGCATTTTTGACCCATATGGGAGATTATTTCTGGAATCGCTTCGTTTTAGGGTGTAGTTGAACACCCTAAGTTTGACCACAAATTAGTTGACCGCTTTTAATTAACTTATTGTGAATAAAATAGACACTTTTTCTAAATTTCTTTCAGAATCTACGTTCCAGCTAACTTTTAGTATAACATATGCCTTGGAAAGCTATTCGTCATGAAATTCTCTAAATATCAAGCTTTGTTAGCAGCCGCTAGGCGCAAATATGATCTTGCAAATAGCTTCCGAAGTTTATTATTTGTTACTCGTAAACAACTACGCAATAGAGGGCTGATTCTTGAAAATTGTGTTTATGTAGTCCCGACAATGTACAAAAAAATTTCAACAAGATCGGTTCATAATTTTTTGGGTAATTAACGATCTATTTTTTTTTTTTAAACTTAATTAACAATGTGCCATATTTTCTAAGATCGATATATTGGTTGATTTTATTTTATTTTACCTGAGTTTCTACATTTCAAGGTTAAAGTGTGCTAGCTCTCATATTAAAGATCGTGGCTTCGATTCAGAGTCAAAAATCCTCATCTTATGACTATACCCGTTTCGTGCCTCCCTTTATAGAAGGTTTTGTGATTCTCCTTTCGTATACAATGAATATACTCTTTAACACCCAGGCTAACGTGGCCGGCAATGTGCAACTTATACGGTGCATTTCCCCACATTACCATTTTTAATGTTTTCAGCATTAAGAATGTTTCATCTACCACATTACCACCAATCTAACATCTTACAGATTTTTTAGACCTGTCACATCGATCGCAAATAGTTTAATAACAGCAATGCCTAACAAATAAAACATATACCTTTTTTTACTACGGTAAGGGCTCATATAATGATTAGCTAAAGTTTAGATAAAGTGTACTTTGCAAAGTAGCTTCCTTTTTCTACAAATACAGTTTTCAAAACCCCTAAAATATTTTCATGTTTAGTGCCATATTCTGTTATTTGCTATTTGTCACTTTTGGCAATGCAGACAAACAATATACATCGAGAGATAAAAGAGATAAAATTTTACACTTTGCCAAAAAAACAAATCAATATGTCACAATTTGGATTTTATTTTTGCCACTCAACTTCTTGTCAGACCATATTGTTTTGACAAATTTGTACAAACTTTCTGTAATTTACCATGCTATCTAACTAGATAAAAATATATTTAATATTTTTTAAAATTTGTGGTAAAAGTCTGTTTATTCAGAACTTCAGATCGAACGGTCGCTTCTTGATTCCCGAATAGGACTAAAGTTACACAATGCAGACTACAACGGAACAGACCTTAGGCCAAATATCTGGGAATAATCCTGGAGAAGAAGCTCCCCTGGAACGAAAACACAGAAGAGCGCATTAAAAAACGAACGTAGCACTTTTCGCTTGCAAAAAAACCATTTGGAATCACCGGAGCTTGGGAATGGAGTCTCCTTTTGACTACTTAATCACTGCAGTCTATACAGAGCGGAGGTGTTAGCCATACATAAGGCTGTTCTACAAATCAACCAGCAAGGCGACAGGAACCGAACTGTCTACATCGTCTCGGATATTCAGGCGGCTCTGAGGGCCCTGCTCTCTTGCACTAATAGCTCTAGAACTATCTCTGAAAGCCACAGATCTCTTAACGAGATGGCTCAACAGTTCAGGACCCGCCTGCTATAGGTGGCCGAGCACTGAAATATAGAGGGAAATTGTAAAGCTGACGAACTGGCTAGGAGAGGCACGATCGCCATTCTCTTTCCTGTAAAGGAAAATGTTGGTATGCCTTGGGTCACTTTTAAACTCCGACGCAAACAGCACACAATGCAACAAGCAGAGAAGCATTGGAGGGATCTTAACAAATGTACCTCAGCCAAAATGACTTGGTCCTCTTACGATCACAGGCGGACCATTTCCTTACTAAGCTTCGGGAGACAAGACTTCTCAGTTATAGAGGGAGTGGTGACGGATCACTGTGTGGGACGCATGCGCATGATTCTGGTAAAGGAGGGAAGTATAGATCACCTGCTCTGTTACTGCGAACCTCTTAGCAGAAGGAGACTAACTACTTTTTGTGAACCCTTCCTAAGCACGCCCTTGCAAATCTCGAAGATTGGATCCACAAGCAACTAAGAAGATTCATTGCATCCTCGAAGTGGTGTAGCTAAGAAACGACACTTTAACATCAGGTTTAAAGTGGGATCACTATGGGCATCACAATGGGCCTACTCCTTTTGCCTAAGTTTTTGAGCTGTATACCAGCAGTTCAGCCATATCTAACCTAACCTAACCTATGGATGCTAAACTCTATGAATAATCTCATGAACTGAACAGATATGTTTTTATGGTCCTATCGCAGACCTTGTGGATCCCGGCGGGTTTCCAGTAAAACACAATGTTTTGGATATCAAGCTATTAGTAATTTAAGAGGCTCTAGTCATTCAGGCGGTACAGCAGCATGCTTACTAGCGTTATTATAATAAAGCAAGATTCAAAGGATCATCTGCTTTTTCATATAATCAGATATTCACACCTAGCCGACTCCACAGCTAAAGTATCTACTCAGCTTCATACCGCTCCATCTTGAGGTCGGGAAATCCACCATAAACGCGATACTGAGGCTAATAACAGAAAGTCAGCTATGCTTTTCAACGGAGAAATTTAAAGTTATCTTTGTTATACTCTCCGCTAGCGAGAGTGCTAACTATGGACCTGCATTTCCTTGAAGTTCTCAAAGTTTAAATTCCTTTCTATGCTAGTTAACCGATTCTTCTTAAGGTAACACAAGATAACGTTTCATAAAGAGTTTTAAATTTATGTGTATGAAATAATTGTGCCTTTCTGGACTTCTAACAGACGTACGTCTATTCGAATCAAAACACTAAATATAATTTAATCAGAAAACAGACTGAAATTTGGAATCAGCTTCTTATTGAATTCGCTAAAACTCGATTTCTATTTACAAAACAATAAACACGCATTTTTTTAACAGAAAAATGTTTTAATAAAGACGATTATACAATTGCATTAAGCCTCAATAATATTTCATTTCTCTCTTACAAGCGATAAGAAATTAGTACAATATTAATTCTAAAATAATTCATTCATATTCAAATAAATATAATTTCTTTCACATTATTACAAATCCATAATTATAATTCACTTGTTATTACCATCCCCATATTTTAACACAAATACTATCGTAGTAGTCCATGCAAATCTCTAATCTCTAAGAAGTATGTCAAATTAACACGACATTAATGTCTATAAAAGATAATTTTAAAATTCAACAGCTTTTGTCGAAAATTTTATAAATAATCTAAAAAAATAAAATAAAATAGTAATTTTGTTTTTTTATATATTTTATTTTCAGTCGTCCAAAGCCGCCCCCCGTTTTTGTGACAAAAATGGTGCAAGATACAACTACACAGCCAATACCTGAAGAATTGTATAACTTAACCCAGTTAGCGGAAGTAACATTGGCAGCAGGTCGTCTAAGTACAACAGATGTTAACGAAATCACGGAATATATAAACAAGGAGAAGGGTAAACAAACGGAAGGACTACCACCAAACGATAGCACCGAAACGAAGAAAACGAAATGTCGTAAAAAGATAAACATACAATCCGAATGGAACCGGAACATTGATAATGTTTATACAGAAGACAGGACGTCGTCGTCGTATGAAGTCCAACATTCCGTTATTAAGAAGAGTTCAATGATTCATCATCAGATATCCACCGAGCATATGAATTTCCTTTCGTCCTCCGATGATGATTCCAATTACTACAGTCATAAGATCTTCGATCGAAAGAAATCACGACGATCGACAATATCAGATAATTCTAGATACGATGAGCTCTCCTGCAGCAGTATTCCAAGCAGTGGCGATGAGCACTATTCTAGTCATTCAATAAAAGGCATGGATAACAATGCATCTGGAGATGATGATCATATTTGTCCTGAATGTGGCAAGAAGTATTCCACATCGTCGAATTTGGCTAGACATCGCCAGACGCACAGGTATAACAATTGCTGAGAATTTGTGATGGATTTAATTTAGTGTAAGACGTGTGACTTTTTGCAGATCGATCTTAGATAAGAAGGCTAGACGGTGTCCACATTGTGAGAAAGTGTACGTTTCTATGCCGGCATTTTCGATGCATGTCCGAACTCACAATCAGGGCTGCGAGTGTCCGCATTGTGGAAAATGCTTTTCAAGACCGTGGCTACTACAAGGGCACATTAGGACTCATACTGGTAAATCTTATTGGTATTTTTTTCTATATTGAATCTTACAAATATATTTTAGGCGAAAAACCCTTCAAATGCAACATTTGCACCAAGGCTTTTGCTGATAAATCAAACTTAAGAGCACACATTCAAACACACTCCAATACCAAGCCACATGCCTGCGGAAGATGTGGCAAAGCATTCGCACTAAAATCGTACCTATATAAGCACGAAGAATCCTCCTGCATGAGGAATCATACAAAACAAGAAAAGGATCGCCCGAAAGTTCAAAAGCCAGATTCAACAAAATCAACATTAGCCACAAAAATACTAAAGAAGGAAAATTCCTCTATAAGTGTGAACAGCAGCTGTTCCACCACAAAATTCCCATCTCCATGGAAGGATACCATCATACCACAGGAGTCAAACATAATAACTGAAGATAAGACACAAAAATCGTATACAACATTAACATCATCAATGTCCCAGGATGATTTTGATAGATTCACAAGGATCAGTGTAATCCGTCCACCAATCACAAATCAATCCTTTGAACCGATGAACTTCTACCAAGAAAATCCTGTCGATTTTTCACCGAAGAATAATTTCTCACATGCAAGTAAGACAAGTCCTTTTGAGCTAACAAGCAGCTATGCTATAGTTGCTTAGTTTCACTCCTTACAAGGAAGGACTATAAATTAAATGATAATATTATTTCGATATTTTATTTTATTCCGTTATTTAAGAATTCCTTTTTTTGAAATGCTGAGGACCAATTTGCTATCTTCATATCATAGGCTGAAATACAGATTTTATTGCCGTCTGTTGTAAATATTTTCAGGATGTCTTTTAGTGCCTTTTATATACCTCTCCATTTTAGGACACTTTTTTTTTTAATTAATTTTTTTACACAATAACAATTTTTTATAGATATTTATCAATAGACCTAAGTTTTACTTTATTTGCAATCAATACATTAACAGATTATTTAGTGGTGGATGGATTTGAGAAATTTTGTATTATTTGATGCAAAGTAGTGATGTATTATAACATTGAATAATGTTTTTTTTATTTTGTTTATTTAGAACTTACATAGTTAAAAGGCTTTCATGACGTGGAAAGAATTTGATAGAAATAATTATAAGACGATGAAGTGGTCCAACGCCAACGACCCTTTATCCAGTACCAATAGCAATTACTTCTGTTTTCTTAAAAATCATAGAAATCTGATGGACTAACTAGAATTTAACCAAATCCTGCACAACAGGCAGTAAGGGTTCAGACTAAAAAGATCTACTGGCGACCTTCTCGTATGTCGCACCTCAACCAAAGCATTCATCGCTTTGGCAAGTCTGATCGCTCTCTTTCTAATATTCCTAAATGATCTGCACTCAATCCTTCCCTCCAGTTTCGCCGATGCCGGGACGCCCAATTCGCCTTCAGACAATATAAGAAAAGCGCGTACCAGACCTTATCTCTTAGATCGTAAACTCATCTCTTAACATCCTGGGCGTGACTTTAGCCATTGCAATGGAATAACCATATTTTCCAAATCGCCAAGCAAGCGTGTCAATGCCTAGGATTTCTCAAGAGATGTTAATTTCTCCTCCAGCCAGCTACAAACAGTACGGGTGCTTTCAGTAATACAAAGCTTGTGCTCATTTCCTTCGCATGTTTGCATTTATGAACTCTGTGCAAACGCAGGCTTGCTTTAATGAAACTAATGCAAAAGCAAATATGCGCAAACTGCTGTACTGAAAGCACCCTACATTTGGCCCCACATCGAATACAATACTTATATCTGGGCGGGTGCCTCAAAAACAAACTAGTTGACTTGGCTGGACAATTCTTAATCTCATTGGTAATAGCACCATTAGTGCCTCCCTTGATTTTTTAAGCCACTGCAGGAATGTAACAACCCTCTCCAAATTTTATGGCTATTACTATACCGACTATTCCACTGATATTAAGAACCTCCTGTCTGCACGGCAATACAAAACTAGCCCGCTCGACCTTTCTTCAAACCATTCAGCCCCCTTTCACGCACAATACGGTCTAGAAGTTTCTTTATAAATAGAACAACTCGACTGTGGAAAAATTTTCCGGAGTCATTATATCCAGATTCGTGCAACTACTTAAAGGGGCTTTTATACAATACAACGGTTAGACCAACTTACGTTGTCACACGTACCAATTTTGTCTGCGACTAAAATTATTTTCAGGCGTATTTTGTACTTAGTACATTTCAACTACTATATTTTGCGAATGAACATTAACATACCATCGTTGACTATTTAAAAATGAAGTAGATGCAGTTGTGTAATTTCACGCACTCGTTGCAACGGTTTCCGGTTTAGTTACAGTTAACAACCGTTGTTTCAGTGCAAACAGAGAAAGCAATCGTCGGATACGACCATAATATTAGCTGATATCGTACCTACCGTTGAATCGTGCAGAACCCCCTTAAGAATTCAAACGTAACGTAGGGAGTAAGGCGTCTGGTCCAAAGGTCCCGGGTTCGAATCCCGGCAATTTGTGAAGCCTAAGTAGAACAGTTGGTTTAATCGGAAATGCATGAACTCAATAAAAGCTAAAGAGACTTGCTTCATAGTGTACAAAAGTTGTTCGAGTGAATCGTCGAGAGGACATCAAGCTACCTTCAATAATAATCAAAGTAACAAAAGATTGTTTTCGTAACCTTGGTGTACATGGCATATTCTCTTTCTCAGTTCATATTTATTGCAATTGCAAGCAATACACCAGAAAGAATACAATCGGTTATTTTAACCACGCACCACACATACTACACGAAAGATGCAATTCCAGGCGAGTTATTAGACACCACATGTCAGCTTTAACTTGATCAAAAATAGTTCCTTCGTGTAACTTGTGAAATTTCCTGGTCATATGTACTGGTTAAATTTTGGAGGGCATACGAATGATGCTGCAACTTCTACAATTGTTTGTGATCGCCAGAACATTTCAGATTTCGGAGAATTATAGATTACTCATTGCTAAAGAGTTTCTGTACATTTAAAATGACATTACAATTCCTCCCCCTTTGTTTGAGATCAATCTAGAATCTAGCAGTCATTCTCCTAGCATTCTTGTAATCATGACCCCAACATTAACTTGAACTGACATTTGACGTTGCCTAGTGGATAATGGAAAGAGTTTCTTCATAAGAAAGCACGTTTCTTTCTATTTGCTATTTTAAATTATTTTAAAAAGTTTTGCACCACCTGTCAAACGTTTAATTACTACTCAATATATTTCCTTCTTGTTTAAAGCATAAAACCATTTTTCAAATCAAGTATTCAAAATGAAATGACATGGTATTTTTCAAATCAAGCACAAACATATTTGTGGCTGACTTGACTCAAGCCTAGTGAAAGTAAAGATCAGTTTAGATGCGTACTTGGATACGTGTTAGCTACTTTAAGTAGGGTTCAAGTCTTCTTTTTCTTCTTCTTTGATCCGTAAGCTGGCGCTCCGACCGGGACGTCCCCGCAAAGAATACGCTGCTGTCGGTGCCGCTGGGTCCCGAACTCTATTCACGATTCGTTTCGATTCTTTCCGGTTTTTGGCGACGTCACGAGCCTCGGTAACTGACAATCGTTGATTATTCGATATTCTTTAGCCAGGTTTTCTTCTGTGGCGATCATTGGATTCACCAGCCTGCGGAACGGTCTCGCCAGAGAAGCTTATGTGACAAGCAGTTATCATCCATTCAGCAAACATGTCCAAACCACCGTAGCCGACGTTTTTGCATTTCTTCTTCGATCAGCGTTTGCTGATCGCATCTCTGTCTGTTTCGTTTCGAAGGCGATCGCGGAGTGAGACACCGAAGATCTGCCTCAAGCATCGCATTTAGAAGACCTCGAGCTTCTTACCGTCCAGTTTGAGCAGTGTCCACGTTTCAGGTCCATAAAGAAGAATCGTAAGGATCAATGTTCGTACTTTCGTTTTGTTGGCAATATTTGTTCGTTTCCATATGCATCACTTGAGCGAGGCGAATGTTGCTGTTGCCTGGACGATGCGGCTGCGAACGTGGGCCGTCGATGCCAATGATCCCAAATATTTGAACATCGGAACATGTTCGGTTTGGGCTCCATCGAGGTGAACTCTGGCCCTCGATCCATCCTTTGTGAGCACTTTGGTCTTTTCCGCATTGATTTTTAACCCATATGTATAAGATATCCATGTCCAAAGTTGCATTGAAGTCCTCCGCGAGTATGATTAATTCGGTTCGAGGTATCGTATCCAGTGTGTGTTGAAGCTGATCGTAGTCCTTGTTCGCTCCGGTCTGGTGGCTTTCAGCCACTAGGTACTTCTAAACTTCGCATTCATTCATTCTCGATTGATTTAGTGCCGTTGATGTCCTAGTTCTGATATTAAATTGTAATTGAAGAGCGATATTCCAAAACGTGCTAAGTTCTTATGATGTAATTAGTGGGAAATAAAAAAAAACTGAATATCACTTTCACTCTCGCCTAAAGGGCTGTAATATTATTTCCTTTCTCAAAAAACCGATAAAAGAAACTATTATTTATAAAAATATAAATAAATTTGCTACATTTTATATGAAAAAAATGGTTTTATTTATGGTGGTACATTTTCATAATGTACTAAGTCAATTACTTAGTACATTTTGAAATAAAATTTCATAGTAAAATTATGATACTATGGTAAATGTTTTCAGTCCTCAGAAAGTTCAGCCCAGCAAAAGAAAGAATAGTATTTTCCAAATCTTTATTTTTAATATAAAAAAAACATTAAAAAATTCAATATGAATACTAGCTATTGAAATTGATGGAAAATTCATTTGTATGACCCATTATACATCGGAATGAGTATGATTTGTGATAAATGTTTATGTGAATGCATAACTACTACGTCATAGATTGGAAAGCAATACAATATTAAAATTAAACAAAAAATGACTTAGTACGTTTTGGAATATCGCTCTTCAATTGCTTGCTCTAGAAAACCAAATGATATTCTTTTGAATAAAATGTGAAAAATTATAATTAGATAATGAAGCTAAGATATTTAATATACTCACAACTTTAGAACAAGACAGGTCTTTTTACCATTGACATAAAATTTCATAATAACAACAAACTCTCCCAACTACTTTCCAAATTCTGTAGCGTATGAAAGCATTCGAAATTCTTGTATAAAGAACAGAATTCAAATAATATTAGTTTTTAGAATCCATTCCACCACAATTACAAATCAAACAAAAAGTATTCAAAACAAATTGCACAAATTTAAAATAAAATAACATTTAATAATAATAAAAAACAGCACAAACTACAATATTAGCTTAAGAAAAATGTGATAATAACAATAAAAATTTAGTTTTAAAAAAAATATACTTAGTTATAAAACAAAACATTGTAATATAGTGGCGAGAAAACTTATCTTTAAAAACACAAAGTATAAATACGAGATAAGTTTTCTCCATAAACGGACGAGATTGTCTAGTCTTTAAAATATATTTTCTGTTTTTTCAAAAAAAATTAAATTTTTTTGCAGATTAATATTATAAGTAAAAATATAATCGATAAACAAAAAAATAATAATCAATGATGGCCGAGTATGGTGCAATATTCTAATTTTTAGAATGAGAAAGAATTTTTATTTTCTTTTTTTGCGTTTATTTTTATATAAGATTAAACTTAAGATTTTCTCGATTTAAGTAATTGTAGGATTTTAGGTTTAGTATTTCTTTCGCTTTTAGAAAAACTAGTATTTAGAGATTTTGTAATCTTTTTGTATGTTGCTTTTTATAGAGAAATATAGAAGTTTAAAAATGAACTAATTTTTATTTCGCTTAAATTAAATTTATATAACATCTTAAACAATATGACCTCATAATTTGAATGAAAGAATTTTCTATTTTTATTTAATTGTTCAAATGTTAAGCAACGTTATTAAAAAAAAAAAAATTTATAAAACGATAATGCGATAACGACTCAAATTCTTTAAAAATTAATGACTTCATCACTGAATTAAAAAAATTGGAAAGCAAATTCCACCATAAAAAAAGAAGATTACTTCAATTTTTATTTTCAATTCGAAAGTAATATTGTGATAACAACCGGCAATTTTTTACCAGTAAATAAAAAAGTAATTACATTTCGTAAGTTAATATAACTACCGAAAATAAAAATTAACAAATCATTAAAAATTCTACTTGAAATTGTTTAAAATTTAACCCAATTTCTTTTAGTGGCGGCCTTGAATTTTAAAAATAGGAACTTAATAGAATATGCAAGATTGCACAATTTCACCTTTATTGTGTGCTTTAAGTATGTATGTTTTTGTCGCTTGGTCATAATTATTTAACTTCAATTATTTTCCCTGTAATTGTATTATTTTAAATCCGGGTTCACAAATTTATTCGAATTTTATTAAATGAGCTTTTTATGTATATAGGGTGGATCACATGGCTTTTTGCAAAACTCCTAACTTATAGAAGAATAAAAATATAATCAAATTTTAAAATATTTCCGACAAATTTTTTTTTTTAAATTAGGATTGTTTAATTGGTAACTTGTTTGTAGGTCTTATTTCTTTATGTTATTGAGGTATCATGGCCAACTGCACCGCGGCAACCACTTGGTATAATTGTACTTTTAAACTGTTCCTATGACCCAAATTTGTAGGCCAAACCGTTTGAACTCAGCACTTTAATAGGTTGCCTAATGGTTTGTCGCTAAAAGTTGTTGGCTGAAGCCAAGTTCTTTAAACAACAAGATCCTGCTACTAGCGAAAATGTGAACGTAGACTCATCTTACTAGAGACAGAATGTTCTAAATAAGTTCCCACTCCTTTCGGAGATAGTTAAGGGCATAGTGTCTGGGGATCAAGTTAATCAGTCTCCTGCGATACTTTCTCCCGCGATCCAACAATTTTATGGCAATTGTTGGGACACGGTATGGCAAGAAACCCTTTTTTAGCTAACCAAATCACGAATGCACTTCCAGTGATCTAGTTTGGCCCCTATACTGGGAATCCAATCAAGTTTCCCTATTTTTGTAGTCACCTGAAGCGACAGTTGTCTAATCCTCGCCAGTTCTTAATCTGCAACAGGTACGCACAGTTTCGACGTAGCCTGTACGTTACCCGAAACCGGCACAATATGCCTGAGTAAAAATTTTACAAAAACGCACGGAATAATCCGAACGAAGCACGATTCGCTCACACTTTTTTAGACTAAATGGAGCTTAAAAAATTTGTATAGGTCGAAGTTAGGGAATAGTAATTTAGAATAGGGCAGTTATCTTGGTGATCATTAGCCATTAGCATACTCACTAGATCCGTTCGTTTGATTGCGATAACGCATACATTCATATCTGTAACAGAGGTATCAACACCTCTGGCGGGTCCATTTTTAGATTCTCATGCTTGTAACGGAAACGTGCATAGCCCTGTACACTATCATATAACCGTTTAATTTCAAATTTGGCACATAAGGATACTTCGTGAGACAATGCGTAATGGGGGTACCAAGTAGCCGCAAATTTTGCAATTGTGTTCTCCAAACCCCGGATTGGGTAGTAAACGAAAGAGTAAGACAAGTAGAATACAATAAGGTGTGTGTTGTAATTCCAAATTCAAAATGGCGGCCAACACAAAATGGCATAGTACCGGCCCTAATCATGATTGACGCTTGAAGTGAGAATTGGCGCGGGTACTGAAAACCGGAATCATAGCTCTCGAAAAAAACTGACATTTGTCGGAAAACACTAATTAAAGCGTAGGTATTATAGTTAGCGTTTGAGGAGACAAAGCACCTTTTTGGCGAGTGCCAAGTGACTTTTTAGGCGCTTGGTTTTGGTACATAATAACGCTAACAAAAATGCAGTCTGAGAAAAGTTTTTTTTTTTTTTAACAAAATAAAGAATTTAATTTAATAACTTTTTTAACTATCAGAAATGTCCAAAAGTATTCAAGTGACAACCATGATAAGATTTGTCGCTGAATTCACCGGAAAACGACGGTTCTTTTTTCGTCTCGCCATTCATGATAAGACCCACCGTTTTCTTTACATCTCCCTCGATATGGGGATCAAATGAAAGAGTAGATGGAGCTGGACTGGCCTGGCGGGAATTTCTCGGTAGGCCGTGCCGAATGTTAAATCAAAAGTGTTTCCTTTAAATTATTTTTTTGTTATAAAAATTGAAAATTCTCTCAAAAAAATCCATTTTCAAATTTCAATTTTTCTTATAATTTATGGCGTATCACAATATTCCTTTAAATAACACAAATCTCGCGCTCTCCTACGAAATTACCAATTAGTTTGTTGAAGACTTATATTCAATTAAGATTGTGCGGACTTAAAAAAGAAATCTAAAAAATTCAAAATTTCAAAAAAGCGACGGGGAGCTTGGACGAAACATAAATTTAAAAAGCAAAAACTTTAAAATGCGCAAGCAGGAAAGTGCACTTGAATATCAATTATACTTCGTATTCAACCCAGCGACAGGGTTGCAGAAACTAAATCATGTTCCTTACCACCAAAAAGTGAACCGGATACTGGTCCTTATTGTTGAATCCGCCTGTGGGAAATTCGCATTATTTGATAGGGTCTGATTGTTGAATCCGCCGGGTGAGTCGTAAGTGTATAAATGTAAAAAAGACAAAAACGTCGTGGTACCAGGGCGGGTTTTTTTCAGACCCTTAATTTTGAAGAATTTGTAAACGTATGCAAATATAACCTACCTTGCCCAAGTTCAGCATTATACTTTCATCATTCGATTATGATTTGGTTGCTTAATTGTATTTCGAATAATGTAATATTACATAAGATGTAATGAATTAAATAAGTGAGAATTATTGTGTGGAGAGGATGTATGTTCGTTTTTTTTTTAATTTTTGGGTAGGATGATGTGCTAAGGCAAAATCAAGGTACCTTAGCGGCTGGTGAGATCTATCGACCCAGAATTTTCTTTCAGGTGCCCTCTAAGGACTCCGCGTCCGCCCTGGGGGGGCTTTCACCTGCAGGTAAGTGGTGGTGGTGCAGGAATATAGGTGGTACTTCCGGTGTCTCACCACCCTTTGATTTTGTGTCAATTTTTTGATTTGAGGTGGTTGGCCTCTTCGGACACCCAACCTGATACTCACATTACAAATTAAAGATGTAGAACAGGTATATGCCTTATTGTTACACGTTTTATTGATAGAAGCTTGAGAGATTTGTTTCCTTCCAACTCATCGTTCTCAGCACTATCGGTCGAACTAAGCTCATATTATTCTTTCATTTAGTATTGTTTTAAAGAATTTAGAAGTTTTAAATATTTAATATTTTTAGTTTATTGAATAAATAAATATAAAACCTTAGTGGCTATTGAGGTCTATGAACTAGTTCGCTTTTAGCTGTTTATAGCAGAAATAATTCTAAAGCCGCGTCTCCACCAACCGAACATGTTTGCCGAACAGTGTTCGCGAACATAAAAACGGACAAACATTCCACATTTGGTTTCCAAACATGTTCGACGAACATTTTCAATAGCTCACAAATCAATGTTCGCTACAACACCGAACAATGTTCGTCGGACATCACAAATGTCTGTCGAACACTGTTCGGCGAACATGTTCGGTTGGTGGAGACGCGGCTTAAGAGCAACAAACGATATAAAGTCAACATAACTAAAGCAAATACAGGAAATCGGAGCGTTCCATCTTTGCATCTAGGAGAAAAGATGTTCTTACTTAAATTTTATGGACTATCACGCCTGAAAGAAAGCATTATAAAGAAAGGTCGTTCGTCTTTCTGCGACTTGCACAGGCAGCCTGGCGGTATTTTTGCTTTTAATACCCTTTTAAGCTCCTTATAGATACTATGAATTACGCTGCGAGTATTGCAATTACAATTATGGTCTGAAAACAATGGAATTTTGGTATAATTTTTAGAGAATATGGTAAAAATATAGTGGCGTTCTTTATATAGTTCGAATTATTCTTACGAAACATCCAGCATCTAAAAATAATCAGGACTGAAGCAAATGGTTAATAAATATTGAGTGGTTCTTATCATCAGTATGATACCAGCAAGAGGAAACAGTTTCATATAAATCGATATAAATTTCATTGCTTTCCGATAAAAATAGCACTGGGATACTTGCCTGGACCGATTTAATAGTGAAACTAAATTGATTAAATCCCCCCAGAATCAGTTTACACAATGTCCCATGCCATAAACGCTTGCCTTATCAATTCCCCCATCAGAAAACCATAAACCTAAATACTCCAATGGTGGGCAACAACTTCATTAGATATGGAAAAAAAGTGTCAATTAAATAAGGAGCAATAAAGATGCTACTATCAGCCCAGATGAAGTAACACTTCAATCATCTCCGGCCAAGGTTCCTCTGGCTTTTATGGAACTCCCTGGTGCCGATGCAAGCTTCATGTTAATAACTTTTGTAGAGCACACATTGCTTCGGAAATTGTCTTATCCATCGGGAATCTTTAGCATGAATAAATGGCTGGCAAAATCCACCATATCACACACGAAGAGAGCCACTTTGGGGCCGCAGCCTTTTTGCTGTTGATCTTTTTGTTCTCCACCCTTTTTTTGGTTAATTAGAGCTGATGAAGTGCTCCTCTTGTAGCTAGAACTGAATGAATGCATATGAGGCGGACGCAGTTCGTATGCAAAGCGAACAAATTGAGTTTAATTGAAGGCGAGGATAATGAAATTGAGTTATTAGGGCTGAAGTGCTGAGAATAAACATGAATGAATATGCCCGGTCGGCGTTAATTGATTTTTGTGTTTGCACCCACAAATTAAAATGAAAAATTGCCCTTTTCCGAGGAAATATTGTACAGGGTGGTTGTTATGTACATGGTATGAGAGAGTGAGTAGAAGAGTGGCAAATTGAAACTCATCAATCATTGAGAGATTTTAAATTTTAACCTTTTTTAAAAATATCGAAAAACTTTAATAAAATCCTCCATAAACCAACATTTTGAATAACTTCTACTAATTCATTTTATTTGCAGGAGATGCGATTAACTAAATTTGATACTGAAATGCATATTGCAAAAGGAAACTTATTAATCCTCCAAAGTGTCACCTTTCATTTATAACCAACCAAGTGGTGGCTGTTAGTAACTGCCCTAGAAGAGAGAATAGGCTAATCCACAGAACTGGGCATTAGCATCTCTTTGGAACTACACCTGCTATTACTACTGAGCTATTAAAAAAACTTTGCTGCTCCTCTGCAAATGTAAACTATTGTCCGGGTCTGGGCTAACGTGTTCATAAAACAAGCGATTAAGAATAAAACGAGTAACATGCCTCGGATACTGGAACAAAGGACGCTGACTTCGGGAAAGAAAACGGCTAAATAATTTGCTCATAGAAGGTTTGCACTTTTGTACACAAGTCTAGAAGTCTGAGTACATACATGTATATTCCTGGCATCGTAGTCACCCAAGAGATGCGAGGACCGAGGAATAGTGTGCTCAGGGTGGGTATTAAGGATGACAAGGGCAAGGATGACACCTACCCTTATCA
The DNA here is from genome assembly GCA_949987705.1 of Thereva unica. Lineage (NCBI taxonomy): Eukaryota > Metazoa > Arthropoda > Insecta > Diptera > Therevidae > Thereva > Thereva unica. Next base: position 121,343,868 of record OX465282.1, on the reverse strand, counting down.
ACGTGATAAACGAAAGACTATGCCTCCTTCGCTTACGAGACAAGTTTAAGACCATAAGCTTGATAAAAGTTCACAGAACTACATATACCTATAGAAGATGAAAAAGAAGAATGTTTCGTTGTAGTTTAACGGAAGCTTAATGCCTGTCCCATGTTTGATTATCATCTTAGAATGTTGGAACATCAGGTGGTCTCTTCGAATGCAGGCATGGTCGTTTCGAGTACTGTGTTTCCTCTGATAAAGCCATTTCTCTCGGTACCACCTGATAGAGCCTCATTCGCAATGAAATAGGCCTTTTAGGTCCGATGACGCTACACCGAAATGTCAACTTCGACTGTAATATACAACGCCTAGTTATTTTACTACAGACTACTGTTTGGGTAGAAGTTTTACCAATTGCAATGATTAGTTCAATGATGAATGTAACCTGATGAGGTTGAACATAATAATTCTGTGTACTGAGCAATACAGTAGTCTCATACAACACAAGCTCCCAAAAGAAAAATAAAGACCCAAGAAAAGAGGGAAAAAATTCGATAACAAATTCGTAGACAGTTTAACGTAGACCTTCTGCGGGAGACCATTAAAAGGCGAGAATTTGTTGGAAATCCACAACAAATCTTAAACCAGGAAACCGTTACTGACGACACAAATATTGAAAAGCTGTGAAGCACAACATAAGGCGCTATATTGACAGCAGCGGAAACGAGCATAGGTTATGTCCAAAGAAACCAGCAACACCGGGTCTCGGACACAACCTGGCAAAAAAATATGCAGAAGGGCCCTTGAAAAATAATGTGAGCTCTGCAAGCCACACGGGAATACTCCTAATTATACCGGGAGGTAAAGCGAAGTGCCCGGCAAGAAAAAAGGCTGCAGATAAATGAGCTCGCAGAAAAAGCGGAAAACACTGGCAACAGTAAGGGGCAATACCAAATCACTAACGAGATCTCGGGAAAGCACTGTACCTAAAAGGACGCCGTAAAGAGTTCGGATGGAAGGAAGTTATGAAATAGGAGCTACTTTTTCGGTAAACTAATTGAATAATTTGCAAAACTGTACCTCAAGTAGAATATTTTGCTCGTGTTAAGATTTATAAATCTTTCTTTGCAAGCCAAAAAAAGTAAGTCCTACTTTGTTTGCAACATTTAATGCAAAAAACCCATGACTTATTGGTGTTCTCATCATCTTACTAAATAATTCTATAGTAAGTAATTAATTTTGAAAAATCCTCTGTGAATATCTATTGACACTCAACCAATCTCCAAAAAGCATCGAGTGTGTGAAAGATGTGACCCTTTTAGACATCATTTTTCAGTGGTACTTACACTACAAAAGTTCAAAAAGGTTAATCTTCCAAGGTATGATAACACTTGATATGGACTTTATGCTCAAAGCACTGTCACTATGGTGAAGCCTATCCCTTGCCTCAACATTGCTCCATACTAGACGAAACTAGATTATAAACTTTGACGTCATCACAAACTCACTCATTCTACATTAAATGAACTGATAACTTTTTGGGAACTTCCCTGAATATGTCCATCAAGAACAGCCAAGCTTTTTACTGTGAAAAAAATTTACCAATCACCCTGTGATAAAATGCTAACAATAAGAACATTTCAGTTTCTTACAATACTTCCTCCAAGTAATATCAATACTGTCACTGCTCCAACCCTCACACATTACAAGCACTTGATACGACCGATTCCGAGCACTTTTCATTTTATAGCCGTTACAAGGAGGGGATAGGCGATATATACTTCGATAGTGGCTTCTGGACATAGAATTAGAAATATCGAAGCATTACCATTTCCTTAAAATGGGTCAAAAGTCGTTGAGAGTGTTCAGTTGACGATCACTAGTTACAGTTTCAAGTATTTGCAAAGTGGCGCTCGTCGCGATCGGTAGCTCAACATTCTTCAAGTCTTCGTTCGGTTTGTCTTCAAGTCTTCAAGGATTGCGGATCTCAGAGAGTTTTGAAAATTGAAGAAGTTAACCGCGTTAAATGATCGCGAAAAGAGAGCGAATTTCTGCGGATCGTGAAACGAAATAAATATAGTGCATGTGTAGTTTTGAATATGTAAAAAAGGAGATCACGTTTTATTTAAATAAATGTTAAGTGACAGTGATATCGATAACAATTATTATTTGGCGAATTAACTTAGTCCTGGAAAATGTATCAATTCAAGCCCATCGAATGGGCGATCTTTATAACAATATCAGTAGTGATCATTGATTGTGCAAGTATATCGGTAAGTGATCAATTGTGTTGCACCTTAAAAGAAGCGAATATTTAATAATCTATTCAACTTGGCAAAATCCAAATGCGGTTCCATTATAATTTGAATTGAGGAAGATCGTTATGCTCTGATTTCTTGACCGGAAATTGATAACATATTGTGCAGATCAGCTTAGATCACCATGCAAGGTCGAGTTCGTGATGTTTTAGTGTGTTATGTGGATAATCTTTAGACGAATTATTAATATAATTGAGGAAGGAAAAAAAATGAACACGAAAGCGATTAACAAAATTATGTCAAGTGTTGATTGAACTAAAAGGGATATGTGATTTGAACAGAGTTTCATCATAAGAGTTTCAAGTTTGTTTTTTTCGTTGGTTGAGTTGAATTGAGTTGTGTGCTTTGAAACGAGATATAGATTCAGTCATCGAACCAATGATCCAAATGTAATCGCAAAACTGTGATGACCTGATTTGAACTTCGACATAATTGTAAAAATGTTTGAATTTTTTTTTGTGCTTTCATAAATATAGTTCAAAAGTATATTACTGTTTCCTTGTGATGATTTTTGTGAGATTTAACAGATTTGGAATCTAGAGCATAACGAATTTCTTTACTTGTTTGTAGCGGATTTTTTTTATAAAATGAATTTTGTGGTTTAAAGTTTTTTTTTTATTGTTTAAATTAAATTGTGTTAAAGAAGTTTACAAGATGCATTTTAAATTTTCAGAAAATTATTGATGAAAATGCTGTTTTACGTTCTGGAGAATATATTTCGACAGTTGGAAAGAATAGGATTAAACGAACTTCAAGGGGAATGTGAGTATATATCAAATTATTTTGCAAAATTTATATTTAAGATAATTTTAAATATCAGTATAAGATATCTGTTGGATTTTATACCAGTTAATTCCGATTATTTCTTATAGGAACAAAGATTTTCCTATCTATGTTTTAACTACAAATATTCAGTATTAGCTCTACACAGCTCTAGATTTTCATCTTAGCAAGCAGCCATTGTCGAAGATTTATTTATTTGATTTTTTATTTTTGCAGTTGCCAAATCACTAATATTTAAAATTAATTATTTATGAACGAAAACGTTTATAACGAATTAATAAATACTGATAGTACTAATATAAAAAAGATTCTGATTTCTAAAAATAATACATATACATACCTACGTATATGTGTGTTTTAAACCAATTTTGAGTTCGTCCAATATTTTGTAAAATATTCTCGATTCAGAACACTGAAATCTCTAGAATCCTAAACAATACTGGTCAGTTTGTCTATAGAAGCTTTGGGCATGTTTTACTATAATACCAACGACACACGTTGCCCTTATGACGAAATTTTTTCGTTACGACGAAGCCCTTTTAAAGTTAAAGCAGTAAACGGTGAAATTGATTATGTTTTGATTTCTGCCGGTCCTGGAAACAAAAAATATTTATTATTGATTTTTGCGATATTCTATCGCCCTCTATTTGAGTTTTCATCATAATGATTTGGCTGGTTTTCGTCACAAATTAATTTTCTTCGTAACGACGTCCGTATGTCGAGGGTATTAGTTAATTTTATTAGTCTTATCGAACCTCCAAGTGCCTGGTAGAGGACTGTATTAAGGAAGTGAATCTAGCCTATTGGGAATCGGTCTAAGGTCTTAGACAGGCTAACGAAGACACAAGCAAAGGAAGAGCGGAGGGAAGGGGAGATATGAGCGATCGCCACTACCTACCCGCACTCCAAAACCTAATAACCCCGGTAACCAAATTTAATTATAAAGAAAAAATATAAAAGGTGTTACAAAAAACAAGTAAATACGTGCCCCACATAACCCAACTTCTCTGTAGGCAAAAGTATACGAGTGTCGAGTTTTTAAACTCAAACCATTCACGCAAGCTTCCCCTTGTATTTTAAATAATTAAATCAGTTTGCTCAGAAACAGTTTGCAAACCGCTGTAAGATAAACCCTTATAACCCAGGGCTTATTTAAGCCATTGGAACTGAACTGAACTAGAAAATAAACAGTAAACTTCTTACAAAATCCCTAATTACAGGGTGCTTCCCAACCTTATGGAAGAACACTTTATAGACACCGTACATAAAAAAAGGTAGTAAGAATGAAATACCTAATTATAGACCTATTGCGAATCTATCGTGTACCAAAACTCTTTGAATCTATTATTTATTCTGTTATCGCTCCCATCTGCAAGAGATCTCAACTAATCAACATGGTCTTCTTTCTGTCAACATGGTCTTCTTTCTGCCAAGACTTCAGTAAGGCTTTTCCTCTCCCACTCTATTTATAGTTCTCAAACTAAAAAAAAATCGGCTTTCCTCATGCCCTTTTGGTATGGTTCCGGTCGTACTTACTTAGCCGACAGGACCTACCAGGTTCTATTCCGCGGAGCCAAGCCTAGAAACATTGAAGCATCCTCTGGCCTCCCGCAAAGCAGTCACCTGGGTCTACTTCTTTTCATTCTATCAATTGATGACATTGTTGCCTTGTTAAAGAACTGTGAAATCCTTATTTACGCTAATGACATTAAACTCTACCGTCATATCAGAAGAATCGAGGATTATATATCAGAAGTATCGAGTTGACTTAAACACCTTCTATTCTCGGTGTTCCAACAACAACCTGGTACTTAATATTAGTGAGTGTGAGGTTGTGACTTTTTGTAAGAAATGTGGGCTGTTAACTTATGACTATACTTTCCTTAACAATATAGTCTCCCGCGTTAGCATTATGATCGATCTAGGGGTCAGGTTTGATAGTAAGATGGATTTTTTCCACCCACATCAATTATATTTCCTCCCTCGGAGAGCTCAGTCCTGGAAAGGGGGTCCAAGGAATTTAACAACCCCCTCATTACTAAGCATTTGTACATGTCCTTAGTTAGGCTCTTACTCGAATACGCCTCCAAGGTATGGTCTCCTCATTACTACTCCCGAGTTGGATGAGTCGAAGCGGTTCAAAGGAAGTTTGTCCGCTTCGTACTCAGTCACCTCCCTTGGGATGACCCACTTATCCTTCCGACTTATGAAAGCAGGTTTAAATTGCTCAACTTAAGCCCCCTACATAAGCGTTGTGAGGTTGCTGATGTTATATTCGTTCATCGGCTAGTGAATGACAAGGTGGACTCAGCTTTCTTACAAAGCCATACGGCATTTAGAGTGAGTTATTGAGGGGTGTACCTCTCTTGCATACTCCTCTGATGCCAATTATGGCCCTGTTAATCGCATCCTTATTAACGTTAATAAAAATATGAGTGTTTTTAGCATGCTTACAAGTGAAGTGGCCCTCACATAAAGTCTTTTTAATGTGACGTGACTCCTTGGTGCGCCCCACAGCCCCCACTGCTTCTTTGTTGTTAAGCCCGGTACCCACTTGTTGCAAACCGGCGTTTCGTATCCCTGTATCGTTTCAATTGTTGATTGATACGAACAAAACAGGAACCCAAATTTTTCGTGTATCATCACTGCGTTTCGAATCATCCAGCCTGTATCATGTTTGATGCGGGAGCGCGATACGGTTACGGCAATAAAGCAACAGGATACGCGCATGCCCGTCCACACTTCCTCCTAAAGCGTATCGTAATGTGACGGAGAAAAACCGCTAAATGAGAGATCGGGTTTGGATTGTATCATTTCGCACATTTTGAAACGAAGCGTTGCAATTTTTTTAGAAAAAAATTTAAAGAACGGTGATACGAAACGCCGGTTTGCAACAAGTGGGTACCGGGCTTTACACGCTTCTTTGTTAGAGTGTTTTGTATTTCTTATTTGTTATTTTATGTTTGCATGCCTTAGCTGAGCCACGGGACAGTGGTAAATGTTTCTCAACCCAGCTGAGAAGTGCGCCTTCTGTAGAATTTTTATTTAACAAGTAAAGGTCGATTCGCACTGTACGGAGCGTCAACGTCACGTCACGGAACGGTAACGTTACGTCAAAATATTCTTCAATGAGTTTTGCACTACACGTTCACCAAGTGTATATCGATGGGTCTTACGAAAAAGATATTGTTTCAAAATATCGCTGAAAAAGATATTGTTTCAATTTATTGCTGAAAAACATATTGTTTCGGTTTCTCGCTGAAAAAGATATTGTTTCGGTTTCTCGGTGTGTTTCGTTTTCTGGCTGCAAAACATATCAGCAAAAAAACGAAACAATATGTTCTTCACCGAGAAACCGAAACAATATCTTTTTCAGCGAGAAACCGAAACAATATCTTTTTCAGCAATAAATTGAAACAATATCTTTTTCAGCAACATTTTGAAACAATATCTTTTTCGTAAGACCCATCGATATAGTGCTTATATAGTGCCTATATAGCAACATCATGGACCGTCAACGTAACGGCACGTCAAGCTTAGTTTCATACTATATTTGAAGTGACGTGACTTACCTATTCTATTCACTGTGAACGTAGTAACGGAAGCATTTCGAATTTTTCAACCATTTATCTTTTTTGTATTAAACTAATTTATCATGGAAGGTGGAAATTTAGTTGAAAAGGTTCGTTGATATGACGAGCTGTATGATATGTCGTAAATTTTCTTCTTGCTCATCCAAAACTAATGCGATCATTGCTAACTTTTTATTATTAAATTTTGGCATTCCAAATAACAATTTAAATTAGCAATATGGAATAAAATAACACTCTATCTAATTTTTCTTAGACTGAACGGCAAAATTCACGTAACGTTGACGTTCCGTAAAGTGCGAATCGACCTTCTTCTTCTTCTTTAATCCGTTAGCTGTCGGTTCGAGCGGGACGTCCCCGCCACGGATACGCTGCCGCTTTAAAAAATGCGGTTTCTTGCCTAGTTTCTTCGCTTTCCCGATTCTGGTCAATTTGGCAAGTCGACGGGTAAATCAGGGAGTAAGTTCAATGTTTGAAGAAAAATTGAATGATAGGAAAACGAGCATGGATATTTTTTAAGAAAGTTTTTTTCTAGGGTATCATAAGAGTGACAGCAACAGAGAGTATGTTAGCGAGCTGTAGTGGCCTATGAAGCACTGTGTTGCAACATATCACTCAAGATTCATTTTTTAAACTCACACCTGGATTACTTCCTTGAGAATTGCGCATGGAGAAAGGTTCCATCAGGACATTTCATAGATGGAAAAGCGCTTTAAGGGTAAATGTAACCCAAGGATGTTGGCCAATTACTGCTGGGCGATGAAATCGTACCAATCAGCTAAATATGCTAGAAAATCTTAAATCGTAAATCTTTTTACTTTTTTGTATCAGACTGGCATTATTTTTTGGAATATTTAAATTACATCAGTAAATAAAATTCTTGGTCAAAAGATTTTTTTAATTACTTATTTTTACTAACAGTAGTAAAAGCAAAAGTAAAAAACATAAGTGAAGTCCGTGTGGCACGACAAAGTTTAAATTTTGTTTCCAGTGTTACCGTCTTATAAATTATGCTAATCTTAAAAATGAAACAATATTGTTGTAGATTATTGGTAGCATTGTTTTGGCTGTGCCTCGCTATGCGTCTCACTGTGCCTAAATGTAAAGCATCCTATGTTGTATTGTCTTCAGAACCGGATGTGTGTAAAATATGAGCATAATCGGATATCGAGAAGTGGTCAAAATATCGATCGTAAGGTTCCTCCACCATAGACAATAAACGAAATTAAATTAAAGCATGTGAAATGCTGCCCTGTTTCGTTTTTCACGGTTCACATTTTATTCAATTTTTGTTGTGTTAATAATTCCAAGGGCAATATATCCCATTGTTCAAACCCTGCTCTAATCCAAAAAATCCACGCCAATCTAAATTATTCAACCCAGAAATCATTCGTCTTTATTAATTTTTTTTCAACAAGTCATTCAAAGTCTTCGTATTCTATTGAGGAAGCAACAGCAAGAAAATATTTATTGGGCAGCGTTTAAGTTCCACTACCTCTAACTCTACAATTGGGGCTGCCGCCATAGTTTTCAGGATTTGGTAAAAATACACAATTCTTCCCGCAGTTATTTTTGAAATTCCCAATTCAATAGTCATTCGATTATAGCGCCAATGGATTTAACGAGCAGATAAGGATGTAAGAAAAGTTTAATTGTTCATTAGGACTTGTAAAAAAATATTCTTAAATATCTTTTCCATCAAAAAATAAACATTAAGTTTATTTATTAATTTTACTAACGTAACTATTAATTTCTTCCCACTAAAGATTGAATAATCACTAGAATTATCTCAAATTGTTTTTATGGTGTTCTAATGTGTTATTTTTATGAACTATTATTGTGGCTATCAATTATCGGTTAATATTAAAACTCGACCAAAAAATAAAGTTTCTTATTGATTTATTAGCGATCGAAAAGTGTTGAAAGTATGTTTCGGTTATCTAAAATCTTATCAGTTTCCAATCCCTCAAAGTCTTCTTTCGAAACCTAAGAAATGTGTAAATGTCCTCTAAACAGTCAACATATACATACCTTTAGAACACCTGTGTTCAACTTTTAATAGCCTTTATCCATAACTATACTAAAAAGAATGTTATTTATTGATTTAATTTCAGAGGTCGAGGACAAACACAATCACAATACCTGAATTTTGGAAGTCCAGAACATGAGGGAAAAGCAGAAGCTGAAGCAAACGAACAAGGCTCACGCTCCTATGTTGGTAAGAGGAATAAATTGAAATCTATAGGTATTTGTCAAAGACCGAATTTTTCTTTTAAGTTGGCACTCATGGAATGGGGCAAGCACAGAGCCAGTTTTCGGGAGGTGATTGCAGCGAATGTGGTCCACAAGGTCACGGTAATTCTTTGCCCTTCCTTGTAAATACTTCTAATTACAATTTTATAAACAGAATTTCCTCCAGATCCCTTCACCGCAGTTACAGACTCCTATGGGCAACTAATTAAGCGTCCTGGAGGAACCGGTACAGGAACAGGAACTGGTACAGGAACAGGCAGTGGAACAGGAACTGGAAGATTTCCTGATCAGAGGCAATGTCAAAATGGATATTGCCAACCTGGAGGCACTTTTGATCAAAATGGGAAACCACAAACGGACCGTAATGGCCATCGACCTCAAGGACCTGGTTATCCTGATGGTAACGGACATCGACCACAGGGTCCTGGTTATCCTGACGGAAACGGACACAGACCACAAGGCCCTGGTTACCCTGACGGAAGTGGACAGCGACCACATGGTCCAGGTTATCCTGATGGAAATGGACAGCGACCACAAGGTCCAGGGTATCCTGACGGAAATGGACAGCGACCACATGGTCCCGGTTATCCTGACGGAAATGGACATCGACCGCAAGGGCCTGGTTTTCCTGATGGTAACGGACATCGACCACAAGGCCCTGGTTATCCCGACGGAAGTGGACAGCGACCACAAGGTCCAGGTTATCCTGACGGAAATGGTCATCGACCGCAAGGACCTGGTTTTCCTGATGGTAACGGTCACCGGCCCCAAGGACCTGGTTATCCTGATGGTAACGGACACCGACCACAAGGTCCTGGTTACCCTGACGGAAACGGACACAGACCACAAGGCCCTGGTTATCCTGACGGAAACGGACACGGCTCTCAAGGACCTGGTTATCCTGATGGTAACGGACACAGACCACAAGGTCCTGGTTACCCTGACGGAAACGGACATCGACCTCAAGGCCCTGGTTATCCTGACGGAAATGGGCACGGCTCTCAAGGACCTGGTTATCCTGATGGTAATGGACATCGACCACAGGGTCCTGGTTACCCTGATGGAAACGGACACAGACCACAAGGCCCTGGTTATCCTGACGGAAGTGGACAGCGACCACATGGTCCCGGTTATCCTGACGGAAGTGGACAAAGACCACATGGTCCCGGATATCCTGACGGAAATGGACAGCGACCTCAAGGACCTGGTTATCCTGATGGTAACGGACATCGACCACAAGGGCCTGGTTATCCTGACGGAGACGGACACAGCCCTCAAGGACCTGGTTATCCTGATGGTAACGGACACCGACCACAAGGTCCTGGTTACCCTGACGGAAACGGGCACAGACCACAAGGCCCTGGTTATCCTGACGGAAGTGGACAAAGACCACATGTTCCCGGATATCCTGACGGAAATGGACAGCGACCTCAAGGACCTGGTTATCCTGATGGTAACGGACATCGACCACAAGGGCCTGGTTATCCTGACGGAAACGGACACAGCAATCAAGGACCTGGTTATCCTGATGGTAACGGACATCGACCCCAAGGACCTGGCTATCCTGACGGAAACGGGCACAGACCACATGATCTTGTTTATCCTGATGGGAATGGCTACAGACCGCATGATCAAGGAATTTATTCCACAAAAGGTAATTCTCTATATCTTAACTTCAATCACTTATAATTGAAAATAAGTTCTGGGTCAAGATGCGACCGTAGTCAGTGATGGTGGGTTAACAGTACTAGTTGGAACAGGAGGACCTCATCAAACAGTTTATACTAGCGGTCATCCGTCACAAGGGAATGTTCACATAATACCAGGAACAGGTTCAGGAGGACCAGCAAAGCAAACAGTATATTCACATGAGGGTCGTGGACTGACGGTACTAGTTGGAACCGGAGGGCCTACGCAAACAGTTCATACAGGTATTTAAGAATCACCGATGAAATTGTGATTAATGTTTTTATTAATAGGTAGCTGCTGTGGATCAGGCCCCGAAAGTATAACATCAACCGGACCTGGTGGAGTTGGTCCTGGCGGAGTTGGCCCTGGTGGTACTGGCCCAAGCGGATTTAGACCTGGTGGAGTTGGCCCTGGTGGAACTGGCCCTAGTGGAATAGGTCCTGGCGGAGTTGGTCCCGGTGGAATCGGCCCTGGAGGAGTTGGACCTGGTGGTACGGGCCCAAGCGGATTTAGACCTGGCGGAGTTGGCCCTGGTGGAACTGGCCCTGGTGGAGTTGGCCCTGGTGGAGTTGGTCATGGTGGAGTTGGCCCCGGTGGAGTTGGACCTGGTGGTACGGGCCCAAGCGGATTTAGACCTGGCGGAGATGGCCCTGGTGGAACTGGCCCTGGCGGAGTTGGCCCCGGTGGAGTTGGCCCTGGTGGTACCGGCCCAAGCGGATTTAGACCTGGTGGAACTGGCCCTGGTGGAATTGGCCCAGGTGGTACTGGCCCTGGTGGAATTGGCCCTGGTGGAACTCGGCCTGGTGGAGTTGGTCCTGGTGGAATCGGCCCTGGAGGAGTTGGACCTGGTGGAATTGGTCCTGGTGGAATCGGCCCTGGAGGAGTTGGACCTGGTGGTACGGGCCCAAGCGGATTTAGACCTGGTGGAGTTGGCCCTGGTGGAACTGGTCCTGGTGGAGTTGGGCCCGGTGGAATCGGCCCTGGAGGAGTTGGACCTGGTGGTACGGGCCCAAGCGGATTTAGACCTGGCGGAGTTGGCCCTGGTGGAAGTGGGCCTGGTGGAGTTGGGCCTGGTGGAGCTGGTCCTGGTGGAGTTGGTCCCGGTGGAGTTGGCCCTGGTGGTACGGGCCCAAGCGGATTTAGACCTGGCGGTGTTGGCCCCGGTGGAATTGGCCCTGGTGGAACTGGCCCTGGTGGAACTGGCCCTGGCGGAGTTGGCCCCGGTGGAGTTGGCCCTGGCGGAGTCGGACCTGGTGGAATTGGCCCTGGTGGAACTGGCCCTGGTGGAACTGGTCATGGCGGAGTCGGACCTGGTGGAATAGGCCCCGGTGGAATTGGCCCTGGAGGAGTCGGACCTGGTGGATTTGGCCCTGGTGGAACTAGCCCTGGAGGAGTCGGACCTGGTGGAGTTGGCCCTGGAGGATATGGTACTGGGCACGCTGGTCATCCATATCCAATTGGAATAGGAATTGGCATCGGAATTAACGGAGTAGGTGTGGGCGGAGTCGGGCCACATGGAGTCTATGGCCACGGGTACGGCCCGGGTGGATATGGTTATGGTACAAATGGATTTATTACTGGTGGACCAGGATCTGGTGAAGGCGTCACAGGTAGCCCAGATCAAACAGGAAGGTGGACACAAGGACCTGGAACGTGGCAAGGAGCTGCAGGACCAGGATCCATCGGTTCAGGACCAGGTAGTACCGGTACATCTGATGGAACTTCAATCGGACATGGTGGAGGAGGAACTGGTACAGGGTCTGGTTATTGGCCAGGTGATAGTGGACCCGGCGGTGCTGGAACTGGAGCAACAGGTGGTGTTGGACCAAGTGGCATAACGACTGGAGGTCCAGGCGGAATTGGCCCAGGATCAAGTGGAATCGGTCCAGGTGGTGCAGGTTACGGACCCGGAGGTATAGGAGGAAGTGGTGCTGGTCCAATTGGAACGGGAGGACCTGGTTTTGGCCCTGGTGGTTCAGGCTATGGACCCGGAGGCAGTGGAGCAGTTGGAACTGGACCAGGTACCACCGCTACAGGAGGACCAAGTGGAGTAGGACCCGGTTCAGGCTATGGACCCGGTTTCGGACCAACTGGTACTGGCTACGCACCGACTGGTGGTGGTGTCGCTCCAGGAGGAACAGGCGGCACTCCCACCGGAACTGGTCCAGCGGGTGGATTTGGCCCAGGTGCTGGCGCTTACGGGCCTGGATGGCAAACAACAGGAGGACAGGCACCATCCGGTCTTACTCCAGGATCAGATGGGACAGGTGGTTATGGAACAGGCGGTGTATTAGGTGGTGGTGGAACTGGAGGCTATGGCTCAGGACCTGGAGGAATTTCAGGAGGAATTGGACCCGGAGGAGGTATTCCAGGTGGTTTAGGATCCGGTGGAGGTGGTCCTGGCAGACTTACAACTGGTGGATCTGGGCCCGGTGGTTTGGGACCTAGCGGAACAGGAGGAGCAGGACTAAATGGCTATGGACCAGGCGGAGCTGGTCCTGGCGGAGTTGGACCTGGCGGAGTTGGTCCTGGCGGAGTTGGACCTGGCGGAGTAGGACCTGGCGGAGGAACTGGCACAGGTTTCGGTCCTGGATCTGCTGGAACTGGTGGAACCGGACCAGGTGGCTATGGATCAGGAGGCTATGGACCAGGCGGAGTTGGACCTAGTGGCGGAACTGGCACAGGTTTTGGTCCTGGATCTGCTGGAACTGGTGGAACCGGCCCTGGTGGCTATGGATCAGGAGGCTATGGACCGGGCGGAGTTGGACCTGGCGGAGGAACTGGCACAGGTTTCGGTCCTGGATCTATTGGAACTGGTGGAACCGGACCAGGTGGCTATGGACCAGGAGGCTATGGACCTGGCGGAGTTGGACCTGGTGGAGCTGGACCTGGCACAGGTTACGGTCCTGGATCTGCTGGAAGTGGAGGAGCAGGACCAGATGGCTATGGTTCTGGAGGTTATGGACCTGGCGGAGTTGGACCTGGCGGAGTTGGACCTGGTGGAGTTGGACCTGGCGCAGGTTACGGTCCTGGATCTGCTGGAACTGGAGGAGCAGGACCAGGTGGCTATGGATCAGGAGGAGCCGGATTCCCTGGCGGTTGTGGTAGTGCAAGTGGTTGTGGTGGTGGAGCTGGAACGGGATCAGTAGGAGGCTGTCATGCACCCCCAAGCAGCTGCCCTGGTGCAGGTGGTCTAACAACTGGAGGAGTTGTTGGAGGAAGTCTAGTCAGTCCCGGAGATGACTCCTTTTCACAAGCTGAATCCTCAGTTAAGGATGGCCAAGCGCTTGCTAGTGCTCAAGGAAAAAAGAATGGTGGAACGGCTCAAACTCAAGTTTCCGGTACATACAGCGGTTCTGGCACATTTAGTGCAAGTGCTATGACATCAGACAGTGACCGTTCTGCAAATTCCCAAGTAATAATCTACTTTAGAACCAATAAAGAATATTTTAATTCCATTTAATTGATAGGTAAGTGGCAGTGCTGAAGGAGCACAAAGTCAAGCACAAGGACAAGGAGGTGTAGGACAATCACAATCCCAAGTTCAAGTTAACTCGAAAACAGGCGGCACCACAGCATCTTCTCAGAGTGGAGGCTATGCCCATCAGAGTCAGAGTGAAGTAAAAAATTGTTTCGTTGAAGTTTTCTTGTCTTCATAAGTAGAAATTTATAGGTTCAAGCAAATGAAAAGGGCGGATTAGCAGATGCACAATCTAGTGGTCCTGGCCAAACATCGTCACAAGCTCAAATTGGATTTAAGCCTCACTCAGACGAAGGAGGTGAAAATAATCCGATCTTCAATGGTGGTGGCCAGGCTGGAGCACAGTCTGGCGCTGCTTCTGGCCAAAGCCAGTCGCAAATACATGGAAACTTCAAGTGAGACACATTTTTTGATTTCAATGTAATATTAGTAACAATCAATTACAAACTAGGTACGGAATATCCTATCACGGAGCGGCGCAATCAGCTTCTGGCACAAAGGAACAAGTCGCCAATTACAGAGAACAAAACAAGGTCTTGTTCCAGTCTATAAGTCAGTTTGGAAATTCTCCAAGGTAAGAATGAGTAAAAAATGAAATATAGGCTTAGATAGTAACTTTTGTATTATAGCGCTGTCACAGAAAAGTCAGTAGCAACATATGGTCACAGCAGTCCAAGTTATTCTGGTAATGACTTAAGGTTAAGAGCTTCCAACTCTGAAGGTAGTAACTTATTTTCATGTTTCTCGTCATTGAATTATTTAAATTTCAGCTACTCAAACCTTCAAAGTTGATAAACCGGAAGAAGAGATAGAGTATGACGAGGAAGAGGAAGAGGAAGAACCTGATTACGATGAAGAGGAAGATTACTATCCTGACAGTTCAGTTCGGTACGAGCCCAAATCTAGTAAAACGGATACTGACAATAAGAAAGATTCGTCCACAACCAGCACCACAAAATATTCATCTACCAAATCAACTGCATCTACTCCTACTACAGAAAAGCCAGGTGACAAAGGAAAAACTTTCTCGCAACTGAGTCCAACGCAAAAGCAGCAAATTGCTGTCCCTGGAGGTACCGACAAATACAGTATAGTGCAAACCCAAGATGGTCAGACCCTCTACTATCCGCCGAAGGGAACAACAGAGAAAATCCCCGATGGATTCCGAGGGACTGTGAATACGGAGACCAAAGTCCGCATGAGGAACCTTCCATCAAAATCGCAGACTGATAATGAGATTGATGACAAAACTCTAAAGACCCCAGATAGTTACGTAACAGTTACGAAGTCCATTACAGGAAGCCTGGACACAAGCAAGAATCCTCCGACTGAAAACCAAAACTTCTCATCCACCTACTACACGAAATCCTCCACGTGCGGCTACTTCACCTTCTCCTGCAACATCGTCTACGGAGCGAACGGCAGGAGCAAAATCTGCAAGCCCAAAGCACCTGCGAACGGGAAATGCTAGCGACTTACTTTAGTTAATAATACTTTTTTTATTATAGGAGTTTAAGTAACAGAAATTAATTGTTTCAGGAAAGTGCGAACTACGAACTGAAGACGTACTTTTATGCGGGAAACCTACTTCCATGGTAAAAGTAGGGCTTCAGTTTAGTAGACTCGCGCTTTTCTGAGTTTTTCAACCATAACTGATTTTGTATAACTGCCATAGATTAACTGCCATTAGTGCCTTCTAGGTTGAATGGTCACGTTTGTATTTGAATAAGAAAATTTTAGTTAATTTTTTTTTGTTTAATGGTAACTTATGTCTTATAATGGTAATAAAAAAAATAATTTAAAATAAGTTTTGAGTTTTTTGCAGGTGTGAATTTGTCCATTTCGTTTGGACGAAATTATTATATAAATTGGTTGAGTTGTGGGCCAAATACAAAAAAATCTCGGGCAGACGAATGCCTGAAATTGATGAAAAGATATTTGTGTAAAATAGTATCTAAAAGAGGGATATGTCGAAGAATGGCTTTCTAAAAAAGACTAAAATATTGCAGAACTACAAATGCCTCCGTAGAAGTAACGATGAAGCCGATCACTTTTAGGTCCTTCTAAATGTGGAAGTTACTATAGTTTCTTCAAACATCTTTATTTCTTTCTTTTTTTTCTTTCAGTGAGATATTGGATGGATAGAAGGCTGCATCGCAGTCTTTTTGTACCATAAGCATCACTACTACCTCAGATTTGTAAACTCCTCCAGTGTGCCGACCTTCTCTAGGTCATAATTTGACTGCCCCATAAGAAGGAAGAAAGAAGAAACCCATGTCTCTCCACTACGTATTTACAATCACACCTCGCCTTATTTTCTCATGTATGTTAAAAATCAAAAATCAAGATTGAATTTATCTTGACACACGCTCATGCCAAGAGTAGTAGGACATTATTTTTGAACCGGCCTCAATACAATTTACTATCGTGTAAGGGGCAAATGTACTGAATCCTGTAAGTCCGGCTGAACTCTACTCAACGGCTTGTATGGCCCATGCCCAAAGCAGAAGATACCGCTGAGAGTCAGCACTCAGACGGTTGTATTAGATTCCTAAAACCACTTCTTGCCTAACGGGTTTCTAAGCCAGTCGAAAAAAACCACCTCCTTTCTTATCTTCCCTTCTCCACGTGTAACCGGTTTGCGCCTTTGCATCATGGGGTTGGATTAGCTATCTAGCTATCCGGTTGCTGATTTAGTATAACTTTTGTTTGTTTGATCAGCTAGCATTAGACCAGCGTTCTCGAGCCACGTCACACTGACTGTCAATTTAACCTCTCTGCAGGGAGACTACTTTGAACTGATTAGAGAAAATGTGACGTTTTTAAGCTCCCTTCCAACTGGTGATACTATCGAAAATTGCTTTGGATATTTTTGGTACCGTCGAATCTTTTGTGCGCTGCAGGAGAAAGTTTGTCTATGCTTCCACAAGTGGCCTTGGCTCTTCGTTTTGATCTTTTAAGCTCTTTATTGTATGTATTCCGCCGTTACCAGAACTTTTGGCTGTATTGAAAAAAATCCAAGCCTCTTGTAAGTAAGTACCTGTAAGTCACTGATCCACCAGGACAAATCTCTGCATATGTGTTGCTTTTTCGTAAACTTAGGGTGAGTTGCACCAATTAACTTTAACCGTAACCGCAAAATCGGTTGGTTAGTGTTATTGTTATCGTTAACTTGTGACAGTTGTCATAGACCCAGACAGACAGGGGTGCCATTTTCAATAAACTCACAAACTGTGAGACTTATAAATACACAAAAATGTAAATTTAAATAAAAGTAGCTGTTAACGATAACTTCAACAAACGGTTGGGTGGTGCAACTCATTTTTACAAACTGGAACTTTAACAACTTTGTTATTGTTAAAGTTAATTTTAACAATAACTTTAATCAATGATTTTGTGCAACTCACCCTTAGACTCCTCCACATAAAAAAAGAACGCAGGGCTAGGCTAAGTATAAGGCTGCCCCCAGTGCGAACAAAGGCTCAATTTGCGTACCTAAAGTTTGTTGGTTGTTTAATCATTAAAAGATCTTTAATATAGTTTGGACGACTGTAGCGGACGTCTAAAGACATCCTGTTGCGGTTAGGAAGCTTATTAGTAATCTGACCTCCAGTCCAGTGAATTTTTTGAGTCTTTCATACGTTTAATTAATAAAAGAAAGTTTCTGTATGTATGCGTGTATTAATGCGTGCATGTGTGTGCTATAGCGGGCGCACCACGCATCGTAAAGTCTCGAAATTTCGCACGAAGGTCCGTGGGCGCATCCCGATCGAAGTTCAAAATATGGATTTGCAATTGTATTCCGATCGCAATAAAAATTGGTATTTGGGAGTTTTTGAGGTTGCAAATTACGAATTTATAATCAAAACTTATAAATTCAAAATGGCCGCCCCAATATGGCGGCTTTCTCGCTTCCATCTAAATTTCAATGTCCGGGAACTCAGCTCTGCGTCGTTCTACCGGCTTGGAGTGCATATTTACTGAATCCATAGCTTTTACAAAGGTTTCGCTGTAAAATTCAAATGCTACATTCTTAGGTAAGTTCAAAGTTCATTACCATCATCATCACCAGCATCAATCTAGGGCTATAAGCGGAAACAAAAACTTCTAGTTCACATCTGTTCGCCATGGGATCTTCTGCAGCCGAATCAAGCAGCCGATAAAATCATAGGGTCAGTCTTCCAACTAAGTTTTTCTGTGTTCTATTGAGAACTATCGACCCAGTGGCGTTTGGATAAGGATTTTGTCACATGACACAAGTCCCAGCTGAGTATCCTCCTAAGTTGTGATCTCACCTGCCGTTTTCATTTCGTTTCGTCTTCGGGAGTACAGGCACTGCATATCATTGACCAGTATTTTGGGCGTTATAGCAGCTTCGGCTCGGATGTTAGCTTTGAGTTCGCCAATGGTCTTCGGCTTGCTGGCATAAACTTTACTTTTAAAATAACCCCACCGAAAAAAGTCTGGTGCCGTTAAATTCGGGAACGAGAACAGTTTTGTTTACTGATTCCGCTAGAGAGTATAAAATAAGCTTCATTCGTCATCAAAGGGCTGTTACAAAAATCAGGCTCAGCATCGATCATTCTTGCAACTGGAATTTACTGTTATCCCGTTTTTTTTTTTTTTTTTTTTTTGTGGCAAGATGAAGCTTAGGAGTCACCCTTTGTACTACTAGTCCGTCATGTCTTACAAGTCATGGTTCAATGTCTAGTAGTAAGCTTGATCTGAAGGAAAGATGAGATAGGATAGGTTAGGGGTCTGGAGGGTGCATGAGTAGATGTCGATGAACCTTGCGTTTGAACTCTGAGATGTTATATGAGCTCGGAAACACCGACTGCGGAAGAGAGTTCCACAATCGAGTTGTTCTATTTATAAACGAACTGCTAAAACGTAATGTGCGTGAAGGGGAGGGCTGAAGGGTGAAGGGGTGAGCCGAGTTGGCTAGTCTTGTGTTGCGGGTTGCGGGGGAAAAATTGCCGTGTCAGGAGGTTTTTGATTTCAGTGGAGTAGTCGCTATGAAAATAGCGGTAAAACTTGCTGAGCGCTGCTACATTCCTACGGTGGCTTAGAGGATCAATGCAAAGAGTACTATCGCCAATGAGTTTGATGGCGCGGTTTTGCACTTTGTCTAGCCAAGCCAAGGTGGTTTTAGGGGCGCCTGCCCAGATATACGAGTTGTATTCAAGGCGTGGCCGAATGTAGGACTTGTATATTGTAGCCAAGGCAGTTGGATGAAGGAGAAACTTGCATCTCTTAAGGAAGCCGAGGCATTGATACGCTTGTTTGGTGACTTGGAGTATGTGATTATTCCATCGCAAATCGTTGGATAGAGTCACGCCGAGGATGTTAAGATATGGGTCAGCTGTTATATTATCCTCGCCCACTGAAATGGAGGGAAGGTTGGTGCAGGTTTTAGTGGAGAATAGACAGTACTTGGTTTTGGTTTCATTGAACTCGACGCGATTCTTGCGGCCCCAATCAAGAATGAGTTTAATGTCCGCGTTAAGAGAGTTGGACATGAGTTCGCGTTCTAAGAGACAAGGTCTGGCACTTACTTGTCCTGTGTTGTCGGAGGGGTATGAGTAACGCAAAGTACCGTCATCGGCAAAACTATGAAGTGGATTGGAGGGGATTGAGAGCAGATCATTAATAAATATAAGAAAGAGAGTAGGTGAGAGAATCGCCCCTTGCGGAACGCCGGCCGAAATGGAATGAGGGTTGGATTCGACGCCATCCAATACTACCTTGATTGAACGGTCAGAAAGAAAGCTCTCAATCCAGTTCCTTAGAACTGAGTCGATACCAATAGCTTGGAGTTTCGACAGCAGAGCGGGATGCCATACTCTGTCAAAGGCCTTTGAGATATCTAGAGCAACCAGACCAGACTCACCAAAGCCATGGATGCTTTGGTTGATGTGTTCAGTCAGGCATACAAGAAGGTCGCCAGTAGACCGTTTTGGTCTAAAGCCATACTGCCTGTCGTGAATAATTTGGTTAGATTCTAGATATTTCATCAACCTTCGATTGATTATTGTCTCCATAACTTTGGAGAGAACGGAAGTTAATGCTATTGGGCGGTAGTTTAAAGGGTCGCTGGCTTCACCTTTTTTGGGAATGGGCTGAACATGAGCTAGTTTCCAAGAGTTGGGATAAACTCCGGAGAAATATGACAAGGCAAAGAGTTTGCGCAGAGGTTTAGCCAAAGGTGAGGCACACATTTTGAGTACCATAGGGGGAATATTATCGGGGCCAGTGGATTTATTGACGTCAAGTTCTTTGAGACATTTATACACCTCTCGTGTCCTGAAGAAAATTCCGTCCATTGAATGGGCGTTGCGATCGAGGACCGGTGGTGACGTATCAGCTTGAGGTAACGAAGAATTTGAGGCGAACAGAGATGCCAGTAAATCGGCCTTGGATTTGCTTTCTGTTATCACCTCCTTTCCATTAATGAATGGAGGGGTTGAGGAAGAGGTAAAATTCTTCTTAATGGAAGTTACCAAGGTCCAGAAGTTTTTGCTGCCTACGTGGGTGTTGAGGATCTTACTTCTCAGTTTGTTGTCAAATGATGCTTTGACCTTCCTGATGATGGAATTACAGGAGTTTCTCGATTTGATATACTCACGCCGAAGTGACTCGTTGGGGGAATGTTTGTACGCTCTATAAGCGGCTTCCTTAGCTTGAATTGCGTTCCTACATTCCCCATTGAACCATCTATTTGGCCTAGGCTTTATAGATATGGTAGAATGAGGAATAAACAAACACATTCCTGCCCGTATTATATTAGTAATACAGGAAGCGGCATAGTTCGCACCGGCACTGCGGAAACACAAATTCCAGTCTGTAGCTTGAAAAAAGCGTATAAGTCCCAACCAGTTGGCTTTCCCATAGTGCCAGACAGTTTTTTTAGGAACTGCGTTGGTTGGAGTAGAAGATGGATATGGGAAATTAGCACTTACTAGATTGTGATCCGAGTTACCAAGGGGCGAGCTAACTTCGACGGAGTATCGAGTTGGATGAGAAGTAAGAAACAGGTCAAGCAGATGGGCTCCTTGACCTTCAACGTCCGGAACTCGCGTTGCACAGTTCACGATTTGGTGCAAATTATTTAGGTCTGCAAAGATCTCGGCGTCTTTGCCAGAAACACTGGTGCCATTGGAGTAATTTAGCCAATTGACATTATGAACGTTGAAATCACCCGCAACAATGATTTCACACTCCGGGTGGGAAGATAAAAATCCGGAGATTTGTTCTGAGATAGCATCGAAGGCTAATGTGGAGGCTTCATTACTGATATTAGGGCTTCTGTATAGAAAACAGAGGAATATGACGTGGTTACGAAGAATAATTTTAATCCATAAATGATTAAATTCAGAAGATGTACTATTGTACACCTTCTGAAACGCCACGTCATTCCTAATATACATGGCGACTCCCCTATGGTCGGAGAAATTGTGCACTAAGGTATACCCAGCCACCTGAAATCGATCTGAATCGGTGTCAGTGACTTGAGTTTCACTTAGTGCGAATATGGCCGGGGCATGCGTATCAAGATAGCACATTACATGATCGAAGTTCGCGAGGAGACCCCTAATATTACAAAAAACAAAGGAGAAATATTTGTTTTTGTTTAGGGGCCTTTCCTGCGCAAGGTCCATGACCTCATTTATGGCTGACTCGTTTATGACTCATTCAACTCAGGTTTAACCTAGCTTCAACCCAGTTATAAACTGGGTTCACTCAACTGAACTTAGCTCTCCTACCTAGGTCGAGTTGATATTTCGCCTCATATACGCAGGTTGAACTGTAATTGTGTTGAAGCGCCACTTGTTTGTTTACCATCCGTGAAGTCTGCTTTTGGCGTAGCTTGCACAGGAATATAAATTTATTTCGTTCCGACCTTCCAAGGTTTTAAAATTTCTTTCATCATCATCATTGCGCTCCTTTAATCTCTCATGGGACATAGGGTGGAAACAGTTGCCCTCCAGAGGACTCTGTCGAAAAATAAACTCTTGCGAGGATTAATTAGACTGCAGCAGCTAAAATGCTTAAAAAAGAATTATAAATATAAAAAAGCTCCAAGTAATAATTCGAAACCAATTTATTTTCTCCTATGCAGTTGTGGTCACTTCTACGGCTCGACAAAGAAGAGGCCGATACAGTTTTTAATATTTCGGTGATGACATTGAAATTTCCAAACAATTACATTAACATTTAGTTGTAGGGGTATTCTATGGTTATTACA
Source organism: Thereva unica (assembly GCA_949987705.1). Taxonomy (NCBI): domain Eukaryota; kingdom Metazoa; phylum Arthropoda; class Insecta; order Diptera; family Therevidae; genus Thereva; species Thereva unica. Next base: position 121,321,527 of record OX465282.1, on the reverse strand, counting down.
TAAATGGAATTAGTGTTGGGAGGTTCCTTTTTTGAGTAATATGTTTTGGTTGTTGTTTTGATTAATATATAGGTATATTTTGCATTTAATTTTCTACATCCTCCGGGCGGGCGAGTAAAGTAGACGGCTCCTCGTGCTGAAATTCCAATGGATAAAGGTGCTGAGTTGATCTCCTGAATAAAGATCCGTCTGCTAACCGTACCTCACATGCTCGAACTCTTCCGTCTCTTCCAGGATAAACTCGTTCAATGCTGGCTAATCTCCATAGCAGTCTGGGCGCATTCTGCTCATACATTAGTACAACATCTCCTACATTCAAATCTCGTCCAAAACATCTTTTCTTCGTCTGATGTAAAGTTCGTAGTTGCTGCACATATTCCGTTCGCCATCTTTTCCAAAAAGCATTCACCAATTTGAAACGTGTCTTCCATAATTCCCTTATTTGAGTAGTGGAAGCCGGCCTAATGAGATCTGGTCCTATAACTAGAGCTGAAGGATTAGAATTTTGTAAAAAATGTGAAGGGGTCAAAGGACTTAAGTCTTTAGGGTCGTCGTTCACATACGTTAAAGGTCGACTATTGATCGCGGACTCGACTTCTACCAAAACTGTCTGCATTTCTTCAAACGTCAGTGTTGCTCTGCCAATCACCAATTTTAAAGCGTTCTTTACTGAGCGCACCAACCGCTCCCAAAAACCTCCACACCAAGGCGCTCGCTCAACTATAAACTCCCATGATATCTTATTAGTTGCCAAGTAATCTTGAAATTCTTTCGTATGTAAACTTGAATTTAGCTCCTTTAATTCTTTTGCTGCACGCTTAAACGTCCGAGCATTGTCAGACATAATCAAATTAGGAAGGCCTCTTCGTGCAATAAAACGCCTTAAACCTAATATACAACTCTCGACGCCAAGATTGGGTACCAACTCAAGGTGAACCGCTCGTACAGTTGCGCAAGTTAAAAGCATGATGTAAGATTTTACAGTTGTTGTGTCAGATTTCGACCATTTAACAAAAAGCGGCCCAGCAAAATCTACGCCGACCGTCTCAAAAGGTTTTGTTGACATTAGCCTGCTTCGCGGTAGAGGTGCAAAAGGTTGACTCACTGGTTTGCTGAAAAGACGTCGACATACTCTGCAGCTTTTCAATACAGTTTTAATTTTTTGACGAGCACGGGGAATCCAAAATTTCTCCCTGAGACGCGTTAATACAGCATTTACACCACTGTGCAGTAATCGTTGATGCGTATCATTTATTAACAGCTTGACTAAATGACTTGACGGAGGTAATATTGCAGGAAAGGTACTTTCATAACACATATCCATGAATTGTAGGCGTGTGCCTACACGTATTACTCCTTCTGTATCCAAAACTGGATTCAACGTTAATATAACAGAATTAGCAGGAATCGGCCTATCGGCTTTAAGCGCCTCCATTTCAGTTTTATAATATTCTTCTTGAATGAATTTCACCCAAAACAATTCGGCCAACTGGATTTCTTTACCTACAAGGAACTTGTTAGTCGTTATTGGTGCATTTCGAGCGTGTGCTACAAATCTGCGGATATAAGCAGTCACCCGTAGTAATCTCGTATAAGAACTGTAGTCTGCCAAATTTAAAAGAACTGTTCTTTTGCTTACATTAGTATCTTCAGCCTGTTGTAAAGAAATTAAGCTTAATTCATCACTGGTGACATGTTTGACGATTTGTGGCCATTGGTCTTCATCTTTAGATAGCCAAAGGGGTCCAGCTAACCATGAACTTGAATTAGTCACATTTTTTCCAAATACATCTCGAGTTAAAAAATCTGCTGGATTGAGTTCGCCTGGACAATGCTTCCAGTTTTCACATAAAGTGCATTGTCGAATCTCTCTCACTCTATTTGTTACATAAACATTCCATCTTTTTATATCTCCGTTAATCCAATGTAACACAATTCTGGAGTCCGTCCAGAGATATACCTTCGATATTGATATATTCAAATTATCTAATAAGTATTTACAAAGGCGAGCGGCAACAAGAGCCGCAGTAAGCTCCAATTTCGGAAGTGTTAGCTGCTTATTTTGTTTCAAAATTGGTGCTAGGCGATTTTTCGAACAAACAAATTTTGTTATGATGTCATCGGTTAGTTCCGTCCTTAGAAAGGCCACAGCCCCATACGCTAATGGGCTGGCATCTGCGAATATATGCAATTGAATGGAACTTACTTCTTTTACATTTGTCATACATCGAGGTAAAAAAATTTCTTCTAAATTTTCGAATTCTTGACGACACTTATTCCAAGTTTTCAAAAGCTCCGCCGGAACATTTTCATCCCAAGACATCTTCAATCGCCATAACTTCTGAAAAAACATTTTTAATTTTACAGTAAATGGAGCAAGAATACCTATGGGATCAAAAACTCGTGCTAACAATTGCAGTACGCTCCTTTTAGTAACACCTTCATTCGCTATATGTAGCAAGAACTCTCGAGCAGGTCGCAAATCTATGGAAATCTCATCTGTCAAGCAGCTCCAAACCATTCCTAACACCTTTTGCCTAATTGGTAATTCGTTTTCTTTAGCTAAAGTTGTTCTAAGAGAAGCATCGTTGGTGTTCCATTTTCGGATGTTCATACTAGCCCGTTTCATGATACAGCACGCCTCTGAATACACTTTGAAAGCAAATTTCGGTTCGTTGACACTTATTACCAGATCATCCATATAAAATGATTTCCTTAGGAGCGAGCAAACATCTGGAAAATTCGAAGCTTCTGTTTCCAAATGCTTATGAATCACGGCTTCAAGCAGGAACGGACTACACTTCACGCCAAAGGTTACTCTGGTCATGCGATATTCTTGAACAGCTGGCAAGTTGGTAATACTTTCAATAGGCTCTTTAAACCAAAAAAACCTATGGACATCTTTGTCATCTCGGCACAATCTGATCTGCAAAAAAGCTATCTCAATATCGGCGACTAATGCTACCATACCTATCCGAAAATTTAATAAAGTTGATAGAATATCAGGCAGTAAATTCGGGCCAGAATCTAAATTATCATTCAATGAAGCACCATCAGGTAATCGTGCGGAAGCATCAAAAACAATTCGCAGTTTTGTTGTCGTCTTATCCTCGCGATATACCGGGCGGTGGGGCATATAATATACTGGACGTTTTCTGGTTTCCTCCTGATCGATAACTGGCTCAGCAACTCCTGACTTAATTAATTCGAACATGGCAGTATCGTAGTCTTGCAGCGCTTGAGGATCTCTAGACAGTTTTCGCAGCAGTCCACGGAATCTTTTAAAGGCACTGTCATGATAGCTATGTAGACTACAATGTGATTTTAACCATAAAAGGGATGCTTCGTAATAGTTCTCCTTCCGCTTCACATATCGGTCTAATTCAATAATAGTATCTCTTGCATCAGGAGGTTTTATACCTAAAAGTTCAAGGTCCCACATTTGGCTGAGATCATCTAATGACGAACACTTTTCAAGCGTGGACGATGCACACATTGCCACTGACTCACATTCTGGTATATAATTGCTACACAACGGTCCTTGAATTGTCCAACCTAGTTTTGTGTGCACTGCTGTCAATTCATTTTCAATACGTTCAAATTTTCCAGTGATGAATCGCCAATAAAAATCAGATCCGATAAGTACAGAAATTCCATCTTGAGGTTTTCCTAAGAAAGGAGCATCCGCTAGAGTAAACTTAGAAAATCTGGAATCGTTTATGTCCGGAACTGGTAAGGTGTCAATACAAATTTCCGGTACTACTATCGCCGTCATACACGTTATAGAATTGTCATATTGACTTCGAAGACTTATCCTCACTCGACTGCAAAGTTGGATTGGTGTTTTCTTTGATGAACCAAATGGTAAGATTCTAATTTTAACTTGATCTACAACTGGCAAATCCAGCTTTTCAGCTATACTTTGAGTGATATACGATCGCTGACTACCGCTGTCGAAAACTATTCTTACTAAAAACGCCATAGCAGCGTTATTAGGCGTAGAAACAAAAGCGCGTGCTGTTTGTAGGTGCACGTTGGATGAAAATGAGTTTGCTGAACATAAATTAGTCGTGGAAGCATCAGCAGCACTAAATGATTCCTTCAATTCCTTTTCGTTTTTAGGATCACTACATTTGAGACGTACATTCCCACATAAAGCCAGAACGTGGCGGCCACTACACTTACGACAATATAATTTCACTTTGCAGTCTCTGGATGTATGCCCTCTTCTAGTGCATCTAAAGCATCTTCCTTCCTTACTAAGTACAGCTCTTTTTTCCTCGAGCTTCAGAGGGGCTTCGCAGACATCTGAAAAATGATTAGTGCCCTTACAAAATATGCAAACCTTTTTGCCCTGAGTTGGAGATAATAATCCAGCAGCTGTCTTGATAGCTTTTGTGTTGAATGTCGAACTTGATGCACTAGATTTCCTATCAGAAACACCAGCCCGTTCCAGAGCTTCTATCTCCCGCTTCAAAAAACTTAAAAGAAATTTAACACCTTTATCAATGGTAATGGACAAAGTATTCGAATTTGGCGCGGAGCTGACAGATTGTGCATCATCATCCTTTGCTTCCTCTTGAACATCATCCCGGCTGTTATATACACGGTGGTACTCCACACGCAAATCTTGCGGTATACATCTCAATAACACTGCTTTCAATATAACATAATAATTGCTGGATGAGACCCCTAGAGACGACAACGAACGCGTATTAGAAACTACGGCATTGTATAGCCGCCTTAAACCGGCTACATCGTGCCTAGAAGAGACGGAATTTAAAGACATTATTTGCTGAATGAGCTTGTCAACCAGCTTTTCTGTGTCACCATATTCTTCACGCAGGAGTGAAATTGCGGCATCATAACAAGCCGCTGTGGGCGAAAAGCCGGCAATGGTGGTAGCTGCCCTACCATACAAAACCGCCTGCAAATATGAAAATTTGTCACTAGCACTCAACGAGTTATTTTCATGCACTAATGTGTTGAACTGTTCCCAAAAAGGTAACCAATCATTATGTTCTCCTGAAAATTTCTTCAAGTCGATTTTAGGCAACTTTATTGTAGGCTTTCTTTCATGAGTTTGTTCGCGCGTAGAAAATGATGCATTTGACGGGAAAAGAGTCTGATCGCGAACAGATTTTATTCTTTCCAAACGAACATTTATTCGCGAGACTGCACTTATAACTTTATCCTCATAGTCTACAATGGCTTCTCGTTCCCTTTCATATTCTTCCGCTTTTAAATTCGCCAAAATATTACTATCCGCACTACGAAGATTTTCACTAGCATTCTTTAATCTTGACAACTGCACTGAAAGTTCTTCTATGATCTCATCAAACCGTTCACTATTGTCCGGTGTTGATCTTGATTCCGACAACTTTAAATAGTCATTAATTGATTTTGTTATCAAGGTTATCTGACGACGGTAAACTCCTCTTGTTACACTGTCCATTGTTAATACTCCTTTTTTTTTCAAGCGATCACGTATTAAAAAACTACCTGGAGATCGTAATTCTATTTTTCCATAAAGACCCAGTAAAACTTCCCGGGTTTCGGCACCAATGTCGAAAAATAAACTCTTGCGAGGATTAATTAGACTGCAGCAGCTAAAATGCTTAAAAAAGAATTATAAATATAAAAAAGCTCCAAGTAATAATTCGAAACCAATTTATTTTCTCCTATGCAGTTGTGGTCACTTCTACGGCTCGACAAAGAAGAGGCCGATACAGTTTTTAATATTTCGGTGATGACATTGAAATTTCCAAACAATTACATTAACATTTAGTTGTAGGGGTATTCTATGGTTATTACATAAATGGAATTAGTGTTGGGAGGTTCCTTTTTTGAGTAATATGTTTTGGTTGTTGTTTTGATTAATATATAGGTATATTTTGCATTTAATTTTCTACAGACTCTGTTTTGCGCGACAGCTCTCAGCTCCGACCAGGATCTCCCTGTTGTTGCGGCTTCTGCTAGTAGCGTTTTCCTCCACGTTTTTCCAGTCAAGGGCCTGTTTGGCTAGATTTTCGTTTCGCGTCGCAAGGTGTGGCCAACCCAATTTCATTTCCTTCGCCTGATATAGTCGTCTATCCTTTCTTGGCCGGCACGGCGCCATAGTTCTTCGTTTGAAATTCTATCCTGCCAGCGGATTTTTAGGATTCGACGCAAGCATCTGTTGATGAAGACTTGTAGGCACCCTGTGATGTATTGAGTGACTTTCCATGTTTCGCAACCGTACAAAAGTACTGCCTTAACGTTGGAGTTGAACCAGCAATTTGGTGTTAGTTGAGATCTCCGTTGATTTCCATATGCGGACGTATCTATAAATGAGAATTTCACCAAAAATTTGAGGTTATGTTTTGGTGTTAGGTCAACTCTATTTCAACCCAAAGTTAACTCAAGTCAACATCATATACGGTGGTAGAAATTTCAACTCTACCTCGACTGAACTTTTCAACCGGGTATAAATAAAACAAAAGTTTTTTTTATTTTTTTACCATTTTTTTATTGGACACAGCATTATTGTTATGATGCCAAATTTTTATAAGAATTTCTGTTAGTACACCATTTTTTTTTGTATTTTTTTTCTTCTTCAAATATTGCACTTTTTTAAATGCATTAATTATTTTTTTTCTTTTTATCTTTTACAATAGTAAGTATGATATAAAACAGCCATTGTGTTGTCTTTTGTAATATTATAAGAATCCTAAAAACACACATACAATAAAGGTACAGAGATATCGTGAGATATTTTTTAATTAATGCCTCCAACATTTTTCTCTCTATTTTATTTCTAGTGATGCTATCTATTATAGGTATTTCTGTTACTCCATTACTCCATTTTCAATTAAGAAATTCTGTTGTAAATTTTCTGTAAATTACTTTGTTTGTTTTTTTAAAATTTAATTTGAATATTCCAATTAGTGTGTGTACATAAGACTTTTGTTTAAATTTAATTTTATATCGTCTTTTAACACGTATTTTTTTTTTATAACTTTATTTGTACATAGATATTAGAAATTTGATTTTTGTTTTATTTTTTAATTGGTGTGTAATTGTTGGAAAATTATAGAGATATTTTTATAATTGGTTTATTGATGTTCATGTTTTTTAAGGTAAGAATGTTGTAATTGGTAAAATAATTCTATTAAATTTTTTGTTGTTTGGATTCTTGGCAAAAAATATTTAATAAACACAAAAATAAAAAAATTGCAATGCAGAAAACCTTTTCGCTGTTCTGTGCGGTATGTGGTTTTTTATTGTATTTCTTTATTGGGGATTTATTTTAAAAGAAGGTTGTATCCTCAAATAATAATATTCGGTGTTATTGGTTGTTTGAATTGAACTCCTATTTTCAAAGCTGTTGAAGTAAATAAGGTAAATAAATCTATTTTGCAACTTATCAGGGCCGTTGCCTTCCACAATCAACTGCATGAATGTCCAACACTCCAATTTCACCCAATTTCACGTGGGGAGAGGGGGGGTCTCGGGAAATATCACGGCTTGTTTCTCCAATAAAGACCCCCATTCACTTCGGCAGGCATGACCGAATGAAAGCCACACAATCCTCAGTCCGACTGAGGAATGAGGACTTCAGGTATTCGCCTGACAGGTCGTGGCATGTAGGTGACGTCATGATTCCGTACAGACATGCGTACGTAACGTATTTGTCGTAACAGAAATAAGAGGCGCATCTCGCCCAAATTTCCACGCCAATATTTTTATAGGAATAGTGACGATGATTGTTTTCACACTTTCGATGGGCTTGTGTTAGAAAATCGGTCAAATTGTCGATTTATTATGACAAGATTGCGCCATTGTTTCCATCCCTTAGCCATCAATTACGCTCAAGCCTTCACTATTCGTCAGGCAGTTTCCATTCAAAAATCATGTAGTAAACATGACTAGAGTGAAAACATGGGTGAGATACGCCTCTTATTTCTGTTACGAAAAATACGTTACGTTATCCCCAGGAGATCCCAATAACATTTAAGCATAAATTTGAGAAGAGGTATGTTTGTGTGTCTTCGTTGAGGTGCCGATCGTAGCGTACTACCAAATTTTTATATAATCTGAAAAGATTTTCATAAAATTCGTTCGAGCCGTTTTTTCTAAACAACGTAACGTGATTTAAGTAACTTCACGATATCGCACGAACCAAATATGATACCAGCTTCGATGAGGTGCCGTTCGAAACGTATTAACAAAAATACGCAGTAACAAAGAGATTTTTATAAAATTCGGTCAAGCCGTTTTTTTTTTTTTTGGTTTAACAAGCATTCGAGATTTTTTACCTGCACGATATCGCGCGAACCAAAAACGATATCGGCTTCCTTGGGGTACCGATCGAAGAATATTATCTCCTGAAATCGTTGGAATTTCCAAATAAAGTCATTTGCTTCCCAGTTTACGAGCGGTGCTTCAACACATTCAATACGAATTCGACCAGACGCTCTAGTGTAGCAAACGAAGTACGAAGGAAAAGTTTGTTTGCTAACGTTCAGGAACCGCAAATGCTCTAGAAAAATCTTGTGGATTTACCAATATTACATAGGTATAGATATTTGATATTTGGACAAGCTTCTCTCAGGATCTAGTACTAGTCATTTTTTTCACTATTACTAAATGTATTACATCTTTCTAAGAAATCAGTTTTTCCGCCTACGTTCATCATACTGTGAATTTAATATTTATTATTCTATTAGGTATTTTCATGAATAAGGCAGCAATCTACGCAGAATACTCCAACCTATATCCACAGCCGGGCGTTTCGACAGTTTCAGCAATACACCCTGTATAATTAAAATAGTTGCGGACTAAGAATTGAACGTTGTGGAACACCAGAAGGCATCTGTAGGAGATAAGAGATAACATTGTTATGGCGAACACTTTGAAGACGTTAGATAGTAAGGAGGAGAAAACGAACGTAGATGATAATCAATTGTCTGTACTCTATACCAGGCTTGTGTGATAGATATTGTGTGAAGCTGAGTCCCATCTGCCACTCGGTGTGTTCACAGTAGTTGTGCCTGTTTTTTATACTATTAATTTGCTTCACCATTTTAATAATGGTAGTTCAAAACATTATGATTGGTACTTTTGCCATGAAACGGGACAGAACTGGTTTACAAGGTAATTTTTAAATGAATATAAAATAATTCAATATAATACAGTGTTTAAGCACCATATACAAACTATTCTTGGCGATAAAAATGTTTGCTGTGTTTTTGCATAATACCTAAAAAATGGTTGTATCTTGAAATAAACAATTCAAAGCCGCAAAATAAACAAAACTATTCCCAAAAATTTTTTATTGAAAGAAAAACATAAAAAAAAATATTTTCTGCCAAAGAATTCAAACCGGGCCTAATTTTGTTCATTTTTGTTTTATTATTTAAAACTAAATCTGAATCTACACAAAACATTTATTTAAATATAACATCAATAAGCAAATCTTTGTTTTTGTTTGAATAACAAAAAAACAACTATTCATTTCGTTTATTCAAAAAATCTAAAAACGAAAAAAAAAAAAAATTCATAAATATTTAAAGACGGAACTAATCTGCTAGAATTACGACAAGGCTATAATATTATAAACAGACAAATTGTTTATAGACACTAAATTTTTTGTATTCACATTATAATAAATAATGCATTTAGGGTGTGTTCCAGTTCATTGCTAATTTTAAACTAGTATTATTTTTTTGTTAATTGGATTTTATTATAATTTTATTTTAGTTCGATTTATTGCTTTGTTAAAGAAGGCATTTTACGACATCTGGTGGGCATTTTTATAACTATAATTTGGAAGGAGTGTATCAGCTGCGAAATCAAATTTATGTTTTAGGTTCTAAATGTAATTGAGAAATTTTAGTGCAGTAAAATGGTGCAAATAAAAGAGCCTTTTATGAAAACAGCAATTTTATTTTTTTCATTGTGTAGGTGGGTTTGTTTGTTTGGGAGTATAAAACCGAGTTTTCGTGATCCGAAGGCCGCCATCTTGTTTTGAGTGGTGAAAAATGGTTTGTTTTTAATATCTCGGAAGCCGTGAGACCTACAGAATTTTTGTTAAAACATTATTTTAGATAATCAAATTATCTACAACTTTCGTAAATAATGTTTTGCCATAATGTTAATGATAAAAAATATATGGGCTAAAAATGATAAAAAATTTGTGGGTGATGAGCTTTAAAGCGCTATTATTATTGTTTAATTATTGATTTTGCATAAAGAATCCCTTAGAGATTTTTTGTAGAGAATTTTCTTACGATTAATTGATGTGATGTGGTCATTTATTGAATTAGTGTTGTTCTTATTGATCTTGTAGCAATGTAAACGGTGAAGTTCTCTGCTTGAACCTAAAGTCTGCTGACCTTCATCTTCAAGATATGAGCGAATTGCACCAACAAATGCCTTCACAAGAACTTGAGGATTTTACAAATGGTGGTCGCTTTACTATTAGACGAAGTTATAAATTTTGGAGCGGAATCATGTCTGATCAAACCATTGAGCAGAAACTTATGAGGATGATGAAAACGACAGGTGGACTTACCCGAAGACGTGGGATTTCTGGCAGTACTATTCCTTCCTGGACTTTGGAAATGATTTCTTTACAAGATGTCTGCGAGCAAGTAGAAGATTTCTGTGATTTTTCTATGGAAGCCTCGGACCAACATGTCGATCACAGAGATTCACGAGTACTTCGGGGGAATGAGGACGTAGAAAAATTAGAACCACTTTTTGAGAAATCGGAATTAATTTCAATTTTTACCAGTATCGTTGCTCATGATTGCATTAAATACTACCGCACGATCAAGGTTGGAGATGCTGTAAGGTCTCAAAATATTGGATTTTCAAGACTTATCATACAAGAGAAAGAACAAAGTAGATTGAGGTGGAGAAAGCCTCCATCGTTATAAATCCCTTTCTTCTCTTTCAATGAATGTGTGTGTCGAAGGAGTCTATTGGTCTAATAAAGCAATATTTTGAGTATAAACTCGCGTATATTGAGTATAAACTGTTCTGACAATTTCACAGGGGAAATTTCTTAGTGACCAAAACAACAAGAAAGCGTTTATCGACTTTTGGTAGATACAGCTATTAGAAACGTGCTATCATGTTGATCAAGCAGAAGGAGATGCAAACAAACTAATCGTAAATTCTGCCCTTCAAGAATCAGGCTTTTTGATTCCGTGACTATCATAGCCGAGAATATTGATATCCTTGTTTTGCTCACCGCTTTAGCCCGCGATCATCCACCCACTTTTTTTTATTAAAACCCACCAAAGGACGTTTACCAGAAAAAAGGTATTCGCAATTAAGTCTCCGGCACGGAGATATAATAGCTAAAAATATATTACTTCTTCATGCTTTCTCTGGATGCGACACAACCTCGGCAGCTTTCAGTCATGGAAAAATGAAATTTATTCATTCCCTTGAGAAAAACCTAGAGTTAGCTTCCTTAGTTGAGGTTTTCCCTAATGATAAAGCTTACCCCGCTGTACTGATGATTGTCGGAAAATGTTTCTTTATTGTTTTATATAGTGGTCAAAAGCAAAAAACATAGGCGATTCACAAAATGTGTACTTAAAAGCAAATTTAATCTCTCTATGTTCCCTCCTACCCAAGATGCAGCTCGTATGCTGCGGAGTTTAGAGTATATCACCAAGAGAAAACATGGCTACGACGATATAAAGATCCCGAATACTGGGGCTGAAAAATGCCGCAAATGCTGGTACCAATTAAATGGGCGATGGCGCCGATGCCTCCAGATCTGTTGAAATGGAGTTTTCAGGTCCAAAACCAAGGGTGGTGTAGCCTGCAGGCTATATCTATAAAAATCTCGTGTCACAGTGTTTGTTACCGAACTCCTCCGAAACGGGTTGACCGATTTTTATGAAATTTTTTGTGTATATTTAGTAGGTCTGAGAATAGCTCGTAGGCTATTTTTATACCTTTAACCGTAAGAAACAACTGAAAAATCTAAAAAATTGTAATTTTAGGAATTTTCACTTCATTTTAGTTTCAATAGCTTCGTGGCCTACCTATTGTTTGACAGCATCGTAAATGTAAAATTGTCATTAAATTGAATCATTCCATTTAATGAAAATTTAGGGTATGATAAGTAGAATGCGGTATGCTCAATATACCGTTAAATCCATGGCGGTCTTCTCAAGAGGGCAGATTACCACTTTCTTCACAACCACTTCGACATAGGTATCAAATGAAAGGGTATGATAAGTAGAATACAATAATCAATGAAGTATACTCAATATACCGTCAGATCCATGGCGGCCGTTTCAAGAGAGCAGATTACCATTTTCTTCACAACCCCCTCGACATGGGTATCAAATGAAAGAGTATGATAAGTAAAATTAAAAGTTTATTGAATTTACTGGCTCGAAATTTTACAGAAATAACAATTGATTCTTTCGTTAGAGGTTGTGAATAGTTAGATTAGCGCAACAAAATATTATTTACGAAAGTTGTAGATAATTCGATTATCTAAAAAAATGTCTTAACAAAAATTCGGTAGGTTTTCCGAGATATAAGACAAACCATTTTCCGTCACTCAAAACAAGATGGCGGCCGAACTTCACGCCTTCAGATTTCGAAAACTCAGTTTTATACTCCCAACCAACCCACCTACACAATGAAAAAACAAAATTGCTGTTTTCATAAAATGCACATCGAAACTACCATTTGACTGGACTATTTGTAATTATTTAACATTGATCTCGAACACACCTTGAATAACTTATTTATCTCCATAATTTTATCATCATTATCATTTTAATTTAAACAATTATCCATTTTGTTTTTTGCTGCGTAACGATTACTTTTCTCATTTTATGTTCCTTTTCTAGCAATATGTTTGCTCAGTTCTCTCAGTATTTTAAAAAGAAGTGTTTTTGCATTTTTGTTTTTTTATTTAAGACATTTGTTATAAAGTCGTTGATATACTAACTATAGTAATTTATTAAGTAATTGCTTGTTTTTTTATATAAATCTTTTAATTTTTTGTTTGTTTTTGTATTTTTGCTTTTAAGTTGTAGGTTTGTGAGTGTGATTGACTGTGTGTGTATGTGTCGCTCTATTTATTTATTTATTTATTTTTATATATTGTTCTGCTACCACTAAACATTCTTTTCTTGTCGTATATAAACTTGAATATAAAAATATTTTAATTACAATTTTGTATTTTTTTGTTTTTGTTTTCTAATTATAATTTTATTTTACATATAAAACACTCTACAATTAATAATTATATTAATTTAATTATTATTTTCCAAATTTTTTTTTTGTTTTTGAAGAATTTTTAAAAAATGAAATATTGTATTTTTTTGGTATTATTTAATTTACAGACTAATTCAAGTCATTCTTATTGTTTTGTTTTTCTTTTGTGATAAAAATGGTTTTTTGTTTTTATTTTAAAGGATTTTTGTTTTTTTGTTTATGTGCATTATAAAAAAATTGTTTATGTATAGGTATTTTTGTTGTTGTTGTTGTTGCTTTTATTTTTTTTTTAATAATTTACAAATAACTACCTTTTCAAATATCAAATATATTTATATATACATTGAACTAGTATTTACTAAAAATTTATACACAATAATTGTAAATGCGGCTTTTTATTTATTTAATATTTTATTTACAAATCTAATATCTTGGCGTTATCCGTCTGTATTGATAATCCGTTGACCTATGTACAAATTTTTAATTGGTCATAAAAGTTTTTCTCTTCATTTTTATATTTTTTTTTTGTATTTGTTTTTTTTTTACTTTGCTTTTAAATATTATAAAAAAATTCCGAATATTTATTTTGCTAAAAGTCTGTAGTGATGAGCAAAAGGTCCTGCAAAAAGTCTTGCAAGAAGACTTGCAAAAAGTTTTGCAGTCTTGTCTTGGTCTTGCTAAATGTGCCAAACAAGACTCTTCGCTCATCACTGTAAGACTTTTGGCACTTGTTTATTTTATATTTAGTTGCAATTTACTTGAAATTCTAATTTTACTTCAACTTTTGTTTTTTCTTTTTAAGTTTTTTTTAGTGTACGAAATTTTTTTTTGATTCATAAAAATTTTTTATTTATTTGATTTTATTTATTTTTTTTTAAACTTTTTTGAAAAATTAAAAAGCAACGAAAACACAAAAAAAAATGTTTTTTTGGACGGTTCACATGCTCGATTTTATATATTTTCCATTTACTTTTGCAAATTTCTCAAAATATAACACAAAAATTCAATTTTTTGAAAATTTGTAGCTACAATTTCTTTATTTATTTTTTTCACATTTCTTATATTTTTTTTCTTGGTATCAAAGTTGCTAATTAATTATTAATGCTGGAAAATTACTTTTCTAACTAGCAAATAAAAAGTAATTGTTTTTATTTTTTATTTATTTAAATATATTGTAAAATGGTGGGAGAAATACTGAAGCTCTTTTACTTTACTTTTTTTACACTTTTTTTAAATATTTTATAAAGCTTTGATTATTTTGGTCTTCTTTAAAATGTAAAGCCCAACAATTTCTATGATTTTTTTTATTTTTTATTCAGCAAAAAGAGAAAAGTTCTTGTTTTCTTTTTTAATTAATCTTATTTTGAATTTAATTTTTTAAATATTTGTTAAATCACTAAATATTTTAGTTATATAAGATCTACTTTGTCAACGATATAACAGTAAAAATTTAGAAAAAAAAATTATTAAGAACCCAATTACATATTTTTAATTTGTTTTGGAAAAGGATTGCTTATGATGAAAGAAACTACAGACGATTGTGAAGAAATTCAATTTTTAGATGCATTGGATGAATATAAGAAATCGAGAAGATATAGAAAAAGACATTGAGATTGAAATATAATTCCTAAACTACTGGCGATGGGTTGAGAAATAAGACAATACCATATAAAAAATTTCTATACTATACATTTAGCCATAGATATACCTAGGTTTAGCGCATGAGGATTTTGTTATTATTAATAATGGAGAATAACTATATATACATACATGATGAGTTGAACTCAGGTTGAGCCCGAGTCTAACTACACGTAGACGCGAGTCGAGATGATTTAGGGTCAACTGAATTCAAGTCAGCTCTGCTACCTGGGTTGAATTGAAATTATGCATAGTTCAGTAGTTGAGTTTAGTTGACAGCAACATCTCTCTTCAACTCAACCTCAACTCAAATCATCATGTATACGTAGTATATGTAGTTTATTTTAGAAGGAACAGAACTTTATAAACTGTTCGTCAAAACTGTAGTTGTCCCCTTTATTTCTTCTCTCTATAATTTCCTTTCGAATTTTCGAATTTATGACATTATATCTAGTTGTTTAAGGACGGCATAAAGTAGCAGTGTAAAGTGTCATGGAATACGGGCGTGTGAAAAATAATAAAAAAGATTCAGAAGAGAGTAAATAATGATTTACAGGCCGAAAAAAGAAACCTGGGAATATAATCTTGTACATTAGCTGTAACAGGGACCGTATTTGGCTGCTCGCGTCGATGTCGATTTCTGTCGATAAATAAAAATTGGCATTTGGCAACATGACGACCTTATCGTCTCTTTAGGTTTGACATTTATTAAAAAGCTCAATTTATGCATTACAATAAACTTTTAACAGTTTCTCTTTTAATTATATATTAAGTGGGTTGACGTCGATTCGTTCGTAATGTCAAATATAAAACTTCTCGAAAATAAACAAGCTTTTTTGTCGAGTGGAGTTTTCGACTGAGTACACGTTCAGTACTGAGACCAAAGACTGCACCAGTCGTTAAAGTGGTATCGAAGAGTACGTCGTGTAACGTAGGGTAGTTTCAGTGAAGCAGTTTGCGCATATTTGCTTTCGCATTAATTTCATTAAAGGCTGCGTTCAAGTTACGTATCGATTTTTATCAGCATTGGAATGCCGAGTATTAAAGTTTTGCAGCCATTTTCATATTTTAAATGCATAAATGCAATATTTTGCAATCAGCTGCATAACCAAAGAAAACATGCGTTTCCATAGAGCACATAAATGCAATCATGTGAAGCAAAAGTGCGCAAGCTTTGCAATTTTTCGATAGCCCTGCGAACAAGTTTCAAAGCAGAAAAGAAGGCACTTCGATGTTAAATGTCAAAGTATTGGTTGGAGACATAAATTTGACAAGAATATTGATAGCCTGCGGTGAACATCAAACATCAAAAATGTCAAGTAATCAGCATCATATTTAAGTATGGCTAAACAAGTTCACCAATGCATAGTGCAACTTGCGCATTTTGCGTATGAAAGAATGCATTACTGAAAGCACCCGTAATGCACACCATATTACATATACTACAAAACCAAAGGTGACAATCTATTGGAAGAGTACTGTTTTGAATTGCTAAATAACAGCGAGCTAACTAAGAAATTGAAGCTCCGCCAATATGAGTGTTTTCAATGATAAAAACTTGCAAAATATTTGCATCTGATTTGGAAAAAGAAGACGCGCCAGTGCTCCCATACCCTTTTGTTATATTAATTTTTTGTATACACCCAACATAAACTCTTTTTCATTTTTCTTTACACGAAATGTGAGACATTTGTCGTATCCGGTTTCTACTGCGAGCGTCATTTGCTTTCGTTCAAGTTTTCAAAAGCAACTTGCATCATTGAAAGCACCCAACCTGATGACTTCTAATACCAAGACAATCGAAGATTTTCAAAGCCATAAACCGGCTCAAAAACAGCGACATCTCGAGTGCAAGCCTACACTACACCAAGCGATTCATCGAGTGATTGTGCAAGTATAGGAGCATGAAGCGATTCCATAAGATTGAAAAATGGAGATCCTATGCTGGTGCCTATTAAAGAGGATGTCATGCCTGGCAGAATTTATGGCGAAATAACGTTTCTAAGTGTTCCATATTCTATTATTTTGTTACTGCCGCGAAGATCTAACAATCAAAAACACCTAGATTACCAACCGGTGATATTGATTGTCGCCATCTCCAATCACTTACTTTACCGCAGTTCTCCAATTGCCATAAGCAAAAGCCCTTACTTCGCTGGTACCTGAACAAACTCGAGTGATCTGTAAATTTGTTAAACTTAAATCGTATTAAACAAGAATTATACGTTTTAGGACTAATAGTCTAAGAGCCAGTAAACGGCAGATAGTACATACTTCAACAAACCTTAAATGCTCTTCAGCCACTCTCTCATACCTACTGTGCATAAGATTGCGACTAACTAAGCCCGGTGGCGGTAGGTTCAGAGCTACTCAGGTGCTAAAACCAGATGATCTTCAATAGTATTTCAACGAAGCTGCTATTTGGCTATTTGAGATCTTCCAATAATAAAAGTCAGCGGAAGATTCACACCGCGTAAAGTACTCGGAAATGTTTAAATATTTTTGAAAGGAAACTTTGATCCTTGGTAATACAATTTCCTTCCACGTTAAAGAGATGATGGACTTAGCCTATTCAGTGTCAGTGAGCGTTTCGTCCATTTTCTCCGCATAACATGGAACCGCTGAATGCAATGCATGTATACTTGTACAAATGTCACCAGCTTAAGCAACAGCGCATCGGCAACAAAGCAGCGTAAACTTCTTTTCGCATACGTATGCGGTACATCGGAGTAAAAACGAATGTTACTAAAAAATAAACATTATAAACAGCTATTAAAGCCAACATTTGTAGGAAAACTTCCATCCACTACACAAAAGCATACATTCGAAAATGGCTGTCGAAGCAAAGTTGCGCAACAAACTTGAACTTGTACATTTCCGAACGATGACTATGCATCATCTGCGTTTACGAACTCGTTACATCGTTGCAAAGCATATGTACCTATGCGTTTACGAAGAGGTCCCATTTTTGTTTCATTTCGCCTTTTTTCACCGAAAGTGATAACTACAATAACGCTGCAATCTACTAGCATACGACTATGTCTTGTAGTAGTGTATCCCCCTCTAAAAAAATTAAGAGCAATCAAAAATTATTTTTAAACAATAATACAAAATAAAACACAAAAAAAAACAAAAAAATGCTTCATATTTGAAAATAGTTTTATTTATGCGTTTTCAGTTTGATCTTATCTTTTTTTTTCATTTTCTGATATAAAATACATTCAACTTAAAAGTGAATAATAACAGTAAATCATTTTATATGTTTATATGTATGCATGTGTATTAAGAAAGTATACAATATAAAATAATTGAAAAAAAAAAAAAATTAATTATGTAATATATAATGTAATAATAATAATATTATAAGGCAAAACCAAATATACATAAATGTGTTATATAAAATAAAAATAAGAAGTAATTTTTTGACCTTACATAATAATAATAATATATATATTTACTTATAAAATTGATATACAAATGTATACATATAATATTTGAACTTTCCAGTAAATGTATTGATTTATTAATTAATATTTTATGTATATATAATTAAAGTAATATATAAGTATGAATATGTTTTGTATATGCACAAATGATTACATGAAAATAAAACAGTTAAAAAAAATTAGTTAATAAAAACATTTTATGTGCTTGTGAAAGATATAATTGTGTTTAATTAATTAAAATAATAAAGAGCAGAAAATTTATCGTTGTTGCATAATTATGTATATAGTTGACAAAATTAAAAGTGGAACAGAAAAATTAAATGGATGACGATATAAGTAATGGAGTAGGATTAATGGGAATCTCAATGAAAAATTGATAAAGTGCGGTTTTTATGTGACAGTCTAATGATTTGTTGAAAGATTCGTTTAAAATCGTCTAATCCAAAATAGGATCTTTGATAATTCTACTAAGCGCTACCTAAACTCGATATTTTATTACAACTGTATTCTTCCTACAATAAAAACTCAAGAGCAAATATTTTACTCCATAACAAGAATTTCTATCATCTTAAAAAGCAGAAAAGATATACAAAAGGGGAAAACAGAAGATAATAAAACCTCAACCCTGCATTCCCCCAATATTGTTATTTTCCTCTTATAAGTTGCTGAAGTATACTTCCCACATTTACTGCTGTTTTTTTTAATACACCATAGGTCTACAAGAAATAACGTAAGCTACAAATAAGTTGTATTAAAATTGGGTTAAAACTAGTTCATTTACTCCATAAATGAATAATTGCGATCATAGACAAACCACTTTTCATCGTTTGATTCGAAATACTTTTCTGGAATATCTAAATTTAATCTTCTAAATTTTTATGCAAAATAATACGTTCTAACGATTCCACTGCAATCATTATGGAACATCTTCTAATAGGGGGCCGCGCTGCCAAACTAGGTATCAACGTCTCTTGCTAACTGCGATGAGATGAACGAGAAGAATACGAACACTGCCTGTGCAAATGCTCGTCTCTAGCCAAAGCGCCTTGGTCGCTAATGAGGAAGAAACCAATTCGTTTAATGACTATTTGAGAAAGGATTATCCACTCCACATACAGTATCTAGCTGCTTTGATTCGCAATAAATCCAAAACTTATCAAGGTCACCAATGCAGGATGCTTCTACTGAATGCAATCAGCTTATATAATTTTTGTATGGTTGTCCCTGGATTCTAGAAATCCAGTTTTATATTCAAGGGAAGAATCGCAAGAGGATCTACTGAGGTGGGGTCTGCGGAACGACTCCTCACTACACCTCCAACATGTTACCTTATTCTTCCCTGTAAGAGGACATCGTGTCCTCTCAGCTGACCGGGTATTTGTTCGGCTAGAGAAAAAAATTAGAAAGAAAAGTTTTATAACCACCAAAGATGAATACTATGAAATTTTCAAAGAATTCGGTAATTTAAAAATAATGGGAAAAGACTGGATCATCAAAGATTTAAAAAGGTTGAAAACGTATTACCAAAAATTAGAAGGTGTTCAGTCATTAAAAGAAATAATTGTTTTGGAGAAACGAGTCCGAAGAACATACACTGTTGAGGCTGCAGAAAAGCATATCCCCCCAGGGAAAGAGACATCTTATTAGGGAATCCAATCCCGCGAACTCGGGATCAGTTAACCGGGATTTAATAGAGAAATACTAACAATATTGCAAAGTATTAATAAAAATAGATTTAGGCCCTGCGAACACGAGTTGATTGTTTTGCATTTCCAGTTGCACACGCAACTGTTTCATGATCGATGTAAGGAAATGAGAATCCATACACGGGTCGACAAAAACGAAACCCATTGGAAACTAGTTTGAACTGCTCGGGTGCGACTATTCCTGTCAGTCGGAAGCCATTTCAGTTTGTGTGGTTGCACTTCATCTAAACTACTTGACATATTGCCATAACCTCGTTACTAAAAACTAACACAGATTGATCCAAAATCAGTTGTGCTAGTGGGTGGGCAAAAATTTCTTTTTGATTACAAATTGGGCTTACAAAT
Organism: Thereva unica; assembly: GCA_949987705.1. NCBI lineage: Eukaryota > Metazoa > Arthropoda > Insecta > Diptera > Therevidae > Thereva > Thereva unica. The sequence goes on along the minus strand of OX465282.1, from coordinate 121,301,153 downwards.
TAGTCGACTAGTGTGCAGAAGACCTTGCACTTCACAGAATGCACAAATATTTAAATTCGTTAGTTGAAGATATCTACCTACTAAACAATACAACATGATCAATTACTGAATTACTTACCCCCATGGAAATGCGGGTTGAGTAAATTTTCCTCAAGTTAACTCGATGTTGTTTCCATAAAGACTCTGGGCTCTAGTGTGCAGTAAAGGATACTTAATCACATAAAGGATACTTAATTTCGTTGAGTTTGCTTGGATTTAGCGAAACTTTATTCAGCCCGCGTTTCCATGGGCGCCTACTCTGAGAAAACCCAGGTTAAACTTTGCATGGAAACTCAGGGGTGGAATTACGTAAGTTGTTTCAATCGACCACTTCATACAAAAATTCAAGATTTTTGTATGAAGAGGTCGATTGAAACAACTTATGTAATACCACCCCAGTACATACGAGCGTAAGATGATGATCCTCGCGGCTAATTGTGTTGTTTGTCAAACGAACTACTGAAGTATTCAGGCCATTTTAACCTACGCTGGGATTGACTCCGCTGGAATTTTCTAACATCGGTAGCATAAACTCTGCTGTAATTGAGAGCAATTTCGAAATTAAAATTTCTGCTACTATGTAAGAAAATTCCAGCGCAGTTCAGAATTGGCCTGAATACCTTGTTTGACAGTAGTTCGTTACGCTTTTATTTCATATAATACTTCATGAATTCATGAATATAACTATTTAGAACAAAATCTATGAAGTTTTTGCAGTCTCGCAAATCCAGCGAATCTGCGGGATTGTTTACCTCGATCTCGCAGGATTGGATTCCCTACATCCTATATTCTTGAATGATTTAGAATTGGCACATCGTCCACTAAATGGAAAAAGAAAGACGTAAATAACTTGGTTTGCAAAACGGTTTGGCGAGGAGTGGTTTAGTTTATGGTCCGTCCACGCGACACAACCAAAATTGCAGTTTTACGACTGTTTTGGTAGTTAGTTAGTTTTGACTGCTTATTACGACTGCTTTGGTGACATCATTATGCTCGCGCCCCAGAAAAATTACATAAAATTCATGGGTACTAGGTTTGCGCGATTCTGGTTGCGTTGTGGGGACGGAACATTACATAGACAAACTGAAATGGTACATAGAGCTATTAAAAGATCATCCAAACTGTGCCCCTTCAAATGTCTGAAAAGATACTCCTCAGCTAATGTCTTACTTAAAGAAGATGAAGAATGTCAAAGTTCAAGAGGTTTATGGTTTTTTTATTTGAATTATGTTAATTTGTTTATTGTAGATAAAGTTGGATAGTTCATTATATACAATACTGACATAAAATATAACAGCTTGCAGACCAAAGTACATCTCCTTTTTATTTGAAGTAAGATTTTTTGAACTGAACTACCGAAATCTGAGATTTTTTTTAATTGTGCTGCATATAATTTAATTGAGATCTTTGTCTATCCTATTAAGATCTATGAAAGTCAAGTATAAAACTTCTGGGAACTAACCTCTTCAACATAATTCGAAAAGAAATGAAGTTAAATAACACTAAAAGAAAAATTGTAGCAAAAACCCGCATTGACAGTATAAAATTATCGTATCTATTTAACTAGCTAAATATTTATAAAAATGACTTCCTATATGTCCAAAACTTCTTTCCATAAGCAAATCCTATTCCAAATGCATTATTCATTATATAATTACACATTTTTCTTCAATAAATTCATTTTATCACACTTAATACATTATTACGAATATGATGTGTGCTGTATCCATATAAAAATAGGAAAGCTTTTTAGTACGTATTTTAATAATGCAAAAGTTATTGTATTATTATTAATTCTTTTGTTTTTGTTTTTCAAATAACAAAACTATAACGACAAAAAATATAACTCCTACTGTGGCTTATCTTTTACATAGAAAATGTAAGACACAAAAATTTACTACGTTTTTTTTTATTTTTTAATAAGCAAACACTAAGGATTTTTGTTTTTCATTTCTTTGTTTGTTGTTGTTTTTTTGTTTTATATTTATTATTATTATTTTTTAAATGTTGTTAATACAACTTTATAGAAAAATTTTTGTTGTTTTTTTAATAGAAAAAGTCTAGACAAAATTTTACAATTAAATTTTCATCTCCCTAAAGCGCAACCGCATAAAATGTTTTTGGTTTTTTGTTTTTTAAGTTTCTTTTCATTTTTGTTACAGTTAAATTGTGTTTACTTTAATTATTATTTTGTTTTTTTTTTTTGTTTTTTATTTATTACAATCTACTTTTAATTTGTCGTTCACAGATTCTAATATGTATTGTATATCAGACATTAAAAATTTTAACTTTGTTTTAAAATTTCTTTTCTTTTTTTTATATTTATAATTTATTCTTATTTTTGTTTTGTTTTCTTCTTTTGATTATATAACATATACAAAAATTTATTTGTTTAGTAACTATTTATCATAGCAATTGAATATTTTTTTATTAATAATATTCTCACATTTTGTTATTTTAGTAATTATTATTGTTGGTTGGTTTTTTTTTCTCTTTCAAATACAAAAAAAATCATTTTGTTTTTTTTTTAAATACAGCTTATTACTACTTTATTTCATTTTTTTTTTGTTTTCCTAAATAATTCATTTTATGAAATTTTATTTTGGTCTTCATAGCTCTATATAAATTCTAGATTTTTTTTAAATATTCCTTTTTTGTTCATTTCAAAAAACACAAACCTTTTATTATAGTCCACAAGAGCTCGTGACAGAATTGCAAAGTGATTTTGTAGAGGATGGGACTTTGATATAAGTTAGATTACTTAAAGCATAACGGATTAAGACCATTCGTCAGTTCGAGTCTAGTTAAGTTTCAATTTTATGAACTTTTGGACTTGTTGATTTTTGACCATGAAAAAATGATATTGCAGAGGATGGGACTTAGTATAGGTTAACTGGATTGCCCCCAATTCATATTCCGATTCCCATCTCGTTTAAGAGTTAGGTGATCAAGTTGGACAATGTGATATTGCAGAGGATGTTGTTTGGAATAATGAATAGATAGGCCAGATTCAGAAGAAATAGATCAACAATAGTTCAACTTTTTTCAATAAGGCAAATCATCTGAAAATGCTGGAAATATAACATCAACGTGTATCAACTTTTAATGGACTTCAAACAAGCATACGACAGCATCGATAGGGAAAAAATGTATGCGAAATACTGGACCTAAACATACCCCTGAAGATAGTGAAACTGACAAAAAGACAATGGCAAATACAAGGAGTACTCTCAGAATACAAGGGGAATTGACGGAGTCCATGCCAGTCAAGCAAGGTTTAAGCAGGGCGATGGGCTGGCACCCATGCTATTTAATCTCTGCCTAGAAGGAGTAATTCGCAAAGTAAACATTGATGCGAACGCAACCCTGCTTAACAAATCAAAATCGACAATATAAACTGCCTTTCCAGGCCACTGTCCCTACCTTAGAGAAGTATTCACGCAATTAGAAGAGGGAGCCAAAGAAATAGGGCTGCAAATAAATGCCGACAAGAGCAAGATTCTAATTCAATCAAGGATTGAAAGAAGAAATCACAATACCACCTAGGGGAATATAACTTCAAACGGGTAAACTAATTTAACTACCTGGGGTCCACAGTCAGTGAAGACATCGATTAAACGATAGACGTACAAAGAAGAATAAACGCCGCAAACAGAACATACTTTTCACTACTGCCAGTCATGAAATCCAGAGACATCACATCACAAAATCTGCAAAATCATCATACGTACAGTAGCTACGTATGGATGTGAAGCATGGAGTATCTCCCAGAAATCCGCAGACAAGATGGATATATTTGAGAGGAAGGTTCTCCGAAGGATGTACTGCCCAATCAATGAAGACAGTGCATGGAGAATACGCTACAATCACGAATTGTACGATCTATACAAAGAGTGTAAACTCTCGACACATGCCAAGCTACTACGTTTACGTTGGGCCGATCATATCCAAAGAATAGATGACTCAAGAACATCAAAGAAGCCCTGTACCTACTACCGATGGCAGAAGACCAGCTGACAAACTACGGTCACGGTAGGGAGACAATGTTAAGGCCGATGCAGCAAAACTGCTCAACACAAGAAACTGGAGACAAGCTGCGGAGCAGGGAGACGTCTGGAGGAAGAAGTTGATGGAGGCCAAGCTCGAACTGGGCTGTAGAGCCATCGAAGAAGAAGAAAGCCACCAAGAACCCAAATTCAGCTGGTCATCTCATATGCAATCAGGGTTGCCATTTTGGCGGCTTTTAATTTTGTGGCCATTTTTTGTATGACCGAAGTGATTTTGCAGGAGATAGGATTTAAATCTTAGGGTTCGTTACGACATCTACAACATATATCCGCTTACCATTCTCTTTTGCAGTTGTAGAAACACTTACCATCTCCAGTTGAAGTTGGGAAAATCATAAAATCAAGTTTTATACAGGGTGTATCAGTGAAAATGTCGAAATGCCTGACTGTGGATAGGTCTTGGATAGACGAACAAAAAATCGCTAGGGAGGGGGGGGGGGATCGCAACGGTTTCGCCGCTAGGTCGTTTTGAAATTTTTTTGGTACACATTACCCTGTATTTTTGTAACCCTATTAGATATTTTCATATTTTCATGAATAAGGCAGCAATCTACGCAAAATAGGGCCTTTTCGTTAACGTCAAAGCGACAGAGCAACTGAGCAACAACGCATCGGCAACAAAGCAGCGCAAACTTCTTTTCGCATACGTATGCATACATTCGAAATTGGCTGAGCTGTTGCATTGATTGTTGCGCAACAAACTTGAATCTTGTACGTTTCCGAACGAATGACTTTGGATCATCTGCGTTTACGAACTCGTTGCCTCGTTGCAAAGCATACGTATGCGTTTACGAAAAGGCCAATGCTCCCACCTACGAATGACCGTCGCAGAAGACTGTTTGGAACAAGCGGAAAACGATCCCACGCTGCTTGATCGAGTTATTACAGGCGATGAGAGCTGGTTTTTTCAATACGACCCGGAAACCAAACGCCAAAGCTCACAATGGTTGTCTCCGCGACGCGTTGTTGTTGATTTCGTTTTTCCATTTTCGTGACGAGCACCACGGACACACGTTTACTCAACACGACAGAGCAGGCGAACTAAACAAGCTAGAGCGATGGCAAATATATCAATGGAGAGGGGAGGATGCCGAGAGAAGGGAAAGGGAATTTCAAGGTCGCAGGGTTACCACAATCGCGGCAATATAATCAGTCTCATTACTTAATTGTTGAAAGTAGACCGATATTTGCGTTGCATACATTCCATTCTCTTAGTATTCGCAGTCGCATTTGAATACACACATTTATATATTTTCTATCACCGAATGCAACGCATGTACGCTTGGAAATATTACCAGTTTCAGTTGGGTAGTAGCATTTATACAAGTCCAAGTTTATTCAAGAAAATCTTCGTGATCACAGATCACCGATTGATCAAAAATCAGTTGCGCTTGTGTGTGGACAAAAGACAAATTTTGGTTGCAAGCTGGTTGTGAACGTGATAATGGTGAAACCAGTTTCAAACTGGGATTGCGTAGGGCCTCAATGTTTATGGAATAGTCATTTCCCCACATTTTTGCTCTAGTCCCTTATTTTTTGGCGATAATTCTATCACGCGAGAAATTGCAAAAAAAAAGAGCGGCGTATTGAGTGAGCGAGCCGAGCTAGCGCGAAGTGCTACGCTGCTACTCGCAGATCGCTTCGCCGATCTATATAAACTGCGCAAAGATGAACCGAAAAATTCGGCCGAATGTTCGTTTCGGTACATTTTTGACCGAATATTCGTATACGGTCGAACCCATATTCGGCGCATCTCTAGGACAAACCCAAGTAACAAAGTCCCATCCTCTGCAATATCATTTTTTTTATGATAAAAAATCAACAAGTTCAAAACTTACAAAATTGAAACTTAAGTAGACTCGAACTGGCGAGTGGTCTTAATCGGTTGTGCTTTAAGTAATCTAACTTATATCAAAGTCCCATCCTCTACAAAATCACTTTACAATTCTGTCACGAGCTCTTGGACAATTAGATTTTAAAAAAAAAAAGAACTTTTAAGATATTTTAAAAACAAGTTAATAATTTGAATAAAAGACTAAAAAGACAGATAGATAAAGAAGAGGAACAACAACCCTTTTGAATATCGATTTAATTTATTGGTTATTATCATTTTATTTATTTTATTATTTTTTTGTTTATCAACTTTCTTTTTAAAGTAATATATATTTTTCTTTTATATATTTTATATATGTATATAATATATTTATTAAAAATCACAATAACAAACCCCATAAAATGGATATTGGAAAATATACTTATTATCTAATAAATATAATTTAAAGTTTACATAAATTTCCAAGGACCACATTAAATTTTTGTTTTTAATTTTAAATTTTCATCTTTTGTTTTTATTTAAAAATGTGTGTTCATAATTTGTTATTTTGTATTTTTTTTTTTTCTTAATCTATCTACAGCAGTACTATGTGGTTTCTAATTTTTATTAATAAACATTTTTTATTTGTTTTATTTTTATTCATCATTTTTTTTTTTATAATTTTATTCCTTTTTTTTGTTTTGTATTTGAATTGATAAGGCATTTGCTTAATCTCTACGAATAATAAAAAGTATTTTGTTGTTTTGTTTATAATAAAATATTAGAATATATCGCATTTGTTATGTGTATTAAAAATAAAAATTAAACAATACCATGGTTATAAATCTCTCTTTATGTATATGTATGTATAAATAAACAAATAAAGAATATTAATTGTTTAAATAATTTAAAAAAACGAAAGCAAATTTTTGAATAATTTTATAAGAGTAAATAATTTATTAAATTTTTAAAATAAACCAAAAAAACACTGATAAATATTTATTATATATTTTTTTAAATTTCCTATTAAATCCCCCTTCCAAAATATAATAATAATAATATTTATAGAGCTGTCTAGTCTACCGTACACATTCCAATAATTTTAAATACAAATCTCATAAAAGCTATATTTATTTATTTTATTTTTATATTTTCCCATCTTTTTTTTTGTATGTAATTTTTGCAAAAGAATGAAATTTGTTATTTATTAAGTCTTCTTCTAATTCGTTATGCTACCGTTCTAGCTAAGTTTGTTGTTTGTGTTTATGTACATATTTGAAAATGTTTTTAAAATAAAAAAATTTTAAAATAAAACTCTAGATAAAAAAAATGATTTTTAATTAACATTTGAGTAATATAGTAGTATTTGCGAAATAAAATATTTGTGTTAATATTTCATCAACTTTTATTTTTTAATAATTTCTTATTATTAACAATCATTGTAAGTGTAGTAGTGATGATATTATATAATTTACTTACTTTCAATCTTGTACATGCTTAAAAAAATGACATTTATCACAACTAGTAGTTAATATGTTTACTTCTGAAATGTTTACTAGCCCTATTTCATGCAATAGTTTTATAAAATATAATGAAGATATTAATGAGGACTCCCTTCTTTCTAGTATCTTAATTTACAACGGTATCAAATACGTATAGTAGTACAAAGTACTGGTACTAATTATAGTAGCTATACTATAAAATATGACATATGGAATAGTATTAACCCCGCATAGCTGCTCCCTTACTATGATTGTCAGATATATAAAAAGAAATACTGCAGAAAAGACTTAAAACCATGCAAGAAGTTCGTATAATAAAATAAAGATTAATAAAATTAGTTATAATACATCAGTGTACTGTATTTTGGCGGAGTTAAAATTCGTTCATTATTTAAAATATGGAGGTTAAACAATTTTGCTTAGGCCCCCTTATTGCGATTGTCGATTAACGATTGACTCGATTGTATCGATTAGTTTTCTTTTTGGTATTGTGTAACTCAAAATCGACAAATATTTCGACTACTGTTTGTCTGCTTGCCTCGAACAAATAAACAATCGATAAAAGTCGTCAAATCGACAGAATTTCGATTGTAATCGACATTCCCAATACCAAACTACATAATCGACAGTCAATAATCGATAAAAGTCGTTTATCGATTAGCTATTGACAATCGCAATACCCAATATTTGTAGAAATACCCTTTTTCACACAACGTGGATAAAATACTAAGATGTATTTGGATTGTCTAACTTGATATTAAGAATTTTGTAACATTGGGGTTTATCGCGAGAGTCTATTTCATATAGACTTAAAGTCGAATAGACTCAAAGTCTATAGTTCGTAACACGAAAGTAACTGCGATAGAAATTTTTCTACAATATCGAACTATCAAGTCTATTACAAATATTTACATGACTTGCAGGTTCTATCAATTTTTGCTTTGCTCGGTGTTTTTTTAAGACCTTAAAAATGGAAAAGACATAAGGTAAGTAATTTTAAGATCAAATTTCAAAGCTTTTGGAGAATGTAGTATAATTTTAAGAAATTAATCTATAAAATTGATCTTTTAATTCTTGGGAAAAGGAATTTTAGTAACAAGCAACAATTGGAGAAATTAGTTGCCCTAATGGAAGATATTCCCTTAATAGCCAAGGGAATGTGTAGAAAAAGTGAGGCCGACGTAAGATGGGCACAATCTACCATCCATAACTAGAGGATCTGATGCCATTCTCATATTATTTCGACGATTTCATCAATTTCGTTCTCAAAAACGTCGAACCAAATAAAACTCATATTTTTTTTATTTTTATTAATTCTTAATTATAAAATAACTCCTAAAAATCACCAAAACAAATAACTGACAAATATTGAAAATAGATTTTACAATAGAAAATTGTTGTTTCAAACGGCAACCCTATTTTCCAAAGTCTACTGCTTTACGCGCTACCATTTCTTTCCACAATAGACTAGAAGAAAGTCGAGTCTATTCTATCACAATCGACTCTCGCGATAAGCCCTTTTGTATAACCTTTTAAAATCTATTTATAATTGGTTATTTTATTTACGTTATTATATATTGCAGTGACAATCTTAAAGATCATGCTTAAAAAATAATTAAATCGTGTTTGTTCTATATTATTTCCATGCTTATATTTAATTATGGACTGTATAAATCAAGCTAGTTAAACGCACAGCATTCAGCCTATCTTTGTGTGCACTTTACAGTCTAGTAATTATAAACCAACCCAGTAGGAAATGTAAGCATTACCGAATCGATTGAGTAGTGTCGATTTGTAATGTCAATAGGTTACATTACCAATTACAGAATCGATTACTTTTACACGTAGATGTCCTAGGGTGGTAAGTACACTTACCAGACATTACATTTGTAAAAAGTACCTTCAGCACCTTCTGACATGTTTCATTCTCGCCCGACTAAAGTGTAGTTATTACCTATTCGCTTCTTAGTTATTACAAATAGAAGAACTTACTTTATTTGATTTTTCATGCATGAATTCTCTGATTACCCCATAAGCGCTTGCACTATTTCCTACTGGGAAAGTACTGTATAGTCAGTATTTATGTACTTGTACGAAAAGATTTTCAATCCAGGGGCCAGTTCGTGTATGTCGAAAACGAAAATTTTTTTTCGTCTCGGGTTCGCGTAGGACGAAAAATTGAAAATTTTCGTCTGAAGCCGTCGAAAGGCACTCGAAAGGTCTTGGGTTATCGAGTTTTTGCATTAGGACACGAACAATTTTCTTTCGACCTATGCGAACGCTAAAATTTTCGTCGACAAAATTTTTCGACTTCAATTTTTTTTCGTACGATTATCGTCGTTCGCCAACGAACCGGCCCCAGAGTTCTTCGCTTACTCAACTAACACCCCCAAAATCCTCTTAACATATCCTATCCCTTATTTATTATACGAACTAAATGTATTACTGTACGACGTTGTACCATGGCCTGAATGGCATTACCGACTGTCAAAACACAGAGTGACTCCCGAGCGCAAACTTATGGTAGTTCCAGACGACAAAGACTTTTATTTACAACAAAAAAATTTCGCTGCATTAGAAAAGTCGGTTGTATGCATAAAATGGGATCTTTGAATAGTCCCTAGAGGCATTCCGTGGACATGTCTCTTTAAAACTCTCTGCGAACTAAATTTCTAGTTGTCTAGACCCATCATTATTACACTTCATTCGTCAACATCCACATACCTTCATCCACATACCTTCAGCTTAAAACGCTTTGCAAAAACTGGAGTACAATCCATATACCACAGCACTAATTCCTTACCTAGTTTAGTTCTGATCAATATTTCGATATGAATGAAGGCAAAATACTCTAATGTTTGTAAAAGTAAGCTTAAAAAATTTTCGGAAAGAGTGTACAATTACTAAGGGCGAAATAGAAGGTCAAAAGTTGGGAAAATAGATTAGCACGGTTGACAGGATTTTAGCTCGTATACGACAAGATGAACCTGCTGAACACCCTCCTTTAAAGGGTTTCTAGAAGCGAGTCTGGTTAAAGTATGTGTGTGTTTCAAGTTCCATCAATGATTGCAATCACTCCATCTTGTCAATATCACATACATATGTCCCATATTTGTTTTTAATATGTATTTTTTAAGTTCCGGAAATATCAACTACAGAAAGACGCGGAACGAATCGAGTCGATTCTTTTAATCCGATCCGATCCGATAATTGATCAGCTTGAATTATAAGTATATGATTACGGGCTTTTTAATTGCCTGAGCAAGTTTGCAAACGAGAAACTATCAGGTAAATCAGTTGCGTTACCTAGAAAGTTTGGCTAGTAAAATAAAAAACTGAGATTCCTCTGCCAACAGCTTTTCGTTTTTCACATATTAAAACTTCTTCTTCTATAATCAGATAAGCGTGCATACAAAACTTGTTGCAAGATTTGCGCAGACTTACCAAACAGGTTGCAATGTTGAAGAAATCGATTTGCGCAATCATGTAATTATAAAAAAGAAGATTCCGGTGAGTTTGGAAATCGCTGCTTTGCATGAAGACAAACTATATTAAATAGCTTTCAAGAAACCAAATAAAATGAAGGTGGTTTGCGAATTATTGCCGAGTCATTTGCATCTCTGGAGAAATTTCACTGACTGATATTGGAATATATGTATGATGGTCTTATCCCACACCCACGGCTCATTCCGAGATGCAGCTAATACGCAGACCGATCAGCCACAGTTCACTGGATCTGCTTTGATCAACCTGGCAAGATATAGCGATTTGCACATTAAACGTAGCCAATGGTTGTTCGTACTAGCTGTTGCTTCCATTGATCTGGTGGACTAAAGCTACACAGAAAACAATTAAGAGGCATTTGGGCATATGCAAATAACGACATGCGTGCACATTAACGATGCCCTTCGCACCACACAAACTGCAACGGAATGCTGTTAAGCATAAAATATAATATAAATACTTTTTTATTTTGAGATTTTAAACTACGTTAAATACATTGAGTTCGGCGGTGAGGTAACCTACAAAAATATGAAATTTATGCAACTGCGCAAGCCACTACCTCTGCAAAGTCCGTAATGTGCTGAAGCAAGAATATGTCTTACCTGCTCTGAAAATGTCTAAAATTGTATCAAGTGAGGTTATTCTAAAACTTATACCTACCAAAAAATTGTGGCTAAGTGATCCGTAGATCGTAGAAATACATAATGTCAAAAGCAATAATTTCAAACTTTCTCTCCAAAAGTCTCAAAATCAAAATAAAATAAAAATCAATTGTAATTATAAGTAAATTTGATGGACAAGCATCATAAAGCAAAAATGCGTTATTTGTGAGGCGCAATTTCATTATTTACGTCTAGGCTTAAGTTTGTGGAAAGAAGACAAAAGTAGATCTAGATGTGGCTATTAAATCAATAAATTAAGGCGATTGAGGCAAATTACACGGCATAACACTTTCTGCCTTAACAAACCGGTTTGTGCGTGTTATACGAATTACACGATAAACCGACTGTTCTGCATTTTTTCGTGTAACAATTCTATTGTCTATGTAGCTGTGTACAAACTGTCAGTGAAGCTAAGTCATTTTCGTAGACCCCGAGAATGAAATTATGATTGTGTTAGTGTGTTGCTCTGTGCAGTCGAGAATTTTTTGGGATGCACAAGTCACAAACTTCCCCGCGACCCCTTGCCTATAAAACCAGTTTATTGGAATTATTGGAAGTGTTGATGGAAGAAATGTTATGCCGTGTAATTTGCCTCATTGTAGGCGAACTGCGCTCAAGCGTTAGGTCCCATTGCTTGTTTAGCTTGAGGCCTTCTCTCTCGATTTCCGCGAACCCCATGCCAGTCGACACTTTTTCTGTGCCGTAACAATTGTTCTCGTAATTTTTTTTTTGCCAGAAAAATGTTAAATATTTTAATCGTGAAAGGTTCACAGTGCATTCTCTAAAAATGAAATTAACTCTAAATATGAATATTCCAAGGACCCTAGTCCGATTCTCGTCAAACAGTCGATTGAATGTCAAATCGAAAAAGTAATAGTCCGATTCTCAATTGTGGTGAGCCGAATCGGTTGCAGTCGATGACAGTTTACGATTGCATTTAGATGGTCGAATGCTTGTGTTCTACTTATTTTAATTAAACACAAACAACAAAATTCATCGAAATGACAGAAAATGTTCAGTTACAATAACGCCATTTTATGTTCAATTCGACTGCGTTGCGGACTAGCACCAATCACAATTTACAATCGAATCAGCTTTCTAATGACAATCGAATTTCGTACTAAGGGTCCTTATTTTAACAACGAAAACAGTTTATCTCGTACTTTATGTCGTATATTTGTTTAAAACAAGCCATATTGAAAATTTTCTGCGTAAAGCAAGCACTAGCATCAAATAAACAACTAAATCCAAACAAATAAAAAAATAAATAACTTTTCCACTATTACCACAGAATGTTGAATGTATCTTGATCTAAATCTCATACAAGGGAAGCATAAATTGTTGTACAATTTCATAAAAGAAGAAATTTATAATCTATATTTAATAAAAAATATAGAAACAATATATAACAAAATAAAAAGATAGAAAAAATAAAATAAAATGAACTTTAATCAACATAAAAAGAGAACATATTATATAATTCCAACTTCATATAAACAGAAGAATACTATAAACATTGAGTGTGTGTATTTTGGAATATATCTGAAAGAGATTAAATATATACAAAAAACGACGAAACTTGCAAAGTAATAAAATAATATATGCAACATAGATATTTGTTTTTTTAATATTCAAATAAAATCAAAATATATATAATATTAATGTTTATACTTATAAAATAAAAATAAAAGGAAAAATAAGATATTATTTTGTACAAACTTCTTACAGAAAAAAAAAATAGTAAAACCCATGATTATATCTTTTTGTTTTAAATATATGTATATATGTATATATAAATCTTAAATAATATTAATATTAAACAAATAAAAGAGATACGCATACTACAAGAAAAAAGTTCATAAAACTTAAATTTTTTTTACATTAAAAATTTAGCCTTATATAAATTCAATAAAATAATAAATCTCACTACTTCACTTACAATAATTATAATATAATAATAAAAATAATATTTACTATTTATAAAAAAGATAAATTTCAAATCATTTTTTTTTCTATTTGTGTTTTTTTTTTCATTTTCATAATATATTTTGTTTGATGATAATATATCCTTAAAAGTGCCACACTAAGTTAGTTTAGATATTTCCGTTTCATTCTTGTCTTTTATCATCCAAAAAATTTAAATAAAAAATATGTTTCAAGCACAACAAAATTATTATCAGACTTTTTTTTTTTTAAATTGTAAACTACTAAAAGAGAAATAATAAATGTTTATATAATTAATTAATTTGATTGTAATTTCATATTTTTTCGTGTTTTTTATTATTAAAAATTAAAAAAATATTACAAAATAGGCCAGACAACGAAAACGTATAGAGGGTAATGTTTGGAGCACAATTTTTAACTTCGTAACTTTGTTTGGACTAGTTAGGATGTGGACATATCAAAAGTCCCATCCCGTTCCCTTGCGCCGAGAGGGGAGGGGAGAGTTTGAACGCCCCTATTTTCTATAACTATTGTCTTCAGTTCTATCAACAGGCCAGTGTTGGGCAAGAGCAGCTCTTAAAAGCCACACTAGCTTCCTCAGAAGTTTCCGAGCCCTCTAATTCTGCTTGTGTGTTCGAGTGAGTGAGGTATAAGATCCTCTATTGTTCTTCTGAGCTTAGAGAATTCGGCTACAGACTTTTAATTACTGAATTCTGCAGTGTTGCGGTAGTGTTAGGTTTTTGAATTCACCCAATTATAGAGGTTTCTATCCCTCGCTCACTCAAACTCTCAAGTAGAAAGGCGCATTTTTTTATGCGGAAGACTAGAGGCTCAGGGAAAGTCGCTTTGTACTGTCGACGAATCTATTTTTTATACAGAGTGCAATGTCGATACGCTTTAGCCGGAAGGAAGGAAACTGACACAACCAACCGCAATATTTTTATTCCACCTGCTCCCAACCATTATTATCGCGACTCTGACATCGGGGCATTGGGAAGCAACTCCCTGGAGTGTTATGCCTCCTGAAACGAGTTGAATCCCATCAACCGACCGATGACATGAGCTTGGGTAAGCGGGGAAGGGCTAGGGAAGGCTATGACAGGAGGAATCAGGAATGTAAAGGGGGGAAAAGGAAGGAAAGTTATTAGGTGGGAAAATGGGAAAGGCGAAGGAACGTGACGCTGCCGGGATTCGAACCCGGGACCTCTGGGATAGTAGTCAGGCACCTTATCCCTAGACTACCGAGGCCCCACACAGAGTTTCCATGCGGATTTTTTACCCTGGGTTAACTCAGACTAAGCGCCCATAGAAATACGGGTTGAGTAAAGTTTCGTTAAATCAAAGAAAACTCCACGAAACTTGTCGGATGTGTCATATGTGTTTAAGTGTCAAGCCAACCTATGCCTACGATTCCCCACGTGCATTACCGTGCTCCCATGAACAATGGAAACATGTATCAAAATAAAACCTTTGCTGGTACTCTGAAAATGCCAAATTTTTTTTTAATTTTATAAAAAAATTTATTGAGCTTCGTAACAAGTTAAACATATATCTTTACATATTTCTTACTGCTGACTTAACACTATGTCTGAGCTACTACATCAATATAAAATCCTACGGAGAACCTTGGTTCATTCAATCAATACTTGCTTACAAGTTTACTAATACATAGGAATAGTCGGCTTAATGTCTGCTTCACGACGCCGAAACGTAACATAGCCTTAGTGGCTTTGAAAAAGCCAAATATTACACTGTTCTGCAATAAACGGAATCTCATCGGAATATTAAATTTTTCTGACCGGACTGAACGACGCATTGATTGCAGTTTCTAAATTTATGTACATTACAGGATTGTACGTGGGTTAAATTTTTTTATTTTTGAACAAAAGTCTTTTGTTGCCCAGAAATAGACTAACAAATTACTGTGAGTTTGCTCATAATAGACAATAGACAAATTATTTTATAGATCCGAAAAGTAGCATCAAAACTGTAAACGGTTTCCACTTGGTTTTACGAGCTAGCGCTTACTGCTGCCGGATCTTACTATTATTATATTTCCTGTGTTAACACAATTTGGCCAACGACGACAGTAAAAAATAAATGATGGTCTTACAACGGGCGAATACCGACCCTGATTGAAACATAGTCCTCTCACATGTGCCGGTTGTCAGAAGGTTATTTGCCCGACTGTACGGCCGTACATCACACACACATGGGCATAAATTTAAAAAAAAGAAACGAAAAAATGGGTTCTAATTTCCTACCGACACCCGGCAAAACTATATTTATATTTTGTGGTAAAGCACCGACTACATGTCTTCGAATTGGAACATTTCAAAATTTTTATCAACTCCACTACACCTGAAAAACAAACCGACGGCTGGCGAGCTGTTTCTCTTGTCTTTTAAGTACATATAATAATGTAAAGGACGATCGTATATAACGAAATTGATCAAGTTCCCATAAAGAGGCCCATGCACGGTCGAGCAATTTGCGCAACGTAGCCCGTTTTGCAAACAGTTTCCCCATGTATAGAGCGGTTTGATATTTTGCGCAACTCTTTGACGAAAATCAAACACATTTGAAAATTGCGCAAGTTGATTTCTTGTATATGGAGATGTTGGTGCATTCCAAATACATTGAAATTTTAATTGCTCAAGTATTGTGCTCAAATTATGTAAGAAAATGGCAGTGAGCAAAGCGGATGAAGGATTCTGGAAGGAATTAAACGAAATGCATCGCCACACTTTCTGCAAAACTTACAATTATAATTGCCAAACACGTAGCTTCAGACGTGTTTTCTCCACGAAGATTGTTTTCTAACTGAAAATTGCGCAAGTCGGTCCGTAGTGTATGGATAATCTCATATTTTTTTGGCAAACACAATTTTGCGCATATTCAACTATAGTTTTTTTGTTTCAAATTTGTCGTCGTATGCCCGTGTGTACAGCCACAGGGTCCAGTTCGCGGTGTTCGCCCGTTGTATGGCCAACTTTAGACGTCAGCTTAGACGTCCAGTGCCCACTATGCGTACATAATGATGCATATTTCGGCCAATACGTTGATGGGAAATGGTGAGAAATTGAAAGATTCAGTAGTCGACAGTTGCCGCAAAACTTGATATTTCACGCTAAACATTGAAATTGCTTTAACATTTGGAGGAAAATAGTAAAGTATTATATGTATATATATTATTGAATGGAATTTAATGCTCTACAACCCTTTTGCCGGTATTTATATTGTGGGTACATCGTTCAAGAGTCTTCCGGTCAAAAATAACAAAAAATGAGGCAAAAATGTTTTTTTTCCAAAATTACAGATCTTCAAGAGCAGATATCTCGAAAACTATACAAGATATCGAAAAACTTAACTGAGTAAAACTTGTAGCAAACTTAATCAGCTGTACTTTTGCATGTGGTGGTCATATCGCTAGGACACATAATTTCCGAGATATAAGCCAAAAATCGAAAAATTGAACCATCAAACCCCTCCCTCTCCTCCCGGCTCAAGGGCTACGGGCAGGGAATTTTCATATATTCACCTCCTAACTAATCCAAACAAAGTTACGAAGTCAAAAATTCTGTTCCAAGCATTTCCCTCTATACCTTTTTATAAGCATTCGTTGCCTGGCCTAAAAGTAAAAATGAAAAAATAATTAAAAAAATGATGAAAATTTTTATGTAAAAAAAAATATATAATACGTATGTGTGTGTGTATTTATATAAAAATGCATAACTACTTGCTTATGATTATTATAATTATTTTGTTTCTTTCATAGTAAAAAAAAATAATAAAAAAAACTTTTAAAATAAAATTGTGTAAAGTAAAAAATAAAGATGATAAATTTTTTGATAAGACAAGAAAGATAAAGAAAATAAAAAGCATCTAAATCCCAATACATATTTAATAATAGTAGTAGTAGTAGTAGTAATAATAATAATCAAATAAAACATGATTAATTTTTTTTGTTTTTAATATTTATAAGTAATAATAATATTTTAAACTGATTTAATATAACCATAGTTACTATTATTATTAATAATAATAAAAAATATACACACGCTTTTTTAAGAAATAAATGAATATATAAAAAAACAATAATAAAACACCGAGTACTAAAAAAAATTTGTGTTAAGAATTTTTTTAATATTTATATATATTATTATTATAAAGATTTGCATTTATCTTTTTTTTATTGTATTAAAACTTTGTTTATTTTTATTTATTATTTATATCATCTTCTCTATTGTATTTTTCTTCTCAATTATCTTCATCTCTATATAAATTTGTAATATTAATAATAATAATAAATTTATTACTTTTTTTTGTTTTTGCTTGTTTTTTGTTTTAATATATATAAACACTTTTCTAATCAACTATTTACAATCACAAAATTTAAAAAGAAAACTATTTATGTTTAACTATACATTATTAACTTCAAAGAAAATGATTTTTGTTTGAAGAAAAGAAAATAATAATTATATATATATATATATAAGTATGATAATTAATAATAATAATAATAAAGAAAATTAATAAACTCCTTAAAATCCCTAAAAATATAAAAATGTTTTAATGTGTAAATGTACTGTTTCTTGTTGTTGTTGCTGTTATTTAGTAGTTATTTTTTGTTTTTATAATTAATAGTTTCTTTTTTTTTGTTTTTTAAAACACGATTATTCTTTAGTTTACATATTTTTTTACGTACATTTTTCACATTATTTTTTTTGTTTTTGTTGTTTTAAATTGTCTTTCTCTAAAAACCTAAAATAATTTCTTTCGTTATTTAATTATAATTTTAATTTTAATTCATTATAGTATATATAAAGTGCTTCATCATTCTTTTTTTATATATATAATATACACTCCGCGACAACTGTTTAGCCTCACCCAAATTTTTTCCAGTTTTTTAAAATTGGTTAATTCCAGATATCTGGGTTTATATGTGTTGACCTGAACAATTGTTAACCTTTTTTCGAAATAACAGTAAAATTAAATTACACTGAGAAAATCTTAGAATTTTTTTCTCCTAAGTTTTGCCCATATGCACTGCGACAATTGTTTAACCTCATCTCATTTGTGTACGGAGGGTCAAGACTATCTAGTGCCAGAGATTTAATTTAAAGTTATTTTAGCAGTGTTTTTTGTATTTAAAATGGGAAAAGGAAAAATACTGACAGCAGAAGAAATTGGTAAAATTAAAGCATTTACTGAAGAATACCTATTAAATAGGAAAATCGCACGGAGAATTGGTAGAAGTCCTCGTGTTGTTAACACTAAACCTACCATGGACGGGTCAAATGACCCATTTTAAACTTTTTGTCAGAATTTCTGGAAAATAACATATAACTTAAAATAAAATATATAAACTATTTTGAATCGTTATTTGAAAAAAATTGTTTTATTCATATACCAAATTGGCCTAATTGATATATTTTTCGCTAGACATAGTAATAGATATAACATTTTAAAGACTGGTCATTTGACCCGCTTTGGTAGGAATAGGAGTACATGAAGTATCGGTAGGTTTAGTGTTAATAATTATGTAAATGATTTCAAGAATTATGGAAGACGTCAAAAAGGAGGAAAGAAAACAACCATTACAGAAAGAGAACTCGCGCAGTATTTTAAGAGAAGCTTTTAATTCATCGTTGTCAGCTCGGGAAATAGGAGAGCATACGCACTATACAGAGAATAATAAAATCCTGTCCACTGCTTCAACGTCGACGATTGAAAAAGAAGCCCTTGCTAACTCAGCGCCATCAAGAAAATCGGCTTCTATTTGCACAAAACCGCATGTCTTGGACCACTGAATGGAGAAGAATCATCTTTTCTGATGAAAAACGTTTTTCATTGGATGGTCCAGACGGCTTTTGCTATTATTGCCACGATATACGGAAGGATCAGAGATTTTTAGCGAGGAGACACAGCCGAATAGGAGGTGTAATGATATGGGGGGGGGCCTATATCTTACTATGGTCCTGTAGACTTGGTGGTCCTTACCGGCAGACAAACTGCAGAAAAGTACAAAGACCTGCTTTCTGCGACTAAATCTCAAATACAGGAAGTAATGTAAGGTGGTAGAAAGATTTTTCAACATGACTACGCAGCAATTCACACAGCCAGCACAGAACTTGGTTACGGGACGAAAATATTGAAGTTTTGGATTGGTCTTCTTTGTCACCGGACCTTAATATTATCCAAAACTTGTGCGGATGGCTTTCAAGAAAGTTTTTTTTTTCAAATGGCCAGCAGTATAGTAAAACGGATGAGCTAATAACAGCCATTAAAAATGCCTGGAATAAAGTACCGACATCTTTACTACACAATTTATATGATTCTCTCCCAAGAAGAATGTTTCAAGTTATAAACCGAAATGGTCGAAATACAGATTTTTGAATAACAAATATTATAACACTTAGAAACCATTCTCACGTTTGTTTTTTTTTTTTTAAATTACCTGCTTCTTTCATTATTGTACATCTGAATTTGCATGTGAGGTTAAACAGTTGTCGCGCAGTGCATATGGGCCAAATTTAGAAAAAAAATTCTAGAAATTTCTGATTGTAATGTAACTTTATTTTTATTTCGGCTAAAGTTTACCAATTGTTCAGATCAGACACATATAATAAACCCAGATTTCTGGAATAAACCAATTTTGAGAAAAACTGGAAAAAATTTGGGTGAGGTTAAGCAGTTGTCGCGGAGTGTATATATATATATATATATATATTTTTTGTTTAGGCCAAAAAAACAAATATTATTTTTTAATTTTATTTTTCCCTATACTTACAAATTTAATTATATTTTGTTTTTTGTTGTTTTTGTTTTTATTTTTAAATTGTTGCAATAATATTTATACATCCACTTAATTTTTTGTATTTTTTTGTTTTTGTTTTGTGTTTTATATAAGAAACATTTAAAAGTTAGAATATTAATTACTCAATCAGTTTATTAGGTAAATTGTATTTTTTTTCTTTCCTTGTTGTTGTTGGTTTTGTTTGTTTTTTAAGAATAATAATAAATGTTAACAGCGTGTATTCAAAAAATTTGTTACTTATTTTTTTTTTGTTTCTTCTCTTTATATAATATATATACCAAGTTATAATTAATATACAAATAAACTACATCACATAACATATTTAGTTTTTGTTTTTTTTTGTTTACTTTCTGCTTATGTAATTTTATAATTAAAATGTATTAAACAATTTGTTTTTTTTTTTATAATTTTATCTTTATTATTTTATTTATACTTTTTCCTTTTTAATTTTTTTTTGTTTATCATTTTTATACATTGAAATTTGATAAAGTTTAACATTATTATTTTTCAAACTTATTTTTTGTGTGTGTGTGTATATATATATATAATAATGTTTTTGTATTATTTTGAATTTTTTTGTTATTATACTGCAGTTTTTGTTTTAGCGTTTTTGTTTTTTTGTTGTATTTTCATCATAAATTTTTATTCTTTTATTTAATTTTTTGTGTTTTATAATTACTTGATGAAAATCTCTCTCGAAAAATTAATTATTTTATTAATTAAATTAAATTAGCAATAAAAATAATTGAAAAAAGGAAGCAAGTTACACAATACCTACAACATTATTATTATTATTATTTATTATAATCATAATATTATTACTTTAATTTTTTTGCGTTTTATTATGTTAAATAAAAAAACTCTCACCTCCTTTTTTCAAGCTAAAAAAAGAAAAAAAAATTACAGAAAAAAGGAAAAAAAAAGTTGAATATATATATAAATCTATAAATCATCCCCACAAAACCCCTGTGTCTTGTGCTATACGAAATTATTTTCGTATTACATATTTTTCTGTTTCATTTTTTTTATGTTGTTAATTATTAATTATTATATCAATGTTTTGTTTCACATTCAAAACTCTCTAATTAAAGTTAAAAGAAATACAAATAAAATGTTTTTGTTGTTTTGTTGAATATATATATATGTGTGTGTGGTTTCTTTTGCTGACTGTGTATATTAATAATAGTATATCTCCACTCCATAAAGCCCCATTTGTTGTCCAAAAATTTCGAGAGAAATTACGAAAAAAATAAAAATCGGGTTACAAATGTTGCTGCTGCTGCTGCCTTCTTCTATCTCTTAATTTTTTTTTTTCAAATATTCTCTCCATCATCTTCCGGGAACCCTCTTTTATATTAATTAACTTTCTTCCCCAAAAATTATAATTAATGATTTCCATGTTGGTCTCACAAGAAAAAAACTTTACCATCTCTTAACCCCGAAAAAAATAAACATTCCGCCTATACCTAAAATCACAATTTACTTTCATTTTAAATCTGATGCAAATTCTTCTCCGCAAGTCCATCTCCGGTGCATATAAATTGCTGTATATATATATTATATATGCCATCCATTTTCTCAATACATATTTATATACATATATATATAAAACGTCTTCCATGGCGATTTAAATGCATTTAGCGTTTTTTTTTTCATCTCTAACTTATTTTACATTTCGATTAAGTAATGATAACCACCACAATATTGTAGCGTCGTTCACTAAATTTCTGGAATATATAAAATGTACATAAATAAATTTTATTGTTTTTTTTTGGATAAGTAATAATTCACATTAAAAAATTGCTTGATATCATCAAAGACTCACTCGGTTTTTGCTTATTCTCCATACCATATATTCGCGGGTGCATAATGACCATGTTTGTTTGCTACCTGAGCTGGGCTTAATGGGCCAAATTGACTGTACTGTGTTGGAAACTGAATGTGCGCTGGCAAAGGATGAGATGGCAAGACCTGAAAAATTTAATATATTATATTTACAGAAATTACAAGGTAGAAGATCTGTTTCTTATGGTTCTAATTAGCCGTTGTGGGTGAATACTTTATTAGAAAACTTCAATCACACAAAATAGAACATACAATCAACTCAATAGTTCGTTTTTGCAAATTATTATTTGCTCATGACTAAAGTAACGCGCTGGTAAATCTAGAAAAGAAACCGGCAAATATGACCCTTTTAATAGTACAGATATGAAATTCTCACTCAGGAACAGGAGCAAAAATAGCACCGTTAATCGATATATCACTCGATAGCGTCGAATCCTAACTCCCCACAATCTTGACCAATGTTCCCCAGAGGTCAATTCTGGCACTAGCCATCTTACTACTCTTAATACATGACCTCCAATCAATCTCATCGAAGCTTCCATTAATAGCTTCCCTCTGAGTTATTCTTATGCATTCAGAGGCCCCTGTGCTGAAAGTCGTCATGACACGACAAGTCGTTTGGGTTGATAAAAGTGACGTTGTAGTCGAATCACGACTTTCAGTACATGGGCTTAACTCAACTTAGCATTTCCACTCTAGGCCCCTGTGCTGACGTCAAAAGTTCTCCTCCAACCAGCAGCCGGAACTATCAACTTCAAGTCCAACATTCGGTCCCGCCTTTAATACAGCGCTTTCATCTAGGATGGCGCCTGGAAAACCGACTTAGGCCGGCTCTAGAAGTCGCGATGAAAGTTTCATTCGAATGTTATCCAACGATTGAGTCAGCATTCGCAACAACCCGAACATTTACGAACGTACAGAGCTGGCTTTAGCGTAGCTCGATAAAGTGCGTCCCGCAATTAAACCCATTGATGACGGTATTCTTAGTCATTGAGCCAGCGTGGATCAGCCCTATCCCCTATCAAAATGCTATCGCTACTACCATAACAACTACTGTTCTAAAATAAACGCCTCACTGCTTACACGGCAATACATATCAAGCAAAACAAGATAGCTCGTTGGATTCACCGCACACTCAATATGTTCTAGAAGTCTGTCTTCATCAAATTTCAAGGATTATAATGTCTAGGTCAGATGGAGCTATTGAACGAAAAAGAAACATAAAAGGTGTATTTTGAAGTAACCCAACTTAAAACAGAATGACAGACTAAACTTAAATGAAAGGGCAATCTTAACCAAGAGCTAAGTACATTAAACTGCAATGGCATGAAACAGGGAATATTTAGAGCGGTAATCGAGGTGGCAATATTCCTGCATTAAGCGGCCAATTTTATAATAGTTATATCCAGAAAGATGCTCGGAAACCGCATCGTTTGAATGAGATCTTTCATATGATCACCCAAATGAATCTCAGATTTGAACAAATTAAAAATAAAATGGATCGCGAACTATATTAGACATTCGAATGTAAATTGGCTGAATTATAATATGATGCATTACAGATAACACCGGTATCTCAAGGAAAGCGAACATCAAGTTATTGATATCGATTTAGTTTTAGAAAACTGGATTACGTTCATTCCTAACGGCTCAAAATTAAGTCATCGAAATCTCATTATTTTCAAACCGAGTCACACGGGAATTAATGTTTACGACGAAGTCCAAATTCTACTACTATAAAGCTTTACTGCCTATTCTGCGCAACTTTTACGCTTTGAATAATATATGTAAGGCATGCGTGTATCAAATCTTTATTATTGTTACTGCATGGCTATCTTGTTCAACAGGCTCATAGGATTAATTCCTGCACTAGAATCATCTCAAATTCTACATCTTCGCCACATATCTTCATGAAAACTTGTAGCCCTTTTCATTCCATTGCAGTCTAGAAATAAACGTACGAAAGTTTGATCGAAGATTTACTAAAGAACGAAATTTTAAGTCGCTATACCAGCATCCTTTCTGGAAGGCCGACAGCAACGTGGAGGAGAACTCGATTAGAAAGAGGCTGCAACAACAATGTGGGACAGCCAGCAATTGGAAAGGCTATAGTGTGAAGTAAAAAAACGGCTAATGTCAGACGCCTGGTCTTACTCCATCGGGTCGCAGCTAAAGCTATCGATGCAGAATGCTGACTTCGTAGAACGAATCCCCAACTGCAACCCCATCCGTTGGAATGGTAGTCGCAGATTTGTCACTCCTACTAATCGAATCTTGTTTAATGTTATTTACTTTACTATAGCATCATTACGTCCCCGTGGAAATATGCTCTATCTGCTATTAACGTAGCGACTGCTCTATAAGAAATAAAACAGGTGATAAAATTGACCCCTGGGGGACCTCGGCAGAGATGGGGAGAGATTCAGATTTGACGCCATCCAATACTTCCTTGATTGAACGGCCGGAAAGGAAACTCTGAATCCACTTCTGTCGGTATTGGCTGAACATGGGCAAGTTTTCAAGAGTCTGGGTAAGCTCCGGAAAAGTATGATAGGGCAAAAAGTTTGTGCGGAGCTTTGCCAAAGGTGAAGAGATGCTAATAGAACGTGGATGAAGGAAGGAGTTGTGGATGTAGTGAAATTCTTCTTGATGGAACTTACCAAGCACCAGAAGTTTTTGCACATTTGGTCAACTGGTGGATTAGTGCCTCAACATTTTATCTGAACATAGTTTTTTACTTAATAATATTATTAAGAATGTAAATACACACAAGAAGCAACTACTAAAAAATGTGATCATCATTTGCATTGCATCACATCACCTGAAAATAGGTGAAAACGGGAATACCAATTACAAAGTAAACGACTTTTGAGTGAGTGAAAAGAATTCAGGCGGAAATCGGGGATACATAGATTAATTCTAAAATTTAAACCATGTCACGTCTACTGTAGCAATGCACTCGTTAAGAGTTGCACTTTATCCTGTATAGTTTGAACCTTTTTAGATTCTTCTTTGGTTGTACTAATAAGTAAGTTCGGCTACATAAAAAGACATTATTACACAAATTTATGACTAACAAATGCCGAAATAAATTTCAAATATCTACCTGAAGGAAACATCTTCATACACCTTCAATGCGAACATCGTAGAGCTTGATAAGATAGCAATAATAATTTCGCAAAGTTGCTGAAGATAAGCTCACCTTGAACTCAAAGTCTAATTGAAATATTTTATGTGATAGTGACAACAGTTTACCAGACGACAAGGTAATTGATCCCGTATCATAGCGTGTTTATATAAAATAATTTATTTGTGATATAGAATGGAATTTCATTATCGTATCTTATTTATTTATTATATTAAAGGAAGATGCGAATCACATTTGAAAATCATATCTTAGGCGAAGAATTAGGTCATAAAAAAGGAAAGGTTTTCACACGTATTGTGAAAACCACAAAAGGTAAATGTCAAATTTTGTGCAATGATTGGCGAGCAGATCAAAAATTTAAATATTAATCTCCATGCTCCACAAAATTATATATAAGAATCCTTCTACTTTTCTTTAAGACTCTGCAATGAAACACTGCATCTAAAGGAGGATGCGATCTAGGTTTCGTACTCGATAGGAAACTAACGTGGAGGCTGAATCTTATAGAACGAACCAATAAGGCAAAAATAGCTCTCTTCTTATGCCAGAGAACGTTCGGAGTCAATTGGGGCCTTAAACCCCGCATCGTCCACTGGCTGTATATAGCCGTAATCAGACCTATACTTATGCATGGCATATCGGTATGGTGGACTGCATTACAGAAGATTACGTATCCTAAGATACTGGAAAGGGTCCAAAGAATAGCTGAGATGTGTATCAGTGAGAAGCACTCCAACAGCTGCGCTATATGTCTTATTGCATCTTACTCTTTTGGCTATACACGCCGAGCAAATGACAGCCAGGACGGCCACCAGGACAAAGGCTTCTCTTAGATCAGCGGTCGGGGAACCGGGGTAAATTACCCCAAATGGGGTAAAAATGAAATTTTTGGGGGTAAAAATGAAACTTTTGTGAGTAAAAAGTATATATTTTTAGTTCCTATTTTATAAACCTGTTAGTATTTTTTTCTACCTAAACAATTTAGCGACATATGCAGGCCACGCCATCTCACTCCCCACCACTAGAGTGTCCTCGAGTTATATCTTTGCGCAGTAAAGCACAGCCCCGGCTACCTGCTCAGACTAGTCAGAGAGCGAGTTTTTACTAGTTAGTTGCTGACAAGACCACCATTTTATCATTAAACAAAGAATTGCAAAGAAAGAATATTAATATCATTTCAGCGAGAGAAATAGTGTCAGCGTTTGGATTAAAGCTGCAATATTGGAGACTGAAAGTAGAACAGAACAAGATAGCTTCTTTTTCAAGGTTACCTTTTTTTTGGAAGATTGCGAAAATATTACTTTTGCTGACATCAAGGATACAATTGTAAGACATCTTATTAAACTCAGAAAGAGATTTTCAGTTGGATCCTTTTAAATATGAAATTGCTATGATACCAGAGGAACCTTCAGGGTGGCAGAAGTAATTCTTGAACTTCGATCTAATACTGAAGCACGTATTCAGTTTGAGAGTAAACCAAATCTGTCGTCTTTTTGGATGTCAAAAGCTGCAAAGGCTTTCAAAATTGCACATGAAGAGACGGTTAAAAAATTGCTGCCATTTGAAACAACATATTTGTGCGAACAAGGCTTTTCCACTCTAATGAACATAAAAACGAAGAACAGAAATCGATTTCACGCCGAAGACTGTATTCAAATCGCTCTTACATCAAAAAGTCCCAATTTTATCGAACATGAAACAACATCAACATTGTATCGAACAGGAAACAACATCATTTCTCCAAAACGTGAAGGAAGAATGTTTTCAATTATTCTTTTTTTTCTAATTTTTTCAATTTTAATTTTTGTTTGTACCACCATTATTATTATTATTATTATAATATGTTACAGTACCCCAAATTGTCAACCCTCAATTGTACCCCGATGGATTTCAATTTGTTATACATATATATTACTTATATTACTATTATTACCGTTATGTATTACTAGGTATTACATTGATAAATTGAATAAATGATGTTTAAATTTTTAGTTATTGTTTTCTTTTCAAAATTATAATGGGGGGGCTATAATATGAAAGATGCTAAAAAAAGGCGATTTCGTTGCTCTTCGCCATGGGGTAATATCAACTTACACAAAAATATTTTGGGGTAATGATTAAAAAAGTTCCCCGACCGCTGTCTTAGATGGACTCCATATTCATATGGCCACTCATCCATCCTTAGGAGGTTCACCACCGCTGCGAACAACCTAGATTATACTACACCTACGTGGCCTTGGAGAAAGGTTTCAATACCATCATTCCGGCCATAGATGACTGGACAGATGGCGTTATCCTAACTGGGTCATTATGTATCTTCACAGATGACTCAAAAATTGGGAGGAGATAAGCCATGTAGTAAAGGTGCTGACCGGTCGCTGTCCCTTTGGCCCGTACCCCGAATTATTAGGACTTCTCCAGCACGACTTTTGCAGAAGTTGTGGTAATGAAGAAGAGGAAGAAAATGTCTCCCATCTTCTCTGTACATGTCCTGCCCTCGCAAGGAAAAGAGGGAACTTCCTTGGCTCACCTTTCCTTGATGGATTGAGCGAGTTGCAAAATATAGGTGTTCCTAACCTCCGTCGCTTTATCAAAAGAGCTCGAAATGGCCTTTGTCCCAACACTAGAATGACATCAAAATGGGC
The DNA here is from genome assembly GCA_949987705.1 of Thereva unica. Classification (NCBI taxonomy): domain Eukaryota; kingdom Metazoa; phylum Arthropoda; class Insecta; order Diptera; family Therevidae; genus Thereva; species Thereva unica. Next base: position 121,273,164 of record OX465282.1, on the reverse strand, counting down.
CCAATTGCGTGCCTAAGTGGGCTCCCTAGTGGAGGCCGCCATTTCAACCAAACCTAACCTATCGTTCTACTGTATGAAGGAAAATTAAAACCACCAATAACACGTTTTATGAAACGTATAGTTCGAAAGTACTATGTACCACTTTTAACAATAAAAGTGAAATAAAGGTACTTTCAGATTCAATGCATATATAATCCTTCTGTTAACTCACGAATTATCGCTACAACGCCATTGCTCCGATTCTTATTACAAAATAATCGAAAAAAAAGGCTCTCCCCCGCTATTGAAATTCGCATTTTTAGCATAAAGTTGTCATCGCGCACCGTTTAAGAAATATATTTACAAATTCCCAGAAAAATAAATTTAGCAGATAAATGCTTCTTTATTCGCACAATAAAGTGAAAACCCTCTTCAAATATGTCTAAGCATGAAAATTGGAATTCTCCGATAAAATTTGTCCATTAAATTTCATATCTTGAGAAAGATTCAATTTTCAAACCCTTCTCTAAACTGACTGTGAAAGGAGGATCCGTGGCAACGCATATTATCAAGTCGTGAGAACGACGAGCGTTGTTATATCATATTTTTAGAAACAATCAATGACACCCACAACTGGCGAAAATCAATTTATACAAAGAAAATTGAATAAAGGAAAAATAACAGTCAGGACTCGCTTACCTGTCGGCTAGAACCATTGTGGGCTGGAGGTGGCACAACCCTATTGTAATTCTGATACGGTGCTTGCGATACAAAGACCGTTGGCCTCCGGTACATGTCACCTTGAGCATAAATCTCCTGTTGCAGGACTCCAGCAGGTGACCCACCTATAGGTGTGTTAGATTGATGCTGTTGTCGATAGATTGGCGCTCCCCACGTTGCAGCTACAGCAGAGCTGGTGTTTTTCGTGTGCGCCATCGGTGGGGGTGGTTGCTGGGATGAAATATATGCAGATGCCTCCCTCTTGTGGTGATTGTGGTGCGCTGGCGGTGCCCAAGAAGCCCGTTTGTCAATTTGTGGATATTCATAAAATTCTGCCGGCTCCTGCTTGGGCACATGCAGTTGATTTGTAGATGACAGTAGACATTCATTTTGCGCCATAGCAAGAAGTCGTTTCTTCTGTGACTGCCCTGAATGTGGCTCATATTTCACATTCGGGAGATACTTGGGGCTGCGACGGTGCTCCTCGTTGTCGCTATCACCTACAGTAACGCATGATATTACATTTTTGCGTTGCCTATTGCTGCTGTTGCCAGAACTGTTAGTATTTGTGTTATTACCATTATGATACTGAGGAGGGTTCGTAGCCTGAATATTAGATGACGTTGATGCTATGGATGAGCTCTGGTGTGCAGGTTGATTGTTGCTGACAATGTTACTGCTCGAACGACAAGATGTGCCTGTCGTGGCTGTTTGGGATTGGGCATGGGCGCGATGTGTTGTTTGTGGCTGCACCTTGCTCTGAGATGTTGATGGTTGAACTTCAGGAGATTCGTCTTCACTATCAGAAATTGTTATGACTGCCGTTGGTGATGGCGTGTCGTGAATAGTTATTGTTTGTTGCTTAACAATAGCACTGTGACCCATGTTGGTGTTGCACGAGGGCACTCCATTCGTATGATGATGGCTGCTGCTGCTGCCGCCGTGAGTATTGTGATTTCCATGATTGGACGACGAGTATGATGAAGAATGTCCCTGAATGGAGCCATGCGAATTATTGAGCGCTCCGTTGCTGCTATGATGATGATGGCTGTTGGCGCTAGAATGATGGTTCACGATATCTGCATGATGTGCGGTCGATTTTTGATGATTTATCTGTTGAATTTGATTTTGGTTGGCATTACTATTACTGCTTGACCCTGCATAGTAATTGCAATTGTGCGAACTGTGACTGTGATACTGCGGTGAAACGTGAGCACGATTGTAACGTTGCTGATGCGGTGGTGAACTTTCCTTTACACGCTTCTTAACAGGTGACAACTGATTATTCTCCTTTTTCTCATGACGTGGCACACTGAAAGAATGATTCCTACTTTGAGGGAATAGAAAATCAATATTAACTAAGTATCAACAATTCGATTAAAATTAAAAAAAAAAAACAAAACAAAACACTTACACCAAATGATGTACTGGTGATTCTTTCTTTGGTTCATGTCTAGGTAAATTGAGGTGGTGTTTAGGATAGATTTCTTCAACATTCAGGAACGGCGCCGAGTCAACTATTAGAGAATGAGGAGCAGCTTGTTGTGGCCAAGACGGAACCAATGCCATTTGTCTTCCCGTATTGGGCCAAGCTACACTATTTGCTTGTACTCTATTAGTTAACAGCATTCGTTGTCCCGATGTTGGTTCAACCATCGAAACTGGAACTGGAACATTAACATACTGTTGTGGAGGAACCTAAAATTGGTGAACACAGTTCATATATGAAAATAAAAATAATACAAAGTGGAAAATTACTTGTAGCGGCTGTTGCATTGCAGCACTACCAACCACAACATGCTTGGTGGGACTTGGCATTGCCTGATATGTGGGCGGGCATAAAATATTGGAAACCAGTTGATGCTGGAAGGTGTCTGTTCGTCCATTGGTATATTGTCGCCCGACATTTCGGCCGCCGTATATTTGATACAAACCTTCATACGTGATTGGTCTTTCACGAACTAAACGTTGTACTTGACTTGATAATTGATTATTAATAGTAAAAGTCATGTTCTCAGTTGTATTAGGAACGAAATTCGTAACTAGCGTTGATGTTGGTTGTACCCTGATTAGGAATAAATTAATTAAATTGAACAAAATAGCTTTTTTAAAAAAATACTCACGTGTGGAAATCACTACGGCGGCATACCTCCATCATTTGTACTGAAGCTTTAACATTATTGCAATGTGCATAATCTACTAAATGTGTTAGAGTAGTAAATGAATGATTGAGAGCTTCCGCCGGTGTGATCCTTCGTTCTTGATCAATTGTCAGCATACGTTTTAACAGATCAATAAATTCTCGTCTATCTGTTTTCTCTGCTAATAATTGGCCACCTTCTAGATCTGTTGGGACATTCACCTGACCAATATCATCTAGACAATTAAATATATATTTTCGAGCTTCTTTGCTTTTTGTATTTGTTTCAGCCTCATGCTCTTCAGTGGTTTTCAGTCTCCAGAATGGGTATGTTGAATCAACATCCCGATAGAAAAATTTTGAAGTTTTACTTGCACTGTTTAGCATATGCTCAGTTGGGAGACCTTGTGTCTGTGATATGTATCTGTGAAAAATGCATTTTGATTATAGAATAGATATTAATATTGTGATTTTAAGTTTAGTATACCTTATTTGATCAAACTCTGAAGAGCCTGGATACAAAGGCCAACCCAAAAATAGCTCTGCAACTACACAGCCTAAAGACCACATATCAATCGCCTCACAGAATGGCAATCCTAAAATAATTTCAGGGGCACGATAATACCTCGACTGCAGGTAGGTGTTGCATACTGTTTTGCTAACGTGAGATGCACTTCCAAAGTCAATTACTTTTACTCTGTAATAAAAATGAAATGGTTTTATTATAAATTATTGAATTATAAATTATTTATTTTTTTGTGGTAAGCTAAGTGAAGGGAGAAACAAAGGCTGTGACTGTTTACGACCATAAAGCTAAAGCATCTGTTGACTGGCACGTTCCTAGCGTACTCGGTGCGATGTGGGTATTCTCTAAGCAACTTCGTGTGTCGAATTTTATCATTGAATTTGATCTTGTCCGACAGAAGCTCTACTTAAGTTTTTCACTTAGGACGTCAATGGCAACGCAAGATATAAGCAATTTTTTCCTACTTAATAACGGCATGAGATCAAGCAGTTTGATCTTATCCATCACCTAAAGGTGATGTAGATTTGTCAGGGTAAAAGGGAAAAATTTCTTTGGCACTGATTCAATGCTGTTACTATTCACTTGATCCCAAATGGGACGCGCATATTCCAGGATAGGGCGGACTAGAGAACGAGAGAAGAATGTTTTTGTTTTCTTCTTATTATTATTAAATGGTGCTGCAGTCATTGTAGGACTCGGGTCTCTTACGATCTCGTCTTCCGCTCGTCTTTACGTCTTGCTAGTTCTCTCAAGTTTGTTATACGAAGTTTCCGAGTACCTTTAAGCGCGACAGCAATCCACCTGTTTCTGAGTCGTCCCATAGCATAGAACTGGACAGGCTAATGTTTTATGTATTCTCACTTTGCAGTGTCTTGAGATTTCTTGTTTTTTAAGGACCGAAACTAGTGCTATATGTATATATTTTATTTGCGGCTATCGTTCATTCGAAAGATAGAGGAAAAACAAGAAAGGTTATGGGGAGTCTGGGGGTGCATGAGGAGATAGCAACGAACTGTGCGTTTGAGCTCCTGGATGTTGTATGAGTTCGGGAATACTTACTGTGAGAGGTTATTCCACAGACGAATTGTTCTTGTGATGAAAGAATTTCTAGACTGGCGTGTGCGTGAAAGTAAGGGCTGCAGATAGCGGAAGTGAGCCGTGAAGTCTAGTCTTGTGTTGCGGGAAAAAATTGCCAAGGAGGCAGAAGGTTATATATTTCAGTGGAACAGTCATTGCGGTAGATGCGGTAGAGTTGCACCAGAGCCGCTGCATTCCTGCGGTGGATTAAAGAGCCAATTGAGGAGCTAATGACGCCATCACCAATAAGTTGGAGGGCGCTATTTTGCACCTTATCGAGCCCCGCTAGTGCGGTTTTCGGGACCCGGCCTAGATATATGAGTTGAATTTAAGGCGAAGACGAATGTAAGATTTTCAGATTATAGCCCTGGCTGACGGCTGAAGAGAAAACTTGCATCTTTTAAAAAATCCCAAGCATTGTGAAGCTTTTTTTGCAATTTGGAATATATGACTACTCCAACGCAAACCTTCGGTTAATGTTATGCCAAGGACATTGAGAGATGGTTTTGTCATTAGTTCAAGGCCGTCCACTGTAATGGGGGGAATTGTGCAGCATGTTTTGTTACAAAAGAGACAATACTTCGTTTTTAATGCGTTAAATTAACACGATTTTTGAAGCCCCAATCTCGAATCAGAGTTATATCTTTGTTGATTGAAATGAACATAAGTTCACGATCATGTAGACAAAGTGTGGCACGTGTTTGTCTTGCATCTTGAGTTAGATGAGTTTTATAAAAACTAGGAAAATACCTGGCGACAGAATAGAGCCCTGTGGATCACCTGTGGATGGTGTGGAGATTAGATTCGACACTGTCCAGTGTTCAGTACTACATTGATTCAACGGTCAGAAAGGAAACTCTCAATACAGTTCTTTAGAAGAAAGTCAATACCTATAGCTTAGAGTATAGTAAATAATGCCGAGTACCATATTCTATCCAAGACCTTTGAGATATCGAGAGAAACCAAACCGGATTCACCAAATCGTTGAATACTATGGTGGAATTGCTCTGTTATGTAGGCATACAAGGAGGTAGCCAGTAGATCTTTTCGATCTAAAGCCATACTGCCTGTCGTCCAATATTTGGTTGCATTCAAGATAATCCATAATCTGTCTCCATAATTTTGGAGAAAATAGAAGTGATTGCTATTGAGTGGTAGTTAGAGGGGACGCTAGAATCACCCTTTTACGGTATAGGCTGAACATGGGCCAGTTTTCAGGAGTCGGTAAAAACTCCGAAGGGCTATGAGAGGGCGTAGAGTTTGCGCAGAGGTTTAGCCAAATGCGAAGCACATTTTTTAAGAACCATAGGGGAAATATTATCGGGGCCAGTGGATTTATTGGAGTCGAGCTCCTTGAGGCACTGATACACCTCACGAGTCCTGAAGAAAACTGACCACTGAGTGAGAAGAACACTCGGGGTTGCAAGGCAGTATCGGACCAAGAAGAATTTGAGGTAAACAAATATGCGAGTTATTCGGCCTTGAATTTGCTTTCTGTGAGCACCTTCCCATCGTAAATGAAAGGAGTCGTAGATATAGTGAAATTTTTCCTGATGGAGTTTACCAAGGACCAGAAGTTTTTACTGCCAGCAGTAGAGTTTATGAGCTTACCTCATAATTTGTCATTAGATAATGATTTGATTTGCCTGATGCTGGATTTGCAGGTGTTTGTCAACCTGATGTACCCACGCCGAGATGATTTACTCCGGGAATGTCGGTTCTCTCTATAGGCTGTTTCTTTGGCTTTAAATGCGTTCATATACTCTTGGTTAATCCAACCAAGGCCAAGGCTTTGTGATTTTGGAGGAATGGGGTATGAATAAGCGCATTTCAGCCAATATAAATTTTATAGTACATAGAGCATTAAAGTTGGCATTACGATCTCTGGTTTGGAAGAGGTCAATTAGTCTCAATAAGCTGGCTTTCGCATAATGCCAAACAATTCTTCTAAGAGCTGGCGTGGAGGATTGGTTTGGGAACTTAGCACTGACCAGGCAGTGATCTGAGTTGCCAAGAGGCGAATAAACTTCGACGGAGTATCGCGTTGGATGAGAGGTAGGAAAAAGATAAAGGAGATGGGCTACTTGGCTTGCAGCGTCAGCTTCACACGTGCGATTAATAGGAAGTAAGCTATTATTTTCCTGAACGGGAATGAAAGATGTATTCGGCCAGTTAAAATCACCTAGGACAAATATAACGTCGTTAGAGGATAGTGACTCATTTATCTCCTACACTATATGTAGTAAATCGTCCTAATTAAATTCGTCAGAAGTGATATTGTCAGATATTGATGCATATATATGATTCTGCGTCAGTGACTTTATAATTCAAAACATGTTTTGTAAACAGTTGTTCAACGAATTCGATGAGTAGTTGTTGATCAACGAAAAGGATACAAAATATCAAGCAAGTAGTATGAATAAAATTACGTTATTATTTCTTGTAAATCAGAGCTTTACTTGGAGGTTCATGGTTCTCACTACTACAGTGGTGCATATACCATAATTCTTAGCATCATATTATTACATAAATTTTGCAAAGTATAAAATACCGCTTCTTTAACTGACCCATAAAAATATATTTTTTTGCGTTAGACTTTTTCAAACATCCAAAAATCTAATTACATTTAAGAAATAAACAATCAGTTTAAGAAAACAAATTCTTTGGCCTACACTATTATTAAAATTGACTTGTAGCCAAGGAATTTGAAAGCTTCGCACCAACTGTTTACATGACAAGACACCTTAAATACAGAATCAAGAAGATCAACAACAAGACTACAAAATAACTTTAACATGTATGCTCCGAGAGAATGTAAAGTTTAATTTGATATTTCTTAATAGTTTATCGTCCCGCAATTAAGACCCGATAAGATTTAGTTGCATTTCACGGCTAAATGGAATGCCACCAAGACACCAAGTCGGCCCTGGGCGGTTATTTAAAATGGCAATTAAATGAACAAAAAGAAAACAGTGCATAATATATAGAACTAGTGAATGAAAATATGTACGTTCCAAATGGAGATATATAGCTCACCTGTAAGGTTGTCTCACTGGATCAACCAGCATGATATTCTCGGGCTTCAAATCAGCATGTATTAATCCAAGTTGTTTCAGTTTCAGTAATGCTGTCAAGACCTGTGGATGTATCAAAAAGAATAAAGATATTATGACACGAATTTATGACCAAACATTTATCGGCTGATAGCGTTCAACAATTTCATTATTTGAGAGACAGAGGGAGCAGTTATCAATTTATTATCAGGTTTATTACCACCAACGAGCGGTTATCTTTAAGGAAACAAGCGAAAAACTTAACCATAAAGAAAAACCGCAAGTTGCTTATATACACTATCAACTTTTATGGCGGGTTTTTGTTTTTTGGGACAAAGCATAACGTATTAATCATGGTATAATGGCATTAAAGGGAGACTAATAAAAAATAAAGGTAGTTTAATCTCACCTGCTGCAAAATAGGTCGGATGTACTTCAACGGCAATGGTGAGAATTTGTTTTGTTTCAAGAAGTCGTAAAGATTCTGTTCCAGCATCTCGAAGACCAGGCAAGTATGGTTCTTGTGCTGGAAACATTCAAATGCTCGTACAAAATTAAATTCGTCAGCATTCTCCTGGCTTAAACGGGACAAGATGGATACTTCAATTTGTCCTTGTCGTGCGTATGATGGATGATTTTTAAGAATTTTGATAGCGACAATTTCGTTAGTTCCCCTTTTCCAGCACTTAACAACTTGGCCAAATGTACCGCGTCCCAAGAACTCCAAGACCTTGAAAAAAGATAAAAAAAAGGTATAAGAAAGTAAATATGATAAAAGCAATGATAAATTATGTCAGTGTTCGTCTGGCAGAGCATGAATAATTTGTTTGAAAATAATATTTATTGGTGCTCTGATATCGCTATCTATTTGTCTAGTACAGTGATTCTCAACCTTTTTTTTGTTACGGCAAACTTTTAACAATTTCAACATTTTGGCGGCACACTAACAATAAAATAAGTTGAAAAGAATTTTACTTACCTATAATACAATGTGTAAAATAGTTTATGATATGTAATAATTTTCAATGTAAAATAAAAACTAGTTGGGTTGTGAGTTTGACCTTTTTGGTCCACACGATTAACTTCCCAGTATGCTACATAGACGGAATAAACTGACTTCTTAGAAATTATATTAGTGTCAAAGTAATCGTGAGAGAAGCCAGTTCTAATAACGATAATAGTGGTAGGTTAGGTTAGGTTTAAATGGCTGCCCTCAATAGGGAGCCCACTTAGGCACGCCATTGGGCCCATTGTGATGCTGCTCTAGTCTTGAGACAAAGTTCAGGCTATTTTGAGCTTAAAGCGACAGAGGTTAGAAACACCAATATTTTGAAGCTCGCTCAATCCATCAAGGAAGGGTGTGCCAAGGAAGTTCCCTCTTTTCCTTGCGAGGCGGGACATGTACAGAGAAAATGGGAGACAGTTTCTTCCTCTTCTTCATTACCACAACTTCTGCATAAGTCTTTGTGGAAGTCCTAATCTTTCGGCGTGCGGGCCAAAGGTACAGTGACCGATCAGCACTTTTACTACATGGCTTATCTCCTTTTTGTTCAACTGAACAAGAGATTTTGAACACTTTGGGTCCAAAGTTGGCCACATCGCATGAAGAATGCGACACACCGTTGTTGTGATCCATCTCAACCCAGCTCGAGTTAAGCTGATTTTCCTCACAGCTAGTTTGTAGGTGTCTAAAGGCATTCCCACCCGGGTGTGGGGTGTCCTTTCCACTTCGGTTCCCTGTCTGGCAAGCTTATCTGCCCAACAGTTTCCCCTAATCCCACTGTGTCCAGGAACTCAACACAGTGTTATATCAAACTGAGTGAGTCTCACGCAGAGACCTGCGGCAGTTCAGAAGAGTCGTGATGACGTCATGTTGTGACGGCAGCATTAAGAGCCTTGCTTTAGCTTCTTCCAGCCCCAACTTCCCAGCTTTCGGCGTACGTTCCACTTTCCTCCACCCATCCTATTTTCTGATCATGTCTCGTGGGATGTTTTTCGGTGGTAGTGGCGCCTCAGCTATTGGCTCTAGTTCAGCCTTATATTCCCCGAAAATCACATAATAAAAGAAGATGTGCTCTTGATCCTGGACATACCGAGCACAACGGTGAGTCATCGTTCTCGAAATGATAGAGGTAATTACTATATCCTCCATGTCCTCATTTCCATTAAAGACCTGCGTGAGAGCGCAACTCACTTCAAAACGTTCTCTCGTAACCCATCTTCCCATGTTTGGGATAAGTTTGTTGGTCCTACGACCCTTAAAAGACTCGTCGAGAATCTCAAAATCGCTTTTTCCATGGCAGTGAGAGTCTCAAATCCCCACCACGAAAGTAGATACGAAAAGAAAAGTGCGCAACGTCACTCCATTCGTTTAAAAACTCAAATTATTCGCTCATTTATATTCTTATTCACAATTCAATTAGTCTCACTGCGGCTTTTGTGATGGTCAGATACTATGGGGGAGTAAACGAACTTCGAAAGAGAAATCGCAATGCATGAGCGCTTGTACTTTATCCATACACAAAATGTTAATTAATGCGTATGTAATTGTCATTTCTCCTGCGTGTAAAATTCACAATTGTTTTGGCGCACCCTATGTATATCACTAACACCATATTGTTAGATATATGGTCCTGTACGCGCACCACTCACAGAGGGCGCTTATAGCGTCATCGATTTGGCAGCTTTAGCTTCGAGTGCGAGCACATTTCATCTGGAGCTGAGCAAAAGTAGCTCGCTCCAGAACAAATTCGCTCTAAGAATTGCTCTGATTCAATTTCGCTTGCTCTTCGATTGAATTTTGCTCCCTTCAAGATTTGTTTTGATTAACATTTACACATTTTTGTGTTCTGAACATATTAATTCTCAGAAAAATTTACAATTTTGCTTTAATTTCTTTGGTATTTGAAATAACTGAACATATCGCGAGTCGACATCTAATGATTATTCTAAAGATTTTTCGACCATTAATAATTTTGTTGTATTATTATTATAAATTTTTTTTATTTATTTAATCTTCACAACATGAATAACTTTTTGAATGTTAGAGCACTTTTCAAATCTGTCGATATGATACAGATCTAAAAACTTGTTCTTTCTTATCTTTGGTAGAGCACTTTTGGGCAAATCGATGACAAAATCTTGGTTTGCTCTTAGAGCGAGTGACAAATCGATGACACAGTCCTGAGAGGGAGCGTCAAATCGATGATGCAATCTGCTCTAAAAGCACTTTTCGAGCAAAAAGGGCAGCAAATCGATGACGCTATTAGTCTGTATATGGTCATTCATTTTCTGGTGTTAGCCGTCCTGTTAAACACTGCTGCTCACACTGGCGTAACCTAAAATAAGACTGAGCTAAACACACTCACTCACTCTAGGGCCCCGTATTGGAAAGCATTCTTGGAAATGATGCACCAATAGCTAAAGCCTTATCCGCAATGCCCTCCTAGTGTGCTTTAAAATTAAGCCTCCACTCCATCACTTCCTGGTACCTGATCTGTTCCTATACCTTAAACCTTACTGACACTTGTTTTCTCAGTTTGCTGATCATCAAAGCTTCAGTTTTCTGCTCACTAATCGTGAGAACATCGGGGCACGTTATAATCGCTTTCGAGCACGTTTCAATTTCTTAAGTCGGCTCTACACAACGCGGTAAACGTCAGCGCAGTCAGTATCGACAAAAGCCCGAACGTGTCCGAATACGAACATTGGACATTCGTATTTTGAGTATCGGTCACATGATGCGTCCTACCATCAAGCTCCAACGTTGGAGGGTTTTCATAGAATTGCGTAGGCTTTAGAGAGCTTAGTTCGCGCATAATTCGATCTCATGCTGTAAACATGCAAAGGGAGACAGACGAATCGCTTTATGCAGCGACTGTCAAAAACGTATAGAATACATGTCGATCGAATCAATCTCATTTCTATGTCGTAGCCGTCGCCGTATCAAAGTTGCATGGGTGCTATGGCATAGGATTGTGTTGCTATTTTCGTGTGTTTCTGAATGCGCTTGTAGCATAATCGGCTGTCGGAGTTATTATTTTTGTCGCCGTCGCTCATAGTGTATGCACACAACGAATTTATTTCGTCGGTACTTTCGATTTTTCCGAAGAAAATCGTTTCCCATCGTCCTACGAGCACTACCCCGATCGAAACTGCCCCTTTTTTGGGAGGCGTACCCTAAATACATTGTGAAGCACAAGAAGGGGCCCAGGCTGGATCTTTGCGAAACGCCGCATGCTGTTCTGCAAGCCGTGGGCCCATCTTACTACTCAAGATGAAGTGATCTAACATCTAAGAGAGGTTGTTTCCAAATAACAATTTCGAAAGGGGTCATTTTCTCGGACTACCCACCCGGGCGCAACACGATCCGCCGGCACTGATACAGGATGTACGAGAATATTTTATATACTACATTCAGTAACGTTATTCCTCTGTAGTTGGAACATACAAGTTGATCCTCTTTTTTATGTAGTAAATCTATGAAAAAAGATCGCTGGTATAGCGGTACTTTTAATTCGACTCAGCAGAATAATTGAGTCGGCATAACAATAAAGTCGAGGACCCGCTGATTCTTCTTTCCTTCTTTACGCTCCTTTAATCCCTCATGGGACATAGGGCGGAAACAGATGCTCTCCAGGGGACTCTGTTTTGCGCGACAGCTCTCAGCCCCGACCAGGATCTCCCAGTTATTGCAGCCTCTGCTAGTAGGGTTCTCCTCCACGTTGTTCTTGATCTTCCGACTCGACGGGATCCTTGGGGATTTCAGTCAAGAGCCTGTTTGGCTAGATTTTCGTTTTCACGTCGCAAGGTGTGGCCAATCCAATTCCATTTCATTTGCCTGATTTCGTCGTCTATATTTTCTTCCATAGCTCTTCAATTGAAATTCTATCTTGCCAGCGGATTTTTAGGATACGAGGCAGACATCTGTTGATGAAGACTTGTAGGCTCCCTGTGATGAATTGGGTGACTTTCTATGTTTCGCAACCGTACAAAAAAACTGCCTTAACGTTGGTATTGAACCGCCGCAATTTGGTGCTAGTTGAGATCTCCGTTGATCTCCATATGCGGAACAGGCATGCATATGCGCCTCGTGCTTTATTTATTCTGGAGGTGACATCTTCTTCTGCACCGCCATTTTCGGTAATAATACTACCGAGGTAGCCGAATTTATCTACCAGTTCCAAGTCACAATTATTCAGCGCTGTGCGTTCAATGGTGTTTGCATTATTCGCATTTCTTTAGTTTTAGTCGGATTTAATCTTAAGCCTGCTGGACTACCTTCTGTTGCCAAATTGTTTAACATGTTTTTGAACCAGCCAACCAGTTTTGGCCAGCCAACAGATATCATCCGCGTAGTCGAGATCCTTAAGGCTTGTATGCCGCCTGTTCTACTATCTAGAGCGCCAGCATTTATTACTATAAGAAATAGTAAAGGTGAAAATAGGCATCCTTGTCGTACTCCTGAGGTGAGCTCAGGTGAGTTGTCGGATAATTTTCCATTATGGAGAACTCTGCATTTGGGATTGTTATGTAGGGTTTTTATCAATTCTATTATTTTATCGGGCAGTCCACGTCATATAAAGCTTCTATTAACCGAGTCGAACGCTTTCTCATAGTCTGCCAAAGGCTGTAATGATTGCGGCACAAATATTTTTCCCGTCGCGTTCCTGTTCCAATAATTTGCTGTATAAAAGTGCATACAAAATAATTTTTATTGTTTGCATTTCTAAAATTTGGCGGCACATTGGTTGAGAATCACTGGTCTAGTAGTTCGCCGCGGCGTGAATTAAATCCATGTCAAGACCAGAAAGATTGAAAATATGAAAATGAAAATGCAGCTTACCTCGTATTCAGCAGACAATGAATAAAGTACTTCATGTTGTACTAATTGATAATCGCCATCAGCACCACTACTTGACCTTTTACTGGGGGGCTGCGTATTGGCGTGCCCCCCTGAGGTCGCAACTTTCGTGTGCGCCGTCTTGGAGCCGTTCGATGATGATGCTGCTGAAGGCGCCGTCGTGGAAATACCTGAATCTACACAACCACAATCACAGTCTGGAAAAAGAATAGAAAAAATAAAATTATTAATAACATTCAATATGGATAATCTACTTCTTAGTTAGCTTAAATAATACAGCAAAGTAGGTTTGTACACAACATATACGAACATATAAGTAAAATGAAAATACACAAAGATTTTATTTTTACATATTTGTCTACTTTATGATAATTAAGCTCGTAAAACTTGATTAAAATCCATGGATAGACCCCGTCTCCCCAATTCACACTTTATTCTGTGTGTGAAACCCTGGCCTCAAAAGTTGACAGATATTTTTTTTTATCTGGTTTCGAATTTATTTTAATTTAAAACAGAAGGTAAGTGAAATAAAGTAAACAAACGCCGATTTAAGCCAGACACATGTGAGGGCAGGCACAATTGTGTTATAAATGGATTTTCTCTCTCTTTTTTTGTGGAATTAACATAATGTGCAATGTTAGCTTACGAAAACGCACATTGAAATTATTATAGCTGCTAGACTATTTAGACCCGCAGTATTTTCTGTTCAACACCATTTGCGAGTATTAGTACCGAAACAATCAAGGTAAAAGAAAAAGTGATTTGAAATAGTAAAAAATGTTTTATTTAATTTTTGGCATATTTGGGTCTTATTATTATTCTTCTAGGAATGGAGGGAGAATCACCTTATAACGACAAAGGCACGTGAAAAATAAATTACGTGATATAGCAAACCTAAGATGAACAATTTTATAATTAAATAAAAAAAATTGCTAACGGAACCAAAAATGTTTTACAGCATATTAAACCAATGTTAAAATGTTCTTATTATACCCCTGAAATAATCGAAGTTAAACCGGCATCAAATTTTGACTACACCTCCTTTTGCTGATCTTATCCCCTCTAGTTGGAAAGAGGTTCAAGTAGTTTTTATACCTAAGACAGGAAAAGCCTTCCACGCAACACCCAAAGACTTCAGGCCAATCAGCCTGTCATCCCTTCTATAAAAAGGCTAATGACATATTTATCTGAGGCAGACCATACTAACCTCGGAACTCTCTGGCACACAACACGCCTAAATAAAGGGCAAATCTACTGACACATACATACTTCTGCATACCCGAGATTACCTTCACGAAGAACTACGGAGTGCACATCCCTTCACGTCGTGAATGGAAAAATAGACCACACAGTGCTATAAACTTCTTTACTGATGGCTCTAAGCTCGATGGTCTGGTGGGAGCAGGAGTATTTTTCCCAGAGCTTGGCATTGAAGTCTCTTTCCGACTACCCAACTGCTTCAGTGTATACCAAGCGGAAGTTCTAGCCATACAAAAGGCTATTCTGCAAATCAACCAGCAAGGCGATAGAAATCGGACTGTCTACATCTTCTCAGATAATCACGCGGCTCTGAAAGCCCTGCGCTCTTTCGCGCAGATCTCTTAACGAGATGGCTCAATAGTTCAGGATCCTCCCCGGTCAGTGTCTAGTAGCAGGCTTGATTTGAAGAATAGAGGAGAAAGGCTAGGTTAGGGCTTCTGCGGGAGGGTGCGTGAGTAGATGTCGACGAACCTTGCGTTTGAGCTCTGAAATGTTATATGAGTTCGGAAACACCGACTGCGGAAGACAGCTCCACAATCGAGTTGTGCTATTTATAAACGAACTACTAAGACGTACTGTGCGCCAAGAGGAGGGCTGTAGCGTGTGGGGTGAGCTGAGTTCGCTAGTCTTGTATTGAGGGAAAATAGTTTTCGTGTAGGTAGGAGGTTTCTGATTTCAGTGAAACATGAATTCGACACGATTCTTGCGGCCCAATTCCAGAATGAGTTCAATGTCTTGAGATATTTATTGAGGTAGACATTAGTTCGTGATCATCGAGACAGGATCCGACACGTGCTTGTCTTGCGTTAGCGAAGCCGTAAAAGTAACGTAGTGTACCATAAGCTGGGAAGAGGGTATTAAAAGTAATTTATAAAGATAAGAAATAGGGCAGGTGATAAACCTGATATCGCGTGGGATTCGGATTTGACGCCATCCAATACTATCTTGATTGAACGGCTGGAAAGGAAACTCTTAATCCAGTTCTGTACAAGTGAGGCAAATCCAAAGCAACTAGCTAGACTAGATCCACCTAACCCATGCAAACTTCGGTTGAGGTGTTCTGTAAGGCAAACTAAAAGATCGCCAGAGGCCTTTTTTGGCGGAAGCCGTACCGTCTGTCGTTTATAAGCAGGTTGGATTTTAGATATCCCATAAGCTTTTTGTTGATTATCGTCTCCACGGTCTTGGAGAGAATAGAAGTAATTGCTATTGGGCGGTAGTTGGAAAGACTGCTGAAGTCACCTTTTTTCGATATAGGCTGAGCATGTGCAGGTTTCCAAGAGTCTGGATAAACCCCGGAGAAATATGATGGGGCAAAAAGTTTGCGCAGAGGTTTAGCCAAAGGTGGAGCTCGTTTTTTTAATGATATGGGGTATATTTTGGGGCCAGTGGATTGGCAGAGATCTATTCACCCAATTAAAACAATTGCGCGGAGGAGAGGGAGAGGGATATAGTTCTGCGTGGCCAGCATTCAATGTGTTGGAACCAGCTTACGAGAAAATCAGTGCAATTCCGTGCATAAGAGAGGATCAGCTTTTAGCAACAAACTGTACTTTTGGCTTCTTTAACTTCAGTCTTTCAAGATCCAATTAAAGCCGGCTTCTAAACTAGATGACAACAGAGTGCGTCGAGTTCTGGGAAAATATATTAAGCCGATTTGCAACTGCAAACACGATTTGGTTCAGTCACAACATTATTTCCATTTGAATGGGTTTATCAACAAGCAAAACTGTCGATATGAAGCACCAACAAGACTTTCACGACCAAAAGTGTTCATTTGGCAAGCTCTATCCATGAATCGGAGTTTTTCTTTGGGCACTTTCGAGAATTCACCAGTGGTAGCTACCTTTTTGGTGACGGTACCATATTGGTAAGCTGATCAGGGTTAGTGTGGTTAGTTTTTACCGACTGATAGATGTGGTTAAGTGGTTAATTTCCGAACGAAAATTTTTTTTTCATTTACAAGAGTTTCTATTCTATTTTTAAAATAATTTTTTTTTTATAAATATCTACAAATTTACTGAATGGATTCTTATATTTTTACATTTAAAATGCAGTTTACTACAAAATCTGTGTACTTGCAGAAAAGTACTTAATTGCTCTATTTATATCACACATCTTATAAAATACCCACTCTAAAAAAATCCGAAATCTAAAAACTATCGTAACGTCAAAAACGTACATAAATATTTTTCAAATTACCACTTCAACCATCACACGAATATGGTTCCTGTGGTGAGACTGCGGTTACTTTACCGGTGAATATTCGAACATGGTGAGTGGTAATTTATGGTAAGTGATCAATATTCGATCGAACATGGTAAATTAGCTGCTGGTTCGACCGGTAGCTACCATGGTGAATTTTCGAAAGTGCCCTTTGAGAGCTCTCGTGGTGAAAATGTCACTGTTGACTTTTACTTCCGAATCATAAGCGAATACTTGGTGCCGAGACTTCGTGAGAATTAAGGATACACTTATCACACGTAGTTCCAGCAAGACGGTCCCACACCTCAGAGAACGAGAGCCACCATGAGACTTCTCAGTGAACAATTCTCCAGAAAACTGACCAATCGATTTGGTGGCATCGTACGGGCATCCAGCATTGCCGGACATCAACCCCATGGACTTTTTTCTGTGTGGGTATATTAAGGCAAAAGAGTACCTACAATAGCATACTACAACGCAATACGGAAAGCCAATTTTGTTTAGTTTGAGAGCTATAATCGAGTGGGACAGCAAACACAATCGGTTTGGCAACCAGTGACAAAGCTTCGAACAGTGTGTGATCTACTCAAGTAGATAAATGGTAGTGGGTGGAACCAAAGTCTAGTAATAACAAGTCTTTCATCTTCATACAAAAATTTCCGACCGTTGATTGTGTGCGTGCATATATGAACATCACTGCTGAGCAAAACTCAACGCATACTTCGTGAACTCGGCCAGACAAAGCCAGATTCTCTCTCTTCGATCAAGTATGCAGACCAGAAAAGGAAAGACAATTGAATCAAAACAAACGAGCAAATATGCACCAATACATCCCCATATAAACTCATAAAATTTTCCGACTTATGGTTGTATTCCAGCGCGTATAAAAATGTTGCATTCTCTCTCTGATAGCCTGACATCGTCATTTGAAAAACTTGTGCATGCAGCTGTTCGCCTTTCACTCATTAACCATATGAAGATGAAAGACTTGTTAATTTCTAGACTTTGGGTGGAACTAGCTTCAAGAAAACCGTGTTGGTTGTCGAGTGACGTGACAAATTTGTCACATCGAGCGTAAATTGGTATTCTCATTGTCAGATTTCTGGCAAGCAAATCGACTAAGTTCGTATTTAATTGTCACAAGGGGGCGTATGAAGTGACATTTTACTCGATATGTGTGAAGGCATCGACGGTTTCATTCCACTGCGTCCCTTGTAGTCACGTTACTCGCCAACGAGAATACCACCTATAAGTCTCTTACAGTTAGGAGCGATCACAGAATAAATAATAGATTCAAGGAGTTTTGGTATACACTATAACTTAGCAATCGTTCGATAATTCGATATCTCGTTCTTGGATCCCTTTTTATGAACGGGGATTTTAAAAGAGTTCTTCCATAAAGTTGGGAAGAAGTTTGTGAGGAGGTTTTTATCTCTCCTATGCCGACCGTATCTATAGACTGCTTAGAGATAGTCTGGTTTCGCTATTATAAATCTATTTTCTATTTTTAGTTTGTAATTTATGAAAAAAGGCTGATGAAACTTAACAATGTACACTACTATTATATACTCTCAAGACACCACAATCTTCTTCTTTTAAATTTTCTTTCTTATCTTCTAGTGTTTACTTGGAAAGTATTTAACTGTATATAGACTACAGTATTAGTCATATGAGAACAAATATAACCAAAAATTTTGTCTAAAAGATTTCAGACGAGTTTCTCAGATCTTTGTTTAATTTGTTTATAATTTTCCTCGACATGAACAAATCAATGTCACCAAAAGACCCTTATCATCTCCGCCCACTGTAATATATTTTTAGGTTCATTGCTGCTTGTTCTCGCTGCAAGCCATAGACAATTTTTCACCTTGAACTTCTTTTATCTCTAAAGTTGCTTCTTTGTTTTGCCTTGAGATTTGTTTACCTTCTTTCTGAACTCACACGATTTAGTTGAAATTTTCGGTGTGATTTATTGTCACGCGAAGATCAATGATTATTTTCCTCATTTTTTGTTGCCCTAAAAGCACAAAAAATTACTTTTAATTTTAATTTGGTTTTTTCTCTCATTTTTGAATTTTGCAGAGGCAAAGAAAAAAAATTTATTGCCTTTCATTTTTCTATATTTAAGCATGGCCAATTCCACCTTTACATATTTCGAAGACGAAAAAAAATTCGAAAATATAAACTCTGTTTTTTTTCTTCTACTACAAAAATGCTGGCGCTGCTGGGCTTGGCTGCTCTGTTCGAGAGCTGCGTACGTGAGGAAAAACATCCGCCGTGAAACAATTATTATGAAAATTTCAACGAAACGTCCAAGACCCACTTAAGGTTGAATAACTTTTCTTAAGGTTATTTTATCGAAATCTTTTTTTGGAAAACTTTTCTGTAAATGGGTTTAGAATTAATTACGAACTGTCGTCGTCGTCGTCGTTGTTATATGATTTCACGTTTCACGTTTTCTCTCTATCTCCGCCGATTTCGAGATGCCATAGTACACATCCCATGGTGGCGGTGGATCGAAGCTTATGCAAAGTCATAGCATAACTAATTGCTTGCTTTTGTTATGTTTGGCTGCAACTTCTCTTTTGAACGCCTACACTATGTTTATTTGTTGTTAAAACATAAGCTCGAAATTTTGCATCGAAAAGTTATGTCTAAAGGGCTTTGCCGCAATCAATCATGATTTTTGTTAATTTTTTTTTTTACGTAAAGAAAAATGGCTTCTGATTTTGAAATTTTTCGTTACAACCACGAATAGTTGGAAGAGCTTCAATAGAAGAGCGGCGTGGTTGGTGTGTTACGACACTTCCAAGTAATTATCACTTTGTTGAATTTGTTTTAGAAATTAGATCACGTTTTTTTGAACCTGACACACGGCAGGGAAACGTTCTACATTCGTAGAAATGTAGTACACACTTGCTATAACCTTTGGGGTTATAAGCAGCGCATTTATGTTCACGCAATTCGGCACTGGTTGAATTTTACAATTTAATTACACTCGCACCAAAAGCGTGTAACAAGGGATCCAATAAAAGACAAAGGTTATACGACTACCTTTACTAATACTACATACTTATTACATTAATTAACCTTGACGACTTGCCCGAATGAACACCCTTCCTTCCTTCCTTCAAGTACATATAACCTATCGAAACAAAATAAAAAAAAATGTTCTACGGTTCGTAATGTGATTTCTCCATTAAAATTAAAATTTTGCACCATGATGGTGTCAGACTGCGATTCTTTCATTGAGGCGACATTGATGAGTCAAGTTTACTCGAGTAAGTCAAAAACACTTCCTGAATTACGTCGACGTTTGAGGGCATATAACCGAGCAGCAACCATAATAAAAATATGCGCCATCGCTCAATGCATATGTGTTCATCGTAGGTGTAGAAATTAAACATACTAACTGGTGACCATAATTGGAGATTTCCCTTTTTTCTTTTTTTGAAATATGTTGATGATTAAGTGTTGAAATTATTTAATGACTTTGGGTGAAGACATCGTCATAGACATTGAAGGGCGATCATTACAGAATTTCCAGAAACGTTTCAACATTTTAATAAGAATTGATTAACCCGTAATTATCCTAGAATAACAGGCCGAAGCTTTTTCGTAGTTATTATAGATATTACCTTCCTACTATGTACATAGATAAAATCCACTTAAGACGTCTAAACCTTTGTCGTCGTGGGGCTGGTGTACACTTGGGGGTTGTTTCACCATTAAAGACCCACATTTACTTACAGGCCACCGGCACGCATGGCCCGATGAAAGCCACACAATTGAGGGATGTGGACTTCAGGTATCCGCTTGACAGGCCGTGGCATGCAGGTGTCATCATGACACACAGACGAAGACGACAGTTTAGAATAGAAGTACAAAAAATTTCTTGGCCTCAACGAAAACTGATTTGTAACTGGAAAAACCTTTAAAATACACAGACCACCATATATGCTGACACAATGGGCAGGCGGCGCGGAGAAATTAAATGTATGGGAAATTCTCTTACAGACGGCCGCCTTCGCGCCAATATGTTTGTGCCTTAAGGCGGCTCCAGACTCACGCCGTGAGCATCCGTGAACAAGCGCGAATGTGAGTGTGGATAGTTTTCGCCCTTGTTTTCAGGTCCGACTGGCTACAGCCTGAACTCGTACCGTAAATTCACGGCTGGCTTGAGACTGAATAAAAGTTCTGGGGTGGTAGTACGTAAGGTTGTTTCAGTCGACCTCCTCATGATATGGCTAAATTCCACACAAAAATTTTTATGCGAACGTCAGAAAGTAGCATAGTAGCCCCTCGATTGTTTAGCCGCCACCAGCCAGCCAAACCGCGACTCGACGAACGCCGCGGCGTGCGAGCCAAATAACACTGATCCGCGAAAAGGCCATTAGAATATAGAACTACAGGAAGGGCCACACGATATCATCAAATCGATTGGTCAGTTTTCTGGAAAATTGTTCACTGGGAAGTCTTATGGTGGCTCTCATTGTCTGAGGTGTGGGACCCTCTTGCTGGAACTACGTGTGATAAGTGTATCCTTGATTTTCTCGAGGTCTCGGCACCAAATATTCGCAGTAAGAATCACCATCAACAGTGACATTTTCACCACGAGAATTCTTAAAGAAAAACTCCGATTCATAGATAGAGCGTCCCAAATGGAGCCGTGTACGTCTTGTTCTTCAATCGCGGGTGTTCTTGTTTTGGTGCCCAATATCAGCAATTTTGCTTGTTGATTCTCTATTTGCTCAGTTAATGCCTAGCTAATACAAAATTTAGATTCGTTGCATCCCAGCAGGGAATTGAAGCGCTTTTGAACAGATTCTGAAGCGCTGAAAAGGAATGCTAACGCACTTCTTATTCATATTCTAATTTTGCTTTCTATTAACACAGGCATTAGAACGAAGCGCTTATTATTTTGTTGTTGAAGAAGCGCTGGGAAATTGAAGCTCTCGTCCTCAATATCCTATGCATTATACCAAAAAGTATTTTAGGAGATCAATATGGCTTCAGAAGAGGAAAATCAAAAGTAGACAAACTACGCAGTGCTACACATGACCGAGAAATGTGATGAAGGATGAAGAAAATAAGTTTGTATGTATAAAGCAAATATTTATTGACTTTCCCGATTGTTGCACCAAGTGAGAATAAATAGGGGCAATAATTATGAATTTACGATTGAATTAGGCTTTAACCAGGGCGAAAGAATAGCACTAATATTATTCAATCTTCAATAGAAGCAATGCTTTAGTCAATAAGGGAGCACAAATAGAAGGATATGTTGACAATCTAAACACCATGGGACGATCTTTGCTGGCAGTCAAAACGTACTATCTAGTACTAAAAAAGCTTCAAAAAGTGTTGGTCTCGTAACCAATGAAAACAAAAGCAATCATAAATACTCGTTGGAGAGGAAATAAAATTGTAGTAATGTGGCGACTAGTTATCTCAATGTCAAAATAGTGGAAAGCTTCTCCTATTTTAGAATGTCGGCAACCAACACGAATAACAAAAAAAAGATGTGAAAAACACATCACAGGACACTTCTACTCCATAACTCCAATTACTACGAAGTATCCATGTCAGTAGAGGAAAGAAATTCACCATCTATAAAACATTCATGCATCCTGTAGTAACTTTTGGCTGCGACCCAATGAACCATGACATAGCAGAGAGAGAGATAGAATAAGTTGAATGTTTCGAAAGAAAGATTCTACAATGAATAATAGGTCATATGTATATTAGTGGATTCTGGATGATAATGGTGACTCCAGAAGATCGACTTTTGGTCGTAACTTCTATAGAATAATTAAGAAGGCAGTTTTGGTTACTTTCCGTCAAGTTAAAAAGGATACAGTAGGCAGGAAATGTTGTACCGATGCCAAATAATCGAACCCCACAAAACATTCTGGCAGAAAACTTTTCAGGAAAACGTCTTGTAGTTGGCCAAGAAACGGCTGGTAAGATGCAGTAAAAGTCGATGTTTTAACACTACTTCAACGAAGTAACTGGAATATTGAAGCAAGATGCGATGGAGGCGGAGATTAGAGGAGGTTAAGGCACACCCCGAGTTATTATAGTGTGCTATAAGGAGAAATGTGCGTCAGAGGACATTCTGTGCCCAAAAAAAGAATATCAATAATAAAAATAGTTAAAAATAGATTAAAGCTTAAAAATTTTTAGCGTTGTTTTCAGAAAACATGAAGGAGAACGATAATCTAATACACTCTTTGAAAGTAGAAGTACCTATATTACGAAAATCAAATATTTCAAAAATTCAAGACTACAAATCGAAACCCAGCATGGACAATTATATTAGAAAAAATAGAACTATTAGGACATTTTAGTCCATTCTTCGTCATATTTTTCCATTTTCCAATCTGTATGTCCAAACTTCAAATTTCAAATCCCGCGTATTTCTTACCGGATAACATTTTTGTACCCTTAGTATATAACAACGGTGGGCAAATGCGGCTCTTAGAGCCGCATGCGGCTCTTCGTTGAATCAAGTTCGGCTCCAAACGTATCTCTTTAAATTATTGAATATTCCAGACGGGTGTGGAAATGCTCTTAATTTTTGATTTTTGAAATTACATAATACATACATATAACATATAATGCGGCTCTTTACAATTATGAAAAACCCACATGCGGCTCTCATTAACCTCATGCGTGCCCACCCCTGGTATATAATATGCTCAACAATCTCTTAGTGAGTTAATCTTTGATTAGATAAGTCGGTTTAGCTAGAGGTTTTGGACATACGACTACAGCTCCAGAGACCAGGGGTCCAACTGGCTACAGAAAACGGCAACTCAAATTAGGGGCTACTCTACATAACGAACGCGTACACCGAAAACAGCTTTTAATTTCATTAAATTTCAATATTAAAACGCCTTTTAAATACCACCCACTTTCGCGGTTACTTGTGGTTTTGTTAGAAGTTTTTGCAGTTTTCGACAATTTTGTTGTTTCAAAAACGAAATGAACAAATAAACGGAGTGAAAATAAATCGGTTCACACGAAACAATTTATTTGTCCAAAGTGACTGTCGTAATTCAATCACTGCAAATAAACTAAGTGAAAAATCTTTCCTAAAAAATACTAGGCCCTTTGGTTATACTTAAAAAAAAGCGGATATCTTTTGCTTATTTGGCACGATTATTAAATTATATTGATTATGATAAGGTCGAAAGAGTAATAATAATAATAATAATTTATTTTTGGACAGTACACAAGATTCACATCTTTTAGAGTACATACAGGAATTACAACAACAGAAAGGATTTACAAAGGAAAAAACTTAAAATTAGATTTAAAAATTACAATTAAATTAAATTACAATTACATTAAAACTAAAATTAAGAGTAGGTGGTCGAACGTCACCATTCACCCAAGGGCGTGCTGGGAGCCCGGTTCAAGTGCACCATTCGCACCTATGAGCGCGCCGCTCCGGCTTTATCATATAACAAATATCTAAGTTTCGTTAAACAAAAGTTATTAACAAATCAAAAAAACGTTAATTTTGGCGGATTTTTCATTTTTTTCTCTCTGTTCTTCACCCTAACCTATAACTCAATACACATCAATCGTAAGATAATTTGAATACACACACAGGTTTATAATTTGATATTTTTCGTCACGTTTTTTTATTCTTTCGGGATTTTTCTAGGTTAGGTTGTAGCCAAGGCTTGAACATCGTGTAGACGCTCATGCCAAAACACCAACCTTAAGCCCATTTTCTATGAACACAAGCCAAAAAAGTTTGCCTTGTGCAAGCCAAAAAGTTGCGTTCACACGCAGCGATTCACTTGTGCAAATCGACTTGCGCAACCCAATTGGCACAAGCACGGGTTGCGGGTAAATCGACCATTGCACCTAGTTTGGCAGGGTTAAAAATCAAATCTAAGGTATTCGACAAAGTTCGAAAAGCATTAATCAAACTTAAAAATTGTCATATTTTACAAGATTTTGTGTTTAAGGGCCTAATACACTCAATCGAGCAATTATAGGGTATCGCGCGCCCGCGAATATTAAGAAAACTATCCAACCAAATGAAATAATTTAAATTAGGTATTTTTAAGAAAACATAAATCTAGCTATTCATGGTGGAAAATTTTAATATTTTTTATTAGTATATTAGTTATAATGGTTCAAAGTTCCGTACCTGCGCCCGGAAAATACTCCTATTTAGGTGGAAAAATTTTAAAATTTTTTTAATGTACGATAAACTTAAATCGATTATCTAGCTATTCATGGTGGAAAATTTTTGAATTTTAGCCTTCTTTCATGAGTAAATTATGTTTTAAAAATTGTCCACAAAATTTAAGAACGAAAATTCCCTAAAATTCTTCAGTTTTAATACATCAAATTTCCGCTCCAAGCAAATCTCTGCGCTAGTTGTATTCTGTATAAAGCATTTGCGTAATCTTACACGAGATGCGTTTGTATAAGTGAGAGCTTCTGCTTCGGTTTTTGCAGGGGAAATTTCAAACCTTTTTTGTTGCAGGTATGGATGGTGATCGTATTTTCGGGAAAAAATAAAATCTGAGGAAAAATCGGTTTGTTTGGCAAGAATTTTAATGACTTGCTTGATGGTGATTTCCTTGATTTGAGAATTTAGGGATTCTTGCCCGGTGGTCAGGTAGTGATCAATCGGTGTTTATTACCTTGGCTTTATGAAAAACCCAAGAAAATATTTTAATGGCAAATACTACCTTCATGTAATAATTAAGTTTTATGACATCCTTGTTTTTCGTTATTGTCTTTTTAGCCGTAACAACTTCCCGGAACTAGATTCGCAAAAAAGGTGTATCCCTTGCACAGGTATTTTACAACATGAGTGTAAATAAATTTTGCGTAAATTCATTTTTTATGGTTTTTATTATTTTTGTATGTAAATACCAAAAAATAAATAAAAATCTTCCATCAAATTTTAAACTTTTTAATAAAACTTTCAAATTGTTGTAAATATTTTACCATAAATTTTAATTTTTGTACATATTTTATGTCTTCCCAAATAAAAATTTTACAAATATATTTTATTAGAATTCATTTATTTCGATTTTTTATTGTTTATTAGCCGCACTTGCTAAATTTCAAATCAGCAAAAGCAGCGATATCAAAATTTCACATGAATGAAAAATTTAAATATCAAACAAAAAAGATCTATTCTCATATCCCACGACAGGAACAAGTTCGTAGAGTGCATTACTGCGACATTAATTCAATTTCCATTCATAATTATCTAACACTGGCTTCAATTTCTAGCCGGCGACACCGCAGAAGAGATTTCTTGAAAGTCGCCAGAAAATTTACCTCGGGCACGCACTCATAAAGTAAAGCCCAACAAGACATACGAATGCAGCCGAACCCCTTTATTGTGCAAAGATTTCCCCTCCGGCGGCCGTGTTGTGCACTGCAAGCAGTGCACAACAGGTAATTTTGACTGTGTTAGGAGGTTTTTGAGATTGGGTTAGTTTAATTTTGTGACTGTATTTTTTTTTAAGCTTCCCTTAATATTTTGTTGTTGGAGCTGAATTTCATGTTGGACTTCGTCGCTGAGTGTATTAGGGCCTTAAGCATTTTAAACATACCACCGACTGCGGGTAAGGTAATCCTTGATTCTCGGTCCAAGGGTATGCCTTGATCATATTTACGGCCCTAAACACATCAAGAAAACATTAAGATAACTACAAATAGAATTCTCTCGTAACAGTATTATATGGGAAAGTACGGTCATACTTCTCTCTATTGCCTTTCCGACTAGAGCTCGCTGTCTGGCGTTGCATTCTTTGATATGATAGAACAGAATCAAGTGATTTACCCCGCTATTCTGAATTTGTGACTAGTCATAAGTCACCAACTTTGGCCATGCGCACTTATTTCTTAACTTCTTATTTTGGTTTCTATGCTTACGTTGATAGAAGTTATGTCTACTTCGGTTCTACGTTATTTTTTATATGGTATAGGCCCTCAAGCTGAGACTCACCATACACGTGTGATTACGTTGTGGCTTGTGACTTTTAGAATAGGGCGAAAGATTTACCACATAAAAAATAAAACTCTAAGTATAATTTATCTATTTATCTATTATTCAGTTCATATCTTCCTTCCTGAACTATAACTTTAACTTCGGAATATACAAATTTAACAAACTCATTCGCTCTACAAACCCTTTCTATTAATTAAAAATATAAAAATTAAATGTGCATACCCCTTTTCCATTTTACAAACGATACAAAAAATTATCTTTTAACTATTCACTTTTGTCTTGAATCTTAAACTAACACCTCTTGAAGTTAGATAATGTTTAAAACTATAAATTAAGTGTGAAAAGAAAACTAGTTTAATTTGAATATAAAAACGTAATTACTTTTCGTTCAAACCACCAGTAAAATTAATTATATGGAATAAATGAGTCGCAGGTGGTAATGAAGCAAAAATCGATTTTTGTAAATCATTTATTGGAGGGAGTTCTTGTACCAATTATTTTCAAGAGTTATATAACTCGATTACGAAGTTGCCTTCTCTAAGGATAAATCTATTTCCTTTTTCAGATTACTGGAATATTAATTTCGTAATACTTATGGTACTTTTTGAATATTTCGGTCAGTCTCGTTTTTTTAAGCACCCTGTACACAAAAGTTTTATTAATAAAAACAGGGTGACGTCTCAGAACTTTTGAAAAATTTCTTTTTATTTAGAAAATATTTTATTTCTAATTTAATTTATTTTTAATGAATATTGATTATTTTTCAGTATTTTTTTTTTTTTTTTTTTTTTGGAAAGTTACCAAAAAAAAAGTAAATTTGGTTTGGGTACGCGTTCCAATTTTAGTTTTGGGTGCGTTGTTACTTTCTTAGTAACGATTTAATTTTTTTTGTGTAGATACTTGAGAAACAACGATAGCGGATTGTCGAGGTCAAAAACAATACATATATCTCATGGCGTAATGATTTTTATTTTCTAGTTTTGAAATTGTAAAACATTTATATATATCGGGGGAAAAATTGGGTTAATATTTACACGACGCTAAGACCTCACATGTCACGAAAACAAATCCCCGGCCAGAGAGCGCAGTATGCTTAACGTGTATCTAGATCACAAGCTATATCCATCTATATATCTATCTACCTAGCATAGGTAAACTTATATATGCAATATGTAAAGATATGCATAGATAGGTTATATACATATGTAGATAGGTAGGTAGATACACAAGCTTTTCAAGCTTTCTTTGAAATGATACTCTATATAAATATAGAACATCGGCGTTGTGTTTTCTCTCTTCTATGTTCATTTTATGCGCTTTTTCTATCTCTCTGGCATATTAAGCTTTTCTTTGATATGTACATATATGTGTATATAGTTCTTTAGATATAGTTTCTTATAGCTCATAGTAAAATGTCAACGAACGGCGGCGGCGGCACATTGAGACTTATATTGCCCAAGAGTAATGAAAACAACAAACAGGCAGAACCGCCGCTCTGCTGCTAAAGAGTCGTGGTGGCATAGTTGCATAACTACCATATATATGGAGGGGCAAGAGCGCTACCAGAGCAACAACATATACCGACCGGGGCGCCAAGGAAATAATATCTTGTGTTCCATTTCAGCGTTTCTTGTCTTCCACATTCATATTCTTCTTTTTCGACGTTTCTTTGACTTTTTTTACGTTTATAATTTCGTTTCTTAGCGTTTTTATTTTTTTTTTATTTTCGCTATCAAAGTCTTAAAAAAAGTATTCTGAGAAAATATTTTCCTTTGTTTTTGTTGTTATTGTTGTTGTTGTTGATTTAATGGATTTTTATAATATCGTTGTGGGAATCTCCCATTACCAATCGTTAACTTTTATTTAGGTGTATATCTACACTCCGCGACAAAATCATGGGCCACCCCCGCAAAAAACTGAGTAAAATCTCAACTAATGACCGGTACCTGTAGAGAGTAGATGTAGACAGCTGATTATCTTTAGGATTTTCACAAAAAAAAAACATTTCTTAAGACCAAACGAGAGACCGAACGAGAGTGATTTTTTATATTATTTTTGAAAAGGGGTAGTGGAAAGACACTGGACTTGAGTGAAATCAAAATTATCACTAACACAGGCACACAAAAAAAAACATAATTGTCAAGACCCAGAGGGTACATCCCCCACCTCCCGTTTTTGGGGTCTCTGAAACCTAATCTGACCATAAAAAAAAATTTTAACTAGCCATTTCCCCGCAACCACCCCCTTCTGGGGGTTGGAATGCCAATTCAAAGTGTTTTGAGAGTTTACGAGGGGGTCTTATTAATTTTTAATAGTCTTCTTCGTTCTTAGAGGCCCAGAAAACATAAGAATACACACCCCACTCCACTTTGTATTAGAAGGGGAGCTAGGGGGTAACGAGGGGGTCTAATGGATTTTTGGGAGTCTTCTTCGATCTTAGAGGCCCACTAAACATAGGAATATAAACCCTACTCGAATCTGTATGAAAACTGTCATTTCAACTCTTAGAAGGGGGTGATAAATTGACGCTAGGGGCAAACGAGAGGGTCTAATTCATTTTTGGTAGTCTTCTTCGCTCTTAGAGGCCCAGAAAACATAGGAATACACACCCCAATCGCCTTTATATGAGAATTGACATTTCAACCCCCAGAAGGGGGTATGTGGGGGTGTTTCTTTGGTGTCTGTGTAATCTAAAAAAAAAACATTCCATATCGGAAATATCCAGAATAATTAAAAGGAGCAGAAATGTCGTAATTATTTAAAAGATCCTGAAAACTACGGCAAGAGGAGCTCTGGAGGACGTCCAAGAGTCGTTTCAGATTGTCGATCGTCGAGCTATTT
This sequence comes from Thereva unica, assembly GCA_949987705.1. Taxonomy (NCBI): domain Eukaryota; kingdom Metazoa; phylum Arthropoda; class Insecta; order Diptera; family Therevidae; genus Thereva; species Thereva unica. The sequence continues at coordinate 121,243,503 of OX465282.1, read as the reverse complement.
TAACTAAGGATAGTATCAAATCCAGCACTTACAACACGGCAAATTGCGGCGCAAGCCAACGTGGAAACCAACATTAGAAATGTTCAACGTGTATAATTCAACAATGGGACCACATCACCCAATTCACCCAGTTTTAAGAAAATGGATTAAAAGCTTCCTTTCTGACCGTTCACTAATATTGGATAGCATCGAAACTAAATCCCCACACCATCTCAGCTGGAGTTCCTGAAGGATAAATTCTTTCACCTTTTCTTTTCCTAATATTCATTAATGATCTGCTCTCAATCCCTTTCAACCCATTGCTTAGCTTCGCTGATGACAGTACCCTCCGTTATTCTTACGCTTTTTACAAGCACGTGCCAGACCTTGTCGTCACCATCGTGAACTCATGTCCAACTCTGTCAACAGGGACATCGAACACATTCTTGATTGGGGCCGCAAGAATCGTGTTGAGTTCAACCTCTCTAAAACGAAATACTGTCTCATTACTTCTAAAACCTGCACCGACGTTCCTTCTGTCTCAGAGGGCAAAACAAATCTTATAGCTGATCCTTCTTTTTCTTTTAACATCTTGGGTATAAATTTATCTGAAGACTTGCGATGGAATAATCACATATTCCAAATCGCTAAACAAGCATCCCAATGCCTAGGATTTGCATCGATTTTTTCGTTTTTTTCTCGATTGTTCGATTTTTCCAATTTTCTCGATTTTGCCTATTTTTCGATATTCTCGATTTTTTCCTATTTTTTCAATTTTCCGATTTTTCCCAATTTTTTCGATTTATCCATTTTTTTTCTCTCGAGAGATGCAAATTTCTTCTCCCACCAGCAACCAGAGCTACAATCTACAAATCCTACATTCGGCCTCGCCTCGAGTATTTGCCCACCCGCATTTGTCTGGGCTGGCGTCTCTAAAACCGCCTTAGCGTAGCTGAACAAGATGACAGCCTTTGCATCTCCATCGACTCTCTGAGCCACCGTCGGAATGCAGCAGCGCTCTCCATGCTTTATCTCTATTACCACAGCGACTGTTCCACTGAAATTCAGAACCTTCTGCCTGCACGGCAATATTTTTCCCGCAACACAAGACTAGCCCGCTCGGCTCACCCTCATACCCTACAGCCCACAATATGTTCTAGAAGTTCGTTTATGAATAGAACAACTGGACTGTGGAATAATCTCCCACAGTCAGTTTTCCCGAACTCATACAACAACAAAAAGTTCAAATGTACCCCCCTAATCCTATCATTTTCTTTTCTATCTTTCGAACCAAACTTGCTACTAGACATTGCACCATGACCTGAACGACGTGACAGACTGGTAGTACAAAGAGTGATTCCTAAGCTTGGTTTGCATAAGAACAAGAGATTGCAGTTTGCAGAAACCATCTTTCTTGGAAGAAGCGTTGGAGAACAATTGTTTTTTCTGATTAGAAGCGATTTAATTTAGATTTCGTCATGATCTTAGGAAGGAAGAGGTCGTAATGTCCAGAAGACAGATGGGTGGTGGCGGAGTAATGATTTGGGCCGCAATTGGAGACTATGGAAGGACAAATAAAATTTACAAGCGGCAGAATGAGAAGTACAGACTGCTTAAAAATAATTGATGAGCAGCTTTCCCATCATGCGTCAATAAATTGGCGGTGAAAATTTCATCTTTCAACAAGATAAGGCTTCGGTCCACTCTGCACAATGTGTTAAAAGATACTTTGCTGAAAAGCAAATTCCAGTTCTCAAGTGGCTAGCACGATCGCCCGATTTGAATATTATTGAAAACTGTTGGGGTCAGTCAGTCAGTCGAATCTCACCCAATCTCAAGTGGGGGAGAAAAGGGGTCTCAGCAAAAACCACTGCTAGAAAACTGGGTTAAATTAAGTAAAACATGTTTCTCTACTAAAGAACCCCACGATAAAGGCCACACAATACTCAGTTTGACTGACGGATGTGGACTTCAGGTATCCGCCTAACAGGCCGTGGCATAAAGGTGACGTCATAATTACAGACCTACAGGCGACGACGACAGCTTAGGAGGATGTTAATTCCAGTGCAAAAATGTCCATAGCCTCAACGAAAACTTTAAAGGCACGAACAGATTGGTGACTTGAAAAACCTTTAAAATACACGGACCACCATACTGTTGACGATGCAGAGAAATTAAATGTTTGAGAAATTCTCGCAGGCGGCCGCCTTTACCACCTTCACGCCAATATGTTTGTGTCTTAAAGGCCGGAACACGCACTGCATACGCACCGTGTCCGCGTTAAGACCAAACTCAAGTAATTTGACATGGTGCGGACACGGAAAGATGGACACTGGTAAAATTGTGGTTGTTTACTTTCTCTCCGTGTGTCGTGCGATACACGGCCGTCATGTTTTTTTTTTTTTTTTTTTTTTTTATGTGACAGACTAGAGGCTTAGGGAAAGTCCCTTTGTACTGTCGACAATCTATTTTTTCGTATAGAGTGAATGTCGAACAGCAGCTCTAGCCGGAAGATAGAGAGAAGAGAAGGAAGTAACTGTCACAACCTAGCCGCGATATATTTTATTCCACCTACTCACAACCATTTCGCGACTCTGACATCGTGGCGTCGAGAACAACACGCTGGAGTGTTATGCCTCCTGAAACGAGTTGAATCTCATCAACCAACCGATGGCATGCGCTTGGTGGAGCGGGGAAGGACTAGGGAAGGCTATGTCAGGGGAATCAGGAATGTAAAGAGGGAAGAAGAAAGAAGGAAAGTTAGGTGGGAAAGGCTAGGACCGTGGCGCCGCCGGGATTCGAACCCGGGACCTCTGGGGATAGCAGTCAGGCGCCTTACCTCTAGACTACCGAGGCCCCTGTGGTGCAGACGCGGTGCGGATATATGTGCCCGGCCTTAAGGCGGCTCCAGCTTCACGCCGTGAACCCCCGCGTACAAACGCGAATGCCAGTGTCGATGGTTTTGGCGCCTAGTTCGCGCCTTGCTTTCAGGTCCGATTGGATACGGCATGAATTCGTGCCGTAAATTCACGCCTTGAGACTGAATAGAAGATCTGGGGTGGTTGCACGTAAGTTGTTTCAGTCGACCTCTTCATACAAAAATTCGCAAAAATCACCCAACGTAATTTATGAACGACCCCAAATACATTTTTCTTTAAATTATAACTTTGTTGTTTATCAAATTTCCCAAAGTTTGGTCGCCCCAGAGAAATCCGTAAAATTTGAAAAAAGAAAAAAAAAACAAAAAAATCTGGTGAGACCCTCATTTGCATTCCAAGAAGTGTTTTTTGTGAAAACCCTAAAGATATAGCTCACTACACAGCAGGTATAGCAGGTATAGTAGCTCTCTACACAGCACGGCAGTACTGGAGATTTTACTCAATTTCCAGGGGGTGTCCAATGATTTTGTCGCGGAGTGTATGTATAGAAGAGAGAGAGCTTGTAAGTAGGCGTCAAGTTTGGCCTGGGATTTTTGGTATCCATGAATGTAACAACCGGTAATCCATAATCCATTTTAGAGCTTGTTGAACACGGAATGTTTTTCAATCGATTTTGCCCCCCATTCTACATATTCCGTTTGTTTGTTCTTTTGTTTGCTAGAATCATCATCATCATCATCGCAATCATAATCAACAACACCCTAAGCTTTAACTCGTTCTACACAATAATAACCCCCATGCACAACACAAGTACATATTCCTTCTAAACATTCTAAGTTACATATATCCTTAAATTGATAAATATACTATGCCCCCGGCTAGAATAGCTCAGAAGTGTGCCTGGGATTCCGTGCCGTGGCTGGATGAATGGGTGGAAAGGATAGAGAAAGCACTGGTGAGAACAGCATTCGTCCGTACTCTTTCGCCTTTCTTTTTCTGTGTGTATATTTTGATTGGCATAAAGAGACGAGACGATGATATTGAAGAAAATTGGCGCTAATGTGGGCGTAGTAAATACACGTTTCCATGGCAGAGAGCGAGCTTCTTAATAGGAAATATATAAATAAAACTAAATTATACATATATATACGATTTCTCCGAATTTATTTATTATCTTTCCTTCAAGGTTTGTATTCCCAGAAAAAAACAAATTAAGTAAATAATTATCCTTCCACTAAAGCAATATCCTTACGGCAGCAGAATTGTTGCCGTATCACGAGCTTTCTACTTCCCCGATATCATTTAAGGATATACAACATAAAAAAAAATGTAATTATGTTATAAAATTGGAACGTAGGCGGAGGATTCGATCCTTGCCTTATGGCTTATACTTTCCGCAGGATATTAGACAGTCGTCTATCGTCGATAGAATGTACAACAACAAAAAGTTTCCTGTTTCGAAATATTTTTAGAAAATGATTCAATTTTAATGATGATTGTATATGATGTATTTACTCATTAGTTTAAAAAAATAGAAGAAATACGTATATAGGTGCTTTTTGCTGGCAATAGCTATAGTTGCGTGGGTCATGATGACGAGGTGGCAACAAAAATTTATTTATCAGGGAAAACTATTTTTAATGTTTTCGCATTTGGAGCTAAGATGTGAAGATTTTCGCCTTTACCAGCTCTTCAACAACCCACAACAAACAGTTGTCGGTGAGAAAAACATGGCTTAATCAGATCAAGCCCAACAATTTTCAGTGATTGAAAAAAAATATTTTTGAGGGTAAAGTTTTCAAGGCTCCAGCCTGCTTATGAGAACAACCTACCTTTCGAAATGTAAAAAACCGTGGAACTGTTAACCTATCTTATTTTATTAACATTGGAACTTTTCGTTGGGGCCCCACGCTTTTTACATTTCGTAAGGGATATTGTTCCCATGTTATTGGCTGGAGCAATAAAAACTTTACATTCAAAATTATTTTTTTTTTTACTTTTAAGTTCATTTAAAAAAACGTATGGTCGCCATACTAGATTTAAAATGACGTTACACAGCTTACTGTACTATACTCGTCATATACATACTTTCATTTCATACCCATACCGAGTGGCTTGTAAAGAAAAAGGTAATCCGCCATTTTGTGTTGGCCGCCATTTTGAATTTGCAAGGATGCCATACAGCTAATTGTATTCTATTTGTTATACCCTTTCATTTGATTGTCGAGGGTCGGGGAAGACAATTGCAGAATTCGACTGCCATCTTGAAACCTCCATCTTGATTATTTTTACCAGATGGTCCGATTGTATTTTCACACAAACAATATGTACATATGGGCAAAATTTTAAGTTGATAGATTATATTTTCTTCTTTTTATTCTATTGTGTCTTGCGCCATCTTCTGTTGGCCGCCATTTTAATTTTGGAATGACGTCACACAGCTAATTTTATTCTACTTGTAATACCTTTTCATTTGATACCCAGGTCGGAGAAGGGAAAACACAATTGCAAAACTCGGCCGCTATCTTGATTTTTTTTTACAAAAATGCCATATTGCATTGCCATGCGAGCTATGCATATGGGCAAATTTTGGAGTTGATCGGTTACCGGTTACCGATTTTCATTGGAATCGGAATTCAATTGGCAAACTCATCGGCCATATTGGTGCTGCCATTTTGAATTTTTAGCTTTGCTCATACATTCGTTATTTGCAGCCTTAAAAACCCCTAGACAGTGCCGGCGTATGGTGTTAAATCCGGATGAGTAGCAAGACAACCCTCCCCAAACTTTTGGTATTTTATCTCAAAAGGAAAGAAGGTAAAGCACTTAATTGTGATTCGGAAGATGGGTCGACGGTGTACAGGAAAACATGAGGAGTTCCGCAGGGATCTTGTCTGGGCCCTCCCGCGTGAATCGCAATGTATAAGGATGTGTAGAGGCTACGCCTCCCAAAATAACCAGTTGCGCTTGGGTTGGCGGCCACATCGGGGAACTCGTCGTCCTATGACATCGATGAGATCGAATCGTGCGCAAACGAAGCGATCTTGGAGATTAAAACGCTGGGCCGACGCTTGCTGACCTCAAAACTGAGAATCAAGGTATGAGAACAGATCATTCCACTCACAGCTTGCCCTAAGAAAGCGAGGAGTGATGATCGACCAGAAACTAAATTTTGCACACTTGCAGGACATGGCGAATAGGGGCCCCGTACCAAGGCGTCACCTCCTGATGGCAAAGTTGATTATCTCAGTCGTGCTATGCGCAGCAATGTAGGCAGCAACGTTGAAGAGGACGGCTAACAGCAGAAAATAGAGCACCGCATATATATGCTTCTCTATGGACCCAGCATTATGTAGGAGGCGAGCCAAATACAGCGCGGTGGAAGATATTGCACTGCAAGGTCGTAACGGATGAGTAATGATTAACGTGTGAGGAGTGAGTTACGAATAACGCAGTCTATGTTTTCTTTTATGGTGTGAGATTCGGCGAAACCGAAAAGCTTTTTAGCACACATAAAAAACAACGTAAATGGATGGAGGAAAGTGGAAATAAATCTGAAGGCTAGGCACAGGAGGTTGAGGTTAGAAAAAGCCGAAGAAGAAAAAGGCTAAGAAACATCAGGAGTATTAGCTGCTAGAAAAAGCTGATCCACCGCCGTGACGCTATGCTAAAACGCCAGGGACAAGCACGCGGGGAGATTGGAGTACCAAAAGGTGTTTTAGTTGTACATATGCATGAGAGTGTAGGCAGCATGAGTCGCTTCTCATCTGCCAACGTACGAAAATAAAGAAGGTGATTAAACTCGAGGAGTTTCAATGGAATAACAATGAATAAAAGCGGCCTTGAGAAGTTAACTCGGCGTATGTTTACAAATACAAATCATGGGCGTGAGTATAATGAAACTTCAGTTTCAGTAACTTGCACATTTTAAAAAATAAACAGCGCATGTCAAACGCTTGGTCAAACTTAAATTTCGGAATTTTTCGGGTGGGTGGTACTACCCACCTTACTCACATTATCCGCCGACTATGCCCCTAGATATCCACTTTCATTGCGCGCGGCCATTTTGAATTTATCAGTTCTGATTAATTAGTCATTTGCTACCTCAAAAAAAAAACCAAATACCGATTTTCATTGAAACCGAAACACAATTTGCAAATTTGTCGGCCATACTGGCGCGGACATTTTGAAGTTATAAGTTCTGACCACAAATTCGTTATTAGCGACCTTAAAAACCCCTAGATACCAACTTTCATTGAAATCGAAAAACAATTTGCAAATTCATATTTGGGTGGCCATTTTGAATTTCGGTCATTTTTCGGCGGCCATGTTGAATTTCGAAAATCGGGTGATCGAGGTGTTTAATGGATGACCACGGGCATGCAAAATTTCGCAGCTCTGCCATAACTGGTCCGCTCGCTATAGCTCACACATGCATACTGTACTACATACAACATACAGAAATTTTCTTTTATTTAAAAATCGTTTATGATTATGTTCTTCTACTTTTTGTATCCTTGTGTGCATGTGTATGTGTATCAATCAAACTAAGGAAGGGAAAATGAATGTAACAAAAAAAGGAAACGGAAATGGACCCTAATAACCGTCGTCATTTTCTTAATTTTGATTGATTGATGACGGGGGCCAGATATCGCCTTTTAAGATGCGAATTGAAATTTATGTTTAACAGAACGTTCAACACACACAAACAAATACAAGATATATTAGCAAAAATTTCATATCCTTTTAACTATAATTTGTGTTTGAATGACAGATTTATGCTTCCTTAAAAAAGGTTGTGATTAAAAGCATGCAATAAAATTAGATTCAGTTTGTTTTATGATTACTACGCATAAAAGAACAAAAACGAACGAAGGGAGGAATTTTTACTTATGAGTAAACACAAAACTTTCATCATAATGACGTAAAACATTTTTTTATGGTTATTATAGAACCCTTGTACGTTTTTAATGTTTTTTTGTTTTAATTAAATTACGACTTAACAATAAAACTTTTAATTTCAGGAACAAAAATGGCCTCGTCGTTGTGTCACGACCTTGTCATGTTGTGTCAGTTTAAATATTAAACTTAATGTTGGAAAAGGATTTAATATATAGAGAGGCAAGGGAATAAATTAAAATAGGGCTTCGTAGGACATTCTTTGTTTTATACTAAGAGATTCGATTTGAATACATAACAACAAAATGGGTTTCATAAGAAGTTTTATAAATGGGAATTTAACTAATTTGGTATGATTAAATAAAAGGAGTATAAACATGTTTATCATTCATGGATATCGGATTGAAAATAATTTTAATCAATTACCTAATTATATAATTTGATGAAAAAATATGTTGGATCCATTTGGAATTAGTCGTAGTTTTACGTGATTTGAGATATAAAATTTAAAAATTTTTATCAGTTCTTTTTGTTTTGGATGTCAATTGGAAGCGGGCTTTCTTTTATTGAAAGAAGTAACAGCGAGATTATAAACACTATCGAGGATGTTTGAAATCAATTGGAGAAGGGATAATGTGGATCTTTATGCGAAGCGTATAAAACTCTTTAGAACTACCCTAACACTGGTTTAATCACCTTAACACTTATTTTATATGCTGTAACCTTACTAACCTTAGTGTTGTCAAGGCTTTATACAAGGAAAATTGAGTTGTCTATTGCGAATTTCGATTCGTTTTTCAATCGACAATCGAATCTCATTTCGATTCAAAAGATTTTTGGTATTGTGTAAGGCAATCGAACGCAGTTAGAAGTAATGCCATAGTTAACTCAAGACCAACTGCTGTTATTGTGAATTTTTCATATTTTGACAGATTCGGTTGTTTGAAGTTTTCTTTAAAATAAAAAATTCTGTAATCAAAGAAAGTTGGAAAAATGAGTTTGCTAGAAGTGTTAACGGAAAGTACTTCTAGTAGTAGTGAAGAAGATTATGGAGAAATTGTATTTTTAAAACGGCAAAGGAGAAGGATTAGGGATGCATGTGATCCCCTTGCATTGGATGAATTTTGGTAATTGAAAGATAATTGAACACTACGTCATTAAAATATATATTACTATATTTTCATAGTTTTATTCAATATTTCCGGCTCTCAAAAGCAGCATTTGTGGACTTGCTTGAAGAAATAGCGCCGAAGTTAAAAAAGTCGGTGAGGACAACATCAGTTCCAAATATTTTAAAGCTGTCCAGTGCCTTGAGATTTTTTGCTCAAGGTTCTTACCAAACTAGTGTAGGAAATGATTTTAATGTCGGGGTTGCTCAGCCAACAGTGTCTTTAATATTTAAAGAAATATTAAATGTTTTGGAGACATACGTATGTCCAAAATGGATAAATTTTAAATACACTGAGCAAGAAAAAAGTAGAGCGAAATTATATTTTTATGAAAAAAGTGGGTTTCCAGGAGTCATTGGAGTGATTGATGGAACTCATATTAAAATAAGAGCGCCTACTAAAAATATACAACATTTATATTTCAACAGAAAAAGGTTCTTCAGCTTGAATACGATGATTGTAAGTAAAAAAAATCTGATAAAAACTACCTTTCTGTATATTGAAATACTTTTTAAAGGTTTGTGATCATAATCAGACTATTCGATATATCAACGGAAAACATCCTGGAGCTACCCACGATGCATTAATATGGAACTTATCACCTTTGAAAACAAAAATGGAGGTAGATTATGAAAGAGGTGATAGAACGTCGTGGCTTATAGGTGCATTGTATTATGCATGTGAATAAAATAATTGCTGATATATTTACAAATTTCATTTCATTGTAGGAGACTCTGGATATCCCTTATCTCCGTTCTTAATTACACCATTTCGTAATGTTGAAGAAAATTCTGCGGAATCTCGTTTCAATAAGAAACATTTCAGAAGCGCGTACGGCATTTCATATGAAAATTGATTTGTTTTCTCAATTTGCTCACGATTTAAAGCTCATGCGCGCTTTTGTCTGAGGCCGTACAGCGAAAAGCGCGTGGGATCCAAGTCCGCGTAGCGTGGACGGCCCATTAGTTTTTCATATTTACTTCTATTTGACAGTTGACTACTTTTTGCAGGTCTTTCAACGATAGGAGCGTCATTAGGAGGTGCAGCAGATACATATAGCCAAAGCTGTATATCATACACTGAGAAAAAAACAAAAATTGTACCAAGTCCGCCAGGCAATTGGAGAGAATTCAATTTCGTCAAATGAATAACGCTTTATACCAATCTTAAGTATGCTAAAGCAAAAGAATGGGTTCTTTTAAGTCAATTCCGCGGCGGAGTTCCGATTGAAAACTTTACGCAGTTGAACTTATTGCTGTTCGTTTGAGGAAAAACATTTCTTTTTTGAATTAATAAAATGTATTATGTATATGTTTAAACATTAGTCTGTAGTTGTCTCAATAATTTATGCATTTAGCGAAAAGAAACACTTTGTCATATAAACTTCTTCATTATTGGTAATGTCCCTGTCGGCGGCTGACTACCTGAAGTCTTTGTTTTCGGTTGTTTACTATGTATTTGTAAGATATACCCCCCAGTAGGGAATTTTCGAATGCATGATATCGGAATGCAGTATATCTTTGTAGATATTAGAAGCAATGGGAATCGATGACTATGGGAAGGAATGGTATTGCAAAGTGTCATGCATAAGGAACATGCACGCATTTCCCTTTTGTTCATTATCGAGAAAAATGCTGAAGCCGCAGCCGAACATTCGTCCTGTCTCACCCTCTCCTTCATAAAATCGGTTTTCTTACGATTTTCTTAAATTGTTTTTCAGTCTATTTAGATTGATTACGGCGTAAGCACGTGTAGCGATATAAAGTTTAGTATTTATATTACAGATGGGAAATTAATATCATATTTTAATAAAGGATGCTTTTTTAATAAAGGATGCTTTTTTAACAATAATAGATGCGAAACGGACAGCATATTTAAAGGCGGAATAACGAAATGACTGGACATTCTGCAGCTTTAGCTCTCATGCCTTCATATTAGAAGGTATGGTAATGCAAAAGGTAGCTCCCATGCCTTCATATTGGAAGGTATGGTAATGCAAAAGGTGGCTTTCATGCCTTCATATTGGAAGGTATGGTAATGCAAAAGGTAGCTCTTATGCCTTCATATTGGAAGGTATGGTAATGCAAAAGGTGGCTTTCATGCCTTCATATTGGAAGGTATGGTAATGCAAAAGGTGGCCGTTATGCCTTCGGTCCTAGGACATCGCAATGTTAAAAGAAGCGATGATTCGATCGAGAAAGTGGACATTATGCATTCGAAGGAAGGTGTACAGATTCGAATCTGGAAGGCTTCCATTCCCTACTGGGCCCTAATACTATCCAGCAGTATTTGTGTAACTTTCTTTTTCAAAATGTTAGTTGATCCCGTGCAAAGATGTAGGCAGTGAAATCAGTGACGCAGTGGATTGTTGTTTTGAATAGGACGATGTGTGTCTGCATGTATGTAGAATCTTTGCAGCTTGTGTACAACATTTTTTAGATCTATAATGGCTGAATAGGTATTCAAGTCATATTTAATTAAATGGAATTTAGAAGGAGTTATCTCAATGCGTTTAAAGGTAGATATTTTCTTATGGAAATGCTATTTATAAACTATTTTTTACGAAAATGGTAGTTTTCAACATGGATTTTTTTAAAGGACAATAAAACTAGAAGTGATGAAGATTTAGATGAAACCGCATCATCAATTTGATCTCCGTCGAAAAAAATCTACGAATGCTAATAATAAAGGACACAATTCATTATCAGGAAAGCTTGAAGATCAAAGCATTTGAAGATTAATATATTTTAAACAACACTAATAAATATCATATTTCCGTGAATAGTTTTTTCAAACATAGTTTATCATAAATTTTGAAAAACTTAAATAGTTATTTAATTATTGTGTGTAACGTAGATATCAATAAATATGTTTTTCGTACTTTATAAATCTTATTTATTTGAATTAATTTATAATATTTCTAATAATTTAAGTTCAGAAATAAATAAAAAATGATATAAATAAAATATTGGCTTCAATTATTTATTTTCATAAAAAAAATTTATCATTCATATAAATATATAAATAAAATGCTTTTAGTAATTATAGGTAATAGTAAATTTCATTTATCGAATCTCGTGCGAAATAGAATCTATCGAGATATATTGTTTGATGGACAGCAGATTGTATCGACTCAAACATTTTTAACTTCTTTTCAAAAGAATTTTAATTTGTAAGAAATATTTTTAAAATTGGTCGAAATATAAAAAAAATCAAATCAATGTTCAGTGTCGTCTCTTAATCATCTATTGTAATTCATATAATTGCGTATTACATAAAATCAACAGGGTATGTTGTTTAAAGAATTCCTGCGGATCTCCCCCAATTGCTTACGGAATTGACACCATTGCCTTGTCAACTACGCCAGGTACTTAAGTGAACTCCTAGGCTGGTTTCGCCGTATCCAATTCCGCAGCGGAGTTGGGTTAAGCGAGAATGGTTTGACTGAACATTTCTTTTTTCTCAGTGTACTAGTACTAAAAGCAGCTCACGACAACAATTAGGAAAAGCAAAGCACCGTAATGAAACAGTGGAAACTATAGAGCTAGTAAAACGTGGGCAAGAAATATTAACCCAGTGGATAGCGGTAAAAATAGAGTATTACCTCCGAATCCTTTCGGGCAGCACCGATTTTTCTGAAATTTAGGAATTGAGCTTATCTTACCATCCTCTTCAAAAGGTATATGTGTGATTTTTGTTTTTATGGAGTTCACTACCCCTTTTCACAAAAAATTTAAAAACAATATATTTAAGCAATATTTCGTTTATATGAAAATTATTCACGATTCAGATTAACCTGCAATTAGCTTGTATTTGGCCTACAATGAAAAATGTACTCAGTACGCTATTTCACCCTATAAGTAAAAGGACTCGGTCAAAAATATCGAATACTGATATGAGTAGAATCGAAAGCCAAATACTCATATGTATGAGTAAATATTCGGATTCCGTATCCCTACATATAGTATCCCAGCGGGAAAAAATCGGAGTGCTACCAAGGGGAGCGTTGCCAATATGGTCTAAAAGAAGCAATATTGAAGCTTTAAGAAATTGTATAGGACGAAGAAAACTATGAGTCCCTCATATTTCGGGCGATTCCAGTAAAGGTTGCAATTAACATACCCGAAAGAACGGTTCTCCCTTGATTACGTAGGACAAGCAGCATTGGACGTGGTTTGTACTTAGTTTGGGGCCCGCTGGGTAAAAAGGCACGCCATAAATTCTTTATTGAAAAGCTTTCCTCTACTTTTATGACTGCTTTAAACATGCGTCTAAAGAAGCACTAAAGGAAGTGTGCGCATCTGCCAGCATACTATGTTTAAAAAATAAATAAAACTCAGGAATGGGAAGGCTTTCTTATCGCCCTTATGTTATGATTGATACTAGGAATCACACATCTATAACAATAGGATCTCTACTGATCCCCTAAAACTCCGTAAACACAGCAAAGGTCCGAATCTTAACGGAAATATCTCAGATGGCATTTTTCAAGTTGAGTCAGCTCTATCCTATTGCACATGCTACGTAAGTTTTCAAAATTCCTCAGTTCCTTGCATTTCTTCAAAGATTCTTTTTCTATATGTAACTACCCGCAGACTTCCCTTAACCTCCTTCCATCTAAGCTTACTATTAGACATAGCGTGATCGACATTACGGGACTGGTAGTATAAAGGATGACACAAAGAGACTCTAACAAGGCCAAATATAAGAATAAATATATGAAAAATTCCACTTAATCATGCTTTTCAACAAACAATGCAAAAGGGCGGTGATTGTATATTTTTAATTAGCAGCTAAGTATACAAATAAAAAACGGTTTGCGATTTTTAGTGTGGTTTGATGTAGCTTTTTTTATTAGATAATGACAAGATCCAAAATGATCGCTTCTATTGGTGCATTTGTATAAATACATACCCAATGTCCACAAGTACACAGCAGGTTGATAATAAAAATCCATTTTTAGTAATTTGAACTGTCCACCAAGAGTAGAACAATGATAATTTCTTTAAAAAATAAAGAGTATTTTGCCACTCATTATCTCACATTAAAAAAAGATAAATAATAATAATAAAAACAAAAGCAGTCGGTAGTAAGTTTATCTCTTAAAAAATCCTCTGCTGCAAATGTAATGGATGATGATAAGTAGCCTATAATTTACAGCCATTAAGTTTTTCTTTTTCTTATAACAACAAAACAATGCACGTCGCCGTCATATACGATGATGGCCTCCTTTTCAATAGCAACCGATTTGTTTATTTCACTCATATAAATTTATCAAGAAAACTCTTCCAGTAGAAAAGATAATGGACGCTCGCGGATGGCCGTAGACAGCATACATAATATGGAGTGGAGTGGAGTAAGTATATCGGGGCGCTCCAGTCCAGATCCGGGGGCAAGTATAGTAGACGTTAAAATGCCAAAATTAATGCGTTCGAAAATGATCATCTTTCGTGTCCCTCCTTCTCAGCTGAAGACCGTCCAGGATGGGATGTTGGTCTGAAAATAGCACAAAGCCATCAAAATAAGTGCGAACTGTCCTGATTTCCACTTTCACTGCTTGGGTGTATAAAGGCGAGGAGAGAATGTTTTTCTTTTTAGGAAAACCCAGGCTGATGTGGATATCCACACACACTAGTATTGGAGGAGCTAGTATTGGCCAAGATTAAGAGTCCTCATAGTTATTTTTGGCCTTTGATGGGTTTCTCATGTTATTTTCACGAAATTCGTCGTAATGCGTAATGTGTATGCTCTATACACACGGGGCGAGGGTTGGAATGATGAAAATTCCCTAATTACAGTTTTCCACCACTGTGCGCTGTTTATATTATTATGGCAAGGCAATGAAAGCAGCCTTAATTAATCACAGCCTTAATTTTTATTCACAATCACTCTTCGGTATAAGGGAGATTTTAATATCGCCTATCGACAGTTTTGATATGATCGACCGTTGTTGTTGTTGCTGTATGCCGCCGTCGACGCCGACGGGCGACGTTATGACTTTTTGCGATTTACTTTATTTTTTTCGCGCGATATATATGTTTTGACGGTTGACAACAAAAACAGATTAAACGTGTATTGGCGCGACTCTCGACCGATATGCTTTGGACTCGATTTTGCGCATTTGTGCCACAGTTTAGCACAAACATTCGATTTTATCTGGCTGTCACCGGTCTCTGCTCACGTATAGATAGAATAACAACAACAGAACGATGGCAACTCTCGACAGCGGCGAAAAAAATAAAATAAATAATGAAAAGAATTAGGAAAAATACAACCCGCGACGACGACGATGCCACCACCGTCGTACACCACCACGAATGGCAGTATGGCACATATGGAGCAGACGTGGTGGATTTACGCGTCTAATCTTATCAGAAGAGAGCACACAAAAATTACACAAAATTTGTTTGCCACACAAAAAAAACGAGAGAATTTCGCGCGTTCAGAAAGTTCTCTCTGTTCGTTTTCGGGTGGTTTTTTTTCATCTATCAATTAATTTATTACGCATTTCGCCTCGTTTTTTTATGTTTACTTAAACGTACAATGTGACATTTTAATTTAATTAAAATCCCGACATTAAAGCTGGGATCCTCGTGATTGATGGAATAAAGCCATTGTCAGCACACACCATCACCACCACGTCGTGTCCTTCCCTGGGGTTGTTGTCATGTTGATCTTGTCTCAATATATTTTATTCAAATGTACTCGGCGCGATTTAAAACAAAACAAAAACAACAACTCTTTGTGAAATTGTCTCTTTTATTTATTTATATCGGGGGTGAATATAATATTAAAAAAAAAACATAGCACAGACTTAAATAAATAAATAGCAACAAATTAAAATAAATTTCATTTGTTTTTGTATTTTGCAATCGAAGATTTTATTTTTTATATCTCAACAACGACGACGACGGGTTTTGCGTGCTTGGACGACGACAGTTGAACGCCTTTGAAAAAACTTTGAAAACTTTCCATATGTCAAGTAGGAAACATGTTCCCAGAGCTCCAATGGCGATAGACGAAGCTGTTTCGCAGTTCTTTTGGAATTGTTGGCGAATTGGCAACAAATATAATTTTGAGAGATTTTATTTAGTAAAAATCTTTATTGAAAAGTTTTCCGCGAATAAAAATAAAAGTGTGTATGCTAGAAAGTGTGCACAGCATATGATGTTTGATTTTTGAGTGTTTGAAGTGTTTTTTCACGAAACACTTTTATTTATGGGAAGGAAGTTTTTCATCAAGGGGAGCGGCCCGGTGGTGGCATTCGGACAGTGAATTGAGAGATTTATATATTGAAAAGTTCTGAGAAAGTCTAAAAATTACTTAATAATCAGACACGGTCTCTAGACTTTGGCTAGAAATTATTTAATATCAAAGCAGACAGAGGCCGGGCTTGATGTTGAATAACTTGAATTATATTTTGAAATAAGTTTTCTTAAAAATATATAAAAAGAAACTATTTTTAGTCAGCAACAACAAAACTTAGTGAACAGAATTCATTTTTCTATAATATTACACTTTTCCTGTTAATTCATGCTTTACTAGTAAGCCTTATGAAATTTTTGAGTCAAAGTCTATTTTGAGTTAAAAAAAAAGAAAAGAAAAATAAAGATAAATCATCAATTTAGTTTTGTAATATTTTTGTATGCCTCTAAATGTGGAATGTCCAGTCATTAAAGCTATCTTCAAAATTCTTGAAAGTATGAACACTGAGTATGAATAAGAGGACCAGGGCTGTTCTAATTAATAATCATTTCATTTGAGATACTATTGAAACCCTTAAGACAAAAAGATTCAGATCGAGACTGACCAGTTCCCCCAGAAGAGAAATCTATGAAATTTTTTTTATGTGAAAAATCAAGCATAGGAATCACCTTTTAAACTAGAGCCCGCATCATAAACGAAAAGAAGTGAGAGGAAAGGAATTGTGATGGAAAATAAATGAACGTTGCGTTTTCAAACAAACATAGTATGTTGTTTACTTGTGGGGACTTCAGACTCTCACTGCGCATGAAAACAAAAGTTTTGAGATTCCCTTCTTTTATGGCGGGGGCTCTATTACCAGTCCCAGTAGGGAATGGAAGGCTTCCGGATTCGATTCCGTATAGTATACTTGCCAGGCATACTGGCTACTTTTTGGATTACAGAACGCATTCTTTTTCCATTGCGATGTCCTAGCCGG
Source organism: Thereva unica (assembly GCA_949987705.1). Taxonomy (NCBI): domain Eukaryota; kingdom Metazoa; phylum Arthropoda; class Insecta; order Diptera; family Therevidae; genus Thereva; species Thereva unica. The sequence goes on along the minus strand of OX465282.1, from coordinate 121,226,395 downwards.
GAAGTCATAACGGCTACCTTTTGGATTACCATTCCTTCCCATAAGAAGTGATAATGGCTACCTTTTGGATTACCATTCCTTCCCATAGCCATAGCCGACCATCGCGTTCCCGGTGCAGGTCATGGTATAATGTGTGTTAGTAAGCTTAGTTTGAAGGATAGAAGAGAATAGGGGGCTCATGGGAGTGTGCAGCAGATTGCGATGAACCTTATAGTGGACCAACGCGACAAAAGGTTTTGTCCGTCCGACTTTCTGTGCGGTTTCTGTACAGAGTTTGAAGAATGAATATAATCAGCTGATGAGAGATGTCTATCATTACGTTTGAACTCTTAGATGTTGCATGAGTTCGAATACTGACTGTAGGGAATTGCTAAGCAGATCCCCATTTCTAATTATAAACGAACTTCTAGATCGTAGTGTGGGCGAAAAGCCTGACAAGGCATTGTGTGATGGTAAGTCGAGCGGATTAGTCTTATGTTACGGATAGTAGAAATTCAATTTGGTCAAGGCTGCTATATTGCTGCGGTGGCTTAAAGAGTCTATGGAGACGCAAAAGGTGTCATCTTCGAGGAGTTTGAGTTTGCACCTTGTCCAGACACGCTAAAGCGGCTTTCTTGGCGTCAGTCCAGATAAGGCGGGAGTAACTCGAGGCGGGCCCAATATAGGACTCGTAGATTATAGCCTGTTTTTTGGCGATTGGAATATGTATCCAATCGCAGATTCTCAGATAAAGTTATGCCGAAGATGTTAATAGATGGCTGGAGTTGGTTAGAGTTCTTACACTTGCTATCCCTTTGTGAAACAATTCCAATTCTTTTACTCATGGAGATAAGGCACCATAGCTCCTTTGCGATGCCTCACGAAGTTCATATACAGGTGCCGTACATGCCATCGGACAAAATGTCTAACTTCCGTCGAAAATAAGGATAAAAGAATCTGTGTATGTAAGGAGAAAATCTGGAATCGTCTTAGCTTCGACGTTACCCAAACGATTTCAAGAGTCTGAAATTCTCTCCAACTCAGGTGCAATACCGTCGAATTACAGTGTGATCAATATTGCGATAACCCAGCCGATTATGTGACCAGAAGAATCGCGCCGCAGAGAAAAATCTCTCACGCTGCCAAGGCAGATTCCAGTGGAACGATCCTGCTTTTCAAATTTTATAACTTTGCCAAACTGTTTCAAATTTAAGAAATTATGCCCAACCTTATTAGAATTTAAGGACCTATACATGATCGATCGATTAGTTCATATCTACGCGAGCCAAACCAAAAGTTCACGCTTTATGGTGGAAACTCAGAAAAGCTACGTATTTTTTGGAGAAAAAGGTGGTTGAAGTTGAAAGTTTAGTGGAAAAAAAACAACAACAAAATTTTGACTTTGACGACTCAATACTCTGGACGTTGGTGGGTTGAAGCCTTGACTTTTATAGTTTTAGATAGGTGGGAGTATTCTGCGTAGATTGCTGCCTTATTCATTAAAATATCTAAAAGGGTTACAAAAACACAGGGTAATATGTAAACCTCTACCAAAAATGCCCTAGCGGATAAACCGTTACGATTCCCCACCCCACCCACGGGATTTTTTGTTCGTCTATCCAAGACCCTGTATATTGCTTCACAACCGCTACTACCGTCGTTAGTTGGCTATCAATTTGATTCGGCAGTTCGGTTTTAACCCGCAAAAAAAACATTTTGGTTGTTAAATTCGGGAAAAGATCTCAACTTCACAAAATCTGTAGTTTTTTTCCGGCCTCGGAAATTTAAGTGATGGTAGCCATAAGTGTAACTTAACTCCAAAACTCTTATGCAGTACGAGATTGCCGAAGCTGGAAACGTATTCTTCATGTCACTGTATGAGAAAATGCATGAGAATCCTAGCCGGAACGATTTGAAATAAAGCAATACGTCGTACAAAAGCTGCTACACGGCAACATTCACTGAGAGTTTATTTTCAGATGCAGCGGTGGTTATCCCGTCAAACCACACTCGACTAGCAACAAAGAGACCCGAAAGAGTCAGGATAGAGAAAAACCACTCGAGTCCTGCACCTGCCTCCATTGATCCCTAATCTGCACATCGTACGAAGGGCTGCGTTATCAAGTCGAGCCCCAGCGAAAGAGAGCCAAAGAACTGATCGAAGAAAAAGTCCAGCTCTACATAGAATTTTATACCAAACTACCCCCAAACAAAATGTCTGGCTACGTCCCTGTGTTCACGCAATACTTTGTCCGAACTCTTATAGTACACACCCAATCACCACCCAAGAAAAAAAATAAACCAGAAAAAAAAGCATTCACCGCCGAGAATTTCTTGAATATTAAAATTGCAAAATCGTGCCGGCCGTTGCTGGCTCGGGTTTGGTTGGTGTTGTATATCAAAAATTTCTTCCTCTGGCGAATTTATAATTTGTATTTCAAAGGTTTTATTGTTGGTGTTGTAAATTGAAGAATAAACGCATTTCCAATTAAATCCCCTTCGCCCTCCTATTTGGGTCCAATTTCAACCATCCCTTCTCTTCTACGAAAATAACGAAAATACTAGCTTCAAAATAAAGAACCCATGGGGGTCGAGAGGCATTTCTGATTCATAGAAATCTAAGGACGTTTTATTTTCGTCATAGTTTAATTAAAACTGGAATAAATTTCATTTTGATATTTTATTTATTTTTTTTCATGAGTATATACTCACTTTACTCTACTCTATAGATGAGGGACAGAGCGGCATCGAGGCTGGGGGAGGTGAAGCCTCCATTTAAGTTTTAGGTGCATGTGTGTATATACTGTATATACGAGTAGCAAACTAATCCACTGAAAAAGCTCCACTTGAAAAAGCTAAAAAAATGTTGTTGTTGGATTCGTCGTTTGGCTCGCTGGGTAATGAAACTATAAGCCCGACGCCATTGCTGCTGGCTGCGGTGTGTTGTTGTTATTTTGTTGTGTGTAAAGAGTCAACATCGCCATAAAATCGAATGACTGCCAGCGCTAGTATATGCCAGGCTGGCCAGGTTCCATTTTATATAAAATTCATCGAAAAATACCTGAAGACGATGAAACGAACGATAAATTCGACACAAAAAAAAAACATAAAACGAAAGAAGCAACAAAAGGTGGTATGCGTATGACGATAGCGATGACCTAGTGGAAGAAGATATTCATCGTGTCTTGAAACTGGAAGAGGCCTGATGGTATAATGGAAGTTGAAAAATATAGTAATAACAACAACAACAACATGAAAAAAACTGCCGGTGTGTCTTTCTTCTTAATTAACTGAAATTGCCTGAATGGGTGCACTTCGATGCCCAATGGACATTTTCAGAGAAGACCAAGAGATTGGCCCCAAGGTATATCATCGCGCGCTGTGGATGACGACCCACTCGCTCAATTGGTAGTTGGGTGACGACTCTTCGTCGATGCGATGGGGCCAATTTCTTGAAAAGACCGAATCGGTTTTTTCGTTGTTGTTGTTGTACTATTGTATGTTTTGTTTTGACCTCTATAAGTTGTAGTTTGCATGAAAGTCACATGCGTCCGTTCCCATATCGCTTAATTCGACAAGAGAGCTGAAGCCGATATATCCGAAAGCTTATCCTTAATTAAAACTCGCTGTTTTCTTCTTTCTATATGCGCACACAAATACAATCGGCAACTGAAAAGCCAACAGCAATTCGATATCATCGACGAACTATTGGGGCACGATTGGTGCATGAACAGTCATTGGATCCATTCGAGTTTCTATGTTCTTTTTTGTTGAATACGATAAAAGCTTGGTGCTTGCCAGTTGCCATTCTTTTCTACTCCGGGGGGCTTCACTTAAAAAGTTATTGTTATTGGCACGCCGAATACACAACAAGTCTACATCGACGCAATTTTTACTATGACGAAATCAAGAAATTTAGCTCAACAGCAAAAATATACCTGGTAGGATTGGTACATTGATGTTCGTACATATGTACATGCAATGGCGGTGCGCGGGAGTATGCTTATAGAGTGTATATCCCATGCTCTGATAAATTTCCGTGATTTTCCTCTCTCTCTCTGTCTCTCTTAGCTATGAAAATATTTGGTGTAATTTCTGTTCACTAACCTGAAGGAAATTCAAGCCGCCATGCCACCATTGAGAAAAATATTGGTTCTTTTTCGAGTGAGATTTTTCTTTTCGACTCATATTTTTGAGTGTTTTTTTTCTATATAGAAACTTTTTTGTTTCTTTTAATCTCTCAAAAGCCCCCAAAGTGAGATTATCAAAAGGCAAAGATGAAAGGTGGAATTCCTGTATCTGTTTGGTGGTATGCCTGACATCATCATCATCGTGTGTTACGGGTGAAGATTGAAATTAGTCTGAGCAGAGCTTTCTATTTTTTTTTCTGGGATACCGCCATTTTTTTTTGGCTGATAATATTTATATAGTAGCATGTGTCGCCGCACATTTGATGAGCATAGGTACAAGTACATCGAGTTTATTGCGCAAAATAACAAGAGACAATTCAACGACGGTTATACAATATCAGATTTAAAGTCTTGATTGACAACAGCCAAAGTAAACAGCACAAAGCGCTTTTTGTGGAATTGGAAGAAATTGCGTCTGTTTATAAAAATCAGCATTTTTTTCGCCATTTTTGCTTTTATTTATTTTTTTTGATAAAAAGTGTTACACGTTGTTAAATTCCATCATACCCAACGCATTTTCTTTCAGTGTGGAAATCTATTTTTGGTGTTTTTATTTTATAAGTATAAATTGTCTGCCTGGGGCCTTGTATGTATGTTCATGTTCCTCTAAAGAAAAAATTCCAAGGTTTTTGGTTCAATCCCCTGCAGAAAATTAATTTCCAAAAAAAAATTAATAAACGTCTATATTTTTTTCGTCATTCGCTAATTTTTTTTTCTGGTCATATTGTAAACAGGATTCTAGCAGGCGGCATTAAGTCAATTCGACTTGAAATACAACTTTATTGACAAAATTCATTTGTATATATTTGGCGCATGAGATCAGTAGATATGGAGGCCTGGATATAGAGGCTGGCTTGTGCACGTTTTTGTTTTTATTTAATGATATTATGTAACAACTATCCCAACATCATCATCATCATCATCAACAACAATGTTTAGAGAACCATGAAAACACAAGCAGAGAATTTTGTGACCTGATTTGAACTCGAACAGTTAAAGTTGCATGCTGGTGAATTTCTATGACCTCAATTAAACATTTTTTTGTTTTTTTTTTGTTTTTTAGTCAGAAGAGAATAATTTTGACGATTGATCGTGTTTTTTTGAACAATTGGTTTAGCTGGTTGGTTTGGTGTGGCATGAATTCGGTTACGTGCTGTACCAGACACTTTTGCGCAAGGCACAAAGTCTTAAATGTTGTTTCGAGCATAAAATTCCCTTGAGGTTTTTGATTTTTAGTTTAAGCTGGATTAGAGTAAATTTATCTAAGAAAACACGCAATGAATACAAAACAGAATTTAGTGAAAATGTTGAAAGTTGATTAAAAAAGATACATATTAGATTTATTCAATAATTGAATGATGTTAACTTTGTATAGTGTGTTCTGCGATTCGAATTGATGGCTTTTCTCAATATTACTCGGTCGGACACTTCACTTCATATAAACTCGATCTAAGAAATTAAATTGCAGTTTAAGTAAACCTAAGAACTTTATCTCAGTTTCCGACAGTTTCAGATGGGATACAGTATAAAATCAGGTGAAAATCAATTTGTCTCTAGTATATATTAGCCAGGTTTCTGTCTTTCCTTTTTTTATGTGAAAACCCAAGCTTAAGCATCATCCTTTGTACTACAAGTCATATCGATCACCACCTGTTAAACTTTCAACCCAGTTCCTTAAGCCGAAACAATAAGCTAACTTAAGTCTGAAAGTAGAAAGGCCTTCAATAACGCCAATCGGCCTAACTTGGATTCGGACCTGGGACAACTATTATGGCGTCTCAGGCAGTTCAAATACGAACTGCATAAGTCAAATCGGGAATCCTGGAAGACCCTGGTTTTTCGAATACCGCAAGACTTAGAAAAATTCTTTCTAAAAGCCCAATGTGACAAGAAATACTGCACCAAGCAGTCGGTACATTGAGCACAAGCAGGAGTCATTGAAACTCCTTTTTTTATGTGGGAAAACCCAGCTTAGGGATCCCCTTTGTACTATCAGGCTGTCATGTCGTTCAGGTCACGGGACAATGTCTAGTAGCAAGCTTGGTTTGAAAGAGAAATTAGGGGGGTCTGGAGGGTATTGGAGCAGGTGGCGTTACGTAAGCTTTTGAGTGTTGTACGAGTTCGGGAAAACTGACTGTGGGAGATTGTTCCACAGTCGAGTTATTCAATTCATAAACGAACTTCTACAACATGTTGTGCGCAAACGGGGGGGGGGGCTGTAGGGTATGGGGATGAACCGAGCGGGCTAGTCTTGTGTTGCAGTGCAGTGGAACAGTCCCTGTTGTAATAGCGATAAAGTATAGAGAGCTCTGCTACATTCCTATGGTGGCTCAGAGAGTTGATGGAGATGCAGAGGCTGTCATCTCCGATGATTAGAATCGCGCGGCTTTGCACCGTGTCCAGCCACGCTAAGCCGATTTTCGAGGCGTCAGCACAGACAAATAAATTATATACTCGTAGCGGGGCCGAATGTAGGATTTGTAGATTGTAGCTCTGGTTGCTGGTGGGAGAAGAAATTTGCATCTCTCGAGAGAAAAAAAATCGATAAATCGAAAAAATTGAAAAAATTGGGAAAAATCGGAAAATTGAAAAAAATCGAAAAAAAATCGAGAATATCGAAAAATAGAAAAAATCGAGAAAATTGGAAAAATCGAAAAAATCGATGCAAATCCTAGGCATTGGGATGCTTGCTTAGCGATTTGGAATATGTGATCATTCCATCGCAAGTCCTCAGATAAAGTTATACCCAAGATGTTAAGAGAAGGATCAGCTGTAAGATTTGTTTTGTCCACGGAGACAGAATGAAGGTCAGTGCAAGTTTCATAAGTAATGAGACAGTACTTCGTTTTGGAGGGGTTGACCTCAACACGATTCTTGCGGCCCCAATCAAGAATGTGTTCGATGTCCCTGTTGATAGAGTTGGACATGAGTTCACGATGGTGAAGACAAGGTCTGGCACGTGCTTGTCTAATTTTGTCGAAAGCGTAAGAATAACGCAGGGTACTGTCATCAGCAAAGTCGAGCAGTGGGTTAGAAGGGATTGAGAGCAGATCATTTATGAATATTAGGAAGAAGAAAAGAAAAGGTGAAAGAATTGATCCTAGAGTAACTCCGGCCGAGATGTTGTGGGGATTCGATTCGATGCCATCCAATACTACCTTTATTGAACGATCAAAAAGGAAGCTCTTAATCCATTTTCTTAGAACTGGGTGGATACCTTTTTCAGCTCTGATCGTGGGTAGTTGTTTGTTGTGGGTTTGCGCAGAGTTGTGAAGTCATTATTACTGCTTTGGACGGCTTGGCTTCGTTGTCGCGATCACAACCGAAGGCCGGGTTTAGCCTGTCGATAGATATCGACTTATACTACGTATACATGATGAGTTGAATAGTTGAATTGAGATTGAGTTGAAAATAAAAAAAAAACTACACATTAACAAAAAATCACAAAGAAAACACAAAGATTTTGTTATCAACTAAATTCAACTACTCAACTACTGAACTCACGTCTATATGCATAATTTCAACTCAACCCAGGTAGCAGAGCTGAGTCGAGTTCAATCGAACCTAAATCAATTCGACTGGCGTCTACATGCAGTTGGACTCGGGTTCAACCTGAGTTCAACTCAATATTTATACGTATTATTAGTTGTGCGGTTCAATTTGACGAGCACGATCGACTAATACATATGAAGAAGTAGTTCAGGGTCGAGGATGTGTTATCTTTATGTTCTGCATATGACAACGAAGACGAATGACAAATGTGGATTCTGCTGTTGGACTTTTATCAGTATTGGACACACATATCAAAACATTTCAAATTCTACGAAATTATTTTTGGATCGTTTAAAATACACACACGTTTAAAATTCTTTAAAACTTTTACATGAATTTTAAAAACTCTCGAACCAGTCATGATTTGGCAAAATTTCTCTAGTTTTTAGTGCAAAAAGCAACAACATTCCTTGACGCCATCACGAAATATTCCTCGAAAGCCGCCATATTTGTTGTCTGTCTGCTACGCAACACAGAGCAGAGGTGGTTTTCGTTGGCCACCAATATTATATTTCATAAAATAATTGTAAAATTCAAATAGAGAATTTCTAGTCGAGTATTATTATTAGAATATCATTTCAATACGAAAATGCTGCGTCTATTTTTAATCAACTCTGTTAGTAATAATATTCGTCGGTCTTTTTCCTATTTCCTATTTTCTCCTCGCCTTTGTATAGCTTTGTTCAGCAATTGCTAATTTGTGGATAGCATTTTGCTTTTCTTTTATGCTGTAAAATCATGCTGGTTAATTAGTAATTAAATTCAAACCCCTCAGTAAATTGGTCATTAAATTCTAATTAAGATATTGTTATAAAATATACTGCAAAAGGTATTTCTGTTGCATCATATTCAGTCTTCGCCCCTTCAATTATAAAAGGCCTTTTTAAAAATAATGATAATGATAAAAAATAACTTAAAACGTAAACAATTCTCATTAAAACTCATTAATTTCGCCCTCATTTTTTCGAGTTTGAGTTAATTTAATTTAATTTGACTCGCGTTCAATCCAATTGCCATCGAACAGTTCCAAGAAATGTTTCTGAGGAACGAAAATTCTCCTTGGAGACCAATTTCATTACTTAGCAAGAAAAAAATACATCATTAGTACGCATAATAAGAATAAATACGAAAACGAAATTTAAAATTTCGAGAGAGTGTATTTTGTACGTTTTGAGGAGTGGGGGTAAAAGGGGGGATAATTTAAAACTTGCTAATTATATTATATTAATAGACAAGCATGCGCTCATGCGGAATTCTTGTACTCGCTAACTTTGTCTAGAAGTGTTCCAGGAAATCTGGGACGTTGTAGTGCGATTTATTTGGGTGAAAAACAAAACAAAAAAAAAAAATAAAAGAAATTATTAATAAAAGAAAACACAAAAGAGACCGCATGAAAATGGAAAATGTCACGAAAATATTTTGGCACTTAGTCGAGGAGTCGCATTATATTTTCGCAGTGGTTTTTCCGTCTTCTTTCTAATTTTATTTAGTTGTCATTGTTATGTACTATCAAACGCACCTGCTAATTTTTCTGTCACGGCTAGAATACGCCTTGGGCGGTTGCTTGGTATGAGGATTGGGGATGCGTGACTTTAAATATTTTCTTTGTTGTTTTTGTTATTGTTGTTCAGGCAGGAGCATAGCGAGGGGGCGAAGAGCTTGACTTGGAAGGGCTAGTTGAATATCACTCAATCTCACGTGGGGGAGAGGAGGCTTCGAATCTCACTCAATCTCACTTAATTTTTTTTCCTTAAGAAAAATTGTAAAATTGCGAGAAAACAAAGTTAAATTAAGTAAAACATGTTTCTCCACTGAAGACCCCCATAGACTTACGAGTACAGGCCGCCGGTAGGCAGTGGCCTTTCAGACCAGGTCGGCAGGCAAGGCCCGATGAAGACCACAGATTACTCAGTTTGACTGAGGGATGAGGATTTCAGGTATCCGCCTCACGGGTCGTGGTATGCAGGTGAAGTCATAATTCCCTACAGACACACAGACGAAGACGACAGTTTAGCATAGTTAATTCAAATGAACTTCAAGGCGGCTCCATACTCACGCCGTGAACACCCGCGAACAAGCGCGAAGGCGAGTGTGGATGATTTTCCCGTCTAGCTCGCGTCTTGCTTTCCGAGTAGATACGGCGTAAAATACCATAAATTCATGGCTTGAGACTGAATAGAAGTTCAGATCTTCAGGCACGAACTGACGATAAATGCCCGCACACAAAGATTTTTGTCAGTTTTCTTGGGCTGCAGGCCCCATCCAGTTGGTGGCCGGTGAGTGTGTAGTGATATTTGGTCTCAAGGCGAAAAATTTCAAGCCACTTACCGGCAACCTGTGTGTGAATAGAGGCCTTAAGATATGGCTAAAGCCTGAACCAAATATGACGTCCCGTACCATAACAATCGAATAAATGCAAGTTCATTAAGTTAATTTAGATCGGTGCCATATGAGCTCCTATCAGCATGCGTACCAGGCGGGCAAGTCCACTGAGACAGCACTGCACAATCTAAGGCTCAGGCTGGAATGCGTAGTACTAAACACAACTTCTTTCGCTATCGAGGGAGCCTTCGACAATACATCCTTTCATATTATAGCTAGAGCTCTAGGTAGACGTAGTCAAAGTAGCACTTTCTACAACTGGATTGACTATGCTGAGAACTCACAAACTAATGGTCTCTCATGTTGAGGGGTCTCTGGAGGGCACTATAGCAAAAACGATTCTGATTCCTTTCACCAAGAAACAATCACTACCGCCACTTTTAGAACCAACACTCTGAGGGGGAACTATAGGCTTTACCCAACAAGCCAAATATTTTGCCAAGCTCAACTGGAACATGGACAATCTGATGAGCAAGACACGCAGATCCCTGTGGGCTTACCGCAGAATTCCACATGGGGTTTGCAACCGAAAACCACGTACTGGATACCATCATTAGGTTCATGGTAACTCATGGAGCTTTAGTTTGGTGTCACAGAACGGCGGTTAAGGTTTTCATAACCAATTTGGGCAAAATTCAAAGAATGGCCTGCTTTTCTATCACTGGAGCGATCCCACTTCCCCGATAGCAGCGCTGGAGACTCTCCTCAATCTGGTACCCCTCAATCTTGAGGTAGAGAAGTCCGCCATAACCACGACGCTGCGGCTGAAAGCGAATGGTTACCGAGCGCTGCTCTTGGACAAGAACATTTTATAACAATAAACATCACAGAAGAGATTCCGGAAGCGGGATGGCTCTGGCGGATCGTATGCGCTTGGACTGGCGGAGGTATGCGCTTGGACTGGCCAACTCTAAGCAGTTCCTTCCTGTGCCGTCCCCTAAGACGGCCAAGGAATTGTTAGATCACAGTAGAAATGATCTCAGGACTCTTATTGGCTTGATTACCGGACACTGTTCGCTAAATTACCATTTATGGAGAATAGGAAGGGCGGAGGACCCCAGACGCAGGCTTTGCCTGAAGGAGGATGAGTCTGCTCGCCACTTTCTTTGTGAAGGCCCCGCAATAGCGAGAAGCTGGGTTTCTTTGTTCGAGAAGTCTCTGTTCGAACATCCAAGTCTAATCGACAAGCTACTAGGCAGAGTACTGAGCTTATTCAAGCGGTCTGGCCTACAAATATCAGGTATAGGGGTGGGTGTACTTCAAAAGACCAAATGAACGGCCGCAGTACCTTTAGAGCCAGTACCTCACACAGGTAAAAAACAGCCAACAATGAACGAGCGTTCAATGCAGAATATACTGAGCATCATCGTGGAATTGACTCTGTAATTTGATATTGTAAGTTGTGAATCAATAATTCGTCAAAGGCGTCACTATATTTTCCGAATCGAATAGCTTCTGCATAATGTCAGTCCAGATTTTTCTTATCACGAAATTTTCTATTGAAATTGTGACTTTGGCATACCAAGTTGTTGTGTTATTGATACATATAACGAATAACCGGTCATCGCTGTGCACCAACTGATGGATAGACACCTTCAATATTTCCATCACCTCATGGAATGAAAGGGCGTCCTACATTCCAATCGTGCTTCAAGTGATCATTGACATGCTTTTTAGAGGAAAACTTTTCGTAGCATTCGACCAACATTTGAATCGTGCTTACCAATGGATTTCATATCAATTCGTTCATTTTACATTTTGGAAAACTCTCATCTGGGTAGCAAACATTTTGAACAAGAAACATTTCTCAACACACTAAGCTTCACTTTTCATATATCGGTCAAACTTTTATTTTAGTTAAATGGAGCCTCTACAAGAGTGCAATAGCCCCACCAAACAAACTGCCTTCAACCAACGAATCAATTTACTGCACAAACTTTTTAGACAAATCTCAATTTCTTTAGATGAAAGTTTTAATTAACTCATCTCATTCTTGCATTTATTATAACTGTTTCCCCAGCATCGCCCTATTGTTTTTATCCTACGAAAATCTCATAGTTGTATAACACCAACATACATAATTTATTCCTCAACGTTTTGTCTCGTTAGAACCAAGTGCTTAATTGGAAGCTTGTAGAACAATTGAGGAATTATGGCACGAAAGGAAGAGAGACGTCTTACTTCTATTCTATCCTTTTGAACTTTGTTGCTTTCTATAATATATAATTAATGTAATATAAAAGCAAACCTGATAAGAGCTGGTATAATTTCAAAGGTAATCATGTTCAAAGGGTTTCTCACTTTGACTAGAAGATATTGATTGTATTTCATATCCGAATACAGCTTTGTAGCAAATCTCATTGGTTATGTAATCAAACGGCATAATAGCAAAGTTTCTGTAATCACACTGCACAATACTTAATCTTAAGGAATGAGACTTGTTGAAGTTTAACGGCTTGGTTGGAAATTGAAATTTATTTTCCAATTTAATTTATTAGACAAAAAGTGCAGAAGTATGCGTTCATGCTGTATCCGTCCTATTAGTGAGGAGATTGAAAAGACGCTTCCTGAAGATGGGTGATGGGATGGGAACACGAGTTTGAAGTAGGGAATGCAATCCAGCACCCAAACGATAATCTTGCAAATCCGCAAGATTGAGACCATCAATCCCGCGGATCCGCAACATTTGCAGGATTGTACAATATTTTAGAATTATTAGCCCACAACATTATTAACTAAGTCAGTATGGAATGGAAGCCTTTCAGAGTCGAATCTGTATACTTTTCTTCGAATGCGTAATGCCTACTTTCTAGATCGAATCATCTCTTCTTTTAACATTGCGATGTCCTAGGGTCGAAGGCACAACGGCCATTTTTTGCAAAATACAATTCATTCCAATATGAAGAGCTACTTTTTGCATTACCATACCTTCCAATATAAAGGCCAATGAGCTACCTTTTGCTTTACCATACCTTCCAAAAACTGGTTTTAGAAAGAAGAGGGTGGGAGAGGGACGACCGAAAGTAGATACATAATTATTACATCATCCTATTTTACGAACTGCTTCAGCAGTTTTCCTCGATAATGAACAAAGGGAAAATAGTTCATGTTCCTTATTCATGAGACTTTACAATACCATTCCTTCCAATTTGCCTCATTACACGGCATAACATTTCTTCCATCAACACATCCAATAATTCCAATAAACCGGTTTTAGAGGCAAAGGGTCGCGGGGAAGTTTGTTACTTGTGCATCCCAAAAAATTCTCGACTGCAACAGAGCAACACACTAACACAATCATAATTTCATTCTCGAGGTCTACGAAAATGACTTAGCTTAACTGAAAGTTTGTACACAGCTACATAGACAATAGAATTGTTACACGAAAAAATGCAGAACAGTCAGTTTATCGTGTAATTCGTATAACACGCACAAACCGGTTTGTTAAGGCAGAAAGTGTTATACCGTGTAATTTGCCTCAATAGCCATCGATTCACATTGTTTCCAAAATATACAAAGAGTTCCCTATTGGGAACTATCTGGATTTGGGATATCCCCGCACGGAGAGAAATTCACTCGTCACTCGACTTACAGATATGTACTTCGATTTGGGGATTCCCTATTATCGTGCATTCTTGCCGTACATGATGTTATGCGAATTTAGGCTGGAAAAAATAAAATCTTGCAAATCTTGCGGATCCCGCACGTGTTATCCCGCATTTGTAATCCCGCTAATTTCATGCGGGATCCCGCATTTGCGGGATTGCGGATCCGCGGGATTGCATTCCCTAGTTTGAAGTGATAAAATCATTTACCTACCTTGGGTCAATAGTAATAGCCGACAATAGCATGGAGCCAGAAATACGCGCACGACTGCTAAAAGCTAATAAAGCGTACTATAGTGGTACTAAAGCCAATAAAGCGTACTAGGGTCTTCAATTCCAAGCATCTCTGCCGTGCAAAGGGCAAAAGACCTATATGCAAAAAGCTCGATTCGAGTAAAACGCGTTCAAAGTTTTTTATGCTTCTTTCCGTAAAATAAGAAAATGTAAATGAATTTTATACAAATTATCTAAACAAATATGACTTAAAACGTTTTTCTAATGCTATAATATAATATTTTATCCTCCGACACTTTTAAATAAAAAGTTATGAAAGGAGAAATACTTTTGCATTACAATTCCTGTACCAGAGTCTTGTTGCAACCAAAGGAGAAAACAATTATATTCTCATAAATCGTTTCTCCCATGCTCCCTGGTTCCATTTGTTCCAAACAAAAAACATAAATATGCTCTTGAATCATTTGACCATTACGCAGAGCGTGCATTCTTATCTCAAGAAAAAGCTCTATAGTCTTATAGAGTGTTTGCCACTTGTAAATTGTCTTCGCAAGACAACGGCCAAAAACCTGGAAATCTCTTGTCGTTTTCTATCCATCAAATATATTTTCAATTTACAAATGGCAAACACTCTATAAGACTATAGAGCTTTTTCTTGAAATAAGAGTCCACAATTTGTGCAATGGTCAAAAGATTTAAGAGATCATGGCTGCTTTGTGCGTTTTTTTCGGTTTGAAAATAATTCAAACCGACGCATATAAAGTAAATGTCCAAAAAGAAAACTTTTTATTAAAAAGTGCTATCAGTCTGAAATTTTTTTTAGGGATAAATATGAATATTTTAAATCAAAAAATCCATACAAAGCCATTTTGACCTATAATGCATATAGGTCTTTTCCCCTTTGCACGGCAGATCTAACCGTAACGAGAGAGATCCAACCTCTTCTGGAAGGATGGCGTAGACCAGGACGCTCAGTGGTTAGGGATGCCAAACTGGATGGCATCGGCTTAGAGTCAGGACCGATGGAGAGAACGGTTGCGAGAGGCCTGGACCTGATCCCGTTTACAGAGCCGTCAAAGAAGAAGAAGAATAGGACAAAGAACGCGGGCAATTATTTTGATGGCCATAAAGGATGAGATTGACTCAATATAGACTGGTTGCGAAAATCAAGCAGCACTGAAGTTGGTCAGTACTTAGTTAGGGGACTGCTTGGTAAACAAGCAGCCTAAAACCGAATAAGAGTAGGAAGTGATATTATCGAAGCGACGTAATATGTGAATGAAACGCACGCAATCATTGAAGGCAATATTGAGCTTACGGCCGCAGGAGGAATCAACAGAAGGGAAGGTGGAAAGGCCATGCATTAAATGAGGGAGGAGTAGGGCTTTCGCTAAGTTCATGCGGAGAGCCCTTCTGATCAGACCACAGTGGAGCCTAAGTTTAGACGTCAGTTATATTGTTAACTGATGTGATCGCAGTAGGTCATACCACTATTCAAGACTACTCCAAAATTTCCGAGGAACTCCATTTAAAGCAAATAGCAATATCAGCGAAGTCACGACGAAGAGTGGGAGAATGGGAGAATAGGATATAATGGCATTTCAGAGGATTGAGTTGTTCAAGATTCAAAGAAGACCAATTGGAAATATGCTGTATGTCGGCGGCTAGCTTCCCAATCCATCTATCAAATAGATCTTGTGCTGCACACCATTTGCGTACATTTGAATCTTGGAGCCATTAACTACTCAAGGAAGATCATTTCATTTATATGAAAATACTGAATAGGAGAGGCCCAAGAATGGAGCCTTGGGGGACGCCAGCATGAAGTAAGGCAACCGAAGAACGCTTTAGAGAAATCAAGTAGCACCAAACAGCAAACATGATGGTCATCAAGGGACTTACCGATGTCGCAAGTGACTTTAAGGAGCACAGACTTACAGCTATGTTGCTTGTGGAAGGCAGATTGCCATACATTTATTATTTGGAGACGTTCACAATGCTAAAGTATTTGTGACGCTATCAGCTTTTCCCGAGTCTTTGCCAAAACTGTCACTGCCAGTCGCATTAGATTTGTTTGATTTTAGAGCAGATATTACCTCGAGGCAGTCGACACAGCGAAAGTAGAAGCCTTCCGGAGAAGCCACAGTAGGGGAATTAATCTCGCGTACTATATATTGATTAAAGGTGACGACTAAGTACGTTTGACTTTTTTGAGCACCTTTGACTTTTTTGGACCAACGATAAAGAAACATCCTTGATTTTAGTTGCGCGGTGAACCAAGGTTTAGATTTAGCTAAATACATTTTGTTACGCAGAGGGCCGAACTCATCAAATAGATGCAGCAATATCCGATTGATTAAATTCAATCCAAGAGTGTGCATAGTATACACAAAATAATTTTGTAGGGTAGATTTCTTTATTAAGTTGAGGTTGAAATCACCGCCAACCAAGATGTTTTTGTACATACTAGAAGGGAGCTCAAGCGTGTCGCTGAGTTCAAGGGAGCTCAAGCGTGTCGCTGAGTTCCTGAACATTAACGGGGTTAAAAAGGCCAGTAGGACAATAACCACAAACAAGGAGTTTATCAGAAGCAGATTTCGATGCATATAAATTCAATACCTGAGCGCTTAGAGAATACAACTGGTTTAGAATTTAGGTGATCACGCTCATAGATAGCAACTCCGCCTCCAATGCGCCCTTGGCAATCGGTGCGGAATAATTTATACCCTGCAATGGATACCAAGGAGGAAGGGATGGATTGATTAAGCCAGCTTTCACTGACAAGTACGGCGTGCACACCTGAGCTAATAAATATTTCGTACAACTCATCAATTTTCGGACGGATGCTTCGCGCGTTTAGTAAACAAGCGTTGAAGCCCTGCGTGCAAGTGTTCACTCTATTTTGTGGAGTGAGCACTTAGTGTGGCGTGAATAAAAATAACCTTCGTTAAGTTTCGTTAAATACTTCACTCTGTCATTTCTTCATATAAAGTGAGCACTTCATTTTGGTGTGAATAAAATTCAGCTTTTACGTTTGTTTGTGAGTGAACACTCGTAAGAGTTGAGTGTAGTGGCGAGGAACTTTAAAACGAAAATTGATGAAGAGATAAATCGATAAAGTAAAAAATTAAAAAGGATACTTCAATTTAGAGGATCACTCGCCCGGATCACCCGCATATCTAGTTTTAATTTGTTCAAGCTTTGGATATATAGCTAAACTCGTTTCAGGAGGCATAACACTCCAGCGAATTATTCTCGATACCCCGATGTCAGAGTCGGGAAATGGTTGTGATTAGGTGGAATAAAATATCGCGGCTAGGTTGTGACAGTTGCTTCCTTCTCTTCTGTCTCTTTTCTGTATATCTTTCGGCTAGAGCTGCTGTCCGACATTGTATACGAAAAAATAGATTGTCAACAGTACAAAGGGCCTTTCTCTAAGCCTCTAGTCTGTCACATAAAAAAAACGAGTGCTCACTTTTAATGAATCACTTCACTCTGGAGTGTACACTCAGTTTTTATTCACATCACCCAATATCTAAATAAAAATATATCAATTCAATTAAAGTTCAGACCCTATCGCACATGGCACGAATGTGCTACAGAAAAAATTTTAAAATTGTAAAATAAAATTAATCAAAACTATGAAACACAAAGGAATGAAGGTATAGAAGAGTTTTTGTGTGTGTGTTTTTTCCCTAAAAATAATTGTTTACATCAAACTTAATTTCAGTCTGCAAAAAAATTATTTCTGTATATTTCGAGTAGCTTTCGGTGGAAAAAACTTTCCAATTGGCACAAAGAAACCACCACATTGAAGCCGGGGCTTTCTGTCCATAGAAAAGAAAGACTCCACTACTTCCATGGCGTGCTATCAACTATGGCCCCAACTTACTTGATAAAACGCAAGCTTTTTCCAAGTTTTGCCCCAAGTTTTGCGGAGACCTACAGCTTTAAATTACAATAAGCTTCCATTGACGTTGCACAACGTCAACTCTGACCTCCTTCCATTCCGCACCTACAACGTAACAGAGTTGGCCTACCAACGGTTTTTGTGTTCTATAGAAAAACCTGGCGATGATGGACACGCAGCTTTCAATCAGCCGCGCTATCTCGAGCCGAAATCTCCCATCTTGCAATTATATATTGTCGATTTGAAAAAGGAGAAATTGTTGCCGCCAACGAGCACACAATTCATGCAAATTGCGGTCATTGTTTTCAGCGGCAGCAGCACAGCACAGCGCCTTTCTGGGGATCCGCACTAGCTGTGCCAGATCGCGAAATAGCTCTGTGCTCTATTGTCCCCGAACTTAACCCTTTGTTCTGCGTCGGTCACCGGATCAGGTTAGGTGCTTACGTCACAGACGACTGATGAAAGTCGCCGAATGGTCGGTCGTGCTTTCTTCCCTCGCCACACTCTGCTGTTGTGGGTGAGTTGATAAAGGAGCGCGCAATGGAGGAGTGCCATGCACCAGTGGGTAAACGCAAGGGTTTCCGGGATTGGAACTGCATAGTCGCGGCGCTGCATATCACGAGCAACAAGCAATTCGAGCAACTATACCATCGAACAGAACTAGTGGACCATCTATTGCCTTACAATTTCCGCGCGGGTTTTCGGGGGGAGTTTGGGGCAACAGCGGCATGACTCACTTGAAAATTCGAGCAGCATTTGGATCGATATGGCTAAGTTTAAGAAAAGTGGCTGTGGCTCGCCGTGGGAGCCCCCCCCCCGTTCACGGCACAGTGGGCCGTCCAGGCACGATGAGGGGTGGAATATGGAAACTGGAAAAGAAAGTCACCACCAATACCTATCGCTTTTGCTCCAGAAGAGCGACCCAACTTGCTACGTGGTGAACCTTCTGCTGAAATGATTTTATATGTCAACCGCAGGCCTGATGTGTAGCCGGGGCCTTTCCTCCTCTGCGGCGCAGTTCTTTGCTGCCTTTCTGCCACACATCTCTTGAAAGATAAGACTCCCGGTCCCCAAGACCCCAACAAGGAGGCAAATTAGTCGCTCCCACGTAATGTAGCCGAGATGCCGTTATTCTATCTTGAAAATGCGACTGCTGCTGCTGCTCTGTGTCGCTGCTGCTCGTCGCTGAATGTGATTTATTTTCTTTGCAGACTTTTCATGAGTGAACGACATGTGCGTGTTGAACGTCGTCGTCGTCTTTGGCTAAAGTTGGATAATGTCGGGGCTCCGCTGTACAGCTAGTATCAGTCTCTGTTGTGCATTCAGAGGATTTCTCAAGGCAAGACCTCATTCCGCCATTGGTGCCCTCCATTTATTCTTTGACGTTTTTTTCCCCTGTGTGTGCGGCGGCAGCAGTTTGCACATTATTTATAATCGCCCTGTATATGCACACTTCAACGGTTTTCTCCTACAGATTTCTTTGCCATTTCACTTGCCATATGGAACCGTATTTTTTTTTAATTTTAGGATGTTGGCCATATGCGCCACACACCAAAGCGAAAATTTTGTTCACAAGGCTGCCGCGCGGAGCCCCTTCCGATTGACGGAGGCGCCATCGGAGTTTTGAATATTGAAACTGGTTTCACGCCTACAGTGGAGTTCTTTAAGTAATCTCGGTGTGGAAAGAAATGGCACTGTTCTTTTTTCTGGCCGTTGTGGTTCCTTTCTTAATGCATTCCGATTGAAGATTGATATAACTGTTGGCAACTCGCTGAAAACAGCGGTGGGGGTAGGCAGAAAATTATATTTTTACTCGCAGCATAAAAAATATCTCGAAAATAAATTGATTAAGAATTTGGTTCAAGAAAATAAAAATATAAACGCTGCACGCTCAAGTAGGACGAACTTTTTGTGATTGTTGTGGCTTATGTAAAGTGGGACACTTAACAAATTGCATTCATATTATTTGGGTTGATCCAGATTTCATTGCTGTTGTGTGGTAGAGAAAAAGGATTCAAACGGATTGTTTGAAAATTTGAATGGAAGTGTTTCTAAATTTCCTGTACTTCCTAGCTATAACGTCCGACGTCCAGCAACGATGGAATGCGTTTGTCATAACAGATCGTTTCTTTGTTAGAACCAGCTATTGTTCAGACATATTTTATATTGTAGCCTTTTTTACTCGCAGATAGACCGGTTGAATACAATAAACAATGCAGTATACTCAATATACCGTTAGATCCATGACGGCCGTCTCACGACCCGGCACGCCTCGCTTCATCCATAAGCCAATAGTAACCAATAGAAACCATCCATTGACTTGGTATTTTTCGAAATATGAATTTTACACAGATGAAGTGCCTCGAAGAATGGTTACATCGGTCTTGAGTCGCCCGCCATGGATCTAACGGTATATTGAATATAGTACATTGCTTATTGTATTCTACTTATCATAACCCTTCATTTAATTGTGAAGAAAGTGGTATGTGGTTGTAAAGAAAGTGGTGGTCCGCCCTCTTGAGGCGGCCGCCATGGATCTAACGGTATATTAAATATACCATATTGCTTGTTGTATTTCAGTTGTGTTTCAACAGCGTCATGGCCTACCTATTATTTGACAGCTGCGTAAATTTGAAATTGTCATTAAATGGAATGATTCAATTAAATGACAATTTTACAATTACGAAGCTGTCAAACAATAGGTAGGCCATGAAGCTATGAAACTAAAAGGTGTAATTCAATTCCAACCAGACTATCTATTTATAAAAGTACCAGAAACTCGGGATTGTGTTTTTTATTTAAATATATATAGAGAAATTATGATTGATAGTAAATTATAGACTCACGAACTCATCCCTTTAATAGATAATTGTAGTTTAAATTTCACTATAGTCGAAAAGTACTACGAAGACAAGAATCCACCGTTCCGTACATTTCCTAATATTCCAAAATGCTAAATACATAATTGCAAAACAGAAAAACTGAAGGTGCAGAGGTTGAAATAAATTCACTTGATGCACTCATTTGCATACCAGTTCTTAAATCTTTCTAACACTTATCCTACAGATAGAGAGGTGACTTAGTGGAAAATCCTAATTAACACCCAGTGGTAATAAATTCTCCAAGTAATGCTTCCAAGTAAATTGAATACAAATTTGTTATTTAAAAGGAAATTCTTGTAATTAACATCTAGATGATAAATTTTGTGAATTTATTTAAAAGTTATATGAAGTCGCAGTACTTTTAGAAATGTTTTTTTTTTGGGATTTATTTAGACATCGTAGTCGCTTGAGGAGAATGACTTAAGTTATGTTCGAAGAAAACGTTATGCGATCACTTATCCTATATTAAAATGTTTTGAGAAATTAATTTTGCACGCGAAAGTAGAATTTTAGAAAACAATTTAAACGTGCAAAAAAATTCCATTCATTTATATATGTAAAAACCTCGTGTTTGTTATCGAACTCCTCTGAAACGAGTTGACAGATTTTTATGAAATTTTCTGTGTATATTTGGTAGGTCTGAGAATATGTCGTAGGCTCAACTAAAAGGAACAGCTGAAAATTTTAAAAATTGGTAAATTTGAGAATTTTCACTTCAGTTTAGTTTCAATAAGGTAAAATTGTCATTATATTGAATCATCATGACAATTTCAAATTTACGCAGCTGACAAACAATAGCTAGGCCATGACGCTATTAAAACTAAACTGAAATACAAAGCAATATAGAATCCTCAATATACCGTTAGATCCATGGCGGCCGTCTCAAGACCCATGCATCCGTTTTTTGAGGCACTTCATCTGTGTAAAATTCATATCTCAAAAAATACCAAGTCAATAGTTTTTATTGGCTACTATTGGCTTAGGGGTGCAGCGAAGCGTACCGGGTCCCAACTAGTTTTGCTATAAAATTCTAATTAAATACTGTAGCAATAAATACTTTTGATATATTGAACCCACATCCTAAGGCAGCATTCAATAGCGCAAGCTGTGCTGTATTTCTGATGCGTTGCTTTTACCCAGAAACATGTCATTTGGCATGTCGATGGATTTTTTGTGCGGACTTTTTATTACTACAGTTTCTGCGTACCTCTGACTTTCTAAGCAGCAACAATTGTTTGTACTGCTTGGTTTGCGCAAACAAAATTCTTTAGAAGTTGGGCAAAAGTTTGTATCGTGTGGACACACCATAAGACTGGTCGTCCACTGGAAGTGTATTCGAGCGGTTTCACAGTTTTGCTACATGAGCAGCTACAGGCGACTACAGGCGGCTCTGAGTTACGCGGCTACACGCGATAGTGGCCGTCCACTGCAAGTGAGCTTTGAAGTACTAATATTGTGATGGAAGAAGAGGATATGTATTTTTGGGTAATTCTACATTAATGAGACGTAGGATTAATAAAAAAGACGAAGATGTTGGGTTAACCCTATTTTGAAAAAAGAGGATGGCACTCCACGCCTATGGTCGACGATGTTTACAAGAAATTTCTTTTGTTGAATCTGTCGCGCATAGCCGAGTATAGCTGCGCATATAGCGAACTCGAATACGCTTCCAGTGGACGATCAGCCGTATCCTGACATCAAGCCAATAAGTTACCCTAATAACTTTTCTACTAAGCTCCAGTATAACCTTTCAATTCAGGTGCCATCGGTATATTTTATCCAAGTCCGATCGGCAAGGGCCCGCTTTTCAGTGGTGTCTCGTAGCCGGTGCCAGTAGCCGGTGTCTCGGCCTATATTTATAAATAAGGGTCCATAAAAGTCTGATGAGTATGGTAGGTCCATCCTGACAGGTTATCACATATACATGTATCATGTTAAGGCATTTTTACAATGGCAGTGCCCTGGGCAGGGAAGATAGTTAAACGACAATGCAAAAAACTACCCGCTGCCACCCAGCCCTCGACACAATACATTTTACATCTTTGAAGGGTCTCCGTAATACAAGAAAGCTTGTGTCGTGAAAATCATGAAACATCGGGGTTTCGTTCGATTACTGAAGTTAAGCAGCATTGGACGATGGTTAGTACTTAGCGCGGGGACCACTTCGATACTCGCGTTTGAAAAAAAATGGAAAAACAATATTGAAAAAGGCGAAAATAAAAGCTAAAAGTAATTTCACTTGTTCTCATTCTTAGTGCACACTTCAGTGATGTTTTAATGGTAGTTTTTAAGCGAAGTATTTCGCCACTGGCAATGGTGGTTCAAGAAATTCCGAGCCTGAAACTACAGCTTAAAAGATGAGTTTTGTCCTGAAAGAAGTTGTGCCAATTCACTGTGAAGTCCTACGAACCATGGTAGAGCAAATTCCCACCGTAACCATTGATGAACTGCGCGGAAGAGCTTGAATTTGGTCATTCAATCATTCATTGACACCTCCATGGCCATCGAGAAAATCAACCAGCTGGGCCAACGGGTTTCTTATCAACTTTCGGAATCGAATCGCACGCAGAGAGTGAATGTGTTCTCTTCTTTGCTATCACGTCTCTGGAATGAACCTTTTTTGGACTGAATTGTATCGCCCAGTTACAAGAGTGGATTCTGTATAAAAACTTTAAGCGGAGAAGATAGTCAGAAAACACCCTTGAACCCAAGGCAAAAGCAGGTCGTTACCAACGTAAGATAACGCTATGTTTTTGGTGGGATATGAAGGGTTTACTCCACTATGAACTTTCCTAACCAGATGATAACCAAAGAAGCATAACTGCGAGCAGCTTGAGCGGCTAAAGTCAGCGCTGAGGAATTGACCATCTTTGGTTTTAAGAGGAAAAGTGTTCCTTTATAAGCCCGACTTTACAGAAGGAGTTTGAATGGGAGACGATGTCACATTCACCATATCCACCACATTGCACCCTCGGATTATCACTTCTTCCGCAGTCTATAAAATCATCTGAATGGGAAAATTATAAATAGCAAAGAACATATCAGAATGGTAGTTAAGTGGTATTTTTCGTCATGGCCAAGTGAATTTTGGAAGAAGGACGGTTTGAACTCTTAAGATGAAGTGACTTCCACCAAAAAAATCCCCTTTCCCCGATTGAAAATACAAACCCATCAAATGATGAATTGTAATTGAAACCAGCCTTCAAATTTCCATATTTTTTTACTACAATAAAATCTATATTTTATATTATACTTAGATAATACATACTCCCAAAAAATCGATAAATATTGCTGGGATTAGGGCGGACCTAACAATAAATCTAGAATCTTAACGAGAAAACTGGATACTAAAAGAAGCCCTCCGAGGCATTAAAAATCAGTACAGGGGCCAACCCTGAGGAGTTTCCGAAGATATCAAAACCGGATTCATGAAGTCAGAAGAAGGTTAAAGCTGTGCTCCTTGATAAAAATTACATGTTACAAAAATATACACTTGTATTTTCCTGTTAAATGAGATTATTTAAATTTTATGTAAAAAATGTTTATTGTTGTAAGAGGCTTTCAAGTGACTTTGAAGTACGCGCACAAATCACCTTAGTATCACATTTCCATAGGAGGTGTTTTGATGGAGAAAAAAATGAATAGAACCTTCCCCTTGGGGTTTGTTACATGCTCGTAAGTTAGCAACTGAACACTTGTTTTTAAGATCGCAAATTGCGTTATTAACTATTTATTTTTAAAAATAATTTTATTCAACTTTTTCAATACAAAATTTTAGATACACTCGACTTGATAGCATTGCCGAATCTTGGAATACTCAGCAGCAAATTCCAAATCATCAAGGTGAACTCACACGAAACTAATAAGGATGTCAGTTCGGGATTCCTGTACAACATAGCCGTCGTCAATACTGCCAGGTGCAATCCAATAATGGCTACTGTAAGAATCACTTGCTTGGTCAACAGCATTCTGATGAGCTGGTCATCGGCGTTTTTTGTAATAAACGAACTTGCAACAATGATAATGCAGCCGATGGTGTGGACGATGCCGAATATGGGAATGTCCTCCTTGAGGAATAGCAGCGTTGTACCCAGGATGCTTACAAGCGAGCCCATTCCGAAACAGAACATTGCATTTTGTATTCGTATGGCCAATTCGTAATCTTCGGGTATTGAGCATTCGGAAATATTTTGAATTTCAATTCTATTTTCGTTTTTCTTTATCGTTGGTGGCGATTCCATTGTATTGCATTAAAAACTCGGAGAGTAATTTACTTGTAAAGTCGTGATTGTTGTAAAAGACTGTGATATTCTTGAAATGCTGAAATTTTTGAAAATTTTTAACGTATGATAAATTAGATGGGATCAGTTGGCGGGGATTGCTTACATTTTTTAAAGTGTAGAGGTGAATATTGTATTCGTTATCTAGACACTCCAGAACGCATTAAAATTAGGTGTCAGCATGGATGCCCTCAATGTTGCATCTGACACCTTTAAACCTTCACCTCAAACATACTTTCTTCGTGCAGTGATATTAGGCTGAAGGATGTCGAAGACTACATCTGAAAAGCCTAGGGTCTTAGCAACATCTATAGCTATCCGAGGGTGTGTTTGCCACTAGGGATACGGCATCGGTATTCGATTCTTCACTTATATGAGTATTTGACTTTCGATTCTACTCATATGCTTTTACTGATATCAGTACTTATAGGATACTCTCTACAGGCATGAACGCCAAACGGAGCACGGCACGCTCACAATTCTAATACTAAAGGGAGCAAACTTGGGGCTTTAAAAATAAAGGATGCCATTAAGCACATTCAGTAGACCGGTTCTAGTTCGATTGCGTAGGTCAAGCAGCATTGGGCGTGGTTAGTACTTAGTTAGGGGACCGCTTGGAAAAGCGAGACTTCCGTTTATAATGGTCGATTACGAATACATTCATATCTGAGGCTTGCTAACCAAATTTTAGAATTTCTTCCCTGTAGTGGGAGCGTGAATGCCCGGTGGGTGGAGGCGAATTTTTTCACTAGGCGTGCTTTGTAAGCTACATAAGTATTTATACTCTACCGAAACCGAAAATCTGAAAATCTAGTCATAAAAGAACTCATCGATTCTCAAGGAACGAGTAAAAAGTACTGATTGAATAATTTTCTTTAGATTTTAATTATGAGTATTTAATCGAGTACTCTCTACTGGTGCCGTATCCTAGTTGCCTCAAACACTGACTATCTTTTCCTTGATTTATCATCAGGGAAGACGATGAATTACCTTCCAGAAGAAAATGAAAAAAAAGAGACGCCCTAAAGAAGTTTGATCTCCAGATTTTCACCGACGGTACCTAAAACAGCAGACGGTGCCATGGCAGGGTCCTATCTAAAGACCTCCAACAGATCACTATTATGGCAACTTGCTGCGCATATCAAGCGTAGATACTGACGATCCTGAGGGCCTGCCTGACCATGAATCTCCAACTTAGACAAGCATGTAGGATTGGTAGCTATAGACTTTGATTGGAAGCTAGATAAACTCAGTAGAAGGCATAACGTGACTCTTATCTGAATTCCCGGATCAAGGAATATAGATGGCGGCTCGAAGATTGAGGTCGTTAACAGTCAAATAGGTGGGGTTAAAAAAGATATTTTCTGCTTTTCGCTAATCGAAGGTGGAGTGCAGTGGACCTATGCATTGTCTTTAGAGCGACTTGTTGTTGATGGCCGATTGATTATCTCATAGAATTACCCTGGACTTCAACTCCTACACTGGAGACGGACCACGGATTTGGATACTGTACACAGACGTCATGGTCCTTGTCGCGTTAGAAATCTGCCGTCTGATCTATAACGCCCGATCCACACTATCGGGCTGTTCTCGGCCCAGTCTCGATCCGGTCAAATATACACATTCGCTCCCGTTCAACCTCCGTGTCAGTCACACTCGGAAAGTGTGAATACGCCGATTGCTTTTCCTGTAGAAATATTTGATTGGGCCGAGTGTAGATAAATCAATTGTGGAGCAAGTAGCGCCGTCGTCAATGAGTTAGAGGGCGCCATTTTGCCCCTTGTCCAACCACGCTAATGTGATATTCGAGACCCCTGCCAGATATACGAGTTGAATTCGAGGCGAGGCGGGGTACATTTTTTTAGGAACCAGAGGACGAATATTATCGGGGCCAGTGGATATATTGAAGTCGGGCTCTTTAAAGCACTTCACAAATCCTGAAGAAAACTCTGCCCATTGAATCAGAGGAACACTCGACAATGAGGATTGCAAGGCAATATCGGGCAATGAAGAATTTGAGGCAAAAAGAGATGCGAGTAAGTCGGCCTTGGATTTGGCTTTCTGTTAGCACTTTCCCATTGCGAATGATAGAAGTCGACGATGTTGTGAAATTTTCCCTGATGAAGTTTACCAGGGCAGTGGTCTTAATGAGTTTACCTCTTAGTCCGTCATTTGTAAGTTTTTCTCGGATTTGAAAAAAGGGAGACGCATTGCTGCCAATATAATTTTTGTAATGCAGAGATCGGCAAAGTTGGCATCGCGATTCTGAAAACACAGATCACAGTCTACAGCTTGGAAGAAGCGAATAAGCTCCAGCCAATTGGCTTTCCCTTAATGTCAAATAGTTTCTAGGAGCTGGCATGGTTGAGGTGGATGATTGGTATGGGAAGTGGTTTGAGTTACCTCTAGATGAATCAACTTCAATGGAGTACCGTGTTGCGTGGGACGTAAGAAAAATATCAAGGAAGTGGGTGGTCTGACGCGTCAGGAGCTCGCGTAGAGCAATTAACCATTTGATGTAGGTTGTTACGTCTCTGCAAAAGGCTCGGCTTCCCGACCAGAAATACTGATGCCATTTGAGTAATTCAGCCAATTTGCGTTGTGAACGTGTCTATATTCTTCGCGTGCGTGCGTTTGCATGGCTATATTCTTTGAGACTGGTGTATTTCTCCAATCTCTACGACATCTGCCTAAGATGGAGTCACCAATACTTATTATAGTATTTTAAGACAAGTCAAACTTTCAGCCAATCTACAGGGTTTACCCTTTATTCAACGATTGTGAGTTTTTACGCATGCCTATAGGAGTTTTTATCCGTCGGGTTGCGTATGGCAGAAGTGAATCGAGCATAACTCACACTTTTCCACGTCGGTTAATGTGCCATTAGAGTACCATACTAACAAGATAGTGATTCGAGTTAAAGTCAGCACCTCAGTATCGACATAAGGCCCAAAAACTAAGTGATTTGTTTATGAGCACTTGGTCTATTTGGTTGCAAATGGCTCCATCGCGTGATACCTAGGTCTTTCTGAGTATCCTTCACTTGCAAACTTCGTACTCATAACGATATGACCGCATAATAAACATCATAAATACTATTGTATTATCTAGATTAAGTATGGCTTAAATTTGATGAACCCAGTAGAAACTTTGGCAGACTAAACCAGATCACAAAATTTAATCTCTGGAAGCTCTCATTATCCATCCAAAGCTAATTATGTGAGGCTTAGCTTCCATAAAGAACACTTCACACAAAAATGATCTACATCCAAGCTTCAATAAATACCGTTTCAAAATCTAAAAAAAAAAAACGATTGCAATTCCACACACAAATAACAGTCTGTTATGTTTGTAGCTCAACAACAAGCCAACAACTCTCATTAAAACAAAACCGAATGTGGAAATCAAAGCTGAATTTCTGTTTGCAAGACTTTACAAATCTAGATTCCCCCGTGTTTTTTAAAGGTGTAACTGGAACAGCACCTAATACATCTCCGCCATTCTTTTGTTGCAAAGAATGACTTTAAAATAGCACACATTGTAGAAAGACAGAAAAAAACACGGGAGATGGTAATCGTCTTTCTTTCCCAAAGACATCAAGCAACAAGAACTTGAGAAGTTGAGAATGAGAATGCAGCGAGGAGACTTGGGAATAGATTATTGCAAATAAAATGTGTGTTTGCTTAGGCCGATAAATTTTGTTGAAAAGAATTCGCAACAATCTGTGACCTGGAAACTGAACTCCATTTTGAAATTGCACAAAAACTGCGCGCGCAGTTTAAGTCGCTCTCAAATGCGACTTGAACTAAGCCAGTTACGAAATCAGCTGGACACTTTAATTGCGCCAGTAAATCTAATTAAAATCATGTGCATGTTTTACCTGAAACTCTCTGTTATCCGCGAATGATATGTTCGACCTTTCGTTCATCATCTTTGCCATTTCGGCAACTCTTTGCCGTGACTCAATACACTTCACTTGCTGCACAGAAATTGAAGCCGAGTCTAAGCGATTTTCATCTCTTATATTCGGCTGCAGTCGGGCCATTGTTGTTTGGACAGAGACTCAATTAAATTCAACCTCTAAAATTTTAATTAATGACCGGTGAAAAAAGTTGCGTTTTGCAAGAAAATCCACAGATGGGGCTTTTTTGAAACGTGTTTTTTCTCCATCTACTTCGGCGTCTTCTCCCCCGGTGTTGAACTGAGAAAGAGAGAAGGTGATCTGTAATTATCAAGGTGCTGTTGCCTTGGAGCTATGGTTGAGAAATACCAGGTATTTTCAGATAACTGAACTTACAAGCACAAGGCTTAGGGTTTTGTGGACGGAATGATACCTTTTATTGGGCTACGGAATGAATGATTGAAGGTGTTCTTTTTTTCTGCCGTATTGAGGTGAATTTCTGTAGAAACTTTTTCGAATTGGTGCAACGATTTTTGTTTGATGGCGGAATGATTGATTGAAAGTTTCTTCGAGGGCGCTGTGAGTTGTTGTATAGGAATCGATCTTGAGTTTAGATTGAAGTTGTAAATGATAAGTTTAAGACTTAAAATCGTGAGTATTTTTTTGAGGCGAAATAACACTGCATGTTCTGTTACCGACCGATTGATATTCAACGTTTATTTAAATCAACTTAATCATTTATTTTTCTGTCTAAGAACGGAGATCGTTCCATAGGTAGAAACCAATTACAATCTTATTAGAAACACGTGGAGGTGCTTATATCATTTTTCGACGCAATTTCATGCCTTTTGATCCTAATTTTATCTCTACATCATGCGGAATGGCGGCACCGGGGGCTATTCCCAAAAAACCATAAGGCATGTCTCAGTTCTCATATTCTTCGAGTGGTTTCTTAAAACAGAAGCAGATCTACTTTTTTCGGTCTATGGCACCAAATAAGTACTAAAGTTTTGTTGTGATATTCAGGGATGTTTTGGTATCTTATGTTATGAAAGAAGCGAAGCGAGTGCTAAGCTAACTTAAAGTGTAGTGTTGTGAAAGTGCGCAGTTGATTTCGAGTAGTATCGAAGATTGGACAAAGAAGTTCGACAGAAAATGAACACGTGCCATTGTCAACCAGCAGCGTTCGTATTCAAAGCGGCTTATCCGAGGAGCTCACGTTTCAAACTGGTGTCAGACAGGGAGACGTCGCTTCGCCACTTCTCTTCAACGTTGTGATCGACGAGAATATGCGTGAAGCATTCGATGGGCGAGACGTAGTTCGGCGTCTTCGTAGACACAACTTGTTCGACGTTTCTCGCATCGCCTAGTCACCCGGGTTAAAAAACAATGCGGAAAATGCTCACAACGGACGAATCGAGGGCCAATATTCACCTCGATGGAGCCCAAATCGAATATGTTCCCCGTTGTTCAAATATATTGGTTGAGGAAAAGAACATCGGCGGCCGACGTTCACAGCCGGATCAGCAAAGCAACAGGAGCATTCGGTTCGCTCAAGTGGTGCAAATGAAAACGAACAAATATTATCATCAAAACGAAAGTACGCCTTCATGGAACGCTGATTCTTCCGACTCTTATTTATGGATGGGAAAATTGGACACTGCTCAAACCGGGCGTCAAGAAGCTTCCCTTGGCGTCTCACTACGCGATCGCCTTTGAAACGAGACAAGAACAAATACAAAAACGTCGACTATGGTGGTTTGGACATGTTTGCCGTATGGATGATAGCCGATTGCCACTGAAGAATTTAGCGATAGCCACCGAAAAATTCAGGCCCATAACCCTACACTGATAAAAAAATTGTCTTGATTCCAGCAATTCCATAGTCTTCCTTTCGTTGTCTTGAGTTGAAACATTTTTCATTCTTAACATGAGAATGCTGTGTCAGAGTAAGACACTAGAAATTCTTGAGCCAAGCAATTATATTTCTTCGCTCAACACTTATATTTTCGGACAAGATATTTTTTTTCTCGAAATAAGATTGTTGTAATTTTTACTCAAGAAACTAATTTTTTTTATTAAAAACAACATTTGTATTAAATAAAGACACGATGAAGCTTTAATTCGACAATATTTATTGAGGCAATTCACTATTTTATTACCTTGAGTTGCTCTCAAACCAAGAATTTTTTTTCTTACTTCTAGTCAACTTTTGTTTTCATCTAAGACAATAAAACCAAGACTATGAGTATTGCTTATCCGAAGACAATTTTGTTTTCCTTATATCCAAAACTTGATTTGCTTCGTTCAAAAAAAATTGTCTTAAGCTAAGAATGTTTTTTTATCAGTGTACCATCCTTTCTATTAAAGGCAGACAATACTTCCTTTGGAACTCTCTGGCACGCAACACGCCTATAAAAAGGACAGATCTACGGATACTGCCCACTCACTGGTTTCAACCATAGAAAAGTCAGTAGTGGTCAAATAGTATACACTAGTAGCTTTTCTTGCCATAGAAGGAGCGTTTAAAAACGTGCTCCCGCACACCATTACCCTAGCCTTAGCGATCGAGGCGTCGCTTGGGTCTCTCATCCATAAAATGCTTACCGGCAGGATGGTGAGCTCAAGCCTTGGCGATTGCACGGTCCGAAAAGCCAACAATAAAGGTACCCTGCAAGGAGTACATTGTCTGCTTCTATGGGTGGTGACTGTGAATCAGCTGGTGCGACGCATGGAGGCAGTGGGACATCATGGTTCTAAGTTGGAGGGTCGAGCGGAGTCCTCTCACTGGAACTTGGGATTAAAGTCTCCTTCCGGCTACCCGACTACAGTGTATACGAAGCGGAGGTTTTAGGCCATACATGAGACTGTTCTGCAAATCAACCAGCAAGGCCATAGGAACCGAACTGTCTACAACTTCTCATATAGTCAGGCGACTCTGAAGACCCTGCGCTCTTGCACTAACAGCTCCTAGGACTGGCTAGGAAAGGCACGACTACCACTCTCCTTCCTGAAAAGGAATGGGTATGCATTGGAGCCACTTTTAAAATCCGATGCAAACAGCATGCAATGCAATTAGCAGATAAGCATCTGAGAACCTTGGCCAAAATGATTTGGAGTGCGACAGTGATGTGGACAGACCTTAGGCTGGAGGGATGGTGTAGACTAAGTCGTCCAGAATTTAAGCCGTCCGAACGCAAGCAATCATTAGTCCAACTGGCCCCAACAACTCACGATGAGGGTAAGTGGGAAACTCAGATGGACTCATGATCTCGATTTTCAAAAGCTCCAAACTCCATTTATTGGTTTGCTCGTAAGTACGAAAAACCGGAGGTGATTGGCGCCGAACCATCCACTGAAGGCGCCAAATGGGTACAATCCCTTTATTCAAACTGTGGGCCTGAAGCATGAAAACTTTAATGAAAGCTTCAAGCTTCCAAAATTAGGACTATACTTTATGAACAATTATGTACATTGAAGCTCACAAATAACACAGATAGACTGAAATAGACTGATTGGGTTTAAGCTTAATCGTAAGTTCGGCCCTTAATTTTGGATCATCCGCGTATGGGAGATTTTAGGGATATCAAGCAGGATTATATCGGGTCGGAATCATGGCCGGTGGAGGCTGCATTTTCGAGAAGTCAGAATTAAAAACCGGGAGAATTGGCACGGTTATCGCACTGTCGTAATTAGTAAACAATATGTGATCATAGAGTATTTTGGACGTTAAAACTGCGAATTTGAGTCCAAGGAATGTGTTGAATTCAATGTTTCTAAAATCAAGTACTGGCTAATCTCCAACCATTAAAACCTTAAAAACCTATTCTTTACAATAGATGGTAGATAACTAATAGCTGATTAATCTCTCAACTTTGCAGCTACTCCCCCAACACCTTTTTCCCCAAACAGCTCACTCCCACTGACTTCATCTCCGCTTTTCGCCCACCATACAGCGAACGAATTCATAGAACAACTCAACTGTATAACAATCTTTGGCAGCTATTTCCAAACTTCGACAATATCCAAGACCTTAAACAACATTGCTTGTTAATTTTCCTTCTATTGAGAGAGTAACTCTCAAAAGTAATTTGAGTATTTACAAGAATCTACACGACAATTTCTAAATATAAATTTCCCATTTAATTTCAATCTCACTTTTAATCATGCATCAATTAAAATTTCCATCAAAAGATCAAACAGAATCAAACATTTCCCCACATACATACATACCATTAAAACAAAATCAAAAGTTCTCTAACAAAAAGTTTTTGATTAATTTATAAAATTTACTTCTTCATATTAATTTTATAATTCAAAAACTTTCATCACAGCCCCCACAAACGCAATCAAATAATCAATATTCAGTACACAAGTCTTGTTACGTAAATTAAATATAAAATAAATCTTTCATGGATTTTGTTTGTATGTATGTTTGTATATAATGCACATATACATACATTTTGTCCCTTTATATATATCGTCCATGCCAGGATAGAAGGATGAGGAACTACATAGGATCATGCAGAATTAGGAGGAGGACTGACAGAAGGATCTGATTATGAAACAACTTTCGGAATCTAGATTATGCACACCACACGAACTCTGGAATTAAATATTGGAACGTGATAGGACGACTCCCTGCAGAACGAATTCCACACATTTTATGTTTGCTTGTGACAATTTCGCGCAAAATCTTTTCTGGGCATCATCATACTGGGAGGGAATGTTGACGATGATGTTGATGATGATGATGAAGAACGAGCACATTTCTTTTACATAACTCTTACATATACTTGTCAGATTTTAAGTCATTTCTGCGAAGTCTTAATTTTTTTGTCGTTGTGGAAAGAATATAACTAGTTATGGAGGAGAGACCACAAGAGCGATGTGCTTTTCCTTGATTTGCAAGTTTTGTTGCTGAGGGTGGGTGACTGACTCATGGCTGGGTATTCAGCTGGTATTCAACGTTCTCCTCTAGAGCTGGATTTATATTTATTTTATTTTTTTATTTATTTGTCTTAAACTTGACTTGAAATACTGACTTGAGTGAAGAGACTGAGTTTATATTTATTGGTGGTGAGCGAAAAACCAACAAAACCGCGTACTTGCTGACCTCAATGAAATTCAACTTTTCTCAAGGATAGCTTCCAGTCGAGCGAATAAAATACAAAAAAAAATTATAAGAAAAATATGGCACCGAGTTGCTTTTGCATTTAAAGAATATTTTTAAAGGTTTGCTTTTAAAAAATTGAAAAATTATTTTTGCATATTTGGTTACATATTTTCAATGGAAAAAAAATATGAGTGTGCTTAACACCACACTTTAGAAGTAAAACTTTTGTGCCCAACAGCTAGTAATATGCAATAGATATAGTGGAAAGTCTGTCGGATATAGTATATTACGCTTTGAGAAAAGTCAGGCCAAGGACAGATGCAAGAAGTATAGTGACGAGTCTACTGCCGGACTTGATACAAGTACAATTTGAAAATATCAATATTTATGAATTGATATTTACATTAAAAATTAAAAACGAAGGAAAGGATTTACATATAATAACTGAAATATTTTTGATTGAAACTGGTCTAAAAATCGCGTCAAAACTGCAAGTGAGGTTCCATATGTCGTGGTACTTTTGTCCCAGGAACGTTCCCCGCGCAGTTTGTGGATGAAGATGAAGTGGAGTGGTACCTCTTTCTTATCATCCCCACTTTCCTCTTCATCCACAAAGTTCGGACGCGCCGTTTCTGATGAAAAATTTATATTGAAAAAGTCGCTCAAAATCTTTGGGATATCGTTGAAGCCTCGACCAACGCTGTCACTTTTCAGGGTTCATTGTGGAGTATTTTGCCCGAAAAATGGGAGTAGATTGAGCTTTTAGAGTAGATGAGTAGATACCGATATCATTACACGTAAGAGCAAAAATTTCCCTTTACTTGTTCTTTGCAACGCTTTGGAAGTAACTCTTCATTATTTATATGCACCTTAAATTCAAGTTTGACTGAACTCCGAATTTCGCAACACTCGGGCCCAGCGGTCGGCAACCAATGGCACGCGTACCACTTGGTGACATGCGAGAAGATCTGTGATGACAAGCCACATACGACCATCGCGTCGACATGCCCCTTCACATTTATGTGCGACAGTTAAAGACGCATGTGCACTTGCTGCTTTGATCCATATGTATCAAAGTTCGCAAACGTACACACTACATAAGGAATATACACTACCGCTCGCCGCGGACACGATTCACTCGAACCTTGATATAAAGATTTCCCATTCAGTCACTCACAAAGAGGCCGCCGTCAGGCCGTGGCCTGAAAGTTTCTCGCCTTAAAGCCGAATGTCACCACACACTCTCCTAGCTCCTGCAGTCCAGGAAGAGTGAAAAAATCTGTCTGTGTGAGGGTATTTATCGTCAGTGCGGGCCTGAAGATCGGAACTTCTATTACGTCGGAAGTTTCCGTTGAGGCGAAGATGAAGATGTTTTCACTTGAATGAACAAACTACCTCGCTAAACTGTCGTCTTCGTCTGTATGTATGAAAGGAACGATGAGATCACCTATCCTTCAATCAGACTGAGTAATGTGTAGCCTTGATCGGGCAGTACCTGCCGACCTGGTCTAAAAGGTCACGGCCTGCTGGCGGCCTGTATGTGAATAGGGGCTTTAAAGTTGCTTTGTGAAAAGTTGTTACTACACAAAAAAAATTATCTTTATTTTTTTAAGCAAAATTTCCTAAAGAAGTTCTACTTCAAAAAAAAACCCCCCAAAACTACAAAACAAAAATTTAATCAGAGAGAAATTATATCAAATGCGGTTTTCCAACATTTTAAAACAAAACGTACAAACATTTCAAATTTCTTTTATTCCAGCGGATGCACGTGTTGTTTATGACATTTAGATAGCAGCACAAGTTTTAAAAATAAAACCAACTTGGAATACTCCACCCGAAAAAAAAGTTCAATTTGATGGCAACGTAGATAGAGATACTACTATCGCGAAATCGGGCTTAAAAGTAACAGCAACAAATACGTGAAGAGGTCGTGTTTGAAATCCAAATAATGTTCAATTTTATGCACGAAAAGCCGACGCAAGCCTCTCACCAAGTGCACTTCCGGCTCAGAAATTGTAAGAAAACACAGAAATGTTTCGCGATAAAAGTGCAATAATGCAAATAAATTGCATTTTTTCATGTATGTAAGGTATTAGAATAAGCAATTATTATATGTATTGCTTTCCCCGCTATACTTTACAAAGATTAATCTCCTTCTTATAAGCAGGCACTGATTTTAATTAATTAATTAATTTTGTAATTAAAGTTTTTGTTTTTAGTCTTTCGAGATTTTCTAATACGTGCAGACGGAAATTAAATATAAAGAATTATTTTAAAGTAAAAGTACTCGTGTTTTAATTAAGTCCCATTTCTAATAGGTTATGGGCCCAGATCACGGTTTGAAAAAAAAATTTATATTGACGTGCTAAATAATTAAAAATGGAAAATTTGAAATTAAAACGGAATATTAAACTATTTGATGGTGATCGTTATAGTGTCTGGAAATTTCGAATACGTGCTTTGTTAAGCGAACTTAATGTGATCAAGGTTATCGACGAAGAAGTTCCTGCCGCTCTAACTGCAGAGTGGACAAATGCAGAAAGAGTTGCTAAAGGTGCTATTGTGGAGTATTTGTCCGACTCTTTTCTCGGGTTTGTAAAGCCTGAAAGTACAGCAAGAGAAATACTGCGGAGCTTGGGAGCGATTTACGAAAGGAAAAGTTTGGCTACACAATTAGCTCTTAGAAAGAAATTGCTTGGACTGAAGTTACAAGGAGATGTACAATTAACGAAGCATTTCACATTGTTTGATGATTTAATAACGGATCTACAAGCGGCTGGTGCAAAACTGGATGAGACTGATAAAGTGTCACATTTACTACTGACTCTACCTGGATCATATGATGGTGTAATTACAGCAATAGAGACTCTATCCGAAGACAATTTATCTCTAGCTTTTGTCAAAACAAGGCTCCTTGATCAAGAAGTAAAATTAAAAAATGAAAACAATGATACAAGTGCTAAAGTGCTACATGTAAATCGAGAAGAGACAACACCTCTGAAGAACAATAACAATACTTCTCGTTTTGTGAGAAAGTCTAAAAGGTTTCAAAATAAGAAGAAACATTCTAATAATATTAAGTGCCACTTTTGTGGACGTAAAGGTCATTTGTTAAAGGATTGTTATTTCAGTAAAAAGAGACAGAAATATGTTAATGACAAAAGGAAATCTGCTGCTCAAACGGATGTAACTCAATCATACACAGCTCAGCCTTATTATAATGATTATACATCAAGTTTTGCTTTTATGGCAGGAGATTTTCAATCAGGAAACATAAACCAAGCTAATTTTCTACTTGATTCTGGAGCATCGGATCATCTTATAAATAATGACAGTTATTTCCATAGTTTTATTGAATTGGATCCACCAATTAAAATCACTATAGCGAAGAGTGATACTTTTATTACTGCAACGAAGAAAGGAATAATTCATGTAACAAGTAACATGGGTGTACAGGGTATACTTGAGGAAGTTCTTTATTGTTCAGAAGTTACATATAACTTGCTTTCGGTAAGAAAAATGCAGCAGTCTGGCATGCAGGTGATTTTTGACCAAAACGGCGTTCAGGTTAACAAAAACGGTAAAACCATAATGGAAGGTAAGCCTATGAATAATTTAATTGTTGTTGTTTTTGAAATTAAAATTAATAAAGTAAACCCAAATGTTAGAATTTACAGTGCTATGAAAAATAATTATTTTTTATGGCATCAACGTTTAGGTCACATAGGCAAGTCCAAGTTTTTAGAAATGAAATATAAACAAATGGTCGATGATATGAATCAAATTGATAAAATTAAGCCTAGTGATGAATTATGTGAAGCTTGTATAAATGGTAAACAAGCACAATTGCCATTCAGTAAAAATAAAGATAAAAGTTATATAAAGAGACCATTGTTTATAGTTCATTCGGATGTCTGTGGTCCGATCACTCCTTCAACATTGAACAATAAAAATTATTTTGTGATTTTTATTGATGAATTTACTCATTATTGCGTCACATACTTAATCACTTACAAATCGGATGTATTTTCTATGTTTAAAGATTTTATTTCAAAAAGTGAAACTCATTTTAATTTAAAAGTAGTAAATTTATATTGCGATAACGGTAGGGAATATCTATCAAATGAGATGAAAGACTATTGTACACAAAAAGGTATTAGTTATCATTTAACTGTTCCACGAACCCCACAATTAAATGGTGTTTCAGAACGCATGGTAAGAACCATAACAGAAAAAGCTCGTACAATGATAGACGGTGCTAAATTAGATAAATCGTTTTGGGGTGAAGCTGTTCTTACAGCAACATATTTAATTAATTTGACTCCAACAAAAGCCTTAAAACAAGATAAAACGCCTTACGAGTTGTGGCACGGTAAAAAGCCACGAATAAAATATTTGAGAATTTTTGGTTCTACAATTTATGTTCACAATAAAACCAGGAAAACAAAATTTGATAAAAAATCCTGGAAAGCTATATTAGTTGGGTATCAGCCAAATGGCTATAAAGTGTGGGATGTGGAGGCCGAAAGATTTGTTATAGTTAGAGACGTAGTAGTTGATGAAACAAATTATTTAATATCAAGGCCTAGTATTAGCTCAGAAAGGGTTAATACTGAAAATGCCCATAATAAAACTGATGCATCAGTAACAGAGCTTCTTAAATCTGATAGTCATGATAAATCAGATAATTTCAAAAATAATAAGAATGATAATGATAAATCAGATAAGTTAAAATCTGTAGAAGAAGAGAGTGCTAGTAAAAAACCGAAACTAGATCTTGGGTCACATAAATCTGTAACTGAAGCAGATAAGTACAATAAGTCAACACCTCAAAGCAATAAAAATGAATTAAAAGAACAATTTCAACTAAGGAGGAGTGATAGGATTAAAAACTGCCCACCGATAAGTTATCACGAAAATAATTCATTAGAAGATTATTTAATGTGTGCACAATCTATTATTTGTAGAATTCCAAACTCATTTCAAGAAATTGAAAGTAGAGATGATAGGGAATTATGGAAACAGGCAATTGAAGATGAATTAAAATCACTCAAAGTTAACAATACTTGGTCATTAGTAACAAAACCCATAAATAAAAATATCGTTGACTGTAAGTGGGTGTTTGCAATTAAAAATAACGAATTCGGAAAACCTATGAAATATAAAGCTCGTCTTGTTGCACGTGGATTTAGCCAAGAATATTTAGTAGATTACGATGAAACATTTGCTCCTGTTGCTAGAATAGCAAGTTTTCGGTTCATAATGGCATTTGCTAATCAATTTGATTTGTTAGTGCATCATATGGATGTGAAGACAGCGTTTTTAAATGGTAAACTAAAAGAAGAGATTTACATGAAAGTCCCTGAAGGAGTTAGATGTAATAAAGATCAAGTTTGTTTATTAAATAAAGCCATATATGGATTAAAACAGGCAGCAAGATGTTGGTTTGAAATATTTGACAAGACTCTTGTAGAAAAAGGTTTTAAAAATTCGTCAGTTGATCGCTGTATATATATTTTAGACAAAGGAGACATATGTGAGAATATTTATGTAGTACTTTACGTTGATGACCTTGTTATTGCTACGAAGAGTGATGATACAATGAGTAGTTTTAAAAGATATTTAATGGATAAGTTTAGAATGACTGATCTAAGCAGTATTAAACTATTTTTAGGTATTAGAGTTGAGAGAAATGATAATAAAATAACATTAGATCAAAGTGCTTATTTAAAAACTGTTTTGGAAAAATTTAATATGCATGATTGTAAACCAGTTAGTACACCATTAGAAAGTAAATTGGATTATTTAGCTTTAAATTCGGATGAAAAATATGACGCGCCCTGTCGTAATCTTATTGGATGTCTAATGTACATTATGATATGCACAAGACCGGATTTGAGTATTGCAATAAACATTTTAAGTAGATATTCAAATAAAAATAATAAAGAATTGTGGCAATGCTTAAAAAGAGTTTTGAGATATCTCAAAGGATCAATTGACCTTAGATTAAAGTATAAAAAGGGGGATTATTGCGATATCTTAAAGGGTTATGTAGATTCCGATTGGGGTGGCAACGATGTAAATAATAGAAAGAGTACTACAGGTTATTTATTTCAAATATATAGTCGATGTACAATATCTTGGAATACCAAAAGGCAAACATCAGTTGCAGCTTCTTCAACTGAAGCTGAATATATGGCATTATATGAGGCCGTTAAAGAAGCACTTTGGTTA
Organism: Thereva unica; assembly: GCA_949987705.1. Classification (NCBI taxonomy): domain Eukaryota; kingdom Metazoa; phylum Arthropoda; class Insecta; order Diptera; family Therevidae; genus Thereva; species Thereva unica. The sequence continues at coordinate 121,186,130 of OX465282.1, read as the reverse complement.
AAATCATTAGCTGCTAGTATAAATATTAATATTATAAATCCTATTGTAATTTATGAGGATAATAACGGTTGCATAAGCATAGCAAATAATCCTACTTGTCATAAAAGAACGAAACATATTGATATAAAATATCATTTTTCTAGGGAACAAGTAGATAAAAATACAATTAAACTTGAATATGTTCCCACAGGTAAACAACTGGCAGATGCTCTGACAAAACCTTTACCAGCAGTCAAGTTCCTGGAACTCAGAACAAGAATGGGTTTGGAGTGATGCTATTGATCAGCTGAAATTGTGTGTTTTTAAATTTAAGGAAATGGCTTAATTAGGTTTTTCTGGGTTTTTCCTAATTCTAGCAACAAATGTTGAGCCATACATTTATGTAATCTCCCAGATAAATAAGTCTGCATTCATTGAAGTAATTAAATGAGTATGGTTTCATTCTATAATTTTTTTGATATTTGGAAGTTCATTATGTTATACTATAATTTAATTTAAATTTATTCATTTTATCAAAACAGTAGATTCATCTTTGAGGGGGCGTATTAGAATAAGCAATTATTATATGTATTGCTTTCCCCGCTATACTTTACAAAGATTAATCTCCTTCTTATAAGCAGGCACTGATTTTAATTAATTAATTAATTTTGTAATTAAAGTTTTTGTTTTTAGTCTTTCGAGATTTTCTAATACGTGCAGACGGAAATTAAATATAAAGAATTATTTTAAAGTAAAAGTACTCGTGTTTTAATTAAGTCCCATTTCTAATATAAGGTGTATAGTTTCAATAATAAATTAATGAAATACTGATTTTAAGGCTGAAGTAATAAATATTTTCTTCTATTCAATAACGACTGAAAGTAATCATGTGACAAGAACTTTCAACCATTTTCTGGTTGTTATAGTTAGAGCCTTTCGAGAGACATGAAAACATCATCAAATATGGTACTATTTTATCTAGAAAACTGCCTAGGTTGGCAATGTTCGTAATTTCACAAAGCTGTGATAACTATCTCAACAAATGAGACTGGACTAATAACATTTAAACTACAGAACATCTTCCAATGCGGCTTTAGAAGCAACCGATCGAGAGCGGATCAACTAAAATAGGCAAAGACACATCTGAGTTAATAAACTTAGAAAAAGGTCAAAGAGATGCATTAGTACCGATACTATTTAATAAAGATAAAGCATTGGAGATACCCATAAGAAAATGTAGTTTAATACAGAAGGGAGCACATTACAGAAGTTATCAGATGCGTAAGCACTTTGATAGTATTCAAGAGGTCTTCGTGTGAATCTAACATCCCAAACCCAAAAGCGAGATCTAAAAATAGGAAAGAGAAATTCTTAAATAGACGAAAGTAGAAAGAAGCCGAGCAACTTACATCAAATCGTTAAATAGACGAGAGTCCCTGATATTTCAGGTCAAGGAGCCCTTCTTCTTGATCAATTTCTTACTTCTCATTCGACGCGGTACTTCGTCGGGGTTAGCTCACCGCTTCGCAACTCGGCCCAAAAATTATTCAGCGCTCATTTCCCATATCCATCGACGACTACAACCACCACAGCTCCTAAAAGAACTATCTGGCACTATGCGAAAGTCAACTCCATACGCTTTTCCCAAGCCACTGACTGGGATTTGTGTTTTCGTAGTGGCAATGCGAACTACTACCTTGATCACAAAAGCTCCCGGAATAACCACCGTGTGGCGCTCTTAGTCACCCGATTTGAGTTTTTTTAGTTGCCACATGTGTCACTGACATTCTATGAAAGTTTCAGCTTGATAGCTTGAAATTTGTAATAGTGACGCCGTATTGAGTACATCTGCGATTGTGCATGTTTTCGATTTTGTACAATTTTAAAAATGGAATTGAATTTGCAAAAAGAGTTTGTATTAAATTTTGCGTTAAAACATGTTTCAATGGTGCGACGACATTGCCAATGGTAGAAAAGTGTTTCGGCAACGATACTCTGAAGAAAACAAGCGTTTATCAGTTACGTTTCAGAAGTGGCCGTCAGACCGTGGACGATAATGAACGCAGTGGCAGGCCATCGACATCGAAAACCGACCATCAACAAAATCAAAAAGAATGGGTGACCGGATGAATGAAATTTCTAGAATCGAATTTGATGGATGAAATTTCTAAAATCCAACCAAATTCTACACGACAGGCGCTACGGCTTTAGCCCAAAACGTTCTGCTGGCGATCTCCCTGTCTAGTCTGGTTCCCTGAGTCTTGTCTGGTTTCTCTAGATATTTCCAAGGCTTTCAACAGAGTATGGCATCCGCTATGCCGTCTAAACTCCAAGCTATTGGTATCGACTAAGTTCTAAGGAACTGGATTGAGAGCTGACCGTTCAATCAACGTAGTATTGGACGGCGTCGATTACAACCCCCACGCCATTTCAGCCGGTATTCCCCAGGGATCAATTCTATCACCCGCGGTTTTTCTAATCTTCATTAATGATTTGCCCTCCTCCAACCCTTCGCTGACGACGGTACTTTGCATTACTCTGACTCCTTCAACAATATGAGACAAGAAAGTGGTAGACCTTGTCTTCGGCACCGTGAACTGATGTCCACTTCGATCAACCGGAATATCAAATCAATTCATTATTGGGGCCGCATGAATCGTGTTTAATTTAACGCCACCAAACCGAAGTGCTGACTTATCTCCAGCAAAGCTAAATTCGACATTTCTCCTATATCAGTCAGGGAAAGTAACGGCTGACTCAAATCTTATCATCCTGGGGGTAACTTTAACGGAGGATCTGCGAAGGAATGATCACATATTCCAAATCGCCAAACTTGCCTCCCAATGCCTTGGTTTTCTGAAGAAATGCAAGTTACGTCTTCAGCCACCCAACCTAGTTACAATCTACAAGTCTTACATTCGGCCCTCCTTGTGGGGTGCTACACGGGGACTCGAGAGCTGTGTGAAGCTAGCCCCCCGAAATTCGATAATTTCAAAATCTTATAGTGGATTCAATTGACCACTAAATGACCACTAATGACCATCAATAACTTTAATTGACCACCTTCGATTCACGAGAAAATCGAAAAAAACCTTTTGGGGGGCCAACTTCACGGTAGCCCCCCAAATGTGTATTTTGCCCGGTTTCTCTACGGAAAAAAACTGACCACTTTTTGACCACTTTTGACCACCCAATAGATTTTTTGACCACCTAAAAAAAATGGAAAAAAAACCATTTTTTTAACCCAACGACAAGCATCAAGGTGGTCAAAAATAAGTAGAAAAACGTTTTTTTCATGTTTTTTTACAAGCAGTTTTCATTATTGCAAATTACTTTTCTCAGATTAACCATGGCGTAGAATTTCCTCTTTCGACAGGATATTGAATTCAAAGCCAGGTGAGTTTACCTAACGTGTTTGAGAACATGGTCAATCTGGAAAAGTGTGTTTTTCATCTTAACCAACAATTTTTATTGTTGCAAATTACTTGTCTAAAATTGATCATGACGTAAAATTTTTATTTTCGACTTGGTATTGAATTTGAAGTCATGTACCTTTCGTAAGGTGGATACGTTTGCATATCATGCTACTTGCGTAAATATGATGACTTAATTATTTAAAACTTAAGACTCCCACGTGTGCAGAAGTGACAGTTTCTCATCTACATGGCATCAGTGTTACAAACCCTACCTCGAAACAAAACGCACCATCGCCTCGCTTGTACATGTGCAGAGAAGGAAAGGGCCTTTTCGGAAACGCAGAACTGCGGTCATTCTGCAATATTCAGCAATTGGAAGTCTGTAGCTGAATATTGCAGAGTGACCGCAGTTCTGCGTTTCTGAAAATGCCCAAACATACAAGTTCCCTCTCAAATCGCTGTATTTGAGCATATCCTAAGAAAGAGAAAAAAGATTCGACGATATTCTTTGTATTCACACGGACACATAACGACGCTGTTGTGTATGTAGACTTTCGAACAAAGTGTTTGCCTCCCTGATTGTTTCATAGTAAGTACTAAAAAGATATATAATATTTCGAGTTTAATAATTTGAAAAATAATGATTTCTGTACGATTCAATACTGTTTTCAGCTTACACAATTTGAATATGCAAACGTCATCTATGTATGTGATTTTCTCTTTTGAACTGTGCAACATAAGTATTTAACATGTAAAATATAGATAAGTATTCCTATTAAAAAGAGAAAAAACCACCCAAAATTACAGAATTGCAATACTTATATATGTCGGAATGTGATTGATTTGGTTTAGGCTATCTTTATTTAATTGGTGGTTTTCCATTACGACGTACGCGGTGATCCCAGATCTGACGCAGCAATCCTTCTCAGACAAGAATCTAAAAATTAATGAATCCTTCCCTTGTTTTTCTCATTGTCTAGTTTTACCCAGATTGCTTTGCTATTATTTTATTAAACTACTTTGTCAGCATTTAATTAAATAATCCAGCATTTAATTAAATAAGGATCTCTCTGGCGTTTCTAATTACATCTATTTAGGCGATTCTTGCTATGTCCCTGCAATACGACTATATAATATGTATTATTTGTATGTTCAAACGTTCAATAATAAAAAGTCTGTCCTTTGAAACAAGTTTTTATTTCATAATAATATGCGGACTGAAATTTACATAAAAGCCATAAAGGTATCTTGAAAAATATATCCTTAAATTAAAAATATTTGTCCTGCTTATTTTATTTTTGAGACGCGAAAAACCGAGATTATGGACATTGAAGTAAGTATTTGCCGTATATTGCATACACAGACTTCATAGTCATTTTTTTGGGCTTACCTTTCACTCAGTAGAATAAAAGTCACTATCTGTAGTAAAAAAATGCACTTTTTAGCCACGCTTGTTCATAGTATCTTGCAATGACTTTAAATGGTAGATACATAGTATATACACAGTACTCACATGACTGTTACGTATATACTGCATATAGAAATCATACATAGTACTCACATAACTTTAAATTCAATATCAAATCAAAAATCAAAATTCTACACCATGGTCGGTTTGATAAAATAATTTGCAATAATAAAAACTGTTTGTAAAAATAAAAATATTTTGACCATATTCCCGAACACGCCCAGGTACACTTACATGACTTCAAATTCAATACCAAGTCGAAAATAAAAATTTTACGTCATGATCAATTTTAGACAAGTAATTTGCAACAATAAAAATTGTTGGTTAAGATGAAAAACACACTTTTCCAGATTGACCATGTTCTCAAACACGTTAGGTAAACTCACCTGGCTTTGAATTCAATATCCTGTCGAAAGAGGAAATTCTACGCCATGGTTAATCTGAGAAAAGTAATTTGCAATAATGAAAACTGCTTGTAAAAAAACATGAAAAAAACGTTTTTCTACTTATTTTTGACCACCTTGATGCTTGTCGTTGGGTTAAAAAAATGGTTTTTTTTCCATTTTTTTTAGGTGGTCAAAAAATCTATTGGGTGGTCAAAAGTGGTCAAAAAGTGGTCAGTTTTTTTCCGTAGAGAAACCGGGCAAAATACACATTTGGGGGGCTACCGTGAAGTTGGCCCCCCAAAAGGTTTTTTTCGATTTTCTCGTGAATCGAAGGTGGTCAATTAAAGTTATTGATGGTCATTAGTGGTCATTTAGTGGTCAATTGAATCCACTATAAGATTTTGAAATTATCGAATTTTGGGGGGCTAGCTTCACACAGCTGGACTCGAGAAGTACGAAAAAACCGGTTTTACAGGCAAGAAACGAGGGAAGAGAAGGGAAAGAAGGCGCGCTTGACGAATCTTTAACGAAAGAATTTTCATCCAGAAATTCCCTGGGTGAAAACTAACACAAATGCACATTTCTTTCTCTTCTCTTTCTGACAAATGAAAATAAAGAAACGCCGCTTACTACACACACAGTCAAGGCTTTCATATATAAGGAATTATCTAAGCTGAAGACAGCCTCGTGTAGCATTAAATAACCAGACTCAAATCTGAGTTCGGCCGACTTCTTGAGTCTCCGTGTAGCACCCCCCCCCCCCCCCTTGAATGCAATTGGTCTATCTGGGCAGGCGCCCCGAAAACCACCTTGGTATGAACGCAAGAGAAGGCAGATGGTAAGGTAAGGTGTAATCCAGAATTAGACCCAAACAGGTGAGAATTTGACCGATGACTCATTTCTTTTCGTATTTTTATATTACATAATTTGTAGCTGCTCTAAAATGAGCAATTCTGTAAATACTCAAAGGTAAATACTTATGTAACTACTCTAAGGAAAGTGAAACAGTAAGGCCTTACCTCCTATGACATCCTGTGTAAAAATAAGTCCTTCTGTAAGGGGTATGGTAAAGCCTACCCCTTACTAGTAAGTGCTCATTTAAGTACTTCTGTAAGCTTACAAGTCCTACTGGGATGTAATCAAATGACACAACTGCCTAAGTGGTTAGAGAGAGTCGTTCCCTGACCTTTCATATTTCACATACAAATGTGTTCTAATTATAAAATGACCGACACGAACACAGTTACTTTTGTGAATCAATAAAATATTGTAGGAATCGTTTGAAAACTAAAGACGCGGATTTTCCGAAATCACAACATAATTGACTGTGCATGTGGAAAATGGTTTTTGGGTAAACCCCGAGAAATGAATCAGTTTACCAAAAGGTCATCACCTAATAAAAAAAAATCTTATTGCTTTTTTACAATATAACAATTAAATAAACAAATCATGACAAGTGACGAGATTAATGTCCAAGCGTCATGCCATGGTGTAATGTATTACAGTAAGCTTTTTCTGAAGTTTTATTTAAGGGGATTCTTAGTACAGATTAAATATAGTACAAAAGAGGAAAACTATAAATTCAGTAATTTACCAGTGAATTTTTCACGGTCGGCACATTGGACATATCTATTTTGAGAGTGATAGGGCGTGTTTCAAGTTCCATCAAAATCAGTAATCAGAAATCAGTGATGGTAATCAACCCTAATCAGTGATGGACAAATGTTCGAATCCGACAAAAATTGATGGAATATCGGACATATGTGATGTTCACAAGATGGAGTGATTGCAATCAGTGATGGAACTTGAAACACACCCATAGTATCGCGGTCCAAAGGACCCCGCACTTTTTCTTTGGAAAATAGCTATCGGCAATTTTTTTGAAACTATGCAGGTTGATTGCAGCCCCATCAACCATCCTATGACCTTTTAAACAAAAATTATATTTCAAAATATACAATTTATGAAATACAAAAAAAAAAAACAAAATATCTTCATCAAAAGTTGCAAAATCCAATATATCAAAATGACATATTATTTGCACTTTCATTACAACTGGAACCTTCTCATTGGCCCATAATATAACAAAAATATGAAAAAGGTGCTCTTCCGTGACAGTTTATGACAAACCATTTCGGGGCTATAAACACAAAAACAAAGTTTGATACTTCAATTAAAGGAAAAGGAGCAGTAACGTCCCTTTGATTAGGATGAATCTTCCGTTCATACTCTGTATCATAAGTCATAATTCCTGTTTTAAGAGAACATTTTCCCCAGATTGAATTAACCCAAAAACAAAATTACGACTCCGCTCTATCTTGACTCGTTGGCTGTATATGAGAATTATTCTTATGGAGGTTACCAGAAAAAGTAAGAAGTTCCAACGTGAAAAATATACACAAGCTCGAGGTCAACATTTAAGTAGAATTAGCCACGATGACGAAGTATGAAAATATGTGACGAAACATATCATAAAAGAAAAAAATATTAGCTTGCCAGCATTTCTTTTTGCTTAAAAAGTTATTGAGAAAATAAATAAGGTTTTTTTGGGTGTTGTGAGTTGTGTATTACTTTGTTATGGATATATACGAATTTCGTTATTATAGCTGCAGACATAAAGAGCACATCCTAAGTACGGCATTTATCGTAAGAGAAATCTTAAAGCATGCTATAGTAGAATTCGAAGCAATAAGCGAAAGAATGTGTAAGATACAATATACATGCTCCAACCAAAGATAAGTCTGATGCAGAAAAGAAAGCCTTCTACGAAAACCTTGAGAGAAAAATCAGAAGGTGTGATGTAAAAGTAATTATATAGGAGCTAACGGTATAGTAGGGCAGGAACGAATCTATTACTCAATCATTGGAAAACACAGTATAGTTCCTGAGTGCAATGACAATGGTTGTATATTGGTGGACTTCACTGCTGTAGCTAACATGATAGGGGCGATGAAATTCCAACACAGAAAAATACTCTTTGATTGTTGCCAACGGACAAGCCGAGTCGCTTGCAATATGGAAATGCCGTCGTAAAAATGATCGTTTTCGAGCCAGATTTTTGGGACAACATTTTAATGGCGAACGAAGCTCATGTTACACTTTCCGGTCGAGTCAATAAAGAAAACTATCCACCTATAAACCTCTGCGCAAACTTTTAGCACTTTCACATTTCTCTGGAGTTTATCCTGACTCTTGAAAACTGGCTCATGTTCAGCCTATACCGAAAAAAGATGAAGCTAGCGATCCTGCTAACTAGTGATGAGCAAAAATGGTCTTGTTCTTGCAGTCTTGTCTTGTTCTTGCATATTTAGCAAGACCAAGAACAGGAACAAGCATAGTTATGCTTGCAAGAACAAGACAGACTGAACAAGAACAAGACAAGACCAAGACAAGATTAGTCTTGTTCTTGCGTTTGCTCATCACTACTGATAACTACCGCCCAATAGCAATTACTTCTACTATCTCCTCCAAAGGAGACAATAATAAACAAGAGGCTTATGAGATATCTTGAACCCCAACAAATATTGGACGACAAGCAGTACGGCTTTAGATCAAAAAGATCTACTGGCCTAACGGAGCACCTCAGCCAAAGTATACACTGATTTGCTGAATCTGGCCTGGTTGCTCTGAATATTTCCAAGGCTTTTGAGAGAGTATGGCACCCCGCTCTGTTGACTGAACTCCAAGCTATTGGTATACTCTTTTCAAAAGAACTGGATTAAGAGCAATCAAGGTAGTATTGGATGGCGTCGAAATCAAACCCCACATCATCACCGCAGGTCCTCCTCAGGGCTCAATTCTATCACCAGGTCTCTTCATAGTTTTTATAAATGACCTGCTCTGATCCCCCCGATTTATTCCACAGCTTTGCTGACGATGGTATTCTACATTATTCCTATGGTTTCGATAATGTAACACAAGCACGCACCAGACCTTGTCTGCATCATGGCAAACTCTTGTCCAATTCACTCAATAGGGACATCGAACGAATTGGAGCCTCAAGAAACGTGTTGAATTTAGGGCATTAAAAACGAAGTACTGTCATCTCCAATAAAACGTGAGCCGACGCTCTTTCTATTTCAGTGGACAATAAAATCGTAACGGCAGAACCATCTCTAAACATCCTAGGCATAATATAAGCCGAAGATCTGCGCTAGAATAACCACATATTCCAAATTGCTATACAAGCATCACAGTGCCTAGGATTCCTCAGAAGGTGCAAATTCCTCCTTTAGCCGTCCGCCAGAGCTATAAGCTACAGGTCCTACATTCGTCCCCGTCTCGCCGGGGAACCAAGAACCATCTTAGTTTGGCTAGACAAACTTATTGGTGTTAGCGCCATTTGCTCTTCAATAGATTCATTAAGCCACCGTAGGAATGTAGCAGCCCTTGCAGAATTTTATCGCTTTTTTCACAATATTAAGTAACATCATGCCTCCATGGCAACATTTCTCCCGCAACACAAGACTTGCCCGTTCGGCTCACCCCAACAATTTACAGCCCTTATCTTCGCGCACACTCAGTTCTAGAAATTTGTTTATAGCAAAAACAACTCGTCTATGGTACAGCCTTCCAAAGCCAGTATTCCCGAACTCATACAACACCCAAGAGTTCAAACGCAAGGTTCATCGCCATTTCCTCCAACACCGCCTGACTCCCCCTAACCTATTCTATCCTTCGAGCTAAGCTTACTACTGAACCTTGCACTATGACTTCTAAGACATGACGAACTAGTAGCACAAAGGGTAAAAAAACCCATAGGCAAATCGAGATTCAGTGCGACTCAAATTTGAAGGCAAAATTCATTGAAGTCTGAGTTTTACAAATATTTAGCAGCCAGATTTGAAAATAATCGAAAATTCGTTGGGAAGTACTTATCGGTGTGAACAGTTATTTCCAGTTATGAAAGGAAATAAGTCTCGTGTTAGAAACAGTATTGATGATGCTCACCTTGGGTCAGTTTTGAAAGTAATCACTGCGAACAAAATTTCTCCCGAAATAGGTAGCAGAGAAGAGATGTCAAGCGCAGGGAGCCCATCTGATGTTTGGTTCAGAGGCATGGACTTTGAATGTTGCTGATGAAGCTCTTCTATGCACTTTTGAAAGAAATATTCTACGCACAGTATTTGGCGGTGTCTGCGAAACGGCCAATGGAGAAGGAGACGAATTATGATCATGAATTATACCAACTGTACCGGGAACCCAACATTGCCCGACAAGTATAAAATTGTAATAGATTACAAGGCAGACGTGCAAAAGCTGGACGATAGACTCTGCAAAAATAGCGAACCCTGATGGAAAGGGAAAGAAGTCGGCCAAAGAAGTGATGGACTCCGTTGAGGAAGATTTAGTAAAGTTAGGCTTACGTAATTGGAAGGCATTAGCCAGGAATCGAACGGCATGGAAAGAAATGTTGGAAGAAGCCAAGGCCAACAATAGACTGTAGAGTTACAGATGATGATGATGATCAATAAGCGGGTTTAGACGGTGCGCTCCAGCGCATGTGCCTCATGATGATGAAGGGAGAAGTGGGGATGATGAGAGGTACATTCCACTTCTCTCTTTACCACAAATTTCGTGAGGCGCATGCGCGCTGGAGCGCTCAATGGAGCTCAATGTCGTTAACATATTGCAAGGATATTTTAGATTTAACGTTTGTTCTAGGCCATTCACACAAGGCTTCAATATTTGTTCAAAATATTTTAAAAAACGCTTCAAGCTTGCAATGTATTCAATAAACAAGCAAAACAACAAATTCTATTCTCTCACACCAGCATGAAATCAAGCAACAATTAATTTTTTTTTATCACAAAGCAACCTTTTAAAAAAATACTTCTTATCAAAGCAGCAGAAAGAATACCCTTGAGACGAGACGACCTCACCTTCTCTACTACACGAAAATGTAATTTTCCAAGATTTCATTTCATAATAAAAAAAGATTTTTTCTCTGCGTATTTTTTTTTCTGCCAAAAAGTAAAAAAAAATCAAGGTTTGTCGAGATTTTCTTTTTCTACCTTCTAAAAAATTATTTTTTATTTATTTCACCTTTTTGGTAGTGGAAGAAGAAGGCACACGCTTAGAATTTCAAATTCGAAAAATTTATTTCATGAAAACCTAAAAATATCGACGAACACATGAAAAAGCTGCTTCAACCGGTAGAGAAGTAGAGCTTTCGATACCGCCCAGGTGTGTTAGTAGAATATCTAATGTGAGCTAACCTGGACGTGTGCATGATCCCCAGTCGATGTGTGCTGGATTTTTACGAATACGAGACTCCGGTGACTTACAAACACCTTTCAATTCTGACCTCTTACGAAACTTGTTTATCATCAAAGATTTTATTTAATTTTTTTGTTGTTGTTGTTTGTGATTCCCGGCGCCGCCGATTGGTGTAGGATTCGATTAGAGAAGTTAGAAAAGGTGTGTGTAGGCGGCAAGGATTAAACCTGGATGGAACGGAATTCTGATTGATTTCGTATTATATGAGAAAATTCAACACAGGTACAGGTAAAAATTAAATAACAAATGCTCTCTCTACCTTTTTTACAGTTGCAGCTGTTAAACGTGCTAAGTGTGAGCTCAGCACGGTTTATTGACTTTATGTAGAAAGTTTTCACTCGAAGTTTTTGCCCGACCGAGGGGGCCATAATATCTACTACCTCGATATACACATTTCTACCAACCGATTCCATAGACCAATGAGCCGTGCTTCAGCCATGGCTGTTGCCTAGCAGCTAAAATTATTTCGTTCGACAAAAAAAATAGTTTTTTTTTCTACGGAATTTCTATTGCGTCAATGCCTATTTTAATCGTTAATCAATGTGAAGCCATTTTATAATTTTTATATCTCTCCACGTTATGAATTAAATTTTATTTTATCGAGTCAAAAACAAAAAAAAAATTGGGCACGGCCTTTATACTATTTACTATTCGGGTTAATTTTTAATTATTATTTTTTTTTTCATTTTCAATTTCTATTGATCGAAAAAAATAATACAACAACAACTCAACGCACTTTTAACGAAAATCCCTCTGGGGGCGTATTAAGCTTTACGAAAACAAAAAAAATTGTAGACAATCTGAAGCAATCCGTGAGCAATGGCGAAATACTTTACTACAAGGCAAGGCTAGACGCGAGGTATTGCAGGTAATAGCAATTAGGATTTAATCAGATTTGAAACTAGTTTAAACGAATACGTGAGTCTAGTTAAGCAATCAAAAATGGTAACAACATAGTGTGTATATTTGCAAATGCATATTTCAAGATAATTACATTTGGTTTTTGCGAAATTCGGCGCCAATTTAGGCACACAATTTTTTGAGTATTGCACTACTGATTAAAGATTCTTATTTTTCTATTTTTATTTCTAAACTAGCAAAAAACCCGCGTGCGTTGCAACGCTTTTCAATAAAAAAAGATTATGGACGGAGTGAATTAAAATTGAGTGTAAGTGTTCATTACATTTTTCGGAGTGAACACTTAGTTTAGGGTGAATAAAAAATCCTTCGTTAGGTTTCTTTAAGTACTTCACTTTGTCATTTCTCCATATAAAGTAAACACTTCATTTTGGTGTGAATAAATTTCAGTTTTTACGTTTGTTTGTGAGTGAATACTCGTAAAACTTGAAGCTAGTGGAAAGGATCTTTAAAACGAAAATTGTATGATGAAATTGATTTTTTTTTTTTGATGAAATAGATGAAGAGGTAATCGATGAAGTAAAAAATTAAAAAGCAAACTTCAATTTAGAGGACAATTTAGTCAATTTATAAACATTATGAATATCCATGTTTGATGGATAAAAGTCATGTGTATAATCCAGATTGCAGATTGATCCAATTGCACTATGAAATTTATTTTTTGCCAACCATTCTTTCTTTGCCTTCTTCATTTCTTCACGTGAAATCAGAAATTTGATGCATTTATCTGCTCTTATGCATATAGCACTACACACCTCCCAAATTATTTTGCCGCAGTTGTCCTATGGATGCGAAGATCTTCATCTACACCAACTTGAAAGCCCAGATCAGCTACATATCTTAAGAAAGTTTTAATTTGTTCAAGCTTTGGTACAGCATCACCTTGAGTTATTATTGTTCTTCCAAAAAATTGTTAGTAACCACTCAACACTTTCAAACTCTTTTTTAGTACAGGTAAATTAAAGCGAAATAGCGGAAATGATTGGGTAGAAAGTGAAACTTGGCAGCGAGCGGATATTTTGACCCTAAAACCTGGGCTTTCCGAGGTAGAAAGCCGGTAGACTTTATAACCCCTTATTAAGATCCTAAAAGGAAGCTCTCTGCCAAGTTTCAGCCTATCTCCAATCATTTTCGCTATTTTTAATATTTTACCTGTACTACTTTGCTTTTTTCTAAAAAATAAAATTTTTGCCTACTTTGACTTTTACTTGACGTACAACATTTGACACTTTAAAACTTGAATCCCAAAATTTCCCATTTGTATGAGAAAATTTTTATTCACACCAAATCGAGTGCTCACTTTTAAGGAATGACCTCACTCAGAAGTGTTCTCTTTAAGTGTACACTCAGTGTTTATTCACACCACCCTACGTGCAAAGTTGATTTTGGATATTGAAAAATTTGTAGAGTAGGTATGTTATAACTTTTTTAATATTCGATGATAAAAAGTTGTGTACTGCGGGAGCAACAGACACCTAGCCTAACATATTCAAAATCGTCCGCCTAGATTTTGCTATGCGTGGATTAAACGTCCACTACAGAACTTCGCTAATGACGCCCTCCGCTCCAAATTGTTTTCCCAAAGAAAAGTAATCAATTTTGCAAATTTGGTACCCACCATGCGGAGCCCACAAAAATGCACAATTTGGTGTCCTTAAAATAAACTTTCCTTCTTTTTTTTATTTCGGTTTGAGACAAACAGAAGAGGTAAAAAAATGTTCAGAACTCTTGATCTATCGTACTTTTTGTTAGCGCCCCATGCTTTTTACATTTCGAAAGGTTATTCCCATATACTTGCTACGGCTGTAGTAAAAAACCTTTACATTCAAAATTATTTTTTTACTTTTTAGTTCATTTTGACATAGAAACAGTATTTTTTAGGTTTTTTAAACTATACAGCTTGCTTTCTACTGTTTAGTTCATTATATGTCTTCCGCCATTTTGTGGTGACCGCCATATCAGATTTAAAATGACATCACACAGCTTACTGTACTACACTCGTCATACTCTTTCACTTGATACACATACCGAGGGGGTCATAAAGAAAAAGTTAATTCCCGTTTTGTGTTGGCAGCCAAGCTGTGTTTGCTGCCCTTTTGAATGACGCCACACAACTAAAAGTATTCAACTTGTTATATCTTTTTATTTGATACCCATACCTCTTCTACAATTCTACTTGTCACATCCTTTCATTTGTTATCCATACCGAGCGCGCGTTGTAAAGAAAAATGCAATCTCTCATTTTGTGTTGGCCACCATTTTGTGGTTGCGCCCTCTTGAATTTGGATTGACGCCACACAAATAATAGTATTTTACTTCTCATCATACCCTTTTATTTGATACCCATTCCGAGTAGCCTGTAAAGAAAAAGGTAATCCAACATTATTTGTTGGCCGCCATTTTGATTTTGGAATGACGCCTTACAGTTTGTATTATATTTGTCTCGCCCTTTCAATTGATACCAATGCCGGGAACACAATTGCAAAATTCGACCGTTGTTAATTTTTGTTTACAAAATGGGCCGATTGCATTGTCACACGAACTATGCATATGTGCAAAAGTTCAAGTTGATAGGTTATATTTTCTACTTTTTATTCAGTCTTCCGCCATCTTGTATTGGCCGCCATATTAAATTTGGAATAAGGCAAGGTAGACCTAATAAGGCATCCCGCCAGCTTAATCGGTTAATAATAGGCTACCAAATTTCCGCTTAGGTGGGGCCTTTACCTATCGGTTGGTGCATCTCCTTGTTCCCCTGGTAGTCTGGTACTGTTGGCGTCACAGTTTTTGCCGACTGGTTAGGCGGATTCACTTGTTTCAGAAGGCATAACACTCCAACAAGACTGTCTCAGGCTAGCCTGACGGTTGTGACTCACCCGGTTGCTAAAAATGAGCTCATACAGCATTCAAGAGTGCAAACGCGAGGCTCAATGCTTCCACCTCAAGCATCCATAAGACTACGATTAACCATTCATATTCTACTTCATATCTTCAGGTCAAGCTTACTACTAGACATTGCACCATGACTTAATGGACATGATGGACTAGTGGTATACAAAGGGTGATTCCTGAGCTTGACCATGTCACATAAAAAAAGCCACTTAGGTAATTGTACTCTACTCTTAATACCCTTTGATTTGATACCCCTGTCGGAGATCGGGAAACACAATTGCACAATTCAGCGTCCATTTTGGAACCGCCATCTTGCCTTTTTTTTTTTTTTCAAAAATGTCATAATGCATTGTCACGCGAAGCATGCATATGGGCCTGATCGGTTACATGAAAGTGGTTCAAAATCAATTTGGAAAAGGCGTAGAACGTAAAAAATTGTGAAACATCGTTCTAATTAATTAATCAAAACAAACTAATTAAAATTTCGAAAAACGGAAACTTACTTCCACCTGTCGGAGTATCAATGCATCTACAAAAAAATCAGATGTCTACAAGCAGACACGCAGAAACACATTAAAAACAAATGATTGTAATATAAAAAAAGAAAACATATTATTTACAACAAAGCACCTTTGTTACTACCTGAAGAAAGGCGCGCACTTTATAAAGCCGCGTTCTAAGCTCAAAGTCAACGCGAAAATGAGAGAAAAAATTTCCGGTTTTAAACATTTCCACCACAATAAATTCTCTACGGAAGTTTCTATATGAGAAATAGAAGTACGGTAAGCGCCACTCATTTTCCCGTTGCTTCTGGCCTTCGACGTCTTACAGCAAGTTTCCTAGATACTACATTTTGTGTCGACAATAAATTTCAAGGGTATTTTCACCACAGCAGAATATAGAAGGAAGGGATGAGGTGCTAATAGGTTATTTTTAGGTTAAGCAAATATAAACAGTAAATAGATAGTTGGGTTCGTGTTCTTCTTACTATTCTGTATAAATGTGCATAAGTAACAATGTATTTTAATTTTGTTATAATATGTATTATCTAATAAAAATTTAATTATCGAAAGATTAATAAAAATTAAAAAAATTGCAAAATTCATATCTGTGAAAAGATAGCCCAATAAAGTCGGGAACAACCTGAAAAACATATCAACAATGATAACAATTTACCAATTGGCAGATAATTTTGTCGAATTCTTTTACACGTGGTGCTGATAATAATTTTTCGATAATTATAGATAATGGGTTTACATTAGAAATGATTGTTTCAAGTAAATGCGCACGAAACACAATCTAGGTTGGGAAAGGGTTAAGTGAAAAATTACATTGCAATAATTGGTAAGAGGTTGTTCATTATATTGTGAGGGGTTTTGGGGAAGGGGGTCGAGCCGAATCTCACGGGGGTTTCGGCAAATAAGTATCACGTAATTATTTTCCTCAAAAACAGTGTAAAATTGCTATATAAAACTCGGTTAAGTTTAGTAAAACATATCCCTTCACTAAAGACCCCTATTCATTTACAGGCCGCCGGCAGGCCAGGTCGGCAGTCACGGCCCGATGAAGGCCACACAATACTCAATCTGATTTAAGGATGAGAACTTCAGGTGTCCACCTGAGAGGCCGTGGTAGGCAGGTGAAGTTATGATTCCCTACAGACACACAGGTGAAGACGACAGTTTAGCCACCCAGTGGGAAAATTGGGTAGCTTACTTGGAGCACTCTCAAGGTAACTTTACTGGAGTTTTCATAAATTTTATAGATAAAAGAAAACGGGCAATTATCTTCGTGATCATAGCTCGGCTATCTTTCGATACGAAGGACAAGCGGCTTTGGAAATGGTTACAATTTAGTTGGAGGACTGCGTTGGTAAAGCCACTCTCAGGCTTGGAAAGAAAAAGGCAATTGCAAAAGATGAACAAAAACAACAGCTTTTCGATACCGGGTTACATATCCACAGGCGTTTATGAATAATCTTTATTAAAAAACTTTTTTATAATGCTCCTAGAACCCTTTTGTGGGGCATAAAAACGTATGCTCCCCTGCAATGACATGCAATGTTCAAAAGTCTATGGAACTGGCATAGGAACGGGAGCACTGTAAGCTCTTTTTGAAGTGCTCAAAGATGGCTATTGGAGCACTCCATTTCCCGCTGGGCAGCGAGCAATAATAACAAGAAGGATTAGATGGAGCTCAAGGACAAGTAAAAGAGTTAAATATATGAAAGAAGAGATAAGCAATAACATTAAGTAAAAATTAAAAAAAAAAAAAAAATAGAGCGATAGAGATACATTTTATGCAAAAGCACAAGAGTATGAACGAAACAGTAGATGCAGTCAAATGGCGCAGCAGCATTGGAACAGAGCACAGTTACTTGAATATACTTGCACTCCAGTTACTTGTATACACTTGTATTGTTCCTTATTGTCCACTCGTACTTCCCCTTCATTTTTTATCTTTCTTTCAAACGGCCGTTATACGGTGTGGACGCGGCGCGGATATGTGCGTCCCAGCCTTAAGGCGACTCCAGTCACTTTGTGAACGTCCGTGAATGCGAGTGTGGATGATTTTCGCGACTAGTTCGCGCCTTGCTTTCAGATCCGACTGGATACGGCGGGAATTTGTGCCGTAAATTCACAGCTTGAGAGTGAATAGGAGTTCTTGGGTGGTTGCACGTAAGTCGTTTCAGTCGTCCTCTCCATACAAAAATTCAAGTGTTACAAAATTTTTATATGAAGAGGTCGATTGAAACAACTTACTTGCTACCACCCCAGATCTTCAGGCGCAAACTGACGACAAATGCCCACACATATAAAGATTTGTATCAGTTTTCTGCAGGCCTCATCCCATCACAGGCAGCCGGGGAGGTGTGTAGTGATACTTGTCCTGACGTAGACCTGTGTGTGAAAGGGGGCCTTAAGATATGGCTAAAACCTACACAAAAATTTTTATGCGAACGCCAGAAAGTAGCATAGTAGCCCCTAGATGGTTTAGCCGCCAATGACCAACCAAACGCGCGGCTCGACGAATGCGGCGTACGAGCCAAGTAACACTGACCTACGAAAAGGCCATTACAATATAAATCTACAGGAAGAACCCTCGCCCAATTTTAGCGTAATGAAATTCTTTTTGATGACGAGTGCTCACGTTTTGGTAGTTGTGCGTCCACTACAAGCGGAAAAACGAGTGGAATAGAGGAGGGGCAAGTAAGAGTGCGAATTATCAGTTATCTATAAATAAAGCTTGTGGTTACGCTCCTAAATTCGCATTTTTAGTGTTAAACACTCGAAATATTTTAAAATCTGAAAAATCTCATGCGAGTTTAATTAGGGGGAGGGGGAGGAGGTCGAGTCAAATTTCACGACATCTCATCAAGGGAGAGGAGGGATCGAAAAATCGCCTCGCGTAATTTATAGACGACCTTGCAGTTGAGCAGACTATGTTGGCTTGGACAATTTGTACGAGCTTCGGAAGAAAGAATTTCTATAGTCAGGATTTTTAATGATAGATCATCAGACCAAAAATAGATGGATGAATGACGTGCTAGAAGATATGTATGTATACGAAAACTTCGTATAACAAACTGGAGCGAACTTACAAGTCATAGAGACGACTGGAAGAAGGGACTTACAAGAAGTCCTACAAGAACTCTAGCGCCATTCAAGAATGTTCGTTATGTTAAAAACAATCAACGCTACCACTCAGAAGTTAAAACTTTCTACTCAGTGAGCCTGCTTAGACGATTCGTTTCCAGGAGCGTTACTCACGAACTTTGTTGGTAAAGGGGAAAGTGGGGATGATAAAAGGTGCACACCTCACTTCTCCACAAAGTTCGTGAGGAACGCTCCTGGGAGAGAAGCGCATAAACCGGCCCAATCTGATTTTGATACTTTCAATTGCATTCAGGGTAAAAAGTCACAACGAGACAGCCAAGTCTAGAAAAAATTTCAAGATTGCATTAAAACTAAATAAAACCCATTTTGTATAGTCAACATATTTTCCATGGTAACATCTAACTCTTGTAAAGTCTATAGTGCGCTTTTTGCAAACAGAACACCCTTTATGAAATATGCAAACGAGCACTTACGATCTAACATCCAACTGCAATTTCGTTATACTTTTTCCCTTTTACGAAAACATCGTTCAATCTCGTTGTATCCTATTAGAGCGATAAAAACAATTTTCCCTCAATGTATGAAAATTTCATTTTCTAAAATGCAAATTAACACCTCACAAGATAAAAATCATTTCGTCTACAGAAAGTCACGATACAGTGAAATTGCTATAATTATTTCCAATTTGAATTGTTTGTTGTAGAGAAGCGTTTATGTTTTTCTCCAACAGGACAGAGTCCACTATACATACAGATATACTATATTAGTCACTGCATAGCCGACGATGCCGTGTACTTTTTATAAAAACTTTAAAAACTGCGCACATGGACGCTGCTGGCCGCCGTCTGATTACGTAACGTAACGAACGTTACAAAGATTTTGTTGAAAATAATATTTGCATCATCAACAGTTCGTTCTGATGGCCCCCGTGTCTACCCCCGTTTTGCGAAGAGGTCAACCCCGACCGCAGGCGGGACGCGAGGCGGTACACAGTTGAGTAAACAAAAATAATTTCGCTTTGATTGAATTTTTGTGTTAATATTTTGATGAAAGAGAAATAAATTATGGCAATTTTTGGAATGGAAAATACGAAAATTATGCCGTATTTTTTTCGATTTGTGAATTTTTGATGTGTTTGTTGTTACTTTAATTAGATTTGGTATTTGAATGGTGTGTATGCATGTGTTTGTTAGTTATGTCCAGTTGCATCAACAGCTATATTTAATTATTATTCAAAGTTAGTTTATAGCTTAATTGGATCAGAAAAGTTTTGAGACTTTGTCTTCTTCACCATAATGCTAACGTGAATGAAAGACACAAGTCTTATGTTTTAACATAAAAGGATCCTGCGGAAAAGGAATTGCGACAAGTACGGAAATTTGATAGTAGATTATTACTTAGGCATTTAGAAGTTTTAGTTGTTTGGATAAATGAAAGATGTTAAGATAATGAAACTTGAACGTTGGCACGTCACAACTAATGTAATAGGAAAGCAAGACCCAGGAAGGAAAATCACTCAAGTTGGGGTGGAAGGAAAGAGGAGCTCAGAGATACATAGTCTAAATTTTCTTACTCCTTTACGATTTGTGCAGTATTATCTTTCGTTACTTTGAGACATCCAAGTTTCATAAAGTAATTTTCATGTGTCGTTAGGGAGCAACTTTGCTGTGTTTTGTAAACATTAGGAAACTGTCTGTAAGTTATAAACTATTTCGTTTCTTTTTATGAGGTATTGGGTTCAAAAGAATTCCTACATATATGTACTTTTAATTTACAGACCAGCACCAGACTATATGAAAAGGTTCAGCAGTTTAGAGATTTGTCGCTCAGTCTGTTCGACGTTAAAGTCACGTTAAGTAACGAAATTCTGCTTGCCCTTATCGTGGAGCATTGTTGGAGAGAGTGAAAGGCTCTCAAACTACTCGATACAAAGCTAGAGGTGGACCCTTTGCCCATGTGATCCTCTATAAGTATTAATTTGCGGCTCAGTGACCGGTAATCAAGCCTGACATTCTTTGATCTCTAATGTTCGGCATATTTCATTAGTGTTAAATCGACAAGGGTCTTCAGCAAGCAAGCGATTTCTGGAGGTCTAGATGTCGTCGAAGTGCTAATAACCCATTGACAGACTAAAAACTAATTTAAGCCTTGTTCTATTCAGGGGTGGATCCAGAAACAAATCTTGGGGGAGATCGGCGTAGTACTCAAAATCTCAAGATGATGTTATTTGAAATGGCATTCGGTCTACAGTTAAAAAACGATATTGAAAAAATGGACTCCCTAAAAAATCCTGGGGTTAGCTGGTGACAGCCTCGTTGGAGTGTTATGCCTCCTGAAATAAGTTAATTCCTCTAAACAGCCAACAAAAGCTGTGACGCAGGCAGTGGCAGACTACCAGGTGAACAAGGAGATGTACCGCCCGCTAGATGAAGATCAGACTTACGCGGAATTTTTATTAACCGGTTCATTACAGCTGGTGGGATGCCTTATGCGGACTACCTCCGAGGACATATGAGTACTTTGCAAAATACTCATTTTTTGACCTTTAGAATATTTTTTTGCGCTTCCTGCCGTAGTTGTGTCTATTTTGGCGTGATTGTAACTCGATGCGATCTTTTTAACCCTATCGGAACAAATTTATACGCAAATTGTTGCATCAATGCAACAAATGGATTGAAAGGGTTACAATGAATGTATTCCTATGTTCCTTGAGATTCCAGAGGTGGTTTGGGGAGGGTGATAGTGCAGGTTTAAACGCTCATACCAAGATTAGTGGAACATTCGCCCCTATTGCAGTTGGTGAGTCGACTAGCAATCGACCCGATAATCTGTAGTCGAGGAGATTTTAATTTTGCATTGCGTAAGAGGATCGACTCGAACAAACACAGTACTGCAAAAACTACGTTGACATAATGTTATTGTGAGCTTTTGGCCTCGATTCCCAGATCCGACGGCGGGGAAGTGAGTGCGGATTTGACACTTTGCGATTCTCAAATCCGCAGTCCCGGATTGGTTTAAATCGAAAATTCGGAGTGAAGACTCACGCGATAATGAAATATACGATGTCGGATTATCTTAGGCGCATTTGTCGTTCAAATCCGCAGAAAATTTGTTGCGGATCACACTTTTACAGCGCGGAAAATGTCAAAAAGAAATTCGGGGTTGCGGATTTGAGAATCGCAAAGTGTCAAATCCGCAACTCACTTCCCCGCCGCCGGATCTGGCGATCGAGGCCTTTATAATTTTGACATATCTAAAAACAGGTGATTTTCTTCAATTTTGAAACATTTGTGAAAAGAATTTTCAAAGGAAGCGTTTTTCTACACTGATAGTGACATATAGACATATTTACTGGGCGTGGCGGCGTAGGCATATTTGACTGGTAAACCCTTGTTGATCGATAACGGCCTCCAAATCAGTCCAAACCTAATTAAAAGAATGAATTGCCCATGTTTTCAAACCTTATTCTAGCTATTGACGTTCCTAAGCACTTAAGGTCCTCTGTAATTTTTTCCCATCCCCGTTTCAATTCCACCTTGGAATCCTTTCCGGATTTTGTATATGATCTCACTACATATTCGTTCTCCTTCATTATGTCCCCCAATAAAACTGCTTTTTACTCGTTATTTTATTATCTACCGGCTTATTGTTGGCCTCAATTTAATGTTTTTTAATTGAATATACAAAAAAGTTCACAACAAAGACTAAGTTTGACCAGTCGAGAAAAGCAATACATATTTCGCATTATAGAGCAATACCGATTCAGTCATCATTTTAGAATCGACTCTCGACTCGACAATCACAATAGAGGTGATTATTTTTGAAGCAGGACATTTAAAAAAATTAGGGCCTCAGTACAATTTACTGTCGTATATGGATCAAATGTACTGCCTCCCATAAATTCTGTTCAACGTTAACCCTAATGTGTTAATCAAATGGCTCACAGGGTTATTATAGCTTGATGTGGTTTCTAAAATGAGTTTTCTATTAAACCGTTTTCTTCAAAATTCAACAATTTCAGATGCAGACCCTTTTGATTAGATAATAATTCAAACTAAGCACAGAGCTGCAAAAATTGAATGGCATTTTTTATGTGCGCTTAGGAATAACCCATTGTACCACCAATTTTTGTTTCTTTTTCGCCAGAAGTCAGAAATGCAAAAGCCCACTGGAATGGCATTCCACTATTCCACTTGATAACTCTCTTTTGAGGAGTTTTTACTTTCAACTTCAGTTCGAGACTAGTTGGGCGAACTGAGGTTTGTTTATCTTCAGTTGAATATGTGGAAATTGAATGCGAACTAATACCCCGGCTTCACCGCCAAATTTTTGCAAGTTCGAGCAAATTAGTCTACTGTACTTTAAAATTTCCTGATTTCCCATACATTTTTCACATTTTAAAGTCAGGAAAAAATGCCTGCTTTGGGCCTACAGAACATGAAATTGAGTTTCAAAGTAAAAGCTTGCTCAAAAGAGAGTAAAAAATTGGAATATTTCCATGGCAACTGATGTATTATTACATGACAGTTAAAGTAAGAGCTTTGAAAAAATAAACATGGATCAAAAAAGGAAGTATAGATGTCTGTCAATGAATAAATATATACTCAATTACATTTATTTTATAATAGGTATTATTAATTAAAAAATTTAAATCCCACAAAGCATTGAAAATTCCATTTTCCATCTCTATAAAGGAGCTTTCAAATGTAATACGTCACACACGAAGCTTTCTCTACTGAACAATGCCGGTGAAGCCACTTTTGCATATTGAAGTGAACTTGATTAAAATTAGGGCGGTGAAGCCGGGGTATAAGGCTATTTTAAAGTTCAATTCGTCAATTTGCTCGAACTTGTGCAGTTCGGCCAGTGAAGCCGGGGGTATTAGAGTATTTCTTTAAAGTTTTTCAAAAAGTTTTCCGAATACGTAAGGCAGATATTATCCCATTTCATTTGAAATTAGGTTTGCCTACTAGGGCCATTATGAAAAACTGATATGGCATACCTCACTTTAGTATAGCTGATTTATTTCGAGTCGAGTTCATGAGGAAACTCTTTCGGCATATCCCTCATTTTTAAATGCAAGTCTTGTGAGGTTTTGATAGCTTAGGCTATACCGTTATAAAGTCTTAATAGCTGTAATATAATATATGCAGTTTGTGTTTTGATAAACGTACGAATTAGTTTGATAAGTTGCCTGGCAGTTTCTTAGGTTTTTAGTCTCTATGAGTGTCAAAAACGAGCTGATCTCAAAAGATAAAATATAAATTTTATAAAGATCGCATTAGAAGAGCGAAAATATCTAAAAAAACTAAAAACATAGTGTATTTTATGTAAATTAATGTGTACACACCGTATTAATCAAAAATCACGTAAAAAGGCAAAAAAAAAATAAACAATCGCTCACCTGTTTCTCTCTTTCTCTTAGTCGCCTTCTGCTGCTGTTGCTGTTGTTGAAGCTGTTGCTGATACTTGTTCGTGCTTCTTATAACGTGATACTCTTTGTTAACTTCAGACTGATTAACACCACTATTTGCTAGAGTTTCGTACTTGACCACGACTTTGTCCAAATTACCACCATTTCCTCCGTAGACTGGCTGATGTTGTTGTTGTTGGCTGCTAGATATGTGATGCTGATGCGACGAGGATTGGGACTGATGATGGACCTGCTGCTGCTGCTGAGATGATGATTGTTGTTGCTGTTCAATAAAGTTAATTTGCTGCAAACTATTACTACCACTATTCACGTGATTACTACTCAAATTATAAGTAGAAGTTATGGAAACGTCATTGTCGTTACTAGAACTTAGTTTGTGGCTACTATTTGACAAAACTGTTGCCGTTTGTGCAGCAGCAGTTCGGCCCGAACTTGTACCCTGTAGACCACTGGTTGATGATGAGACAACTGCTGGTTCGTTGCCGGCCAATGGTGTCGCGGCCGAATAATGATCGTCATTTAAATTTGGATAATTACCACTTATATGATGCTGATGATGCTGACTGGAGGAGAATATTGCGGCCAATGTTGCTGTTGAATTGTTGTCGTTGGTAGTACTGTTACTAGTAGTGTGACCACCCTGAATATGTGGGCGACTGGGAAAGTCGTAATTTGACGACGAAAAATGCGAAGTTTTCATTTGTGTGCGATTCAAAACGTTTCAGTAAATTTGGGAGGCGAGTACACCTGGGAATAATCGCGATTTTTTTTTAATATAATATTCAACTAAAAAATTATAATTCTCTTCTATTTACACAAACACACTTTTTGGGTTTTTATTAAAGCACACAAGAAAATATCAAGCACTTATCTAAATATATTTTATACTTTTTACTTTTTTTAAATCCAACTCACAGGAATATTATATAAAACTACAAGAAAAAAAATATTTTGTTATTAGTTTAAGATTAATTGCAAAAATAAAATGATGAAAGAAAGAAGAAAGTTTGTTAAGTGGGAGATTATAGTGGCAATCAAAAGTCAACTAAATGTGGACAGTCATAAATGAATTTGTGAATTAATTTCCCCTTAAAGTATTTAGTGAAAAATTAGTAAATAAGTAACAATCGACTCAGTTTTAGATGGTGTCTTGTAAGGAGGAATTAAGATTTAATATATTTTTTAACAAAGCCCAAGCAAAAGCAACTTCTGGCTATATTAGTTGATAAAGCAATTCAATCGTTCTATAACCATGTGTCGGGACTATCGACTTCGTAAAGGAATAAAGGCTTCGAAATAGATATCTGGTATTTGGCAAGAAGCTAATATTGGAATGAAAAAGGAACACAATAGTTCACTTCCTGTGCAAATACCCGGCTCTAGCCAAAGCGAAGAAAAGAGTAGCACGACCAAGAAATAGGTGGAAGAAGATACTAGACGATATACGAAAACTTCGTATAACAAATTGGAGTGAGCTGGCAAGACGTAGAGACGACTGGACGAGGAGATTTCGAGAGGCCCAAGTCCTGCAGAGACTGTACAGCCATTTAAGAAGAAGAAGTCAAAGCCAGGCAACGTCCACTATATATTGTACATTTCTCAAAAAAATGATCTCCAGACTAGGGTCAGAGCTCCTATAAGCTTTCTAAACTCCCTATAATGATTTTGGGCATCCGCCCTCGTCGATCAAACAACCAACTGTTTTTGAGTCTGTTCAAAACCCCATGATTCACGCATGCTGTTCAAAAAGAAATCCTACAAAGCAGATCATGAGTTCAAAACCACAAAGAATCGTTTCATATGAGGAATTCGTTGCGCATATGAGGTAGTTAAGTGTGCTGCGCAGCTAAGACAAAAGAAAACGAGAAACGCGTGCAGAATTTACGCTCTAAAACTTTTCGTTGAAGTACATGAATCAGCTAAGGCATTTGGAGGCTTTATTGCAATCGTATTTAGGAAGTCCTTGCTGCGAAGCACAAAAGAAAATAGCTTGTGTAGTTGCTTCGTGTTTTATGAAGACACGAAGGGAATTATTAAGTAAGTGCGATTTCTGCGAGAAGAATGTTCGCCAGACTGAAAGGCTGCAAGGCCAGAAAATTTCATTGTTCTCAGGAAAAAATTAGAAAACTCTATAAATGGTATGAACGGGGCAGTAACATACTCTCGAGCTATCGACTTATGAAATTTTCGAGAACACAAATATTTAAGCTGTGTGAAGCTAGCCCCCCGAAATTCGATAATTTCAAAATCTTATAGTGGATTCAATTGACCACTAAATGACCACTAATGACCATCAATAACTTTAATTGACCACCTTCGATTCACGAGAAAATCGAAAAAAACCTTTTGGGGGGCCAACTTCACGGTAGCCCCCCAAATGTGTATTTTGCCCGGTTTCTCTACGGAAAAAAACTGACCACTTTTTGACCACTTTTGACCACCCAATAGATTTTTTGACCACCTAAAAAAAATGGAAAAAAAACCATTTTTTTAACCCAACGACAAGCATCAAGGTGGTCAAAAATAAGTAGAAAAACGTTTTTTTCATGTTTTTTTACAAGCAGTTTTCATTATTGCAAATTACTTTTCTCAGATTAACCATGGCGTAGAATTTCCTCTTTCGACAGGATATTTAATTCAAAGCCAGGTGAGTTTACCTAACGTGTTTGAGAACATGGTCAATCTGGAAAAGTGTGTTTTTCATCTTAACCAACAATTTTTATTGTTGCAAATTACTTGTCTAAAATTGATCATGACGTAAAATTTTTATTTTCGACTTGGTATTGAATTTGAAGTCATGTACCTTTCGTAAGGTGGATACGTTTGCATATCATGCTACTTGCGTAAATATGATGACTTAATTATTTAAAACTTAAGACTCCCACGTGTGCAGAAGTGACAGTTTCTCATCTACATGGCATCAGTGTTACAAACCCTACCTCGAAACAAAACGCACCATCGCCTCGCTTGTACATGTGCAGAGAAGGATAGGGCCTTTTCGGAAACGCAGAACTGCGGTCATTCTGCAATATTCAGCAATTGGAAGTCTGTAGCTGAATATTGCAGAGTGACCGCAGTTCTGCGTTTCTGAAAATGCCCAAACATACAAGTTCCCTCTCAAATCGCTGTATTTGAGCATGTCCTAAGAAAGAGAAAAAAGATTCGACGATATTCTTTGTATTCACACGGACACATAACGACGCTGTTGTGTATGTAGACTTTCGAACAAAGTGTTTGCCTCCCTGATTGTTTCATAGTAAGTACTAAAAAGATATATAATATTTCGAGTTTAATAATTTGAAAAATAATGATTTCTGTACGATTCAATACTGTTTTCAGCTTACACAATTTGAATATGCAAACGTCATCTATGTATGTGATTTTCTCTTTTGAACTGTGCAACATAAGTATTTAACATGTAAAATATAGATAAGTATTCCTATTAAAAAGAGAAAAAACCACCCAAAATTACAGAATTGCAATACTAATATATGTCGGAATGTGATTGATTTGGTTTAGGCTATCTTTATTTAATTGGTGGTTTTCCATTACGACGTACGCGGTGATCCCAGATCTGACGCAGCAATCCTTCTCAGACAAGAATCTAAAAATTAATGAATCCTTCCCTTGTTTTTCTCATTGTCTAGTTTTACCCAGATTGCTTTGCTATTATTTTATTAAACTACTTTGTCAGCATTTAATTAAATAATCCAGCATTTAATTAAATAAGGATCTCTCTGGCGTTTCTAATTACATCTATTTAGGCGATTCTTGCTATGTCCCTGCAATACGACATATATAATATGTATTATTTGTATGTTCAAACGTTCAATAATAAAAAGTCTGTCCTTTGAAACAAGTTTTTATTTCATAATAATATGCGGACTGAAATTTACATAAAAGCCATAAAGGTATCTTGAAAAATATATCCTTAAATTAAAAATATTTGTCCTGCTTATTTTATTTTTGAGACGCGAAAAACCGAGATTATGGACATTGAAGTAAGTATTTGCCGTATATTGCATACACAGACTTCATAGTCATTTTTTTGGGCTTACCTTTCACTCAGTAGAATAAAAGTCACTATCTGTAGTAAAAAAATGCACTTTTTAGCCACGCTTGTTCATAGTATCTTGCAATGACTTTAAATGGTAGATACATAGTATATACACAGTACTCACATGACTGTTACGTATATACTGCATATAGAAATCATACATAGTACTCACATAACTTTAAATTCAATATCAAATCAAAAATCAAAATTCTACACCATGGTCGGTTTGATAAAATAATTTGCAATAATAAAAACTGTTTGTAAAAATAAAAATATTTTGACCATATTCCCGAACACGCCCAGGTACACTTACATGACTTCAAATTCAATACCAAGTCGAAAATAAAAATTTTACGTCATGATCAATTTTAGACAAGTAATTTGCAACAATAAAAATTGTTGGTTAAGATGAAAAACACACTTTTCCAGATTGACCATGTTCTCAAACACGTTAGGTAAACTCACCTGGCTTTGAATTCAATATCCTGTCGAAAGAGGAAATTCTACGCCATGGTTAATCTGAGAAAAGTAATTTGCAATAATGAAAACTGCTTGTAAAAAAACATGAAAAAAACGTTTTTCTACTTATTTTTGACCACCTTGATGCTTGTCGTTGGGTTAAAAAAATGGTTTTTTTTCCATTTTTTTTAGGTGGTCAAAAAATCTATTGGGTGGTCAAAAGTGGTCAAAAAGTGGTCAGTTTTTTTCCGTAGAGAAACCGGGCAAAATACACATTTGGGGGGCTACCGTGAAGTTGGCCCCCCAAAAGGTTTTTTTCGATTTTCTCGTGAATCGAAGGTGGTCAATTAAAGTTATTGATGGTCATTAGTGGTCATTTAGTGGTCAATTGAATCCACTATAAGATTTTGAAATTATCGAATTTTGGGGGGCTAGCTTCACACAGCTAAATATTTATCTGGTTATATCAGCCAGTATGGCACGGAAACGTGAAAATATCTTCGCGGTACACGACTGGTACTCCACAGTCGGTCGACCCAATCCTTCTTGATTTTGAAAGAAAATGATTGGCAATGCTCTACAAAGTCGGCAATGCTCATTCGGAACGACATTTCTAAAGAAAAGAGCGCAGGAAGGTAATGTTGACTGCTACAGGATGGTATCTGCTATAGTTGAAAAGGTATCTGCCTTAGTAAAAGCTAAATTCTAGTTTAGTTCGTAAATATAATTAGTTCAAAAAAATGTGTAAGTTTATATTATATATTCATAACCCATATAGATATAACAACTTATACATACATTATTATTGAGTAGTACAAAACATAAAAAATCCAAAAAGGAACATTTTAACAACATACAATGCAATCAACTCATAACAAAAACCGCAGAAGCTCTAAACATACACGCAAAGGCGGCAAACAAACACGAGATTTGTTATCAATTTAAATATTGAAGGGAAAATAATAATTTATATTAAATAAAATGTCTAGAAGTAGAAATTGCAGCTTGCAAATGAATCACTTCCGTATGTCTAACGCGGAAGATTCTGAGGTTTCTGATGTTATTAGCTGTGTGTGTCAAGTTTCTGGATTGCGGAATTGATTTACGTGATAAATTTCCATTGGCCATAGTTCTAACTTTTAGAAATTCTGTAACATATTCTACATACAACTGGACTATTCTACATAAGAGAATAATCAAAGCTTACAAGTGATGAGGCCTATGCCAAAGAGAGTCCACTACTTTACTTAACCCGCCAGTTTCTTGTTCTTCACTTTAGATGCTGATTAGACTGTTCGATATTACGTACGTTCTTTACAGGCTATTATATGAACGGGGAAGTGGAGATGAAGCCCCTCATCATATACAAATTAGTGAGAAACGTACGTAGGAGCGAACAGTCTAAATTTACAGAGTACAACCTAGAATGGAGTAGACAGGCCCTGTGCTTAGCTCTGGGGCTCAGTACTCGTCGTTCTTTTGGCAGAATCAATCTTGAAGCTATCCCGACGGAAAATATTTAAGCATTACTAAGCCAAGCGAATTAGAAGAGCTGTTAATATGCTCCGAATGGAGCTATAAGGAATTATATGAGAAGAAGAAAGCGGGTTCTCATTTGTTGCGGTAATCAAACAGAATATTGGAGGTGGTTGGTACTTAGTTGGGTGACCTCTTGGTAAAACTGTCACCTAACCAGTTTTTATTTCCCTTTTGTTTTCTATTCATCTCCCCTAAACCCCGGCTAGGAAACAGTTGAAACAATACCGTTGTAGATACCCTCAATGCATGAAGAATATGTCATAATTACCAATTGTACAACTTATACAAAGAGGATAAACTATGAACACATGCCAAGCTACTGCATTTACGTGGCGTCGATCAAGTCCAAAGAATAGATCACTCAAGATTACCGAAAAGGCCCTTTATCTACTACCAGATGGGAAAATACCATTTGGCAAACAACGGTCAAGGTGGAAAGACAGTGTTAAAGGTTTATGCAGCAAAGTTCCTCAACATAAACAACTGGAGGCAATCTGCCGCGCAGAGAGACATCTGTAAGAAGCTGATGGAGACCAAGGATCGAATTGGGCTATAGAAACATCGGAAGATGAATAAAAAGTTAAACGATTCGAAACATATGGTCCGTTAGTACTAATGTATTTTGACTATTTAACAGTTTTCTATTTATATTATCTTGTCGAACATCAAACCATTCTCTTTGATTCAGAACTATTCCCAAAATTTAATCTTTATATAACGAAGTGGACGGTTTAAATAAAGACATCCGAAAATACTGATGCTAAAAGCTGAAATTCACGGAAATACCCATGACTAGAAGAGACTATCAATGAATTTCATTATTCTTCGTCACGCATATGGACAAAGTATATGGCATACAATATGGAAAGAAACGAAAAGGATTTCAAATAAAATACATTCCATTTTAAGAATGCCGCCACAATCCTGTCAGTTGTTAGATTCCTGAGGTGTTCATGGTTTGATGTTGAAGGAATCATTATTCCAGATGGTCCATGCCACTTCAGCATATATTTCTCGATCTGAAAGAAAATGTTACAAAGGCACACTTTACACAAAGAACAATAGGTGCAACGTTCCAGAACTAAGAAACGCACAAAAGGACACGTACGATTTCGACCTTTGCGATAGAATTTTCATCAGTGCCAAATTGACACGCAATAACAGGTTGGGACAAACCCGCAAGAACACTGACGAAATGTTTTCTTCCCACACAAAAATCAATAGATATTTTCTTACGAAAGATAGGAAAAACCTTAGAAGCCCCGCGCCACATCAGTATTTTCCCCGGCCAACGAAGAAGAGACTGAATCTTTTGTGCCTTGTTTACTTAGATATTAAAGCAAGTGGTTCTTTGTTTCTTGGTGGATCTCTTAAAGTGGTTATGGCAAGAGGAGTCCCTTGATAGGAATTTAATACACGTCTCTGAGCTGAGCACAATAAAAGGATGACGGGCAGAAACATTCTGGAAATTCCTCGACTTACACCAAAAAGAAAAATTATGTCCAGTTGCTATTTACTTACTTTCGATTGCCACTACAAATGTTACAAGGAGAACAATATTTGTTTTATATTATTTATATTATTAGTTTTCGTTTTTATTTTTCTTTCGAAGCTATCCAGCAGCAGTTCTCTAGGGCCTGGGTGAATCACGAAATTTTCCCTTGCGATACGTGACGTGCGCGTGAATCCCGTTTTTATTAAGAAAGAGGCTTTTGCCGATTTTATTTTTAAAGACACGCAAAACAACAAAAATAGAGAAAAAAAACCGACAGAAAAATGAACCAAAAAGATACAAAATTGATTTCTGATAAAAAAGGACGCGCGAAAACATATATAAAAAATCTCAAAAAGAAAGAAATGCGTTCCAGACACTTTTGATACTTAAAACAAGGCAACCTGGATGGTGTGGTCGCCTGGACAAACCGAGTCCTTGAAGGATCAAAGTGTCCCTGAATTGTGTTCTTCACACACAGAATTGTTGTTGGGGGGCTGAGGTGGTCGAGGTAAGAGACGTACGTACATGCTATAAAATGCGTCTGGGGCTGCGTATGGAAAAACTCTTTTTGAGAACATACGAACGACAAAAAAAGTCGGATTTCTGTAAAGGATGTGGTTCACCTGGGACCTGTACTGAACTGAACTGGTAACACTGCACACCTTTTCTGTAGTTTTGTTGTTGTTTTCGCAGTCGTTTTGACAACGTCACACTTCACATTTTTTCGCACGTACGGCGGAGCCCTGGTGCCATCGATTTTGCGGGGAACGCGCGCGGGGGCAAAACCCGACTTATTATTTCAAAATCACTTTAGTCGCGGCGACTATTTATCAGCGAGAATTCCTTCATTTAATCCTGCTTGCCGTATCGAAAGTTCACTTCGCGACTGCAAATCGCCATTTTATGTGAGCGAGATCTGTTGACGTATTGAGTTACAAAGACGGGGCAGAGCGCGGCTCGCGGGGCCCCCCAAAACAGTGCCAGTTGTTGCTGGCCCGAGGAATCCCCGTATAGCCCTGTAGTAAATAAGGTGAAAAATACACGGGGCAATCGCGGCACGATCAACGGACAACCAGGGGCACCTTTACAAAACTCACGAAACGCGCGACAAGCGACTGCACACAGCACACAAAGCTCAGAAAATGGGGCAAACACAACTCCGACAACGAAAAAGAAAAAAGTTTTTTCTGCTGTCGTATATGAGGTAAAAAAGCTTTTTCTTTTGTTAATTAATTTTTCTATTTTCTGAAGAAAATTAAAAATACACACACACACAAACAACTGCTGAACCTTTTCGCTTAAATTATTTACATTTCTAGGTAGATTTTTTTATGAAATTTCATATTTTTTCATACAACTTTTTTCTTTACACTCTCCACTCGCGCGACTTCACTGCCACTTTGCCCAATCAATGCCACAATGTACTTTGGGGTATTGAACGCACTCAAATCAAACAATATTTTATTTCTTTACGTATTTTATTTTTATTGCAAACCGTGCTGCAGTAAAATTCACACAAAATTCATTTCCGCACTTTTTCACATGTCTATCTACCGTTTGTTAGCAGCTAAAACGAAAGAGATTGCGTTCCCGTGAACGCTCGCCATTTTCTTCTTGCCGTACTCAAAAACCTCGACGAAGTGGTGTGGTGGCTGCAGGCTAGTTTGGCTGGTTTGGACTAAAAAATCAGGTTTATCACCTGGCCATAGCTATTGGCAGCACTGGCTGTGTAACAGTACTAAAAAGCTGTTTTTATTGCTCAAATATTTTTAAATTTAATTTTAAGATAAAAACAACATTTTTAAAATAATCTCCTTTTAAATATTTCAAATATAAAAACAAATAATTCAAAAAAATTAAAATTAATAACAATTGCTAAAAAACCTAATTAGAATAGCTCAAAAGCATTACCATATCAAAAATATTTCGGATTCACTGACATAATTTTTTGCTTCAGAGAACTGTCAAAACATTTTCTGTGAAAAGAATAAACAAAAATAAGTTTTTGTGTTTTGTCCTTAAAAAATGTAATTCCCTTTCTATTTTATACGTTAAATAATTAAATTTCGATCTTATTTAATATGAAACTATAATAATCATTAAAATAATCGATTTTATCTCTAACAAAAAGCAACTTTAAAATGTCCCAAGGCGGAGGTGGGATCTCTGCGGCTGCATCCCTTGGAGCTCCAAGACGACATCGTGATGGAGCTCAAGATCCTGGTCCCGTTGGTGTTGGCTCATCAATGTCGGCTAGATTTGGTGAAACAGAATGGGAAGCTCGAGAGGTAGACTGGATTTTTATTTATGATGAAATATTTAGTTTTGAGTTTCTATATTTTTCTTTAGTCCCAGCGTCAAAGGGAACTGGAGGAAGCTAGAGCTCGTGCAGCTCAAATGGAGAAAACTATGAAGTGGTGGTCAGATTGTACAGCTAATTGGAGGGAAAAGTGGAGTAAGGTAGGTTTTGGAAAGGTTTCCAGGAGATTATTTCGTAGGATTTTGAGATTCTGCGATATCGAATGCTACTAATCTAGAGGCTGCTAATAATTGGATTTGAAACCAATTGGATTCATATTTTTGAGCCTATTTCCAACGCTTATCTTAAAGGCTATCTTTATGAAATGACTAGGTTGACTGAGCGACTTTTTCTGACGCACCCTTGGTGTTGAAACAGGAATTCACTGTTGAATTTCAACGAGTGTAATCGCACCTGGGAGTAGTGAAGTGAACAAGAAAAGTTAATACCTTTTTGATTACCTCTTAACTATTAACCTGGACATATTAAATCGCGGCACGCATGCCACCTTCGACAACGATAGCAGACGTGTGGTTAAAGACATCACGCTGGCCACTCAATACGCTGTTACTTACGTGAGTGACTGGCGGGTCTCAGATGAGCGATTAGACCATAGACACATTTACTTTATGGTGGGTGAGTCTCGGTAAAGGGTGAATGCATATAGGAATCCTGGATATAAGAACTGGACAGACTTTCAGGACGAATTCAGTAGCGTATTGAAGGGTTTCAAGCACTCAATCAAATCTACGATGGATGTAGAACTATCCGCGGACTTCCTTACAGAAGCGACTACTGCTGCTTACAACAATAAATCCCGTTCTGATGAGGACGCTTAACAGGAAAACCAAGGTGGAAAAACGAGCTCTCCAAGTTGAGATTCGCTACGACGAAGCTACTCAACGCAGCCAAGAAGAGCAGCGACTGGGAGAGTTATAAAAGCTCGCTAACCACCTATAACAGACAATCAGACGAGCAAAAAAAAATAGCTGGAAGAATTTCTGCAAGAGTGTCAAAGACATTCGAGACTTAGCAAAAATCCACAAAGTTTTATTAAAGGATATCAGATTTATTATCAGAACCGATGGCTCTTTCCCACAGTCTAGTAAAGAAACCTTGATAATATTGCTCCAGGCACAACCATTTATTCAAAAGGGAAACCAACTTCTGTTGGGTAGCTAACATGCCCACTTCCTAAAGTGACCAAGGCTGCCTGGATAGAAGCAAACACTGTGTTTAATCACGAAGCTATTAGAGAGGCGACTAGATCGTTCAAATCATACAAGTCCTGTGGAGCAGAAGGGATCTATCCCATTCAGCACTGGGAGGGCTACGACCTAGTCACTCCTTTATTATGCAAAATATTCAGGGCTTGCTTCGCAAATGGTTATATCTCATCTGTCTGGAGGAACGACAAAATAAAATTTATATTGTTCGGGGGGTTCGGATTACACCTTGGCTAAATCTTTCAGGCCTATAAGTCTTCCATTTTTGGGAATAAGGGAAACTTCTCTTCAACACCAACCACCAAGCTCCTATCAGCATGCTTACCAGTCGGGCAAGTCCACTGGGACAGCACTGCACAATCTGATGCTCAGACTGGAATTCACTCTAGAGAACTTAAGAAAGGTCTATCATAACCAACGGATCATTATTTTCTATGATAGCGAGCGGCAGTTAGGGTAACAAGGTCCCGTGTAAGATCAAGTCGAAATTAGTTTGGGACTGCCAACGTGCTTTTTTGAGCTGAGCGTTCTCAATCAAGCTACTCTTGTCGGGCCGAAGGCAACGAGAATGCGGATGCCCTGGTTCTGATATTGCATTCATTAGTCGAGAGCCATTATTTGGGAACGTACTCGCCTGCTGCAAAGGGCCCTGGTAGATCGTTCTTCGATGAAACTTACCGGAAGCTGGGGGTCCGCGTCTGCACTGGTCAACTCTAAACGGTTCCTTCCTGTCCCGTCCCCTAAAACGGCCAAGGAATTGTTAGGGCGCAGTTTTAATGTGAACCTTGGGTTGGTTTCTCGAAGACGGCAACCTCAGATTCACCTACAAAAACAAAACGATTGGGACCAAAAAAACTTCTTTAAACAATCCACCTGAAAATCATCAAGGGCATCTAGAGTTGGGGATGGCTCGCCGAGGGGTCGTGGAGTGTTGTGACCCCCGAGTTACCACCTATCTACGTGCATCGTCACTTACCTGTGAGCACCCCACCATCACGGTGGACGCGGAGCACCTATGGGATAATATAAGGCACCTGAAAAAACTCCATTATAATTAAATTAATAACTAAGTCAGTATTGTTTAATTTCCACCAAAACCTGCACAGACCTTCCCTCTATAATGATAATCTAACAGCTAACCTATCTCTTAACATCCTGGGTGCGACTCTATCCAACAATATGCAATGGAATAGTCATATATTCCAAGCCGCCAAACAAGCGTATCAATGCCTCGCATTCCTTAAGAGACGCAAGTCCCTTCTATAGCTAGCAGCCCTAGCTACAATTTACAAGTCCTACATTCGGCCCCGCCATGAATACAACTCGTATATCTAAGCGGGCGCCCCTAAAACCACCTTGGCTTGGCTAGACAAGATGCAAAACCGCGCCATCAAACTCATTGGCGATACCACCCTTTGCTCCTCCATCGATCTTTAAGCCATCGTAGGAATATGGCAGCGCTCAGCAAGTTTTACCGTTATAATCATAGCGACTGCTCCACTGAAATAAAAAACCTCTTGCCTACTCAGCAATTTTTTTCTCGCAACACAAGACTAGTCAACTCGGCTGACCCCTTGACCCACCATGCAGCCCTCCTCTTCACGCACATTACGGCTTAGTAGTTCGTTTCGGGGCTTCCAAATGCGATGTTTGAGGCAGATCCTCCGTGTCTCACTCCGTGATCGCCTTCGAAACGAGGTTGTCAGACAAAGATGCGATCAGCAAACACTGATCGAAGAAGAAATGCAAAAACGTCGACTACGGTGGTTTGGACATGTTTGCCGAATGGATGATAACCGCTTGCCACGTAAACTTCTCTGGCGAGACCGTCCTGCAGACTGGAGAATACAGCGATCGGCACCGAAGAAAACCTGGTTGAAGAATATCGAGGGTGACTTAAAGAATCAACGATTATCAGTTACCGAGGCTCGAGACACCGCCAAAAACCGAGAAGAATGGAAGCGAATCGTGAATAGAGTTCGGGACCCAGCGGCACCGACAGCAGCGTATCCGTTGCGGGGACGTCCCGCTCGGACCGCCAGCTAACGGATCAAAGAAGAAGAAGTAGTTCGTTTATAAATAGAACAACTCGATTGTGGAGCTGTCTTCCGCAGTCGGTGTTTCCGAGCTCATATAATATCTCAGAGTTCAAACGCAAGGTTCATCGACACCTACTGCAGACTCCTAACCTATCCTATTTCATCTTTCCTTCAGATCAAGCTTACTACTATACATTGCACCATGACTTGTAAGACATGACAGACTAGTAGCACAAAGGGTGACTCCTAAGCTTCATCTTACCACAAAAAAAATATACAAATGGCTCTGGTATTCAGCGTTTCGGGTGAGAGCTCTCCCCAAATAAGAAGATGGCCGCTCCCCATCAGTCTAACAATATGTCCTCGAATCAACTCGATCCTTTGAATAAATGCCTTCAGGTAGAGAACCGTCTGTCTTGTCTTGTATTTTGCAAATCCAAAGTTTTTCTTGAACTATACGGTGCCAGCATAGGTGTCTAAATGATTCTGATCATCTTGATCCATGGTTTTTTTCTGCTATAAAAAACCCTTTTGTTTTTTTATGTGGAAGACCAAGTTTAGAGGCTCAAGGAAAAGCCTTTATACTATCGACAATCTATTTTCTTCGTATAGAGTGCAATGTTCAGCAGCGGGAAGGAAGAAACTGCCACCACCTACGCGCAATATTTTTATTCCACCTGCTCCAAACCATTGCTATCACGACTCTGATATCGGGGCATCGAGAAACAACTCGCCTCCTGAAACGAGATGAATCTCATCACCGATGACATGCACTTTGGTGGAGCGCGGAAGGAGTAAGGAAGGCTATGACAAGAGAAATCAAGAATGTAAAAAGGGAAGAAGAAAGAAAGAAAGTTATGTAGGTGGGAAAGTTGAAAAGGCGAAGGACCGTGGCGCACCGCGGCGCTGCCGGGATTCGAATCCGGGACCTTTGTGATGCACCCTAAGCTACCTGGCGGGCTACTTATGTTTGCCTTGGCAAAAGCAGCACTTGAATTTCCATTGATTGGCATTGAAATCATTTCCTTCCACCTTTAAAAAAAAATTTCTCTTATGCCATCGCCTCTACTCAGCGGAAGCTTTTTCTGTTCTTGATCGAAGTTAGGGTTTTGCCGCGGTAGTATTAGCCGGGACCCGATAGAATAAACGGCTTGGATCCGACCAATGTCCGACGATAGTACAAAAGTATGCTTACCTGGGAGCCCTAGTTTTCCACATTAAAACAAAGTCCTTTATAAAAGAAAAAAACAACTTGCACCTCGTCTCCATCTTCAAGAAGCATTTAATATTCGGCTAATTGAGTAACGTTATTGGATCCACTTTCTTATTGCGGCAGTAAATTGCAAAAGTTAATTTTTTTAGAAATTGTACCATTTACAATCGTTTAAAGTATGATTATAAGAACACCACGCCGCTGAAGTTGGCAAGTCGAGACAATATCATCTCCACTACAGAGGGTTGTTTGATAAATATATATTCGGTCGCATGTTGTTTCTTTGGTTAAAGAAAAGAGCAATAAAAACGTAAAATATGACATCATTCCCGCTTTTTGATGACTCTTAATAGCTCCTAATTCACCCTTTTACAACGACCCATGTACACCTATAGCTGCTTGAAGCAATAAAGATCCCCCAATTTTCGAGAGGGCGCATAACTGTCCCCCTAGTCCTTACAACTCCTTGTTAGATGGAATGTTAAAGTTGAGAATTACTAATGACTCCTAGTCTACCGGAAATTGTTTAATCGATATTGAGAGTATTTCCAAGAATACACGAAGCATTTTCACTATATTCCTGCTGTTTACTTTCCTCCGTCTACCAGGCAACCATGCGTTTTTACTGTAAACAGATTTTATTAACGATGGAGGTAGGAAAACTGCAGTAGAGAATCTTTGTTTTTAAATTAAAAATAACAAAATGTGATCTTTAAGAAGTATTTAATTCTGCTATTGTACAATTCAGGTGAGGAACGAACGAAATAAAGCCCGTGATGATTCGAAGCACCTACGTGCCAGTTTGGAGGCCGCAATCAAGGAATCCAACTCCTACAAACGGGAGAAAAATGATCTCGAAATGCAAATTACTCAACTCAAGAAGGAAATGGAAAAGATTCATATGTTACTAATGAAACATGCTGGACAGTTTCATAAATCATCGTAAGACTTTTGAGTTTAGATGTGAGTTTTTCGTGATTACCTTTTTTATAATTTTAGATTGGACAATGGAGAAGAACCGGAAAGGGATAACCGGGATATAAACTGTTCTCCCGATATATCGTCTGATGGATTGAAAAACGTTAACAGCGAAGATGGACTGGTTGTATTCAGACAAGCCCTTTCTAAAATTCGTTTGTTTATTCCTTCAAATATTTACAGGTATCCAAAGCTGTCGGAGAAGGTAATGACTCGAAGGACTTAGATATTGAGGAATATGTACTTCAAGGAGCTGTGCCAAAAAATATTACAGATCTTTTCGGTGAAACTAGTATGAACAATACATCTTATAAATCAATACATCGTGTGAATCATTAATGTTATTTCAGTAGTAGTTGACGAAACTGCCGAAGAGAAGCGGCTGATCCAGCAGCTATCAAAAGATGACTATGATGAAGAATACTTACTACAGAAGATTTCAATGCTGCAATTGAGGCTGGATGAAGCCCAGAAGACTATTCAAATTGAGAGAGAGTAAATATTTTTTATATTAATTTCTGAAGAAGTTCAAAATCTCTTGTTCAGTTGAACAAAAAGGATATATGCCATGTAGGTGTTGACTGGTCACTGTCCCTTTGGCCCGCACGCCGAAAGATTAGGACTTCCCCACAACGACTTATGCAGAAGTTGTGGTAATGAAGAAGAGGAAGAAACTGTCTCCCATCTTCTCTGTACATTTCCCGCCCTCGCAAGGAAAAGATGGACCGTCCTTGGCTCACCCTTCCTTGATGGATTGAGCGAGTTGCAAAATATTGGTGTTCCTAACCTCTGTCGCTTTATCAAAAGCTCAAAATGGCTTGAAATGGCCTGAACTTTGTCCCAACACTAGAATGGCATCACAATGGGCCCACTGGCGGGCCTAAGTGGGCTCCCTCCGAAATAAACGCTCTCCTTATGCCCGCAACACCAGATTGGCCCACTCGTCTCATTCCCTCCATCTGGAACTCCCCCATTCACGCACTCTACAAACTAGTAATTCATTTCTAAATAGAACTACTCGACTGTGGAACAGCCAGTCGCAGTCGGTGTTTTCCGAACTCCTACAATATCCAAGAGCTCAAATGCAGGGTTCATCGCCATCTTCTGCAATACCCTCCCGACCCCTCATAACCCTTAACCTATTTCCCTCCTGTACTAAGCTTACAGCTAAACATTGCACCATGACGTGACAAATGACATAACTAAAGGGTGACTCCTGAGCTTAGAACTACCACATAAAAAAAGTTCTTTGCTAAACTCGAAAAATATTTGTTTCTTGCAGAGAGAAAAATAATTTACACAAAAACATTGAAAAAACTAGTTTGGAAATTCAAGAGCTGCGAGATAAACACGAAGAACTCAGAGCGGCTAAGCAAGTATGTTCCAAATAAGTAGCTTCGTTGTTTCATTAATCAAAAGATATTTAATTCCCAGGAAGCTGTTCGTGAACTGCTTACTCTACAAGAGCAACATCGGGCGGAAGTTAGAATACTAAATAATTCACTCCAAGAAGAAATAGCCTCCAGAGAGAATATGGAGCGGAGACTGTGTGAATTAAGGACTGAAGTAACTCGTTAGATTCCCTTTAAAAATTTCACTTCCAATGTTTCTTACTTTCCCAGCTGGAACGTCTACAAGCAGAGAATGCATCAGAATGGGGGAAACGGGAACGTTTAGAGACTGAAAAACTTGCCCTTGAAAGAGATAACAAGAAGCTTCGATCTGAGATTAGAGATTTTCAAGAAAGATCCGATCGAAAGGGTCGACCACTGCCAAATAGTGATGTTGATTTTCGAGCACTTCAGCAAGAATTAGCTGAAAAAAATAAAGTATGCAGTTTTTGTTGCTATTCATTCATAATTTTATTGATTGCTGAATTATTTTTCTAGGAACTTGGTGAAATTAAACATTCCCATTCAAAATTAAAGAAACTTTTATCAGAAGCTAATACAGAACTAGGACATGCTGTTCGGAGAGCTGAACAGTACGAAGGAGAGGTGAGAGAAGAGTTGATTTTTAGTTTCATTTTTATATATAGTTACTGATTGAACTCGGCAAGTCACGTACTCACTTTTTTCTACTTTTAAGCACTACTATGTGCTAGAGAGTACTATCGATGGTTTTCCACTATCGAGCACTATCGATGGTTTCTTTTTATTGTCTATAATAAAGTCGCATATGAAGTATTCTTTTTACAAATTGAGCACTTTTATTAAACAACATTTTTGATTTGCTTCAATTTTTTACTATCGAAATAAATAAAAAAAATACTATCGTATTCCTCGGAAAATTTCTTTTAAAATACATATTTTTCCAGAGGTGGTAAATACATTAAATACATTACGACGGAAAAAGGCACTTTGCGATAGTAAATATTCAATATAGTCCGGTCAAATTAGACCAAAAAATAGGTATGAAGGTACATAAATTCGCACCTAGCTGAAAATTGGTAGGATTGTTCAAAACACCGTTATAAATGAAATCTAAAAAGTCCCCATCGATCCGGCACCTGGAACCTAGATTTACTCGGGGTCAAAGGTCACAAAAACGGGTTTTTTGCGATTTTCAGCAAAACGGTAACTTTTATCATAAAATAGTGTTTACAAAGTTTGTAGATTATGCGATTACCTACAAAAAAGGATCTTATACATTTTCCCGTACGAATTGTCATTCATGAGATATCGCCGTTTTAAAGATTTACATAAAGCACTCATATCCCCTTACTTGCAACTTGTATGGCCGAATTGCCATTTACTTAAACTTTAATAACTTCTAGACCGATTATAGTAGAGCAACGTAATTAGGCTCATCTTTTAGGTAAATGTGTATTCTTTTATGTGAAAGAAATAACAGAAACCTGAGTGACTCCGTTTAGAAGATCTGTAGGTTCAAAGTATGGGCAAACGGTCGTTTTTCAGCAGTTTGCCCATACTTGGAACCTACGTATCTTCTAAACGGAGTCACTCAGGTTTCTGTTATTTCTTTCACATAAAAGAATACACATTTACCTAAAAGATGAGCCTAATTACGTTGCTCTACTATAATCGGTCTAGAAGTTATTAAAGTTTAAGTAAATGGCAATTCGGCCATACAAGTTGCAAGTGAGGGGATATGAGTGCTTTATGTAAATCTTTAAAACGGCGATATCTCATGAATGACAATTCGTACGGGAAAATGTATAAGATCCTTTTTTGTAGGTAATCGCATAATCTACAAACTTTGTAAACACTATTTTATGATAAAAGTTACCGTTTTGCTGAAAATCGCAAAAACCCGTTTTTGTGACCTTTGACCCCGAGTAAATCCAGGTTCCAGGTGCCGGATCGATGGGGACTTTTTAGATTTCATTTATAACGGTGTTTTGAACAATCCTACCAATTTTCAGCTAGGTGCGAATTTATGTACCCTCGGATGTCTAAATTGACTGGACATACAAAACGTAATTTACTGCAGCATAATATTTAATGAGGTACGGGTAGAAAAATTGGGAGACAAATGGTAGCAACGGCCTCTTTGGTGGCGCCGGTACATCAAAGAGACAAGTCTTGAGGAACCCCATCTGCGATCTAAGGTCTACGGGACCTGTTCCTGAGAGATGTTCCTTTCTTACCGTATAATCAAGGTTATATTTGATGACATCGAATCTAAG
Organism: Thereva unica; assembly: GCA_949987705.1. Lineage (NCBI taxonomy): Eukaryota > Metazoa > Arthropoda > Insecta > Diptera > Therevidae > Thereva > Thereva unica. The sequence goes on along the minus strand of OX465282.1, from coordinate 121,142,787 downwards.
CACAAGTTCCACATCGACAGCGTCTTTTTTCTGCATTCCCTACCTTTCTAATTTGTACAAACGACCTCTCTCTTCTTCGTTTCGCTTGCTATCTCTTAGTGTAGGAACATTGCCTCGTCGACTTCCGCTCTCCAGCGACGTTGCTTTCTATCTTCTGGGCAAGGGTCGAAACACAGCCAAGCTCGTTTTAAAGCAAACCTTTAAAAACTTTTTGCTGAATACACAAAATAGAGCTGAATGTATACACAAATATGTAATGGGGATCTTGGGGGTTAAGGTGCTCTACTACCATCACAGAGGTTTGTTTATTCTATTTAATGACACGTCATGGTCCTTTGCCTGCCATGAGCGCCTAACCCGAGTAAACTCAGGGTAAACTCTGCATGGAAACTCAGTAAATAGCATGTGTATCAACCAAATCGAAGACACATCTCATTGGAAGATCCAGGGCTTTTATAATTATATGGGTTTCTACTTTTGTTTTCTGTGTATTGGTTTTTCCGAAAAATTTAATTTGAAAAATTGTTGGCGCAATTTGCGCAATTGTTGAAATGTACCTTTTTAGTGAAACTGACATAAATTGTGACAGAACACATCAAAAATTAAAACTGCAACTTTAAAACACTAGATTTCTTCCACGATCCAACTTCGTGCCTTTACGCTTGCCTGATCTGAACTTATAAAAACAACGCTAATAGTTTGTCAAGACTTGAAGTATTTTTGCAGTTTCTACGCACTAAAGAATGGATATTGCAAAGAAAATTATAGTCCTATCCTTATTATTTAATAGCTCTTTACTTTATCGCTTTTAAATGCTTTCTTTTTTCCTACATATTTCGCTGTCGTTTTTGCTTATTTACTTAAACTCTTCTTTTGTTACTCTTGTTCTGTACTTGATGTATAGAAGGTCTTACTACTTGATTATTTGTTCTACTTACTATTTTCCTTAATAATTTCAATTCACACACATTGTAATATCGTGTTTGTAGATTGTTTTGTCTAGCTTTTTATAAAGCTATTCTTCTATTATCAAACTAGCTTCTATTATCAATCTTCGTGACGAGCCTATACATTCAAAAGTCATTTTTGAAACATTGTAAAATTCTCCTCTCTTCCCTGCCATCTTTAATTCACCACAACGATTTGCTAATTATGATACTTAGTCATCTTTTCTTACTATTATTAATTTATGTCTAACTGGGATTTGTAGGCAGATTATTTCTTCGTGCCTCCGGCACAAAATGACCCCGACGACAGTTACAAAGTGAAGTGCCCCTAGAGTCAGTAATATTGTGCAATAATATTGAGCAAAATATTGATGGTATCCGTCTTTGCCCCAGACAATCTTTCAATTGTACAATATTATTGACAGTCTAGGGGCCTCATTAGGTAAGATTAGGGTTTAACCACCTTACCGCGCCATTATTCAAATGGCGCCTATAGTTAGGCTAGGGAACTGAATTCTGATTTAATTCTCTATTCTAATCCGCAGATGGCATGGAAAAGTCTAATCGTCACTTAGCGACATCTTCTTTTCTACTTATCGGCATTATTCCTTTTATTCGTCGTGATTTCTCCTTCCATGCTATATTTTCACTCAACAATTTCAGCAAAGTAACGCAGCATTTTCACCCTTCCACCGCCGACAATCAGTAAAATTTTATTATTTTTTGGTAAAAGCTAGCCAGAGGAACCTGGAGTGGACTTCTTTCATTTTTAGTTCCATTCCTCTGCCCAAGTCGATCCGGCATTTGGGTATTGGGCGAAGATATTTACCGCGGTGCCCTAGCCCTTATCACATGGAGCCTAGACAAGGAGTTAAAACTCCGTGTTGTCAAATTTTGTTTGATTGAGTGAGGGCGCCACAGTCACATGTACCCCAAAAAACATGGCCGAGTATATTCATCCGGTTGATGGCAAAGTCCGTTATCTGCTAAGATATTTTATGTTTACGCCTAACTTAAAAAATCAGCTTCTAAATTGGATTTATATCGATGTCATTTTTCGTATTTAACCAATTTATGAATTTTCCAATGAATTTTTAATATTTTCCAATGAATTTTTTTTGCATTGCTTCATTTTCGGGTAAAATTCTGCTAACTTCACGTGGGGCACGTCAGCTTTAGGCGACATCTGTGGCAAACAATGAACTAGAAGTTTAGTTTCTGCTACCCATCCATTTCCGGTTATTTTTCCCATAAGAGTTATATCTCCTTGTATAGGCTCCATGCCTTATCACTTCGTATCTTTCCGCTTTCCTATCTTCTTCTTCTTCAATCATTTCAATTTGTATGCTTTTTTTGCGGTAGCTTCCGCATTCATTTATTTCCTGTCCGGCAGGCTCGGAGTCTGGCACTGAGCGGGTCAAAAAAAAACGGTATTCCGGTCAGTTTTGGGTGGCCGAATATCGATTAAGAAGAACCCCATTGAAGAGGTAGTCGTTAGGCACTTGTCGGACGCCACTCTCTTCAACAGATTCCACAGATGCGAGCATTTGCTTATGGTCATCCCGCCTTCTTGTAGTTCAGAAATGTTGTTGACAAGTCATGGAGGGGCGGCGAGCAGCTCCACAAACCTTATCCTACGGAGGCTTCTATCTTCCAATATTAAAGCCTAGTTATGAAAATACGGTATATTTGGCATATATTCGCACAAGAATTTTGAAAAACACACGTTCTTAACTATTTACTTCAAAAAGAAACATTCCGGCCGGAGGAAATGTATATTACACATAAAACCCAATATATTCAAGCAAGCAAGTATTGGACTTCTTAAGTAGCACCTCAGGTATTAATTTTGCTTGTAAAGAGTGCACTCAAAGTTCGTTGCCCAGGTACCGTAGCTAAAATTATCGATTCGTAAGCACACTGCTCCTTGACTTAAGTTTATGCACTCACTATCTACATATGTATATTGGTTAAAACGTCTACTTAAAAAAAAATAAGCACAAAACATATTCTTCTAAAAATCAACTTATACACGGAACAATTCAATCAATGAATATCTCCACAAACTTTCCGGATAACCAATCCAATTAATAAGAAGAGAAAATTGCAATAACTGTTCCATATTTTTCTTAGGTGAACCTGGACGAATTAACAACATTCCTCAATAATGAAGTGTGTTTAATATATTTTCTATACAAAATATTTTAACAAACGTTATCGGATTTTACACATAAAATTTATTCCAGGTTAAAAGACTCCGTGCCAGAGTTGAGGAGTTAAAACGTGAACTCGCAGGTGCTGAAGACGAGCTAGACGCGGCTTGCAATCAAGTACGAAGGCTACAGCGTACCAACGATGAGCTCAGTGGCCAAACTGAAGGTCTTCAAGTACAGATACAGCACTTACAAACAAGGTTAGTAAACAAATTACTAGTAAACAACTTTGGTGCACTTTCATTTTCTAAATTCACAATTTTTTTATTCATATCGAAATTTTATAACTAACCTTTATAACCAATTCAATTTGGACGCTGCTTTCTTATCTTTCACCATTTTGCAAAACTAAAATCAATTACAAAATCGCTTTGTGCACTATTTCTTATGTAAAAACAAATGAAATTGAATTCGTCACAACGCTTTTATCAAAAAACAAACCAATCGCTTACCAAAGACGATCAGCTAGCCCGAAACATCACGGTACTGGAACTACCTCGGGTAGCAAGTCTAATATTCCATCGGAATGTAAGCCTAGCATAAACGATCTTCGACAATTGTTTGATGAAGCACGTCATGGCTATGGTGGTGGTGGTGGGGGTGACTCTAAAAGGAACTCTCATTCTGACAAGCTCAACCTGAGCCAATCTTATTTCGATGCCAAACAAAGCCATATTGAAGATAACATTTTCGAGGCTAAGTCAAGGAATCTTGACTTTGAGCGGGTCAAACAGAAATTCGACAATCCGCATCAGCGTGAACCACGCGAGCAGCGCGAGCGATCATCTTCCAATAAATTTAATTACAATTACAAATCCAATAGCAGCTCCACTAAGCGGAGCGTTGACATGTCAGCATCCAGTGAAATGCATCAGAATAAGCACAATTTAACTGAAGCAATTCAATTTTTCGATGATCACTCGCGCTCCGCGAAGAGGGATGGTTTCTCTCGCAACAGTATTAATTTAGATGGGTTAAAAGTTTCTGACGATGAAGACGTAAGTATCCGAAAATATAACAATGTATTTTTCTCTATAATTTCCTTAAGTTCATAATTATTCTAACCTTTCTACCATCCTCAAACAACAGTTTCTAACTAAACCAACAATTTCCTTCCAGACTCCGTAGCTATGGATCAACTAGTCTACTACTTGCAAATGAAGACAACAGCGATGAATGCTGAAAGGGGGCTTTGTTAACAAGTGTGGCTCGCGTACTTCATATTTGTATTCTTCGTATTTTTGTGATTTTGTCGTAGATTTCTAGACTATCTATAGACAAGTTTTTTGAGATTTTTCCATACTAAAGCATTTAAAAGTGTTTTTTTTCCAAAGGGAGTGTAACAAAACGACAACCTTTAGGATAAGTAGATTTACTTATTACATGTTTAACAAGATTTAAGCCTAACAAGTATTAAAAGTTATAAAGTATATAATAAATAATATTTGATGAAATAATATATTTTGAGGTTTTCATTCTAGAAGATAGTTTTAACAATTATATACATATTTATATAGTGGTGGTAAAAAAAATTGTGTTCAGATCAACTTGCAAAAGTTTGCAATCCTCGATACTACTTATATGACGGTAAAGCTTAATGTCATCAGCGTAAATAAGGGGTTTACAGTTCTTTAAAAAGGCAACAATGTCATCAATTGATAGAATAAAAAGAAGAGGACTAAGGTGACTGCCTTGCGGGACACCAGAGGACGCTTCAATGTTGCTAGACTTGGTTCCGCGGAATTTGATCCTGGTAGGTCCTGTCGGCTAAGTACGACTGGAACCATATCACGCATACGGAAAGCCAAGTCTTCAACAGCAGAGGAGACAGAAGGGCCTCTGCACAGGATTTTAGAACAGCAGGAGGAATACCGTCACGACCGGACGAGAAATCATGTGGAAGTTCATTAATATGTTTAAAGATTTCTTCCCTAGTTATAGAAGTAGAATAGTTGTAAGTCACTTGTATTGAATTAATATGTCGGAAATTGTTTTCGTGAGGTCGCAAGACAGGAGACGAAAAAGGTTTGAGGAAGAACGATGTGAACATGTGACAAATCTCAGATGGGTTGGTACTTAAAGAGTTCTCGTGTTTCATGGTGTTAGGGTAACTATCAGCTTTTTTAGTGTTGATAAATTTAAATAATGTTCAGTTTATCTTTCATGTTACTGAGGTATCCCTTATAGAGACTTTCGGAGAGCGTATGGAAATGGTCATAGCAATTGACAAATGCGTAGAAACTAGCTGTGCCTTTCTTTTTCAGGTAGATTTTCCAGAGTTTATTATTCTGGTTTCTGGTATGCCTCAATTCATAGGGTTATCTGAGTGGTTGTCGATGAGTTTTATGTTTGGATGTAGTACCAGTTCCGAAGTATTGACTGCGGAAGATTATCCCACAATCGACTTTGTTTAAAAACGAATTTAGTGGCAAGAAAATATCGACTGCACGGTATTGCAGTGCAGGCAGTGGCCAAAGGCCTATTGTGTACTTACTTTACTTACTTATTCCCCTTTAATCCCTTATGGGACATAGGGCGGAAACAGTTGCCCTCCAGCGGACTCTGTTTTGCGCGACAGCTCAGCTCTCAGCCAGGATCTTCCAGTTGTTGCGGCTTCTGCTGGTAGAGTTCTCCTCCACGTTGTTCTAGGTCTTTCGACTCGACTGGATACTTGTGGATTCTATTCAAGGGCCTGTTTGGCTAGATTTTCGTTTTAGCGTCGCAAGGCGTAGCCAACCCAGCAGAATTGTTCTACCAGTTCCACGTCACGGTTATTCAACGCTGTTCGTTTAAGGGTGCTTGCATTTATCCGCATTTCTTTGCCTTTATTCGGATTTAGCCTTAAGCCTGCTGGACTACTTTCTGCTGCCAAATTGCATAACATGTTTTTCAGGTCATGCTGTCTGTGGGCCAGCAAACAGATATCAACCGCGTAGTCGAGATCCTTCATGCGGTCTAGCAAACCCCATTGTATGCCGCCTGTTCTACTATCTATAGCGGTGACAACGACGTCGTTTATTACTATATAAGAAATAGGAATGGCGAAAGTAGGCATCCTTGTCTTATTCTTGAACTCACCCCAAAGCTGTCGGATAATTTTCCATTATGGAGAACTCTGCATTTGGAGTTGTTGTATAGGGCTTTTATCAATTCTATTATTTTAACAGGCAGTCCACATTGCCGTATTGCCTGCAATATATAGCTCCTATTAACCGAGTCGAATGCTTTCTCACAGTCTATAAAAGCAAGGTACAGGGGGGTCGTAATTCAGTAGACTGCTCCACTAAGATTCGCAAGGTGTTAATATGGTCTATGCAGGAGCGGCCCTTTTTGAATCCAGCCTGCTGTCTTCTAAACGTTCGGTCTATTGCCTCTTTTATCTTTGATAATATAATGTGGGACAACATTTTACCCACAGTAGATAATAGACAGATGCTTCAACAATTGTCACATATTGTTAGGTCCCCATTTTTGGGTATTTTGACTATGATATCTTCCGTCCAATCCTCCGGAAAGGTACAGGTGTTCCATGATTTTTCCAGGATTGGCTGTAGCGCATCTGCTATGAAGCTTGAGTCGGCTTTCAACAATTCTGGCGGGATGCCATCATTTCCAGCTACTTTTCCATTGGCCATTACATGAATTGCGGTTACTTTTTTCTGTTTTGGATGGTGCACGGGTCGTGATTCTCATTGGCTGTGAATTATTGCTGCTTTCTTGAGTTTCCTCTGCAAAGTAATCTCACCATCTTTGGAGTTACTCCTCGTCGCTGCACAGCAGCCTTCCATCTGCACTCTTAACGGCATGCTTTTTGGTAGAGTGCCTTCGCGAGAACTGTTTAGTAATTTGGTAGTTTGTTGCCTGCGTTTTCCGATTTTTCTGCGAGCTTATTTATATGCCCCCATTAATTTTTTAGGGCCCTTCTGCGTTCTATTTTTTGCCAGGCTGTGTCCGAGATTCAGTGTTACTGGTTTCTTTGGAAATAACCGACGCTTGCTTGCACTTTTCGTCAGTAACTCTTTGCTGGCTTAAGGTTTGTTGTAGTTTCCCAGCAAATTCTCGCCTTTAAATGCTGTCCCGCAGAAGGTCTACGTTGTGCTCCCCTAAAGCTCCTGACATCCTCTAGAATAGTTCTCCATCTGCCATCGGGCGATATCCAAGTCTCTTTGTGTATCTTCTTGTGACAAAAGTAGCTTTCACCCCTACTATGAGTTGGTGGGAACTACAAAAGTCAACGAAAAGCTCATCGTTGATGTTAGTGACCTGGCCTATGCCTTGTTTTCCATATGGTTGTTCAAGGCCGGTGTTGTTGGGGCCGATCTGCGCCTTTAGGTCACCCATTAGAACAATGATGTCTCCCCTTGGGATAGAGCGAAAAGCCTCATTCAGTCGCATATAGAATTCTTCCTTGTTATCGTCGTCTGCGTCTTCAGTTGGAGAGTAGCATTGGACTAGCGTAGTACTTCTTAGACGCAGGCGCACGGTAATAATCCTCTCAGAAACTGGTACCCAGCTAATGAGGCTGGACCTGGCTTCTTTCTTCCTACGGCTTTCAGTTTCATTAATGACCGAATAAAAAAGGATTCACCGTTTGGGCAAATATGTTCCCCCACGTCGGGCAATCTGGTCTCGCTGAGTCTCATGATCTTGATTTTATATCGATTCATCTCATTGAGGACTTCATCCAGCCGCCCACCAGCAAGCAGTGTTCTCACATTCAATGATCCGATTCGTGTCCTTGTTCGAAAAGTAAAGGTCGTCGTCGTGTTGTCCATCCGGCTTCGAGGCATTGTTTGCCGATTCGCAGCAATGGTATTTTATGGGAGCGGGCTGCCAACCGACTTAAAACTCTGCTTTATGGCGCAGAGAGCTCGCTATTCGCCCTTCACCCGTTAGCTGCGTCCGAAGCAGTACACCAGGTGGCACCACGAGGAGGTGTGACTTGCTAACAGACCTGCTAGGTGTTTGTCTGCAGTGACTGTTCTCGGGTGACGTTACAAATCGGGTGCCACCACCTTCCAAAGTCTTTGTTAGTCATTCCGAAGTCAGTATTTCCGAATTTATACAGAATTTAGAAGTTCAAACGTAAGGCTTATGATCTCCACCTTCAACAATAATAATTGAAGCTTAATTCTAACATCTGAATACAGATTTTTCTGCTTGGATGTTGATCTTCGGAGTCGTCAGGAATAGCACACTTTTGAAGAAGCTCTAAAAATGAATCAAAAAACAAAGCTCCAATACTCACCATCTCCATCTGAAACACCACAAAATCCAGGAAAGGGTCATAAATAAAAGTAAAATTGCTTAAAATTTTCTTAACGTATTTTATTTTCTTTGCTAAATTGAGCAAAAGTAAATCGAGAGATAATTCTTTTTTGGTTTTTTTCTTTGTTTTTTTTTTGTTTAAATATATTTTTTAATGATAACTACGGATATATTGCATCGAAGTTACTTTTATAAAGGAAATCATAAGTGAAACAAATAAATAAATAAATAATGAATAAAGTAATTGCGATTAACAATCTCTAATAATGAGTAATGATTTTTTTCTTGTATAAATAACGAAATAAATTATTGTTTTATATTTTGTTTCTCCTTTTTTTTTGTTATAAACAAAACCATTTCTTTTTTGTTATTTATCTAATTTTTTGAATATTTTGAGTTTTTTGCACTTTTTAATAAAATACAAAATAAATAATAATAATAAAAATATTTTGATAGATGAAAAAACATTTTTTTTTGTCAAAACCTTTTATGATTTTTGTTTTCAATTTTTTTTGTTTAATTAATAATTATTTATTTTGTTTTTTTTGTTAATAATGATCAATTTCGAAATAATATACAAAAAAAGTAAAAAATCAATTTTTTTAAACGTGAATTTTTTATATAATATATATTTATTATAAATTTTTTGTTTTTTTTTTATTTTTAAGTCTATATTTGCTTTATGTATTTACATTTAGAATAACGCCCAACACTGACTGAAATACTTTGTTTGATGAAATTTTAAATGATTTTTTTTTATAGTTTAATTATAGTTTTGATTTGGCAGTTCGTTTCGAGTTTTTTTTTTGATGGTGTTAAGTATATGATTTCTTTTTTTTAGAAAGGCGAAAGTAGTATGGAACTTATTTAGAATTGAATTTGTTGTAAAGAAGTAAAACGTAGGCTGACAGTGGAATACGATTAATTTTAAATCATGTACTGCTCGTTATCTAATCTCTAGACTAGACTAGGGTTAACTCAATGTATTTTTGAACCATTCAAAATAATTTTAATAAATTGAATATTGTTTTTTCAATAAGAGTTGCCTTGGCTTTCAGACCAGATCGGCAGGTAAGGTCCGATGAAGGCCGCACTTTAAGGTCCTCATTCACTTACAGGCCGGCGGCAGGCCGTGACCTTTAGGCCTGGTTTGCAAGCACGGCCAAATGAAGGCCATACATTATACAGTCTGACTGAGTGATTATGATTAGAGACATCCGCCTGATTATTGTAGATGACCTTATGATTCCTTACATACAGTTTCCTTACGACAGTTTAGCATAGAAGTTCAGATCTTCAGGTCCCGACTGACAGTAAATAACCACAGAAAAGATTTTTGTCGGTTTTCCTGGACTGGAAGTCCCATCCAGTTGGCGATCGGTGAATGTGTTTATTATACTTGGTCTTAAGGCCATTAACCTTCACCTTGATAATTTTAATTTAATGCATTTGCTGCCGACCGCTGGCCTTGATTCTAGTCTTTTTCCTTTGAGACTACGTAAAGTTCAAAGTCAACATTGATAGCCGGCTACGACTGAGGAATTAGAAGCGCCAAAATTACCACTCGAAATGCTCGAACGCGTCATCGATAGTTGGAAATTCAGAATGCAGCATTATGCGGCCAGCATTCGGAAGAAATAATTTTGAACAAATAAATGTATAGAATGGTTCTTTGGTATGATAGTAAAAATTCCCCGATAAAATTGATTTTCTTATTCTTTTTTTTAAGGGGTTAGGCCACTGTAGAAACCAAAAAAAAGTGGTTGTTTTCTAATTTTTTTTTTTTGGAAAACGGTTAAATATATGGAAAAACGGCTTTCATAGTTTAATTAAACATATATCGAAGTATATAAAAAAAAAATATTTTTTTCAATTTTGTTACAAAATGGTGGAGTTACAGCCTATACGCGTAGACGCCTCTTAAAAAAGGTCCCCTACGGCTAGCAGTACAAAAGGCACAGCTTTTTACCTAGAGCTACCAAAAAAAAATCTCATTATCTATAAGAGATTTGGCATCGAAATACGTACCGATTTTGAAAAATATTAAATTTTGACAAAATGGCACACTTATCAAAAAAAAAGTCCAAATTGAGCACAAAATTGGGGCAAAGAACTGACTCTACAAAAAAAAATATTGAAGGTATTGCAAAACCCCTACGTATTTCGATGGAGAATCTTGTTTTCAACATACAGTTAAAATTTCAAACGATTCGATAAAAAATTGATCAAGTTATGCTGCTAGCCAACTTGAAAAATGTCATTTTGAGAAAAACGCGTTTTTCTCTTTAAACAGCTCTTTAATTTTCTCAGAACATGCTCTACAAAATCAGCTCTCACAACTTTTTGAGATTAGTTTTCGGTCTGAAACCAACGACATGACATTTTTAAAGAATTATAGCATATTATTAAGAAAAAAAAAAAAAATCGACTTTTTTTTTTTTCTACAGTGGCCTAACCCCTTAAAGTATCTCAAAATGGATCACCCTTTGTGTAATCCTAGAAAGCACGCTGACTGAAACCATCTCTATTTTCGCGGCAAAAAAAAGCGGCTTATGCATTGTCTCTGTACGACCGTGGTTAGACCCAAAACAAAAAATAGTTGCAGAATCGCAGTTTGCAAAAACTATTATTATATTATATCGTATTGCCTCCATAAGTATTTCACGCTCAACGAATACTTGTCTTACAGCAGCCATAGAAGCCTTCCTACTTTGCAAATCAGAATACAAAAAAGAGATTCTTCGAAGCATTGTATTGCATTGCGACTACTGAGGAGACTATTGAGACAATTATGGCGACTAGACAAACCATCTAAGCAACGTAAGCGATGTGCAAACTTTGAATTGGTTTAGGCTTTGACAAGCCGTTTGTAGTGTATGTCGTTACTCGCGAATCATGTAAGTCCCTCCTTTTTGGATCTATACAGACGATAAAAGAACTGATTTGGGAGTTAAACTAGCCGCTTTTTTAAGTCAAGTCACTGATTTATTCAACCACGAATGCGAATACGCCGAACCCCAGATTCATAAATGACTGTACTATCATTATTCATTCAGGCACCCAGGTCTCTCTAAAGAACTTAGAGGTTGCAAGATCGCATTAAATATTGTCTGGGAATCTATGCCAAACTCCTCGTTAGAAAATTTTTCTCATACTTAAATTGATGTGAAGTCATGAGGAAGTCAGTAAGGCTTATAGGGTCAGGGCCGCCACTTGGGCTTGTTGCACCCGGTGCAGTACGCCATATTGCGCCCCATCAGCTGTTCATTTTTTGATCTCAGTGAAAGACAATGGAAAAACACAAAAAAAGATTACAACAAAAACAAAAGATGAAATTTTCAAAAGGGGCTCCAGCGTAGTATAAATGAATGAAAGATTTTTTAACAAATTGGGAGTTCTCTCGAATTTTTAGTTGAAATTCTCGAAGACGTTCCTCCTTCACTTCACTTTTTGAGTAAAATTTTGTGAAAATCTCGGTTGTTTCTGCACATGGAGAAAATATTCATTGAAATCGATAATCTCAAAGCAAAATCATCTTGGCAATTGCAAAAGGGCGCCCTTTCAGCGCCAATTGTGTCCTTGTCCACCCTAGACGGGAAGCCATCTTCAAATATCTGCCTTCTTAGCAAATTGGGTCGTTCCGGAATCTCGAGGTACTCAAATCGCGATTGCGAGGCGATCAGGGAGCGTAGACTAATACCATGTTTGCACTGAGACGAAATCGGGGAGTGATTTCGAAATTCTGTAGAGCCGATCGCACTGAATTGAAATATTTCGTTTGGTTATTTTTTTCATCCCCAATTTCTACTAGCACCTCTTCGAGCGAAGCTCACACAGCAGTGTTCGTTGGAGTAACCAGCCGATTGCGCCCAACCAGCCAATGGTTCATGCAAATAACCACGCTATTTGGGAGTTTCTCTTGATAAATTAGTTAAGTCATAGCATTAATATCAAAGCAAACATTGATTACGAATTATTTCACAACGATTAATTAATCAAAGTCAAAAAGGAAGTGTGTGCTTTTAACAGTTACTCACCAAAGTTTCAGCTATTTTGGAAACGCAGTTCTTATTTGACAGTTGTTTGAGTGAGTCGATATGATGAGTGAGTCAGTGATTATGAAATGATGAGTTGGACTTTGTGTACGGGGGCTATGTACCATCATTTACCACAGTAAAATTTTGGACAGAAGAATTTAAACTTGGCCGTGAGAGCTTGGGAGATGATGAACGTTCGGGTCTTCCAAAAACTGCAACTGCTGATTTTCACAAAAACAGTCACATTGAGTCATTCAAACAACTGTGAAATAACAACTGTGCATCCAAGATGGGTGAAACTTTGGTGAGTAACTCTCAAAAGAAGCGCAACATTAGCTTTTATTGACGAGTGCTGCCATCATTACGTTGAGGTCGGAAACTTTCCAGCCCACCATCGTAAGCTCCTATATTACAAAGTCTGGGGTTACACTACTTTTGCGCTGTTAGCCTCAATTATTATCTTGGTTATCTATTAGGTTATCTTGGTTGGTTATATTTCAGGTATACAGCATATTTAATAACCCATATGATGTTGTAGATTCCGCGGCGCGAATACCACATTGGTAATGAAATTGCCGATGTCCTGGCTAGAGTAGGAGCAAATTCATAGCCATAGCTAGGCAAGGACACAGCGGACTCGACAAGCTAAAAGTACGGAACAGTATTGCAGAGCTTCTGAAACTGCGGAGGGCTTAATATGCGAGTACTGTGAGGGTGAATTTTTTCCATAACGACTTCTTAACTTCCAGGTGAATCAATTTTAGTCAATCTCAAAAGCCTTCAACTGGAAAGTTTTTAACGAGAAGGTTGGTACAATAGCCTAAAATAGGTCGCATTGCCCGAGGTCCATTACACGTTCATGCAAGCCTAAATCAATTCTATCAGTCATGATTGATGGAAATCAAAATATTTAGATAATTACATTAGTCATCTCACCAAGACTGTAAGTTTTCCTTCAGTCATAGCAGTGACTATAGCTGATAGCAAAACCTATCGTCTAATGGACTCCTAAAGAATAAATGAGTGATGAATGATTGATGAATGATGATGAAAGATGATGAATAATAATGAAAGATGGATCAATGATGAATTAATGCTAAAATGGAGGATAAAATGATAGATGAATGATGAATGAATAATAAAGTTATAATGAATGAATAATGAAGGAATAACCCATTTAAAATATTATTCATCGGTAAATATTGCTACTTTTTTAAAAAAATGTACAACAATTAAATAAAATTCATAAAATAAAAAAAGATTCAAAAATCATATCCTTAACACCATTATAAAATATATATATTTTTTATTTTTTTTTAAATTCCCATCGAATAATAGCAACAGTCAATATCGAAATTGTCGAAAAGCATAAAAAATGCTGTCAATGAATGTTTTACACACAATTAAATATAAAAAATCGCATCATAATTAACAACAAATTTTACACTTTATCGACAGAAATATTTTTTTAATTTTATGTTTTTTTTTTGGTTTTTTTTTAATTATTCACTATTCGTTTATGTTTATTAATTTCCATTTTGGTTTTTTGTTTACTTTTTAAATTGTTTATTCAATATTATTATTAATTATTATTACATAATTTTTTTGTGGTATTTCCTTTTTGGTAATATATTTATAATAGGTATTTCGTATTGAGTTTTTTTTTAAAGTAATTAACGCGTTTTTGTTTGTTTTTACTTCTTACTTAACTGAATTTATTTTTTATTTTTATATTTTTTTTGGTTTTTGTTGAATTTCCTAACCCAGACATTTTAATTTTTTGGTTTTGGTTTTTTTTAGTTGGTTTTTTTTAAGAAAAAAAATTTTGTTTTTTTTTGGAATTTAGTTACTAAATTGCAGTCAGAAAAAAGTCTGGGTGTAATATCATTGTTTTTTTTTGTTTTTTGTTTTATGTTTTTATATTTTTAAGAAGCCAGTTTTTTTTCACGCGATTTTTTTTATACAAATTTTCATATAACCTGGCTAAGATATAATTATCCTTATCATCAATTTTCTTATAATTTGTTTTTTTTCGTATTTTTTTTTTCGAAAAAGAAAAAAAATTTTCTACTTGTATATTTTTTAATTTTAATTTTCTTGTTTTTTTTTTTGGTTGAATAACTCTAACTATAGTGTATTATTTTTTTTTGGTTTTGTTAAATATTTACTCTCATTTTTTTTCATTTCATCGAATATTAATTCCTGTCTGGTTTTTTGTTTTTTTTTCTTTTTTTTGGGGATTATTTTAATTCTGTTCTCCTTGCAGGATAGTGTGTTCTTATGTACACTACCGTGCAAAAGTGTAAGCACATCATCGAAATAGTTGATTTTTTGAGTTTTTTATTGTTTTTTTATTGTGTTCAACAGCATTTTATGATTATATGTTGTATAAAAACGAGAAAATAAACTATTTTGTTATGATTCACATAAATTTGCATTATTAATAGTTAAAATGATGGAGTTATGAAGGACCCAAAAATTCTTATTTTTAAGTAGCATCATTTTTGCGCTGTAATTGCAAATATAATAACTATTAGTTTATTTCAAACGGTTTTAATTTGAGTGTTAATATCTTAAACAATCATTCTAGATCATTATGAGTGATTGTCAAAAAAAAACGATCCTTTGCGTCCTTTGCTGTGTTCTGAGTCTATTAGAATAGTCAAAATTCATTCCCGTCTATATTTAAATGCGCAAAACCGATTGCAATTGCTGGAAATGGCTCGTAAAAAGAAAATTTCAATTGAAAAAAACGTTTCAAATATTTATTTTGAGAAAAGTAGGCAAAACATTTCGTGAAATTGCAAATATTGTTTGGTGTTTCGCCGAAACCAACTCAAATATTAATCGAAAACGCTTTGGCCGACCTAGAAAAACAAATCTAGCTGATGGTCGACACATTTTGTTGATGAGCAAGCAAAATCGGTTCAAAACAGCACAAGACATTCGTGCCGAAATCAACGACGAAACCCTGACGAGCCCAATTTCGGTGGACAGTGTTAAACGTCGTTTACGAGAGAAGTGATATTTTGGTCACGTTGCTGTGAAAAATAAAAAATCCTAAATCAGCTTTAAACTATATTAGAAGCCTTAACCTTGATGGTTTTTAAAGACTGGGATGTGACAATAGACCAAATAAATAGGTCTCAGTGCCGGCAAAGGCAACCCTCAACAAGAAATAGAAAAATCCACGATATACTACATATTTACTCAACCTATAGTTTTGAACGTCCTATTCAGGCGCTATATATTAACTTTTTTTCATCTTTATAACAAAGTATTTATAACAAATCTTTGCAACAAATAAAGCCTAATGTATTTGAACTTGAAAAAAAGTTTTGCGTCTAAAATTAATTTAATAATTGTTAAATTAAATAAAAAAAGTTTATTTTCATTAACAATTCTAGTACATTTTCGTTAAAAATTATTACTGAGCAACCACAAAACATCCTTATTACAGATTTTCATTCAGTTCAAAAAAACAAAATTGGCCGCCATATTGGATACACTGTTTTGTTTAGTAAAAATCTAATGACGGATTAATAATTAGCGACTCCGAACAGCCATTATTGCATAATTTCATTCAATTCATATAAATATGAACAAAGTTGGTCGCCATATTGGATGCGCCACTTTGTTTTTTGAAAATCTGATAACGGATTCTTACTCAGCGACCCTGAAAACCCCCATATACCAATTTTCATCAAATTTGCTTAATTTTTCATACGGTTGGTCGCCATATTGGATCCGCCATTTTGTTTTTTGAAAATTCGATAACCTATTCATACTCAGCGACCGCGATAGCCCCCATAAATCGTTTTTCATCAAATTTGCTTAATTTTTCATAAAGCTGGTCGCCATATTGGATCACCATTGTGTTTTTTGAAAATCTGATAACGGATTCTTACTCAGCGACCGCGAAAACCCCCATATACCGATTTTCATAAAAAAAATAATTTTTCTTATGGTAGTAAATTAATTTTGTCCAGGTTTTGGGGATTTCAGACCACTGTGCGGCGCCAGTATGTTCGTCGAAATAAAGATGAGCGGTATAATCCCCAATGTTTTGCGCCAACAGTTAAACATGGCGAAGGTTCCGCTAAGGTCTGGGTTTTTTTCAGCTACGATGGTGTTGGAAATCTGGTCAAAATCAAAGGAATAATGCGGAAGGAACACTATCACAATATTCTTCAATGAAGTGTTATTCCATCTGGCGTTGGCTTGATCGGCAACGGATTTATCTTTCAACAAGATAATGATCCCAAACACACCTCCCGTCTATTCATGAACTATCTACGGTCCAAGGAAGAGGAAGGTGTGCTCAAAGTCATGGATTGGCCGCCGCAATCCTCTAACTTGAACCCAATTGAATTATTATGGGATGAGCTCGACCGGCAGGTGAAAAACATGCTCGTGACCAGCGAAAACCAGCTATTCCACAGTCTAAAAGTCGCTTGGAACTAGGGAATCCAATCCCTCATCAAAATCTCAATCCCGCAAGCTTGCTGGATCCAGGTCAACAGTCCCGCGAATCCGCGGGATTTGCGGGACTGCAACAAAATCATAGTTTTTGTTCTAAGTAACTAAGCCAGTTCAGGCCAATTCTAAACTACGCTGGAATTTTCATACATAGTAGCATACATTGTAATTTTGAGATTACTCTCTGTTACAGCAGAGTTTATGCTAGCGATGTAAGAATATTCCGGCAGAATCAATCCAGCGTAGTTTAGAATTGGCCTGAACACTTTGACTGACTCAGTAGTTTGTTTGACATACAATACAATTAGCAGCGAGGGTAATCCCCGTAAAGTCCATGTACGTTGGGAATCTCCTGTCGTAGGCGAAGGGTAATCTGACATTTACTATGTTTCCACGAGCCGGGCTAGACTATTCGTTAAGTTTACAGAAGGATTTTCCCCTCAAGTTAATTCGATGCTGTTTCCATGGCGGTTCTGGGTCGAAGAGAACAAATAAGTAATTTTAAGTCGTCAAATATGGCTTAACCCGACGTGTTTAGTGGAGTTTTCTTGGATTTACCGAAACTGAAGTCAACCCGCGTTTCCATTTACCGAGTTTCCATTGATGAGTTGTGGTTGATTTGAAATGACATTTTAACTCAACGACTTAACTCTATGCATGCTAAGTTTTAAGCCTGTGTACAATAAATTTTATTATAGATTTTTCTTTAAAAGTATTTATTAAATATAGAGTCTCTTCTGACGTCCAAGCGAGCCGCACCATTTGCTCTTTTTGTTCCTTTGCAAGTGCACCGTTTTTAGTTGTGCTCGTGCACTCTGCTCAACTTATCCATTTTCATTGAGTTGAACAGAGTTGGAATTTCTCCTAACTGTATCTATTTCTATAACTTACAATTCGGATTTAACTCTGGTTGAAATCTCATAGAAATTCGGTAATGGGCGCTTACTCTGAGTTAACCCAGGGTAAACTCTGCATGGAAACTCAATAATTGATCAAGTTTGGATACACGCCCTTAAGTATACTTAGACGAATTTGTGCTATTACTCTATTGCTTAGTAGGAAGATCAACTAACGAATTTAAATATTTTGTGGAGTCCACTGATTTTCAGTCCCAAATAATCAAGCCCAAGTCCCAAATAATTGCAAACAAAATGAAACCTTTGTCCATACACGAGCACGTCTGATTTTGGATCAATCGGTGTTCTGGTCCAGATAGTTTTTAGTCACGAAGTAGATGAAATAAAACCACGCAACTAAAATCGCTTCCGACCGGCAAGAACAGTCGCACGCAAGCAGTTCAAACTAGTTTCAAATCGGCCTTGTCTCTGTCGACCAGTATACCTATGGATTGCCACACCCCCACACGGGCAAGGGCACGAAACAGTTGCGGGTGCAGCTGTCATTGCAAATTAGTCGACTCATGTAATTTGCAATATTGTGAGTATTTCTCTTTTAAGTCCCGGTTTTTAAAACAGAAAGGCTTCCAAAAATTTACGCTGCAATCATCAAAGCACGAGGTGGACATATTGATGAAAAAAATCTGATTTAACTTGTCGTGACATTTTCGGTATTTTTCAATATTTCTATACAAAATTTGCATTTAATTAACATAAATCATAACAAAATAGTTTATTTTCTAGTTTATACAAGATCTAATCATAAAATGCTGTTGAAAACAATAAAAAACAATGACAAACTTAAAAAATCAATTTTTTCGATGACTTCCTTACACTTTTGCACGGTAGTGTATGTTTTTTTTTGTTTATATCTAAATTTATTTTATTTATATTTTTAAATTTTCTTCCTTAATACTTTGTATTAATGTAAAAAAATTCAATACTGTAACTTTTCTCTTATTTGCATTATAAAGTTTTTATTTATTTATTTTTTTTTATAATTTAATTTAAATTTAATTTTTTTGTTTTTAAATTTATACTTAATTATAATAATTTTTCACATCGCTCTTATTGCGTTTTTTTTGTTTTTAATTTTTTTTAAGAAAACAAAAAAGATAAAAAACTTTTTTTCTAATTTTTTTTTGTTTCGAAAATTTACAATATTTTTTTTAATCTTAATCTTAAGTTTTTTGTTTTAATTTTATATTTATATAGTTTGTTTTGTTTTACTTAATTTTAAATTTCCTTTTTTTTGTAATTTAGAAATTAATAGCTAAATAAATTAAATTATTAATTATTTACAATAAAACATAATTTATTAAATAATATTTTTTTGTTTTTATCCATTTTGAAAGAATTTTTTTACTTAACTTTTTTTTTCTAAGTATTTTTTTATTTTTATTTATATTTTTCTTTTTTTCTACCGAGAAACGATTTTTTTTGGTTATAGTTTTTCTTATTTATTTTTTATTTTATTTATTTTTATCTAAATTTTTATGGATCATTTTTTTTGGTTTTTGTTAAATATATATAATTTCTATTGTTGTTGTTGTTTTTTTTTAATTTGATTTTCATTCGTTTTTAAATTTTATTTATTTATTTATTTTTTTTTGTCTCATTTTAAAAATATTTAAAAACCTTATTGGCAGTGCATTCAAATATTTATAATAGGTAAATATTATTTACAAATTGGTTTTCCATATATATATACTATATATATATTTTTTAGTCGTGTTTTTTTTGTTTTTATAATAATAATTTCGATTTGTTGTTTTTCATTTTGTTTAAATATATTATTTGCTTGATTTTATGCTTCTATTTTTGTTTTTTCTATTTTTTTTTGAATTTTTTATTTTATTATTATTATTTTTATAAATGTGTTAACAGTTTAAACAGAAATGGAAAATTCTTGAATGCTTGTGATGTATATATTTATGTGTGATAATTTGATGTTTGATCATTTTTTTGTTTTGTTTGTAGCGAGAAATGTTTTTTATGCAAGAAATTATATATTTAAAAAAAGCCATTGTGTCATTTGTTTTCGAATACCCTTAAATATAATATGTAATTAACAGCTCTTCCATTGGTATCGAGCGAGCAGATGGTGTAGAAAGACAAACCCTTTAAAAATTATTGAAATCTCTTTTTTCGTCGTTCGATGGAGTTTAACATTTGGAAGTTTTAGTTGATAAATAATATGATGTTTTGAACTATGCACCTACCTAATACATATGTTCCACTCCATTAGAGTTTTAAGATACCATAAAGAAAAAATCCTAGATATCCCAGAACAGTATACAAATAATAACCCACAAGAAGTATTTAAAAAAAATTCAAAGAAAAATAAGTGAACTAACTAAAGGTATGTACTTTTCCACTTATACACTTAAGTGTATACATTTGCGAATGAACCGAATGGAAGTGTATGACGAGTTTACACTTATAAGCTTATTCAGTGATTACACTCAGTGCAGAGTGCAAAGTTACCCTTTTTTACCCCAAGTGGAAATGTAAACTAAAGTTATACACTTTTTCGCAGATCTGGAATTATTAAGAAAAATGTCGTCATATGAAGAAGTTTTAGCACCTACAACTGCAATGGTAATTATTTTACGTAGACGAAGAAAATGTAGATAGAAAGTTAATAAAATGACATGATGGGTTCGTGGGTGGACTTAAAAATACGAAAATTTTACAATTATTGAAAATATAGTGCGAGATCTCGAATTACCAGATGAGCCAGATTATAGAAACTTTCTGCGAATGACGGCTTCGGATTATGAATTTTTTCTTAAGAAAGTTAGAACCATTTAAAAACCCTCATAAACGCATAAGCTTCATTCCCTCCACTCGCAAAGTGAACAAAAATGTTTTGTTCACTAAAAAAAGTGGATACATTTGCAAAGTGGAAGTACACTTTTCAATTTAACGCGTTTACACAACTCCACTTATTAGTGGAAATGTAGACTTAAAGTGTCTATCCACTCGAGTGTAGCAGGTTGAACTTGGGTTTACACATACACAAAAGTGTATAAGTAGAAACATACCATAAGACTAAATTTGCAGAAGTGGTGAGAAAGTCCTTTTTGAGAAATGGCGAAACATGTTGTAATTTTGACATTTTATGACCGAAGCCGAGGTGATAAACAACGAATCGCTATAGTTCTCATTTGGAACTTCAATGATTATGCCAAATAATCGATCGGAGATCTTATCGTAAATTTCGTCGTATATTTCTAAATTCTCTGGTCGTATAGCGCCAACTGCATAAATGGCTTAGGTACACTATAACATCAAGTTTACCAACGTGTACAAGATTGGTATAAGTATATTTGAAATAATTTTACTGTGTTTCCATGAGCCGGGGTAAAGTTTTCGTTGAGTAAACAGAAAGCTTTTCCCTCAAGTTAACTCGATGCTGTTTCTATGATGGTTCTGGGTTAAAGTGACAGATAATAAATTTTACATTGCGTCGTTGTTTGTTCATTATCTGCGGTAGAAGATACTCAAACATACACATTGGCAAAATCCAGCTTAACCGGACTACTTTTGTCGAGTGTTCTTGGATTTAACGAAACTTTACCCAACGCCCGTTTCCATGGGCCCTTAATCTGAGTAAACTCAGGGTAAACTCTGCATGGAAACGTAGTAAATATTTCGGATTACTTTTCGACTTTTCGGACTTCTTTTGAAACTCTGTAATTGCTGTAATTTGACGGAAAAGGCTTCATATACTAAATGTAAGGTTTCAAGGGTTTATGCATTGAAAATCCGGTGTAGTCAGTATGTTATTCCGAATCTTGGATTTTATGTTAATGCTGATAATAAACTAACGATTAAGGATTAACTTCGTTGATGTATATACCGCCTAAGTATATTTATATAATATAACTAAATTACAAACCATTTCGTCCCAAATTCCTTGCTATAAGAACATGTATAATTCCAGCAGGAAGGCGTAAACGCACAAGTCGTTCAAGTGAAAATATGCATTCTAAAAAGAAGTACAAGAAGTATTAATAATATAAGCCCCCAGAAAATTATCATCATTGTGTTTGTTAAAATATTTGTAACTTTAGAATCAAAAGCAAAAGGAAGTAAATAAAAGTTTGAGGATTCTATCAAAAGTTCACAAACAAAAGAAACCACTAAAACGTAACAATTGTCGACTATCATTTCTCAAGGGAGTTGAAAATTGAATTGAAAAGAAAAAGAGCAGGTAACACGTGTATTTTTTTCAATTCGAAAGGTTCTGTGGTTAACGGTCCTATCTAAAAATGTACGTAGGTAGGATTAGCTGCAACAAAATTGTTAGAAGAATACGCATGTACCGTACAGATAGTTAGAAACTAGAATAGCGGCTCGGACACCAAGGTAGACGGCAGCCCAATAGCCAGGGTCAAAAACGCTCGAATGGAGCCACCTTTCATCTACCTACCTGCCTGGGATGTTTATGAGGCGTACTATCGAAAAAATGACGGTAATCTTTAAGAATTAAGGCGGTTTGCAAAGGCTTGGATGGATAACTCGCGGTTGAACTGAAATCAAAACATAACCTCAAATTTTTGTGTGAAATTCTCATTTATGTATACGTAAAAAATTAGAACGAAATAATTTTATATCCCTATGTAATTAAAACACCGAACACGAATTAACTAGCAAAACGATTGTCACTTCAACCCAATTGCAACTCAACCCGCGTATATGAGGTGAAATATCAACTCGACCCAGATAGGAGAGCTGAGCTGGGATGAGTGGATCCAGTCTCAACTCGACCCCTGTTTACAACTGGGTTGAGCCTGGATTGAGACTGGGTTGAACCTAGTCATAAAGGGGGTATGTGCTCCAGAACAACCTTACCTTGCCCATTTGTTAACCGATTGCGATGGGACTTACACGGGGGAATCAACATTTTCTTGGACATGTATTAGACTGCTTTTTCACTCGGATCCGACTATCGGTTCACACGGAAAATTTGATCCGATAGTCAGAGGATTGGGATGTTCATTGCGAAATTACTATGAAGAGTAAAAATAAATTCATTAAAATCAGACAGGAGCGTACAATATGGGAGGACCATGTCGGTCGGTGGGAATCGAATCCATGATCCTTCTATTTACAGCTAGAATTGCTTATCCTTAGCTATTAAGACTATACATGGCAATGATATGGCTCTCGTAATAGCATATCTAGGATTGAATCTTTGAAAATGTAGCTAAGATAAAGCGTATCTGTAAAACGCTCATTAGTTAATATAATATAAAATTGAAATGGCACGAATTTTTTCATGGCAGTTATGTAGCTATATGGCAAGTTTTTATGTAATTTTATATCCATACCTTAAACTGCAGAAAATCTTTATTGATGAGAGATTTTGGTTTTGAGTTGGTTACATAATTGCATAAATATTGGAAAGGTGTGCCCGTGTTTTTTCCGAAAGCGCCTAGGACCCAGGATAATAGTTAAGAAATTAAAGGTTGAAGAAATAAATTAATGTAAAGGTTCCAAGTGTTGGGTACGTATTAGTCGACCAGCACCCAGCTCTTTTAGGTTATGTCTTACACCAGGCGTTATTTATTAAAATTATACGACACTACCCAACCAACACTACTGTAATTAATGCGAAAAATATATATGAAATATTGTTGAAGCTGTTAAGTTTCGTTAATCCGTTTCTGTGACATACTCTGCGCATAATCATGCGTTCTGCAAAATGTATCGGCCAAATTGGCTTGTGATGTTACCAAGGCTTAAACATAAAAATAAAGACTAAGTAATTTCAAAGCATAAAGCCGCGTTTACATCATATGTATCATACATCAATGTATGAAACTATTTGGTACGCTTTTTCTGTATCGCATGATAGTTTCAGAATTGCTGGGCGATAAAGGAGTTTTAAAGTGCACTTTCGCGTTGATTTTGTGATGTAAACGCTCTCTTGATAACACTATAAAATTTTATCTGCGTTATTGTTGCTAATATTTATTTCGGGTTCGACTGCAGAAATGAAAAAAAAAAAATACAAAAAAAATGTACGAATAATGACGTGAAATTTTTGAAAATGCTAAATGATTTTATTTTTTATTATTTCTCTTATGAATGTCATTGAATTTTTTGGTTTTGTGTTTTTCTTTTTTATCGCAGATATTACGAATAATTTAATTCGATTTTTGTTTTTTTTTTATTTTATTCTCAAAAATTCCTTTGAACATAAAGTTCGGCAGTTAGAAAAAACGATAACATTTTACAAGAATATATTATAATATTACAATAGAATATGTAAAAATTTTGTTTTGCTAAATTAATATTACATATCCTATGAATTTTCCATTTGTTTTTTTTTTTATTTTTTTTGTTACGTTAATTTAATATTTTTATGTATAAATAAAAAATAACTATATGTTTGTTTTGTTTTTTTCTTCTTCTCATTATTATTTTTATTATTATGGTATTTCACGTGTCTAAAAATTATTATTTTTTCTTTTAAATATCCTTAAAGTACTCGTAATTCATTTCACTTTTTTTATACAATTTAGTTCTTTATTTTTTTATTTTATTTTTTTATTTATTTTCTATTTATATCCTTTTTTTGTGCAAAGACAAAGCCACAGAAACGTTTGGAACCAAAAATTCGAGTTATAAATCGAAATTATAATTTATATTATTTTTATTTTCATATTTTTTTTTGTTTTGTTTGTGTTTTTCTTTATACATTATGTTATTTTACAAGTTTGCATTTTTTTTATTATTTTTTCCTTATCTAGTAACGTAAACATTTTTAGATAATAAGAAGCATTAAAATAAGAGTTGCAACTTTTAAAAAGTGAAGATAAACAAATAAGAGCTAAACTATTTGGATGATTTAAGATTTTCGTTTCTTTTCATATTTAAATAAATATTACAAAAAAATAAATAAAAAAATTGTAGCTGGCAACTTTTTGTCAAAATTTTTAAGATCACCTATTATATAACCTGTTTTCACTGCCCGAAACCGATAAAATCCAATGAAATGAATCACCCAAATTGATTTCTAAATTCTCAGGTTTACATACTTTTGAACCAATTTCGAAATTGGAACTTTGTTTCAGTTTCATCAAAATTGTGATCAAACTGATTTCATGTAAATATATCATTCTGATTCAATCCAAATCAATTTAGATAATGTGTTTCTGATTTTATTGATGCTTGATCAGCTGTTTCAGTTTTATTCGATTAGTGCGAAGACAACACGTCAGTAACGAAATTGCGAAAAACATACATAGCTTGACTTCGTTGTCGAACACTGTTCTGTAGAGGTACGTTTCTCCTTTTAAATAGTCGAAATTTCTCGCAAAAATTAATGGAGACATAAAGACGCTACAGTGCCTACGACAGGGAATTATTGGCAATCTACGCAGGCACAGTTGGAAGGAAATGATTTCATAATCCTAACGGACCATAAGTCACCAGTTCTCGCCTTCAATAAAAAATGTGATAAGCTTTCACCTCGCCAGACGAGACAGTTAGACTTCTTTAGTAAATTCAGCACATGCATTGTTAGCGTCAGCGGAAAAGACCACATCATTGCTGATTGTTTGTCACGAATCAATAAGATATCAACGCCACTAGCAATATACTTTGAGGATTTATTGAAAAGTCAAAAACCTTACGAAGAACTAAGCAGATTAATAAGGCAGAAAAATACATTGCTCAACCTCAAAAGATGTCCTATAGCCAGCAGCCGATATAAGCTAATCTGAGACTAAGCGAAAAATTAGTACATCCCATCCTTACGTTACTCGGAATATTCGATAAATAGTTTTCAACGTTCTTCATGGTTTGGCGAATCCTGTGGTATGAGCTACATAAAATTGATTTAAAAACGCTACGTATGGCTAATACGCACGGCGAAAGAAAATTCATCACAGCCTATATTTGGTTTGTCAGCGAGGAAAAGTATATAGGCACACACAAAGTCAACCTGCAACACACAAAGTCAACCGATTTTCGAGGTGGGCAGAAGCGTTTCCGATAGCTGATTTACCGCAGATACCATAGCGTATACATTTTATTCTGCCTGGATTTTCAGATATAGCGAACCGTGTAAAATCACGACCGACCAAGGCAGACAATTTGAGAGCAACCTCTTCAAACAATTGACTAGATTCTTGGGTGTAAGACATACGCATACTACAACATATTAACTTCAGTCAAACGGTTTAATCGAGCGTTTCCACCGAACTATGAAATCTACGTTAATAGAGTTAAACTCCGGTGTCTGGACAACCAGGCTACCAACGATACTACTAGGACTCAGGACAACATTCAAAGAGGATATGCAAGCCTCGAGAGAAGAAATGGTTTACGGGTTAGCCTTACTACAACCGGGTGAAGATGAATTCGTCATTACACTCAAGAGACGACAGTGTTCGAGCGCCTCTCATCACGCCATATTAGGTCCATACAGGATTATTCTACGAAAGGACAAAGTTTTCGAATCGAAGAAAGAGGAAGGGGAGTGACAGTATCCATGGACAGAGTAAAACCATCCTATTTGTTCGACGAAGATAAGAAAAACAGAGGAACGCGAGGCGAGTTAACGCAAACCCGGTATAAATGCGATTCTCAGAGGAATACAAACTAGACTGACTTCAAGAAACTGGAGAAAATGGAAAAAATAAATGATGATGAAATTGAGTTGTTCCCTGCGATAAAAATAACTGGAGAACGCGTCTTATACTGAATTTATTTAGTGTTATTATACGAGGTATGGCAAATAAGTTCCGGGAATTTAGTTATAATTCGAAAACTGGTAACACTGCGTATTTTGTATATACATGTCTAGAGGGCAGTGACCTTTCTTCAGTTCCAGTCAAAGTTTGAAGTCGATCGCACGTTCAGTTTGTGTTTTATGCGTGTTTTTTGGAAGTGCTTTTTTAAAGTCGCGTCACGAAACGCACCATATGCACCAAATGCACTACGACAACGCGCCGGCCCATTCCTCATTAGTTGTGCGTGAGTTTTGGGCAAACAAAGGCATTCCAACGTTGCCGCAGCCACCCTATAGCCCTGATATAGCCCCCTGCGACTTTTTCTTATTCCCCAAGATGAAGTCGTACCTCAAGGGAATTCACCATGGTGGCGTACAGGAGGTCAAGGAAGCCGTAACAAGGGTGCTGAACGGTCTAACGTCGGAGGATTACCAAGGGTGCTTCCAATCATGGGAGCAACGTTGGAAACGTTGTGTAGAGTTAGAGGGAGACTATTGTGAAGGTCGATAATAAACTTTTGATTAAAACTTAATTTTTTCGTGTTTTATTGACGAATTCCCGGAACTTAATTGCCACACCTCGTAGATATAGTGGCCATTAATTGGTCTCTTTTTGAAATTTAGTAAAACTACACCGTTCAATATTTCGCTACTACTACTGCAGAAGACGTAAGGCTCGGAACGATAGGTTCGGTTATTGCCCCTGACTGAGCTTTGTAATCTCAGTTTCAAACCACTTTCAGAATAATCATGCCCACAACCGGTTTGCAACCAAAAATAAACCTTTGTCCCCACACGACTGCAACTGATTGAAACTGAGTTCTATGCCCACATAAGTCACATACGCCAAAAATTAGCTGGACTACAAAACTTTGAAACCTATAAGTGCAGCTGAAATCGCTTGGGACCGGCAAGCGACCAGTTGCAAAATAGTTTCAAATCGGTCTTCCCAAATCGATATACCAGCTTACGATTAATTCTGTAAGTATGACTTTGATGAGTACTGCGTATTAGACATTCGTCGCGATAATAGAAGAGTTTTGTCGAATACGCTAGAACGTCACCATAGACGAATACCAGTGTGGCTCTTTCTGAGGCGACGGTAGAATGCAACACTTGAGGCTGGATGACTACTGAGACGTTTATGACCTGGTTCCAATGATTCGTCAAGTTTTGTGCTGCGTAATTAATTAACCCGGTCTTGCTTCTTCTAGATGGTCATGTACCGCACAATAAATGGTGTTGTAATGCTTTGCCTTTTGGATGTTGGATTTATGAGGCCTTTGAGCATATACTATGATCATGCTTGCTCTGGTTAAGGTCGCACCCGAGGCAAATAATAACAACTTGTCAAATAAGTAAAATATTTGCACATAATTTCTAGCAGTCAATTCGTTCAAAAAATGTGGCATCTGGCATTCAATGAAAATAACAGATTCAGATTTTTTAGCAGCATCAACAACAGACGTACCGCTACCAAATTATGTGATTGAAACAGCTTCTGTAACTGCCTAAATCCAGCAACAACTGCTGTTTTTCCATGAAGAGAAACCTTTTTGTCTGCAACTACGCCTCTTTAGCATCAGAGAACTGCTATCTCAGCGCCTCAGCCTGGACCATCTATACAAAACGAAGGTACCTTAATCCGATCTCCGAATGGGAAAGAATGTCGTGACTTAACAACTTCCTGAGAAAATATTACTCCCAAGGATATTATCGCGATCCCAACAGTCGAACAAAGAAACCAAACGAGGAAAAACTATCAATGAGGAAAACTGTTATTCTTACTTCAACCAATGAGATAGAAGAGCTAGAATAACTTTAAGGAAAGAAAAAATATTCAAAACCAAATAGGGGTGGTACACAAGAGACTAATACCGAGTTTACATGAGTTTACTCAAACTAAGCGCCCATGGAAATGGAGATTGAGTAAAGTTTCGTTAAATCCAAGAAAACTAGACGAAACCAGTCCAGGAGCACGTTAAAAAACTTTACTATGGCTAACCATGGTTAACTATGGTAAACTTGTGTCGTTCAAAAACTCTGTGGTTAACTACAACATAACCGGGAGCATAACTTTTTGGCGTTCAAAAACTCCCGGGATTAACCATGGTGTAGTTGAATTTTAACCATGCTCGGGAGCATGGTTAGCGATAGTTAAGAAGAAGAAGAATAAAAACAACTCCCTGAAAGTTATTTTAATGTTAAAAACATGAACAAATCAAAGTGGGATTTGTGAGATTATTGTAAATAAATAATTAATAGACACATATGACATAATTGAAGCAAATAACGGAAACTATTTTTTGGAATTTTTTTCATTTTCTTTAACTTCCATGGTTAAACCTAAACTTTCATGGTTAAGGGAAGTTATGCAACATAACCATAGCTTACCTCGTGGTTTAGCATACTAAGGTTTTTGAACGCGCTCCTGATTGAATTTGTGAAGCTTAATAGTCCATAATACACTGTTAAAATATGTCGCTAGTTTTCATAAAAAATGTAATTCCGTTTTGAACAAACCACAACAATTCTTTGAAGCAAATAAATTTTGTATAGTAACCTTCATAGTTTCAAAGCTGTATTTTCTCGTGAATTTGGTTTAAGTGTGTCAATTGTAATTAAAACCAACCCCAAAATAATCTAAGTAAATAGACGATGTTATGTTACTGTGTGTAAAACTCTGCGTTAAAGTTTGAAGGAAGTAAAAAATCGAAATATGAAATGGACTCCACAGTTAAAACGGTAAAATGACATTTCGCTTCAATTATTATTAATTAAAATATAATAATATTCATTTTAATCTGACCAAATATTGGATTATAAACAAAAGCAAGTCCCTACCAGCGATCTAACCCAGCCCAACAATTTGATTTTATATTGCTACAAGTACCATTAAAAAATAATTAATAATACTATTAAAGAATGAAAATTTGTGCGAAATTATACATATAAACTTCAATAATCACAATTTTAAACTATTTTAAACAAAACAGATTTCGTCTTATAAAAAAAAACAATTAACAAATAAAAACAATATAAATATTTGTGAGTAAAAATTTTTCCTAGTGCTCTACATTTTTATCTAAATTATTTATTTATGTTTTTTTCTTTCTTTCTTTTTGTTGTTGAAAATTTTTCTTTTTGTTATTTTTATATTTATTTTTATTTTGTTTCAATTTCACTTTATTATCATTAAATCTTATTTCACTTTGTTTTTGTTTTATACAATTCACCTTTTCATTATACTGTGTGCTTGTTTTCAATTTTAATTTTCTCATTTCTTAACTAAGTTTATTAATTTTTTTTTTCATCGGATTTTTTTTTAATTGTTCAATTTGTTTTTTGTATATAAATTTAGAATTGTTTTTTTGTTTTTTGTGTTTTTATTTTTACTTCACCTTTGGTTTTTTCATTCGTAATTTAATAAAATTAACTCTAAAAAAATTGTTTTTTTTTTGTTTTTTTTTGTTATAATTTACCTAAATTTTTTTTTTTTAAATAAAACTTTCTTTTTTTTTTAACAATGATCTCGTAATTAAATTTTCAATTTAAAAATTACTTGCTTAATTATTTACAACTTATCTATTTTTGTTTTTAATTTTTTTAATGTGTATAACATTTTATCTACATTAGGCTATTTTTTTTTGTTCATTTTTTTTTGTTGGAATTTTCCTTCATTTTTTTTTTCATTTTTTTTCTGCTCTCGCGATCATTTTCTTAAACTTTTCTTTATGCGCCATTTTGTTTTAGTTGTTTAGTCCAGTCAATGCACAATTTCGCTGGAAATTCTACCAAACAGCACCGATTTGCACCAAAATTTGGCTGTAGGTTCTACTTACCCTCTTCTTCAAAGTTGTCAATATGCCGGGGGTTGCTTTTGCCCTGGGGGGGGGGCACTACCCCTTCTCGGGGGTGAAGTTTTTTTAATTAAAAATAAGTATGCGAATGGATAGATTGACTAATTCTAAACAACTTTTGTTTTATAAAGCTTTTACTGAAAGTCAATACTTTTCGACTTATTCGAGAGTGGAAATGTAAATTTTTTACAATAACAAAAAAAACCGCTGTTTTCAGACTTTTTTCATGAATAACACTGAAAATAAGTATTTTATGAAAAAATCATTCGAAGTAAAAATGTAGCTTATAAAAAAACAAAAAAAAAATACTGGGTTCAAAATATCACTAGACCCAATACTAACGGAGTAATAGCTTTTTTAAAGTTGGTTCTTCTTCGGAAAACGCCAAAATCGTAAGTTTCAACGTGAAATATCCCAAAAACAATGCATTTTTTGAGGAAAACTCATAGAACTTTTTTGAAGTGCTTAAAAAAACCTTTATTTTGTTCCTAGTATTGAAATTAAGCGAGTTATGGCAAAAACAAAATTGTTTCTTATTTTTTTGGCGGCAAAAAATTGTGAAAATCATCCCCTAATTACCACCCCAATTGAAAATGATTGTAACCACTCAGGGCCGGCGCTAGGGTCCTCAACGCCCGCATGCAATTTTTATCCGAGCTCGAACTTCCGTTTGAATTAGCCTTCCATTGGTGATACGGAGCTCTGCCATGGGCGAACGTCCCTTCTCGCCGAGGTCGTATCAATATAAAATTACCATAAACAAACCTTTGAAGATGGAGCAGTTCTTAACGCTGCAAACATTTCTGGGACTTCCACAGCTCCCAAAAGAACGACCTACAAGGGCAGTTAGATATTTTTGGATCCATGCTTCAAGGTGTCGAATGTGGTCCCAACGAAGGAAAGTTTTCGGGATTTTTCTTCAGGGAGGGCAGTCTGAGCCCGTAAACCCAGGGATGGAGTCCGTAAACCCAGGGATCTCCTGCGGAAGTAAGGGCACCTAATTGGAGAGGCGACTCGAAAAAAC
The DNA here is from genome assembly GCA_949987705.1 of Thereva unica. Lineage (NCBI taxonomy): Eukaryota > Metazoa > Arthropoda > Insecta > Diptera > Therevidae > Thereva > Thereva unica. The sequence goes on along the minus strand of OX465282.1, from coordinate 121,111,314 downwards.
GACCGCTTTCAGAAAACGGGGTGGCGCAGCCCGAAAACGTTTTATGCGATATCCGAAAGCTGTCTACTCCCGTGTAGAAGCTGGTGGGGTCTGCATGGCCCCCGAGGAAGAAAGGGATACCGATTTTCTTAATAATAAGAGGGTTAGATCATCTGGTTGTTCTCTAGGGTATAATAACCCGGCGAAAAGGGCAAAAGCTCTGGTTTGAACAGCCTTCAGAAAGTCGGAAGAAACGAAATGAGTCCAAAGCCGACCTTCGTCAAATAGCGGAAAGTGTCAGAATTGGCGTGCTTGCGGCTAACAATCCGGAGACTCTTCTGACCGCGAAACAACTAGCTACCGTGCAAGGAAGTCTTGAAGACCCAAAGGGTGTAGAAGTGGAGAATACTCCACAAAGTGCACGGCATAGAATTCACAGAGATGACGTTGTCAGGATGGCGAACACTACAATTTTGGGCTGATGGCAGGAGAAGCCTATTTTAACGAGAAGGTGACTCCACCATCTCAACCTTACTAGCTGGGGCCCTAATGCCCAACCATTCAATACAAACAACCAAATAGCCTCCAAAGAAGGTTGTGCTGTTGGCGAAACGTCGGGGAAGCAACTCTGAGAAAACATACTTCCTCTACTGCCGCTACAGGCGGAACTGTTACCCTAAAACCACCATCAAAATCCTTATGGGGCCCCCAGCCCATAAAGGCTTGCAAAAGGGGAGATATAATCCCGTAAGGAAATGGCAGGCCGGCAGTACTCGAAAAAAGTGATATCTAGGACAGCGTCGAACAAAGGGCGCCGAAAGACAATCTCGCTCCACCCTGAATAAGGGCTAAGGCCGGCGCTGAGTATACATCCCAATCTCGTGATGGCGCCCCCTTCGACGAGACGCCCGCATACTCCGCATGCGTTGCATGTCCGTTTCCGCCGGCCCTGTAAACCACTTTACAATTCACTTTATTTGTGCACTTTTAATATGCTCTATAAGTTTGGCCGGTTTACAGTGCTTAGTTTTTGAAAAATTTGAGGTTGAAGTGAAGAGAGTTTTTTTGTTAGTTTGCAAAAAATTGTCTTTCTTTAAAAATAACTCAAAAACTATGAAAGATACGCAAAATTTGATACAGTGAAAAAAATTGTAGGGTCTTTTCTAAAACTTTTGGGTTTTTTACTTTTTCTGTGCGATAGAAATTATAAGTAAAATATGGCCATTTCAAGTTTGCTTCGTTCGCAAATAGTAACGCTTTCAAGCTGTTTGAGCTCCAACCTTTTAAAAAAATAAGAGCTCCATAAAAAATGTATTTACATCACCTTATAGCTCTTGAAAAAACCTACAAAATGGTTTACTCAAAAACTAAGCGAGTTATGGTAAAAATACCAATTTTTACAGTTATCAAAACACATGTATTTTAGAAGATTTCTTCATCTTTTCACACATTGTGAGACACACACGCATGTGCACACACAAAAATGTCTTTTTGCAACTGCCAATCTGCAGGCGGCTCAATCTGAGTTTGGCGTAGTGGTGAGCAAAAATGGTCTTGTTCTTGCAGTTCTTGTTCTAGATTAATCTTGTCTTGTTCTTGCGTATGCTCATCACTAGCAGTGGCGGTTCGTAAGATTCAGGATAAGGGAAGCAATGCGCAAGGCGAACGATAAAAGTAAAAGTATCGGAGTCAGATAAGCAAAACATAAAGAATTGTTTGCAGTCTAAAAAATTTTGCTTGGAACATGTTAGTTACATCGAATACTATACGAAATGGCCATTTTCTAGCTCTAGCAACCAATCCCGTAAGTTATCGGCCATTTTGTGAAAATTTTATCGTTTTGGTCGTTCTATTTAAATATTAGATGCGTTTATCTCGGTCAGTGTAGGTCCGAAAAAAGCAAAAAAAAGAGGCTGTTCGTTATGAAATTGGCTATCAGCGGTTACAATATGAAATTTTTATCTGTACACATAAATTTTAGTTTTTTGTTTATAACTTCGGATTTTTCAGTCCACTTATACTATATAAACACTAACTGGTTAGAATTTTGGGTCAAAATATCTTATACAAATCCCAAAAATTGACTTCAATTTTGAAAATTAATTGCCCTTTAATTATTGTGCATAGCATCGTATGAGGTTTTTTCTCTTTTAAAATGTAGTATTATTTTATGATGATGAATAAGAAAATTTTTTTAAACTTCAAAAAGTGAAAAAATCGAATTTTGTCGTTAATATTTTCAAAATAGTTTCGCTGCTAGTGGGCGTTTTGCGCCTTTTTTTCAGATTATGTTATAATTATCACGCTTTAATTATAATTAAAGCCTCCAAAGAAAAGCCGTTGAAAAACTGCAACTACTACTTTCAACTCATTTAATTTTTCATTCAAATGCATAATTTTGGCTCAAAATCTAAAAAAAAATAGTTATAATAAAACCCTGCATACCTCGCATACACCCCACGACAGCAATCATTACATTCTCCTTGCAAAAAACATTTCTGGCAACCCGTTCATAAAAATATTCTCTATCCCTTTAAATCGCCATTAAAGAGAATCGTAAAAGATATAATGGAAGCTGCAAATGTTTCAGCTTATTTCAATACACACCGCTCGCCTCCCCATTAGAAAAAGAGAAAATTCACTTATCCTCCATCTTTTCTTCCTTCACTCAAATATACAAAACGAAATTTCATATTTTAAGAGTCAAAAACAAAATTTCGAAGTAAAATTTTAAGAGCAAATTTAATATTGCTCGAAGCCAGAACAGATGACCAGAAAACGAAACCAAAAAACGAAGAGAATTTGGTGGATACAGAAAATTTCTCTTTCTTCGACTTCTCAATTCCGCCTATTTGGTTCCGAAGAAGCTGCGTTTAGCTCAGCTTCTGTGGGCACTGTATTAACGCAAACCTTTGAGTGAGTGGGGGTTCAATTAAAGTGAATGTGTTGGAGTCTTCACGTCGATTTTCTGGGCCAAATAAGTTGGAGATATTACAGCTTCCCCATGTTGTGTAAGGCCTCGGGCACGATAAGAGCGGCAGAAAAATTGAGAGAGGCACTTTAGTATTGTCACTCTGCCCCTCGCCGCTCATATCATGACCATAGCCTAACATAACATGGGGAAGCTGTAATATCTCCAGCTTTAGTGTTTCCAGAGGAGGAAATATATTAAGATTTTTCTTGTGATTAATCTTGATATATTTAAATTTTTTTTTTAGGAAGTTGTCTATTTGGTCAAGGGAAGCATTGCTTCCTTTGCTTCCAAAGAGGAACCGCCACTGATCACTAGTTTAGCGAAGAGTAGGACACTTCTGCAATTCAACTTGTTTAAGCAGCGGTAATGGTACCGTAAGATGAATTTTGAGAGTAGTAAAATCTACTACCTTTTTGAAAAAAGAGGTAGTAGGAAATATTAGGAGCATCTCACCATTGAGAGTTCCTCCAAGTGATTTAAATGATATCGATCCACGAACTTTCACCAGCAACCACCGCAAGTAGAAACATTCGTCATTCTTCAGGTGTTCTCTGCAAATGTGACTAACAGCGTTCTTAGAACGCAAATCCAGATGATCGGGAACCGCATTGACTTGCTTCCTGCTTCCGATGATGATATTTCTTCGATGAGGGTTCCAAGTGTAATAAAGTGCCATCTCAGAGGAGAGCTGGAGGTGTTTCAGCAGGTTGAGCAACATTCGATGCGTTGAAATAAACTGGTTGTCCATTCTCAAGATGTATCGCCCAATGTACAACACTAAGATGACGCTCATGAATGGGGAATGATAATATACGCAAAATCGGCTCATTGCAACCCACATATCGTGATATCACCAATTTTTTTTACTGAAATATCCGATGCTTTAATAGTTAGCTATTCGGGACGGACCCCAGATTTCAATACGCTCACGTATACGGATTTTACTAATGAGGGCCTTTCCTGTAGTTCTTTATTCTACGATCGATTTAGCCATAAATAAAGAAATAGAATTACAGAAAAAAGGTAGTAGAATGATAACGTGATGTAGCAGTGTAGTAGATTATCTTTTTTTTTCTAAAAAGGTAGTAAAACTACTACATATGCAGTAGAACGGTAACGCTGAGCAGCGGAGACAATTGTCCGAATAGTGCCCCAATTATAGATCAAGAGGAAAACGAGGAGGAAGGATAAGGCAGACTTAGAAAGGAGTGAAAATGAAGAAGAAAAATGATTTTTAATTATGTTTTTTTGATTTTCTTAAGATCCATAATAAATAAAATTTTTATTTTTCCTATTTTTTAAATCAAATTTTAATCAGTAGGGGTTGTTTTTATAGGGGTTGTTTTCATAAGGGTTACGCAATGATAATTTCTATCGATTAAACGCTTGAATCTACAATTCTACAACTATTTTCAAATAGGGGTAGTTTACACCCCCAAAAAATAAAAAGCAACCCTAGGCACATTGGCAACTTTGAAGTAGAGGATAAGTAAAACCCAAATCCAAATATTGGTGCAAATTAGTGCTGTTTGGTAGGATTTCCAGGTTTGGCCGTTTTTTCCGTGCATTGGCTGGACTAGTTGTTGTTGTTGCTGATTCGAACGTGTTTTTTGTGTGTGAATTTTTTTATGTGTGTGAAATGTGTGTGTGTGTTTTTTTTTGGTGAAAGACAGTGTGATTATAAATTTTTTATCTAAATTGTTTATATTTTTATTTTTTTTTTAATTTTATTTTTTTCTTTTATTTTTTCCTTTTCTTTTTTTTTGTTTGTTTTAAACTTAATATCTAAACTTATGCGCTAAATACAAGTCGTAATCCGTGATAAAATTCAATTACCATATTTTTTTGTTTTATTTAAATTTACCGTTAGTTTTTTTTTGGGCAAACATTGGAAGAAACTTTTTTTTACTTATTTTTTTATTTTTAATATTTTTTTTTTGTTTTTTTTTGGTTTTTTAATTTTAAATGTTTTTTTTTTTAATTATAAATCGTTGTTATAACTTTTTTTTTTGGTTTCTTGTGTGTGTGTGTTTTATTTATTTTTTAAATTTATTTTTTTATTTTATTTTTTGCGAAGATATTGCGCACATTTTCTGGCACGTTTACGAACTCTTCTTAAAGCGTTGGTGATTTTGAAATTATCGGTTACATGCTGCCATCTATGATGATTATGATGATGATGCTGATGCTGTTGATGATTATTATGTTGATTTTGTTGCCTATTATGATGCGTTATTAATCCTTGTGGTGATACTGGTGATGATGGTGATACTAGCTCAAAATTTTGCTGCCCATCAGAATATGTTGAATATCTATAGTATAATAGATTATGGCTTGACGCGGTATCAATATTATTATCATTTATTAAGTTAGCTGATATACCAGCTGATGATGGTATTTCATCAATGCCAAGAGGTTTATCGAACAGAGAATTTGATGACATATTTGTATAATCATAATTTGGATAAGTATATGGTAAATATGCTGAATGTTGACGTTCCGTTGATACATCATTTTCGCGTGATGTATTTATAAATTTAACTTCATTTTGATTATTTTCTAAATATGAATTAAATATGATGTTAATATTATTTGAACTAGAAGATAGATTTATATTAGTTGGTGACATTGCTGTATCAGTATGTTGTTGTAATGTTGTTGTTGTATCGGTATTATTTTGGCTTAAATTAGTTTCTTTATTAATAATAGCTCTACGCATTTCGGGTGAATTATTACCAGACATATTGAAGTTATTTTTGTACTGAAACTCTAAGGCGTTTGACGGTTGAAATGGATAATTAACACTATTATTAAGTATTTCACCCTTATTACCCTTTGATAAGTACTCGCAAATATCTTCACTTGTTATTTGTAAATCGTGATCTAGGAATGCGTTACATTGTAGGTAATTGCTACAGCAATTATTAAACGCCTCTCCTTCCTGATGAAATACTACTGTAGTTGACTCTTCTCTGTCCACTCCTCCTCTGGCTAAAGGACTTTCATCATGATGCTGCTTACGCTTCGATCTATCATCAGATTTTTTAGACCCCCCATCGGTTGTTGTATGCTGTTCTCCTGCTGTCGCTCCATCAAAATCTGATGGAGTTTTACTTTCGCTATCAGCTAGAAAACTCCATCGTATTGGTGATGGTGAACATGCATACTCCGGAAGGTCTTTACTGCCCGCGTTTTTTGACTGATGTTCAATTGTTACTTTTGATGGTGATACTACCATTTTGCCGCTGCCACTTTGTGCTTTATCTAATATCGATGTCAATGATCCAAGAAGACTATTCGGATGACTTTGGTTCAATAATCCTAAAGATAACGAGCCATAGGATGGCTGCCGATGATGAGTCTTCTTTCGATGCATCGTTACTGATCCAGACTTTATAGAATTATTTCTACTTAGTGACGATCGCGATCCGTACAAGCTGGTAGAATCAGTATGATAACAATAATCCGACGATGTACAACACGATGTTCGTCTTGCAGTACCGTATAGATCTTCGACGAAATATTGAACCAATTCGGTTTTTGATGTGCTACAACATGGACGCTTTATCAATATTTCACGAACCTCATGATCGGTACACGAATCATGACAAGTATTGATCGATGTTGTTGACATATCAGTATGCGAACGATGTCGTCTTGGGCAGCTATCATGGTGATATCGAAGATAGTGATGATCATGCCGATGATGATGATGACGCCTGCGACGATGATGATGATGATGATGATGTGGCTGTGGCTGCTTCCGGGTTGTTTTTGGTGTATTGTGCTCTGGCGGGTGATATTGGTGTAGTGAAACGTGAATGTGTTTCTTCTTATTATGCTGCTCATCGTGGTCCTTATTATCGTCATCATTTCCTTGGCGGTGTGAGTGGTGCTGATCAGTTGAGTGCGAGCTAACAGTTTCAGGAGGCGAGGCGTTCTTCAGTCAAGGCACGCTGTTCTGGCAAGCAGGTGCTTGCTGACGAAGGTGATGGGGCACAGAGGCAGCGTTCCGGCCCTGCTGGATACTTCGGGCGCCTTCTGAACAACGCTCGGAAGCAGCTAAAAATTTATTTTGAAAAAGAGAAAAAACCAAAATAAGTACGCAAAAAAACTCACTTTCATTAAATTTTGGAAAAAAAAAAATTCTGTGCAAATTACTTTCAAAAACTGTATTTTCATCTTAGTAATAAAACAAAAGCCATGCAAAAAAACAACTTCAACTCCATTTCATGCTGCATGCTTTCTCGTTGCAATATGCTTGAATTCAAAATTCCTTGTCAAACCGATTACAAAACTTCAACTTTCATTCCAATGTGTTTGTCAAAAGCATAAAAATTCACTAGGATCGAAAAACTCAACCGAAAATACTGAAATTTTGTTCTTGTTGTTGTTGGTGTTAAGAAAAAGCTGAGATTTAAATTTTTTAGTTGAAAATAAAAACAAAAAAACAAAACAAAATTATGGCGGTGTTTTTTTTATCTTTTTTTAAAAGAAATAAAATTATCAACATTATTTTTTAGTTGCATGTGGTGTAAAACACAACTGCCGTGGTCAAATACAGTTTTTTGTTTGTGATCCAAAGATTTTTTGCAGTTTTTTGCTTCGTAGTTGGTGGTGGTGTGTTTATCTGCTGGGTTTTGCTTGCTTTTTTTTTAATTTGAAAAAAAGTGGGTGAAAAAACTGGTTTTTTTGTTTCTCAAAATTGACCATGTTTTATTTGGGTCTTTGCATGATTTTATTATTACTTGACGGGTTTTTACAGTTTTCTTTAATAAAATCAATTTATTTATTTATTTTTTCTTATTTGTAATTTGGTTTGATGGTTTTTTTTTTATTCTTGCAAAATGTATTTTTTTTTAATTAAAACAAATTTTTTGACTTTTCTTAATAAAAAATGTATTAAATATGATTTTTGTAAAAGCGCAATTCAATTGAGAATAGATATTTTGTAGTCCAGTGTAATTTTGATATTGTAACAGTCGAGCGACTGTGGTTATAAACAAAAAACCCTTCATATGTGTAACACTAAAATACTCCTTTGCAAAATTTCCCATCCTTTGGAAATAACAAAATAAAAAAATATCCCTAAAAGTATGCCGGGAAATGGGACCGACCCACAGAGAAACATGCTACCAAAAAGAATATAACCGGTACACAGATACGCTAAGCCAATAGTAGATTAAATGTATCCGATATTTTTTTTTATTTAAGAACCAGCGATATAAAAAATATAAAAATCGAGAAAAAAATCAAATTTTTGAAACATATGGAAAAAATGATGGTGAAACATAAGTATTCGTTTCATTGATATAGATAAACATAAAAATGAACAGAAATTTACATACATTGGGTGACCCCTGGATACTTTTGTCTATACAAGAGTAACAGACGGAGGTGGGTGAAAGGCGAGTGTTTCACGCCTCAAAACGAAATAACTACTGGACTGCTCCTCCCGGTGGGGGCCTGGGCAACAGGATGACAACCTTCCATCGAACCCGTCACGAATCCTCAAGGCAAGTCTCGAGCAGGACAGATTTCCCAGGCAACGGAGTATGGAATTTGGTTTTGGAACTTGGAGAGTCAGAACGCTCAACAGGACGGAAACTCTGCGTTCGCTTTTATTATTACTGTCATAGCCATCTCTGCACTACAGGAAAACAAATGGACTCACAGTGGCATAGTGGTTCTCAGAACCCATACGATACTCTCCAGTGGTTCATCGAGTGAAAGAAGAGAGTTCGGAGTTGCCTTCATAGTTAAAAAGAAAATGGAATCGCTGATTCTGGCGTTTAAGCCAAGAATATGTACCCTTCGCATTAAAACAAGACTACATAACATTAGTCCTATAAACGTCCATTCGCTCACAGAAGACAAAACGAATGAGGACAAAGAGCAATAATTCTACCATGAGCTAACAAACGCCATCAGATTAATACCATCAAACGATATTAAAATGTTGGTTGGAGACATGAACGCTAAAGAAGGAAAAGAAGGGGAGTTCCAAGTAGACATAGGAAAGCATAGCCTAACAACGCTGCCAATGACAACCTCAATCTGGCTAGCTTGAACTAAATGGTAGGATTGAGTACAACCCCAATAATAACCAAAGACCCACGGCGGATGCAATTGTAATTCCTCAAAATAATATTCCAATACAATCACCGACTTTTGATCAGGTGCGTGGTGGTTATTTTTGGTCGGAAGCTCTACTGCTTCTCAATTAGGATTTAGTTAGACTCTAGACAGCCACCGTTCTTCCCAAAATTTTTGGACCCGCCAGTCGATAGCACTAGTTCCCACATAATCTAGGGCGAACATTCCCGTCAGCCAGGGGTGCTGGGACCCCAGAAGAAACAAAAAGATTGCAAGTAGACCTAGACCACCGCCGTTCTTCAGGAACCTGGGAAGCATAGTCAAATGCTCTAACGGTCTGGCCCACAAATTTGAGGTATAGGGGTGTAGTACAATAGGCCAAGCAATGGCCGCGATGCTTTTGGAGACGATATCTTTGAATGAATGAGGAACGAGTTGGTGCAGAGTCTCGGCTAAAGATGGGGTGAGAACGATTTTAAGATGACAGTGGCAATATTGTGGATCTAGTGAATTTGTCGGCATCGACCTCCTTGAGGCACCTATATATTTGGCGAGTCCCGAAGAAGACCCTGTTTGTTGAGTGAGAAGAGTATTTGGGGCAGGGAGTAGCACTACAGTGACGGGTAGAGAAAAATTTGTCTGTTATTACCTTCGCCTTGTGAATAACAGGAGGGATAGTTGATGTGGAAAGCTTTCTGCGGTAAGATGTATGGGGTGCGACAGCGAGGGTGTCCCGTCCTTCGTTGGCAGCATGGCGTAGATCAGGATTACAAACCAAACCAAACTGGATGACGACCAGCAGTTGCATCAACGAATGAACCTCTCAACTTACTATCAAATGATTTGACTTTCCTGATGGTAGATTTACAAGAATTTCTTCGTTTGTTGACCTCTCCACGGAATGATACTCTGGGGGACTCATATATGTATTTCTGATTAAACCATCTATTCGGCCTAGGCTTCATAGATTTGGTGGAATGAGGCATGAACAAATACATTTCTGCCTGTTTGAAATTTCTGCGGAATTAACATTCTGAGTTACGGAAAAGCAGGTCCTGGTCAGCCGATTGGAAAAAACGAATATGCCGCAGTCAATTGGTCGTCCAATAATTCCAGACAGCTCTCTTAACTTAAATTGATGGGGGAAGTAAGCACTCAAAAAATTCTATTATACGAATTGATGAATATAAAGTGTACGTAGCGGAGATGAGATGGACCGACAAGGAGTCTTTTAAAAGGGAACAAATAACATTTTTTACAGCTACAATGAAAGAAATTACATAATAGGTACAGCTTCCATCGTTCGGAATTAAATAAAGCACCTCGTCATAGGTTTTGAAGCCGTAGATGAAAGAATGTGCAAGCCTGTATTTTTCTTACCGAATAACCTACGCAAAATACTCCTACCTATCTAGAATCGTAAACGTGACGGTTCCATTTTATCAAATTTTAGAGTTGAGATTTTTCAAATTCAAAATTTTGGTTTTTTGATGTGAAACATCTATTGACGCCTGCCTTGGGGTAGTAAAACCATAGTAAGCCGGGACGAAAAATTGTATAACCCCGTGACGGCATTTCGTAATATTGGCCCTGAGATAAGTTAATTTATGTAAGATGAGTAATAAGCTGGTTTATGAGTTGCTTTAATAGCTAAGTTGAGAGTTGGAGTACGAGTTGAGCTAGGGGTTATGTTTAGATAAGTCGAGTTGAGCTATGAAGAAACAAGCGACGGTAAGAGTTCAGTTTAAAGTTAAGTAAAAGGTTGAGTCTAAAAAGGTAGAGTTGAGTTAACAGTTGGGTTAAGAATTGACTTTAGAGCTATCTGAAAAATAGAGTTGAGTATTAAACAGTTGAGCTAGGAGTTGGATTAAAAGACGAGTTAATAGTTTAGTTGTGTTGTGTTGAGTTAAGAGAAAGGTTTAAAATTCAGTACAGTGTTGAGCTCAGGCGATTTTTAAGAGCAGAGTTAAGAGTTTGGTTCAGTTAAATTGAGTTATGTGTTGAGTATAGTAAAATTTAAACGAGAAATTGTTAAAGCTGCGGGAGTTGCGATATATTAAAACAAAAATATACCCCCAATCACAACGTTGGATATAGAACTCACAAATACAGGTGAACTTAATGTTATGCAAGCAGCTATTGGTGATAAACATATATGTGCTTCTCAAGTTAATGGTAGGAGAGAGTTTCCTACGGTTCACAAGGAAAAGGAAAAATTCGCTTGAGGCCCACGGATTTCGCATAATGCTGTAAACATGCTAAGGGCGACGGCGACGGTGCACACAAATTAAAAAGCACACACAAGAATAATCATCTTCGACATCCGAATGCACACACGCGCACAGGAACATACGAGAATAGCAGCACAATCCCATGTCACACCGCCCAGGCAACTTTGAGGGGCGACGGCTACGAAATAGAACTTGGATTGATTGAGTCGCCACTCTCGGCGACCTCGTCGTCGAGTGGTCTGCATATTGTGCTGCACCCTTCATACTCATAGAAAAGCTGTGTGTTCTATTCGTTTTTGCCAGTCGCTGTGGAAACTATTTTCGCCCTTAGCATGTTTACAGCATAAATTGAAACAAAAATTTGTATAACAAGACTTCAGTTGTCCGTTTAGAGTGTTATGCCTTCTGATACGGGGCAAATCTCATCGATTGACAAATATCGGCTGACTTGGCATAATGAGGAATGAAGAAACGCATTACTGCCGGTATTAGTTTGATGACATAGAAAGCTACAGAATTGATGTTCGTTCTACGGAAACACAAATCCCACGCAGTGGCATAGAAAAAGCGGATAAACCACAGCCAGTTCACTTTATGGGGGAGGGGGTGGATATTGAAATTGCTCCTGCAACTGAAGTTGATTTTGGTATTTTAACAGGAGGTTCCTCGCTTCTTGCTGCAAAGAGAGAGTTCAAAAAAAGGATATTGGAATGGAAAGGCGAAAAAAGTATCAGCGAGTGGATTCGAATCGCAGTCCTCTGGGATGGTAATCCCAGATAAAGATGGTAAAGGTGACCAAATGTTGGGACTACGGTATTTGAGTGTAAATTAATAAATTCCTATTTTTAAATTTAATATTATTTAAAAATTTACAATTTTATATTATATTTCGTATAATATTTATTAAAAAAAATTGTTAACCATCAAATCAAATTCAAAATTTTATTCAAAAACAAAATTAAGGTGAAAGTTGGTGATGAAAATCATTTATTTGTAAAAAAAATTCATTATTAGTGTTTTGTTTATTTTAATTTTTTTTTTGTATTTATAATTAATATTTACTTGTTCAATTGATCGAAAATACCTGACGAACAAATTCTCCCATGTGCTGAATGTCTTCGGAAACTATCTCTACTGTAGATACATTTCCGTGTAGGAACTGGAGTGTTCATATTTGTACCATAGTTGATATACCGACAGGTCGAGGCTCCTCCAGCCACGCTCGAAGGACCCAACAGGTTAGTGCTATCACTTAGCGGATAGGGTCCCATTCCTTCAACCGTTAATGAAAACGAAGTTGTTCCAAAAACTTTTTTTTCAAATTTTTTTTTTTGCATTTTTTAAAATTTGAAATTTTTGTTTATGTTTTTTTTGTAGTTGTTGTTGTTGTTGTTTGTTGTGATAATAATTTTGGTATCCATTTTTTTGAATTTTTATTTTTAATTTTAAATATCCAAAAGAAGGTGAGAGATAAAAGTTTTGTTGAATTTTTATTTTGTTGTGCATCCAATTATTTCCGTAATAATTTTGGTTGTAGTTGTTGTAGTTGTTGTTATTGTTGTTGGTATGAATTTTGTTTGTTGATTTTTTTGATTTGGTATGTTGTTTAATTTTTGTTTCGAATAATTTTTATTTTTGAGATTTTTTTTTGTTTGTTTTCAAATTCATGACATTTTGCATTTTTAACCCAATGATAAAATTAGAAAAAAATAAAATGTTAAAATTAAATTATTAAAATTTTGTCACAAAACAATTTTTAAAAGCTACATAAAAACACACAAATTAGTATAAAATAATGATTTTTAGACAAAACATACAAATTAACATAATAATAAGAGATTCATTCATGCTTGGATTGTTTGTTGGGACCATAAGGAATTTGAGGATTTTGGAGATCGTAAAATTGTTGGTATTGTGTGATTTTATGGATTATGGATATTGGAAGTTAATTTTGAAAGTGGCACTAAAACGCACTAAATTTGTGACTCAATTTCGAGTGGGGGTGATTATTTTATCTAAGATTTTTAATTATTGTGATCTAGATTTTTTATTTTATATTTGTGGCTAGAAATTATTTCATGGAATATGTTACTGCTAAAGTATGTTGTTTAATTGGTGTATTTTCAAAAGAATTAAGAATTTTATCATAGAGATAAATTTTAAACCCATTTGGTTGGACTTTATTGGAATGTGCCTTATTTAAGCTTTTTGTAAACTAGCGTGCGGAGTCCCCTCGTAGGCGTATGGTAACTTGACATTTACTGTGTTCCATGCAGAGCTTACGCTGTGTTTACTCGGAGTAAGCGATTATGGAAACGGTAGTTGAGTAAAGTTGCGTTAAACCCAAGTAAACTCAACGAAACCAGTCTGGTTACGCCGGGTTTTGAATAAATTTGTCTTTGAGTATCCTCTACTGCGCAATTTTAAAATAACCCAGAGCCGTCATGGAAACAGCATCGAATCAATTTGAAGGAAAACGCTTTCTGTTTACTCAACGAAGGCTCTACCTTGGCTCATGGAAACACAGCACATGAACTGGGGTCGATTATACGTTGAGTACATAGAAAACTTTTCCCCTCAAGTTAACTCGATGCTATTTCTATGTTAGATAAATAATTTTAGGCCGTGTCTTCGTTGGCATATATGCATTAAATGAACTTAAACAAACACATATGCAAAACACGGCTTAATCCGACGAGTTTCTTGGAGTTTTCTTGGTTTTAACGAAACTTTCCGATTGCGCTTAGCTTACCCAGGGAAAACTCTGCATGGAAACTCAGTAATTGATCACGTTCGGATACACACATAAATATACTTAGACCGTTTTGTGTTATTGCTGTATTGCTGAGTAGGCAGATATGTTCAATTAACAAATTTAAATATTTTGTGAAGTCTAAGGCCCTCCGCACACTAGTCTACTGATTTACAATCCCAATTTCAAACTGGTTTTACAATAACCATGCGCGCAAGCAGTTTGCAATCAAAATAAAACCTTTGTCCATACACGAGCACAACTGATTTTGGATCAATCGGTGCTCTCTGCACACATACATTTTAGTCACGAGGTTTTGGCAAAATGTCAAGTAGTTCAGATGTAGGGATGGCCGATTACATCGTGATTAATCGGACAATCGATTATTCGATTCGATTAATCGAAAGAATCGCATCGTTTTTTTCCAATCCGATTACATCGAAAATCGATTATTTCATGCGATTATTGCATCCGATTAATGACAATTAAGAAAATAATTATTGGATTGTTAAAAATTGTAAAACAACAGATAAAAGGTTGATAGAATTTGTACCTAGATAATTGTTATTAGGTTGGCAGTACAACTGCTTCACCACACGTCCCTATACCAAACGCAAGTATTAAAAAGATCTAGGTAATGTAAACACCTTGTCTTGTCGGTTGACATTCGCGACTAAAATTCTTGTGCGTCGATCATCCGTTGAACAGAGGGATAGTAGTTTTTGTTCGGCAAAACGGGCACCGCTCAGCGAAACTCTGTGGTCAAAATATAATCTTAAGTAACTTGCTTCTAGACTGATAAGTAATATACTCTGTTATCAAAAATTATTCTATGATCGTTTCAGATGTATATTCTATATGGTTGCGAGTAGGTGGAATAAAAATATCGCGGCTAGGTTGTGACAGCTCCTTCCTTTCTTCTCTCTATCTTCCGGCTAGAGCTGCTGTTCGACAGCGTATACGAAAAAATAAAATTGTCGACAGTACAAGGGGACTTTCCCTAAGCCTCTAGCCTGTCACATAAAAAAAAGAAAAAAAAAGTCTATTCTAAAGAATTGTAAAATCTCTTAATTGCATAACCACTACCATAGACAAATAAAAGGTGTCTATGCCACTACCTATAATTTAATTTTGATAATTTTATATTACTATATTACTTTGTACAACAAAAAATTAAAAATAACAGTAGAAAAGTGTTTTTATCAATTTTTATTGAAAATTATTCGATTATTACATTAATCGATTGTTTTCAAACGATTAATCGATTAGAGATAATCGAATGATCCGATTAATCGGCATTCGATTAATCAACATTTTTTTAGTAATCGGCCATCCCTACAACCAAGGAACCAAGGATCCGCATTTGCGCAAGTTCGGCAAGTCATTGAACTCATTCTCAATCGAAGCCGCAGGAATGAAGTTGGCTTGATATTCAATGCTTGCAAAGACGTTTTAGTGGACAATAAACAAACCGTTGATCGATCTCTTAATATTATAGGTTCAACGTACACTGAGGCTTTGCGATGGGAAGAACCCGCATTTCAAATCGTTATACAATTATCCAATTTCATGGAATTACTTATGTAAGTTTTTCCTTCAAGCAGAAGTTCGGGCTGCATGTACAAATCTTACATTCGGTCTTTTACGAAAATTTCATGCAGGTATTTTGGACGACGCGTTAAAACCCATAATGGTTAGAAAAAGTACAGAAAAGGCATTTTAAGCACATGGACGATGACGCCATTTTACACGATGAACATGAAACGAAACAAAGTTTCTTGCCATCGCTGATTCCGCTTTGGAGTTTCCTCAAAAATTTCATCGTTATGTACACGTGTAAACTCTTGCAACAAATAAGCAAAAATTTATTGTGCTTATTTCTCATTTGTACTTTTAGTATATTTACCCATCCACCCGTCGCTTTGTTTTGAAAACTCGACTAGCTATTTTTGTTTTATGTCCTCTTTTTACTTTATTCCTTACAAACGGGGAAATCAGAGAAATCAGAGAATAACAGCAACAAACATGAAGCTGTCAAAACTGTTTCCTGCAAAGTTGCTTCAAAAGTTTCATTGTTTCGCGTTACTTCCACCATGCCGCGATCTCAGGCGCCTGAATACCGTAAGATAATATTTTAGTGCTGAAGTCATTTGGTGACCACATGCTATATAAAATCGAAGCTGTGGTTGTTGTTTCTGCATTTGTGCCCTTTTTACGGCATTCGAAGCTGTCAGTCTCTATTACTATACCTTGTTTCTGTATACCGTCAAGCGCTTTTACATCGTGATTAATCCTGTGGGGCCTGAGAAACTCTTCTCACTTCTTCAAATCGGCTTGACAGTATTTATTTACAAAAAATATGGTTCTCGAAAATTGATAGATGTCCTGTCTTCCATAGGTTTTGTTCGCCGTACAGTTAAAAAAAAATATCACTATTTATTCCAACTGTTATCTAGGGGTAGTTTCACCCCCTTAAGGGGCCGATCGAAGAATATCACCGGAAAACATCCCGGATGAAAATATAAGACAGAAAAGGGACTGAAAAATGAATTTTATACGGAATGCTGTCTGAAATAAAGCAGTAATTATTTTTTGAACTGAAAACTGGTGTCGGTTACCCTTCACGAATATCAACAAAAGCTGAAAAAAGCAGAAACAGGGCGGAACATTTCCAATTGCACTCCTTCCATCCAAATATCGAAACGTTGTCGTCAAAACTCCATCTGGTCTATCCACGACAGTTAAATTTACTCAATGTTCAGTACATTTTCAGTTCCGTGCTTCCGTCTCTTGTTCAGTACCTAAGTTTCCGTTCGTTTTCCGACTCCTCTGAAATATTGAAAAATATTATATTATATTTTCACCCAGGGTACCTCAAAGAAGTATACATATACCGTTGGTTTTTGAATCACGAACGTCGTTTAAACAAAAAAACGCCCCGACCGAATTTTATGAAAATCTTTTCAGATCAAAATTAAACGCTTCGAAGGACATCTCAACAAATCGAAATTGCTTAAAATGCTTGAAAAATGAAAATACGTTGGAAATGACGATTTCGACTTTTGGACCGATTACAATACCTTCCCAATAAACTGGGACCAATAATCGTTAGCTGCACTGAAGAAGGGGATAATATACATATAAGCTACCTCGATCAATCTATCTTACATCTCAAACTGCAGAGCATTGGAATTTGGTTAAAACATCACTATGTTTTCATGATTACGAATTCTACATATGGCTAATGCAGTGTCAAGTTATAAAATCATCACAAAATCTAACAAACAACCTCTTACTTAATAGCCCGAAAGGCAGGAAAATATGACACAGGCCACATAAGGCCAAAGTATCCTCAAAGAGACGAATGGGAGCGAATTGAAGGGGACAGCACAGTCCCGACCAAATCTCTGGAAAATATTGAAGATCGTCTATTTAATTTATAATTAGTTAACAACTTGTCCGCATTATTTAAGACGCCGAACACATGCTTTATTGCCCATTGCAGGAATTGCTTAAGGGTTTTTTCTGGAAAATGCAATTCTCGTGGCCGTACGGTACCTAATAAGTATGGTCCCAGACTTAAACCCAGAAACATATTGAAAAGAGTTCAACCGTTGCACATTGTGCTTTGACATCTTTATTTGATTTATTTAAATTAGTTCACTTTTCTTTGTTCGGAACAAATCTTACAATGACAATTTCGACTAGTTCTTGTTTTAGCCGAGATTCATATTGCTCAAGTGTTTCTGTAGATCAATTTTCGCCATTTGCCTGACGTTTAATCAACTTTCCATTATTCATCTACTTTTTCGTTTCATTGTAGTAGGTTTGCAAGGTTTGTCTTCTTTCTCTTGTTCAGTTTTTAATTTTCTTTTTTCTTGATGCTTTTGGCGTGTTTTATCTAAACGTCGCGACGTCGCTTTGCGTGGGCATCGATCCCTTTCGTTTTACATTGCACTTTGTGCATATTGCTTGGATCATTTTTAGAGATTCGGTTTCTTATAATTTTTTATTTGCGCTTACTCCTTAAGAATCGTTTCATATATGGGTAATTCTTTTACAAACCGAACACTTTCTGACCGACCCCTCTTTGATTTGTCTGAAACTTTTTTTACGGGTTCTATATCGAAAAATAAGATATACGTGTCCGAGGATTTTCCCATTTTTTATTTTAATTTTTTTTACGGGGGGGTGGAAAATTCGAGATTTTCGTGATTTTTGGATTGAAGACCTATTTTCAAAAATTCATAACTCCGGTTCTATTTGAGCTAGAAAAAACATTTTTTTTAAATTAAAGGTAAAAGAGGGAATTTTAAGGAAAAAAATATTTCAAGAAAATTTATGACAATTTTTCCATTGTTATTAGCAATTTAAATGTTAAAATCGATATTTAACAATGTTCCCCACCTCGTAGCACTTTTTAAATATAACCACTGTATTCTACGTTAAATTTTACATTGAAAATGCTTTTTTAAAAAATGGAGAAAAGATGGTTTCTATTGGAGAAAAACCAAATAAACAAGCGCGACATGTTTGCGTGCTGGTTGCAATACCTAGAAGCCACATTTTTGCCGCCTCATACTATTTTTTTCTATTATATTATCAGCAGTAAATATATTTGTAAGAAAATTATGTTATTTATTAGTGAATAAGGCTTCATGAAGGATTAGGTGTATTATATATTTCACTTGAAAATTTTAACAACTTTTTTTGAACAGTAAATCACAGCCGCGAGGCATTT
The DNA here is from genome assembly GCA_949987705.1 of Thereva unica. Taxonomy (NCBI): domain Eukaryota; kingdom Metazoa; phylum Arthropoda; class Insecta; order Diptera; family Therevidae; genus Thereva; species Thereva unica. The sequence continues at coordinate 121,092,541 of OX465282.1, read as the reverse complement.
CCTAACACCGCATTGGATATGGATTCCAGGGCATTGGATATGGATTGTTTTATCTTGAAAGACCGGAGACCGTTCTTAACATAGACAGGGACTCCAGTGAAATGGATATTGAAGGAACATGATCGCGTAATGAGGCCTCAGAGACCAGTAAGATGTGAATGTTGGACCCATGTAAGATTTCCCGCAGTTCGTCGATTTTATTACGCCGGCCCAGGTCCTGGAGTCGTAACTGCCGGCGTAGATCCTCTAATTTGTTCGAAACTACGGCGATGTCAAGTTGAACTGTTTCCACATCGTCTCTCAGTTCTGCGATTTGAATATTTAAAGTATTACATACCTCATCAATGCGGGCTATTAGGCGAGTCTCGAGTGAGTTCAAACGGACCTCGAAGGTCGCAAATTTAACATACGATTGAAGCTTGGCAGTGAGAACTTTAGTGCTTCAATTGATTTCTTGTGCGCTATTGTACATTTGTCCAAACAATCAGTTTGCATTCAATCAACAATTTTCCTATAGCACTGTTCCAGGGGCTGTTGCACCTTGTTGTTTCCGTTGTGTTCAAATTCAATGGCAATTTGAGTGCGGAATGTGCAGTACGTCCTCCGTCTAATATCGTCCCTGCTACTCTGGATGATGCGAAAGGTAGTGCAACGTCAGCTCGCGATTGAATTATGGTCCGAATCAGCGAAATACCGAATGTTTTTCCTGTTCCACCCATCCAGGAAAGAGATCCGACCAGTGCGGTTGTTCACGTCCAATTCAATGTTTCGTAAGCATTTCTTTGTTGATCATTCAGCAATGGTACAGTAGATGGGATCGCTTCTTGCAGCGCATTTCGATCGATGATGATTCTCTTGGTTCAGTTTTTGATCGAACTGAATTAATAGTTTATTTGCTATCGTAATGCACATATCCTCAATGAAAATCAGTCCTTTGTCGTATATTTCATCACACATTGTTATTTACAAATTGTGCAATATATTTTGTACACCATAGAATATATCTTCAGACATGTCCTCCGTGTATTTGCTCCATAACTCTATAGGTTGAGACGGATAGAATGTTGTCACTTCTTCTTCTTCGATGGCTCTACAGCCCAATTCGAGCCTTGGCCTCCATCAGCTTCTTCCTCCAGACGTCTCTCTGCTCCGCAGCTTGTCTCCAGTTTCTTGTGTTGAGCAGTTTTGCTGCATCGACCTTAACATTATCTTCCCACCTTAACCGTGGTTTGCCAACTGGTCTTTTGCCATCTGGTAGTAGATACAGGGCTTTTTTGGTATCCTTGAGTCATCCATTCTTTGGACATGGCCGGCCCAACGTAAACGTAGTAGTTTGGCATGGGTCGAAAGTTTACATTCTTTGTATAAGTGGTACAATTCGTGATTGTAGCGTATTCTCCATGCACTGTCTTCATTGATTGGGCCGTATATCCTTCGGAGAACCTTCCTCTCAAATATATCCAGCTTGTCTGCGGATTTCTGGGAGATACTCCAAGCTTCACATCCATACGTAGCTACTGTACTCTAATTCTAATTCTGTAAATGTTTCTCTAAGATATGACAGTGATCTTGCAAGGCAGTTTATATCGTCGGCATATCCTGCCAACTGTTTGGATTTGTTAAGCAGGGTTGCGTTCGCATCAATGATAACCTTGCGAATTACTCCTTCTAGGCAGAGATTAAATAGCATGGGTGCCAGCCCATCGCCCTGCTTTAAGCCTTGCTTGACTGGGAAGGATTCCGTCAATTCTCCTTGTATTCTGACTGCACATCTTGTATTAACAAACATGTCGCGCTTGTTTATTTGGGTTTTCTCCAATAGAAACCATCTTTTCTCCATTTTTTAAAAAAGCATTTTCAATGTAAAATTTAACGTAGAATATAATGGTTATATTTAAAAAGTGCTACGAGGTGGGGAACATTGTTAAATATCGATTTTAACATTTAAATTGCTAATAACAATGGAAAAATTGTCATAAATTTTCTTGAAATATTTTTTTCCTTAAAATTCCGTCTTTTACCTTTAATTTAAAAAAAATGTTTTTTCTAGCTCAAATAGAACCGGAGTTATGAATTTTTGAAAATAGGTCTTCAATCCAAAAATCACGAAAATCACGAATTTTCCACCCCCCGTAAAAAAAAAATTAAAATAAAAAATGGGAAAATCCTCGGACACGTATATCTTATTTTTCGATATAGAACCCGTAAAAAAAGTTTCAGACAAATCAAAGAGGGGTCGGTCAGAAAGTGTTCGGTTTGTAAAAGAATTACCCATATAGAGCACAGTATGAAAAATGTATGGGGAGTAACAATCAAGCGTTAACAAAAAAACCGTTAACAACAAACGTTAACAAAAACAAGAAACTTTAACTTGATTTTGACCCACTTCCATGCAACCGACCAACTTCAAATTTTGCACATTCGTATAGATCGCTTCAAAATGCAATCTGGTCGTAAATAAATCAATATGACGGCCGGTTTTTGTATTTGTGTTCTCAGACCCCCGACATGAAGTAGCTTCTTTCCAAATTCAAAATGGCGTCCAACACAAAATGGCGGAAGACTCAAAATTAGAAAATATAACTGATCAACTTCAAATTTTGCATGCATTTGCACGTAGTTTGTCAATGTGACCATTTTGTAAAATACTTTAGATGGTGCGTCCCAGATGGTGGCCGATGTTTGTTTTTGTGTTCTCTGACCCCCACAACGGGTATCAAATGAAAGGAAATGACTGGTAGAATAGAATTAGCGATGTAGCGTGTATTAGAAATTCAAAATGGCGGCCAACACAAAATGGCGGAAGATATATGTAATAGCGTAAAAAGTAGAAAAAATAACCGATCAACTTCAAATTTCGCACATATGCATAGTTCGCCTGTCAATGTAATACTACCGTCACAAAATAGCTTTATATACTCTTGTCTAAAGGTGTTGAAGAGACAGGTGATTGGTCATCTTCGGGCATCTGCTGTGCTGGGTTTAGAATGATATTAAGTATACATTTTTTTTTAAATTTTAAGCCTAATTAGAACTTGTCGAAATTATGATTGCAAGATATTTGTCCCGGTTAGAAAGGGTGAGGTACTAAAATTTTTATAAAAAAATACACTAAATTATTATTAGCAGAACATATTCCATGTAATATTTGTTTATTTTACAATTACAATTTCTAATTAAACGATATTATTTGCAGGTAGGAGAAACTAAAAGGATTTTTTTTATATATAAGGCAATATTCATCGAATTCACAAACCATCCATTTGTCGAATATTATTTATATAAATATAACAAAAGAACAAAAATGTTAAAATATCTAATGAATAAAAATTACGCCAATATTTGTTTTAATAATCATACAATGAAATACAGAATAAAAACACACTTATAAAAAGGATAAACGATATCGAAACAAAAAAATGAGAAATCCTTAATGACTTGAGTTTCATAATAAAACAAGACAAAACGATAGAAAAATAATGAAAAAACATAAACACATATTTCTTATTTTGTTTTTTTTTTAATCATATTATTAATTTTTTTAATTTTTTTTTTCAAAAACAAAAATGAATTTTTTTTTGTTCTCATTTTTATCTTACGTGAGTCGTGCTGTGTCTTTTCCTCGGATATCATCAGGGCGGCGTGTTCGATCCCTGAGTTCATACTTTGCGGCTCCAAACTATTTACGCAGTTTAGCATACTCCTGAAATTCGCACACTCTACGATTATGTTTTAAGTGTAGTTTAATTCATTATTTACATATAAACAAAAAATATTTATTTATATATATATATTTTTGAAAAAAATATATTCATTTTTTTTATTTGGAAGACATTTTGTTTTATCACTTAATATCTTACAATAAATCTATACAGAGAGAAATATATATAGAGAGAGAGAAATAGCACAATGGGGGACAGGTGTGTTTATAAAAATACTTTACAATTTTACAATTTTCCCTTTTTTATATTTCACAAATTCACACACGCTGATTTAGTTCGGGGGCTGGGGGGCCTGTCTTAATATTTTTTTTTTGGTGGTGGTGGTTGTGGTTGTTATGCAAGTGCAGGAAGAGTATGTTTAACTATTGATATTTTTATGCTGCATTTTAACACGGTTTTTTTTGGAAAATGTTGCAAATGATTTCAAAAAAAAAAAAAAATTTATATTTTTTGGATGGATGAAAAGTGCACGAAAATGCAGCGAACTTCTTTTTTTTTATATATAAAAATAAACTTGTGATTCTTGCAATGTACACTTTAAAGGCATTTATGAATTATATTTATTATAAAAATAATATTAAAATACGGGAGATTTATATAGAAAAGATGGAAATTTGCTTAGCTTAAGGTGCTATAAGGATGTTCTTGCAGGAGAGATATTTTTTTATGAAAGAAATGAAGAGAAGTAATAATAATTGTTTAAAGTTTAAATAAAAAATGTTTATTTAAGAAAATAAAAAAATCATTTAATAAAAATTTAAAAATAATATGTTTATAATTTAATAGTAAAATAAAAGTAAGAAGTTGTTTCTGTTGGAAATTTTTCGGTCTGTGATGCTCTTATGATTATTAGAAAAATATTTGTAAAGTTGAAGTATTATATTAAAAAAAAAAAAAAAACATATTATTTATTTATTTTTTTTGTTCTTGATGTGGATGCAGTATTAATAACTAACTATTATTAAATATTTCTTAAAAAGGATAAATCATAAATTTTAATTCCTGGAAAGAAACATATCAACCATTTTTAAAAACACAGTAACCAATATTTGGTTAATAGCAGTAATTTAAATTTAGAGGAATATTTTTTATTGTAGCCAGAAATCTTTTTTTTTAATAGTTTTTGATATTTACCCCGTTTATGACTAGGGGGGCGAAAGGCTAACAAAGACCTCGGAAGGTGGTGACACCCGATTTGTCACGTCTGTCAAAACCCGAGAAAAGTCACTCCAGACGAACAACTAGCAAACCTGTTAGCAAGTCCTAATCCCACCTCCCCGCGGTGCCCGCTGGGGTACTTCTTCGGAAGCAGCTAACGGAAGACGGGTGAGTGGCGAGCTCTCTGCGCCACAAAACAGAGTTTAAGTCTGTTGGGCTGAGGGTTAGCAACCCGCTGCCATAAAAAACACCAGTGTTACGAATCGGCTTCCGCCCTATGTCCCATGAGGGATTGAAGAAGTTTAAAGAAGGAAGAAGAAGATGATGACTAGGTTCAACCCAGGTTCAACGGAGGTTCAAACTAATCATAAACGGTAGTCGAGTTGAAACTGGGTATACTCAACTCAAGTCAGCTCTCCCAGCTGGGTCGAGTTTATATTTCGCTTCATGTACTCTAGTTGACTTGTAATTGGGTTGAAGTGACATTTGTTTGTTTGTTTACCATCCGTTAAGTCCGCCGTTAATTTTGTATTGCGTGCTTTTGCTTGCATAAGGATAAACAATTATTTCGTTCTGAATTTTTACGTATCTATAATTGAGAATTTCGCACAAAAATTTGAGGTAATGCTTTATTTCAACACAAAGTGAACTCAAGTCGACATCATATACAGTGGTCGAAATTTAAAGTCAACTTTTCAATCTAGCCATAAACGGGGTAATTGTGTTTAGAATTGTTTTTTGTGAAATGGATGTTTTGAAAATTTGGCTGTCTGAAATGACTGATTGAGTATTGTTTGGGTTAGCAGACCTCAATACCAAGGTTTATATGAATAGTTTTCATGATTAAGTGTGTTGGTTTTTTGTAATGGCGTCGGAAGAAAGTGCTATGTTATTCTTATTGGAGCGGCGTACACGGATCAACACTCAACACTTGATAAACCGGTTTGTTATGATACTTTCGGCATACATGGGTACTGCTTCACCAAGGGTAACTTATTATCCTTACACGAGTAATGTTTCTTTATCTATGAAATTCCAACAATTCCCTCTCTTTCTTTTGACCCGATTTATATGTTAAAATTGACGTTTATGTGAAAGAAAAAAAAAATATGGAAAATATGGGTGCAGCCAAATCTTCAATTTTACAATTTTAGATAGGTGGAACAAAAAACGTTGTGAAATCGCGATAAACGTACATACACGTACACACATTGTGTGTGTGTGGGAAAGCATAATATGGTCGCCCAGATTTGATCATTACTTTTACTTGCAATCCACAATGGGAGGAGATTGAATCTCTATTATTCCCAGTTCAATCGTCAATGGATCATCACGACATAACAGCATGAGTTTTCAAACAAAAATTGAAATCACTCCATTTGAATGTAAAAAATCATGTCTTTGGAGAGAAATGTTGCTGGATGTACTCAGTTGGTAAAATAAGGTCAGATGAAATCGATATTGCCATATCGGCAGGCATGCCTGATGAACCTACTGATCCATGATTGTTTGAAGTGATATCAAAAAACTGAATTCATGGTCCATATAGAGCATTAAACCCTAACTCACCATTCATAGATAGATGGAAAATGTTCAAGAGCATTGATTTCTGAAACTGTAATGGCGCATGATGGTTACCCGTTGTATCGTCCTCGATCGAGTGAGATCAACGGCAAATAGATAACTTAGAAGGTTAATGGTCAGGATTTTGAAGGTGACAATCGTTGGGCCGTACCCTAATCACCATTATTGTCCAAGAAGTTCAATGCGCACATAAATGTTGAGTTTTGCAACTCCATCAACATGGCTGTTTTTGGTGTTGCTAATGCAAATACTATCGACAAAATAACACAATATCAAGTGAGACGCAGTAATGTAGCGGTTATGGCGTTTTTTTTATTTGCTATTCAAAAAAGATATTCAGCTGTAGTTCATTTGGTAGTTCATTTTAAAAATGGGCAACATGTAGCTTTTTCAATGCTGCGGGAAGGGCTGAACGACCACCATCCATCACATTGCAAGTCTCTTCGCGGTTCTTCGTGGTACAAACTGGCCCGACCTCTCATAGCCTGTGATGCCTAACTCGATCTGAATCATCGATGTTTTGCAAGAGCTTGTTCGACAATATCCCGCTGTCAGATTGCTGTAACCAATTTTTTTTTATTTTTTTATCATTTCTACATCTATTTCTACTGGACTAACTTGGAATCAAACTGGAAAAACATTCCAACGTCGCAAACAAGGAACACCAGTTGAGTTGAAGGGCATCCGAATCTCTTCTGGACGGATGCTTTAGGGAGGATTTTACAGTACATTCCACCAACAATGGAGGTGCGTCTCTGAGGATATAAACTTTGCCAAATCGAAGCCCCGATACAATACTGCTTTGAATTTTGTTACATCCGTGTAGTCGAGTAAACTTGTTCTCTTTAGTTCAGGGGTTCCAGGGGTTCAAAAACAAAGTTGATTGACTCCTCCGTTTCCTATCCTATCCTGTCTTCCATTCAATCCATTGAACCAAGCTGACGAATTAGGACATGACGGACTGGACTGATTTGACAAAGAGTGACTCCTGAGCTTGAATTTTACCATAAAAAATATAAATTCTTTAATAGTCGACACGAAGTTCAATAATATTCGTATCGTGGTCGACATTTTCAAATTGATTTTGAGGAAGGAGTGTGTTAAATGAGCGGTATGATATGTGCTGGGACTGTGGAAAGGTAACGGGCCTTTTAAAAATATAACACTTACACTGAGGTTGTTCAAAAACTTTTAATGTAATTTATTTTAAAGCAGAACAATGATATGCGTCTGAACAGAAGAACTTTTTAGATTCGAATGGCGTTGATTTTTAGCCGGCAGGAAGAAGAAGAGCGTATAAATTTTCCACGTAATAGATTTAAAGTTGAGCGTAGTAGACTTAAAGTCGAGCTAAATTAAAGTTGAGGCTACATTTTCTCAACAGAGTGAGTTTACTTTTTTAAGTGGAAGCCTAGGTGACTAAGACAGGATCTTCTTTGTATTAATGATTCTTTTTTAAGCATCATCTATAAATATCACCTAGTTTTTAATAAGTGGTACACAAATACTGCCGAAAGAAATGCTACTGAATTTGGGTGATTAAATAAGGATTGATTACCACTATGCGATATTATGACCGTCAGCTAGTGCCCCATTTTCTCATGCTAGCCTCGAAGGGAGATGAAAGGTACATCGATGTTGAGTTGCGAAAAGTTAAATTAAGATACCGCTCCTGGGGATAACATAGTAAAAATTTAATTCTTCATAACAGAAATAAGAGGCGTATCTTGCCCATATTTTCACAGCGCCCACTTTATTGTTTTATGTGATTTCTCTATGTGATATACTGAAAAGGAGGAGCCTTAGTGCAAACTAGATGTTAGGCATTACTATGTGTTGAATTCCACAATTCTTGTGCCTCCAACTAAGATTAAGTTCAATGTGCCTTCTGATAGAATTGAACATTAGTTGACAGTATAAGAAAGCAGAATACTTTTAGAAATGGAAGTGTAAAGTGCGTGATTGGGCTTCCTCACACGGTGTCATATTCATGCAAGAAAAACTGGTTTTATACATCAATCGACCGACTCAGCACATTTATGGTATCGTGTAAGCTGGTTCATTGAGTGCAGGATTCTCTAGTTGGAAATGGTGTGGGATTTAAATTTGGCGTAAGCCATAAGCCTTTCATTGACTATTATCCCAAGTCCAATTCCAGGTCAAAGGGCACTCCGAAAACTATAAAGTTATTTTGCTATAAAGCTTGAAAGGGCCCTAATAATATTTTAGCCCCAGGCCCCACATGCTACTCAAAAATGGGGAAATGTTAGTTTCCGCAATTCCGATATTATTTACCGAGTTTTCATGGGAGTCGTTGGTTGTGGAGTTGTGGTTGAGTTGAAATGAACGACTTAACTCTATGCGATTCCATTTCTAACTGTCATTATCCTCTATCTTTTCCCATCAATTATAGATTTTTCTTTAAAAGTATTTATTAACTATAAAGACTCTTCTGACATCCAAGTAAGGTGCTTTCACTTTTGAATCTTTGCCAGTGTGCCGTTTTTAGTTGAGTACGTTTAATCTACCTGTTTTCGTTGAGTTGAGCAGAGTTGAACATGTTTAACGAACATTCTTAACTGAGTTTGCTTCCATTATTGTGTTTCCATGGTAGAGTTTTCGTGGAGTACACAGAAAGCGTTTTCCCTCAAGTTAACTCAATGCTGTTTCCATGCCGGTTCTGGGTTAAAGTGACAGATAATCAGATAATTTTACATTGCGTCGCCGTTGGTATATGTTCAGTAAAAGATACTCAAACACACACATATGTACATATGCCAGACCCAGCTTAACCGGACTGGTTTCGTCGAGTTTTCTTGGTCTTACGAAACTTTACTCAATCCCCGTTTCCATGGGCGCTTAATCTGAGTAAACTCAGGGTAAACTCTACATGGAAACTCAGTATATGACGTATAACTCGGGTTCAACTCTGGTTGAACTCTTATGGAAGCTCAGTAATTGAGAAGTTACGTATTGCCAACTTTTACTTAGTTTTCACTACCGGACACGGAACGCTTATCAGTGTTTTGATTGTGTTATTTATAGAATTGTGTATTTCATTAATGGTGGATATCTGTTAAATTATATTTTATTGTGAGATGGTTGCCTTTTTTGTGATGATTGGGCAATTGAATGCTGGCGAAGCAAAATTCATCACTATTGTTGATACAATCTAAACCGTCATGAGCAAATTGCATAAAAACACCTCTGCTCTAAGACTTCTCAAACTCCCTTATTACCCCACAAATTATTAAAATAATAAAATTCATACTATAATAGTTAATTCCACATCAAAAACAAAAATTTGCATTCAAACATATATTGTGAATTATAAATATTTACATTCTTATCTTACAGAAGAAAAAAGATATAAAAAATTTAATTAAAAAAAAAAACATTAATTAAATTATTTTCAAAGGCGTTGATCATTGACAAGGCCTTTCTTGAAAACATTTTGTGCGGCCACATCGACTTCGACTGTTGATGTGCTTTGTCCAGGTGTAATGTCGTCACTAAATCAAAAACAAAAAATAACAAAAATAAATAATAAAAAATTAATATTTAAGAAAAAAAAAAACATAAATTAGGTACCATGAAAAATTTTTATATGTAAAAAAAAAACAAAAAGTGAATTTTGCACGATTTGTGAGAAAGACTTTTAAATATTTGAAAAAAATTCGTTCTTAGATTCATGATCACTAAAAAAACCGATCTAAAGCTCTCATGCAGGAAATTTATGATTTATTTTATTTATTTAATATTTTTTTTTGAATGAAAAATAAATAAATAAATATAAAAATGAATTACTGACACGATATAAAATACAAAAAAGGAAATTAATTAAACTGGAAACATTGAACACGTTTCTGAAAACAAGCAAGGATCAGTCTATTGTTTACGTAATAATTATTAATATTAGTAATTATTGCTCTACAGAAGGCGATTTGGGTTGTGTACAGTGAACAAGTTACATGCAACTTACCCGTACAGTCTACTATCTCGTAATGTCCTTCTGTAGTTATTAAAATTTTATTTGTATTTTTTTTTTTTTTTGAATAAAAAAAATAATGAAAATAAGCACACACAAAAATATAATATAACGAAAAGTAATGAAATATACGAAAATTAAAACATTTTTTTTTCTGTTTTTAAATATTGATAAAAAATTAAAATAATAATATAAATTAATTATTTTGTTTTTAAAACAAAATTTTTACGGGGGGTGTGGGATTTCCGGAAGGGATGATTTTATATATATTATATATAACGCTAAATTTATTTTGTTCGACTATATATAAACTAACTAAATCCTTACTATTTACCTATTTTATTATTTTGCCTTAATAATTTCTATGTAAAATTTATTTTGTTTTTTTTTTTTTTTGGAATTTTATTATTTTTTTAATTTTTTTTGTCTTAAATTTATTAAAATGTTTTGCTTAACGTGATTTTATTTAATAAATAAAAAAGTTGTTTGGGGTTATGCTGATTAAGTGAGACGAAGAAGCAAAATACCGCAATATTAAAAGTAATTCAAAAGGAAATTTTAAATTCTAAAAACTTAAAAAAGGACAATTGTGTTATTTTACCCAAACATTTGAAAAGTAATATTACTGTTTTATAATGACGACTAACCATCTCCGAACTTATAAGTCTTTATTTGTGTTTTTGTTTCAGGGATTCAGGGAGCTTCAAGCATTTTTCATTTTTCCATATGAATTTTATGGTTAGTTCATCCAAGGGTTTTAGTATTTTACAGTATTGTGTCCCGATCCGACACTAATACCCGTATTCCAAAAGCAATCATAGGTGTGTGGTGAGTCCAATTTTGCGGTCCCAATTTTCACAACCCGCAAACAGTTACAAAGGCTATCAAAATTGTGATTGTATAAATCGAAGGTCACAAGAGTTTCTAGCATAGGTCTAAGCTCTAGTGCAGGTAAAACTTATACCCTTGACACACTGCAGCATCGAATTTCAATCATTGAAGTATCATTCGGCTATGAATGATCAGTAGTGCCAAGTGGGTCATGTTCAATGTTCATTGAACAACTTTATTCGTAGTTCAATCGAAGAAGTCAAAATAACTTCATTCAATGAAGATGGAAATGAAGATGGGAAATTATCAACAACTTTCAATGAAGTTTCCAGAAAAATTTCTAACTGAAATACATAACTGCCAAAATGTCATTCAGATTTTAAAACTTAAAAAAAAATTATACAGTCCATTGTATATAACTGTTGTTGGGCCAACCAAGGCGCGATATTTTATTCCACTTATTCCCAACCATCACGGGCGGAGGAGCGCGTGGAGATGGAAGGGAAAAGAGCACATGCACTTACGCTTTGGGTTGGGAAATCCACACCCTAAATATTTCATATACACCTGATAAACCAAAACGTTGGAGGGCATCTCGGTCGCTGGCGACGAAGAAACGTGAACGAAGGCCCGCACACAAGCAAAGCTTTTCATACGAAAACTAAATATATTATATTAGAGCTATTAAGTCCTTATACTGCATTTAAAAAAGGAGTTGCCTCAGCAGCACGCCGAAAGAGGGGTTCCCGCGTATGTTCCTCGTGAGAACCCCATGTTGCAAATGCCGGGTAGGCCGAAAGAGTTTCCTCGTGAGCATCGCTCAAAAAAAAAAATCAGCGATACTGAAGAGACGAATGCCATATCAGTTTTTCAAAATGGCCCTCGTAGCTTTAAAGAAATACCCCGGCTTCACTGGCCAAACTGCGGAAGTTCGAGCAAATTGGCGAACCGATCTTTGAAAAAACCTCAGTTCGCACACAATTTCCACATATTCAACTGAGGATCAACAAATTTCAGTTCGCCCAACGGGTCTTGAACTGAAGTTGAACGTAAAAGCTCGCCCAAAAGAAAGTAATCAACTGGAATAGTGGAAGGACAATCGTGTTTAAAAATATAAAGTTTTCGACACCGGCGCAGTTACTCACATATCCATATAATTTTTCGGCCTCACTTTCCACCCGGAATCGAGGAGTAATAATTTTTCTTCAAGGGGGCTAAATGGGGCATTCTTTATGACGACGCGCGAATGAGGCGTAGATTCTTTGTGTGGGCCCTATATGGCAATTTACACGGGGTCCACGTGGGGTGGTCGGGCAAGGCTCATAGGCCTATCTGCAGCCCCTCCTATGCCAGTGGGGTATTGCCCCATTACCAAAGTATTTAAAATGAACATCAGAATGATTCATCAGACAGCTGATGATTTAATTGACCGATTAACTTTTTACATTTTAACTGTTACCTGTTCACGTGCTCCCCACCCACAATGATTATGCTCCGCCGCCCCTGCTTATAAGTTAAGACGATATTATCACATCGTTTTAGTATCGAATTGCTCAACCATCTAGCTAAGAATATTTGGCGACTTATGGGCCACGAAGTTTTAATCGCACTGCACATAAGCGGTCTTACATGCTACGTGGTTGGAATTCACTACTTGGCATAGTCCTTCGTCTTTTCATTTTTCCAACCTAGACAACTTTCCTTTTTTTTTGTCTTTACCTCTTTACAAAGACGGCCCGTGTTCCTGCCATCGCTTCCAAGCATAAAAAGTGAGGAAGCCATCCACTGTTTGATCACCAGTAGTTTGATCAGTAGCATAGATCGATTGTTATCAGTTCTTTCACTATTTTCTCTATTATCTTTCCGACTAGAGCTTGCTGTCCAATGTTGCCCTAAATTATAGAAACGTCAACAGTACAAATGGCATTACTTCTAAATACTAGTCTTTCACATAAAAAAACATCAGGCGCAAACCTTCACTAACCAGTATGTTTTATCAAATTCCGATATTCAAAAACCCTCTTCACCTATCGGGACATCAATTATGTATAATATATATAGTACTGTTTGTCCAGGCTGTGCGCTTTTCATTGTCTTGAAAGCTACGATGACTCGGAATCCAAACAAAGATAATTTGGGGCTCGGCTCACTAAGGGTTCGTTGCCACACCCACCCAGGCTAGCATAGATTTGGTCCTACAAGACCTGGTAGCTTTTATTTTCGTTTCGCCATATAACAATATAAAAGTCGGTTTGTTAGTGTAGTTCTTTCATAAGTTTAAGGGAAGGGAAGGGCTCCTGATACCAGGCGACGTCCGGTGTAGAATAGCCTTCATAGTAATAATAGTAATGTCGTGCTCTGCCTTGAATGACCTTACTTTCTTGCGACTCTTGGGATCAATGTTGATCCATATTCTGAAGATAAAGTAGATTAGATAATACAAGGAGGAAATCCTATCGACCCATTAGTCACTCTTCGTTGAAGAAGTTTTTAAACACACACATTAGGTTGTGTTGGGCTGGTAGTCCATTCTATTTTTGGTTCTGTAGAGCAGGCGAGGGGGAGATTGAGCTTCCTTTTTCGCAGCTTTCCTGTTCCCAAGGAGATTTGGTGGGATATGAGTCCGAAATCAATTTTAGTTAAATATCCCAAGTCTTAACTTCGAAGGATTTTAATGACGGGGTTGACACAATAGATTATATAAAAAGCAGTGACCAAAGAGGCTTCTAAAAGAAAGAAAAAGAAGGAACTTGAAGCTTAAATTGAGTAGTCTTCATGGGCTTGCAATTCCATAGAATTTCTGCTTCCCGAGTAGTTTCTATAACACCAACAACTGTAGGATGTCTCTCCAAAGACCCATTCATTATACAAGTTTTAAGCATGGTTCTATGTTACCACACTAATGTCTCTTTAGCTACAATGAGTGTTATGACGGTAGTGTATATTCAATACATGGCTTTCGAACTCAGTGTAAATTCACATGCTGTGTAGTTGGTCTACAAAAATCTTCACGTCTTGCCCAACAGATTAGCTGTGTGCTGGTTCCAGTGGAGTATGCGATCTAGCTCCATAGCTTAGTATTTGCCTTGTTGTTAAACACCTATAGCCTGTAAGGACAGGTTTTGTCAGTCCTGTCAATGTTCGTTTCCTGGGCATCTGGACACTTGTTTCAACGAAAGCACACACGCTGAAGTCAAATCAAGAGAATACTGCAGACACTTGACCAGGAATTAATAATTAATATTTCTACCAAATGTGTAGCGTTAGGAAATTCTTCTCATGGTTCATTTGATGGAACTTCTATAGTGTATGTAGGTATAAAGACACTTAACTACCATTGCAGAGGTCTGGGGTTCGATTTTGCGCAGGTCCATGATTCTCCGGTATTGCAGAGTGATGACATTTTTTTCTTTCCTGGCTTTTATAAACTATTTCAAGCTATTCCCAGCAGGTTCACACTCTCCTGTCTTAGCCGGTCATCACACCCTGTCCGGTCACCGAAGTTTTCGTCTTGTCTTGGCAGTTTATAAATCAGATCTTGTGGAGTAAAATCTGGCGGAGTTCTTTTATTCGATAACAGAAATATGAATTCTCCGTGCATCCTTTTAATATAGTGTAGTTGACAAAAGTTTAAATTTAATTTTTATATTGTATAAATTCAACAATGGTATACCTACTGCTTCGAAAAAATCTTCTATTTTTATTTATTAAATAAAATCACGTTAAACAATTAAAATATCTTAAATAATCTTAATACGATAAAGCAAGTGGAAAATTCGACCTACCTTCCATTATTATGCCTGAAGAGCGCCAGAATTTCTTCGAATGTTTTATTTTTGGTCTCAGGAACCTTTTTATACGTGAAAATCCAAAATATGGCTAGACATACACTAAATGGCAAAAATGTATAATTTTCCAATGCAGACTGAAAAAAAAATTAAAATTAATTGGAGTAAATTGGAGTTTGATGAATAGTTCTTGTTTTTACCTTCATACTTGGGAAACCAATTCCAACAACAAAATTTGCCATCCAATTGACTAAAACGGCTATTGCCATAGCGCTTGGTCTGGGACCTTGTGAAAATAATTCCGCTGTTATCATCCACGGTATTGAGCCTGGTCCAACGGCAAAGAATACTACAAAGGCTAACGTTGATACCACAGATAGATAGGACATCCAGTCGATCATTTCCTGCACATAACCAAAAAACTCCTATACAAAACGTGTAGTAATCGATTCTCGAATTTGTTGGCTTTTATTTATTTTTTGTGTTTTTGTTTTTTTTTTATTTTGTTATTTTCATTTATTTATTTATTTATTCATTTTTTTCTCTCCATTTTCTTCTTGTTCATTATTTGAAAAAAATCTCTTGGAATAAATATCATTAATTAATTATTTAGAAAAAAATTTGTTTTTTAATTTTAATCTTTTCAAATTCAAATATTTTTTAAATTTTGAAAAAATCCACACAAAAACAAGGACAAAACAAGGTAAAAATTTATGTCAGTGAAAATCAACCGTGAATTAATATTTTTTGTACATTAAAAACAAAAAAAAATTAAATAAAATCATTTCAAAGAATTTTAACAAAATAAAATCATTAAACATAAATTTAATTGAAATTAAAGTAACTAAAATTAAAAAAAAATATTTTTTAATTTTTCAATATATTGACAAAAAAAATTCCTTTTATGGATTTCCGTTTTTTGTGTAAACATCGACTTTGGAAAGTTTTGATTTTGTGTTTTTTAAAATGAACAGAGAATAATTTTTGGAAATTTGAGAAAACTTTAAGCTGGATCGACTAAATCAAAAAGTATATAGACTACATCTTTTAATTAAAAATAAATATTAAATAAAATACAAACTGCGCAAGTTTCTGTTTTTTAAACTTAATAACAAAACTTTTGTTTGACCTTTTAATTGCCATAAGTTTTTGGTTAAGGTCCGGTATTGTGGCTTTAACTGCAAGAGGTTGGAAATATTATATTTATTTGACATTCTGTTTTTTTCTTTTCTTTATTAATTGAGGATCATACTGTATTTTTGTTAAAAATAATTTCAAATAAGGGAGGTATTTTGAAAATAATTAATAAATAAAAGTTTCATCTTCAAAAAAGTATATTTAAAATAATTTTTGGTAATTGTTTAACTGAATGGACTTAATCAAAAAAGGAAGGGCATGCATTTATCTGTTAATTGTAATGACAAAAATTATTAAAAAATTCATTAATGGAGTAAGTTTGCTCTTAGTCAAGTATCTTATTAAATTTGCATTCCTTCATGAAAAATGGAAATACTATACATATGTGAATGATATAGAACAAAAATAGGCAGCGTTGGTTCGTCACAGGTAGTTGATATATTTAAAAAACTTGAAGAAATTTTTAATCGTGTATACCAGACACATAAGTACCGTCTACAACATAATGTTGACAGTTGGGAAAAACCCTAGAAGACATACAAAGTGTCATATGATTCTAAAAACAATGAATACTTTGGAAATGACAACATTCCAGGAGAGCTGACCAAACATGGAGGCGAACCGATGGTAGCAATGCTAAGCAGATTAGGGAATAATATTATCTGCCCAATATTATATATTATCCAACTACTTACAGAGTGAAACAGCAACGCACACATAGAGTTCGAAACTAGATTGCTGTATGAGCTTTTCATTGGTTGAATCATATATAAGGTCGTAAAAACGAACGAAATCGTTAAAAGAAGAACTAAAATGTAAAGCAGTCGGTAGTCAGTCGGTTCATCACCCTTGCATTCCTCTTTCAGGGCAACCCAGACTCCTCTTAGTCTAGTTTATTTTTTATTAATTCTTTGATCTAATCTTACTACTCACATAGATAATTTGATCAGAGGGATGCACAGACTTCGATTGGTTTGCCGCAGACCCTGTGATTCAAGTTGGTACTTTAACCCAGCAGTGAGCATACACCACCATCATAAGGGATACGGTGGAGAGTACTCCACTAAATACTCATGAATAGAATCAAAAGAAAATTAGTCAATGATTACTTTTGACGTGACAACGTCTATTAAATCGGTTTAAGATAGGACGCGCGTGTAAAAATGTCCCGCACAATGTCCCGCACACAAAAAAAAATCATATCTCCGCCCCCATACATGTTAGGGGGGTGGTTAATGGCTCAAAATTTTCGTTAATTTATCCTCTACACGGGAAAAATACATTCATTCACCTTATTGACGTGACAACGTCTATTAAATCGGTTTAAGACAGGACGCGCGTGTGAAAATGTCCCGGACAATGACCCGCACACAAAAAAAATCATATCTCCGCCCCCATACATGTTAGGGGGGTCGTTAATGGCTCAAAATTTTCGTTAATTTATCCTCTACACGGGAAAAATACATTCATTCACCTTATTGACGTGACAACTTCTATTAAATCGGTTTAAGATAGGACGCGCGTGTGAAAATGTCCCGCACACAAAAAAAAAATTTGCTTCGAAATATATAATTTATTAATTGAGAAAATAATACAAAACGTAATAACAGACGTTGTCACGTTCAAATTAATAGACGTTGTCACGTTAAAATACGGACGTGATACTTCACATCCAAGACCATTAATTTTTTTTACTCGTTCTAAAGTACTCGATTTCTTGAGAGTCGATGTGTATTTTTTGACATTTCTGCGAACTGCTTTAGCGTATGCATTACTCGATTTTTGGCTGCAACAGATTACAAATACTTATAAAGCTTACATCTCGAGAAAAAGTACACATGGTGATCAAATGCGCCTACCACACGGGAATGCACGCTCCCGCTACAGGGATGAAAATCTAAAAATGGGCTGGCCTGAAAGAAAACGAGTAGCTTTGAAATTTTTGAACACGCTTTTTGCGCACCAAAACTTATTCTTCTGTGCATTAGTAATAAACCATTACAGAAGTACTTCGTTGGGATTTAAAACTCTAAATAAAGAAGTACTTCGAAATCTACTTCCAGAGTAAGTATTTTTCTCTACTGCATCTGTGTTACAGACATGAATGACTTCGTTATTAACCGTTACAAAAACGATTGTTGTTTAACAACCACAGTCCCTCAACTAAGTACTAACCACGTTCAATATGGCTTGACCTAGGTAATCGAACGAGAACCGATTTACTAAATATTCTTAGGCTCACACGGAGATACTAAAATCTTTGAACGACTGTAATACTCGGCGACTAAGAGACACGTCATACGTAATCAGACGGCAGCACTCATACGGCGACACTGCAGTCGCAGATACTCGGCAACTACGCAACCAGTGATTAGGAGACTCGACATGCAAGTCTTTGATAAAATAATGTGGTCACGAATTCACATTCTTTTTGGCCTTCGAAAACATTTTACATCGCGTATTTTGTCTAGAGGAATGAAGTGTAAACTATATACCACGCTAGTCAAGCCTGTTCTGATGTTTTCATCAGAGGCATGGACTTTGAAAGTAGCTCTTCTAGGCATTTTTGAAAAAAAAAAAAAAAAAAAAAAAAAAAAATTACGCACAATATTTGGCGGTGTCTGCGAAAACGGTCAATGGAGAAGCAGATATAACCATGAATTACACCACCTGTACCGGGGACCCGATATTGTCATAAGTATAAAATTAAGTAGGTTACGATTGGTGGCATACGTACAAAAGCTTGACGATAGCAATTCTGCTAAAGTAGCTGTAAATCGCGCACCTGATGGAAAGCGAGGTCGACCAAAGAAGCGATACATGGACTCCGTTGAGGAAGTTTAGTAAAGTTAGACGTTCGTAATTGAAGGGTATTAGCCAGGAATCCCCAGGAAGGGCACTAGCCAGGAGATGAATCCCATATCGTCTACTGGCTGTATACAGCCGTAATCAGACTAATACTTATTAATGATATATAGATATGGTGTACTACATTACAGAAGATTACGTATCGTAAGATACTGGAAAGAGTCCAAAAACCAGCTCAGCAATGGTGCGATGAGAAGCACCACAGTAGCTGTGCAGGATTGCAATACCTTTGGACATGCATGCCGAGCAAACCGCCGCCAGGATAAAGGCTTCTTTTGGATAGGCTCCATATTCACATGGTCACTCATCCATCCGTAGGACCGCTGCGGACAACCTGGACTACATTACACCTACGTGGGCCTTGGAGAGAGGTTTCATTACCACAATTCTGGCCAGAGATGACGGGACAGATGGTGTTATCCCGACTGTATCTATACAGATTGCTTAAAAATTGGGAAAAGCGTAGGTTGTGGTATCTTCTCCGAAGCATTGAATATATGTAGATACCTCTTTTCGTCTATTTGACGACTGCAGCGTCACCCAGGCGGAAGTCACAGCGATCTGGGAGGGTCTCGAATGGCTGAAAATAAATAGTATACCTCATAAGAATATAAGCATTTTATCGGAGAGCCAGGCGGCCCTCAAGGCTCTTAATTCTGTGGTTACAGCATCCACGACGGTTCTGAATTGCCGCAGGTCTCTGGGTTAGACTGGCAATCTATTTTATATAACTCTCTGTTGGGCTGCTGGACACAGGGGAATTGGGGGAAACTGTAGGGCAGATTAGCTTGCTAGACCGGGCGCCGTAGTGAAGAGGACAGCCCATTTAACTCAGATGGGAATACCCTTAGCCACCTATAAGGTTCTCCCATACAAGCTATCAAACAAAATTTCGATAAACAGGGCACACATTTCTACTTTGACATTTGGAAGTTTTCTTCATACATATGTACATCCCAAGCGACATTTCACATAATCTGATGTAAACAAAACGAGCTTTCTTATGCAAATGAACTCACATACATAATAAAAAATTCACAAGAATGAAATATAGTAAACCAGACAAATATTTTCTTCAAACAACGGCTAACTTCGATAGCTTGTATTTTATACACGCCCATTTGCAATTTTTTCGATGTTGTCCAGAAACTTGTGCGTTTGTTTGTCCGTGGATAAGGGTCTATAGGCCAGACTGTGAGAAAAATCAGCGTAAAAAAATATAAAAACAACACCTCACGTACATTTCATGAAAATGAGGTTGTAGGTCCACTCTTTGCGGATAAATTATTCTATTCAAAATAACTCTAGGATCATTGTGGGCCTTGTTCAAACTCTTTTCTGGTATATGTAGCAACAGAAGCCACCGCCTTATAGTTCGGGGGAATTAGAATTTTAAGGAGACAAAACTTCAAAATGGCTGAAAATTGGTCCCAAGGGCCGATCCTGGGGGGGGGGGGGAATGGGGGCCATGGCCCCCCCCTCGAAGATATTTTTTCAACTAAAAAAACCAAGGCAGATGAAATAAAAATTAACACTTTTTATTTTGCGATTATGATTTAATTTGCTAAAATCTGTTTTCGTTTTGAGATCTACAAATCTTTGGAAAAGTTCGTTAAACAGGCGAAATAACCGTCGCAGTTTTGTAATAAATAAATTTATTTAATCAAAATACTGCTAATAAATAAAAAGGAGTGATGGAAATTTATTTCTATTAATTATAACAGACATCACTTATTTTCTCCGAAATTCGAAGAAAAATTTTTTGTTTACGTAAAAAAGGTTTTCTATTTTTGGAGAAAAATGTTTCCATTCAGCATTGTCCATTCCTATATGTCAGTGGTAATACTGAACTAGTGTCATTTAGAATGGCGCGTTTTTTGAAACATCATAATATTGATGCAAAAGCTATCATTCAGTGAAAACACTACATTCGTTTAAGAAATTAATGAAAAAAACATTAAATAATTTAATAAAATTTATTACGGAAAAAAAATTGGAGGGGGGGGGGGGGGGTAAAAATATAAATGTCCCCCTCCCCCCGGTAAAAAATTTCTAGATCCGCCCTTGATTGGTCCACAGCTTTCTTGGGACTTTTTAAGAAAACAATCACAAAAAAACATGGCCACCGGCAGTAGCGGTTCGTAAGATTCAGGATAAGGGAAGCACTGCGCAAGGCGAACGATAAAAGTAAAAGTATCGAAGCCTTTAACTAAAAAAAACTGAAAAATAACATATAGTGGAGTCAGATAAGCAAAACATAAGGAATTGTTTGCAGTCTAAAAAAAATTCGTTTGGAACAAGTTAGTTACATCGAATACTATACGAAATGGCCATTTTCTAGTTCTAGCAACCAGCCCCGTAAGTTATCGGCCATTTTGTGAAAATTTTATCATTTTGGTCGTTCTATTTAAATATAGTTGCGTATATCTCGGCATAAGTAGGTCCGAAAAAAGCCAAAAAAATAGAGGCTATTCGCTATGATATTGGCTACCAGCGATTACAATATGAAATTTTTATCTGTACACATAAATTTTAGTGTTTTGTTTATAACTTCGGATTTTTTTTAGTGAATTTATACTATATAAACACTAACTGGTTAGAATTTCGGGTCAAATTATCTTATACAAGTCCCAAAAATTGACTTCAAATTTGAAAATAAATTGCCCTTTAATTTTTGTGCATCGCATCGTATGAGGTTTTTTCTTTTTTAAAATGTAGTATTATTTTATGAAGATGAACAAGAAAATTTTTTTTACACTTTAAAAAATTGAAAAAAATCGAATCACATTTTTTCGTTAATATTTTCAAAATAGTTTCGCTGCTAGTAGTTTTGCGACCTTTTTTCAGATTCTCTTGTTAATTAAAGCATCCAAAGAAAAGCCGTTGAAAAACTGCAACTACTACTTTCATCTCATTTAATTTTTCATACAAATGCATAATGTTGGCCCAAAATCTAAAAAAAAATAGTAATAATAAAACCCTGCATACCTCGCATACACCCCCGCCTACTTTACTCAAAAATACAATTCATAAAAATATTCTCTATTCCTTTAAATCATCATTAATGAGAATCATAAAAAATATAATGGAAGCTACAAAGTTTTCAGCTTATATTCAACACACATCCCCTGATACATAAACGAAAATTCATATTTAAAAAGTCAAAAACAAAATTCCGAAGTAAAATTTTAAGAGAAAAACCGAAAAACAAAGAGAATTTGGTGGAAACAAAAAATTTCTCTTTCTTCGAGTTCTCAATTCCGCCTGTTTGGTTCCGAAGAAGCTGCGTTTATCTCAGTTTCTGAAGGCACTGTATTAACGCAAACCTTTGCGTGACTGTGAGTTCAATTAAATTGAATGTGTTGGGGTTTTCACGTTGATTTTCTGGGCCAAATAAGCTGGAGATATTACAGCTTCCCCGTGTTGTGTAAGGCCTCGGCCACGATAAGAGCGGCAATAGAAAAATTAAACGTTTCGAATTAGCGGAGAGAGGAACTTTAGTATTGTCACTCTCCTGCTCCCCGCTCATATGACCATGGCCTAACCTTTGAATAGAGAAGACGAGGAAGTGCAATTTATTAAACACGGGGAAGCATTTTGGCAGCACTAATGCATAGCATTCTTTACGTATTTGTGTCTAACCCGGACAGTGGCTGTGTTATATTTATTCAAAAACCGGGAGGGATATCGTTTCTCAGCAACCATCTCGGTGAGAACGCTTCCCTTGGCTAAATGTTTGAAGCAGACCCTTCGCAAAACCTGAACAAATTTCACTACGCCTATGTCCGGGTTAGACAATGTATTTTGTTGTTGTGGTTAAAGTCAATGTATTTTGTTGCTGTGGTTAAAGTGGAGGGAGAGAATTAGAGAGAAAATTTCTTGATCCCAAGTGCTTCCCTCAAATCCGTGTACATGTATGCTATTTTCGGTTCCTTATCTTCTCTATTCAAAGGGCCTAACACAACATGGGGAAGCTGTAATATGTATCTCCAGCTTTAGTGTTTCCAGAGGAGGAAATATATTAAGATTTTTCTTGTGATTAATCTTGATATATTTCAATTTTGTTTTTGGAAGTTGTCTATTTGATTAAGGGAAGTAGTGCTTCCTTTGCTTCCAAAGAGGAACCGCCACTGGCCACCGGAGTTATCGCGTTTTCCTTGTATATCTCGGTTTCTATATGTTGTGACAATGAATGTTGACAATGAAATTCTCTACAACTCTTAGGGGGTCGTACCCTATTATCGCCCAAGACGGTCAATCAAACATAAATATTGAGTTTTGCAATTCCGTCAAATCAGTCAAATACATATGCAAATATATTACGAAAGGTAGTGACATGGCTGTTTTGATATTGCTGATGCAAATACGATCGACGAAAAAACACAGTGTCAAATGGGCCGTGGCGATATTTTTCATTTGCCATTTATGAAAGACTAGCAAAAACCCGCGTGCGTTGCAACGCCTTTTAATAAAAAAAAAATTATGTGGGCATACTCCGGGATAGGAAATGGTTATAATGAAGCATGGTTATGGGTACATAAAAGAATTTAGAGTTACCTATAAAAAATATGCTTCAAATTTATTAAAATTCGAGGTTGAGCACCACCTATCGGAAAAAAAATTATGTGTGCGTTGTACGCGGTAGGAAAAAAAGTATAATGAAAAAACAATAAATCTGGAAAAAATTGCCTCTTCCCAATCTTATCGGTGATTCAATTAGAACAGCGTTATGTATTCAAGTAGATGCATCTAAACATATAACTTCTCGGTGAATTGGAATTTTAACTTTCTCTTTTCGGTTAGCCGTTACACTGCTCCCTTCTTACTCAGTATTCGTCCCGAACACAGCTTCCTCCAGGTCCCGTTTTTTCCGATCGAACTTTTTGGAAGCGATAGATGACATCGTTTAACCTCGTGATGACAATGTAGGGGCGCACAAATTTGCAAACTTCGACTCTTTCTACCGTTTTTACTGTTTCTATACTGGTTAGAGGGAATTTTAGAAATTTACTACATTTCAGAATGTGGCTTGGGAAAATTCGTGCGTCATATTGGACCCGCAATTTTGAATTTATAAGCTTTGATCATAAATTCGTTGTTTGCCCTAAAAGCCCCCAGATACCGATTTTCATTGCAATCGGAATACAATTGGAAAAATTCGTCGGCCATATTGGCGCGGCCATTTTGAATTTATAAGTTTTGATCATAAATTCGTTATTTGCAACCTTAAAAACCCCTAGATATTCACTTTCATTGGAATCGGAATATAATTGGAAAAATTCGTCCGCCATTTTGAATTTATAAGTTTTGATCATAAATTCGTTATTTGCAACCTTAAAAACCCCTAGATATTCACTTTCATTGGAATCGGAATACAATTGGAAAAATTCGTCCGCCATTTTGAATTTATAAGTTTTGATCATAAATTCGTTATTTGCAACCTTAAAATCCCCCAGATTTCGATTTTCATTGGAATCGGAACACAATTGGCAAATTCGTCGGCCATATTGGCACGGCCATTTTGAATTTATAAGTTTTGATCATAAATTCGTTATTTGCAACCTTAAAATCCCCCAGATTTCGATTTTCATTGGAATCGGAACACAATTGGCAAATTCGTCGGCCATATTGGCACGGCCATTTTGAATTTATAAGTTTTGATCATAAATTCGTTATTTGCAACCTTAAAATCCCCCAGATTTCGATTTTCATTGGAATCGGAACACAATTGGCAAATTCGTCGGCCATATTGTATTATTTTGAATTTTTTTATAAATTATAGCCTATATGTTATTCTGATATATGAGCTATATTATTGTAAAGTTTCATTAAAATCCATTCAGTAGTTTTTGCGTGAAAGAGTAACAAACATACATACAAACATTCACGTTTATAATATTAGTAAGATATCCAACTACGGTTAATTTGGTGCATATTGAAAAGGTATAAATGTCACAACGGCCAATGCTACGTGAAAGGCTAAACGACTACCATCCACCACATTGATAGGTGCTGCGAGGCGTACCGGGTTCCAACTAGTCATATATAAAACAGTTTAATCTATGGGCTAAATGCATTTGGCGCTGTTTAGAGAAGTGGGTTCCATTTTTTATTTATAGCATGTTCACACCGACTTGGTTACCACTATTGAGATGGTTTCAAGCGTTAACCATGATCATTTTGATGGTTTGTGCATGGTTTGCCATAGATATTCAAACCAAGCAAAAATCGCAAACCAAGCAAAATTTCAATGGTTATAGCATGTACACACCGACTTGGTTACTACTATTGAGATGGTTTCAAGCGTTAACCACAATAATTTTGATGGTTTGAGCGTGGTTTACCGTACATATTCAAACCAAGCAAAAATCACAATTCAAGCAAAATTTCAATGGTTAACTCGTTTAACCACGATAATTAACTGGCATGAGAACCACCTATCAATGAAAGTTTTCAACAATCTACCAAAATTTGTTGTCAACAGTTATGATATTTATTTTGAATATTATTTGTTGACATATTTTTAAATTTTTGCTGAAATTAAAATGAGTCATGCCGGACCGCCAACGAAAAAAAGTTCTGTTTGGTCCACAAGGGTATGGGTTAAAAGGAAATATGTAGGAAAAATAATTCACACATTTTCAAAGAAATAGCGAGTGCATTAGCATCACATGGCTCTATTTTCTGTGGCCAAGAAATTCAAACATATTTGCACAACATTGCTAAGAAATACATAACAAATTATACTCCAAATTGCTCTCCAAATATGTAGCTTCCTTTTTTCTTTTAATTATTATTTTTATGACCATTACGTTCATAATTAAAAACAAACAACATATAATTGACACATTAAAACATGAATTGACATCGATATCGAATAATACAAATGACAGAAATAACCAATCGAGTTAGTGTGTACAGTTGTTTGTTTTGAAATAGTTTGAAACCACATAAAGAGATAACCAAGTCGGTGTGTACATGCTATTAGATATCCTACATAATACTTTTTGACACGCTGAACTGATGGAATGAGTTGATTAGTTTTATATCACAGTGAATGAAATTGTAAAGAATAATATTTGTAAATTGACTTATATTAAGAAAATTTGAACTTAATTTTCGAAATGATGCAGATCGAGCAGAAAAACTAGAAATTAAGTTGAATACCTTGAAAGTATTAAATTTAATTTATAAATTTATTTGTTTAATATTGAATTTAAGTTTAAGAAAATGGGGAATCATAAAGGGTTCTATGAATATTTGAATATTAAAGAAAGTATAAAATGTGACTTCACATATCTCATAAGTGCGCCTAGAAATAATCTATTGATTCAATATTCACCCAAGAACTTTTAACTCAAGTTCTTTTCAAATGTGCTTAAAAATATTATCAAAATTTTAAAATATCATTCAATTTCTAAAGCGATTGATTAGAGTTATTAAAAAAAAATTATTTTTATTCAAAAATTTTCTATTTTAAAAAAAAACGTGTTCGTAAATTGTTTCTTTTGTTTCAATTAAGTGAACTTTCTCAATTTCATATGAAATGTTGCGAAATAATTGAATTGAATTGAAGAAAAATTTGTAATAACTTACCCTTAAATTTAATATTTTTAGTTAATTTTAATTTTTTTTGGAAATTTATCTTTTTTTTTTTTAAAAAAATCCTTTTCTCTTTCATCATTAGCTCAAAATTCAATATTTTGTTAAAATTCTTTGAGTTTCTATATTATATATAATATTAATAAATTGTACAAAACAAATTCGAGACAAAAACAAACTTATAGAAAATATATGTAAAAAAATATATTTAATAAAATGTGAGATGTTTTGGTAATAATTTGTTGTTATTGATTTTTTTTTTCATTTAAAAAAATTGTAAAATACAAAAATAATTTTCAAAAAAAATTCGTGAGTTTTTATATATTTAAGTGTTTTGCAAAAGCGCGCGGTGTTTGCACATTTTTTTGTCCTTCATATATAATAAAATATCGTGAGAAGGTATATATATATATATTTTGGCTTGTGTGTGAGTGACTTGACTTTGAATTATACGCAAAATAAATAAAAGAAAATTATTTATATTTATATATATATACAAATAATAAATAAAATAAATATAAATATAAAGAAAAAAATAATAAAATTGTAAAGTAAAGTTTTTTCCAACCCAGTGCAGTATTTATTAGTGCCGGTTATTTTGTTGTTAAAAATTATGATTAGTTTTTTTTTTAATTTTCTGATTAAAAAAAACCACTCCCTACGTTTTTAAAATTGTAAATTAATAAAATAATAATAATACTAATAGTAAACTTATTTTTTTTTTCTTATAATTAAACTGTGTAAACGTTCATTAGTACACATAATAACTATTTTGTCAATGTTTGAGTTTTTTTTCGGTAGTATATTAGTTACTTATTTCGAAAATGATAATGATGACAGAACATAAAATATTTTTTAATACGAATGCAAGAACAAAAGCGGGAACAAATTTATAAAACAAAACAAAAATTTTTATTTTTTTAATTTTTTATTGAATTTATTTTTTTTTTTTTTTCAATTTTTAAATAATTATCAAATCAAATTGCCAATTTTTTTGGATAAAACAAAAATAATTGACTTGACACAAATTTTAAACCATTCAGTATATTTTTTTTTTTCATTAAATTTAAACTTTTACTTTTACTTTATTTTTTTCTCTTTTTTTTCTCATATAGAACTTATTTATTTTTTTAACTTTTATTTTTTTTTTGTATTTTGTATTTTGTTTTGTATTCTCAAACGCAGGGGGTAAAAGCCTGACAAATCGAGAATCTTTTGACAAAACAGGGGCACAGACAGCTGGATAAAGGAGCTTCCTTAAACTCTTTAAAAAAAAACGCGCGAATTGAGTTTACTCAAAGCTCATTTATCCAGAAACTTAACCTAAGAAAACAAAAAATAAAAACAAAAAAAATAAAATATATCTTTTTTATAATAACAATAATAATAATAAACAACTACTAAAAAGCGGAAGCATTTAAGCGGTTAAAGTGCTTTTGTGTTAGTTTTTCATTTTTTAATCTTTTTTAAAAAAAAAGATCACAAAAATTGCGTAAAACTTTGATCTTGAAGTTTTTTTTTTTGAAAAACAGTTAAAAATTTTAAAAAAATTAAGTAAAATTAATAAAATTAATTTTTGGAAGTAAAAAAAAATTATACAAAAAGTTTTAGAGTATTGCTTTTTAACTAAAACGAAAAATAGAGAACACAAGACACGGATGCGGTTGATGTTGTTGTTGTATTCTTTTTCAAATCTACATCTAGTCAAAATTTGTAGTGTTTTTAGCTTGCTGTACATGAAAGCGGTTTTCTTTGATATTTACAGAAGTAAATTAAATTAATAATAAATATTATTTTTTTTTTTGGACATGCTATAAATAATCTTCTTTTTTTTTGATAATAAATTGGAGTAAGTAAGATCAAAATTAAAAA
The DNA here is from genome assembly GCA_949987705.1 of Thereva unica. Lineage (NCBI taxonomy): Eukaryota > Metazoa > Arthropoda > Insecta > Diptera > Therevidae > Thereva > Thereva unica. The sequence continues at coordinate 121,063,991 of OX465282.1, read as the reverse complement.
TTTTGTTTTTTTTGTTTATATAAATTCTTTTTTTAAGCCGTAGTGATAATGAGGCAGTTCGTTTGCTATTGCAAGGGAATACTTAACTGGAGCTAGAAATATTTTTTTTTATTAAATGAATTATAATTTTTAAATATTTATAATTTTTAAATATTTTTTTAACTGATCACTGATGGTCCTATTTTTTTTAACAGAATATAGATTCCTATTCTCCCAGTCTTTGTATCCTACTTTAAAAGGAACTGTGGCGAAGGGCCCTCAGAGATACAGTCCTTTTAAGTTTACAGGTACAGATTCCCGAAGGATCTCTCAGGTGCCGAAGGGAGGCCCGCATCTCCAAAGTGGTGACCCCGATTGCGGAAGCGGATCGTGCAGGCGGAGAGCGATTGGCTGAGTAACGTCTCTGAATGGGCGTTTGTAGTGAAGGACCAACTGAACTCCAAATACTTCGCCAAGCGGACAAGCGAATCTGAGGGAAGTCCTTATTGGGCCAAAGAATCCCAGCAGTTGTTGGGTTAAGAAAATATACGTTTTTGCTTTGTTTTGCCATTTTTCCATAAAAACGCGACATACGAGTCGCGCAGTAGTTGTCAGAGGTCGGGAACATGAGTTAATTGAAAGAGTCTCATCAGATGTAGTTGGTAAAATAGCCGTACGGGTGTCGCCTTTTTGGAAAAGAAGCCAGTTCCAACCAAGTGTAATAACACAGGATAATACGCAATATTATACTCTGGTAAGCAATTTGGACATCCTCATTGAGGTGCGAGGCGTCATTCGTAGCCCCCCTGAAGTTGAAAAGTATGCTGAGCTTAAGAAGCTCATTCTTGCCGCGTATCAGGATTCGGAGCAAAAGCGATTGCAGAAGCGGCTATGTGACATCTGCTTGGAAGGAAGGAAGCCAACGTAGCTGTTAAACCAAATGAGGAAGTTGGCAGCCGTGAGTATCTCTTCAGAAGTTTTGAGGACGCTTTGGTTGCAGCTTCGTACAGGCGATTTTGGCAACCAATGTGGACTTCCTTTCACCCAACTGCGGGAGGAAATAGCAGCGTTGAGGAAGCAGGTGGAGCAAGGAAGTTTAAGCGATAACAAAGTTCTTCAAGACGTCGTGATTCCAGTCGCAGCCGTTACCGAGAAGGCACAACAGGGATATAAGCGTTTTGCTTTTATCATAAAAGGTTTGGTGATAGGGCTAGACGATGTCGGCAGCCATTTTCATACGAATCAAAAAACTAAGGGATAGACAGCGAAAGGCGACTTGCCAGCCCAATAGATTTATTAGTCGCTTATATCTCACGGAAAAGACAACAAGTAAGCGATTCCTAATTGACACTGGAGCTGAGGTTTTGGTGGTTTCCCCAACAACAGAAGAAAATAGGAGGCAACCCTTGTCACGATTGTTGAATGAAGCTAACGGTACGGAGATTCCCACGTATGGATAGTGTTTGATTCAACTCGAATTGGAACTCCGTAGGATTTTTACCTGGCCTTTTGTTGTTGCTCGTGTAACGGAACCGATAATTGGATCAGTACTGGATTGGTACCCGATGGTGCGATATGAAGCTCGCTCGCTAATCTGCTTGGAACATTTATTGTAGTAGGATCAGCGCCCGATTTAGCGGTTACTCCGCTCCGGGCAAAAAGACACATTTCCGCCGATTTATAATATACATACTAGGTATATATATTGGGTAATTCATTTAGAGGTATTTTTTTCAAAAATAAACAAAATAAAAATGAAAAAATTAAATTTTATGGGGCAGTCTTTATCATCATACAAAAGATCATTCTTTGCATTTATTTTTGAAAGATTATTTTTACTATTATGGTCCATTGATCTAGGGCTAATTCACCGGTCAGAAGCGGTAACTTAACTGCTCAACGAATTGTTCACGCAATAAGGCTTTCACGGCTTCGAGATCACGGACTTCCATTTCAGTCTGCCGTCGCGATAACGGGCGTCATTCACAGTTATATTCTACCCGGGGAAATGAATTCAAGAAATATGATCCAGGGATTACACTAGCCCATAAACCACATCAAACCGTTGTTCTGTGTGGATGTACATGCAATGAGAGCAATTGAACCTCTTCGGGTTGATTTTTTGTTGACGTAGCCATTAAGGCAGAACTGGGCCTCATTGATGAAATTTTGGCCGAAAACCGTGAATCTTATCTACATACTAAGAATTCAGAACAATATATCGGTGCCCTTAAGAAAGAACAGAGGCCGCAGACGAAGAGACTCACGATCCTGTTTACTATTCAACATTTTATTAGAAAAAGCATAAACACGCCCCGATTGAAGATGCACTAGAACAGTGGTTCCCAAACTTTATTTCGTACGGAACCTTTCTACAATGTATAAAATTTGGCGGAACCCAACGATGAAAAAATAAAATTATATACCTATGATATATGTATATATTTATCCTTTAATATATTTTAAAACGTTTTTATTAGCTCGCTTTCTTGTCTGTCTGTTTGTCCGGTATATATCTTGCAATCGATTTTTTGAATACTTCCGGTTACCCGATCACCCTGAAATTTTGCACACAACTTGAGCTCCGATGACAATGCAATATGGTATACTCAATATACCTTTAGATCCATGGCGGCAGTCTCAGGACGGCGGATTAAAATATTGTTCACAACCCCTTCGACATGGGTATCACATGAAAGGGTAAGATAAGTAGAACACCATAAGCAATATAGTATACTCAATATATCGTTTGGCCCATGGCGGCCATCTCAAGAGGGCGGATTACCATTTTCTTCACAATTCCCTCGACATGGGAATATGGAATGACAGCCAAAATGTTCCATGGAAGAAGAGCCACTCGCACTTTCTGATTAGCAAGAACGCGTTAAACGGCTGGCGCAGCCCCAGTGAGTCTGCGAATGTATTTGCGCTTCGGCGCTGGTGACACGGAACCCTAAAATTTTTTCGTGGAACCGTAAGGTTCCGCGGAACCCACTTTGGGAATCACTGCACTAGAAGAAGTGAAAAATGCATTCTATGAAACCTTAGATAGAACGCTAGGAAACTGTCCTAGTCATGATGTAAAAATTGTTATAGGAGATGCAAATGCAAAAATCGGAGCTTTCAGTCTACATGACGAAATGAAAACGGTATGAGACTGATCAGTTTTGCAATGATGAATAATATGGTGATAGCAGACACAAGATTTCAGCGGAAAGATACATATACACAAAGTAACCTATCTCCAGATGGAAGAACGCAAAACTCAATTGATCATACACTTATAGTTGAGCGTCACTGCTCAGAAGTGTTATGTGTCAGATCATATCGTGGTACAAACATAGACTCTGACCACTATATGATTAGGACGAGAATCAGAAGTAGAATATCGATAGTAAACGAAGGAAGAAATCACAGGAAAAGAAAATTTAACGTGAAACCGCTAAAAGAAGAAGGAAAACAAGAAGGATATGTAGAAGAAATAAATAGAAGAGTGATAAATGCAAATAACGGCAGCGCCGAAGTCATCGAGGTTAAATGGAGTAACTTGAAACCCACAATCAAAGAATCGGCGTTAAATACTCTAGCATACGAACCCCGTGAAAGAAGAAATAAATGGCAGGAGAAAAGAATGCACAAAGAGAAGAAAAACTAGTATTGGGAAAACGAAATGTCAAAAATAGGAGGAGCGAACAGCCGAAACGACATCAGAAAACTATATAAAAAAGTAATAAAGTAAATGAGCACCGAGTCGGTTCCAAGTCCACAATGTGCAAAAATAAGAATGGGGAGATCTTAAGCACCAAAGAACTAGTTCTAACTAGATGGTGTGAACCCTTTCAAGAACTGCTAGCTCGAGATGAGGAGCAAACGTTAACAGAAAACGTGGAACTAGCAGAAAAACTAGCGGGAGATACGCCTACATTAAAAGACGTACATGACGCAGTGAAAAAACTGAAAAACAACAAATCTCCGGGCAAGGATAACATTGTAGCGTAGCTATTAAAACAAGGAGGTGAAAACGTAATATCAAGCCTGCATGAAATCATAATGCCAATGTGGACCCAGAAGCAAATACCATCGGAATGGAGCGAGGGCATTGTTTGCCCTACACATAAAAAAGGAGACCAGCTAAACTGTCGTAATTATAGAGGCATCATTCTACTGAACGTAGCATATAAAGTATTATCAAATATTTTATACGTTAAACTGCAGCCTTACGCAGAAGCAGCTTTGGGAAACTATCAAAGCGGTTTCCGTCCGGAAGATCGGCCACAGACCATATTTTCACTCTTAGAAACGTCATAGAAGAGGCAAATGAATTCATAGACTTCCGAAACGCCTATGAAAAAATAAAACGTGAAGAATTATATAAAGCTATGGAGTACTTATGATTTCCTAAACACCTCGTAGTTTTGATAAAAATGACAATGAAAGAGGTAATATGCAGAATAAGAATTGAAGGAGACCATTCAACGCTACAGTAGGACTAAGGCAAGGAGCTGTCCTATCGTGCTTACTATTTAACGTAGCTTTGGAAAAAGTGATAAGAGACGCAGGAATTAACAGCGCGGGCACTATTTTCAACAAGTTGGTACAACTATTGGCATACGCTGACGACATCGTAATATTAGCCTGATGCCCCGTAGCAATGAAAGAAGTCTTCATATCGCTAGAGAGAGCAGCAAAGAAATTCGGATTGGCAATTAATGAAGAGAAAACGAAATATAAGTGCATCTCTAAAAGACGGAATCATCGCTAGAATACGACAATTGATACATACAACATCGAAAGAGTAAAAGAATTTAAATACCTAGGCACGCTAATGACAAAAGATAATGACACGACATTAGAAATCAAAAGGAGATTTGCGCTAGGAAGTGATTTATTATTTTTTACCAATTATAAAAAAGAACCTGATATAACCAAAACCATCAAGATCTCAGGCCTTCGCTGGATAGGACATGCAATGAGAATGCCAGGACAAGGGCTCTCAAAAATCCTGTTCCACAAAATTCCACAGGGAAGAAGGCCCCAAGGAAGACCTAGAAATCGACTTACGCACAATTTGGGAAGAGCAAGACGGAAAACCGAGACCGTTGGATGAAGATTCTTTCTGGAGGCCAATGCTCACAGAGGGCTGTAAATCAAGAATTAGCAAGCTATTATTGTGAGACTCCTATTGGTAAATTAGCAAGTTTTTCATTTACCAATAGATGTTGCTAGCTACCTTGTTTGAAGATCTTGCTAGAACTTTTGTTACTATGTGGAACCAGATTTAACGTTTGCTTTCGTAAATTAGTCACCAAAAAACATAAGAAGTACATATAGGCTTTCGCACGAGAATATTACAAACTTGACATCTCAATTTCTTGAATTTGTAATAAAAAAATACTACCTATTAAAAACTGAATATTGAAACTACTCATCATATATTGTAAATTTAAACCCTGACATAATCCAGCAAACCCAACCAACCTACAAAGATAAGCTCGAATAAAAAATAAAACTACAAATTCACGTTCCCAATTATCTATCAGCTGTAAAATGTTCACACCTCAATTGTGCATAAGTAAAACATTACTTCCAGGTGAAACCCCATTATCGTTACGGCTTAATATCAAAACGAAAATGAAAACAAATAAATAAAGTAAAAAAGAAATAATAAAATGCTTACGACACATAAAACAAGTGTTGGTTATATAGATACAAACCCTTGATGTTCTCTTATTATACACTTCTCGAACAATAAAAATGTTTTATACGAGAGTAATCGAGTACTTGCCTTGATTAAAAATGATATCGTTATGAATATCGAGAATATAAACATTCCACCTAATCCGTACAGGTGGAGGGTTCTTCGACCGGTTCGATCCATAAGTGGTATGGAAACTAAAGTCATTACAACCTAAAATCGAGATGGAGTGATTAGGTTTAATTTAACATGGGATATTAAGTGGTATACTCACCATAATAGCACCAATGCCAATAGTGGCGAATTTCGCGCTCTCTTCCGTTAGACCGGAACTCATAAAAAGAGACGTCGAATAATAAAATACCGCGTTTATACCGCTAAACTGTTGGCTAAGTTGCATAACAATTCCGATTAAGAGTGGGGCCCTAAGTGTTGGGGAACAAATCAACTCCATTGTTGATATATGGCTTTCAGCCTGCTGAGCACGCTCTTCAGCACGCATTTCTTCAATATCTTCTTCGACGCTATTCGACGCCCGCAACCTTCGAAGAGCTAAAAGAACAATTTATGGATCAATATATGTACATATTTTAGTCAAATGGTTTGTACGTTACCTTTTCGTGCTTCTTCTTCCCACTGCTTCGTTATAAGAAGATATCTTGGAGATTCTGGACATACAGGAAGCAGTAATAATTGTAGGATAGCCGGACATATGGCTAGGCCAAGCAGCACAGGCCAACCCTCATTTGTTCCTAGAATTTGCTCGATTCCCAACACTTGGGATAATAGTAAACCTACAGTCACAGCCAATTGATTAACAGTACCAAGTCCACCCCTGAGGTTTAATGGGGCTATTTCGGAGATGTACATTGGTACCAAAGATGTGTTTAAACCTGTCAAAGTACATATGGAAGATGGTGAATCTACGTTTACAGATTAGGAATGGTGGCTACTTACCGCAATTAACTCCTATAATAAATCGTCCGAGGAATAGCATTTCGTAGGAATGACTCACTTTCGTAAAGCCCATTAAGCAAGCACCTGATATACCCAGAATATTATTTAAAAGTAATCCGCCTTTCCTGAAATTTAAAATTGGTTTTAATTTAATAACTATAGCAGAAAAATTGGAATTTTAAAGATTAAGGGCCGGTTTTACAGTGCGAACTTAAGTATAAAAATTAACTTAAGTTACACTTAAGTACGGATGGCTGTTTCACAGTTGCCACTTAAAATTTACTTAAGTGTAACTTAAGTGGCAATTCCTCTAGACTTATGTTTTTCTTAAATCAGAATGCATAGAAAATTCAAACGTCAGTTAATTCCAGTACATTTCAAGGAAAACGCGATTAAAAGGAAATTTTACATGTAAAGTTCGGCTATTGTAAGTTCATAATTTACAATATTGAAGTGCCGCCGTAAGAAACAAATATAATAGTAAGAAGAAGAAAAAATTGCACTGTGAAACCGTGCTAGAGGTGCTTCTAAAAGATTATGGAAAGCGGGGAAAACTACCTAGAAATGCAATATTAAGGGCCGGTTTCACAGTGCGAACTTAAGTTTTCCTTAAACTTAAGTAAATTTTTTCACTTAAGTGTAACTTAAGTCAAATTCGGTTTCACAGTGCAATTTTTTCTTCTTCTTACTATTATATTTGTTTCTTACGGCGGCACTTCAATATTGTAAATTATGAACTTACAATAGCCGAACTTTACATGTAAAATTTCCTTTTAATCGCGTTTTCCTTGAAATGTACTGGAATCAACTGACGTTTGAATTTTCTATGCATTCTGATTTAAGAAAAACTTAAGTCTAGAGGAATTGCCACTTAAGTTTGGGCTAGGACAGCAAAGTGTGCGGACGTGTGCTGTTCCGGTCCCTGAAGAACGCGCCGAAGAAAAAAAAAACAAAAAAACAAAAAGCAAAAAAACTGTGAACTGTGAAAAAGAAAAAAACATTGTGGAAACAATAAAAACTAGAATCGTGCACAAAAAAACAGTGTCCTAAAAAACGAGCGCAGTCTAACGCGAAGGCCCATCACCCTTCACTAGACACGACCGGACCGACGAACGGTTCAAGTAAGTACCCTTGCTCCCTACCCTCTCTCGCATCTCGGTCCTGCAGGTGCCGCGGCTAAAATCTGTCGGTCGATAAAATTTGCCCCGTCTCAAAAGGCATAACACTTTGACGCGGACAAATTTTATTGACTCTGATGGTTGCGGCAAATGTAATGCCGGGAAATATCCCCGAAAACGTGGCGATTGAGCCCGCGCAACCGAAGTCCCGTTACAAGTCAAATTTTGCTATTGATTTTTGTAACATTCGTGGACTTCATGCGAATTTTTATTTTGTTGAGTGCCACTTATTGACTTATGAACCCCCAATCTTCGCACTTAGTGAAACCCAAAAATCACCCGATACTGACTTAGGTCATTACCAGGTGTCGGGGTACACTTTAGTGCACAATCTCTCCCCCCATAGGGGTATTGCCATATTTGTTAGGGATGACGTGGCTTATTGTAAAATATTTTCAAGCACGACTTCAGATTTCAACTATCTTTGGGTTAAAATCATATTCCAAAGCCACGTAATATTCTTTTGCTTCCTATACAGAAGTCCTAACATAAGTAACGAAGCCTCCACTTCATCTTTTGATACCATTTCCGAACAAATCTCGGGATTTTTGTCGTCCAATCCTGAGTGTGAAATCATCGTTGCGGGTGATTTCAATGTTCACAACGCAAAATGGCTGACTTACTCAAATGGCACCAGTGTTTCTGGCAAGGACGTCGAGCTCTTTGCAGACGCCAATAATTTGCATCAAATTGTGGATCGTCCCACAAGAGTCCCTGATGTTGCTGATCAAGGAACCTATCTCCTTGATCTTTTTTTAACTTCTCATCCAGCGCGTTACTCTGTTGAAGTTGATTCACCTCTCGGCAATTCGGACCACTGCCTAATCAGTGCTAACTTCCCATTCGAATTTCCCACCCCTCCCAAACCAGTTCGAAGAACTGTATGGCATTATGGGAAGGCCAATTGGCTGGGGCTTATTAATTTCTTCCAGTCTACAGACTGGAACCTGTGTTTCCGGAATAGAAACGCCAACTCTGCCGCTATCCGTATTTCTAGGATCATACAGGCAGGAATGCATTTGTTCATTCCTCATACTACTACATCTGTGAAGGCTAGGCCCAACAGATGGTTTAATCAGGAGTGTATGAATGCAATCAGAAATAAAGAAGCCGCCTTTCGAGCTTACAAGAGCTCCCCGAGTGAATCGCTCCGTGCAGAGTATATAAAACTAAGAAATTCCTGTAAAGTCACCATCAGGAATGTCAAAAATTCATTTGACAGCAAGTTGAGAAGTAAACTCCTTAATGCAACCTCTGGTAGCAAGAACTTCTGGTCCTTGGTAAGCTCCATTAAGAAGAATTTCACTTCATCCACAACTCCTTCACTTATCCACAATGAGAAGGTGATAACAGACAGCAAATCCAAGGCCGATTTATTAGCATCTCTGTTTGCTTCCAATTCTTCTTTACCCCAAACTGATATGCTACCCCCGGTTCTTGAGCTCAGCGCTCATCTAATGGACAGGGTTTTCTTCAGGACTCGCGAGGTGTACAGGTGCCTCAAGGAGCTCGATGTAAACAAATCGACTGGACCCGATAATATACCCCCTATCGTCTTAAAACAATGCGCCTCACCTTTGGCTAGACCTCTGCGCAAACTTTTTGCCCTATCATACTCTTCCGGAGTTTACCCAGACTCTTGGAAACTTGCCCATGTTCAGCCAATACCGAAAAAAGGTGACTCCAGCGATCCCTCCAACTACCGCCCAATAGCAATTACTTCTATTCTCTCCAAAACCATGGAGACGATAATTAACAAAAAGCTTATGGGATATCTAGAATCCAACCAACTTATCAGCGACAAACAATACGGCTTCCGTCAAAAAAGATCCACTGGTGATCTTTTAATTTGCCTTACAGAACACCTCAGCCGAAGTTTGCATGGATCTGGCGAATCTAGTTTGGTTGCTTTGGATATCTCCAAGGCTTTTGATAGAGTATGGCACTCAGCCTTGTTAGCTAAACTCCAAGCTATTGGAATTGACTCACTTCTGTATAAGTGGGTTGAGAGTTTCCTTTCCGGCCGTTCAATTAAGGTATTATTGGATGGCGTCAAATCTGAATCTCACCCCATCTCTGCGGGGGTCCCTCAGGGGTCAATTTTATCACCGGCCCTTTTTCTCATCTTTATAAATGACCTACTTTCAATCCCCTCCAACCCACTTCTCAGCTTCGCTGACGACGGTACTCTACGTTACTCGTACAGCTTCGATACAAGACGGACACATGCCAGATCCTGTCTTGATGATCGTGAACTAATGTTCAACTCTATTAAAAAAGACATCAAACTAATTCTAGATTGGGGAGAGAAGAATCGTGTCAAATTCAACCCCTCTAAAACCAAGTACTGTCTTATCTCAAAAAAGAAGTTCAACACCTCACCATCCTTGATAGTGGATGACGTTGAACTAAAGGCCGACCCATCCCTACACATCTTAGGCGTGACATTAGCCAAAGACCTTCGTTGGAATGATCACATATTCCAAATCGCCAAACAAGCATCCCAGTGCTTGGGATTTCTTAAGAGGTGCAAGTTCCTCCTCCAGCCATCGGCCCGCGCTGTTATTTATAAATCCTACATACGGCCTCTTCTCGAATATAACTCCCTCGTTTGGGGCGGCGCTCCAATAACCACCTTGGCATGGTTAGATAAGGTCCAAAAAAAGGCCCTTAAATTAATTGATGACGACACCGCTGGCTCCACCATCGACCCCCTCAGCCACCGTAGGAATGTAGCAGCATTGACTAAATTTTATCGCTACTATCATAATGACTGTTCCTCCGAGTTAAACGCTCTCCTGCCTCCACGGCAATCTTATAACCGCAACACCAGATTAGCCCACTCGTCTCATTCCCTTCACCTGCAACTCCCCCTTTCACGCACTCAACAAGATATGAATTCGTTTGTTAATAGAACAACTCGACTGTGGAATAGTCTCTCGCAGTCAGTATTTCCGAGCTCCTACAACATCCAAGAGTTCAAACGCAGGGTTCATCACCACCTTCTTCAATACCCCCCCGTTCCTTTTAACCCTTAACCTATACCCCCCTCCCCTCCCCGTACTAAGCTTACTGCTAGACATTGCACCATGACGTGACAAATGACATGACGGACTGGTAGTACAAAGGGTGACTCCTGAGCTTAGCACTGTCACATAAAAAAAAAAAAAAAAAAAAAACTTAAGTAAATTTTAAGTGGCAACTGTGAAACAGCCATCCGTACTTAAGTGTAACTTAAGTTAATTTTTATACTTAAGTTCGCACTGTGAAACCGGCCCTAAAGTGAAGAAATCTGGGGATTATGAATATAAAACTTATAACCCTTCACCTATAAAATGGGCCCTGGCCTATAAAGAGGCGAATTGTTCGAACTAGTTGAACTGGAGGTCTGATGAAAAAATCACCAAGACGGATTTGAACTGAGATCAGTCGGGAGATCGAATACGGTTAAACCATGAGGTAGATAGGTTGCGCCAACATTTCGGTTGATAGGTTTGATTTGGAAGACTATCATGTTGTTATAGTGCCTTAAGAGCGAAATTTAATGTAGAAAGCATTGCATACTCGTAGGCGAATCAGGCTCGGATAAACACAACTGTTTTACGCAATGTAAAGGCAAGAAATATCTAGGTCATTGTTTAAAATTGGTACTCAGTGAGGGCAGTGACTAGATGCCAGACGTCAACGAGAATTAGGAACGCCTTAAAAATACTGTCATTAGTACTGCGTACTGTTTCTTAATCACAAATTTAGAGATCGGAGAGTCGAGATCATGATAAATATAGACTGGCAACTAAAGTAAGAATAATGTGTATTGAGCAATATAGCTTAGCTGTCTGATAGAAAACAGAAGAGAAGTATAAAAACCTCAGAATAATCCAAAAAGGGTTCGTAGAAGGGAAAAATAGGCTTTGGAGAAGTATTTCGGGATTACTACCCACTTCCCCACTAAGGAAGTGCTATTTTACCAAGTAGTCCCCCAACTAAGCACTAACCACCTCAAATTCTGCTTGACCTACGCAATCGAACGATAACCGGTCTACTGAGTTTACTAATGGCACCCTTTAAACCTGGCTTCGATTTAGTTGGTTACCAGCGCTGATTGTAGAATCTATGTTCGTAAGCAGACAAGTGGGAACCCAGATTTATGGTCACCAAGATAATTCGTTTTCTTGGTCCTAGAAAATATTCCAATTTTGCTCCCTTTTGTCTAGAAAAAGTGTGAGCGTACCGTACCTCGATTGGGCGCCATACGTGCGATTTGATACTATGCGTGCGTGCCTGTTTCCTGCTAGGACAGTGCCGCGGCCAGACAATTGGAGGCCCTGTGCAAAAGATTAAGGGACCCCGAGAGTCCAAACAAAGTAGATAGTAGGTGGAATAAAATATCGCGGCTGGTCGCGGCAGCTCCTTCCTCACTTTTCTTTCTCTTCACTATCTTCAGACAATTTTATGACCGATCACTTGCGAGGGTTTGACATCATGGAAGGACTTAGCCTGCAAAGCATCTACATCCATTTTTGGCTTAATGGATACGTCAATAGGCAAAATGTAGGCTGTATTTCGTTTGAAGAGCAATCCGAAGAGGTTTAAGTACTGCCATTACATCAAGACAAAACAACGATTTAGCGATTAGCGCCCGTTATCGCGTCATGATTAGAGACTATTTGCTACCTGAAATTGAAGCCCGTGATCTCGACGACACTTGGTTCGAACAAGACGGCGCTACTTGCCACACAGCCCGTGAAACAATGGCTTTATTTTGAGAACAATACGGTGAGCAGTTAATTTCACGCTTCGGACCTGTGATTTAGCCGCCTAGACTAGTGGTTTCCAAACTTTATGATACTGCGGCCCCCCTGAAATAAATATAACCTTTGGGGCCCCTAATAAAATATGAAAACTTGCATACTAGACGAGGTGCGCCATCTAGATCTTCGGTATTTCAAGAAAGGCACTTCGTATGGAAAAAGATGAAGATCTTGCTTCATAATCCTCCTTAGAGTTGTTACACTCACGTTTAACTCCTGAGGTCGGTGGCGATATGACACATTTGGATTATCGGCAACACTCTCTACTACCGCTTTAACAATTTAATTGGAGTGTTGCGGACCCCGTCGAATGGGACGCTAGCGAGTGGCTACAGACCCACAGGTTAGGTTAGGTTAGATATGGCTGAGCTATTGGTTCATGCCCACACACTTAGGCCAAAAGGATAGGCCCATTGTGATGCCATAGTGATCCCACTTTAAACTTGATGTTAAAATGTCGTTTCTTCGTTAAAACCATCTCGAGGAAGTAATGAATCTTCTAAGTTGCGGGATCCCAAACTTCGAGATTTCCGCAAGGTTGCTTAGAAAGGGTTCACCAAATGTGGTTAACCTTATCCTGCTTAGGGCCGGGCAGTGACAGAGGAGATGTAGTACATTTTCCGCCTCGTCCAGGTTCTTACAGCTTCTGCAGAAATCGTGGGTCTCAAGACCTAAACGGGTCGCATGCGTCCCTATTAGACAGTGTTCGGTCAACACTCCCACTATAACTGAGAGTTTTTGTCTCCCGAGGCTCAGTAATAAGGTGGTTCGCCTGAGATCATAGGAGGGCCAGGTTAATTTGGCCAAAGTGCATTTATTCAGATCCCTCCAATGCTTTTTCGCTTGTGTGATTGTGTGTTGCTTGCATTGGAGTTTAAAGGTGGCCCAAGGCATACCAACTCTTTCCTTTTCTGGGAGGAGAGTAGCGGTCGGGCCTCTCCTAGCCAGTTCGTCAGCTTTACAATTTCCCTCTATATTTCGGTGACCGGGCACCCATACGAGGAGGGTCCTGAACTGCTGAGCCATCTCGTTAAGAGATCTGCGACATTCAGAGGTAGTTCTAGAGCTGTTTGTGCAGGAGCGCAGGGCTTTCAGAGCTGCCTGACTATCTGAGAAGATGTAGACAGTCCGGTTCCTATCGCCTTGCTGGTTGATTTGCAGAACAGCTTCTTGTATGGCTAGAACAGACCCATACTCAAAGAAATTCTTCACCAAACTACGAATTTTGTTGTCTGAAGGTGCCGAATTTCTCCCATATTTTTTGCGATAAGCATGCTCAGTCTTCACAATTGAACGATTCTTTTCAAAGTAAAGCGCTACAATTTCAACACGATTTTCGGTGCGAATGACTCATAGCTAATATGGTACCAACTGAATGTCGTTTCAGAATGGTGTAAATTTGTCGAAATCGGTCTAGAAGGCTGTGCTATAAGCGCCCCCCAGTTTAGAAACCGCTGGCCTATACCATGTGATATAACACCGCTAGACGTTTTTTTGGGACTACGTAAAGTTAAAAGTCTACATGGATAAGCTGGCTACAAGCCAACATTACTCGTGTCATAGGCCAAATACCCCTAGAAATGTTTGAATGCGTCATGGGAAATTGGAATTTGGAATTGGAATTGGAATTGGACCATGTTATCCGAAGCTGTGTCCAAAACTTGAAAGAAAGAAATGTAAAGAATGGTTCTGTAATATATATTTATATTTTTTTTTATTTTTGAAAAAGCACTTTTAAATGAATCACCCAATACATTAAGACGGAATTGTTCAAGTATGGGAGCAGTGCCAGAGGACTGGAATAGAGGCATTTTATTTTTTCACTGCGTGCCACAATTATCACAATATAAAGTTGCCACATCTTCCAAATAATACAAACATCATGGAACGGTATTTGTGTAACTTCTACGCACGAAAATCAAAAGGCTGAACCAAATATGGCGTGCCGTACTATAGCCGTACATACCCTAACGAACGAATATATGAAAGTTCATTAAGTCAATTTAGGTCGGTGCCTTACGAACACTCATTTTCGTACGTTAGCGTTATTTTCGGTTGCGGTATGACACGTCATATCTGGTTGAGGCTAAAGAATGGTCGGATTTTAATCTGAAGTAGGCGAGGAAAAATGTATCGAGTTTTAAAACTCAATCCAAGACCTCTTCATAGACTAGAAAAGCTGCCTATGATAGAGTAGCTATACCGAATAAACTGACACAACTATTAGGTTGACCATATCGAAAGTAAACGTTGGCCAGTGTCCCGAGTAATCAATATCTTCAATGCAATCCGGCAATGAACGGTCTGGCCTGCCAGTCTTTTCACTGTCGCGCCTTAGACAAACTGATCCGTGATTCAACTGTGATAGCAAAATGCACAAGATGCTTTAAGGCGGCGTTGCGAAAACTGGCACTGATTATTAATGAAAACAAAACAAAGTAAATGGTGGTCTCGTCTACGGTAGGACATCTATTCATAGCTCGGAAAGCCTTCTGTGGCAGAAGTTATGAAATGCAGTTGTGGGGTAGACCAAACCTTCGCTAGAGAATGGCGAAAATGAGTTCAACAGAGCATAAGGGTGCCAAACTAGGTATCTGCAGTTAAGAATGGGGACCGGTAGAAGGAGTAGTAAAAAGAGGGCAAATATGTAAGAAGTAAAGAAAATAAAAAAATACTAATATTTTAAACTTAAAATTAAAACAAAAAACTTACCTCCCAAATCTATTCGCCATCCAGCCCCCACTAAATCCACCCAACATACCCCCAATGGCAAATATCGATACAGCCACTGAATATAATTGTTGGATAAATTCCTCGCTGATGTCTTCGCCGTATCGATCCTTGTAGACATCTTTCATAAAATTTTCTATATTTTTTTCTGGAGCATTTATAACACCTGTATTGTAGCCGAACTGCAGCATACCAAGTACAGCGGCAAATATTGCATAAGTTAGGAAGAATGTTAATCCCTATAACAAATATAAAAAAAATACATTTTAGACTTTCTTTGCTTATCAATAATAATTTCATTCTGGGAGTAAAAATATAATGAAAGAACAAAAGACACAAAAAAAGTGATAAGAAACCAAAAAAAAAACGAAGCAGAAAAAAAGCACAAGAATTCAAGTAGACAACGGCAAAAGATAGGACATTTTTGGGCTAGGATAAAAAAACTTTCTTTTGCCTTTTTATCTAATTGAAACAAGTAGTTACAGATTAGTTGGAACTAATCCACATAGAAATTTTTCAATTAAGATAAGTCTGATAGAGCCAGGTAGGCCAGGTGGGTATATACCTACGAAACTCTTAATTACTGATTGGGTAATTTCGAGTTTTGGCAAAGTACTCTATTTGAGTGCCCCTAACAACTTCCTCTGAGGTTGTTTTATCGAACAAAATTGCTGGGTGACTTATCTTAAGGATAAAAAAACAATAATAACAACAACAAAAATATTTCTTTCAAAAGAATAAAAACAGAAGAACAGGTAAATAAAATAAATAAATAAAAGTTTATTGCTAATGGCTAATTATAAAACACAAAATTAAAATTAATTGTAACTCAAGAGCATTAAATGGTAGATGAGGGGTAATGTAGTATGATTGAATCAGCGATTACACCAACTTGTTCTAAAAGCCTAAGCTTTCTTCTATGTGTGTGCTCTTCTAGACGATCCACATATTCTCGTAGCTCTTCAATTTCTTCTTTGACTTGCTGAACAGTATCTAATTCGTGTTTTATTGCTACCATATCACGTTTAACCTAAAAATGTAAATGTTGATTAATTTTTAAATCTTAATTCTAAAAATTCATAAATTTTAATAATAAAAGTTTAAAAGTAATTCCTTATAGAAATCGGCTTTTATTCCCAATTACATTAGAAAAGTAGTAGATTTAGATTTCTATGGATGACTTACAATATGCTATCGGGCAGTAATGGTCCCAGTAGTTCCCAAATACACTCCCTTAATCCTTAAATCAACTTCCAAAAAAACAACCTCCTCATCTTCTAGCACTATTTCCCTCAACATAATTTACTTGAATTATAGTCGAGGACGATCGTCCTATTCCTATTTATTTAGTAGTTCCAGCTCGCACACTGAAACACAATGGTAAGTAATGCAATTTTTTCGTGGAGATCAGGTAGTACTTTGGTTACCACATGGTAGTGTAACGGTGGGTCTATTTCCATATTCACCTAGAAGCACCTGGTCACACAACGCACAGTGGGGCAAAATGCCAAAAAGCTGGCCAAAAGTCCAAAAATCGAAGTTCGATTTTCGAAATTTTTGCCTGATAAATATCTAGTGGGAGACCCCTGCCACACATTAAACCGGTTTATGGCGGTCAGGGGCCTTATTACCGAATACGATTCGATTCGGATTAATCGTAAATCGCAATTATGGTACCACTGAATACGATTTAACTTCAAATCGTAACAAATTTATCGTAAATGTCTACGATTAAGATTTGGTGCTCGTAAATAAAAAAGACGGTAGTTGTATTAAAAAACGTGGTTATTACAAACAAATAAAAATAAAATATGTAAGTAAACAAAAGTAACTATGGTGTTTATTTATTATTATTATGAGTTTATATTTAATATTGTTACTTATTGGGGCTTTTCTGTCCATATCCATAAAATTATCATTTTATGTTATGAAAAATTAAATGAGATCAAAGGAACCGGAAAAATTTCTAAAAGAGCGATTTTTTTACTGTCATCTTCATAAATACCTAGGTATTTTATGAAAATGACGTCAAAAAATCGCTTTTCTAGAGTTTTTTTCCCATTGCTTTGATCTCATTTAATTTTTCATAACATACAATTGTCAAATTAGGAGTGAAATAGGCTTTCATTGGAATATTTTCGGAAAAATATATGGCACCACTCATATTGGTTACGATCGTAATCAATCATGTCAAATTCAAATCGAATCGTAAATTCAAATCGTCAATATTTTTGATCGAATCGTATTCGGTAATAAGGCCCCAGGTGTCCTTTTTCTCTTCGCAGGAACGGTTCAAAAGTGACTGTTGCAGCAAGTGTTTGTGTGAATTTTTAAGTCCTTGACGAAGCTGCTATTTGTTATGAGTATTATTCTACCGTGTGAATAGTTATTAAATTAAAAAAAATAGACTCTGATCCTCAAGATATATAGAAAACATTTCCATTAGCTATATTGTCTATTTTCATATCTGTATACATTAATTAATTAATGAAAGACAGTAAATTTTTTATTATTTTTGCTAGAAAATCTTTTGTTAAAGAAGCCCTACAAAAAAAGTCTCGCTAGGTCCCGCTTTAAATTTTTTTTTAAAATGTTCCTTAAACATTTCTACACAAAATGCAAACAACAAAAATTGAGACTTTTTGCGATCTTTTAGTCGGTGGACGTTTTTATTTAAAAAGTGCATCATTTTATGGGTTATTCTCACCATATTTGTTTATAAATAACCTTTTAATGGATTCATATTACATATGTTATGTATGTATTATATAATATATTTATATGAATATTGTTTTTATAAACTACTGCATACAATTTTCGGTATGTTCTTTATATTTGTTGAGTTCGGAAACAGTACAGGTAAATTAAGTCGAAAAAAGCGAAATAGCGGAAATGATTGGGTACAAGCTAAAATGAATGTGGCAGAGAGCTTATTTTTAGGGTTTTTGTAAGGGTTATAAAGTCTACCGATTTTCTACCCTTCATATATGGGGTTTTATGGTCAATATATCAGTTTTTTGCAAATATGTACATGTTAAACGGTAAGTGTTATCATAAAATAGTGTTTACAAAATTTGTATATTATGCTATTATTTGCAAAAAAAAGTGTTCTGAATTTTCCCGTACGAATTGCCATTCATGAGATATCGCCGTTTTAAAAATTTAAAAAACTCATATCCATTCATTTGCGACTTGTAAAGTTCATCAGACGTTCAATAAATCCTTTGTTAGACTACATGGTTAATATTTACAGGAGTGATTTCCTTACAAGTTTTTATTTAAAATGTTATTTTTTTATTAAAAAAAGGCCACTAAATTCGAAATCAGCGACCGCCGTATACCAAGTTTTGTAGCAATTGAAGGATATTTCACTACTTTTAGCCGCCATTTTGAAGCCGCCATCTTGTTTATGAAAAATGGACACTAAATTTGTAATCAGCGACCCCAAAAACCCCCTTATACCAAGTTTTGTAGCAATTGAAGGATATTTTACTACTTTTAGTCGCCGTTTTGAAGCCGCCATCTTGTTTATGGAAAAATGGACACTAAATTCGTAATCAGCGACCCCAAAAACCCCCGTATACCGAATTTCAAATTAATTGGTTGATGTTAAAGACTTTTGGCCAGCTTTTCGGCCTTTTGCCCCACTGTGCAACGGTGTGGTTGTACCAAAGAAGACCCTTTTCTGTATTGGACTGAGCCCAACCCGGTTTTTCTGAGGGACGCACAGTGGGACGAATTGCCTAAAACGTGGACAAAAGTCCGAAAATAAAAGTTTCGATCTAGGGATTTTCATCTTTTGGGTTGACTACAGTATTGTTGGCACTATTAAATCCCGGTAGTAGAAACGGTTAGTTGTTTTTCCCTGAAGCTGCACAGCAGGTTGAACTTGGCCATTGTTTATTTGTAAAGCCTTCGGCTCTGTGCTTAAAAACGTAGTGCAAATTGAAACTTGTATAAAATTATAACGACAATACAGATTCGAAATATTGGAAATGGAGAATGTTTCTCCACGTATATACTAAATTTTAAATGCTTTATAACTTGTTAAGCGACGTGTTAACATTTGTTACTGAAGTAAACAATAATTATGTATAATAACGAGAAAAATTTATAAAATTCAATCGAAATTAAGAGATAAGTTATGAGTTCCACGGAATACCACTAAGTCAAGTATTTTTTTATAAAATAGGTTATGTTTACTTCAGGATTAAAAAAGAAAATCCAGCTACTAGCCGCAACTCTCTTAGTAAACCACATATGCAGATACGGGTGCTACATATATTTTAGTTTTAACGCAATGTCTATAAAAGTGCGGGAAAATTCTCCATATTGTTAAATCTGCGCGAAATTTGGTGGTATTATGTTATCGACGTCGCTGATCACGAATTTTGATGTCAAAATTTTAAAATTCAAAATGGCGGACCCAATATGGCGGACATAATCTTTCAAAATTTATAGAAATAAGTTGAAAACTTGTAACTATATGTTTTTGAGCATGCCGATTACGAATCTGATGTCAAAATTAGGAAATTCAAAGTCGCGGATATATATAGTTATAAATATTAGTTCAGTCGTCAGAGTACAATTCGAATGCACATCTCTAACTAAATGTTAACTCAAGAAACTTTTTCTAAAAAAATAGCTTTTCGTGAGTAGAATATGTTAAAAAAATGTTGCGGAAAATTGGTTGTGCGCTGCTCCGCTTTGGCTAATATCTCTTAAACGGCAAGTCCCATCCTAAAATATTGTTTACAAAGTTTTTAGATCACGCGATTATCTACAAAAAATGATATTATACATTTTCCCGTACGAATCGCCGTTCATGAGATATTTAAAATACTCATATCCTCTAATTCGCAACTTGTATCGGTCATCAGACTTTCAATAAATCCTCTGTTGGACTACGTGGCTAATATTTTCAGGGGTGATTCCTGGATGGTTTTGGATAAAAAATTGTTCTAGAGAAGGGGCTATCCCCACTATCCACTAAGCTACAGGGTGTTTACAGAAGAAAAAAATGTATTTTTTTAATATTTACTTAAAATTGAATAACTCTTAGACTAATTATCGTAGAGCAACGTAATTCGTTTCGTCTTTTAGGTAAATTGTTTTGAATTCCATATACGCCATTTTGTGAATGGTCAAAGTCATATTTTATTTAGTTGGGTAAGCTTTTCAATAGTTTTCATTTTTTTTTTTTGTTTTGTATTTTTTGGTCCTTTTTCTCTCTTTTTTTAGTGTTAATCCTTTATATTGTACCGTAAACGATTTGTATCTTATATGTATATTGTACTCTAAAAGATTTGTGTCTTGTGTACATTTGCCGAATAAATAAACATATTTCATAAATGTGTATTCCTTTATATGATATTAAGAACAGGAACGTGAGTGACCCCGTTTACAAGATATGTAATTAAAAAGTTGTGATCTAAATCGCAATATTCTTGGTTTTTTCAGAAAAATTCCAATATTTCCGCATTTTGGTCATATTTTGAACCTACATATCTTGTAAAAGGAGTCAATCAAGTTCCTGTTCTTAAAATTTTCGATTTCAAGTATCAAATTCGTATTCAGCATGCTCAAAAACATATAAATACAAGTTTTGAACTTATTTTTATACAAATTTTGAAAAATTATGTCCGCCATATTGGATCCGCCATTTTGAAATTCCAAATTTTGACATCAAATTCGTAATCGGCATGCCCAAAAACATCTAGATACAAGTTTTGAGTTTATTTCTACAATGTTTTAAAAATGATGTCCGCCATATTGGATACGCCATTTTGAATTTTCAGTTTTTGACATCAAATTCGTGATCAGCGAGGTCGATTACCCTGTAATACCGAATTTCGTCCAAATTCATCAATATTTAGACTTTTGTCCACGTTTTCGGCAATTCGTCCCACTGTGGGACGGAGCGAACTGGTGATACCGATAGGAATTCTACCGAAGAAGTTAGACGAGGCGTTCGTCCTTACCCGCAGAGGGGACGGGGCATTCCCAACAGATCGGCCATGCGGCAGTTAAAGTGGCTGTCGTTCCAAGGCAATTAATTAAGTACCCTTTAGTAGCCATTTAGGCCTAGTTGGAGACACAGTACCTTCAAGAATAAATTAAATAAAGTATACTCCTTGGGATTCCCTGTGGAAGCAAGAGGCAGTACATTCGTATCAATTGGGAAAAAACTAGCTAAAACGCAAGTATTTTCCTGTTCAGCAGTCCGTCAAGAGGAGCCGACATTACTAGCCCTACGCTCGTGCTTTAAGCTTTAAATGATAGTTTTTGTTCAATACTTAACATACTTTGATACCCGTAATATTAGTTTGAAGGTGTTTGCCTTAGTGCAGTACAATTACGTCAACTTGGACATGAGTTCCGCTAGAGTTAGATTTTTTAATTAGTTTGTAAGTTTTGCTTCCAAACGCAAACGCATTATATCTTACACTTAATGTTGTTATATTTCAAATAAATTTTACTTTTACAATATATATCCTCCACTTGAGATTACCGGAATAATTTACAATATGTTAGAAATTGTTGGTTTGTCCCTATAAAGGGTGATGATTGTGCAGCTGTTAAGTATATACATATGCAACGATACACTCTTTGGTACCAGGCCGGGTTTTGTTTTTGTGTTCTGTTTGTTTGGATTAACTTAGGAATACGCCGTTCCTTCCACTATGGTGGTACTATAGCACACCATACAACATTTATACAGTGATCTAAGCCACATTTGCCGTAGTCGAGAAGGTTGTCTAGTTTGCTTTGTATTAGAATATTATATGGTTGTTGGTTTCTTGGTTGTTAGAATAAATGTACAATGGACTTTTAGATTTTTGTGGTTATTTACAATAGAAACGCTTTCAGCATTACCGGCTAAAAGGTACCGGATGAGCTAGCAGTGGTATGAACTCCTCCTCCGCATCGAGTCGGTTTAAAGCTCCCTCCAGTATATCATAGGTCACCTTCATAGGTGCTTCACGTCCGCCTGTATAGAGGAGGCGAGCTAGCCCTCTTCAAACCCCCGAGGTACCGCTTGGATGTTTTATTTATTTGAGAGGGGCAACGAACCAGGGGTTCACGTAACAGTAGTAAACATCACTTGACGAAGTAGCGGAAAGATCCTGCAGCACAGATATATGGTCAGTGTCGGTGTAATAACTGTCGGAGAAAATGAGCCAAGTACACTATGTCACACGCATCGGGCGGTATTTGTATAACTGTCCGTGGTTGTGATGTGTGTACAAGCCACGAAGAATACATCATTGGGAGATGGTCGGAAGAGGGAAGCATCTAGAAAGCTGTATTAAAAGAAAAATCGAAGAGCGGCTCAGAGGATGGATGTGGCGGGGAGGGGGGGGGGAGGTTCTTGGTGTAGGGGTGGTCGGATTGCTGCAGCTACGACGAGAGGGGATGGTCATTGTCAGGGATACGATCATGGTCGCTGTCGCCCAAACGTTCGGGGTTGTGGATTGCCTAAGCAAATTGAAGTACTCACCTCTCGTTAGTGGTGCGGCTTGGACCAGAAACAACAGTTTGATAACCGTTTGAAGACATTTAATTACGAAGCTCAGGCAGGGCTGATTCTGAGCATTTATTGATGCCGAACTCGTATCGGTGCTCTGTATTACCTGTCTTACTATTTTAAGTAAATCTTTGTGGTATATGTTGAAAAATAAATAGGAATTGGGAACACTTGATTCATGGTTGATTGTTCTAGGAGGAAGAGATCCTCTTGTTCATTGCGACTAATCGAAAAGACTTCCTCCGGTAGAAGGCGCACTAGCACACTGGCTTTGGTACTAATTTCCTTGAATTGGCCAATGGGCGTATTGCGAAAACTGGTCACCACACCATGACTCCACATATTGCAAATGACAGCCATGGTGGAGGTTTTGCTTGGGGCCGCGGTTACGTAGGTGGCCTAAGTTTCCTAGGGCGTCTGTTACACCGGTGAATCGTGTTGGGTCGCAGTGGGTAGTCAGAGAAAGACTCCCACCCAACTAAGTTCGCAGTAATATCGAGAGTGTCACCGGCATTTCGAAAGGCGTTCTATTAACCCTGCGTGTGTATCCTGGCTCTTTGAAGGAACAGTTAAAATTTGAAACTCAAATTTTCCTCTCATGAATAGAAGGCGAGCTTCAACTACCTCCCCAAAAAAAATCTGGGTAATAGGGGGGAATAAAGGCCCAAGGGGTGCCCGGGTCTGGCAGTTTACTTACAAACTGCAGCGTGGTTATGTCCGTTCCCTAAAAGGGTCCGTATACACACGGCGTTGGTATTTTCTCAAGGCAAGTGATGACATTTTTTGTTGTAGTTTTTCAGTTTTTTCATGGCTAAAATAAATGTTTTATGTAATTTGATGTTGTTTTATCTCAAAAACAAGCCTTTTGTTGCATTTTTGGGTTAAAAGTCCGTTATTTTTCTATATATTGATAGAAAGTAAAGTTTTGTTTTTATTTCTTGTTTTCTTACTTTTTCAGTTTTTTTTATTAGTCCATGCTTTTTACTGGAAGAAGTTTTTTGTTTTAACAATTTTTTAAGATGAGTGAAAGAAGTGCATCTCAGATTATGTATAATTTACGCGACCATACCTCTGAGGTGTTTTGCGACGAGGATAGTTCGAACGAAGCCGATGCAGAAGAAGTTCATGAAGAAGTGCCGGACGAGCAGGATTGTGACGAAAACCTCGACTTTGACCAACCAAAAAGACGTGTTTCTGTAAGGGTAAAAATTAACGAATCAGAGCGACAAACAAGACTTGCAAGCCGGCGACGAAGTATTCTCAAAGGGAAAAATAATTTCAAGTGGTCGACAAAAGCACCTGAGTCCCGGGGACGCCGTTCGCTTCGAGTTTACTTGCAGTCAGCGAATAATGAAGCAAAGAATATTGCAACACCTTTGGAAGCGTGGGCCCTATTATTTACTCCGGAGATGCTCGAAATTATTGTTCAGCATACCAATGAGGAAATTGATCTAAGGCAAGGAGTTCACGTTGACAATTGTCCTACATTTTGTAAGAACACCGATATAGTCGAGTTAAAAGCCTTCATCGGATTATTATATTTCACCGGCTTAGAAAAAAACAATCACACCCATTTAGAAGATCTGTGGAGCCCTGAGTTCGGGTATAATTTGTACCGAGCTGTTATGCCGGAACGCCGTTTTCAGTTCCTTTTGCAAAATCTTCGGTTCGACGACAAAATCACGCGAAATGCAAGAAGAGAAATCGTGGCTTTTTACAACGCTACAAAAGGTGGAACTGACACCTTTGACGAGCTTTGTAAAAATTATACAACAAGTCGGATCTGCAAGCGATGGCCTATGCGCCTCTTTTTTGGGATGCTGGATCAGGCAGGAGTGAACAGTGCTATTCTGTACAATTGAGGGGCTGAGATTCAAAAGTGGTCAAGTCCAAAAAAATAAAAATTCGAGATATTTCGCCAAAAAAAATTTTTTTTCTTTTGTTACCTGTGTACGAAGTCTTAGGTTGAAAAAAAAATTTTCCTTTATTTTTTCATTAAAATTGTTAATTTTTACAAGTAATGAAAATCAAAACTGGTCAAGTCCAGCGAGTTCAGTTTCAAAAGTGGTCAAGTCCATTTATTCAGTTTTAAAATGAACAATATCTGAAAACTTGTTTTTAAAAGTAAAATTAGGATGAGAAAACACTAAAATTGTAATTGTTTCATTGATTCCATAAGTTGTTCGATTTAGAACGATGTACATAAAAAATATACAGTAGATTGCATTTATAACGACATTTCGTTTATAACGTCGAAAATGTGAAGTAAAAAAATGATAGAAAAATATTTGCTTATAACGACTTCGGATTTTAAAACTCGTCATAATCAATAATTCAGTTTCAAATTTGAGCAAGTCCATCATAATTAAATCAAAACTGGTCAAGTCCAACGGTTTTAGTTTCAAAAGTGGTCAAGTCCCTATGCTGAGTTTCAAAACTAGTCAAGTCCAATCAATTTTTAACGATAAAACCGATAATTTATCAGGAAAAATCGCCAAAAAGTGGTATGCAATAATTAAACATTCGACGACAATCATAACTACTATTTTCTTCTTGAATTTTGACAAATGAAATGCTGTGTATTAGTTTTTTTGGTTTTATTCAAAAAATTGAAAAATGGACTTGGCCATTTTTGAATCTAGGCCCCTCAATTTAAGAGAAGCCAACTCAGCGTTGAATCGTCGCGCTTTTTTAAAAGAATTAGCTCGTAGTTTGATGAGGCCACATTTAGAAGATCGTCTGCAAAAAACCACCTTACGCAGAAGCATCAGAACCCTGATTGGCGATATTCTCGAGGTAAACGAACGCGTCACCATTACAACGGGTAAACTAGAAAAGCGAAAACGGTGTTCTTTTTGCAGCTGGAAAGAAAACAAAAAAACTACGTATTGTTGTGAATCGTGCGAAGCGCCGGTTTGCGATGATCATCGAACGCACTTTTGCCACAATTGCGCCCGATAAATTCCTTTTTTGTCCCTCGTTGTTATTGTTAAGCTGATAGGATGAAGCCCTTTTTGGAGGGAAAATTTTAATTGGGCAAACTTTAATATCGTTTGTGCTTGCTCATATGATTTGCTTTTAGATTTTATAATTTTTATATTTGCAACAATAAAAACTCATTTTGTGTCAAACAATTACTATTCGCTTTTTATGCAATGTCTGACTCCGTAAAATATTTCCCACTTTCAGGTGCTTAAATAATTCAACTTTTTGAAGGCCACGTCAAAGACATTATATTTTTTTGAAAGCTCATAGCGTAAGCTTTTGTAGCATATAACCGTTTTTTTAATACTTGTTTATTTTAGAGTTACGATTTTTGCAACAAAATTCCGCTTTTTCCGCTTTGTTAACTATTCTTCAATTTTTATTAACAATGCTTTTAAACATATGACTTTGGCAACTTGTTGGCTATATAGTAGACACTTCAATAAGTACCCCAGATTTTTTTCAGATATTTTGATAGACGAGAAAACTTTGAACGACCGACCGTTCCCTAAAAGACCCAGTGTACACACCACGTCTCGGAAAATATAGTGTACACACGCAGGGTTAAGTACACGTTTCTGAAATCTTTGAGCAGCCAGACATATTAAATCCAGAATACGAAAAAGAGGAATTGCCACAACTAGCAATGAATAACGATCACTTCCAAATGCCAAAGCAGGCCATACACCAGGGATAGCTCTTTATTTATATTAAAGGCAGGTTAAAGAGTTGCAGCACGATTAGTGGTCAGATCCATTCTGCAGCATCTACTAGGTGTACAGAAAATGGAGTCATGGTAATAATGTCGCTTCTGACTACCAACTATTTAAGTTTGATGAGTTACGGCATTGTTGATAAAGTTGGAATTTATATTCGTGCCTTACGAGATGCTCTGCATGATCGGCCCTCATGATCGCTGGAAGAAATCAAGGTCGACAATAAGCTGTGGAGCTAATGAAGATGATTAGGATTTCACAAATCTGAAGGAATACATTACATAGGTCAGCTAGAGTTAATAAGCGATGGGAGAAGTATAAAACGATATATTGAACAGTTTCCTTAAAATTTCACTTTTTGTAAAAAAAGACGTTCTTCTAAAAAGTCTATGGATTTTTTTTGGAGCAACTTCGAGAACTTAATATTTTCTTCAAAACTTGTACTTAAGTAAGTATATCACCATATTTTCTGCTTCCTGTTGGCAATTATCGTAAAAGTTACACGGGTCTATTTTAGATTGATGACCAAATGTAATGTTAGCTGATTGTTGGTGAATATTTATCTGTGGAATTGTAAGTGTAATTTGAAGTGATTAAAAAGTTTCCTTGGAATGCAGGAAATCGAACATTGGCGAACCTTCAACAGAATAAGAAAATACATATCAAAGTTTTGCTAGAAGATTTATAACCTTTTGAAACACTAAAAATATCTCTGTTTCTAGGTGGTCTCGTTCTCTGTTTCTGTTTATAGTAAGCACATTTATTGCATACCATTGACTCACAGAGGAAATTACGAAAAGATCATCGAAGCTAAGCTCCGACGTAGCTCTTTCAAGCATGTAGCAGAATCCTATATGAGGATA
This sequence comes from Thereva unica, assembly GCA_949987705.1. NCBI lineage: Eukaryota > Metazoa > Arthropoda > Insecta > Diptera > Therevidae > Thereva > Thereva unica. The sequence goes on along the minus strand of OX465282.1, from coordinate 121,036,549 downwards.
ACTTATTAGGAAAACTTTCTCGTTACATGAGGAATTAGTTAGTTTGCATGACAGAAATGCAAATATGCAACTTTCAAACACGTTAATTAAAAGGTAAATATATTGAAAAATATATGCAAGCAAAACTGTGTGCATATTTTACATTTTGTAATCTGTCTTCAGCCAAATTTACACTGCATGAACACTGCTAATTAATAAAGATAAATTTTAGTTAGGTGCTCCTTTGATGAAATGTAAATTAGTATCCTTAATTAATTACTTAGAAACAATAATTGTAAATACATGTGAATCAGTTGTATGATCAGAAACTGCAATATTCACACCTAAGAGAGATCAGATACAAGGATGGCGGCAATATTATGTAGATTATAATAAGGAAATCAACAGAGGGAGATTAGTGTATGGCATTCCATGTGGGTAAAAGAAATAAGGCAATCGACTGGTATAACATTTATTCTAACTAACAGTAAGAGAGAAATATTCAAGTCATATATCGAATTAATGTCAGAGATTATATCATTCTATATTAAAACAGACTTGGAACGAAGAACAATTTTCAAATAAATGGGACGACGCAATAATTATTACTGTAGCTAAAAAGGATACCTAAAGGTATTCAGAAATCGGAGAGCTATTGTCATTCAAAATATCATAGCAAAAATAGTGACCTCGATGATATTTTTTGGAATTGAAAATCTGACATTTGGTAAAATTGGCAATGTTATGAAGAGAATATCAAGCACGATTTAGACCAGGTTATTTATGCACCGACGACAGCTCAAAAAATCGAGCAATCGGTACAGCCATAGAGGGTTATCGTTTTTTTATATGTGGCAGTGCTAAGCTCAGGAATCACCCTTTATACTACCAGTCCGTCATGTCGTTTGTCACGTCATGGTGCAATGTCTAGCAGCAAGCTTAGTACGGGGGGGGGGGGGGAATAGGTTAAGGGTTATGGGGGTTCGAAGGGGTGTTGAAGAAGGTGGCGATGAACCCTGCATTTGAACTCTTGGATGTTGTAGGAGCTCGGAAATACTGACTGCGAGAGATTATTCCACAGTCGAGTTGTTCTGTTTACAAACGAATTCATATCTTGTTGAGTGCGTGAAAGGGGGAGTTGTAGGTAGAGGGAGTGAGACGAGTGGGCTAATCTGGTGTTGCGGTTATAAGATTGCCGTGGAGGCAGGAGAGCGTTTATTTCGGAGGAACAGTCGCAATAGTAGTAGCGATAAAATCTGGAAGCTTTGAAATAAAAGAATGTACTAGTACAAATGATATAGATGTTTTATGATGAAGGAGAACTAAGAATACTTGATAAAGGACAATAGCAATTATAACAGCTTCACCATTACCCCAAAAACATATTAATAATGATAAAACAGACTCAGAAAGTCAGTTTTTTTTCAACCAAACCTATGTTTTTTCATTATTAATACATTTTGGGGGGCCATTTTGAGCATTGTAAGCATTTTAAATCGACTTTTTTTTACTTGTACATGATAGTACAATCTTTGAAGAAAATTTTAAGCTCTCGAACGTTGATCCAGCGAAATCCATAGACCAAGAGGAACGTTTTTACAAGAACGCCTTTTTTTACAAAAAGTGAAATTTCAAGGAAACTGTGCAATATTTCGCAACAAATAAAACACCATTATTTCAGCCATTAAGAAGCAATATTTGTAACAAATAACAAATATGTAAGTGGTGTTAAACAAAAGTTATTAACAAATTAAAAAATCGTGATTTTTGACAGTTTATCCCATTTTTCTCTATGTTTTGTGCCCTAACCTATAACTCAATATATGTAAATCAATCGAAAGATAATTTGAATAGCTACAACTTTATAATTTGATTTTTTTCGATCCGAGGTCACGTTTTTCTTTTATTCGCTAAAAAGCGTTTTTTACACTTTCCGGGATTTTTTAGGTTAGGTTCGCCATTCCAAATTCCGAAAAAGAAAACGCTATCTTTTTTAGAATTTTTTTTCCTATATGACCATGTTGGCAATTAACGCAAAAATTACATGGAGCTATTTTAGATTGATTGGACTAAGAATCTAGATACACTCCGGAAAAGTAAGGTTAAGCAAAACGTTTGCGCAGATGTTTAGCAAAAGGTGAGGCGCATTTCCTTAAGATTTTCGGGTCCAGTGGATTTGTTGGCATCGATCTCCTTGAGGCACCTGTGCACCTTGCGAGTCCTGTAGAATTGGGGTTTTTGACAAACGGAGTGACACTTTTCTTTTCGAATGTACTTTCGTGGAGAGATTTGAGACTCTCACTACCCATGGAAAAAACGAATTTGAGATTCCCAATTGTTTTGGCGCACGCCATTCAGGTAAGAAGCAGGTAGATGAGCGACGTCTGCGCTTGTCTCCAACCTCGTGCTTATATGCTTATGAGAATGGGACATCTAGATGTAGGTACAACAATGAATTGGAGCAGTTGGTAAATTATGAGAATGTCGTAAAGTTCATCAAGTCGCTGAGATTGGCCACTTAATAAAAATGCCAAACTCCAGAGGTGGCAGCACAGTAATCGTTTCAGAGTATTACTTGGCCACATGCCAGCAGGTTGCAGAAATATCGGAAAACCTAGGAAAAGATAGTTGAAAGCTGTGGAAAACTATCCAGAAATTTGAGTGCATAATTGGAATATTCACACTACATCGGTTATTCGAGTTCGGTTCGGCTATTTGAATAAAAATTATAGTCATATCTGTCCATAACCGCCCGATTCGCCTTGTTTAGCTCCATTTGACTTCTGGTTATTTCCGCTTCGAAGTCATCGTTTTGATTTAAAGAGATAGAAGAATCGAAGAAGGTTTTGAGGGGGAGAGAGTTACATATATTAACAGAGTCAAAAATATTTGTTAAATAAGATTAAAAGAGCTTGAGATACTTTCAACAGATTCCGGAAAGTTGGGACTCAACTATATAGAAATATGAAATTAAATAAGAAGGGTGAAGAAGGAAAATAATAATGATTTATGTAAATTCGGCAGACAAGCCAACTGTTCTAAAGATAATGATGTGTGATTTATTCGTTTTGTCAGTATCCTGTAATCAGTAAAAGGAGCATATTGAAGAAAATTGGTTCAAGTGCATATTTTCGAGAAGCTTCACTATGTGTTTTATTATCTCCCAACAAAACGGCTGTAGCAAAAAAACCCGAAAGAGGAACCCTTTAAAAAACCCATTTCTGTAAAAAAAATTTAAATTTCAAAACAACCCCTTCTAAAAAGTGTTTCGTGCTCGTGTATTTTTTTCTCTCTGCACATAAAAATTCTATAAATCTCCTCTATTTACATACTTATCCCCCCCTCCCAACCCCCGAAGCCATTTGCTTTTCTATAAGGAATCCATAAATAATAACGGGAAAAAAGCAAGGGCATAACTCACCTCCGATACTTCGCTCTGACAGCTCTCCACAGATTTTGTCAACTCCTGTAGCTGTGTCCGGATCTCACACAAGGCGACCGTTGTCTCCAGGTGTCTATCGCCTCTCTGGAGCTCATCCAACTTGGCCGAGAGATTCATGCTCATCACGCTAACTTGCTTTTGCAAACTGTAATAATAGAGAGGCCCACAAGAGGAGGGGCACTTTTAGTCAGGATCCTGCCGCCATAAATCCTCTTCAAGCAAATATTATTCATACACTATAATATCCTGTTTATCATTTCGTATATAAAAAAACATAAAGGATAACGGAAAATACATAAGGAAACGCAAGAAAAAATCTTCCTTTTTGTCTCTTGTTCATGCATAAAATTATCAAATGAGCAACTCTTGCCGCAATTTATCAAAAACAAAAGGGAAAACACGCGAGACTGCAATAAATTTTGGGTTTTTTTTTCGGGTGATTTTTTTTTTACTTTTTTCGTAAATAAATAAATAAAAAATAAACAAATGAAAATGATTGCAGCTTGGGGAAAAGGGACGAATTTTCGAGTATGTTCCTCGCATCCTGAATTTTTAATGGAAGGTTTTCAGCCTAGTTTTGTTTTTTTTTATTTTAAATTTTTTTCTTTAACTTTCAGGTAAGTTTAAAGTGAAGTTTTATGCTAGTTCGTGTTTATGTGTGTGTTTCCTAATAAAATAATAAAGTAGTTTTGACATATACATACATAAGGTTGTTCGTGTACAACCACCAATATTAACAAAATAATTCTTCTTTGAGACTCATTTTTCGAGAATACAAAAAATAGGATAATGTTTGAACCCAGTTTAATGCAGCTGGAGCCTAGCGAAAAGTTTTCATTAATAAAGGATACAAGTTCAAGTTTTTCTTCAATCACTACTCTAAACTAGTGTGAACTCAAACAAAAGCAGTCTATAACAAATAAAGTTTAAGTTTTCGTTAAATACAACTGTTTTTCGTTAGATCAATAATTTGGTGGCAGCGGTGGGATCTATATAGAACAAAATTAGATCTACCTATATCACCAATAAAATTTCTTGGCAATTAAATGAAATCAATGAAAATTGAAGATTTCATATCGGAGTTGAACCTCCTCGTCTAATATTTGCTTCTAGATATAGAAATTTTGTTAGAAGTGCTACATTCTTATCATAACTACAATTTGCATTAAAATTCCATTGAAAATCGTTTGAGATGCAAGGATTCTCTTATAGAGTTAGATGTATGGCACAATTTTCAGACCTTAGAGGCCCCTCAAAGCCTTAGGGAAGGCCTTAGATAAGGAGATGGGCTGGCTCCAATGCCCTTCAACCTCGCCCTAGAATGGGTGATAAGGAAAAAGTCAGTCGAGAGAAGTGCATCAACAGCTACACAGTCGGTACAATTACTTGGTTATGGAGATGACGTGAGCATAGTGGGAAGGCCCTTTTTGGCCGTAATAGACATAGGCCCAAAGATAAACGGACAAAAGACGAAGGTGATGCAACAATCCAGAGCAGGAAGATTTAGAATGGGAAGAAATATAACTATTGACGAACATAACCTAGAAGTAGTCGCTAAAACAGTCTACCTTGGGTCTATAATTACAAAAAGTAACGAAGAAAAAGAAAAAATAACCAGACGAATACTACTGGCTAATAGAGCCTTTTATGCCCAAAAACAAATACTGCACTTAAGATTTGTGCACAGGAAAACGAAACTCACTCTACAAAACAATAATACTGTGTTATGGTAGCGAGACTTGGACTATGATTCAGGACATAGAGGAAGTCAACAGGTTTGAGAGAAAAGTTCTCAGATGCATAATAGGTTCAACCAGAGAGGATGGAATATGGCGAAAGAAATACAACAACGAGTTGTATGAAATTTTTGACGACCAAGACCTTTCAACTTTAATAAAAATTTACAGACTAAGACTAGCCGGCCACGCAATCACTTGAATTAACATTTGACATTTCTGTGAACTACCTTAGAGTATGCACTACTTGATTTTCGGCTGCCAAGTAAAAGCACGTATAGTGAATAAATACGCCTGCTGGGTATGCACGCTCTCACTACAGGCAAGAAGTTCTAAAACTGCGCCCGCCAGAAGTATGCACGTCTCTGTTACAGATATGAATGTATTCGTAATCGACCATTCCAAGTACGAGTCACCCAACTAAGTACTAAACACATCCAATGCTGCTTGGCTTACGCAATCGAATAACAGCCGTTCTATTGAATATGCTTAATGGCACGCTTTATTTTTGTGTGTAGTGCTTCGTTTTCGTCTGCGGTAAGACCTATGGTGTGCGATAGCGTGGGAGACCCATCGCAAAAATATTTGACCCATCTATCTGTCTATTCTACCCATTTGACCCATCCTCTTCTACACCTGTAAAAAGACTTTGGGGTCTTAAGCCAAACTTGGGCCTGTGGATGTACACGACCAATTCTCACGTATGGGTCGCCCAATTCTGAGGTATGTGGTACGCCCAATTCTCATGTATGGGTCGCTAGTATTGTAGCCAGCGCTGAGCAGGTCTATAACGTCATAAATTTAGGAACGGTCCACAGAACGGCAAAAGGGGCCATGAAGTCATGCTGCAAGAAAGCTCTTTCTTGAACCTACTCCCGACCCTCTAGTTTCGTGTAGTGCCCTCAGCCTGAAGGAATCTGGGGCCTGTACCTCAAAACCCTACCGACATAGCAATGTTTTGAATCTGCTACCCTAGGGTATGGTCGTTATAACCATAGACTAGCATCCCCTTGATTCACCTTTAGGAAGGACTTCTCCGTAGAACTACCCTCAAGAAGAGAGTGGAGAAAGGAAGATGTCCAGCAAACGTTCGATGTACGAATATTCACTGAGGGCTGCAAGACGTCAGAGGACAGAGGGCATTGGATCAAGGGTTTATCTAGAGACCACATGGCATCTCCCGGTGTACCCTAATGTCTTTCAATCTGAAGTGCTGGCGATCCTGAAGGTCTGCCATAAAATTAACTTAGAACTTACACAAGGATATAGTATTGGAATTTTCATAGACAGCCAAGCCTCTTTAAAAGCTGAAGCTAAGGCAATGTAGAGCTGAGCAAGATAGGCTAAGTAGAAAGCAAGCACATAAAGGTGAACGAAAAAGCCGACTAACCTAGCGAAGCAAGGATTCTTGCTCCTACTGCTAGTCAGCCAAAAGTGGAGAGCACTGGAGACCTGCACTCTCTCCAGCGCGATTTGGCCGATTTATAATAAAGAACAACAATGGGCCTCTTAAATCGAACCCGACGAGGTATTGTCAGAAAAACGGAAATCATCACGGGGCATTGCCCCATAGGAGACTTCGCTGACAAGCACCCCGTTTAACGTATGTTGTCGTAGTTGTGTGGAGACGAATGAGAGAGAAGTACTTGTTCACTTCCTGTGTAAGTTGCCCGATTTAGCTAAAGCCAGGAGGGCACTCTACAGAGACTGGAGAACAGATCACTGTGAAGCTTCTTAAATTACACAGGATGGCTTTAGGCATCCGTCACACCCAACCAATCGTACAAGAGGTGTGGTATCAAAACGGCGCGCCTAGCGCTAATTGGGCCTCCAGTCGCACACAAGTTTTAAGAAGTTTAATTCTCAACCTATATTATCGGATAATTACTTCTTGACTTGTCTCACCGGTGGATTTGCATAAATATTGGTGCCTGTACGCGCTATAAGTGGCTTCGGTAGTTTTATTATGTTTATTACATTCTCGATTGATTCTCTATTCGGTCTAGGGTTTATGTATTTGGTAGCATGGCACCTGCCTCGAGAATTCAGGTGATATATAGACTAGCTGAATTGGCGTTTTTATTATAGAAGCACAGTTTCTAATAGACGGTTTGAAAGAAACGAATAAGTGCCAACCAATTGGTCCTCATAGTTCATTTGACTTTAGATGAATATGGTATATGTCAAAAATAAAATAATAAATAAACAAAGAAGTGAATTATTAAGTGTTGACAAATAGTTATCTATAGTTAACTATTTTGCAAAGATATGAGTTAGTTGACATCTACATAGGCGTCAGTAAGCAAGCACCCTTTAGTTGATGTATTATAAAGAAAAAGCAATTTAAGCTCAGAAAGTGTGTACCTTTCTTTTTTGTAGTTCATTAGAGTTTAGAAAATACAAGAATAAAGTAATAATGTGAATCACTTTAAACTCACCTGAAAATTATTTGTTCTACAAATTATTATTTTTGTTTTATTAATTTTAAAATGAAATGAAATATTCTAAAATCAAATAATAATAGCAAAAAATTTGTATTTGTTTAAAATATTTAATAAAGCTTGAAGCTATTTTATAAAAAAGGAAACCATAAAAATGTCTAAAAGTCAACTACTTTTTAACAGTAACGTTATTTTTTTTATAGCATATAGTTGTAATTATATGTTTATTTTGATGAAATTGTTATTTGATTTCCATCAGAGCTATTTTTCATAAATCATAAAATTAATAATAATAATAATAATGATAATAATAAAACTTTTTAATGAAGGTAAAAATTTATAAAAAAAACTACTACACTCGTAATTATGTCTTAGGATAATGTTGGCTTTTCTGGCTGGCTGTTAAAAGTGCATTAAAAAAAATTATAAATAATAAACAAAGACTAGAGGGATGTTGGGGGGCTCTGGGGGAGAGCTTGGTGGTGTTTTTGAAATAAATAAAAATGAAAGAAAATGCAACATCAAAGCAAGATAAACCTCAAGAGGGGAGAAATCATAATAAAGGAAACGAAAAAAAAAACTGAAGAAAAAATAAAAACAAAATATGGTAAAAAAAAATAAAACATAGAGAAAATACAGAGAAGAAGTTGACACTCCAAGGGAAGATGTGAGACAATTCAAAGGAATAAAAATGGCAACACTAAAGGACTAAAGAACTCCAGTCAGACATACAGCAAGAAGTCGTCGTCTGAGCAAAATGAAGTTGATCTGCTAAAAGGATTTCAAGTATAGTGGTGGCGCGAGAAGGTGGCGCTGTAGTTGGAGGGCGGTGTGCGAATGGCAGCGCGGAATGTATAGGTGGCAGGGACGTGACTAGTGGGTGGCAAAAATATGGCGCGCGGGTGGGGAGACCAAAAGGAAAAAGGATTCTGTTGCTATAATAAACAAAAGGGACGAGGAAACGGAGGGAGAGACAGAGAAAGGAACAGAAAAAAAAAATACAACAGGATTAAACAAAGGAACAGAAGGACTTTCGCATACATCCAAACATAATCATACAAAATGTAAATGAAATGCGCGCCTATACAGATTGTGTAGCTTTTTCTTATCCTTTGGGGGGGCTAGTATGAGTGAGGTGGCTCATGGCCCCCGTGATATAAACCTTCATTCACTCAAAGCTCCTTTAAATAATAAACAAAACAGAAACAACAACAAAAAAAAAAATGAAAAAATAAATACAAACAAAATAACATATTTTGCCTGTTATCTTTGGTTAGTTCCTTGCACATATATATGTATGTGTTAGTGTGATATTATATTTATATATATAGAGAGAGAGCGAGCGAGGAAGGATAACACAATGCTAGGAGATTCCTGTATATATTTTTAATGAAATGATAGAAAAACATGACACACACTCGAATTTATTATTATACTGTATATATGTATATGTATATGATATGCACAGGAGACGACGTACTTTCTCGTTTGCACTCTATGTGACAGGATGTGTCATAATAATAATAATGATATGGCAGTGCCGTAAAGTTTAAGATCGCTGGGCTTTTTTTTATTGTTTTTTATTTCATCCTTTATACATATGTTAAGCAAAACATACACTCCACACACACATACACACATAACATAGTGTGCATATATATCCTTTTTTTCTTTTGGGGGGTAATAATTTATTTAAGATATTTATTCGTGCTCAAGTGCACGGATCCTGAACACAATATATGAAGAAACGCGAGAACGTTTTTTTTATCCTTTTTCTTTATTTTTTTTTATCTTTTTTTCTAACTTCATAAAATGCATAAATCAAATGGAGAGAGAGAGAGTGAAAAAATATAGGATATGTGTTTTTCATTTTTTAGTTCAGTGTGCGCGCGTCGAGGACGTTGAATTAAAATTAAATGAATCCTATTTCAGCGTTTTTTTTTTTGGTTGATAGCTTGACATATGACATCCACCAACATTGATTTGTTGTTAATTTTTTGAAAAAAAAAAAAAAAATCGTATTTCATTAAACCAAAAAAATTAAAAATAAGCATTTAAAAAAAATTAAGGTAAAAATAATTAACAACTTTTACAACTATTTTCAAAATTAAATTTATTTTTAAAAAATTTTTGTCGCTTCTTATATATCTTTTTTTTTTGTTGTTGTTGAAAAGGTTTTTTTATGAAAGGATTATACAAGTTGAGAAAATGATGATGCACATGCCATATGTCAACTTTAAGGATTATGGGAACTAAAAGGACTGTTTAAATATGCACTCTATGGAAGGATACTATTTTTTCTTTTCAAATAAATTCTAAAAATTTAAGTTTTTTTAAAGTATTTTGTATGAAATTATGTAATTTTCAGGAATTTTGGAACTTTTAAGGATGGTTGTAACATAAAAAAGATTTTTAAGATATAATTAATTAAATAATAAGAAGTATAGAGCCATTTGCAATATTTATGAATTCATATATGTATCTAACATTAATGCTTGTAGACTGTTTTTTGTATTCATATCGTGGAACATGTTGGGCAAACGACAAGTCTGTTGTTTGATTACCTTAATTATAGAAATCAAATTTATCTTTTCAAATAAATTTCTTTTTACATTCTTTTACACTTATTTGTGAATTTAGATAGTAAACACTTATTTAGGGTTAAATAAACTTTTTATAATAATTAAATAAAATTGTTAATGGGGCGACGTCAAAGCATTACCCTAAGAGTCTATTTGCTAAATAAAATTTTATAAAGATATAGGATGCTAGCCACTTTTGTGTCTAATTTAAAAACTATTTTGTAGTTAAAAATAAGTAACTTCAGCTCAAGATTGAGACAGGACGCGTAACTATATGGTAGTAAGTCATGCTGACTGAGTTGCATAGCTCTTAAAATATTAAGGGGTCGGGGTTAAAACGAAAGACCTCAGGCTATCCCTACAGAACACAGCCAGAAGTGCTTAAGTGCAATTTTGACGATTTTGAGTTTATTGCATATTTGTATTCAATATTTTATTCTTAAACTATTCAATATTTTATTCTTAATAATTTTGTATCTTAAAAAAAACTTTGAGGACGATTTTCTCGAAACACCTATTTTGCACTTAAGCACTTCTGGCTGTGTTCTGTAAATCCCTCAACAATAACCAATGGTAGAATACACTCCTCATGCCCTCAAGTAGCTTGTAACATGTTTGCTGATAGGTTCAGCGAAATTTATTGTCCCAGCTCTGTTCCAAGGCACACTGATCCAACTGACGCTTACACTTTAGTTCTAATAGATGATCTATCCCTGTCGATTGAAGATATAATGACCGGTTTAAACAACCAAAGTCATGTACTTGGTAATCTACCCATTAGTTTTTGCATTGGCACGCGAACTATACATATTGGTGATGGTACCTTTAAGCCACTATAGGAATCTAGCAACTCTCCCTATTCATGGAATAATCTCCCACAGTCAGTATTTCCGAACTCTTACAACATCGTAGAGCTCAGACATAAGATTCATCGACATTTTTTGAGCAAACCCAGACCCCCTCTAACCTCTATTCTTCAACCAAGCCTACTACTAGACATTGCACCATGAGCTTACGGACGAAGGGTGACTCCTAAGCTTGGTATGTTCACAAAAACAATTTTTTGACACTGTTTCTTTTGGAAAAATTACGCGATGTTTGCCGAGACCCCAATTCGAATCGACCCGAGATTCGAATCGACCACTTCCAAAGCCCCTCACGTAATTAATGGAAGACCCCTACGATTAATTCCACTGAATACAGATGCATTAGGAGCCCTATTTTTCATAAGGATATAAAGAATGTTTTGAAGCATACCGAATGGGACCAACCTTTTCGGGGTTCTTTTCGTCCTTTTGAAAAGGTATTCTTAAGTGGTTATGCTATTCTAAATATTTTCGCTGACCTCGTAAAAATCGGCCTATTCTATATGCTTATGGCAATTTTTCATACTGAATATTATTTAACAGGACAATTTTCGACTTAAGCAGATATTTCCACCCGTTCGTTCATCTTCTTCTATCGTGGCATTGCAGCCCTTTAAGAGTTTTGGCCTCTTTAAAATTGTCTTTCAGCTGGCTCAGTTTCCAGTTTCTTAAATTTAATGTTTGTCTACATCCATTGTTCATCTTCCAGTTTAGGGTGTTTTCGAAAACGCATGACTGCGGTATCACTGCAATATTCGGCTACTTTCGGCGTATCAAGCTATGTCCTTGTAAAGTTTATGATCTTTCATGAACGGAACCATGGTGCAATAATACTAATATTGTACCATAAATGGAACCAACTATTTAACATAATAAGTGTCTTTTAAAAGGTCCCTGGTCTTCTATGATCTCCTGAAGACATTACTCGTGCTTCGGAGCTATGAGTTAAAACTGATCTGAACAGGGTTTTGTACAACTCGATTTTATGTTTCTATGAATTACTTTCGATCTGAAGATGTGATTGAAATTGATTGCCACCTAGTGCATGTTTTCGTAAAATATCACAATCATGTAAACTAGCTTTCAGAATATTACATAGGCAGAACATAGGAGGGTATCGATGCCTGAAGGATGTCTTTAGTTTTTGACCTCGTCCCCCTCGAGTTTTTTGATATCTGAGGCAAGGGTGTCGCCAGGGTAGGCAAAGGGCGGAGACAGCTGCCCTAGAAATGGAAAAAATCTACTCAAATGACATTAAAAAATGTGTGAAAACGTATGTGGTTTATAGAGAGAATTAACGATTCCAAACAGAATTAACAATTACAGCCATTCTTTGATGATTGGATAGTGGCTCGTGTAAAAGCAGTCAAAGGGTCAAGCTTGTTACTGCTGGTGGAGGTAGATGTAAGCACAATTAGTTTTAAGAGTAGTTACTTTTCTTTCTTTTTTGAATGTTTCAAATTACATGTTGGAGCCACGCAGAAATCTTATGTTTCGTTTTGCAGTGAATTTGAAAAGAAAAAAACCTGAAAAAAGAAGTAGTGATAGCGATGAGCCGGATGAAAAAATATAAAAGCGGAAAATGGAGACGACATCGCAGGCTTACTTTTCGGTCACCGCAACGGGGGATGTCCAGCCTCAGAAACTAGGCTCAAGGCTCTGATGCCGGGGCATGTCCATGTGGTGGTTCTGCGGGTGATCTATCGAGACCAAGTGTATCCAAAAATTTGGACCACGGTTCGGATTCAGCGATGGATCTATTGCATGACTACAACGAAAATGACATAGCCCGTTTTGTTGGTGGAGTGTCGATGTTATCGATCGAACGGAAGAAGGAACTACTTGAAAACTGTTGGACTCCTCCTACGACGTATAATTTTGTGACAGATGCCAAGAATGAAAACCAACTTTCATAAGGCGGCACTGGGAGCTGCTAAATTATGTCTTGCCTGTGGATGTGCAGCTCAAAAAGTGCTTCCAGAAAATCATTGAAGAAAACAGAAAAAAACATCAATTACTTCCTGCATTACATTTTGCGGGTTCCACCATTTAGCTCTCAGAAGTAAACATTATTAATATAATAGAGTTTCCCTTCTTATGAAGAAGGCGCACTTCTCAGCTGGGCTGAGAAACATTTACCACGACCACGTGGGCTCGGCTGAGACATGCAAACATAAAGAGTTAAGTACCAATAAAAATTGCATGCGAAACACATAAACAGTCATTAGAGAATAAAGAGACTCCTTTTAAGGGGATCTTTGTTAGTGAGGAGACCAAACCTGGGACGCATATTCAAGTAAAGGTCTGACAAGCGAAATGTAGAGGTGTTTAGTGATCAGGATGCTGTTAAATTCTTTGGACCACCTTTTTATAAAACCCAAGACTAAGCTACTCTTGGAAGAAATATAGTTGATATGAGTAGAAAAGTCCAGCTTGGTGTCAAATCTAATCCCGAGATCTTTGACAAAATTAACACGGGGGACACCCTCACTAAAAAATGAGTAGTTATAAATTATAGGATCACGTCGCCTACAAAAAGTCATGACTTCGCATTTGCTAATATTAAGAGCCAGGTTGTTGTTAGCACACCAAGAGTAAAAGGTGTCGAGGTCGACTTGCAAAAGTTTGCAGTCCTCCATACTCTTTACGTGACGGTACAATTTGATGTCATCAGCATAAATCAGGATTTTGCAGTGTCTTAGCAAGGTAACAATATCATCAATAGAAAGAATAAAGAGGATAGGGCCAAGATGACTGCCTTGAGGGACACCGGATGACGCCTCAATGGTCGCGGATTTGGATCCACGGAAAAGGACTTGGTAGGTCCTGTCAGCTAAGTAGGACTGGAACCATAATAGAAGGGCTTCAGGGAAACCTAACTTTTTTAGTTTGAAAAGTATAATGGAGTGGGAAAGCTTGTCAAATGCCTTACTGAAATCAGTGTAAACACAATCAGTTTGGCAACCGGAAACGAAGCCTTCAACAGCATGGGAAGTGATGGTGAAAGAATTCTCGATGGATTTGAAGGAACGCTAGATCATGGAAAAAAAGAATACAAGTTCTCGATTAGTAGATATCCAAAATGTAATTATCAACATTTGTGGTAATGTGCTTAAGACGGATATTATTAGACGAGACAGCTGACATTTCGGGAACTGAACAATTGGTAATTGGACTGCGATATTTCCATTAGGGATCCAACGAAGTCCAGGAGTTGTTCGTCAGATTTGTAGAGCTGAAAGCTCTAGATGCGAAAAGTATTGCACAGACTATAGATGAGATGAGAAATAAAAGAATTTTTAAGGAGAATTTTCCTGTTATAATGGGAGCCTTCTAAACCTGATCGCGCAAAGGAAATAGTGCAACTCAAAAAAATGCCTTTCAGCTCGATGCGCTGCCTCCAGAATTTCGTATATTCGAAAGAGCCACAGATGAAATTATAAGAGATGCTATTGTCATTGCGGAAAAAGTCGGACTGGAGAAGGACATGACATCAGCGCCACTTATCGTTCGGAAACAAGGTCATCGAAGCAACCACCCAGCAGAGAGCCTTTCAGAATTCTAGAAGAGGTCTTTAGTAATACCGTACTTGGTCTAAATTTATACCCCTCTTGGGGTACGTTTTGCTAAAGAAAACACACCATTATTCGCATAATTACGAATTTACCGTCGTAAATGCAGATGATGTCTGTGGAAAATCTTAGCTTATGAAGCCATCGGCAAAGGACATGGCCCATTTTTGTATGGGCGTTGGCATAGCTATCGAACTTAATGTACACCAATGATTTTTGGTGTTTTATATTCGTGAATATTGGCACATTAATTTGTTATAAAGAAAAAACTCGAGGAACTTGTCATTACAACAGACTAGGCATAAACAGTTTCATTAAATCTTTTAATCAGATCGGTTTCAATAAGTGTATAGATTATGATTTTGCTATTAAAAACCTTAAGGAGCTTTAAAATAGCGAACAGTTGTGAATTATTACGGTTAACTGATATGGTTTTATAATTATTCAGTATTTAAACAAAGTAATGGCCACCTGAATTAAGAATCTTTAACTGTATATTGAATAACATTTATTAAACTGTAGAGCAGTAGTGTGTACAAAGTTTGTAGATCATGCGATTATCTACAAAAAATGATATTATACATTTTCTCGTACGAGTTGCCGTTCATGAGATATCGCCGTTTTAAAGATGTCAAATACTCATCCCCTAATTCGTAACTTGAATAAGTTATCAGACGTTCAATAAATCCTCTATTGGACTACGTGGCTAATATTTCCAGGGTGATTCCTGGATATATTTTGAGAAAAAATTGTTCTAGAGAGGGGGCTACCCCACTGTCCACTAACATAGAGGGTGGAAAGAAAAGAATTTAATCTACACTCATAGACTAATCATCGTAGGGCAACGTAATTAGGTTTTTTTTAGATAAATGTGTATTCTTTTATTTGAAGAACAGGAGCTTAATTGAATCCGTTTGGAAGATATGTACGTTCAAAATATGGATTTATTGAACGTCTGATGAGGGGATATGAGTATTTTAAATCCTTAAAACGACGATATCTCATGAACGGTAATTCGTACGAGAAAATGTATAATATCATTTTTTGCAGATAATCGCATGATCTACAAACTCTGTAAACACTATTTTATGATAGGTAGGACTTGTCGTTTAAGAGAAATTAGCCAAAAACGGAATTTTCTGTTTTTAGGGGGTTGTTTTTAGGGGTAGCGTACAATCAATTTTCCGAAACTTTTTTAACCCGCCGTCTGCTACTGGGGTATTTCAATACCCCAGTCTTTTTTTAAATCTGTATATTTTCTCTTATTCTTGCATGAATTATTAAAAATTAAAAATATTGAAAGTTATTCTTTGGCTATTAAAACAAATAAAAATTAAAGTTAACACTTAAAAGAGCAAACCCAAATTTTGTTAGATTTTTTAAAGCACTTTTAGTACCCTAAAGTATACAAGGAAAAGAAATACCCCATGTAGCAGACTACGTACACAAAAAACCATGTAGCATACGGCGGGTTAAACATATTCAAGCTGATCAACATGGCTTGTCGTGCATCGGCGACATTATATTTATCTTTCTCTATGGTTCATTATGGCGGAAGTTGACAAAAGATTCTTTGAATTCATCTTGATTTTTTGTCCATGTCCTTTATGATCTACGAAACATTACAAACGAAATCGAACTTTAGCAACAATTGTGGCAGGATAAGGACAAGCACAGGCCAACAGAAATAAATGAACTAAACGTAGTTGATGTCCTAAAACAGACGAAAGCTTTCTTCCTGTGGAGCGATCCTTTAGTAGCCTAAGAAAAATAAAAACCTGGCTAAGAAGCACTATGGTAGAAAGTCGCCTCAATAGTCCATTCAAAACGCGGGGGGGGGGGTGTTCCAAAATAACACCGTTAAGAAAATCGCACCCTAAACGTTTTTGGGGTCGCTGATCACGAAAATCGAGGTCCCGCGGTCCTAAAATTAGGGCGTCACCTCTAAAAATGCAAAAAACACCCCTTTTTAGGGGGTTTTCGCGATTATTTCAGTAATAATGAAAACTAATGCGATGAAATGCACTTTTTTTAATATTTATTTGCGAAGGTGGTTGATTTATACTAAATTAAGGCGAACTTAATGGTAGGGGGTACTCCTAAAGGGTTGAAACTACCCCTAAATTGGCGAAAAATGGCTTTTTTAGGACCGCGGGACCTCGATTTTCGTGATCAGCGACCCCAAAAACGTTTAGGGTTCGATTTTCTTAACGGTGTTATTTTGGAACACCCCCCCCCGCGTTTTGAATGGACTACAATAGTCTAGCAATGATGAGTGTTCACAGAAAGCTTATTTTTGACAACTTAGACCATTTGAATAATGAAGTGGTCGAGAAGAACATCGCCAAAAACCCGCGAAGATTATGTTTTAATTAAGTATTATTGTAATTTTCATTTCTTATTTGAGCTTTAGTTTCACTCAGAAAATTTGAGTTAATTAAAAATACCTACTATTTAAAATAAAAAATAAATAATTATTATACATTTTTCCTCGGTGTGTGAAAGAATACGGTAGGACGTACGGGTGTGATAACATTCACCAATAATATTTTATTCACCAACTGTAGCAATAAATTAATTTGGTTAAAACCATATATCGGTATTCATAGATTGATATATAAAATTAATCGAATACAAATTTAAAAAATCAACACAGACTCCTCAGTTCACTTCATGCTACAACCATACTTGTCGGAATTATAAATTGTTCATGGAATTTTCGATAAAATTTCTTTTTTATCTTCAACGTTACTGATAAAAAAAATTAAATATAATAAATAAAAATTATTTTTCTTTGATGTAATTTTATGAAATATTGATTGTTAATCTTATAAAAAGAAATAGGGCTGAAATATGTTCGAAATAGGCTTAAATATGTACAAAACAATTTTTTTCTTCTTTAACGCTATTTAAATCATACTTGAATATTGCAAATGACAATGGAAAGGAGAGAAATAAAAAAATTATAAAAAATAGAAAATGGATTTCCTTTTTTTTTGCTAATCAAAATGGTATGAAAAATGTATTTCATATAGTATTTTTTTGGAATTCTGTAAAATAAAAACACTGGTCATAAAAGTGCATTTTTTGGCCGCTTTAAACGTCATACAGTTCAAACGGGTTTAAGAGTAACTATTCAAAAAAAAAAACTTTTTAACTAAATTTAGTTATTGGATAGTATGTTCCAATCATTCAAGGATATTGTGGAAAAAATATTTTTTTTTTAGATAAAAGAGTTTTTAAAAAATATTTAAAACAGTGATCTTTAAACTTTTCGACACTTTTTGAGAAGTAAGCGTTTTTTATAATAATAATAATAATAATAAATTACGTACTTTTTTTTGTTAAAAAAAAATAAAAGTCTTTTTAGAGCAATTCAGAAAGTATAAAACTAATTGAAAAACTAAAAACGAAAAAAATTAAAGTATAAGTATAAAAAATATTTGATAGTATATACCTTGGAGGCATAGTGCCCATCATTTTGATGAACTGGTTTTATAATAGGATGATGAGAGATGATGATAAAGGATGAGAGTTAGTATTTTTTATTTTTTTTTTAATTTGAATTATTGTAATTTTTTTTCGGTTTCTTTATCTCTTCTCTTCCCTACTGTTACACTTCGTTATATATATATATTTTTTTTGTTATATTATCGCACATTCGATCAATCAATAATACTTTTTTCTCATAAATATTTTACTTTTTTTTGTTTTCAACCTGATTTTCACATTTTTTAGTAACTTTTTGTTTTTTTTTTTATTTTTTATATAAATTTTGGAAATATTCTTTTTTTTAAATAATTTTTATTTTTTTATATTTTTTTTTTAAGTTGGTGAATGTCGTATGCCCAAACTAGTGTGGTCAGGTTATTGTGTTTTTATCGCACTGCTCTATAATCTGACCAATTTATGCAAATCTATAACAGAAAAAAAGAGAA
Organism: Thereva unica; assembly: GCA_949987705.1. Taxonomy (NCBI): domain Eukaryota; kingdom Metazoa; phylum Arthropoda; class Insecta; order Diptera; family Therevidae; genus Thereva; species Thereva unica. Next base: position 121,017,993 of record OX465282.1, on the reverse strand, counting down.
TATGATATTATAACAAATGTGGTGAGAGAAATAATATTTCTTTTTTTTTCTTCTTTTCTTTTTTTTTGTAGTAGTAGTTAGTAAATGGATGCAAGAGAAAAATATTAATTTTTCTTCTTAATATTATATGTGATATTTACATTCAGGTTTTTTTTGAAAGAATATAAAATATAATTAAGAGAATTTAAAAAAATGAAAAATAAAACAATTAAATTTTTTTTTGTAAACGTGGTGTGGAATTGAAAATTATATAGTTTAGTTATAATGACAATATTTCGATCAGGTTAATTTTAGTAGGTTATACTATATATGATAAATGTGCATGTTAAAATTTATCTACATAAACATTGTGTGTTATTTATTATTGGGGGATAAAATAATTGATATTATTATTGATTATGTTCTAAGCCTCTTTTTTATAACACCATGCCAAATTTAATAATAATTGTGTCACTCTTTTATAAATTTTCACCACTCAAAAAATAGTGCATTTTATCTAAAAGTATAGTAACTAACTTCTAGAAATAAAAAAAATCTCTTATCAACTTTCTTATTTTAACGAATTGGTATTCCAAACTACCCTTAATCGAGAACCTGTGTTACACTCAATAAAATATTATTGTACTTAGACCATACAACAAATTCGAGCGGAATATTATTTGAGAGCTTCAGCCGACGAGGGTAGTTGAAAAAGTTTTGATATTCAATATGAAGATGGCGGTACTCGTGAAAAATATTCTAGTACTTTAATTATGTAAGCTGGGAAATTTCAGCTTATACTTTTAATATCTGATGTAAGTTGATTAATTTTATTTTAGAGTGCTCCATTCTTGGGTTTCATACTATAGGCTGCTGCTCGCTTGACGTTCAGAGCGCAGGGGCTGTTAACTTTTTGGGTTTTAATCGATTTTCGGGGTCCCTTCAGACCTGGGACCCGGGCAATTCGTACCAGTTGCCCCACCATTGTGGCGGGCCTGTAGACGACCGTCGAACCAAGAAGAGAGAGATAACACAGTCCATGCGCTTTCTAAAAGAACGGGTTTGTTACATATACAGTCCCTTCTAATTCTTCTTTAAACTCCTTTAATCCCTCATGGGACATAGGTTAGTCTGTAAAAAAGTGAAGAGAACGGGTTGTCTAAACATGATCTTCATCCTCCTCCTGATTCTAAAGCATATTATACAGTCCCTTCATGCATAAATATATGAATTTTAGCTTATTTTCGCGCATTTTCTCTATTTTGAGGGGAAACTATGCATTTTGGTGAAATATATCAAACGAGCAAAGTTGTAGTGCATAAAATTTGCTACAAAATTAGTTTTTACCTTTTTTCGAATTCTATATAGTTTCTCCGCTAGAGGGTGGTATAGTGAGCTCCAAGATAAGCCGACGCGTCCTTAGTTCAGTCGGTTCGGATTGTATGCCACGCCTGTGTAGGCAACAGCTTTGGGGAGAATGCGCCTTTCGAGCATGCCTTGAATACCGTACTACGTTTAATACAACTTTAGTCTGGGGAAATTGGCAATTTTAGTAGACAAAACACCAAAACGGTTGAAAATTGCTCCACAGCTTCCACAGTATGTGACTTTTTAAGAAAACCATTTCGGAATCACAAAAAAAAAACATGGCCGCCGGAGATATCGCGTTTTGCCCGAGCTTTCCTTACATGTATGTAAGGTCCAACATGATAACAATGAAACTCTCTACAACTTTAGTTCTTACAAAAGCCGTGTTTTTTTAATGAACTATATAGTTCTTTCATCGAGTTCATTAAAAAAACGACAAGGGAAATTTCATGTAGCGCCTACTTCGATGCTTAAAAATTTCAAAATTAAACGGAAGTTAAGTGTTATTTTTTGCACTGTTACACGAAATCCTCGCTAGAAAATAATAAATATGTTTCTAAAAAATCAATTATTTGTTATAAATTTGCTCTCATCACTTTCCTGTTGTTTTTATTTTTATATTACGTCCTTCCGGCCCCCGAAAGTATGCAACATGCCAACCCCCGAAAGTAAAGTATGCAGCATGCCAACCTCCGAAAGTATGCAATGTGCAAATTAAGAAATTTCCCAAAACCTCGATAGAAACCCCGATAAAACCTGGGTTTTGAGAGTTGTATGGGGAAGAACTATATAGTTCATTAAAAAAACACGGCTAAAAATGTTGACCCGATTAACCCTTAGGACCCGAATTGGAACATGGAATGTGGGAAAACTGCTTGATGATGGAGTGGAGTGAGGCTGTGAAGTCCTCAACAAAATGAATCAATATAAAATCAAGGTCATGGGTCTTAGCGAGAGAAAATGAAGGGCTATGACACCGTTGCGGCCATGAAAGGATAGACAAGCGAAGAAAATGGAATGGGATTGGCCACACCTTGTGACGCGGAAACGAAAATCTAGCCAAACAGGCCCTTGCCTGGAATACGCAAGTACCCCGTCGAGCCGGAAGACCTAGAGCAGTGGTTCCCAGACTTTATTTCGTACGGAACCTTTCTACGATGTATAAAATTTGGCGGAACCAAACGATGAAAAAATAAAATAATATATGATATATGTATATATTTATCCTTTAATATATTTTAAAACGTTGTTATTAGCTCGCTTTCTTGTCTGTCTGTTTGTCCGGTACATATATCTTGCAATCGATTGAATACTTCCGGTTACCCGATCACCCTGAAATTTTGCACACAACTTCAGCTCAGATGACAATGAAATATGGTATACTCATTATACCGTTAGATCCATGGCGGCCGTCTCAAGAGGACGGATTACTGTTTCTTCGCGGAACAAATTTTGCAATCAATTTTTCAAATACTTCCGGATATCCTATCAAGCTGAAATTTTGCATACAGCTTTAGCTCCGATGACAATACAATATGGTATACTCAATATGCCTTTAGATCTATGGCGGCAGTTTCAAGAGGGTGGATTGAAATATTCTTCACAACCCCTTCGATATGGGTATCAAATGAAAGAGTACGATAAGTAGAACACCATAAACAATATAGTATACTCAATATTGCTGCTTGGTCCATGGTAGCCATCTCAAGAGGGCGGATTACTATTTTCTTCACAACCACCTCGACATGGGAATATGGAATGGCGGCCAAAATGTTACGCGGCGTGACGTAGAGCAAATTTCAAGGAAGAAGGGCCACTCGCACTTTCTGATTAGCAAGAACGCGTTAAACGGCCGGCGCAGCGCCAGTGAGTCTGCGAATGTATTTGCGCTTCGGCGCTGGTGACACGGAACCCTAAATTTTTTTCGTGGAACCGTTAGGTTCCGCGGAACCCATTTTGGGAATCACTGACCTAGAGCAACGTGGTGTCAAGCAACGCTTGTCTTTAACAATTCTGTTCCCGCTGGAATAAGTTATAAAATTTCTTGGTAAAAATGAAATTTGTGAATTGAAGTTATAGTTTTTTTTTACAAAGTCCTGTGCGTGATAAATATTAATGTGGATAAAATGAAGTGGGTCGTAAAAGGCTGTTCGGAGAAGAAAATGCCGTGGAAGGCAACTGAGAACATTTGCTATCTGAGAAAAGTATTTTTTCTTAATTCATGAATATAAAGTGTTGAATTTATCCTTCCAATCCAAAGAATAAAGTGTTTCATTGGATATTCTGTTGTTTTTTTTGCAAGTGCACCGCCATCAGTGGCCACAATTTAAGCTCTGACAAAAGGCTCTACGATAATTACACTCCCTATAATGAAATGTCAAAAAATGGTCATTTTTAACGGTTTTTGAATTTTTCTGCAAAAACCTGTTAACTGATTTCAATGGTTTTGGACTCATAATTTTTGTCTTTTTAAGCACTATTTTGTAGTAATTTTTGTTTTTCAAAACAAAAATTTTTTTGTACCTAAAACGTGAAAAAAACTTGTTTTCGCTACTATTATTAGCTTTTTACCACCTGTTGCCCTGGACAAATTTTATCCAAAACACACTCATTGAACTCCTGCGATTTTTCTCTTAATTATAGCCTCAAGAAATCGCAGGGTAGATTTATTTCAACTTTTAAATACTTTTTCGATATCTCTCCTGGACTATAGCTTAACTACCATCTAAAAAATGGGACTGGTAGCCGATTGCAGCTGTCGGTTCTGCGGGGCAGCTCCCGAAACTGCGGAGCACTTGCTGTGCGACTGTGAGGCTACAGCGAGGAATAGATTGAGCCTCCTCCATCGCGACTTCCCTACTCCCAGGGAGATTTGGGACACGAACCCTAAATCAGTTTTAGGTATTTTAAAAGCCTTAACTTTGTTGGTTTTTAAAGACTGGGATGGCACAATAGACCAAACAAAATAAGTCGCAGTGCCCGCCAAGGCGCCCCTAACAAGAAATAGAAGAAGAAGAAGCTTGCCTGTTCAATCAAGGGCCCACCGAAGCCCTTCTAAATTTGTCGATTGAAAGAGTCGTTTGTGGCATCTTTTTAAATTGTTGGCATTAACATAGAATATGTGTTAACCTAAACTTAGCCGACTCGATAAGAGCCTGACCCGATCATAGATCGGCTTCTTGATATTGTGTATTATCTGGGCTTTATCTGCGAGCTTCAATAGCCCAGTCATTTTATACATGAACCTCTAAAAAATGCAACTGGAGATATATCAGCGGGATTCTCTTTATTTTGGGGTCATAAATAATTTCCCCAAAAGTCCATAAAGCCAACTGACCGACTACTCAAGTTATGGAGAGTCAAATTTCCCGAAAATCAATTTTAGTGCATTTTGCAAAACTAAAGTATGAATATTTCTGAAAAATTGATTTTCATGGTCTTTGACCCTGACCCGGTCAGTTGGCTCTATAGACTTTTGGGAAATTATGTGTGGCCCCAAAATAGAGAGAATCCCGCAGAAAAATCATCAGTTGCATTTTTTGGTTTGGTCCTTTTTTTGTATAAAGTTACTGGACTATATAGAAATTTAGTATTAATTTTTACCAATTAGTAGTAAACTAGCATGCTACTCGATATTATTTTACCTAGGTGTCATTATAAATAGTGCATCAAAAAAACAAGGTGAAAAATTGCACTAAAGATTAAGGTTAAATTTCCGAATATAATAATTTTTATATTTTTGCATAAAACCTGATCGAAAAATGTTTAAAACACTCAAAAAATGTCAAAAAGGAAATAAAAAAACAAAAACAAAACCAAAAATCGGGGAACAAATATTTCGTAAAAAAATCGGTGCAAATACTAAAAAAAAGAGGTTAACGTCCCAGGCTCAAATCAATTAAATCCAGATTCTATGTAATGGTCTCATTCCAAAACTGAATACAAGTCGGCAATGCAGAACTCTCTATGCACAGGCAATAAAATGAATTGTTATCATTCCAAAAATATCGCAATCAAAAATGAAATGAACGATTATCGAGTATCGACTATCGACTATGCTTGAGAAATGATTCAAATTTTTACAAAGAAATTAAGAGAAACAAAAACCGATGAAACTTTCAAGTGAAACACAAAAGAAACATTTATTTTTATCAAAGTGCATAAATTATAGTTTGGTCACACCTCACAGGTTCGTTTAATCTCGGAGTGTTAATGCTCGGATTTTCGGGGGTAATTTCCCGTGAAAAAAAAACGCAATTTCCAAAATAGTTTTTGGCGTGAAAAAATCGGTGAAAAACAACTTGAAATGAAATAACACAAAACACAGCGAGCGGAAACACTGAAAACAACAACAACACAACAACAGCAACAACGAAAAACATCAACAACAACAACACATCAACAAAACAACAACAACAATTTCAACAATAACAACAAAACCAGATTTTATCAGGATAGTCGCGCGCCGAGCACTGGGGATGGAGTGCATTTCATTAGATTAATATCAGCCTATTTTGGCGTGGTTGGTGGTTTATTGGGGGGCTTTAACACCGTCATTTAGGGCTTGATGTCCTTTCGAGGATATCCTGTGTGCTCATATAGTTCCACGAGTAATTTATACGTGTATGAGTGTATTTCGTTTGCTGTTGTTGCTGTGCTGCTGCTGCTCCTGCAGCGATATTGGTGTGTGTATTGTTGTGTCCACAAAAAAAAGGATGTGCATGCTTCTGATGAAAGTTAATTTCATGATGGCATGAGCATTACACGCACGCACACAACAAACAAAAAAAATATTATTTTAATGGGAGTGAAATAATGAAGTCTTGTTTATTACATTACGGAATTTTGATTGCCGGTAATTCACGTACCTTGGGCCGGATTGTTGTTGAAAGTAATAAACAGAGACATGATAATAAATTGATTCGGAAAATTGAATGCTTTTTGGATATATGTGCATGTATGTATTACATTTTATCATTAAATTGAACAAAACCTCAAGATTGGAGATATTGAGCTATTATGTTGATGGTTGCTGAATGAAGTGATCTTTCTGTGGTGAATTGGTTGTGAATGCGGAAGCGAAGTACTGCGACTGGAATAGTGTTTATCAATTACCCATAGGACACTTGGATAGTAAGTGAAGTTCAATGCCAATCATCAATGGTAAGAGAAGAAGTTGATACTGGATGCGTTTTCGTACGAATTTGTCTTGTAGGAACTCGTACGAACTCGCAGGATAAATCCCGATACTCCGAGCACTATGGTCCCTCGTACACTAGGTGCGAGCTAGTCGTACGAGTACGTGCCTATATTGCCAACGTCCGAAATCAATCCCAGCATGCTCGAATTTTTTATGCATTTGTGCTTTATTAAAAACTTAATATTGATATTGAAAAAGGATACTGGTCACCAGCGTAGTCAACTAAGTGGTTTTACCCCTAGAACTGGTGGTTTAGACTTGCAGCTAGTGAGAAAAAATCGTATCTAGTGGCTAGTGGGTTTTTTGGTGGTAAGAGGCTAGTATACAAAATTAGTGTTGGCTATGCACTCAACCATAATAAGACATCAATTACTAATGACCTAATGATTCACTTAAATAAAATCCAAGAGTTTATGGCCAAAGTTGATGAGCAGCGGCGTCAAATGACGTTCTCACCATGTGTAACTTGATCGGTCAATTTGCTATTTCATTGCTAATTTTGCCACATACAAACACCGATTTTGAAAGGCTTTAGCAGCATGAACATTTGCCAAGAATAAAAATGATAGTCTAACCTCAGGTGTCACTCTGTTAATGTTAACATGGTTCATGTCATGGTGCAATGTCTAGTAGGAATCTTAGTTTGAAGAATAGAAAAAGGACAGGACAGGCTATGTTAAAGGAAGTCTAGGAATGCATGAGAAGGTGGCAGTGAGCCTAGAGTATAAACTCTTGATGTTGAACGAACTCAGAGGCAACCGTCGGGGTTAGCGGAAGATATTCTTGTTGGAGTCTTACGCCGCCTGAAAATGGTGAATCCCGCTAACCAACTGACAAGGGCTGTAACGCCTGCAGTGCAAGATAACTAGGGGGAACAAAGAGATGTGTCGTCCGCTAGGTAAATAGAAACTCACTGGAATGGTATTCCGTTATTCTAGTTGATTACTTGCTTTTGAACGAATTTTCACATTTAACTTCAGTTCGAGTTCAGTTGGGCGAACGGAGGTTTGTTTTATCCTCAGTTGAATATGTGGAAAATGTTTGCGAACTGAGGTTATATAATAGTTCAGTTCACCAATTTGCTCGAATTTGCACAGTTTTGCTGGTGAAGCCAGGGTATAATCAATTTTTCAAAGCAATAATGCTGATTCTGTATTTTGGAGCATTTAGTGGAGTTAATTAGTTTTGATTATTTACGCTTAAACAGCGCCTTTTAAATATTAAGTTTAAAGAAGTTTGCGGAACATGGAAAGTCACCCAAGGCACCTACAAGTCTTCATCAACAGATGCCTGAATTTCAAATGAAGAGCTATGCCGTCGTGCTGGCCAAGAAAGGATAGATAAATGGAATTGGAATCTAGAGAAACAGGCCCTTGACTGGAACCCGCAAGGAACTTGCCAGTCGGTAGAGCTAGAACAACGTGGAGAAGAACCCTATTAGCAGAGGCCACAGCAACTGGTGAAACTGGCCAAAGCTTAGAGCTGGCGCGCAAAACAGAGTCCGCTGGAAGGCATCATTGTTTCCGCGTATCGTATTCGTTTATGAACCAATCGAGACCATACTGGACGCGAACAAGGACGAACTTTTCGATCAGCTTCAACAGACGCTGGATACGATACCTCGAACCGAATTAATCATACTCGCAGGGGACTTCAATGCACATTTAGCAGCAGATCGAACCGGCTGGGAAGGAAAAATGGGCAAATTCGGACACGGAGTAATTAACGACAACGGCTTACGCCTCTTTTTATTCATACCGGACGTAATCGATGCAGACGAAGGCAAATGCCGGAGTCTATTGTGGGATGTGCAAAGCAATTGTTTCCACCTATCTGTAAACGGACGAAGCCATGAACCTCGAACAACTGCTTGGATCTCGCCGATCAGCGGAAACGAATGAAGCACTTCGATTTTGGAATTTTCATGGCTTCTCCCCATGGACGCCTGCTGTGGTGGAGGGAATTCTTCCACCAGCTGTATCACCACGATTCGCCACAAGGTCCAGCACCCTAACCGCCGATTTATCGAACAGCCGACGAATCAGTTTCTCGATACCGAACCGACAATTATTTAGGTAAAGACGGCAGTAATGAATAGACCAACTAACAACCGCCGAGATGATCAAAACCGGAGGTGATGCCTTATCACAACGACTTCATGTCCTCATAACACACACATGGCATTCGGATCGTGTCCCGTCGGCGTGGAAGAAGAAAGCGATCGTTGTCCTAATTTTGAAAAAAAAAAAAAAAGGCGACAGTGGGGAATGTAAGAATTATCGCGGTATTAGCCTCCTTTCGACAAAGAATTTGCGAAAATTATATAATCGAGGCTACAGAAACATCGAGAGCAAACGAGCTGGAAAGAGCAAGCGGGATTTAGCACTTTCATCAATTTCAAATCCGCTTGTGTGAAGCAGTCGATCGACGACGCGGAATTCGATACGACGACAACTTCGTAATCGACATGATGTTCGCCGGCGATAGCGCCGTCTTTGCCGACACGGGTGCCGAAGTAACAGACATCTTATGCGACATTTCCCGCATCGCCCAGTTATACGGGTTAAAAATCAATGTGGAAAAGACCAAAATGTTCAGAACGGACGGATCTAGGGCCAGTGTTCACCTCGATGGAACCCAAATCGAACAGGCTCCGATGTTGAAATATTTGGGATCATTGGTTGAGGATTCTTCTTTATGGATCGGAAACGTCAACAAGCTCGTGGTCTTCCAAATGCGAGGCTTGAGGCAGATTTTCGGTGTCTCACTATGCGATCGCATTCGAAACGAGACAGTTAGACAAAGATGCGATCAACAGATATTGATCGAAAAAGAAATACAAATACATCGACTACGGTAGCTTGGATATGTTTGCCGAATGGGTAATAACCGCTTGCCACGCAAATTTCTCTGGCAGGAATGTAGAATTTAGCGATCGGCACCGAAGAAAACCTGGATAATGGATATCGAGGGCGACTTAAAGAATCAACGATTATCGAGGCTCGAGAGTCGCCAAAAATCGTCGAGAATGGAAACGAATCGTGAATGGAGTTCGAGACCTTGCGGCACCAACAGAAGCGGATCCGTTGCGGGGACGTCCCACTCGGACCGCCAGCTAAAGAATCAAAGAAGAAGAAGGTTACAGGAAAGTAATGTTACTACTTTGGACCACTTAGCTTCGTCACGCGGGCCACAGCCAAGTAGATATTAACTTGATTGTGACGTTTAATTTGACAGCGAACTGTTCTCGTTAGTTTAGATGTCTCCCTTTTGCTAGGAAAAACAAGAAAAGGAATAACAGAAGGGAGTTCGTTTCAAAAGTTGACTTTTGTGAAATCCCATGCAACTTCGTCATTGAATTGCAAAAAGGTATGGACGATAAAAACCAAATTTCAATGGTTGGCCCATGTGAAACTGGCAATATTAATTTGTTAGACAATAAAGGAATAAACAAAAAAGACCGAGGAATTCTCGCCACGACGAACTTTGTTCTCCTCATTTCATTCTTGGAATAAAATTTACAAGTACAGTAAAAGCTCCCTGAAGTTTAGATCAAGATAAGGTAAACAGCAATATACAGAGCCGTCGGAATAATTTTTCCTCTTCTTGAGTAAAATTTGATGAAAATCTCAAAGCTAAAATCTCTGGTAAGTTCTTGCACGAGGAGAAGTAACATTTCTCCGGTTTTTCTTGCATGAGAAAGTATAGGAACAGAAATTGAGTAAATTTGTGTAATTTCTTGCAGCCGTGAGAATGCTTTTCAATTTTTTTTTTAAATCTTAATCTCTGAAATTGCGCCCCCAACCAAATGCGCCCGGTGCAAGTGCTCCATTCGCCCCTGCGTTCTGCATATGAGAACGAAGACGAGCGAGAAATTCTGTCTCTTCTATTGAATTTTCATCAGTTGGAATGGTTTGGATGTTTGTTTGATATAACTTCTTAAGAGAATATTATCTAATGTTGAATTCATTGTTTACATTGACAAAAATGATGTTTACACCGTGTTAAAGCTTACATTGACAAATCAGTAGTCGTTGATGAATTTAAAAGAAATATCGAAGGGTGAGATTCGACCTGCTATCATAGAAAAAGAGACCGAAACTTGAATTCAAACCTACAAACTCAGCCGAGGGGGTCTTTCAAGGGATGATGTACTTAAAACATAATATTAAAAAATATTCATTAAAAATTGGAACCATTTTGTTTAATTTAATTTTAGATCCTGACGTTTTGATTGATCAACACTGTATTTAGAAACCACGCACAAAATAAGCTGATATTTACAAAAAAAAAAAAAAAAATATTGTTAATTAGTAGTACAGTTATTAGCTTTGTTATTAACTAGTGTTTTTTTTTTTTCACTATAATTATTGTACCTTGAATTATTTTTATACATTTAAAAAAATAAATTGAATAAATAAAAATTGTCTGTTTTCTTTCAGATTTTTAATATTATTTTTTTTTATACAAATCGAACATTTAAAAATGTAACGAGGACAACAGGCACTCATGCTCAATATCAATGTTTATCCAGTCAAAATGAATTGATGAACAATAATGAATCCTGTGGGTTGAAGGAGGAAATTATATGTAAAAAAATGTTTGCTATTTATATATATAAATGAATCATCTCATCTCATTCACTTTATTTACAAAATATATGCAAAAAGGGAAACAATTTTATTTATATAGTTTATTAATGATAAATAAAAAAAAAGTAAATAAAAATATAAAATAGATTGTATATATACAGTAAGTATATAAAAAAGGGGGTTTTGTAAAAAGAATAATAATAAGAAGAAGAAGTAGAGAATATTATTATTTTTTTTTCTGAATAAAAAATTGTTATTAATATAAAAATATATTATTTGGTATTTTTTTTTTGGGTTGTTGCAAAAAAATAGTATAAATGGAAAATTGTTTATATTTGATATATATAAATATTTTTTTTTAAATGTAAATAGTTTAATAAATTAATTAATAATTAATAAATTAATCAAAATATTCTGTACATACTCAAGAAGCAATTGCCGTAGTGTGGCCTCGTCCTCCCCATGACCCTTATTGGAAGCGTTTGTTTCGCGTTCCACTACGGGCCGTGGTCTCTTTGGGGCATAACCAAAAGAGCGTCTATAACTTCGTCCATCTTCTACATTACTACCATGTGGTCCGTCTGTGTAATAATTAATCAATGAAAAATAAAATCAAAAAAAATAAAAATTAAAATAAATTTCCATAAACATAAAAATAATTCAAAAAAGAAAAAAAAAACGTTTTTTTTTTAAATTAAAAAAAAAAATAAATGAAAAGTAATTAAAAATGTAATTTGTAATTAAAATAAATAAATAATTAATTTTAAAAAAAGTAATTAAATTTCTTTTATAATTACAATTTACCATCAGATCTCAGTCTAATAGGTGGCGAGGTCAGCTTGAGTGTTGAAGATAAGGGCGGGGTCTCAAGTGGACCACCAAAAACATAATCGTAAGATCCGTCCTCACTCAAATTGGACACTAAACCGCAATAAATGTAAATAATTAAAAAAAAAGAGAAAGAAAAGAATTACATTAATAAATGTAATTAAAAATTATTTAAGCAAATATTTCAAAATTTTTTTTTGCGCAATAAATGTGCATTATTATTAATATATTTTTTTTTTTGGTACATAACCTAAAAAAATATTTCGTATCATATTTTTTTTTTGTTTTTATAGCAAAATACTCACTCTACAATTAAAATCAACGAGAACGATAAAGCCACACACGAAAAAAGAAACAAAGAAGAAAAAGAAAATACTATGTGAGTACTTTTAATTAAAAAATAAAAATTTTTGACAAAAATTAACTACAAAGATTGAAATCTTTCTTATCCATACTTTTTTTTTCTATTTGTTAATAATTATTTATTAATTTTTTTTTTTTTTAATTTGGTTCTATGTGAGGTAAATATTATTTCTGTATTATTTTTCTTTCTGTTTCGTCTTATCTTGAGGGAATGAGAATTTCGAATGGAACAAAATATTAATGATTTATGATTTTTGAATAATTTTTTGAATTTTTGAAAAAGAAAAGATTTCATGAATGGATTAGAATTTAGATATAAAGAAAGAATATTAAATAAATTAAATAAATCATACTTACTTGAAAAAAAAAATAAAACAAATTCAACACAAATAAAAATTCACTAAAAAGGAGCCACTTTGATGATAAATCCATAAAAGTATTTTTTTTTGTATTTTTATTAGTGAAAATGAGCTATCGACAACCCTGAGATCGATGAAAAGTGGAATTCTTAAGATAAATTTATAAAAATTACTGGTGGTAGGATCCCTTAGTGAAATTCAAAAGTTTATGACTACTTTAACAATGTCGGAAAGACAATGGCTGTAAACTCCACAGCAGTAGCCTATAGTAGCTATAGTAAACCGAAAAGATAGTAAACCATTGCCTCGACTAGGTTGAAAAGTTAAGTCTAGGTTGAGTTGAAATTTCGACCATTGTATATTTTTTTTTATGTGGTAGACTAGAGGCTTAGGGAAAGCCCCTTTGTACTGTTCGACAATCTATTTTTTCATATAGAATGTCGAACAGCAGCTCTAGCCAGAAGATAGAGAGTAGGAAGAGAGAGACAGAGAAGTAGGAAGGAGCTGCCACAACCTAGCCGCGATATTTTTTGTTTTTATTCCACCTACTTCCAACCATTTCCCGACTCTGGCATCGGGGCATTTGAGAAACAGCTCGCTGGAGTGTTATGCCTCCTGAAACGAGTTGAATCTCATCAGCCAACCGATGACATGCGCTTGGTGGAGCAGGGAAGGACTAGCGAAGACTATGACAGAAGGAATCAGGAATGTAAAGAGGGGAGAAGAAAGAAGGGAAGTTATGTAGGCGGAAAATTGGGAAAGGCAAGGACCGTGGCACCGCCGGGATTCGAACCCGGGACCTCTGGGGATAGTAGTCAGGCGCCTTACCTCTAGACCACCGAGGCCCCATATGATGTCGAGTTGAGTTCACTTTATATTTATAGATACGTAAAAATTCAGAACGAAATAATTTTTTTATTCCTGTGCGAGCAAAAACACCGAGCATAAAACTAACGCTGAAAGCGGACTTTATGGATGGTAAACAAACAGAACAAATGTCACTTCAACCCAATTACAAGTCAACTAGAGTATATGAGGCAAAATATCAACTTGACCCAGGTAGGAGAGCTGAGTTTTGTCGAATGGACGCAGTTTCAACTCGATTTCGTTTATGACTGGGTTGAACCTACCACCCACGTCACGACAACGACAGGAGTGGCAGTGAGACCGTTGAATTGTGAGTGGGAATATATTGTAAATGAGCAGATGATTTGGGTTTGGGTGGGTTTTGAGACTCTCACTGCCTATGGAAAAAGTGGTTTTGAGATTCCCCATTGTTTTGACGCACGCCATACTATAGGCTTATATGTGCAGCGAGTCGCACCGGGTTACAGCTAGTATTTTAATGAAATATCTCGCGAATATTAAAGCAACAAAGAGTTCCCAGCCTTGAATAGATATAGGTGACAGCCAAGAGCCCTCGTCAGGGACACAATTGGCGTTGAAATAGCACCGTGTCAAAAATCTTTACGGAAATATGTGGCATTGTGCTTGGAGTGACTTTAGACTCAGTCCGTTATATAATTTATATAAAGCACTGGATCATGGTTTTTATTTCAAGTATTGAAAACTACCCCAAGCCCTGCAAGAAAAGAAATCCAATTGGATTGGGTCTGATCTTAGCCAAACACGGAAAACATCCAGAAAACATCTGCTGTCTCTTTAAGTTATTGCTTTCCACAGCTACGCAATTTGCAACCAGGACCTATATTCCCTAATTGACCTGGTCAGTGCGCATGATGATCGACATTATTCTGCCAATCTCCTTCTGTGGTACAATCAGGAAGTCGTGTGATTTCTGCTTGGTATAGTCAGGCCCAGCTTGCCAATATGGAGCTTGCAATTTAAGAAGAGTAGTGCATACTAACGGTGACGGTAACTTTGACTTCAAAGTGTGCTCCAGCACCAGCACGAGTGCAACGATAAGGACAATGAGTGGGCTAGACTAGTAGCAAAGTTTCAGAAGCCGCTGGGTGTGATGATTAATTGAGATGTCACTATGCTTCTTTCTTTGTTCTTTATGCTCCTCGTTTTCGCGTCGCAAGGTGTGGACAACCCAATTCCATTTCCTTCGCCTGATTTGGTCGTCTATCCTTTCCTGGCCAGTAAGGCGCCATAGTTCTTCTTTTGAAATTCTATTTTGCCAGCGGATTTTTAGGATACGTTGAAAAAGACTTTTAGGTGCCCTGTGATGAAGACTTGTGATGAATGACTTTCCAAATTTCGCAACCGTACAAAAGAACTGCCTTAACTTTGGAGTTGAACAGCCGAAATTTGGGGTTAGTTGAGATATGCGTTAATCTCCATATGAGGAACAGGCATGCATATGCGCTTCGTGCTTAATTTATTCTGGAACTAACAACTTCTTCTGCCCGACCATTTTTGGCATTTATTAACAAAAGAAAAAGGCGCGCGAATCACGGTACGCTTGCGCTTTTTCTTGATTTATACTTAAAAATGCGCACAGTCCGTAGATTAAAGTGTCCTGCGTAAATGTATAACCATCATCATCATCTGTAGCACTACAGTCTATTATTGGTCAAGTTGATTTTTATGTCGTACAACTAATCAATATTTTGATCCTCTTTGGTAGATTATGTCAGTCAACA
Organism: Thereva unica; assembly: GCA_949987705.1. NCBI lineage: Eukaryota > Metazoa > Arthropoda > Insecta > Diptera > Therevidae > Thereva > Thereva unica. The sequence goes on along the minus strand of OX465282.1, from coordinate 121,002,695 downwards.
GTCATTATAAAAGAACTTAAAATATAAAATGCTTAAAGAGTTTTCTTTTACAAAATTAATATTTTTTAATACCAAACAAGAAATTTTGTATTACGAGCCATGAAGCAGGAATTGAAATCAGATAAGAACAATTCCCTTTAGTTGTTTGTGAATTTACGTGAAAGTTCATTCCATTTCATAAGTACATATGGAAATAAAAGTCCAAAGATCTGTAATTAGAATTTCTAACACGGAAACTCGTGACTTTTTTCGAAACACGGAAATTCGTGATTTTTTATTATACATATATGAAAAAATTTTCCTTGGTGTAGTTTTACCTTAAAAATTTTCACGTGGAGTGTTAAAAAGTACTCGAAATTGTTAAATAAAATATAAAAAATTTAATTGATTTACCACACTACTGAATTATTAGCCTCCAGAGAAAGCATTCGACTCGGTCAGTAGGAGCTTTATATGGTAGGCACTACGTGAGCTTCTTGATAAAGTAATAGAATTGATAAAAGACCTATACAATTATTCCAAATGCAGAGTTCTCCATAATTGAAAATTATCCGACAGCTTTGAAGTGAGTTCCGGAGTACGACTAGGATGCCTACATTCGCCATTACTATTTCTTATAATAATAAACAACATCCTTGTCGGCGCTCTAGATTGCAGAACAGGGGGTATACAATGGGGATTGCTAGACCGCCTTAAGGATCTCGACTACCCGGATGATATCTGTTTGCTGACCCCCATACACACCAGGACTTCAAAAACATGTTAAACAATTTGGCAACAGAGAGTAGTCCAGCAGGCTTAAGGACTTCCGCTGGCAAGATAGAATTTCAAATGAAGAACTATGGCGCCGAGTCGGCCAAGAAAGGATAGACGACCAAATTAGGCGAAGAAAAAGGAATTGGATTGGCCACACCTTTTTTTTTTGTGGCAAGAAGAAGCTTAGGAGTCACCCTTTGTACTACTAGTCCGTCATGTCTTACAAGTCATGGTGCAATGTATAATAGTAAGCTTGATCTGAAGGAAAGATGAGATAGGATAGGTTAGGGGTCTGGAGGGTGCATGAGTAGATGTCGATGAACCTTGCGTTTGAACTCTGAGATGTTATATGAGCTCGGAAACACCGACTGCGGAAGAGAGTTCCACAATCGAGTTGTTCTATTTATAAACGAACTGCTAAAACGTAATGTGCGTGAAGGGGAGGGCTGAAGGGTGAAGGGGTGAGCCGAGTTGGCTAGTCTTGTGTTGCGGGAGAAAAATTGCCGTGTAGGCAGGAGGTTTTTGATTTCAGTGGAGCAGTCGCTATGAAAATAGCGGTAAAACTTGCTGAGCGCTGCTACATTTCTACGGTGGCTTAACGGATCAATGGAAAGGGTGCTATCGCCAATGAGTTTGATGGCGTGGTTTTGCACCTTGTCTAGCCAAGCCAAGGTGGTTTTAGGGGCGCCCGCCCAGGTATACGAGTTGTATTCGAGGCGTGGCCGAATGTAGGACTTGTAGATTGTAGCCAAGGCAGTAGGATGAAGGAGAACTTGCATCTCTTAAGGAAGCCGAGGCATTGGTACGCTTGTTTGGTGACTTGGAGTATGTGATTATTCCATCGCAAATCGTTGGATAGAGTCACGCCGAGGATGTTAAGATATGGATCAGCAGTTATATTATCATCGCCCACTGAAATGGAGGGAAGGTTGGTGCAGGTTTTAGTGGAGAATAGACAGTACTTAGTTTTGGTTTCATTGAACTCGACACGATTCTTGCGGCCCCAATCAAGAATGAGTTTAATGTCCGCGTTAAGAGAGTTGGACATGAGTTCACGTTCTAAGAGACAAGGTCTGGCACTTGCTTGTTCTGTGTTGTGGGAGGGGTATGAGTAACGAAAAGTACCGTCATCGGCAAAACTATGAAGTGGATTGGAGGGGATTGAGAGCAGATCATTAATGAATATAAGAAAGAGAGTAGGTGAGAGAATCGCCCCTTGGGGAACGCCGGCCGAAATGGAATGAGGGTTGGATTCGACGCCATCCAATACTACCTTGATTGAACGGCCAGAAAGAAAGCTCTTAATCCAGTTCCTTAGAACTGAGTCAATACCAATAGCTTGGAGTTTCGACAGCAGAGCGGGATGCCATACTCTGTCGAAGGCCTTGGAGATATCTAGAGCAACCAGACCAGACTCACCGAAGCCATGGATGCTTTGGTTGATGTGTTCAGTCAAGCACACAAGAAGGTCGCCAGTAGACCGTTTTGGTCTGAAGCCGTACTGCCTGTCGTGAATAATTTGGTTAGATTCTAGATATTTCATCAACCTTCTATTGATTATTGTCTCCATAACTTTGGAGAGAACAGAAGTTAATGCTATTGGGCGGTAGTTTAAAGGGTCGCTGGCTTCACCTTTTTTGGGAATGGGCTGAACATGAGCTAGTTTCCAAGAGTTGGGATAAACTCCGGAGAAATATGACAAGGCGAAGAGTTTGCGCAGAGGTTTAGCCAAGGATGAGGCACACTTTTTGAGTACCATAGGGGGAATATTATCGGGGCCAGTGGATTTATTGACGTCAAGTTCTTTGAGACATTTATACACCTCTCGTGTCCTGAAGAAAATTCCGTCCATTGAATGGGCGTTGCGATCGAGGACCGGTGGTGACGTATCAGCTTGAGGTAACGAAGAATTTGAGGCGAACAGAGATGCCAGTAAATCGGCCTTGGATTTGCTTTCTGTTATCACCTCCTTTCCATTAATGAATGGAGGGGTTGAGGAAGAGGTAAAATTCTTCTTGATGGAAGTTACCAAGGACCAGAAGTTTTTGCTGCCTACGTGTGTGTTGAGGATCTTACTTCTCAATTTGTTGTCAAATGATGCTTTGACCTTCCTGATGATGGAATTACAGGAGTTTCTCGACTTGATATACTCACGCCGAAGTGACTCGTTGGGGGAATGTTTGTACGCTCTATAAGCGGCTTCCTTAGCTTGAATTGCGTTCCTACATTCCCCATTGAACCATCTATTTGGCCTAGGCTTTATAGATATGGTAGAATGAGGAATGAACAAACACATTCCTGCCCGTATTATTTTAGTAATACAGGAAGCGGCATAGTTCGCACTGGCACTGCGGAAACGCAAATTCCAGTCTGTGGCTTGAAAGAAGCGTATAAGTCCCAACCAATTGGCTTCCCATAGTGCCAGACAGTTTTTTTAGGAACTGTGTTGGTTGGGGTAGAAGATGGATATAGGAAATTAGCGCTGACTAGATTGTGATCCGGGTTACCAAGGGGCGAGCTAACTTCGACGGAGTATCGAGTTGGATGAGAAGTAAGAAACAGGTCAAGCAGATGGGCTCCTTGACCTTCAACGTCCGGAACTCGCGTTGCACAGTTCACGATTTGGTGCAAATTATTTAGGTCTGCAAAGATCTCGGCGTCTTTGCCAGAAACACTGGTGCCATTAGAGTAATTTAGCCAATTGACATTATGAACGTTGAAATCACCTGCAACAATGATTTCACACTCCGGGTGGGAAGATAAAAATCCGGAGATTTGTTCTGAGATAGCATCGAAGGCTAATGTGGAGGCTTCATTACTGATATTAGGGCTTCTGTATAGAAAACAGAAGAATATGACGTGGTTACGAAGAATAATTTTAATCCATACATGATTAAATTCAGAAGATGTATTATTGTACACCTTCTGAAACGCCACGTCATTCCTAATATACATGGCGACTCCCCTATGGTCGGAGAAATTGTGCACTAAGGTATACCCAGCCACCTGAAATCGATCTGAATCGGTGTCAGTGACTTGAGTTTCACTTAGTGCGAATATGGCCGGGGCATGCGTATCGAGATAGCACATTACATGATAGAAATTCGCAAGGAGACCCCTAATATTACAAAAAACAAAGGAGAAATATTTGTTTTTGTTTAGGGGCCTTTCCTGCGCAAGGTCCATGACCTCATTTGTGGCTGACTCGGCCGGCGTTGCAACCATCGGAGCTTACGGGAACAGCCTTGCTGCAGTGTTATGCCTGCTTAAGCAAGACGATTCCCTTAAGCTGGCCGATATTGCCGCAGCGCCGGCGTTGTCTAGCTGGGGGAGCGGGAGAAGTAGAAACGGAAACTTACTTGCTGTCCGTCAGTGCGGCGTTGGTGGTGTCCGCGTTGGTGATGTTTCCTTAGCTTTTTTTTTCACCACTTCACACAGTCAGATTTCACTTTTATAGTTTTGCGTTTTTTAATGATTATTAACACAGATTTATTGGCCGGAGTATGAATTTAATTTGGGATTGTTTATTGATTTCTATTTCTTTGTTGGTTGTGTTTTTTTTATAGATTAATTTAGCTGCGAAGTGGACTTGCGGCAGCACCCGCCCGCACTCTATGCCGGTACAGTCCAGACTCCAAGACTCCCTTGCGACATGAAAACGAAAATCTAGCCAAACAGGCCCTTGACTGGAATCCGCAAGGATTTCGTCGAGTCGGAAGACCTAGAACAAAGTGAAGGAGAAGCCTATTAGCCGAGGCCGCAAGAACTGGAAGATCCTGGTCGGAGCTGAGAGCTGTTGCATAAAACAGAGTCCGCTGTAGGGTAACTGTTTACGCCATATGTCTCATGAGGGGTTAAAGGGGAATAAAGTATAATATATGCTGCAGCGGGTTGTATTTGGAGAAACATATTTTTTACTCAGGCGTACTGTGCCTCATTTAAGAGCCCCTAAAGGTGTTTTGAAACAGTAGGGGCTTGTTTCAGCCTAAGAACGGGGTAATCTTTTTACTCATTAGTAAAAATGGCGTTTTCCCCCAGCCTATTTGGCTGCAGACCGTCTTAGGCTCCGAACCCCGGAGGCACACGCTCTGATCGGTTAGGTAGTCGGCTTTCTCGTTCTCCTCTATGTTCTTATGCCCGGGAATCCAGACGAGAATCACGTTTCGATTTGTACCGCTTAAACGATACTAGCTTGTACCGGAACAGTGCCGCAGAACAGTGAACTGCTAATGGTCTTTAGCTAAACCTCTACCCCGACGCCTTTCGACGACCGATCTTGCTGTACTTGTATTTGTTAAAATTGAGTTAGAGCAATAGGTGGTTTTGTTGACAAGCCCACTGTTGGGGGTCTAGTTAGGACAAGAATTGGTTCTGTAAGGAAAATTATCCTTTTGGGATTTTAGTATGAGCAAAAGGTGGATTTGTTACCTAACCGCTTTTGGGGTTTCCATAAGGGCCGTGATTCTCTATATGCCTCTGGGGGTTTAGGTTTGGGCAACTGGTTGCTTTGTTGCCAAATCCATTTTTGGGGTTATAGTTAGGGTAAAAGCTGGTTCTGTAGGAACAATTTGCCATTGGAGATTTGTGTTTGAGTAAAAGATGGAGACAGAAATGGTTCTGTGGGAAAATTTACCTTTGGGGGTTATAGTTTGGGTAAATGCTGGTTTGTTGCCGAGCCTAGTTTTGGGTGTTTAATTAGTGAAATTATAGAATTCATACAAGAAATACTACTGCTATACACAACAGAAGGTGCAGATTTATTAACCAAAGACTACAGTGTAAAGCCAATAATATTAGCGGTGATTTTAATGTAAAGTTCGCCAAACTGGAAGCATAAACTCTTGGATATAAATTCAAATTGAAGCTGAATTCCCGAGTAAAAATAAAAAAATGGGTTTATAAGCGGGCGATCCACGGCCACTTGACTTTTTAAGAAGGATATGATGGCCGTAGTATTTTTAGCTACTTTTAATGCTAGCACATATCGCCTCTCGACAGCCAAACTTCACCAAACGATTTAAATAGCCGAGAACAAAGCTGTACACGCGGGCATGCCACGGGCAAGTTTGGGCCAAAAAAGAATATGCCCCAAATATATTGTTGAATTTGTTTAATGGGGACGTGAACATTTACGTTATGTACAATGAATGGCCCTTTCGATTTATCCCGCAAGATTATCGATGCGCAAGAGGAACGAGCTCGCCGTTGTACGTGAAATATGTATGTGGTGCTGGTTGATAAAAAGTTTTAATAGTTCGAATTCGAAGATATGAGCACTGGTCAAAGTCACACTTTCCTTCCAAAATAGTTTCTTTTTTGAGTAGTTAAATTGCGCCAACACGACTTTTAGTTTTGCCTTGAATATAGAGGGAATGAGGAGCTTACGATTGTCCGTTTGTGTATGCATCTGATTTATTATAGGGGACCACATTTGCATTAGGGTGTGTGAAAATAAATCTATATGAGCGTATACCTGTCAATGTGTGTATGTAGTGTACGGCCGTACAGTCCTGCAAACAACCTTTTGATGCCCGGCACTTGACCGAGGACTATGTTTCAATCACGGTCCGCGTTCGCCCGTTGTAAGGTCATGTTGTATTTTTCCTTGGGTAATGATAAAATAATAGCAACAAAATCTGGAATATCCCAGTTGACGCTGTATGTTGTAAATATGAACTTAAATCCCATGATTTTATATCCTAATTTATTTATCAAAAATTTGTCCTTTCAGTTTTTGATTTTGGTGAAGATTTGAATAAAATCGAACAAATATATATTTTATTCGGATAAATGAACGTAGTTTAATTCTTCGTTTTCCCTACAAATTTCTCATTCCTCTTATTTAGAAGTTTCACATCCAACGTGCGTGGTGACCACACATTCACTTTTTTTATTATTTTTGTTTTTACTATTTAACAAATTTCACACTTTATACACAAATGTTTATCCACACTATTACACTATTTAAATGAGGCTCCTTCAAATAAAAACTACAAACAAATAAACAATTTTACTAAAAAAAATAAAAACTCAAAAGTGTTAAAAATAATTCATAAAACGCAAAATAATTGAATAAAACCAAGCGTTAAAAAGCTAAAAATTACTTAAAATGCATTTGTCGAAGTGAGAATAAGAAAAAAACCATAAAAAATGCTACTAGATGCAAAGTTTTGTTTTATTTTGTTTAATAATATTTTTTTACTCTAGAAAATTGATTTTTGTAAGTATTGAAAAAAAGCAAAAAAGAAAAACCATAAAAAAATGGTATTTATAAATCGCACCTGGAAAAACCGACAATGGTTGAAGAACTTGTGTTGAACGCAGCGGTGGTGGTAATGGCGGTATCTGTCCACTAGGCTCTTGGCCGTTCGAAATGGAAGATGGAGGTGAGATCATCGAAGCTTCACCGTAAGCCGCCATAACACGCGAATGGCCGGCTTTTTGTGTTTTTTGTTTTTTTTTTGAAAAAATTGGGATAAAATAAAAAATATTTAAAAATAAGTGATTTTTTTAAAAGTTAAACAAAAAACAAATAAATTTTTATAAATATTATTTTTCATTTTTATAATTTAAGTTTGTGTTAACTTTATGACTGGTTAATTGTGGATTGTGTTGAATGTATATGAATATAATTTTTTTTATAAGGGGTCGTCCATAAATTACGGAAGGCGTTTAGGGGGGGGGGGGAAGGTCTGGTCGAATCTCACCCAATCTCACGTGTGGGAGATGGGGGTGTCGCCAAATATCACGCAATTTTTTTTCCTCAAGAAACAGTGTAAATTTGGTAGAAAACTGGGTGAAATTATGTAAAACATGTTTCTCCACTAAAGACTCCTTAGGCCGCCGGCAGGCCAGGTCGGCAGGCACTGCCCGATGAAGGCCAAACATTACTCAGTCTGACTAAGGGATGAGGACTTCAGGTATCAGCCTGACAGGCTATGGCATGCAGGTAATGTTATGTTTTCCTACAGACATACTGGGGAAACGAAAGCTTTCAACGCACAAACAGATTCGTGACTGGAAAAACCTTTAAAATGCACGGACCACTATATTTACAGGGGCAGGCGCCGCGGAGAAATTAAATGTAGGGGAAATTCTCTCGCAGGCGGCTGCCGTTTCCGCTTTCGTGCCAATATTGCCAGGAATGCGTTATTCATTCCCCATTCTATCAAATCCATCAGTCCAAGGCCGCATGGATGGTTTAATCAAGAATGTATGAACGCGATCAAAGCCAAAGAAACCGCCTATAGAGAGTACAGGCATTCCCTGAGCGAATCATCCCGACGCGAGTACATCAGGTTGAGAAACGCCTGCAAAACCACCATCAGGCAAATCAAAGCACCTTTTGATGACAGGTTAAGAAATAAACTCATTAACACCACTGCTGGCATTAAAAACTTCTGGTCCTTGGTACCTCCATCAGGGAAAATTTTAATACATCGTCGACTCTTTCTTTCATTCACGATGGGAAGGTGTTAACAGAAAGCAAATCCAAGGCTGACTTACTCACTTCTCTGTTTGCCTCAAATTCTTCCTTGCCTGATACTGCTGTGCAACCTCCCATTGTAAAGGGCTCTACTCACTCAATGGGCAGAGTTTTTTCAGGGCTCGTGAAGTGTATAAGTGCCTTAAGGAGCTCGATTCCAATAAATCTACTGGCCCCGATAATATTCCCCCTATTGTTCTTAAAAATGTGCTTCACCTTTGGCTAAACCTCTGCGCAAACTCTTCACCCTTTCATACTTCTACAGAGTTTTCCCTGACTCCCGGAAACTGGCAGCCTCAGCCTATCCCCAAAAAAGGTGATTCCTGCGACCTCTCTAACTACCGCCCAATAGCAATCACTTCTATTCTCTCCAAAATCATAGAGACAATAATAAACAGAAAGCTTATGGAATATCTGAAATGCAACGAAATAGTGGATGACAAGTTAGGCTTTAGATCGAAAAGATCTACTGGTGACCTCCTGCCTAACTGAGCACCTCCACCAAAACATTCACCGCTTTGGTGAATCCGGCCTGCTTCTCTCTATATGTCCAAGGCCTTTTTTTATGTGATAGACTAGAGGCTTAGGGAAAGTCCCTTTGTACCGTTCGACTTTGACAGAGTATAGCACCCCGCTCTATTGAGCAAACTCCAAGCTATTGGTATTGACTTTCTTCTAAAGAACTGGATTGAGAGTTTGCTTTCCGACCGTTCAATCAAGGTAGTATTGGACGGAGTCGAATCTAATCCCCACTCCATCTCTGCAGGCGTTCCCCAGGGCTCAATTCTATCACCACCTCTCTTCCTTTTATATATGACCTGCTCTCAATCCCATCCAACACACTTCATAGCTTTGCTGATGACAGTACTTTGCGTCACTGGTATAGCTTCGATAAAGCACGACAAGCACGTGTCACCCCTTGTCTGCTTGATCGTGACCATATGTTAACTTCAATCAACAGGGATATAAATCTGATTCTAGATTGGGGCCCCAAGAATCATGTCGAATTCAATGCACGGATAACAAAATACTGTCTCTTCTCTAAGAAAACGCGCTCCTCATTCCTCGCATTATAGTGGACAGTCTAGAACTGATGGCTGAACCATCTTTCAATATCATAGGCATAACATTAAATGAAGATCTGCGTTGGAGTAATCACATATTCCAAATCGCTAAACAAGCATCACAATGCTTGGGACTCCTTAAAAGATGTAATTTCCTCCTTCAGGAGTCGGCTAGGGCTAATATCTACAAATTCTACATTCGACCCCGCCTTGAATTCAACTCATATCTCTGGGCAGGGACACCGAGAACCACCTTAGCATGGCTCACGGCACATGGCGACGTCGCCATTTGCTCCCCAATTGATTCATTAAGCCACCGCAGGAATGTAGCGGCTCTGGTGAAATTCTACCGCATCTACCATAACGACTGTTCCACCGAAATGTATAACCTCCTGCCTCCAAGGCAATGTTTTTCCCGCAACACAAGACTAGCCCTTTCGTCTCATCCTCACTATCTACAGCTCTGATTTTCGCGCACACATCAGTTTAGAAATTCGTTCTTTTCAAGAACAACTCGACTGTGGAACAACCTCTCACAGTCAGTATTCCCGAACTCATTCAACATCCAAAAGTTCAAACGCAAGGCTCATCTCCATCTCCTCGCTTACTACCAGGCACCTGACCTTGACGTGTACGACATGACGGACGGGAAGTACAAAGGGTGACATCTGAGCTTAGACTTACACATAAAAAAATATGCTTGTGCCTTAGGTCGGCTCCAGACTCACGCCGTGAACACCCGCGAACAAGCGCGAATGCGCGTGTAGGTGGTTTTAGCGTCTTGCTTTCAGGTCCGGCTGAATACGCTGTGAACTGAAGCCGTAGATTCACGGCTTGAGTCTGAATAGGTGTTCAGATCTTAAGACACAAACTGACGATAAATAGCCACACACATAAAGATTTTTGTCAGTTTTCTTGAACTGCAGACGGCATCGAGTTGGCGGTCGGGGAGGTGGGTGGCGATACTTGGCCTCAAGGCGAGAACTTTCAGGCCACGGCCTGTCATCGACCTGTGTGTGAAAGGGGGTTTATGATATGGCTAAATCGTAAAGAAACATTTTTATGCGGACGCCAGAAAGTATCATAGTAGCCCCTCGATTGTTTAGCCGCCACGGGCCAGCCAAACCCGCGACTCGACGAATGCTGAGGCGTACGTGCCAAGTAAAACTGACCCGCTAAAAAATCTTGTGGTTACGCCCGTAAATACGTATTTTTAGTGTTACTAGAGATTTTTAAAATCTGAAAAATCTCACGGTAGATTAGGGGGTAGGGGTCGAGCCCAATCTCACGACATCTCACCAAGGTAGGGGAGAGATCGAAAAATCCCAAAAACCGCCTCACGTAATTTAAGGACGACCCTGAAGGATGTTTTCAAAATGTAGTACATTATGATAACAGATCATCTGAAGTAAAGTTTAATTTTGTTTCAATATTTTTTCTAAATCAAAATTCAAAATCAATTTCCACCTTGAAAAAAATATATATTTATTATGTACGAAACCAAAAAAATATATATCCCTATAAATCCCCTTAAACCTGGCAATTCCTGTAGAATTGCTTTCATTTGATATAATTTGTAAAAGTATACTCAAGATTGAAGGCAATTTGTGGCTGCAATTTGTAATCTAGTACTTCACCACAAAAGGTGAACCCTCATATTCACAGTCAACGGTGGTTCAACTTCCGTCTAGAAAATTGCCAAATATTTTACCTTTTCGCTGGAGCAGCAGCAGTGGCAGCAACAACAACAACAACAACAGCAACAACAAAAAACGCATGCATAGTATAACGGCCTAACTGGCAGCCGAGCAAACTGTTTTCCGCTGTAATCCTTCTTTTTCTGCTACAATAAACCCTTTGCCAAGGACTTGAAGAGTATAGAACAGTTTCCACCCTATCGTAAGGATTCTGTTGAGCGACCCTAAGCGGCGTAAAAAGAAAAACGTCAAAGCCAAAAGTGTTGAGGCCCCATAAAAGAAACCACCACCGGCAGAGATAAACCTAGCCCCCCACCAGCCAGCGTTCCCCTGCCCATACCACCGCCCCCTCTCCCGGCCCAAAAATCCACCGCCCCATCCGCCTCGCCTCATCCCCCGTTCATCCGCCGGGGCAGTACAAAATGATGTATATGTATTTGTAAACAGACCCCGGTAGTGTTTGTGCAAGTTGTTTGGGGTTAAGGTTTATGTTTGCAGAGGAAGACATTCCCAGCTTTCAGATTTCATTCAACTTCCTTCCCATATCCGAGGGCTTTGTGAGCGCGCCCCAAACGATGGGGCCCTTATTTCCCGCAAACATCGAGACTCCATTTCTCGCACACATATTGTTCGACATCGTTGAATTAAGGCTGACGGTGAATTATTTTAAATATTTACCGAAATGTTTATTTGCAATGTAAATACATGTCTCAACTTATTTAAGGGCTGGATCGCACCCCATCCCGGCCGTGCTATGCCCGTGTGTATCTGATGGGTAGCAGCAGCGGGTCCATATCTCTCTATCCCCCACCCGACCCGTGCCGTGCCCAGCCCACCGCCGGCTCGTGTTGCCTGTGTGATATTTATCCTCTTTTTACCTGGGTGTTGTATGTTTACTAGCGTTTACCGCACTTTCACCCCTTTTTAGTACGTGCACGGTTATGGGGACTTTGGGAACTGTTCAGGATTACGGCACCTGTAAATTTCGCTACATTTAAAAATAGTGGGGAGGCTGAGAGCCTGGAAGAAGCAGTATTAAACCCCACACCCCCACCCAAAAACCTACTCCCCTTCCCTTTATGGGTGGTGGCAGCGTTGGAGTAGGAAATGTCATGTGAATGCGGGATCGAAGGACACACACCAACCATGTTACTTTTATGCGCCCTTAAAATGACTGTTTTTAGTACAGTTAACCTAGTCCTGGACTAATTTTTATGTTTTCACTTGTACTTTTGGTCTTTTCCTGGATTATGACAAAAACACATAAAGACGAGATTAATTATTATCCTTGGATTTACCTTAATGTATTGGCCAGCCATTTCGTTGAACCAATCTGTCTGAATTCTGTTGCTCTTCCAGTTTTGTTGTCTTTATGTTGTCCAGTGGTGACGTCAAATATATATACTACTACTACTACTATATGCCGGATCTCGGTTCTTTCTCCTTGTGCTGTGTATACTTAACAGTAGCTATACGTATGCTAATTAATAACGTAAAAACTAATTCCTAACGTAAGTCTTGATGTGCAAGTTGAGGGCAGTTTTGTTGAAATCGAATTCGCTCCACGAACAAAACACTTATCCAAAAACAATGTTACACACACATTCCTTTTAGAAACCAATTTTTTGCTGTTGCTAGGCCTTCATGTCGGTATCGTTTTTTTTATCTGAAATTGAAAAAAGAGGAAATGTTTGTTAATAATTTAGTTTTTAGATTTAACTTTTTAACAAAAACTCAAAATAAAAGGACTTAAATCGTATTGAAACGAATGCTTTGAAATTGTTCTACTAGGTTCTTGGAATTCTTTTCTCCTTTAGTAATTTCCAGGATCAGCTAATACCGATTGAAATATAAGTTTTATTTTTTGTTATAAACATAATGCCAAAATTATTGTAAAGTTGTTAAAATTCACGACGATAGTTATTAGGGGTTTTACATAAGTTGTCCTGAGGCTATCAATAAAATGGGCAATAATATTAAGCAAAAGATTGACGATTTCCTTCTTTGCTCGAGACAATCTTTGCATATCACCCACAGACCGTCAATTATATTGCGCAGATCAAAATTTTTTATTTTACTACAGACAGAAGAAGAAAATAAAATGGAAACTCTATTAACAATGGTATTAAATTTACTAAAACAACCAAAGGAAAGACAAAATTATAATAGAATTGATATCGTGGATAGTTTGAACACGTTTCAGATTCCCTAAACTTACACTGTGTCTCCACTGGAAATAAATTATTGCATGTAATTTCGAATTCGTTTTGCAATTGCATGCAATATTTCAGCATGTTGTAATCTGCCCTTCGAATTCTAAATTTCAAAAGATTTAAAATGGCGTTAAATGACAAAAATACGAAAAACGACAGTCAAAAATAGATGGAAAAGCAACAACGGGTTAATCCAAACCCAAGGAGTTTTGCTAAGCTTCCTAGTATTTGCAACTTCCTCTTGCTCAAATCATTCTTATACTTTTAAAAGTTTTTATATAGTAATTTTTCTCATTCTAAACGGTTCTTCAGTCATTGAGTGCATTTCGACAAATGAAATTGCATGCAATAATTTGCGCATTACTTAAGATTTTGAAAACAATTCGGTGGATTTCTGTGATTTTCGAAGCAGCAATTTATTTCCAATGGAGACACAGTATTAGTGAAAGGTGATTTAGTTAGCAATCCATTAAATCCGTTAAAGCAATTCCTAATTCCAACTTTCCATTTTTTTATTTTACTATTATTTTCGAAAATATTGTCTAAAAATTGTCATGTCCTAGAGTGTTTAGCAGGTGTTTAGAAATTAAACACTCTAGTGTTTAATTTTTAAACGTTAAAGTATTTAATGGTGTGTTTAATGGAAGTGTTTACTTTGAAACAGACTAATTCACAAAATTTAAACGCTAAAGGGTTTTATCTTAAACATCTAAGACGCTTCACACAAATTAAACGCGTAAGGTGTGTACCAAAAGATGCTAACCTAAACACAAGTGTTTAAAAGTAACACACTTCTCCTTAGCCAATTAAACACTTTGGAAGGTAAACACTTAGTTATAATAAAGCACTTATGGGGAACTAAACGCTCTAGCGTTTTTTTCTAAACGGTAAAATGTTTAGGGGTGGAAAGTATCTCCAAAAATGAAATATTATCTCATATTCAACAAATCTTTATCGTTAGGATAGGGGTATTGCCATTTTTTATTCATAACCAAAACACGCTATAAACCTTTACTTATTAGGTGTTTATTCATTAAACGCCGCTAAGTGTTTAAAATTCGTCTACAACGGTTTAAATATTTTAAGTGTTTAGAAACTAAACACTTGAGTTTATAGTGCACACTTTCCATAATATATGTTGAATGCACCTCTAGCTTTTTTAATCCGACTTAATATTTCTTTCTTCGCACCTCCCACCTCGAACTCCCTCACGTCTTCTTTTGTACTATCTTTCATCTATCGTGACTTCCATTCTAAAGATTGCTCGACTATTAATCTTAAGGTGTTTAAGTAGTCTATACATCCACGACGTTTCCTAAATCCTATTTGTTCTCTTAGCTAGTCTATTTTATCTTCAATTCTTCAAAGAATTATGGAGGCTAGTATTTTTGCTACCATATTTTGTACGACAATGCCTCTCTAATCTACCCATTCTTTTTGGACTAAATTTTTTGGCAAGTTAATAATTATTGCCTAATTCTATTTATTCGGCTATCATTCTTCGTTCCATATTTGTTCTAAAATAGGATGCAATATATCTGATATTACTTCAATGTTGGCTTTGAGAAGTTCAGCTAGAACTGCATCTGGACCCTCTGATTTCTTATTTTCCAGCTTCACCATTACTTCTTTGACTTCTCCCAGCGTTGGCGGATTTATAGTGGATTTATATTGAATGATACCCTGGTCCTTTGTGTTGTTTCTTCCGTCTATATTGATTGCCATTCACTGATCTCTCTCTGTGAGTTTCGCTGTGTAATAGTATTCGCGCCATCTTCGTATCTGATCTTCCGCAGATGAAAGTCCTTCTGACTCCAAAAAGGGCTGTTCAACCTTCGATGTTGCTAGACCTTATCTTTACGATTGATAACTTAGGTTCAATTCAATCTACAGCAACATCTAACTCATTTTTCATTGGGGCCACAAGAATCAGGTTGACAAAATGTATCTAATACGAGGTACCTACTGTATAATCTCCAATAAAACCTGCGCGCTATAGTGCCCCTTGTTTCAATGGATGGTCTGGATCTAACTGTTTATCTAACATTCTATGCTTAACAGTAATAGAGGATTTGCGATGGAATGGCCAAATATTTGAAATAGCCAAACAAGCACCCAATGGCGAGGATTACTTAAAAGATAAATATTCCTCTATTAACTAGAAGCTCGCCCAAGAATCTACAAGCTATACATTCGGCCCGGTTTAAATACAATTCGTTTATCTGAGCTGAAGCCGAGAAATGCAGGTTAATGGAGACAGTGCAGACTCATTGAGTACCGTAGAACTGTAGGTGCCCTAACAAAATTCGATTGATATTGCCGTATCTTTCGGTACTCCCCAGACAACCCTTACCCATCCGATCGTGCGTTACCCTTCAAATTAAGCTTACTACTAGGAGCAAAGAAGATTGACTTCATAAATGAGATATTACTAAAATTTTGCACTAGGAAAATTAAAGCGTTCACATTGACAGGTAACTGCACATATTACCCTCAGCCTTAGCAGACGACTTCGTTATTTCGGCTAAAAAATTAGACGCTAAATCTGATAAGATTGAAAAAGTGATTTCTTTGATTTATTGGCTTAAATATTGAATGAACTATGACAGATGATAAGCAATTTTCTATATTTACTCGTTGGTCTGCATTCTCGACTTCTTACTTCAAATGAGTACTGACACCTATACGTGAAATTCCTTTCCTTTGCTTTCTTATGCTTAAAGGAATCGTGCTTTAGGGCACCGAGTCGGTGTGCTGTTGGTTTATTTTTCTGCATTCCAGGAAAAACTTTGAACTGTCAGATTAGATGAACTTGTTCGGCCTGTCAATATTTCTAATAAATTTTCGAAATGACTTCAGCTTGACGGCTCTATATTTGCTGATAAAAACATATCAAAGAATGACAACATACAAAAAAACTAACACAGAAGGTAAATACAATTAGCTATTGCCATTTAGAAAAAAAAAACTATGGACTAATTATGACACAGCAGTAAATTTCTCCTTTCTGAATGAATTTTGGGTGAATACCCAAACTTTATACATTTTTTTGAACCAATGCAAAACACTTATTATTTACGAAAACATTGACCTTAAAAGTGCTGCATCAAAAAAAAACACTTCATCAGCTTTGAAGATTAATGTGAGCGTAGCTGGTCAACTTGATAAGTTTGTAAAATATCTGAACTCTCCATTCAAGTATAGCACTTTCTTTAATAATCATTTATAAGAGAAAGTGATGATTTTTAGTTTAGTTTTTAATGTTTTTTTAATATTACTTCCTCATTTCATGTAATTTCACCACCAATCTTATCAGCAACAGTGGTATAATTTGAGATTTTTATAAATATGGAAGTTTATCGCTTTACCTGTGCGATTATGTTGTGCAACAATTATCGAGTCTTTTCTTTAACGTTTTTGTGATATAACAGATAATTTTATAAGAATTATCAAAAACTGAATCATATTGTTGAAATGATGTAACGTTTTTTACTAACATACGCTACGTCATCAAATTGTGACAAAATGACTGGAATTTAAACAGGAAATAATAAATAATAATTAAAAAACTTAAATTTAACAAAAAAAATCCTTTTATTTAGATTTTTGAGGATCCATCTTACTCAATATATATATTGAATTAATAGTCCAGTCAAAATAGACGAAAAAACGCCATAATTGGAAGATAATTCCGAAGTTGCTGAAAATTGGAACAGCCGTTAAAAACATTATTATACGTAAGCTGTAGAGACTGCCACGCGATTGGGCGACTGCAAACTTTTTTATTCAAGGTCAAAATATCAGTTTTTTGCAAATATATGCTAAACCGTACGTCTTATCAGAAAATTGTGTTTACAAAGTTTGTAGATTAGGCGATTATCTACAAAAAAACATATTATACATTTTCTCGTAGGAATTTCCATTTCTGAGATATTGTCGTTTTAATAAGTTAAAATACTCATATTCTATCATTCCCGACTTGTAAAGGTCATCAGAAGTTTAATAAATCCTTTGTTGGAGTACGCGGCTAATATTTTCAGGGGTGATTCCTGGATATATTTGGAGAAAAAAATTGTTCTACAGAGGGCGGCTATCTCCACTATCCACTAAGATACAGGGTGATTAGGGAAATTTTTTTTTTTTAATTTACTGAAATTTGAATAACTCCTAAAGTAATTATGATAGAGTAGCCTAATTAGGCTCATCTTTTAGGTAAATGTGTATTCTTTTATTTGGTATAAAGCACAGCAACCTGAGTGACTCCGTTCAAAAAATATATAGGCTCAAACAATGCTTAGAATCTAGACCTGGCAGATTTCTTTGTTTTTCTCCGAAAATTCGTTACTAACAGTACATTTTTTTTTGCTTTTCTGATGCACCAAACTATTACCTACAATATTTCCATATACAATAAGTGTTTATTTTGGGTAGTTTTGTAGGTAGTAGTAGTAGTAGTAGTTTTATCGTGTTTTATCGTGAACAAATAAAAAGTTACTCGTCTTTCAACTGCGGCATAATAGCATTGGTTTGAGCCTACATATTTTTTGAACGGAGTCACTCAGGCTGCTATGTTTTACACCAAATTAAAGAATACACATTTACCTAAAAGATGAGCCTAATTAGGCTACTTTATGATAATTACTTTAGGAGTTATTCAAATTTCAGTAAATTTAAAAAAAAACAAAATTTTTTCCCTAATCACCCTGTATCTTAGTGGATAGTGGAGATAGCCGCCCTCTGTAGAACAATTTTTTTCTCCAAATATATCCAGGAATCACCCCTGAAAATATTAGCCGCGTACTCCAACAAAGGATTTATTAAATTTCTGATGACCTTTACAAGTCGGGAATGATAGAATATGAGTATTTTAACTTATTAAAACGACAATATCTCAGAAATGGCAATTCCTACGAGAAAATGTATAATATATTTTTTTGTAGATAATCGCCTAATCTACAAACGTTGTAAACACCATTTTCTGATAAGACGTACGGTTTAGCATATATTTGCAAAAAACTGATATTTTGACCCTTTGACCTTGAATAAAAAAGTTTGCAGTCGCCCAATCGCGTGGCAGTCTCTACAGTTTACGTATAATAATGTTTTTAACGGCTGTTCCAATTTTCAGCAACTTCGGAATTATCTTCCAGTCAAACCTCTAATTTGACTGGACTATAATCGATAAGTTCATAGCGTGATATATATGTAGAAGCGAATATAGACAAGTCAAAGTTTGCCTTTTTTACATGTAACAATTGTTCTAAAAGTTAAATTGTAGAATTTGGATAAACTGCGACATTATAGAAGGTCTCAATCGCATCGCACCACAGATATACGGCAAATAACGGGATAACGCAACAAAGTTGCCGACGCACTTGCAAGGGTGAGTAATATCGAGTTACCTACTCGCGTCGCCACAGAGGACATACGCCACAGAGCACAAGCCGTTGACGAAGAGATCGAGGTCATTGTTCGGAATCTTGGCACACTCAAGCTGAAAGAATTAAGATTACCAGAACCCCAACGACATATTGCGATGTATCGACAAATTTCGGCATCGAGAACAACCCCTCACAAACTAGCACAAATCCCACGACAAAGGTCATAGTAAGAAAATACGTCCGGCCCCATATGAATAGGGATATAAAGAGTTGACGCGATCCTACTTACCCTGTCAAAGATCCAAAATCAGCAGTCACACGAAAAGGGTACTAAAATATATATGTAACAATACCCGACGAAAGGTTTTACCAAATACATATTGTAGGATCGATGACCGAATCGCAAGGATGATTTCGGACATATCGCGGCTGTTCACGAATAATTTTGCCTCCAAAGCGTAAATTGTTTCTGGGTTATTAAGATAAACCCGTGACTACACCTAACCCCACAAGAAATAATCGAGAGATGTTAAATCGCACGACCTTGGACGCCAATTGACAGGTCCATTTCTTGAAATCAACTTATCGCCAAATTTTGATTTCAATTAGTCAATGGCTGCGATCGCAGTATCTATGAAACGCGTAGCTTATATCTTGTTGAAACCGCATCTCGTTCGGTTCAATGTCATCCATATTTTCAAACAAAAATCGCTGATCTGGGTGCGGTAACTAGTATAATTTTTGAAGAAATAATACTCGATGACAATGACAATTTCACAGGGGTTGACACTACTTTTGTAATTTTCAAATGAATGGCAGGAAAATCTGAATTTTAAGGGTTGAAAAAGCAGTTCTTTTTAATGAAAAAATAATTGTTCAAACAAAGCAATGGCTTGACAGGTGCTATTAGGACTCTGCTCCATGGAGACGAATGCTAGTAGTCCAGTCAAATTAGAGGTTTGACTGGAAGATAATTCGGAAGTTGCTGAAAATTGGAACAGCCCTTAAAAACATTATTATACATAAGCTGTAGAGATTGCCACGCGATTGGACGACTGCAAACTTTTTTATTCAAGGTCAAAGGGTCAAAATATCAGTTTTTTGCAAATATATGCTAAACCGTACGTCTTATCAGAAAATTGTGTTTACAACGTTTGTAGATTAGGCGATTATCTACAAAAAAATATATTATACATTTTCTCGTAGGAATTGCCATTTCTGAGATATTGTCGTTTTAATAAGTTAAAATACTCATATTCTATCATTCCCGACTTGTAAAGGTCATCAGAAGTTTAATAAATCCTTTGTTGGAGTACGCGGCTAATATTTTCAGGGGTGATTCCTGGATGTCTTTGGAAAAAAAAATTGTTCTACAGAGGGCGGCTATCTCCACTATCCACTAAGATACAGGGTGATTAGGGAATTTTTTTTTTTTTTTTAATTTACTGAAATTTGAATAACTCCTAAAGTAATTATCATAAAGTAGCCTAATTAGGCTCATCTTTTAGGTAAATGTGTATTCTTTTATTTGGTATAAAGCACAGCAACCTGAGTGACTCCGTTCAAAAAATATATAGGCTCAAACAATGCTTAGAATCTAGACCTGGCAGATTTCTTCGTTTTTCTCAGAAAATTCGTTACTAACAGTACATTTTTTTTTTGCTTTTCTGATGCACCAAACTATTACCTACAATATTTCCATATACAATAAGTGTTTATTTTGGGTAGTTTTGTAGGTAGTAGTAGTAGTAGTAGTTTTATCGTGTTTTATCGTGAACAAATAAAAAGTTACTCGTCTTTCAACTGCGGCATAATAGCATTGGTTTGAGCCTACATATTTTTTGAACGGAGTCACTCAGGCTGCTATGTTTTACACCAAATTAAAGAATACACATTTACCTAAAAGATGAGCCTAATTAGGCTACTTTATGATAATTACTTTAGGAGTTATTCAAATTTCAGTAAATTTAAAAAAAAACAAAATTTTTTCCCTAATCACCCTGTATCTTAGTGGATAGTGGAGATAGCCGCCCTCTGTAGAACAATTTTTTTCTCCAAATATATCCAGGAATCACCCCTGAAAATATTAGCCGCGTACTCCAACAAAGGATTTATTAAATTTCTGATGACCTTTACAAGTCGGGAATGATAGAATATGAGTATTTTAACTTATTAAAACGACAATATCTCAGAAATGGCAATTCCTACGAGAAAATGTATAATATATTTTTTTGTAGATAATCGCCTAATCTACAAACGTTGTAAACACCATTTTCTGATAAGACGTACGGTTTAGCATATATTTGCAAAAAACTGATATTTTGACCCTTTGACCTTGAATAAAAAAGTTTGCAGTCGTCCAATCGCGTGGCAGTCTCTACAGCTTATGTATAATAATGTTTTTAAGGGCTGTTCCAATTTTCAGCAACTTCCGAATTATCTTCCAATTATGGCGTTTTTTCGTCTATTTTGACTGGACTATAGAGAATAAAAGTGATTTGCTGATTCTAAACACTGATTATGCGGTGGTCCAAACTAGGAAAAAATAAAAATGCGCATTGGACCGTAAAGTGAAGTTACGTAAGATAGCTGGCACTTTATAGATACCAGTGTATTTCTTATTTCGCATGGCCCATGAGAAAGCTCGAAAATCGAAGTGATTGCCGCATTTGTTCACTGTTGACCTAAAACAATGAGGTGTTGGGCGGTGATTCAGAGCGCTGTTTGGAGCTGTTAAGGTGAAATAAAAAGGACATTTTAAAGCACTATGTGACAGGGGCAGGGAATCGTAAACTATTTTATGTACACCTAATCATCCAGAATGTTGGAGGGCCGTCCGATCCATATTATATTAAACCTATGTATTAAGAACTTAAAACTGTTTAGTCTAAGCTCTTCAAACCCCACCCAACTAGATTTAAAAAAGGGATAGTCTCATGCAGCGAGCGAGCCCCATGTGGCAAATGAGTCACTGGATTTACCAGTGGGTTTCCCACGAGAACCCCATGTGTCAGATGATGTGCATGCTGAAAGAGGGCTCCCCTTAGCTTCCTTATGAACTGAACACGACAAAACAAGCAAATTGCTGAAGTTAGGTATGACTTATCAGTTTCTCTTAAGGAAGGGTCTAGGAGGCAACCCCATTACAAATCAAATGAGGCAATCTTAACAACTGCTTTACTTTTTAAAAAGCTTTCAAGTAATACCTTTAAGCTTTAGGTTTACTCATAATAAAAGGCGGCTTAATCCCCAAGGAAAGTTCGTCGAATACCTACGGGTAAAGGCCGCTCCGCACATAACTGAAACGACACGGCGCCGATGCTTTCCGTGACATTTACACAGCACCACCGTTTTCAGTTTCAGAGCTCATTGCTCACTCAAATTTCACATTTTAGTTATGAAATTTGGATAGCGATCTCAAGTGCATCATGGAATTTAGCGTGTGGTTTAGAGTGGGTTCGTCCCAGGTAGCAAGTTTGAGTGAGTGAAAGTTTGAGAGAGTTGAGTGAAATTTTTCATTGAATTTAAAAAATATTTGCTTCAGGTCCGGCATAAATAAAAAAGTATCAGTGGCAACGTTTTTTTGTGTTTTTCACTGAAGGGCACTGAGATCATCGGTGCCCTACTGCATCGAGTGTCTGGGAATATGCTGCGCCTTTCTCGATTTGTTTTCATGGAGTCATAACTTTTTTCCACTGATGCTCCTAGAGCTGCAAGGGAAATTACCGTCACGTCACATTCAGGATTTTATTTAGTGGTGATTAAAAATGGTTTTGCTCTTGCATTCTTGCTCTTCTTCGTGGACGTGAGTACTCAGTAGAGAGACCGCACTTTTCGACAAAGCTCAGGTGAAAAAATACCAAAAATAGACGAAATAGGGCCCATTTTAACATTAAACTTGCTTATAACTTCAAAACTAAAGGCTTGATTTGACCGGTTTAGATAGGCGGGAGTATTCTACGTAGATTGCTACCATATTCAAGAAAATATCTAATAGGATTACTAAAATACAGGGTGGTATGTAAACCTCTACCACCAAAATTACAAAACGCCCATGCAGCTAAATCGTTATGATTCCCCGCCGCTGCTTCCCTCCCTGATTTCCTGTGTCCAAAACCTATCCACAGCCGATCGATTTGATAGTTTCAGCAATACACCCTATGTACGAGTACCCTATGTATGAGTGTTCCTCAAGGTGGCTCCCTTTAGGGCATGTCTTATGACGAGCCACGAGTGAAGCAGATGCAGGCAGCGGGGCTAGCCAAATCTAGTGGGGCCCTATCTATCTAGAATGACTTCTTATCTGTTTCTGTTTACGTGCTAACCACCCTCAATGATTATACCCCCACCCTCAATTCCTAAATATATCCATTTCAATCTGAAGAGCCCACTTCAGACTTAGTTTCGCACTATCTAGAAAATTCAAGAAGCTTGAAGTCTTCAATTACAGTTCCTTCCCACTCTATCTAATAGATGGCGCGCCGTAAACTTACTGCAAAGATCATTACAGTTCGTTCAAATTCTAATAGATAAATCACCACAGTATTGAATTGTTCCAAAATGAGATTAAAAAAAAGCTCGCCAGAAACAAATCTGGCTTCAATGAGGAGGTTAGAGGAGGATAATGTGTATCGACCTAAGCCAATGTTATTATGTTCAAAAATAAAACAAATCTACCGAAATATAGTTTGTTTTTCTATCTTCTTCCTCTTGTGGAACGATTCTCGTACATCTTCAAATCTCCGAAACGGATTTTAGAACATAACTTTTTGAATACCAACTATAAGAAGAAGCCAATGAAGCAGTTAGCTCCCATCTTGCCTAGAATCGCTTCCGGGAACCGCACGAAACTAACAATATCCCCTCAAATTTCACAAGCAAAATAATTTCCCATAGAAAATTTCTGTTGCGTATCGTAAAAAAAGGAAAATATTCCAATCCCCCTCTACAGGAACTTCCGTGCACTAAAAAGAAGCAGAAATATTTCGAAACTTCCAACGACCGAAGAAGTATCGTAAAAAAACTTGCTGAACATAATTTATATTTTATTCAAATTCTTAAATGTCCAAAAATTATAAAGAAAACGACCGAATTCCAGAGGAGTGGGGGGGGGGGGGAGAATAAAGAGGCAAAGTTACTACCGTATAATCCACAGGAATTTAAATATCCCGGATCCCCAAAGCATTGATGCAAATTTCACCTCCTTAATTTCTCGTCTTTCTCGGCGTAGTTTTTACATCAATTCGGCCTTAATTTTATCAGTATAAGTTTTGAGCGAAAGTTATGCAAGTTGCCGGCCATAGTTGGAGCTCTCTAAGTAAGGCCCCATTGCCGCACACAGGCCAGCCCCTTCTAGCTTAGTGAAAATTGCGCAATAATAACCGTAAAAGTCGACATTTGTGGCTTAGGATACCCCGAAAGGGGCAGTAAACTGTGTGCGAGAGAAGTATCCTGGCCCTGGTATATACAAGGTGCTTATCCTTGTGGCCATCATAAGGCAAAAGTAACAACAAAAATTATCGCCCAGATATTTCTGACATTCGTGCTGAAGTGCTTTATCTTACGTGCCTCCGCAATAAAACAATCTCGTCCCGTTCCGCCATTGGCCGTCTCAGGACATAGTATGTATGTGTGTATGTATGAAAATGTCAAAGTGCGTCCCAGAATTCGTCCTTGAGCGCGCTTGCCCTAATGTCAGGGAAAAAATTGTTTTATGCATTATTTATCCGTTGACGTACGTACATCATCCAGGGGCAGGAGGGCGAGCGAGCGGACTTCCTAATGAGTAAACCTCTCCAATTATTTACAGATAAAAAGGATAACGAAGTTATGTAAATAAACTACCCTCACCGACCGAAATCTGGACTTTATTTTATTGTCCAGGATTGCGGGAGTTAAGATTTTTTTCGGTTCTGTTGAATCCTGTTCAGGAGGAGCACACGGCACGGGCCCCCATAACTTCATATCTCGTCCGAAGGATTTTCTAATTCGATGCCCCAGAGTGGATAAAATGTGGATATCTTGTGTGTGATCCTCCATTCTTATTATTAAGGATGCCAGACAGGAGCTTCTCGTGCCTAGATAAGCCCAGTCGTTAACGTCGCCGGAGATCCCATTCTGAGTTATCCTTCCTTTAGTGTCAATCACAGCAGAGAGACCGTCAATACAGCAAATACGGATTCCAGACCAGACCTCAAACAGCAATCAAGTCAGGACACAGAGAGAAAGCGCTGAAAGCTCCAGGACTTTACCAGTAATAGGTGGATGTGGTGGGCGTCAAGGAAGAAGCGGCCAGGCCAACTTGCAGGACTCGACCATTTCATTTTTAATAAGCAGCGAGTTACGAGTTATCCTGTGAAGGCAAAGTTGAGGCGCGCATTAATGACAGGATCTGCTTCAGTCATCTGATATTCTGGAGCTCACTTGGAGCAATAAAGTCTGTATCTTGTAATTATCGTTGCTGTAGTAGTGGTGATAGTGGCTCCTTAATACATACATACATACAACCCCCGTACTCCTTTGTCCTTGGCCGTGCATTCCCACCATCCGCAAAAGTCATTTCCTATGAATGAGAAACAAAGTTCGCCCTCTCCTAGGGAACGGAATGAAAGATTAAGGATAGCTCTCGGACCATGTGTATCCTTCGTGCTCGCTCCTAAGGCTCAATTGCGCTGGAATGGGGCCCTCGTCGACTGGATGTAGTACGTAATATAGAGGATATTTGAAGTGGGCGAACTACATTAAGCCTTATGCAACTATTAAAAGCGGATAATTGCAGTGTGGAAAATGTAGAGGGAAAAACTTGCTGACTTGCAAGTACCTTGAAGGCTGCGGGCTTTCTCGTTCTTGGCATTACATCAAAGTCCAGATTATTGAGCGGAACTGGTTTCTGCTTCGTGAGCTCGTATTCAGGGGCAAACCAACTACGGTTGACTACGTTACACTGCAGATTTATCGAGTGATGAAAATGCAATTGGAAAATTTATTAATAAAAAAAAATTGTCTTTGTTAATAATACATTGTAGGAATGTGCTAATTTTTGTCTTAACTTTTTTAAGGTCTGTCATAATTATTGAAAGAATTTTCATGATTATTCAATATTTTATTATGAACCAAGAAATTGATTAGAAAAAACTTTTAATAATTTTTATTTCCGTTTCGTGAGATCGCAATTACCTACTGAAGCAAATTACCTATTGCAGTGTGTCAAGCAAAAATATATAATTTAACATGGAATTCCTGGAGAATCATTTCCAGGGTGATCCACCTAACTTTTATAATAATTGATCAATTTAGAAACTCATTATAAAATGTCAACTAGAATAACATAGGCGCTTCTTTATGTCGGCAAATCACATGTGGTGCCAAATAGAATGTGATAAGTTATCCAACCAGAATACAATTTAAACTACTAATAGGTCACGTTGTTGGTCAGATCATGCTGCAATGCCTAGTAGTAAATTTAGTTAAGGAATAGAAGAGGTTTGAAGTTATGAGGAATCAGGTTGATGCTTGAGGAGATGGAGATGAACTCTGCCTTTGAACTCTTGCATATTGCAGGAGGTCGGGAATACTGGCTGTGAAAGATTGTTCCACAGACTCGTTGTTCTAATCTAGATTTAGTAGCACGCGAAAAAAGGCTTTAGGCAGAGAGAATGAATCAAGAAGTTCATCTGGTGTTGCTGCCAAAAGATTAATCTGGATTGCCGTGAAGGCAGAAGAGTATTTACTTCAGTTTATAATAGTACCGATAACGTTTCGAAAGGGTCGTTACATTCTTGAAGTACTTCAAATGGTCAATAAGGGAGGAAATGGCGTCGTCAGCCTAGAGTTTGAGATCAATTTTTTATTCTTAATCTGGCTATATTAACTTTTGGGGTCCCACTTCAAATAAAGAATTTATGTTCGAAGAGGAGCCGAAACTAGGAATTATGCTATACAGCCAGAGCCGATGGTTGCAGGAGTAATTTCCTTCCATCCATCACAGATCCTTGTTTATAATCACACTTAGGACGTTAAATTATGGAATAGACATTCGTTTTACATCGCCTAAGAAGACATATAGGAAGGAGTTGCAGGTTTTATTGGAAATAAGCCAGTACTTCGTTTTTGGGAGCTTTGAATTCCGCATAGTTGTTCAATGTCTGTTGATTGAGTCGGTCTTAAGTCCAAGATCGTAAAGACGAGATCCTGTAAGTGCTTCCCCTGTATTATCAAAGTCGTAAGAGTAACACCGAGTGCAGTCATCAGGAAAGCTGTGAAACGGATTGAGACGTACTGTTGGTCATTCATAGAGCAGATGACTGAATTGATCGGGCGAAAACCGACCGTGATTGAAACATAATCCTCGGTCTGTCATATGCCGGGCATCAAAAGATTGTTTGCAGGACTGTACGGCCGTACATCACACACAAACACGACACCCGGCAAAACTATACATTAAACTGACGCAATTTAACTTCTCAAAAAAGAAATCATTTATTGAGAAAAACATCATGAAATCCAGTGCTCATATCTTCGATTTCGAACACTTCAAAATCATCACGCGCCCAGACACTTCATTTACAACAAACCGACAACTAGTAGCATCTCTTGTGCATCGATTATCTTTAAGTAGGATAAATCGTTAATCACTCTCTGCTTTTGCAGAAACTCCCCTTTCGTGTCCATTTTTCTCCTTCCGCTATGAAACTCCTGCAAAGCTTTTTAACCGACCGCTCTCAGAAAGTTATACTTGGTAGTTGTAGTTAGTTCCTCGAAAGTTCCACTTCGTGCTGCGTACCCCAAGGTTCTATTCTGAGTCCTCTCTTATTCAGCGTTTTTTTTTATGCAAAAACCAAGCCTAATAGTAACCCATTATACTACCAAACCCATATTGTTCAGGTCATGGTGCAGTGTCTAGTAGTAAGCTTGATTTGAAGAATAGAGGAGAATAGAAAAGGTTAGACGGGGTCTGGAGGGTGTAGAAATGACGATGAACCTCACGTTTGAACTCTAAGGTGTTGTACGAGTTCGGCAATAGTTCAAGTTGTTCTATTCATAATCGAGCTTCTAGGCCGCATTGTATGCGAACGGGCTGTAGGGTATCGGGGTAAGCCGAGCGGTCTAGTCTAGTTGCGGAAAAAATCTTGCCTTGCAGGCAGGAGACCCTAAATTTGAGTGAAACAGTCTCTGTGGTAATAGTGATAAAGTATAGAGATATTAACGATCTTCCGTCGGTAATAACACGTTCTAAGATTCATATGTACGCTGATGATGTGCAACTTTATATCTCAGCGTCCAATGATTAAATTCAAAAAAGTGTGGAGGAGCTTGCTGCTGACCTACGCCGTGTTTCTTTCTGGTCGACCTCAAATTTACTTCAACTTAATACTTTGAGGTCTCATTGCATCTTTTTCTCTCATTTTGCCATTTTTCGTCCTGACCTCTCCGCTATCGCTTTAAATGGGATCCCTTTAGCCAGGTGTTGAAAAGGTAAGAAATATAGGAGTTATCTTGAATGCCAAAATGACCTGCTGCGATCATGTTAGTTCCATCATTCTGGGGGAAATCTTCAAAACGGGGATATCTAATGAATGGCAATTCTTACGGGAATAGTCCCATAACCTACATTGGTAAAAACTATTTTATGAGCGTTTCCATCCATCCATCCAATGGCGCTACAGCCCAAATCGAGCCTTGGCCTCCTCTAGGGCATTTCTCCATGTTTGACGGTCCCTTGCAGCATGTCTCCAGTTCCGAATGTTAAGCATTGACTCTGCGTCAGCCGTCACAGAGTCTATCCATCTCCTCCTGGGTCTACCTACTGGCCTACTTCCCGAAATTTCTGATGCCATAAGCCGTTTTGGGATACGATTGTCCTCCATCCTGATCACATGGCCGGCTAGTCTCAGTCTGTTGATTTTTATTAAAGTTGAGAGTTGTGGGTCGTCAAAAATTTCATACAACTCGTTGTTGGATCTTCTTCGCCATATTCCATCCTCTCTGATTGGGCCTATTATGCATCTGAGAATTTTCCTCTCAAACCTGTTGACTCGTTCCTCTATGTCCTGGGTCATAGTCCAAGTCTCGCTACCATAACACAGTACTGGTCGTATTACTGTTTTGTAGAGTGAAAGTTTCGTTTTCCTGTGTACAAATCTTGAGTGCAGGATTTGTTTTTGGGCATAAAAGGCTCTATTAGCCAGTAGTATTCGTCTGGTTATTTCTTCTTTTTCTTCGTTTCTTTTTGTGATAGTAGACCCAAGGTAGACTGTTTTATCGACTACTTCTAGGTTATGTTCGTCGATGGTTATATTTCTTCCCATTCTAAATCGTCCTGCTCTGGATTGTTGCATCACCTTCGTTTTTTCTTCGTTAATCTTCAGGCCTATGTCCTTTGCCGCCTCTTTTAATTCAACATAGACTTCTTTTGCTGCCAAAAAGGACCTTCCCACGATGTTTACGTCATCTGCATATCCAAGTAATTGTACCGACTGGGTAGCTATTGATGCACTTCGCTGGACTGACGTTTTCCTTATCACCCATTCTAGGGCCAGGTTGAAAAGCATGAGGGCCGGTCCATCTCCTTGTCTGAGCCCTTGACGTACTTCGAACTCCTCTGTTACAATATTTTGGATCCCTACTTTCGCCAGTGAGCTATTTGTGACGCATTTGATTAGTTGTACCAACTTTGAGGGAACTCCTATTTCCGATAAGATCTCGTATAGCCTCTCTCTGTTTATTGAGTCATATGCCTGTTGAAAGTCGACAAATATCTGGTATATATCTATATTCCTTTCCCAGGTTTTCTCCAGAATTTGCCTTAAGGTCAGAAGTTGGTCCGATGTTGACCTGTTTGTCCTAAAACCAGCTTGATATTCTCCTATAAGGCTTTCCGCTATAGGTTCCAGTTTTTGTTTCACAAGGATTGTGAAGATTTTGTAGCTGGTGCTGAGGAGTGAGATGCCTCTGTAGTTTTTGCAGTTTAATTTATCTCCTTTCTTGTGTATTGGACATATAATCGCTTTCTTCCAGTCCTCCGGTGTAACTTCTTCCTCCCAGATGGTGCATATGAGTTCGTGTAATGTTCGTAATAGTTGGGGTCCTCCTTCCTTTAGCAGCTCAGCTGCTATTCCATCGGCGCCAGGCGATTTGTTGCTGCTCTGCCTTTTTACAGCTTCCCGCACCTCATCCAATGTTGGTGGGTCTATTGAGATGTTATCTTGGGGAATTTCAAATGCCTCTGTCTCTGCATTCTCGTTTGATATGGAGATAGGATTCAATAGGTTCTGAAAATACTCTCTCCACCTTTCCTTTATCCTATCAGGATCTGCCAACAAGTTCCCATCTATGTCCTTGCAGATGTCCGTTCTTGGCTGGAACTTATTGGTGATCTGGCGAGTTCCTTTGTACGCTTGTCTAATTCTCCCTTCATTGAAGTCTTCCTGTATCTGTAAGATTTTCCTATTTAGATATTCCCTCTTCTTCTTTCTGCACAGCTTGTCTGCGATTTTTCTTTTTTCCTTGAAGACTTCCATCCTTGCTCTTGTTGGCCTTGCTATGTACTCTCGGTGGCTCTGGTTTCTTTCTTCAATTGCGGCTCTACAGTTTTGGTCAAACCAATCAATTCTAGTCTGTCTGGGGGCCCAGCCTAGTGCCTCTTCTGCTGCCCCCTTTATGCTGCTTTTGACGTGTTCCCACTTTTCGTTGATGTTGGGCTGCTCATCTACCTTTCTCAAGTTTTGTACGACAGCATGTTGGTAGGCATCTCTTATTTCTTCCCGTTTTAGCTTATCTATATCGTATTTTGGTTGAGTTTGCCCTCTATGCGTTTTAGTTGCTATCCGGGTTCTCAATTTCACTTTGACTAGATAGTGGTCCGAGCCACAGCACGCTCCTCTCATTGTTCTTACGTCCAGTATACTCGTGGCCCCTCTTCTTTCAATTAGGACGTGGTCAATTTGATTATTAGTTACTCCGTCTGGTGACTGCCACGTCATCTTATGTATATCTTTATGCGGGAACACTGTTGAGCTTACTACCATTGCGTTTGAGCTTGCGAAATCGATCAATCGACTACCATTGTCATTGGTAACGTTGTGTAGGCTATGCTTTCCTATGACTCCTAGGAACTTCTCTTCTTTTCCTACTTTGGCATTCATATCTCCAAGCACCATTTTAATATCGTTTGACGGTATGGTGTTTGTTAGCTCCTGGTAGAATTCCTCTTTCTCCTCATCCGTTTTCTCTTCTGTGGGCGCGTGGACGTTTATAAGACTAATGATATGCAGCCTTGTTTTAATGCGAAGTGTGCATATTCTATTGCTGACTGGTTTGAAGTCCAGAATCAGAGATTTCATTTCCTTCTCTATGATGAATGCTACTCCGAACTCTCTTCTTCCATTTGATGATCCGCTGGAGAGTACCGTGTGGGTTTTTAGATCCATTATGAGCGTTTAAGAGATACATATTTGCAAACTGATTTTTTGACCTTTTGAATGCATTTCTTTTGCTCCCACCTATCTTTGGAGAAATTCGACATTTCATTTATAAAGATGTTTTAAGAGCTGTTCCAATTTTTAGCTATTTTCGAGTTAGGCTATAGTTCCATGTCTATTTTGACTAGGTGTAGAAAAAACTGTGTACAAGTAAATTTTAGGCAGAACTGTAACGATATCAATTTATACGAGAATTGCAACAAATGCACTGAATGAAATGCAGATGTATACGCTCATACCAATAGTAGTAGGACATTTTAATTGAGTCCTCGGTAAGATTGATCAACGTGCAAGGGACAAATGTACTGCCTCGCATAAATTCTGCTCAACTCTAACCATAGGGAATATGTTAACCAAGTAGCTTATAGAGTTGTTGTACCTATATGTAGGTTCTAAAATGAGTTTTTGTTGAATTTTTTCAGAACTAAAGTAAACCATAAATTTGGAGCTTTTGGGGGGGGATGCCCTGCATCTGCATTGATGAAAGCATAAGCCGCATGCCAACCTTGCATTTGTCTTTTGCAAAATTAGTTATTATAAGTTGATTTTCCATCAATATATTTATTTTTAGAATAATTACGAAATGATGTTAAAAATTATTAAATCGATTAAAATAAATTTACAAAGTCACGAAAAGTGTGATCTTTTTTCCTTTCATAATTCTAATTTTAGAAATTCATTAACAACAAACATGTCAATCAAAAGCCCCAATTAGTTAAAAACACCATTGAACTCAAGTGCTTGAGAAGATATTATGCAAAATTTATCGAGTGGATTTAATTATTGTATAATGATAAGTTGGGAAGTTTTTATGAGAGGATTTTAGATAAAAAAATGATGTAATTTGGGATTTATTTATTTAAACTAGAACTAAATCACATACTATCTCACTACACATAAAAAAGTTGTAATTAAATAATTGTTTTCTTAAAAAGATAAAAGGCATGGAAAATTCTCTACAATAATTTAAATGCAAAGTGTATTTTATTTAAGAAACTTTGTTTTTATTGACCAATAATGTTATAGAGAAACCATTTCATTTTATATAATCTGAAAAAAAAACAAGGAAATGATACATCGAATATATACAATTTTGAACTAAGAATTGTTGTACCATTTCCTTAACCCTTTTAAATGCACAGGGAAAAACGGCGTCTCTTCTGAGGTGGAAATACTGCTGTTATAAGCTACTTTCAACAGTACCGGTAACCTAGATGTGCTTCCGCTCTCCACGAGGTTACACAAACTCGTGACTGAGGATTACTCTAATGGCATTGTCTCCCTCAAGCCTCCTGAAGGATCCTTTATAGGGAGCACCAGAGATACAGGAGCTATTAATGAGTACCAGTTTACAGGGTTCTTCTCAAGTAACTGACCCTGGATTGGCCCTAAAACCTAACACTGGAACGGAGATAGTATTTGCCCACCGGTCCTACAATGGGAACAAAGGGCTGGCAAACAGTATTTTCACTACAGGTGCTGGAAAGGACCACATCTTCCCGGCTCTCCTTCAGAGAAGCTTGGAAGAGATCTTACTAATCCTGCTACCACTATTTCGAGGTAGCTTTATGGTGGTCTATATTCCGAGGTGCTGGAGGTGCTTATCCCTAAATCGGGGAGAAGATCGTATAGGGAAACAAAATCCTATCGACCTATCAGACTCTTCTCCTTTCTCCTCAAAACTTTGGAGAAGGTTTTAGACAGACATATTAGGGAGGGTCTTACAGCGAACCCACTTCGCCAGGAAGATCTACAGACACTGCCATTCATGTGCTAGTGAGAGAAATCGAGAGGTCCAATCGGGCCCAGGAAATCTCTCTCCGCGCCTTTGCAGACATTGAGGCTTCGTTTGACATCGTTATCTTCGACACAATCAATGACCCGAAGTAAAAAAGGCATACAACCCTCACTGCGAGTTGTATCACGTTGCTTCTCAGCAGCAGATTAATAACTCCTGAGATGAAGGGCGAATAGATCACGGTAGTGGCCGCTAAAAGCTGTCCTCAATTGGGCTCCTACCATCCTTTTTATGGCCAATCGTACTCGACGTACTTCTTACCGTATCATAGCATAGCACCATTTCAGACCTTATGCAAGTCTCTCTGTCATATGTGCATAACTGGTGTCGGAGCAAGAAGTTAGGTATAGATTTTTTCAAACTCCGTGACACAAAAAATTTGAGCAGTTCTGCACACCTCGTTGCCAAATTGAGCAGAGCTTTTAAATACATGTAAAGCCCACGCTTAACCAAGCCAGCTTATTCATCATAATAAGCACAATTTTACTATAACTAAGCGAAATATTTCTCATCTCTAAATTTAAAAAAGAATGCTGAAAAAATTCTTTTGAATAAATGAGCATTTTCATTCATAAAACGACAGTTCCCCGCAGTCGCAAGCAACACAACCTCCCCGGCCAGAAGTGCGCATGCGACTGGCAGGAAAGTCAACAATCTAATAATCAAGGTGATAAAAACAAAAATTTCGTATTTCTTTAGTAGAAATGCTACAAATTATTTCTGTAGCAAATGTGTAAAACACAAAAACCTTAAAATAGAAAAATATATAAAAAAGGGCGTTTTTCATTCATAATTTGTAATTTTTTTAAATAATCATTGAAGCCCCAGAAAAATACACCTCCGTCTCGCAATACGCAGCCGTGACTGATTAAATGGCAGCAAGTGATTTGATGCGAGGAGCTACATAAAGCTTGGTCCGAGCTTTTAAACATTTTTAATAGCTTTGCTGGGGTAGTTGCGCGGAATGTCACGACGTTTGAAAAAATCTATACTAACGGCCGACAGAAGTTAAATTTAGAAGCTTCCTCTTTGGATGGTAAAGAAATGATTGTCTCAAACTAGGCTAAATATCTAGTCATAATCCTTGATCAAAACCTCTCCTGGGAACCCCAGATTGAGAGAGTAACTGCCAAGGCCATTACATTTCTCCATATCTGTAGTCAATTCCCACAAGGAAAATTGAGAATGCTTCTCTTGGTAGGAATAAGGAAGCCTTCCTGTTCGTTGCCCAGAGAAGGTATAGAGAATTTTTTGAATTTTATTTCCGCAAAAGCTTCATTCTTAGAATTCGGTTGAAATGAAAATTTTTTGTTTGGACTTGTTGAGTTTTCTGTTTTAAAGAATTCTGTTTTTATTAGAGACGCGCACTTTTGTTCAAAAATCGTAAAGAGAAGTGAGACAATATCTAGAACTACCAAATGCAAATAGTTATCCTGGCCATTGTTTTCGCAGAATATTTAGTGATTGCTAACTAGAATCGTGAAAAATAGTAAGATTCACGATCTTTACGATTTTTATAAAATCGTGGAGAAAAGTATTGCTAACAAGAAAAGACTCACTTTTCTTTACGATTTTTGATTGATCAATGTACGTCATTTCTATACGATTCCCGAAAAGAGTACATTTATGCGGCTATCGAACAAATCCACCGATGTATAAACTAATCTTTCTTCTTCATGTCAAAATTATGTTTGTGATTTATTTATCTTCCATGCAAAGTGCATGCTTCAATCAAGCTTCCAAGAAAAGTCAAATGAAGTTTTCTTATAAAATTCGAAATAATTTGCAAAGAATGTTTTCATATCACTTCTGCAGAATAAAAACAGAAGACTTCGTAACACCTTCAATAGAAGATAAAAGGAAGTCTTCCGGCCAATGACATGGATGAATAAAAAGAATATGAACTAGAGCACGGAAAGGAATGCTTCTAAACTTCTTCGGAAGGTTTCCTGCATTCATGATTGCATGTTTCCTTTTCCTTGTGGGTTTGTAGACAAAACCTAGGGCCTCAAACCAAGGTTAATGTTTTGGCTAAATATGTACGACGGGCACAAGCTCCATGTTCATGTATGCATCCTTGACCAAACGACCAAACAAAAAGGTGTTGTGACTAAGCTGGCCAGGGTGCAAAGACTGTGCAAAAATAGTGAAAATATCGCGATTCGAATACTTATGAAGGTATTTGCAAGTACACAACTGCACCTAGTAACATCTATCGGTATTCAAACTTTCCCAATTCATAAGTGATACTAAAAGTTATCGGGAACGGATTACAGCTTGGAAAACATTTTCCCGGTAAATTATAGATATCCGTACTCGAACTTTTCGACTGATACCCGCTTTTACCGCAATCACCCTCATTACGCACATCGACGGAGTCGATAAAATCGGCACGTCGATGATTTTCGCGATTTTTTCGGTAGGTTAAAAATAATTGGGAATATTTCTAGTCCATATCCATTAGGACTTGTAAGCTTACAGAAGTACTGAAAAAATCACTAACAAGTATAAGAGGTAGGCCTTACCATACCCTTACAGAAGTACTCATGCCACCACGGCAACACTTCTCCAGCAATACAAGACTTGCCCGCTCAGCTTACCTTCACAGTTTACAGTCCATATCTTCGCGCACATACCGATTTAGAACTTCGTTTATAACAATAACAAATCGACTGTGGAACAACCTTCCCCAGTCAGTATTCCCGAACTCATACAAAACCCAACAGTTCAAACGCCATCTCCTCCATCGAGTTAAGCTTACTACTAGACATAGCACCATGACTTGTACAACATGACGAACTGGTGGTACAAAGGGTGACACCTGAACTTAGACTATCAGACTATCACATAAAAAAAAAACAAAAAAAAAAATATCAGGCCTATTCTGAACTCTGCTGGAGTTTTCATACATTTGTAGCATACGACTGGAAGAAAATTTCAACGAAATCGATTCCACTCGAGTTCAGAATATGCCTGAAAATTTGATTTTTCAAGGTTTAGTGCAAAGAACATCTCCAGCTGCTTATTATGTATTGAATATCCTTTATACTGGCACTGGATTAAAAAAAATGCAAGACTAGTTGAAAGTTTGATAAAATTCGAAAAGATCAGAACAGATCAGATTAGCAGAGTTATCGAATGAGATTATTGATAAATTATATGATATGTGATGTTCCATTACGGGTTAAAATATACATATACAATATGTAAGTTCGAAAACCTTAAAGGCTAAACAATTCTTTCCCTTATTAAAAAAAAAAATCTTAATCCAGTCTTATCATAACGCATCTGTTCTGTGTATTTCATTATGCAAATGTAGCAAAATTCCCCTAAATTTATACCCTAACAAGGCATTCCATTATTATCTTGAATGCATATCTATATATTCATAACCGAACAATATTTATGATATCTTTCCAAAAACCAGAATATTTATTGCATATACGATGCACCTAAACCTGAACATCTGTCATCATAGATGCTCCTAAATAGCAACCAAAGATAATAAGTAGGACACAAACACACACACACATAATAATAATAATAATAAACATTTCAAATATGCGATCAATTTTAATATAAAAGTTATAAAAATGAAGAAAACATCTCATAATATTTTCTATAATCTAAGTAATTACACCTGATTCACCTGACTGCAATATTCTGATTATTATCATTTCACATAAAACTATTCTCCGTGTATAAAAAATTAAAATTCTTCTCCCTGGATAGTTTCGTAATAATTAAACAATTAAAACGCGTATTTACCTAGTCCAATGACTGTCATTAATATCAACTGATAGAGAGGTGCACGTCGAGTGATAGGAGAGAATACCTGAAACCAGTTCTACAAGTTACCGGGTATTCAAATGAGGCGATTGCCGTGCAAGTATAAACTTTATAAAACTCCACAAGACGGAAAGTACACTATAACTCATTTGATAAGTACGAGTTGTAACTACATACGGCATTATGTAAGGCTCGAGGTAAGAAGAAATAAATAATAGTTATAATAACAAATCGTGTCAGGTAATTGGCTTGAGTTACCTTCGGGCACTGATACCTTTTATATAATGTAAACAATAACGTGTACGAGCTATCAGCAATTTGAATCGATCGAAACATCGCAGAGTAGCAATCTCCTGGTGGGTTACTATGTTATTATGAGAAGGTTTACGGGGAAATAGTGAACAGAGCTACCTGTGGGAAACTCCCATTTGTGGTGGCAATTCTAGCTAATTACTTATTGAAAATTTAAATTCCCCGTTTTTATGATGGACTCACCAGAATTGTTTTTCTATTATCTGTTTTAGAAAGCTGTAAATTGAATCCACTTGTCACACCACACCAAACACTACAATTAACAAACAACAGAAAAAATCGAGGCTAAATAATTTCACTTGGCTCCGATCTCGCCCAGAATATAGCATGGAAGTAAGTAAGCGGATCCAGATGCACTTTTTGATCTCCAATTGCAGATTTCGAGCACACACCAACTCAAGAATCAATTTCTTACTTCAATATAAACGCACTTTCACAGCACAAACCGCAAAATTTTACAACTAGCCACTTGTTGCGTTGCGCATGCGCGATTTCAACTTTTCGCCACTCTCACGTGGATTGCACAGCTTCTACGAAATTCCGATCTTCGTCAAGTGATCGTCGATGCACCAAAAACCAAACGTTCACCTGCCTTCGCGTGTCTAGCAAATGTCACGGCAGCAGCAAAGGTTCAACGATGACTGAGAGAACTAGAAAGCGATCACGTTTCTACGATCACTTTACGACTCCCTGTTTATGGTGTTTATTGTCGCATTAGTCGTTTTGCAAAAGTGTGGATTTTGTCCCACTACCACGACGCGCGGATTAAAGCCCCAAGAAAGTGCGCGCAAAGTGATTGGAGAGAAGTTGGAATTACGGTGGCGACATTTTGTGCAAGTGTGAATCAACTTCTCTCACAGAGAACTAACGAGAAATGCCAGTGGCTCGAGAATTATAATCGCTAAAACAACAGCAAGAGCTACGCGCCATGTGATTTTGTGATAAGAGTCGCAGAAACGTGAAAGAATTTAATTGGAGTCTCCGGTATTGTTGAGTGATAATACAGAAAGTGAAGGTTTTGAAGAGATTTAGTTTAGGGCAGGGGTGGTGAAGCTTTGGTCTCATTCGTAGTATTTTTATATGTTTTAAATATTTTGGCAAAAAACACGATTTGCAAAATTTTGTCATAAATCTTATCTGTGATTTTTTGCCTTACAGAGAATTCGTTGAAAGCTTTTATTTATATTTTTTGTGAAGCTGCACTGAAAACAAAATTTTTAGTTTCTTTTATGCGAATTCAATAATACAAAAAATATGATGTGGAAAGATCTTAAATTATATAAATAAATAGATCTTATTGTTATGTAAGTAATGGAATTTTGTTTAGTTTTCGGAATTGTAAACCCCTTTTGTTATTTTTTTTTTCATTCTTCTTGGGAGCAAAGGGGTTCTATAATTCTGCATCGGAGTTGGTTTTCAGCTACTTTTTTTTGGTTTCAGTCCAACTTTTATCAAGATTTTCCATTTTATTAATTTTTCTTATTTTTTAGATGTTTTTAAGGTTTACCTACGACTCCGCTTCATTCGAGCATTCTATTTGTTATTATACTGTTCTACTTTCGCGGTTTCATTTTCTTTCCTTTATTTATTTCGTTATTAATTCTTCTTTGAGCAAGTTCCATATTTGACATACATACTTATAATATATAGAGATTTGTTGGCGAAAACCTGTATTTTGCTTTTATACATCTGATTTATGAGCCTAGTTTCACTGTGGTAGATTTTAAGCTAAGCTAACTAGTAAACATTGCACCATGTCCGGAACGTAATAAGGGTAGTGCGTTCGGCACGTTTTATTCTTAGTCAGTTAAAAACACTTAGGGCCGGTTTCACAGTGCGAACTAAAGTATAAAAATTAACTTAAAGGTGTCTGTAAACGAGCAACAAAAAATGCACATTGCCGGTAATATTTCAGAAAAAGATGGCCCGTCTATATGTTTGAAAATGTGTGGCCGATACTATTGCTGGGCAACTTGTAGTCAAACATGTTTGCGCAATGTTTTGGCTACTGTGTTGCCCGAGAATTTCACGCGTACACGTATGATAATGGCTGAAAGGGAAGAAGTATTTGCTTATTAAAAAAATGAAGAATGCGATTAGCAAATTCTAAATATGTAGTTACCGGGATCAGAAAGGACATGGACAAAAAAGTACATTCGATGTACACATATGTAGTAAATATATTGTACCAGTAGGAATTTTTGATGTGACCCCTGGGGTTCTTAATGGTGGAGATTTTAGTGGGCTCCGGGTCCGGCCCACTAAAATCTCCACCATTAATATATTGTACCTATAACAAACATAGAAAAATGAATTAATACGTGCTTTTTTTCCTCTCTGAACTTGTCAGTTTTATTTAAAAAGATTAAGTAATTCAAGATGAATTCAAAGAATCTTTTGTCAACTTCCGCCATAATGGGCCATAGAGAAAGATAAATATAATGTCGCCGATACACGACAAGCCATGTTGATCAGCTTGAATATGTTTAAAAAAGTTTCGGAAAATTGATTTGACGCTACCCCTAAAAACAACCCCCTAAAAACAGAAAATTCCGTTTTTGGCTAATTTCTCTTAAACGACAAGTCCTATCATAAAATAGTGTTTACAGAGTTTGTAAATCATGCGATTATCTGCAAAAAATGATATTATACTTTTTCTCGTATGAATTACTGTTCACGAGATATCGTCGTTTTAAGGATTTAAAATACTCAAATCCCTTCATCAGACGTTCAATAAATCCATATTTTGAACCTACATATCTTCCAAACGGTTTCAATTAAGCTCCTGTTCTTCAAATAAAAGAATACACATTTATCTAAAAGAATCTAGTTACGTTGCTCTACGATGATTAGTCTATGAGTGTAGATTAAATTCTTTTCTTTCCACCCTCTATGTTAGTGGACAGTGGGGTAGCCCCCTCTCTAGAACAATTTTTTCTTAAAATATATCCAGGAATCACCCTGGAAATATTAGCCACGTAGTCCAATAGAGGATTTATTGAACGTCTGATAACTTATTCAAGTTACGAATTAGGGGATGAGTATTTGACATCTTTAAAACGGCGATATCTCATGAACGGCAACTCGTACGAAAAAATGTATAATATCATTTTTTGTAGATAATCGCAAGATCTACAAACTTTGTACACACTACTTTATGATAGAACTTGCCGTTTAAGAGATATTATCACAAAACGGAATTTTCAATTTTAGGGGATTGTTTTTGGGGGTACCGTACAACCAATTTTCCGAAACTTTTTTGACATATTCTACTCACTAAAAACTATTAAGATTAGTGAGTTAACATTTCGTTAGAGGTCTGTATTCGAATTTTGGAAGACGGGACTACAGTTTAATAAATGTTATTCAATATACAGTTAAAGATCCTTGATTCAGGTGGCCATTACTTTGTTTAAATGCTGAATAATTATAAAACCATATCAGTTAACCGTAATAATTCACAACTGTTCGCTATTTTAAAGCTCTTTAAGGTTTTTAATAGCAAAATCATTATCTATACATAGGCCAGTCATTAGAGCGAAAAAAACGGCAGATTTTGTTATAAAATTGTACAGCAAACTGCTTGCACTACTACTTCAGGGGTATCTCATAGATTACTAAAACCAAAAAACCAGCCAAAATTTACTCATGTGGAATTGTTTAAACAATAATTAGCAACAAAAATGGGTACTTTTTCCGTTTTTGGAGTATACAATAAAAAGTACTAGATGAATCACGTTGCTCCCAACAGGATATTTGTAGAGAATTGAAAACCCTACAAAATGGGGTTCACTAGACCTCGATCGGATAATTTTTCGCCGAGAAAAGCTAGAAAACCCCTTAAAAAGGCCATTTTTTTCAAAAACTCATACCTCTGTTACTTTGCAATATTAGGGTATGATTTTTTGGGACATAATACCCTGGTACATATACTTTAAACTGCCAAAAGATGAAATTTGTCGCATGTATAGTTTCTGCATAATTGCAGTATAAACAAAATAGACCCTAATCTTGCACATTGCGCCAATATTAGCAGAGTGGCCCGATTGAAATTTCCAAAACGGTTTCTGAAAGTATAGGCTAGGGGCTACAAATTGTCTATCTCACATTTTAATATAAGTTTGGAGAACAATGCTAAAATTGCTTTTGAAAATGGTACATAGGGCGAACATTCTAATTCGAGAAGTTTCGAGGTAGCGGTGGCGGGGTATAAAGCAACGAAGGAGGCGTTAGGACTACCGCACACCAAAGCTTCATATGCAGCTTTCTGTCACTATTGCTTGAAGATAAATGTAGCAAAGCAGCATGTGACGATTTGTTCCATATAAAAAAGTGTAATATGTAGCTAATAAGCATGTGAAGCTTCGTGCATTTTTGCAAGTGAATTGAATATTTGAGTTGCCTTTCAGCATGGAGCCCAGTACTAGTACTGACAACTTCATGGTAAATGAACTTCATGAAAGCTATATGCATGAAAAATAATTTAATTTTTGAATAAATTAAATGGAAAATCCTCTATCTAAGTCTTATTCGAGTAAACCTTCTTTCCTTAAAGTAATAAATATATGCAGTCGGAATCTACATATATTTAATTGAACAGATACTTATTAAGGGAAAGTGTTGTTTAACAAAATACACTCTCGTATTTTTTTATAATGGTAACAGGTACGTTACATTTTTTTTATTATATATTGCGAACATACGTTATTTGGAATCAATGCTTAATTTGATTGAAAATACATAATTACTAATAATATTATGAACATTTTACAGTTTATTCAATGGAAAAAAAAATAAAAGGCATCAACTAAGAAATATGGAATAAAATAACCAGCTTAAGCATCATGCTTTTTTGTGCAACAGTCTCTTCTTCGCTTAGCTACCTTACATCTATACTTTTATTTTCATTCTCGCGATCATCATTCTATTTATTTCGTATAAATTATTTTATAATTGATTTTCATCTTCTTCTATGCAAATATCTTCTATAGATATCGTCACCCTTATGCCAGAGGCGCGAAAGTGTAAATCTGCAGTTTTGAGTTATTGCTAGATAAATGTTCAAACTGTCTCTAAAAATAAAATATTATTTGCTTTCGTGTTGTAGGCTTTACACTTTTTCGTTATATCGCCGAATAAATCACATTCGTACTTCTGGCATGGCATCTTTGTACCATTTTGTATTACAAAACCCTATTAGCGCGAAAGTGAAAAATTTGCACTTTCGCGTCTCTGGCATAAGGGTGACGATATGTTAGAGCACATTATTTGGGTACAGTTTGCGCACAAATTTGAGCATTGTAAACCATGCTTCCTGCACGTACAAGAAGCATACTCACACTCACAACATATATAGGCCCGATACGTTTCGAATTAGAATGTTCGCCCTATGTACCATTTTCAAAAGAAATTTTTAGCATTGTTCTCCAAACTTATATTAAAATGTGAGATAGACAATTTGTAGCCCCTAGCCTATACTTTCAGAAACCGTTTTGGAAATTTCAATCGGGCCACTCTGCTAATATTGGCGCAATGTGCAAGATTAGGGTCTATTTTGTTTATACTGCAATTATGCAGAAACTATACATGCGACAAATTTCATCTTTTGGCAGTTTAAAGTATATGTACCAGGGTATTATGTCCCAAAAAATCATACCCTAATATTGCAAAGTAACAGAGGTATGAGTTTTTGAAAAAAATGGCCTTTTTAAGGGGTTTTCTAGCTTTTCTCGGCGAAAAATTATCCGATCGAGGTCTAGTGAACCCCA
Organism: Thereva unica; assembly: GCA_949987705.1. Classification (NCBI taxonomy): domain Eukaryota; kingdom Metazoa; phylum Arthropoda; class Insecta; order Diptera; family Therevidae; genus Thereva; species Thereva unica. The sequence continues at coordinate 120,959,952 of OX465282.1, read as the reverse complement.
TTTTGTAGGGTTTTCAATTCTCTACAAATATCCTGTTGGGAGTAACGTGATCCATCTAGTACTTTTTATTGTATACGCCAAAAACGGAAAAAGTACCCATTTTTGTTGCTAATTATTGTTTAAACAATTCCACATGAGTAAATTTTGGCTGGTTTTTTGGTTTTAGTAATCTATGAGATACCCCTGAAGTAGTAGTGCAAGCAGTTTGCTGTACAATTTTATAACACGAAAAAATCTCTAATGACTGGTCTAACACTTATTGAAGCCGATCTGATTAAAAGATTTAATGAAACTGTTTATGCCTAGTCTGTTGTAATGACAAGTTCCTCGAGTTTTTTCTTTATAGCAAATTAATGTGCCAATATTCACGAATATAAAACACCAAAAATCATTGGTGTACATTAAGTTCGATAGCTATGCCAACGCCCATACAAAAATGGGCCATGTCATTTCACTAGAATGACGAAGGGTGGCCTTAAAAATTTATATACAAAACAACCATAAGCCTTAACAGCGTTGACAGGACTCCATCCTGCGGTATGCAGGGGCCCCCGTGTTTACCACTCTACTCTACTCTTTTGTTGAATGTCAGAGTTCTAAGAATGCTGATGATCCACTAACTTAAACCATTGTAGATCCCAAACTGTGTTTGTTGAAAGCGCTACTTCATCCGGTACGGTGTTCATTGGATTTTCCTTTACAATATGCGTGCTTTGGTATAGAGTTTTTAAGGTACACAACTAAGATGGGTTCTAGGGTCTTAAGGATAAAGGATGACGAGCTTATCCGCATATAATCATTTACGATCTTTTACTGTAAGAATTGCCAAATTATAAATTGAAGGAAAAATGCAGCCTATGGCTGGGAGACGCCATGGACTTAGTCAAGGGGATCTCCTGGAACTCTGTATTTGGGTGCGGTTTGGTTCGCAGGATACTATAGATTCATGAACCCAAAGATTCATGTACACCCTACACCGCCCACAACGATGCCATCTTTAGGCCATACTAACATACTTCAAGTCCAAAGAATGTGGTATTCTCGTTGGCGAGTGACGTGACTACAAGGGACGCGGTGGATTAAAACTGTCGATACCTAAACACGTATCGAGGAAAATGTCACTTCACACCCTATCTTGCGGCAATTAAATGCGAATTTTATCGATTTGCTCGCTAGAAATCTGTTAGATTGGCAATGAGAGTACCAATTTATGTTCGAAGTGACAAATCTGTCATATTTCGAAATCATTTTTAAAAAGCCGACAATGTTTAAATATTTTCGCTCTATGACCGATATCAAAGGCAACATGCTGGCCAGTAGTTGCAATATGGCCAGTATCGTTGGGATATACGAATATATTGCCGGCAAGTTTGAACATATTGATGGAAATAATGCTGAATTTTCAGCAACGTCGTTCAGCCAGTATTGCCGGCCACACATTGCTGAAAAATGTTGCTCGTTTACAGGCACCTTAAGTTACACTTAAGTATGGATGGCTGTTTCACAGTTGCCACTTAAAATTTTCTTAAGTGTAACTTAAGTAGAAATTTCTCTAGACTTAAGTTTTTCTTAAATCAGAATAGAATAGAAAATTCAAACTTCAATTAATTTCAGTACATTTCAAGGAAAACGCGATTAAAAGGAAATTTTACATGTAAAGTTCGCTATTGTAAGTTCATAATTTACAATATTGAAATTCCGCTGTAAGAAACAAATACAATAGTAAGAAGAAGAAAAAATTGCACTGTGAAACCAAATTTGACTAGTACAGTTTCCAGAGTAAAAAAATCGCTAAAACTGCAAAAAAAATTGTAGTAGAATGAAATTTGGAATGGTGGGAGTTTAGCAATTGGAGAAAAGGTAACCGTTGAGTTCCGGGCCGTACTTCGTGAAAATCACGAGAAAATCCGATTGAAAGAATTTTCCGACGCTTTCCCGACCGTAGCTCGGAAAAACGTCGAAATTGGAAAAATGTTAAGAAGACAAAATTAAAGCTATGAAAATTCTCAACAAAAAAAGTTATATAAGCTTTTCCCGGAAAACCTCACGTTTGGTCGGAAAATGGAGGGTAAAGAAAAAAAATATGAAAAATTATTTTGTTTTTATATTGTTTTCTTTATGCAGGGTGTCCCACCTCAAGTTACAAAGTGGCGGGCTGTAGATAGGCTTTGGATAGACGAACAAAAAATCATATGGGAGGGGGGCAGAAATCGTAACGGTTTGGTCACTAGGGCGTTTTGAAATTTTTTTGATAGAGGTTTACATATCACCCTGTAATTTGGTAACCCGATGACCTACTTCCATGAATTAGGTAGCAGTATACGCAGAATACTCCCACCTATCTAAACTGTAAAAGCGAAGGTTCTACACCACCAACTTCCAGAGTTATGAGTCAAAATATCATTTTTTTTACAGAAAAAATATTTCGAATATATGTACATATAATTAGAAAAAAAAAAGTTCCTGTATTTATTTCCATTTATTCTTCATCGCTGGATGTCTCGGGGTCTGGTTCACCGGAGCTGTCCACTTCACCTTCATTTTCTTCTTCTAAGTTCTCTTCAGGATCATTCATTACGGGGATATAACTGCAGCGATGGCTGTAACAATGAGCACATACTGAGGTGCACAATAACCCGCTTTTCGACAGGAACATCTTTTCGTCCATCCTTTTATGCACTTGCAGAAAATTAACTGTAAAAGGTGTTTGGGAGCCAAAACATCTGTCATTTTTACTGGCGTCAATGTATCTCCTTCTATCTACCCCCAATCCTTAGCGTGCATATCATGGGACAGCCACTTTTGAACTTGAAAGTATATTCGTAGTACAGTCAATCTGTTGTGAAAAATGCTGTTTGTTGAAAAAATTACAATTTTTTCAATTAACTAGTGTACAAAGCCTTCCGTTTATAATAAAAAAAGATTCAAAAATAGAACTTTGCGCGTTTTCGAGAAAATGTCATTTAAAAAATCCCCTACAAAAAAATACACACTACCACAAATTTTAAGCCCTTTATCATAAACCAATGAACTTATAATATAATACAAAATTATAGAAGAATCAAAATACCTTGCTTGATCACCGACATAACACACTTCCGTAGATTTCATCGTTAAACGTTAGAATTTAATGTTTTTATATCGCGCATAAACTGGTATTCCTTTTTCGCAGAAGTATTATTTTGCCTAAACTATGAACTTTATGCTCATGCGCTCGCTGACTCATAGCGGTCAGCAACTTAATATTTTTACACGTGATCTGATACATTATTACAACTACGATGATACAATTTTTTTGAAAAATTTCCACATTTTGAAAATTGAGTTTTGAGCAGAACCTTCTATGAGCGGGCCCCACTGTGCGCCGGTTCCCCAGTAGGTGTGTGGGCAAGTTTTCGTCGTTCCGCTGCTGTGTTGAGCAGGAGCTGCCGAGTAGCTATAGACGTTAGATAAAAATCCTTACTTAGTTTTATTTTTCTAATTCATGGCTCATGCGGTGCTTTCTTTCTGGCAATAGGTTCCAGGTTGCCAGGGAGCGAGTGTTGAAGATTTCAATAAATTACTTATTTAATATCTATTTGACTTTTTTTATTTTTTTTATTTTTTTTATTTATCCTTTTTATACTAGTAAAAATTCCTTGTCATGCATTACTCAAATCCAGAATAACAAACAACAACACCCCTTCAAAACACAACTTAAAATGATTTCCGTACATGGAGTAAAAGCCGATCTGATAAGGCCCTAACTACTCTATCTTAATTCACAACACAAATTAATAAAGTCTCGTGCTAGACCAAATAAACATAATAAAAGTACAAACTAGATAAAAGAACAGAACAGATACAACCGAACCTGGAGCGCGCGAAAATCAATATTGGTAACAAAACAAATTACGAAGACTGTCTAGTGTGGCCAGGGCCACCATCAGCCACCGTCGAAGCAATCAATCACTTAGGAGTAATCTAAATAAATTAAGATTAGGAAGGGGCCCTGTTATCGATTTTATTGTGTCAGCAAGGCATTTAGATAGCCCAACACCTGACCTTCTTATATCGTCGTCAGTAACTAGTCTGTCAACTATTAGTTAAGATTGGCGTCCATTCTGTCCTGGACATAGCATGTGCTACATCAACCTCAAAATCTAGTGAAGTTCTCCTGGGCTTCAGGACGAGTCTTCTGTATGCGTTACGCCAATTATATTGTATTGAACGATATTGGATATTGACTATGGCTTGGGGATTTTGCAGTGCGATGGATGCGTTAATGGATAAAGGTTAATGGAAAAGTTTTCTTTATTATTGTTGTTGAAATTGGTAAATTTATTGGGGAAATGTCTCATAAGGAATCAGTGTCGGATTAGCCACTTGGCAGTGTAGGCGGCTGCCTAGGGCCGCAGCGGCCAGGGGGCCTCAAGCCGGGACTCCACGGAGTTTTTTTATGTGAAAGACTAGAGTCTTAGGAAAGGCCCTTTATACTGTTGACAATTTATTTTCTTCGTATAGAGTGCAATGTTGAACAGCAAGCTCTAGTCGAGAAAGGAAGGAATTACCACAACCAACCAACCGTTGAGATGCGCTTTGGTGGAGCGGGGAAGGGCTAAGGAGGGCTATGACAGGAGGAATCAGGAATGTAAAGAGGGATGAAGAAAGATGGAAAGTTATGTAGGTGGAAAGTGGAAAAGGCGAAGGACCGTGGGGCTGGCCGGGATTCGACCCCCGGACCTCTTGGATGGTTGTCAGACGCCTTACTCCCTAGGCTACCGAGGCTCCAAGAACACGGAAGTATCTGGTTCGGAAGGGCGGACATTGAAAAACGCACACGAAGCATTGGTAAGAAGATTTGAAAGGAAAATCCTTCGTTCGATCTAAAAAGGAATACAGGTTGATGGCGTTTGGAGGAGAAGACACAACTCAGAGTTGTATGAAATCAGTAAGATTCCAAATGTTGTTTAAGTGAGCAAAATGAACAGACTACGATGGATTGCTCATGTCCAACGACGTGAGGAACGGAACCCGGCTAAGATAGTGCTGGGGAAAGTACTGCCAGGAAAACGGAGACCAGGTCGTCCTAAGAAAAGATACATAGATGACGTCGACGTTGACTTGAGACAGTTGAATATAAGACAAGCACGTGCCAGACCTTGTCTCGTAGACCGTGAAAGCATGTCCAATTCTATTAACGGGGACATTGAACTCATTCTTGCTTAGGGCTTCAAGAATCGTGTCGAATTCAACGCAACCAAAACAAAGTACTGTCTTATCTCTACAAAAACCTGCACCGCCCGTCGATCTAGTTCAGTGGACAAAAAGACTGTAATGGTTGAACCATCGCTTAACATCCTAGGCGTAACCTTATCGTCAGATCTACGATGGAGAAATCACATATTCCAAATCACCAAACAAGCTTACCAATGCCTGGGACTCCTCAAGAGATGCTAGTTCCTCCTTCAGCCAACTGCACTGGCTACAATCTACAAGTCCTACATTCGGCCCCATCTTGAATACAACTCGTATATCTGGGCAGGCGCCCCAAAAACCGCGCCATCAAACTCATTGGCGATAGCATCCTTTTCTCTTCCATCGGCTCTTTAAGCCACCGTAGGAATGTAGCAGCCCTTAGCAAATTTTACCGATATTACCATAGCGACTGTTCCACTGAAATTAGAAACCTCCTGCCTACACGGCAACTTTTATCCCGCAACACAAGACTAGCCAGCTCGGATCACCCCCACACGCTACAGCCCTCCTCTTCGCGCACATTACTTTTTAGTAGTTCGTTTATAAATAGAACAACTCGACTGTGGAACTGTCTTGCACAGTCGGTGTTTCCGAACTCATATAACATCTCAGAGTTCAAACGCAAGACCTCCACAAGGTTCATCGACATTTACTCACGCGCCCTCCAGACCCTTGACCTATCCTTTCTCCTCTATCCTTCAAATCAAGCTTACTACTAGGCACTGACCATCACTTGAACGACATGACAGACTAGTAGTGCAAAGGGTGATTCCTAAGCTTGACTTTACCACATAAAAAAAAGAAACTGGAAAAGTCGGGCCAGGGATCGAGAATAATGGAGGCAAATGCTGGAGGAAGCCAAGGCCAACAATAGGCTGTGGAGCTCCTGATAATGATGATAAGAGCTCTTACAAGAGACTATTTAAAGAAAAGAACGATCATGCTCTTGCTGAGGAGTTGAAGATAACCCGACACTTCATCTCAGGAAAATTCTTCGAGTGGTCAAAAAGAAAGTGAAATTTCAGCAACTGATGTGAAAAATTTAACCAATACAGCGCCTAATGAACCGCGTGATTCATTAGAAAATAATTTGTTAGCTAGGGAGTCCAATCCCGCGAATGCGGGATCCGTAATGCGGGACTAGACATGCGAGATGCAGCACCTGTTATAAGCACCGGGTCTTAATAGAGAAATACTAACAATATTGCAAAGTATTAATAAAAATAGATTTAGGCCCTGCGAACACGAGTTGACTGTTTTGTTATTCCTGTAGCACACGCAACTTCTTCATGATCTTGCCCGTGTACGGAAGTGAGAGTCCATCCACGGGTCGACAGAAACGAAACCCATTTGAAACTAGTTTGAACTGCTCGGGTGCGACTGCTCTTGCTAATCGGAAGCGATTTCAGTTGCGTTGTTGCACTTCATCTGAACTACTTAACATTTTGCCAAAACCTCGTTACTAAAAACCAACACCGATTGATCCAAAATCAGTTGAGCTCGTGTGCGGACAAAAATTCCATTTTGATTGGAAACTGTTGCAAGTTATTCTACGCCTACGACAGGGTATTCCCCATCTGCATTACTGTGTTTCCATGAACAGAAGTAGAGTTTTCGTTTAGTAAACAGGAAGGTTTTTCCCTCAAGTTAACTCGTTGCTGTTTCCATGACGGCTCTGAGTGAAAGTGACAGATAAATAATTTTACATTGCGTCGCCGTTGCTATATGTATGTGCAGTAAAGGCAACTTAATCACACACATATGCAAAACTCGGCTTAACCGGACTGGGGTCTGTGAGTTTACTTGGATTTAACGAAACTTTACTCAACCCCGTTTCCATGGGCGCCTACTCTGAAAAAAAAAACCCGGGGGTAAACTTTGCCTAGAAACTCAGTACATATGAGCCTTAGAGGGTTACCCTCGCGGCTAATTGTGTTGTATGTCAAACGACCTTCTGAGTCAGTCAATCAAAGTATTTAGGCCATTTAAAACTAAACTCTGCTGAAATTGAGAGTAATTGCGAAATTAAATTTTATGCTGCTATATAAGAAAATTCCAGCGGAACCAATTCCAGCGTGGGTCAGAGTTTGCCTGAACACCTTGTTTAACTGTAGCTTGTTACGCTCTTATTTCATAATACTTCATAAATTCATGGATATAACTATTTAGAACAAAATATATGATTTTTTTGCTGTCCCGCGAATCCCGCGGATTCGCGTGATTGTTTACCTCGATCACGCGGGATTGAGGGATTGAGATTTTGATGCGGGATTGGATTCCCTAGCCAAGCTGTTCGTATTGAACCTGTAGAAAATCCGTCCTCTCCGTTCCATGTTGACCAAACTGATCCTGGTGCTCGGAATATATTGAATTCTGAGACCAAAGATTATGGAATAAGAAGGGGGCAGGGCCGGCGTTTTTTTGCGCCCGGTGCACTATGCCCTTTTTTGCGCGCCCCCATCAATTGTTCATTTTTTGAACGCGGTGAAGGACAATGGAAAAAAATACAAACACTCTGTAGAGTTCCTTTAATATATGACACTGAAGGCACAGGAAGACTTTTTCATTTTTTTTTTTCGAAGTTTTAAATATTTTTTAAAATTTAATTTCTGAAATTGCGCCCGGTGCCAGTGCACCAGTTGCACCTATGAAAGCGCCGCCTCTGGGAGGCAGCCATCGGCACTGCCTAGGGCCGCAGGAGACCCAGATTCAGCACTCTAAGGAATCGCCGGCTAATGCTAGAGGTCAGTGCTCATTTGCATTGTGTAATTGATCCAATTTTTGGTCATTCAATTCCAGCCTACACTACCGCGCAACGTTCCACACAATGACTTCAGTAATCCAAGATTTTTGTGCGTAAATTGATTTTTACTTGTCTTCAAAAAAAAAAAAGAAAAAAAAGAAACGTTTTCGCTTTATGCTAATAATTTCCATTTTATAGCGCAGCATTAGCATATTTTGGCGATCTTAAGTTGAGAACAGGTCTTAATACCATGCACAATTCTTGAAAGTCTACTTTTTATAGGGAAATTTCGTTACAAATTGCCTTTAAAATTGCCCTCATTGTCCTTGGCTTACAGTTGCCGCGCCCCCCCCCCCCCCCCCCCCCCGGGCTCCTGTTTCGCGTCCTGTTCGAGCGTTCTCCGTGTCTTATGCAAATGAACTCCCTCGTGTGCGAGTGAACCTGTTCATATAAAACGGAAAACAAGATGGAAATCAACTGCACAAATCATAAAATCACTTTTTAATGACATTAAAGCCGCTTTAGTTAACAGTCGACCACCTGAATTGGCCGCAGGCAGCACTCCCATGCCCCTGGGTCGGTCGGTGTAGCCAAGTCCTCACGGTTTGCCCCAATTAATGGCAAAACTTTGCGTGCCCTAGTGCCACACCCACATGCACCGCCGGAACACCTCACCCCACTACCACAGGCGCAATTCAAGGCGATTTATCTTCAATTCGTGTAAATTAATGTTCCTTTTTAGAGTTATTGCAATCATACCAATCTCTCTCGCGAGCCAGTCCCAAATCCTACTAATTGTCCACTGATTTGATTGGAGGTCCATTGACAATCAAATGCACCACTCGACCTTTAGTCCTTGCCGAAAACAGTATTCAATAACAGCCGATCAAAGGACATTTTAATCGTCCAGGACTGACTGAATGAACATGGCCCAGTAATCCCTCCGTAAATTTTTAATGAGCTCCTCTGATGCATGCACACCTGCCCTATATATTTTATTTCACCTGCGTAAATATTTTCGGAGAATGTCCTGGACAAAATCCTATAAAATATCGAAAATAAATTCACGATTGTTCTGCTGGTTTTGTCGTTGAATTGGAACCGATATTATTGCCTGGCGGCGATTTCCCGACCAGTCAGGATTTTCGTCCTTTTTGCTCCGTGTCAACTCCATTATTTCAAGATGAATGTGAATTTTGCCGTGGTCATCGCACTGCAACGGAATAAAACGCGTTCAATCGGATTAAACCTGTGCTGCTGCTGCACAATGGACGACAATAAATAATGGAAAATATTAATACGCTTTGAATTTACTAAAAAAAAATCATTTTTGCCATCATTTGAATGGAAGCATTTAAAGTTATCGGAATTTTGAGTTTTTTTCAATACAGAAAAAATTGATTTATTTTATCTAGAGAAATTCATTGTTTATGATGAATTTTTTTGAGCTAAGGCTGCAATTTCGAATTCCTGTCCTTGCTGGCTTAAAACAGAATTCTAAAAACGCTTCCCTTAATAATAATAGAGAAAAATATGCGGCGGGATTGTGAAATTATGTCCTGTGGTTGTTCGTGGAACTTGGAAGCATTGTGCTGTTTTCGGTACCTAAACCAAAGCTCCACACATATAATACTACATATTCACTATAGCATAATAGTTATTGACCGGATTGAATGCCACAAAACTGCTTGGATTGTAAATGTTTTCGTCTAATTTGGGATCCTTGGAAATTCGATGTCTGAAAGCTGGTAATGGTTACTCAAGGCAGCTAGGTATTTTAGTTTTAATATTATTTGAAAATTCTTCTTTGTCCTAATTGGCGCTACAATCTTTGTAGGACCCGGGCCTTTCGAAGCCTCACCTATATTTATTAATGATCTGCTCTCAATCCACTCCAACCCACTTCACAGTTTCGCCAATGACGGTACTCTGCGTTACTCCCAAAGTTTCGATAATATAAGACAAGCACGTGCCAAACCTTGTCCCGTAGACCGTTAACTCATGTCCAATTCTATAAACGGGGACATTGAACTTATTCTTGCTTGGGGCTTCAAGAATCGTGTCGAATTCAACGCAACCAAAACAAAGTACTGTCTTATCTCTACAAAAACTTGCATCCACCCGTCCCTCTATCTCAGCGGGCAAAAAGAATATAATGGCTGACCCATCTCTTAACATCCTAGACGTAACCTTATCTTCAGATCTGCGATGGAACAAATCTGAACGTAGCGTTGTATTAACACTGGAACTTTTCGGTAGCGCCCCACACTTTTTTATATTTCGAAATGTATGTTGTTTCCATTTACTGGTTGGAGCAATAAAAACTCTACATTCAAAATTATTTTTTACTTTTTAGTTCATTTTAAAATAAAAGCGTGTTTTTTAGTGTATTTTGTCTTCCGCCATTTTATGTTTGCCGCCATTTTGGATTTAAAATGACGCCACACAGCTAGTAGTAATCTGATTATCACACCCTTTCATTTGATACCCATACCGAGTGACATGTAAAGAAAAAGGTTATTCCCTGTTTTGTGTTCGCTGCCATTTTGTGTTTGCCTCCATTTTGAATTTGGCATGACGCCACACAGCTAATGGTTACCTTCTTGTTATACCCTTTGTTTTGATACCCATGACGGGGATCGGGAACATAATTTCAAATTCCGGCCGCCATCTTGGAACTGCCATTTTGATTTTTTTACAAAATGGTCCAATCGCATTGCCACGCAAACTAGGCAAATGTGCAAAATTTCAAGTTTTTAGGTTATATTTTGTACTACTGTTGCAAGAGGTGTAGAACACAAAAAATGGTGTTGGGATATCCATGCATCTACAAGAAGAAAATCAGATCTCTATCTCTTCTTGCTTGGCTCCAACGCGTGACGGCACGCACATGCAGACACACAGTCATACAGACCCACCGACAATTTCTTTTATTAATACAGATAGAAGATTGGAATGTGCTCAAAAGCATCCGCGAAGGCGGTAATTTAGCTTTGCCTGTCAGCATTTTGTCTTCTTTCTGCATAAACTTGCCAAAATTGCCTTATGAAGGTCATCTCCAAACATTTTCGATGATATTTTGATCGCGAGGCACAGCTGGTATTTTCGACGACGTCACTCTTTTACATGATTTGATGTGACGAATAGGAGCGTTGTTCTGCCGATCTTCTTACAACCCATAAGAATACTATAGAAAGGCCCGCCACATCATCTTGCGGGGCCTGAGGTTAAAATATGATTGGGAGCCTCTTTTATTATATTATTATTATGTGAGTATGGGGGCAGGGGCGGCGCTTTCATAGGTGCAAATGGTGCACTTGCACCGGGCGCAATTAGATAGGGGCGCAATTTCAGAAAGAGGGGGATGGCAGAGAAGCTGGAGGAAACTGGCAAAATCATGATGGAAGTTCACTCTTCAGGAAGCTTCTTCTCGGGTAGACATTGCAGTTATTCGAAACCAAATGAAAACGGGGTTAAACCGAGTTTGGGTTGATAGGATGGTGACAGAATAGGGAATGAAACCGGCTATAGAAACATTTGGCCCATTCAAGAAATCGCGGCTTGGAGAGAATTTTTTCCCCAATGCAACAAGAAGGTCATTGTACTTAAACAGGGGCGGCGCTATCATAATGGCAAATGGTGTACTTGCACCGGGCGCAATTCCACTAAGCGCCGGCCTTGTATGGGGGCAACCCTTATGGTGAACACCGCGGCCAAGGTAGGCATACTGTCCACACACTCCAGGAATGGAAAAGACCGTATGCACACCGAACGAAGACAAGAAGGTCTTTAGTGATCGGACTTGAGCGGGAGTCATCAGCTCTCGCATTAACGTTCTTCTTCTAAGCCAGATCAGAGCAGGATATTCACATAGAATATGTGTGTAAGTCCCTTTGCCTTCCATGCAGCTTCGGCATTCTGTCTCGTCTGAAACAGTCCTAGGTTATGGCCGGTCAGATATCCCTCCAACAGCTTAAGGTTGGAATGTATTCCCGATTAAAGGTGGCTCTAAAGAGAGACAAAATTGTCGAGAATCACATCGAGGACCGTTTGAAGGAGTCGTAATCTCCTCTGGATTGAGAAGGGTTAACTGCTCATTTAACCTTGTCCCGGTGGAAGGTATTCCTAGAAAAGCTTCGGGAATAACGGTCTGGAGTGGTTCTATGAGTGTATCTAGCATCTCGAGAATAAGCGGTCTTGAAAAGTGCAGGCACCTCAAGGTCCTGTGAGGTGGAGAGGTTAGAGATATATGTACCACCCTCCTTTTTTAGACGGCCCACTCCGTTGAAGGAGTCTTTGGAGAGGAGCTTTTGGAGTGTAGTTGGCTGTAGTAAAGTCTGCGTCTCAACTCCTTATTGTAAGGGTGTATTATATGCCTGTTTTCTCTTTTCTTTTCCACTTCTGTTGTGTCCGATAGTGGCCTCATCCAAACCACACCAGTTTCGGATACTGTGAAACACCTCCTCCCTACCACCAGTGACAAAGGTCATGACAAGAAATTCGACGAGAACCTCACCTCGCTCTTTCTCTCTTGTTTACATGGGTAATTTCCAAAATAGAGTGGAGAGCATTTGGATTGCAACTGATGACGAATTGTCGATTCATCTGGCGATAGAATCTCAAACACTTCTCACACCTCTTTTGGGGCCGCTTTAAAGAAACTCAATATATAAAAAAATATTTAATATGGGTCGCGCCAACTGAGTTGATGCCGGAGCGCGCAGCTGGGGAAATTAAAGCTGCACACAAATAAAAATTGCGCACTTATCGATAAGAAATCTTTGAATAGAGAAGATAAGGAACCGAAAATAGCGTACATGTACACGGATTTGAGGGAAGCACTTGGGATCAAGAAATTTTCTCTCCAATTCTCTCCCTCCACTTTAACCACAACAACAAAATACATTCACTTTACCCCACAACAACAAAATACATTGTCGATCCCGGACATAGGCGTAGTGAAATTTGTTCAGGTTTTGCGAAGGGTCTGCTTCAAACATTTAGCCAAGTGAAGCGTTTTCACCGAGATGGTTGCTGAGAAACGATATCCCTCCCGGTTTTTGAATGAATATAACACAGCCACTGACCGGGATCCACACAAATACGTAAAGAATGCTATTTATTAGTGTTGCCAAAATGCTTCCCCGTGCTTAATAAATTGCTCTTCCTCGTCTTCTCTATTCAGAGTAAGAAATGCGCTTATGTATTTTCAAATTTCCCCTTCGAAATTTGTTGCGACTAGAGCAAAGGTACGGGAACGGCATGCGGGGATTCTACTGCGCATGGAAAACGCGACTTTCTCGGCATCAACTCAGTTGGCGCGTAGTCTACTCGTACCACTGACATATAGTAATGGACTGCTAAATGAGCAAAATCCCATACAAAAAAATGGCACCAAAAACTATTCCTGCCTCGCTCCCACGTTAAATCCCAATGAACTGTAATCGTCAGCGCATGTCAGCGATATAAACATAATTAGAAAAAAATAGACAGGTATAGTTTTCGTTCTTCTGTCTCACTCTTGAGCTATTTTGAAAACTTCGTTAAACAGGGGAAATAACCGTCACGGTTTTGGAATAAATACATTTATTTAATGAAAAAACTGCTAATAAATAAAAATGAGTGATGGAAATTTGTTTCCGTTAATTATAACAAACATCTTATCACTTATTTTCTCGTAAATTCGAAGAAATTTTTTTTGTTTGCATGAAAAAGGTTTTCTATTTCTGGAGAAAAATGGTGCCATTCAGCATCGTCAATCAGCAGCCCATTACTATATGTCAGTGACTCGTACCTTTTAAACCCTGTGCTAACAATAAGTTCATTCATTAGATTTTAGAGCGCTGCGCATTTGGGTTTCAAACCTTAGGTTGCTTGCTTGATGATCCATGATGTGGATTTTAAACTTTTTGGCTTTCAATTTACTTTCGGGGCCCCCTATGCTTTGGGGACGGGGGCAATTCGTCCCAGTTGCCCTCCTAATGGCGCGCCTGACTATAGCTGGAGTGTAAAATGTGGTCTTAGACATCAAGAGTGAAGCCATAAGACGGAAGGGTAATGCCTTGGTAGCCATCTTGGTAGGTTCAAATAATCTAGTCGAAATCGAGAAAACCTGATAAAACTTTTAGAAAAAACAAAGTAACCTATTTTTTTTTTTTTTTTTTTTTTTCATTTATCAACATACTAGCAACCAATTATTGAAATATGAATCCGAAACCTGGACATTAAGAGCGACGAAGAACACCCCTAGGGTGTTTGGATAGAAATATCCTGCGTACTATATGTATTGGGAGGAATTAACGAAAACCATGCTTGGAGGAGAAGATACAATCACGATCAGTATCAGTTGTATAAAGATCCAAAATCATAATACTATAAAAATTAACAGAATCCGATGGGCAGGACATGTTGAACAATGACAGCATAACAATTATTATGAAGAAGCGACCAGACGGACACAGAAGTACGGGACGTCCAAACAAAAAAGAGATATACGGATAGCGTAGAAGAAGATCTATGGACCCTAGGTATACGAAATTGGAGACTTCCAGCCTGGGACCGACAGTTCTGGAGGATGATGTTGCAGGCTAAGACCAATAACAGGTTGTGGAGCTATTTATGATGATGATTGAAATAAAAACTGAAAATCAATCACAGGGAAAAGAAAATGGAGCCTACCAAAATGGCGGACATGAAACAACCGCCAATCGCTTACTTTTCCATTTAAGTATTCATATATCTGTGCTACAATCCCATGGACACCAATGGCAGCCCTTAACATGGCGAAGCCAATAGCGATGTGACGACGCGACGTTTTTATATTTTGATTTCTGTACATATTTGCTGGTTAAAAGAGTAAGAAACTCCAACTCTCTCCTTGTATCCTTAGATCAGTGCAAACGTATGGCACCAACGCCAAAATATTAGTCAACACCTCTACTAATAGTCACGTGATCCCCAAAAAATTGCGATTTGCTTACAGTCTATTACAACTCTTGCCATATCTTTGCATATTGACTTGCACTTTAAGCGTCCTTTAAAGTTTAATTACAAAAAACCTTTTACCCGTTTATAGACAATTTGGCATTATTTTTCCACTTAAAACTGCCTCCACAAGACGATTCCATAAGTCTATGTGTTACGCCACCATCAGCTTCTACAAGCTCTCAGCTACTCTACCGCCAGTTAAAATGCAATTAAAACTTAATGCATAATTTTTTCAGGTAGAATTACTTCATTCCACTGGAGTATATGTAATTGCATCGAGGCAAGCAGAAAGAAGCTAGACGGAGTCGAGGAGTCAGCAAGGTAGACACGAGTCATCGCAGATTGTCGGGCGAAAATTTTAAGCATCGCCTGCCTCTCAATAATTAAACGTCAATCACTTCCGGAGACATGTCAGGTAGTTATCGATATATTCCCGTCACTTGCGCCATCAGTCAAGCTAAAATTCTCGAATCGAATTATTTCAGGATATCGCTTCCAGACGACCTCATTAAAGCCGTATCCTACTCGAGTCCTTCCACTTTCTAATGGCCTGCTGCCGTTGCGAGGCGTTGTGACAGCGACACTTCTCACAAACGACACAAAAAACTGAACGAGAACACAGAAACGAAATTAGAAAAAAGTCGGTAAGTTGCGGGAAATTAGCATATTTTTGCCTCGTAATGAGCGACCGGAAATAACAGTTTTTTTTGTGCAGAGCGAAAGCGCCAGAAATGACCAACAAAATGACCAGCAGCAGCACTGCACACGGAGGCGGCACTAGGGCCAGGATCCAGAGGCCTTGCATGCTTCACCCCATTAAGGCCGCGATGACGACGCCGCCGCCGCCGAACGAATGCAATTATTCCAGAGGCAAAGAAATGAGCACGTGGAAAGAACTACTTAGCGGACGGCACAAGGTATGTTATGGGAGGTCCTTTCTGGGAATGCCTTGCATATCCTTGCATTATGCATTCAGTAAGGCTCCATTGACTCCGTTCATTAATATATGTTTGACGCGATTGCATTGGTTTGTTTTGTTGGCATGACGTCTGGACGAGTGGGGATATTCCAAGTCCTGGCCAGTTGTGATTATCCTTGTTCCATTGCCGGGATATATGGCGGCCAGGACTGATTTGGTTTTTGCTATCGGCCAGGATGTAATAACTGATAAAGTGGAATTTGTGATGCATGAAAACATGCAATACGATGCTAACGGCGTCCGGACTCTCTTGTCTCAATATCCTTCGTTGGCTAAATTTAATATCCTTGCCAGACACATGCAAGGACTTCCGGTGAACAAGTTTCTTTTTTTATAGAACAGTAATTCTGTAAAATCCTATTTGGGCGGATTTTTTTATGGTATTTATTTGTAATCGACTTTCTCCTACAGAAACAGAGCATTAACGTGGGTGGAATGTACTCAAGCTCCGAAAGCAAATTATTCTTGGCTGTAATGACACGTAAGGTGGGCGTATAAGTGTGATTACCTGGGGATATATCCTACATCTCAGATCTAGTGTATTTTTTCGCCGGTAAGAAGCTAATTTTAGATATTGTAAAAGAGTGCTTGAGAAGTTGAGCAGCATGAAATGTTGTGCAGTAACTGCCTACTTTCTGGCGATGTCTATTTCTATAGTCCTTGACTATTTCCAGGTGAATTTAATTTGAAGTCATTTTCCAGGTATTGATTAGGGCAATTTATGATACTTGGTGCTTAAAGGACTGTTAACAATGTTTTCTGCCAAATAACTTGGTACATTTGTAGCGCGGTAAAAGCGATACTTTTATATGGAACTGGATAAGAGTCCTTTTTTTATCAATTTATTATTTTTGTAGTCGGTGATAAGACTGTTTTTATTGAGTTTACTGTGTCTGAAATTATCTACTGGGCTATCTATTTACAGAACAGAGTACTTCTCTTCATCAGCATATACCATGAAGAGTTCTAAGGCAAGCACTCGATATTAGCCTCTAAGTCAATAAAAAATAACTTCAGTTGTAATATCAAGCTCGAATAAAACGCCTCAGTAAATTTTTAATCAATTACAGTGCAAATGGTGCATTCCACACATCACAAAGTTCAATTAGTCCAATTTCACTCCAAAATGATGTTTTTACACTGTTCGTAAAAATGGACGCTCCATTTCGAAGATGGTGGATGAAGGAAGTAGTGGAGATGATGGAGCTCACCATTTCTAGTTCTGCCTTCATTCAAAAAGTTACGTACGTACCAAAATCCAGCTGACTCAAAAACTAAAGCCTGCAAACCATGCACAACGAAGAGAGTTTGACCATCGGCTAATTAAACAGCAGGAAGTTTTTACCCAATTATTTTTAAACAAGCAGAAATGCAGCGTTGGGGTACGTCGCTGGTTAGTGCAGATTTGGGGTGGGGGTATTATTGGACCATTTTTCTGCAAATACAGAAGTGAACAAACAGTAAAGGCCCCCATACACGGTCCAATTGGTTGTACAGCGAAGTGCGGTTGTACAACCAAAACTATCGATTGTGGGCCGGTCGGCCGATCAAAATACATTGCGCTTATAGGTTTGATGAAAATCTGGTTGTACAGCCAATTTGACCGTGTATGGGGGCCTTAAATTATGATGAACTGATGAACCTCGTATAACAAACTGTTGAGAACTAGCAGGACGTAGAGACGACTGACACAAGAGAGGCTTTAACAGGCCCGAGTCCTGCAGGGACAGTAGTGGCACTTAAGACGTACAAAACGCCTTTGTACTTTTTATTCAGAGTTTTTCGAAATCAGAGGTTTATGCCAGCAAGCTTAACACCACTGATATCTTGTCGGACACGATTAATTAGATGTTTGAAAATGCCGAAAAGGGCATTCATCAGATGATCTGTTCCTTACACAAATCTTACATGCCTTCCTTATGTTTAAATAACAATTCGGTATGGGGGTATGTCTGAATAACACTCTCATGCATAGCACTCATAGCTACCGATACCTTCCCGCATATTGGTAATGAGGGCCTCCAACCCAAACCTAAAAACTCTTCCTAGTCGTCCCCTATCCGGGGACTGGTTTTTTAGCTTTTCTCTATTTATTTTGGCCTGTTCTAACCTCAACTTACTGCACTGCAAACCCAAGTGTGTGATTTTAAAACGCTTTTGGTGTGTAAAATCGTGGCCACTTTTTACGCATTTAAAATGTGTTAATTTAAAAAGCGAAAAATATGTAAATTTAAAACACTTAATGCGTGTATTTAAAACAGACCAAATATGTATATGAAGCTTTTGTGAGTAAAGCATTTTTAGCCTCTTTTGGCAGAGAGTAAACCTAGAAAAATCCTCACCGTAATGTCTTCTCTCGCCGCCTTACTGTTACTGACTGACTGTAAAAATGGTTGTGTTGTGAAGCTCTCTGGTGAGCGTGGTTCCTGAAATATTGGAGGATGTGTGTAAGAAGCGAAGTGTGTGAAATGATACATAATGTTTGATTTTCACACGTTTAAGACGTAAAACGATGAAACGTTGGCGCGGGTTCATATTTGCAGTTCTGCCTGCGCAGGGTAAGTTTTTGCAGTTCTAAATTTAATATTGACTTAGTAGACTTCGACAATTTAACTGCAACTCTTTGCTGCTACTGTGCCCAGTTGTTTTAATTTCTTTATCATGTAAAGAATAATGTACGCTGAATGTGTGTGATCTTTCCACCTACGGCTTTTTATCCGCATTATTTTAACACAGTTTATTCTTCAAAGGCAATATTTTAACACTACTAGCCGAATTTACATTCTTATGAAGTGTCTAGTGTGCTAAATTTACACGGAAAAAGTATTCTGAGGTTTACAGTGTAGGGATGTCCCCGTTGTGGCGCCGAAGAGACTCGAGCAATTTGCCCCTCACGAAGTCCCTCTCTGTTATTTTGGCCTCGATATCGGCCCACAAGAGGTCCGGAAGTTTATCGGTACTAGAATTGGCATCGGTTAGTGGCACTAGAAGGTGGTCCTTCACTACTTCGCGATTTTTCCTTTTTGGTCACTATTTGTAGGCGCTGAGTTATCTTCCCGGGATCTTTCGTTTTAGTGTGGGACGTTACCGCTCCTACTGTCCGTGCATTCTGAGGCGCCTTCTACTCCTCAACGACTTTTTCTTTTGGTTTTATCCTTCTCCGAGATGGTACCGGCAGCCCAATTCTCTGCAATTCTGCCGAGAACGAAGAGGGTGAGAAGGTATCTTCCTTTGCGGATGGACGCTCGTGATCTCTGTTTCTCAGATTAAACATTGTCACTGTGGCTGGTGACCTCTGCAAGCCTGTGGTTATGTTGGCTGAGCTGGCGAATGGCCAACTTGGAGCAAGCTGAGACTCCCCCGAGGAGGCAAGTTCCTAGAACTTGTACGTTGCTGTATCGGGTCACCTGTGCATGCGTTAGCTCTGTTTGGGGCAAAGATTATCTATTTTCAATAAGATGTGACACTCTTGATTTACTAACCCATTTACAATTCCTTATAACCACATCAACAAAAATCTCCTGTTAGTTGAAAAAGAATAGCTACAGTGCTTTTTTTCTAATTAATTCCCTTATGAAAATTCCCATAAAAAAGAAAGGGTTCGAAACAACATCACATAAGTTACGCCCCACCCATAAAATGTGTACAATAAATAAAGTCACATTTTTTCATAATGCATTTTTAAAGGCGACCTGGAGCAATCGTCACAGTATTAGTTGTTCATTCTCAAGCAGTTCGCGCAATGTAAATCATAGGGAAATGTGGAATTGAAATAAAGGAAACACATGTGAAACCCCTACACGCATTACAACTTGAGAATTTTTCACCCCATAGTTTTAAAGGCGACCTGGAGCGATCGCACTCGTGTTAGTACAGATAACCAGCAAGGTTACAGCCTGATCCAAAAAATTTTTAATATATAATAAGATTACGCCGTAAATTATTTCATTTTAATACAAAATTGTAACCGAATTATTTGAAGTATTTCTATTTGAAGTATTTTTAAAAATAGTAAGCTAAAAGAGAGTGTTAGACGTTGCTTTGTGGTGCAGGTATAGTTTAGTTTAGTGCTTTTTATGAATTTTTATAAGCGACCCAGAACCAACTGGTTCCTTTGCGTTGTAAGGACTGCGAAATTTCGGGGTAAGAAATATTGATTGCATTTAAGTAGTTTTTAGAAATTATTTTATTCATTTTTTTACTCTCGAAATATTTTTAAAAATGGGTAAGCACCATATTAAGTGTTTGGTATGTGGTGCCAAAAAAATGACAGTTTAGAAGTGAAATTTTTTAAATTACCGGTGAATAGTGCTAGGAGAGCAATATGGTTGGGGAATTTAAATAAAACGGATATGCTAAATGTAAAATTGTCGGAAGATTACCGGGTTTGTGAAAAGCACTTCGATGAAAATATGCTTTCAAAAAAAAACAAATCGGTTAAAACGAAAGGCGTATCCAGTTAAACTAAGCGCTTCAAATTCAATTCCAGAAGAAACTACTTGCAAAGTTATAATTCTGGTTGGTCCCGCCAAAAAGTGTAGATACGCCAACGCCAATTGCGGAAACTTCTACAGCACAATGCATAGAAGAAGATACTATGTCGGGTAATGATAATGATAACGCGATATTTCCTACAACTCATAAATATACACAAACAGATAGTAAGAGAAAATTTACGGAAGATGACGTAACAAAATTGCGAAAGGAGTGCGACCATTTAAAAAGGAACTTGAAGAGTTGCGAAAAGATAGGAAAGTGATGCTTCATTTATACAGAAAGCAAAACGCGTTTTACCTGGTGAATTAGCACGCATAATTGAAAACCACGTAAAAAATCTTCAACATACAGCTAAAGGTTGGAGATATTCGAATAATTTTAAGAAATTTTGCTTAAGTGTATATTTTATAGCACCTTCCGCTTACCATTTTTTGGCAAAAAATATGAATCGTCCGTCCAAAAGGACTCTATTGAGATTCATTCAAAACTGGCCCTCCGTTCCCGATATCCACGAAGGCTTGTTCACTTCGTTAAAATTAAAAATTCAAAATTTACCGAACATGGCAAAAACCTGTATAATTTGCTTAGACGAAACCGCGACAAAAAAAGTTTCACTTCAATACTATTCCAAACGTCTGTGTCGATAGCAAAAGAACAATTTGTCCAGGAATCATCCATTAAAAAACTTACCACTTAGTGAAAACATTCGGCATAATTTCATACAATAAAGTAAAAATTAAGCTTCTGGCTAAGATAAGCTAAACTAAGCTTATTCCCAGGTTGAGTTTTTAATTGGCCATGTTTGACTTGCCTATGTGATTAAATTTAATTTTAAACCAAAAAATTTCATTAAATTATATGCACACCCTGTAAAAATTGTGTTCATTTCCACTTCGTTCCTCACCATATTGCATCCTTTTCTTACAAATGGCTTTTCTATCGCTATCTATTTCTTACAATTCCGGCAAGGTCGTTTAAATAACGGTACCAAGGTCAAAAATAGATAAGCGAAAACGTCGAGAGTGTCACATCTTATTGTAATAGATAATCTTTGGTTTGGGGTTAGTTTTTTTCGTTTGCAACTGGGTTCCTCTATAATAAATCAGAAGCATACACAAACGAACAATCGTAATCTCCTCAGTCTCTTTTTGTTCAAGGCTGACACCGGACAAAACTATAAGTTAAATTAGCGCAATTCAACTACTCAAAAAAGAAATAATTTTAGGGGGTAAGTTTTTTTTTTATGTGGCAGTGCTAAGCTCAGGAATCACCCTTTGTACTACTAGTCCGTCATGTCATTTGTCACGTCATGGTGCAATGTCTAGCAGTAACCTTAGTACGGGGAGGGGGTTGGAGGGGTTATAAAGGTACGGGAGGGAATTGAAGAAGATGGTGATGAACCCTGCGTTTGAACTCTTGGATGTTGTAGGAGCTCGGAAATACTGACGGCGAGAGATTATTCCCAAAGAGTGTCCCAAACAAAAATCAAAACTAACAGCATATGTATTGAGAAAAACATTATAGAATCCGGTGCTCATATCTTCAAATTGGAACATTTCAGAATGTTTATTAACACACTGCACTTAAATGTTTTATTATTTTTCGACTGTTTTTTCTTCGAGCGGTTAAATAACAAAATTTCCCACTAAAATACAAAATCAACACGCACCACATACTCCAAACCGATGACTGGCGACCTCGTTCCTCTTGGGCATCGATAATCTTGTAGGATAAATCGAAAGGGGAATGCATTGTACATAACGAAATTGTTCAAGTGCCCAAAAAACAAATTCAACAATACATTTGGAGCAGATAAGAATCTGGCTCAAATTTGTCTTGGAATGCCCGGCTGTACAGCTTAGTTCTTGGCCATTTAAATCGTTTGGTCAAGTTTGGCCGTCATTGGTCGTATGTGCTCTCATTAAAAATAGGTAAGGCCATCATATTCCCCTTAAAAATCCAAGTGGCCATGATTCGCCCGCCTTAAGCGCATTTTTTATTTTTAGTCGGGTTTAAGTAGTGCAAAAGTTGAAGGAGGGTCAAAGTTGATGCCCTAATTTTCCGCAGGCTCTTCTTCTCTCATTTATACAATTTCTTTCAAACAATCTCTCTTGTTAAACCATTTCAGGGAAGACCTAACATTTCAATGAATGGACAAAACTACATTTAACGAATATTCCCCTTCATATCAAGATGCAAGTTCTCCGTTCCACCGTAACGGCGCTATAATCGTTTAAAACGTATTTTTTAAAACACAATTTCTAATAACTTCCGGGACTGTATACAAATACATATAAAAAGAACTAGGCCACCAGCAAGCAATCTCCCTCTTCTATGCAGGAGCGCCGCGGTTTATCTTTCGCTTCCAAAGCAGTTAAATCTTATATCCTTAACAATGTTCAGTTTATGAGCTTGGCACAACGTTAATCGCCGCCATTGTTCCTTATCTTTCTAAATGCAATTAAAATCCTTTTTCACTTTACAAAAGTAATAATCCTTGATAATTCGCTGCCAGGATAATAACCGCGGGCGCACGATTGTGACTAGTTTATAACCGGCAGCAGTTTATTGCGTAATCAATCACTTGCGTTCCGCTTTGCCGCGGCAAAAATCAACTGACAACCGTTACTGAGGTTTTAATTTATCACAACTGGAATAACGGCTTTGTGCATATCCTCCCGCTCCAGGAGCAGTTGCGGTTGCGACCTTGATATCAAGGATTCTAACTCCTCGGTCCTTGGTTACCCGCGATGGTAATTAAAAACGAGCGAAACCGTAAACTTAACCGCTGGGTATCATTGTTTAACGATATCAACAGAGCGATGTGGCGGTGGTGGGGATGTATAGGGCCGAGGGAGCACACTGGGGCGCAGACCCTGGTGGGTGTTCCGGGGGGCTCGGCTGGCGGAAGGAAGACGTCATAATTTTTTATCAAGACATTCTCACGGAAAACAGTAAACAGGGGCAGAGGCACTTTAAGTGGCCGCTTAAAACCCATTTAACGACTCCTGACTCCTGACCCTGAAAAAACACTTTTCCCGGCTGCTTTGCCGGGGCTGTCAAATGTCGTCTGGCAGACGCCTTTACAAGTTCAGTAATTATCGTCCTTATCAGCCGATCAAAGGAGTAGTATTAACTATTAATGTCATCAACTGGGGCTGCGGCGGGGGTGAGCCGGAGAGCCCCTGGATGTCTTTCACTAGAGCACGCAATTTAGTCACAAGTTCGAAATTCTTGGGCCGCTAATTAATTCATAGTCGACCCAAAACCCGTGTCCTTAGTCCTTGGCTTTAGTTGTTGCCGTCGTCGTCATTTCTGCCATACTCTCTGCCCCTGCCACGGTCTAGCTCTAGCATTAGTCAGTATGGGGGTAGGTGGTGGTGGCCTGATTTAATCCATATGCGTGTATGTTCCGGGGTGTGAGGGGTCACCCTGTGTGTATATATGTTATGTATTTTTTAACCCCCGCCTTTCTCGGCGAAATTGTGAAAGTCACTGGGTAATTGCCTGTTGGTAGATTCACTAATTGGACAGCGATTATTGTTTCCTTCTTATTGTCAACAGAGCACTAAATTTTGATTGATTCGAATATGAGATGATTGTGATAAATGGACACGTTCAAGTTGATCAAATCGAACGGCTGGCCCACACATAGGCCAAAGTTAATTGGCTTTTGTTTAGAACGTCAGCAGAAATGATCGAGGAAGTTTGCTTTGAAAATCTGTTTTGGGATTTGTTTACCATCGAAATAATGAAATAATTAGGGTAGGAAAATTGAGCTTGTTGGGAGGATGTTGGATGTATACTGAAGAACAGATAACATTTGTGGAAACACAAGCAAATCGACTTGTAAACCCAATTATTCCCACTTGAAAACAGCAAAAGTATTAAATTTTATTGAGTATCATTTTTATATATGTACTAACAAGGACAAGCTCTACTATAACAAAAGCATCCTAATTCCTCGTTCAGAATGGCAAAGTGAAATTACTTCGAATTTTGTCTCGCTCACTCCACTGCCTAATTTTGTATTTACAACTCCTTTTCCAATTGGACCTCTTAACTGTCAGTGGGTTCAACTTCAACTTTAAGGCACAAATTGAATTTCACTTCACAAATACGAAACTAAACTAGTGACATCTTCTTGCCGCACTGATGAACTACCAGAATTGTTATACCAACCAAAGAACGTGATTTATATTTCTTATTTTATATTGTAAAACAAAAACTACAACAAAATTCATTTAAGAACTAAATTATATTCAGAAATTACACTTTTACAATGTGAACATATGATACAATTTGCACTTTGATATTCCGAACGAGGCATAAAGATCGTACGCGAATCTTCTGTGGTATAAGATTATAAAGGCTTGTGTTTTGACAGCTCACCATCCCTTGTCCACGGTCTTTGACGAATTCGACTGTTGTACGAGATGAATTTTACTTCAACGGTTGTAAGAAGTTTCGGCGTAGTGTTTTATTGCGTTTCAGCAGCGCATCGCAGATGTTAATTTGGTCTATCAAGCTCCTCGAGCCCAACTGATAAAGAGCCCATACATTGAATTTCTTTTGTTTTATGTGGCAGTTCTAACCTTTGTACAACCGGTTCGTAATGTCGTTGTGCGTGTCTTTGTCAATGAGGATGTGCAACAAGTGCTATATAGCAGGGCCTATACCAAAAGCGGCCCAGAAACTTTCAATTTAACTGCGCAGTTTATCATGTGTGACGTCATGTCTACATGATAAACTGTGTGAATTGTACAGTTTTGAACCATTCAGACATGTGCTTCTGGACTCTCTTTTGTTCCGAAAAACTGCGCAGGTCAGACAGCTTATCGTTCAGTTCTTCCAATTCCGTCCTTTTGCGTTATTAAAAAAGACTCAAACCAACAAAACTGACGAGACTGAGTAAAAAACCGTACAATGTACTGGAGAACCCACACACTTTCAGTTCAGTTTATCGTGCAGTTTTTTTTACACAATTCAACTGCGCAGTTCCCCCTTTAGAGCTGTAAAGTATGGCGCGGCTAGGGATACGGAATAGTGGAAAGTAGTCAAGTGAATACTCATGAGTAAAATTGAAAGAAAATGAGTACTTTTTACTCGTTCAAAAGTACTCAATCTCTCAGAATCGATTAGTTCTTTATTGACATTTCTGCGACCTGCCTTAGTATAATGCTTAGCCGATTTCTGGCTGCGATAGATGGGTTGTAGTTTAGGTTTGGTTAGGTTAGCTTAGGCTAGGTAAGGCTGAGCTGTTGGTTTAGGCTCATACACTTAGGTCGAAAGGATAGGCCCATTGTGATGCCATAGTAATCCCACAGGAGATGTAGTACACTTTCCTCTTCGTCCGGATTCTTGCAGCTTCTGCATAAATCGTAGGTCTCACCTAGGTGGTGGGTTGCATGCGTCCCTATCAGACAGTGTCCGATTAGCACTCCCAGTATAACTGAGAGGTCTTGCTTCCCGAGGTTTAGTGGTGAAGTGGTCCACTTGAGATCACAAGAGGTCCAGGTTAATTTGGCCAAAGTGCATTTAGTAAGATCCTTCCAATGCTTTTTCGCTTGTTGCATTGTGTGCTTTTTGCATCAGAGTTTAAAAGTGGCCCAAGGCACACAAACTCTTTCCTTTCCTGGCAGGAGAGTAGCGGTCGTGCCTTTCCCAACCTGTTCGTCAACTTTACAATTTTCCTCTACATTTCGGTGACTGAACACCCATACGAGGAGAGACTTGAACTGTTGACCCATCTCGTTATGAGATCTGCGACATTCAAAGGTAGCTCTAGAGCTGTTTATGCAAGAGCGCAGGGCTTTCAGAGCCACCTGACTATCTGAGAAGATGTAGATAGTCCGATTCTTTTTGCTTTGCAGGTTGATTAGTAGAACAGCTTCTTGTATGGCTAGAACCTCCGCTTGATATACACTGCAGTGATCAGGTAGTCGAAAGGAGACTTCAATCCCAAGTTCTGGGGAAAAGACCTCTCCTACTACCCGACCCTAGAGCTTAGAGCCATCAGGAAGTTTATGGCACCCTGAAAACTTTCTCCATTCACGACCTGAAGGGATCTGGACTCAATAGTTCCTCCTGAAGTTAACTCGGGTATGCAGAAGTCGGTTTTTGTAGGGACAATAATAGAGTTCAGCACCGTCGTGGGTAAGCACCGTTTTTACTGGATTAAAGCAGAGTGCGCGGGTGTCAGTCCAGCTTTAGAGGGTTTGTAATGCCGCCTCCATCATATCATAGAGAACTTGAGGAAACTTTCCTTTTTTGATGATAACAACGTCATCCGCGTACGCCAGGACGTGATGCCCCTCTGACTCCATGGGTCTCAACAGCTGGCTCATAGTTGCAACCCATAAGAGCGGGGCAAGTATTCCTCCTTGCTGAGTTTCTCTATTTACAGCCTTTCAGACCGAGCTGTCGCCCAAGATCGAGCTCACCATCGTGCGAGTAAGGCTGGTCGTCCACTGGAAGCGTATTCGAGCGGCTTCGCGCTACGGCCATACATATGAGCGGCTACAAGCGGCTCATTTGTATGGCCGTAGCGCGAAGCCGCTCGAATACGCTTCCAGTGGACGACCAGCCTAAGCATTTGGTGGATAAGAGGCACCAGCCAGCAATGCCTCGATCCCATGTTCTGTCAAGGCCAGAGTAATGACGTCCTGCAATACATTGTTAAACGCTCCCTCTATGTCAAGAAATGCTACTAATGTATACTCCTTGACCTCGATGGATTTTTCAATGGTTGTAACCAATGAGTGAGGGACAGTATCAGTAGATTTGTATAGACGTGTTGTGCATCAGAGAGTTCCGAGGTTCATATTGTCTGCCTCGGATATATTTCGATTAGCCGTTCTAGTGTCTTTAATTGAAAGGATGATAGGTTGATTGGCCAACTAGAGGGGATGCACTTATTTTGAAAGCACCCAGTAAACATGGCCGCAACCAGGGTATGATGTAACTACGGGTGCGTTGCAGTTCTTTCGTGTCTATGCTGTCAGGGCCTGATGCAGGATGCCCGAAAAAGAGCTGCTCTTTGTGTATCGAATGGAGGTGGTCATTTATTTAGCATTGTATTCAAACACTAATTTGAAATAAATGGTAGAAAATGTCCTAAATAAATCTTGCTCATTTGTCAAAATCGAATAAAGAATATCGAAGGTCTAGATGGCGCACCTTGTACACCTTGAGATATAGTAAAGCACTTAAGTGAAACATTTAACTTAATGCATACTCAAGCAAAATTTTTAGTGGTAACTTTGTCACACAAGTTGCTAAAAACTATTTTCTAAAATTTAATAATTATTTTCCCGTGATAAAACAATTTCATAACTTATTTTACCACATTAAACTTTTTTTTTTACTTTTATTAATTACTGCATAACTTTTCGTGACATGTACTAAAACTTTCATACAGAGTTGTAATTTGGTTACAATACAAGGATTGTAAAATCGACTAATATTGTAAAAGTCGGAAGGGACTATAAAGGAATTAAAGTGCACCCTCACGTCACGCAGCTGTAAAAATTATAAACGCTAACTTATAAAGTTAAGCTGAGCTACAATTAACCCCCGAGCATTTTACAATTAGGCATTATAACCACTTAGTGTTGAATAGTGCTGCATACATTGAAAACTTGACTTTGATTAAAGGAGTCGTAAAAAATTCAAACAATTTTCTGTGCTGCGTGTACGGCGCACCTGTTTGAATTCAATTGACACATTAGTGGTAGAAAGGGTTTTAAATTGATAATAAAGATTACGATTTTATTGAAAGCGATTGACATGCCGCACTGTGTTAATTTTCTGAACTATAGTAATTTTATTAGACTTATTAGAGGCTTAATTTGAATCGGGACATTTGGACTGAGTAAAATAGTGGGAATTGATTGGCTTGACGCAGATTGCAGAAAAGCCATCGCAAAGAGGAATATATGTACTTTTACGCGGGGGTACTTATCGAGATCAACAAGAGTACCTAAACCTAGAAGCACACGCGTGCCGCAGGTAAATTGTACAGTAAAAAGAAAAGGGGAATATTTAACAAACAAATCCAGGATATCCGCGACCAGGAAATCAAAACAATCAGTAGTGTCTACAAACATACGCAAGGATAATAATGGCGGTGCTTAATGTAAGGGCAAGCCGCAGTCCAATCAAGATGGAAAAATGCGTTGAACGGATTCTTTATGAAAATGCTGAGACCATGAATACCAACAAGGACACGAGCATAAGTACACAAGGACACGAACATGGTATGAACATAGAACTTCCGACGACGCTTGAAGATGTAACGGGCTTAAAGAATAACACGGACCAAGGGTATTGATAGGGTAGAGGCTGTGAACTTTTGAAAAAGGAGACATTGTAGCAACAACAAAGATTACATGCATTGCTTTGAAGGAACTAACTTGGAAGCCATAACTTGTCCCATACAGAGGCGGATTTCGCTACTCTAAATATAAAATATTTGCAGCCTCCATGGGGCTGGAACCTATATCAGAGAGATTTCTAGGAGAATACCAGATTGGCTTGGTGAATGAAAAGTCCACCTCTGACCAACTTTGTGTGGTCTTTCTTGTCTCATATTGAAACAACTCCTAGAGATATCCTGGGAGAAAACTATAAACATATATTATATCTTTGTAAACTTCAAGCAGGCACTCGAATACACCCAAGATGGGAGTCACTTCAAATCCTACTCGAATTAAATGTTTCAGCCAAACTAGAACGTCTAATAGAGCTAATCCCCAATTTGGTCCAACAGTACGTGTAAGAGTGCAGAACACTCGAACAGATACCCCGAGTAAAAATTAATAAAATAAATGGTTAAAAAATTTTTTTTAAAAAAAATTCTTTTAATTAACTAAAAAATTTACTGAAAAGTAAAAAATAAAAAATATTTTAAAGAAAGCGTGAAATTTCAATTTTAATGAAAAAGTTAATTAAAAGAATGGCGCATTTTTCATCAAAAAATTTTGTTAGAATTTGAAATTAACAAAGCAAAAAATTGAGGGTTATGTAAATCTCACGCGATTTACAGTTATATTTTCAATTTTTGATGAAAAATGCGCCATTCTTTTAATTAACTTTTTCATTAAAATTGAAATTTCACGCTTTCTTTAAAATACTTATTTTTTATTTTTTACTTTTCAGTAAATTTTTTAGTTAATGAAAAGAATTTTTTTTAAAAAATTTTTTTAACCATTTATTTTATTTTCTACTTTTTAGTTTATTATATGTATTCCGCCATTTTATGATGGCAATTCTATTAGATTTAAAATTACGTCACACAGTTTACTGTATTCATTTGATACCCATGTCGTGGGCTCGGTGGAACATAATTGCAAAAACGGCCGCCATCTCGGAACCGTCTTCTTGATTTTTTTTACAAAAAGGTCAGATTGCATTTAGTACTTATACATGATGAGTTGAACTCAAGTTGAACCCAAGTCTAACTACATGTAAACGGGAGTCGAGTTGGGTTAAGGTTGACTGAACTCGACTCAGCTCTGCTACCTGGGTTTAGTTGAAATTATGCATACGGACATGAGTTCAGTATTTGAGTAGTTGAATTTAGTTGACAGCAGCATCTCTGTGTTTGTTTGTGATTTTTTGTAACGTGTATTGCTTCTTAATTATCAACTCACCCTTAACTCAACTATTCATCTCATCATTCATACACATTAACCACCCGAACTACGAGTGTGTGCAAAATTGGAAGTTGATCGGTTATATTTTCTACTTTTTAGTCTATTATAAGCTTTCCGCAATTTAGTGTTGGCCGCCATTTTGAATTTGGAATGACGCCACATAGCTTATTGTGTTCTACCTGTCCTTTCATTTGATACCCATGTCAGAGGGCCGCGGAGCACAATTTCAAAAATCGGGCGCCATTTTGGAACCGCCATCTTGATATTTTTACAAAATGGCCAGATTGCATTGTCATCCAAACTAAACGTGTATGCAAAATTTCAGCTCTATCCGAAACCGGGAAGTGGGTCAAATTTAACTTCCAAGATTTGACGACAAACAGTGGCACAATTTCAAAAATCGGGCGCCATTTTGGAACCGCCATCTTGATATTTTTACAAAATGGCCAGATTGCATTGTCATCCAAACTAAACGTGTATGCAAAATTTCAGCTCTATCCGAAACCGGGAAGTGGGTCAAATTTAACTTCCAAGATTTGACGACAAACAGTGTAAGTTAAATAAAAGAATTTAAAAAAACCCTTAGAACGGGCGAACACCGGCTGCTTGGCTTTTTAAGGGGCATATGTTGGCCGTATAATTTTTAATCATTTTTAAAGGAAGCACATGCGGCCTCACGATGGCCAAATTTGGGCTAAGCACAAACGGCCATACGATGGCAAATTTCAACCAAAAAAAGAATCTGCACCAAATGTTTTGTTGATGTGTTTTATGGGAACTTGGTCATTCTGATTATGTATAATGGTCCTTTCGATTTATCCTACTTAAAGATAACCGATGTCGTGTGGTGCACGATGGTACAGTCCCGCAAACAACCTTCTAATGCCCGGCACATGGCCGAGGGCTACGGTATACAGAAACAAGGCAATGTAGAGAAAGCTGGCACCAAATGACGTCACCACTAAAATGACATTTCTCTTTTACATTATGTATCTTGTTTCTGTATACCCCGGCCGAGGACTATGTTTCATACAGGGTCGGTGGTCGCCGTTGTAAGGCGTTTTTTTTTTAATTTTTACTCTGGACCTTCCAAATAAATCAAGGGCTCAAATAAGGGCATGGGCTGGTGCCTATTCTATTTTACCTAGCATTGCAAGCAGTCATTAACACCGTATATTTTTCGCCCATCTCAAACTGTTAAAATTTCGACCATAGAAGAAGGACCAAGTTTAACTTATGTTCGGCTGCCAAAAGGTTCTTGGCATTTTTCCGATAGGTAGCGTATATTGCAAAGGCTTGGGAGTTGGAGTTTAACACTCAAAATGTCGTACTGATCTCACACTATAATTATCGAACCCATGATCACCTACGCAGCTCTGGCCTAACATTAAAAGTTCCAAGAGACCGAGACGATACTCGACAAAATTAATTTTAATAGTCTCTCTAACATGGGACATGCCTCTACTCCATGTTGACCTAAAGAAATAGAGAGCAAACAGCACCCTTAGGGTGAGTTGCACCAACTAACTTTAACCGTAACAAAAGCTAAATCGGTTGTCAAATCTCCGGTTAGACAAAACGGGAGTTGCACCGTTTAACAATTGTTAACATGACGTAACATTTTAACGTTAACTTTAACCAGGCAAATTTGCCCGGTTAATGTTATTGTTATTGTTAACTTATGACAGTTGTCATAGATCCAGACAGGCGTGCCATTTTCAATAAACTCACAAACTGTGTAACTTATAAATACACAAAAATGTAAATTTAAATCAAAGTAGCCGTTAACGATAACTTTAACAAACGGTTGGGTGGTGCAACTCATTTTTACAAACTGGAACTTTAACAACTTTGTTATTGTTAAAGTTAATTTTAACAATAACTTTAATCAATGATTTGGTGCAACTCACACTTAGACTAGCAGATCAAGGAATCTAAGTATACTCAAAAAATGCAAGATAGTCCCTGTTTAGAATTGCAGGCTTCATGTCGATTTCAATCAACTTCGATTGCCCATTTAAGGTCTCGATCGAAGACAAGGTATTTAGCTAGGAAACAGGACTACAACTGTGGAGCACAGCTAGATTCAAAATTGAAGGAGGAGCAATCAGATTTAGAGTTTACGAACCCAGATACCAACCAGCACTGTTTAGCAGATCTCCCTCGGTTTTCCCGAGTAAAAATGAAATTCATACAGCATGTACGCACTGGCACCCAGGACGCTTGCAGCTAACATGCACCCTTGAGTAAAAATAATTGACTGAAGATAATTGGCCGTTTTCTTCGTCCTACACAATTTTTTGAAAGCCCCAATTTTATTCCCTTTAGTCTACAAATAGGACAGGCTTGTGGCGGGAGAGGGAATAAAATTTTAGATTTTCGTGCCTGTGGCGGGAGCGTGCATGCCTGTGGCGGGAGTGTGCATACTTTTGTGGCATGCCTATTTGTTCCCTATGCGTGCTAGCTGCGGGCGCGTTCGTGCTTATAAAAAAATTAACCAACTAAATTATTTTTAATCGGGTTTCCAGCAGATATAAACGGTCCGATGGTTGTATCGGTTCCTTAAAGCTGAACAGATAAACACGTACCTGCGGTGCGAAGTTGATATACTTTCATCTTTTCCTGCGTTACCGCGTCCGACATAGCCTCAAATGCCTAAACACAACGGCAGCATAGACAACAAGAATGTGCTCGAGCTTACTAGATCTGAACTGGCTGCTGGGTCACTCACTAGTTTGGTGAAGGGGGGCATTGACAATCTTACTTGGATAAGACATCGAACGCTGGAGATACTCGGACAACTCTAAGAGATTCCTTTCTGTTTCGGGTTTCTTCTTTCTTCCACTAAACGCGGCTAAGAAATTGTCGGGCGCAGTGAAAAGAATGTAAGGGCACCACATGGCTTGATCAAACACAGCCCCTGAATAACAACTTATGGAGGATAGGAAGGGCGGAGGACCCCAACTTCAGGCTTTCCCTTGAGAAGGATAAGTCATCTCTTCATGTTCTCTGTGACTATGTAGCTGCTCGAACAGCCAAGTCTAATCGACAAGCCACTAGGCAGACTGCTGAACTTATTCAAAGGGTTTGGCCTAAAAATACGAGAGTGTTGTAGTACAATAGACCAATGAACTGGCCACGGTACTATTAGAGGAATATCTCACCAAAGAAGAAAAAGCGGAAGCAATGTTGAGCAGCAAGCTTTAAACGGAAAGATTGTAGAGAGAAGAGTGGTGAAAGAACGGACAACGCCAACATGCTGTTTAATTCCACCGACTCCCATCCAAAACAACCGGGACAAAGCGTTGACTTCCGCGAGGTAGCAGGAGGTAGCTTTCTGACTGATTATATTTACAGGTGATGGCAGGACAAAGGGCGGGGTAGTTTTTGTAAATAGAGAAGATAAAAAAGAAGGAAAGTTTTGTAGGAGGGAGAAAATGGAAAGACGAATTACGATACCTAGGAGTGAATTGGAACCGCGGACCTCTTCGATGGTAGTCGGGCACCTTAAATCTTAGGCTACCAGGGATAAATATGCTTATAACAATGATCAGTACCAAAATACAAAATCTCAATTGATGATGATACTGAAAAGTTGTAGGTTGCAGATTACTTTGCTTTTTGGCTGAAAGTACTCCTTAGATTAGAAAATGTTGGAGTATGTATATGAAATTTACGCCTTGCCCATCTCCACGATTGTGTATAAATTGTTTGCGCAAATTGGGCTCTAGATAAAATTAGCGATGGTTTTTGTAATTGCACACCACTTGTCTTCCAGTTCTTTGTGTTATTTTTAACCGACTTCAAAAATAGAGGAGGTTACTCAATTCGACGTGTAGGTATTTTGTCGTCCTGTTCACGCATAACTTTGTAACCCAATAACTTTTTTGCTTTTTTTTTGGTTCATTTGAAGGGAGAGTTTCCAACGGTGGTCGCGTTAAATTTTTTCTAAATTCTGATAACGGAGTTCGAAGTTAGGCATAAAAAACTGTTAAAATTGGTTCAACCTAAACATTTCATAGGCACCGAACAAATTACTTTATTGTTGTAAATCTGGCAGCAGGCCGATGGGGAGTGGGTAGAGCGTCGGATCCTCGGTTTAGCGGAGTGTGGCGCTTGCAGGTTCGATCCCTGGTCGGGGCAGCCCGGTTGTTTTCTTTTTCTCTTTTTTCTTCTTTCTGAAATGATTTATTAACATATTGGTCAACCACCGATAGTACTTGACATGGCGCAAAGGGCTAGGGAGAAGTACTCTCGGCTGTGGGCTCTATGGGGTGCGAGTTCGATCCTTGGGCTCGCGGTGCTATTTTTTTTCTATATATCGACAAAATAATTATTTTTTAATTTCCTTCGGACAATTTTGTTTCATATTAAACAAGTTTTCGACGTGAATACGTCTGTACATTTGCTTCCACAACAAAAGCCGATGAGAACGAAATTATGGCGAAATTTGCAGCTCAAAAAACTATTGTTTATATCGAATAAAGAAATATACCATGGCGTGGATGAAGAATCAAAGAATTTTATTGTTTACATTTAATTTCCCCGATATCAATAGCAACTTAACTTTTTATATGCCTTATATTATCTTGATCTGTATGTGTGTGTAGTGTAAACAAATCTTGCAACTTGATTTTGACCCAGTTCCATATAACCGATCAACTGCAAATTTTGCACATACATACGTATAGTTCGCATGACAATACAATCTGCAATCAAATTTTGCAATTGCGCTCCCCGAACCCAGACATGGGTATCAAATGAAAAGGTGTGACAAGTAGAATACACTTCGCTATGTGGCGTCTTTCAAAACCCAAAATCCAAAGATCCATTCTGATTGGATTAATGTTGTTAAGAATTACAAACAATTATTTCATCCTTTTTTGTGCATCGCGGGAATGGTTTTTTTCTGAAGTCAGTTTTTAAAATTTTGTTTTATTTCAACGACTCGAAATTTCGTAAACATATTTTCAAAACTTAATACCACTTTCTTTCAATTACAGCCAAGCCCCAAGGCCCCACCAAGCACCCCCACAAACCTAAGCCCAACAGATGAGAAATCAAGTCTGTTCCTTTTCGACCCGGTGCACACGCTGCAGTTTCTTCTGTACGAGCTGGAGTTCAAATTGACGACTTCTCATTCAGGTAAGAACAATGCAGAGGAACATTTTACGCCAAAGTAATGCCCCGCCGTGGCTTTATATTCCCGTCGAATAAACACAAAACCCCCCTTGAAATTTACCAGCAATAAAAATTCTTTCTGTTTTTCTTCCTGCAAACTTCCAGATGATAAAGCTGTCCCGAAAATCCTTTCGGAAATCCAGCAAGCCATGAAACGAGTTGTGTCCAGGACGTCGGTGAAGGGAGGAGCGCCAGTGCTTACTGCACCACGAAGGAGCTGCACACTGCAGGTAGGTACTTGTAAATGCATATTGTTCTCCCGAAATGCCGAATTCCAGCAGCGCCTCCCGGGTGGTGGCGTCATCCGTGCTCCATGCAGACTTTCGGTAGACACAAGTCCTTCGAGGGCCGCCCGTATTACTTGCAAGGCATGCACCCCATGTCGTTCTGGTTATGCTCCCGTTGGTGGTGCATAACCACGCACAGTAAGGATAAACTTTTGGTCAAGGAGCAGATGTGGAACGTGACGGGAGGGTATTGTGTGGAGATTGTAGATGCACATAGCCGGATTGGACCCACCCGAAGTCCTTCCGGCTTGAGGCTGGCCAACTGGACTCTGGCGAACGACTGCATAAGCGCTCATTAACGTACTGAAGTCAAAAGGATTTCGGCTTAGGTAAGCCCTTGCAGCTTTGCCAGCCCTGATTATTTATTAAATATAATTGCTGGCAGTGGGCTTGTCCTGTGTTTGGTTTTGGGGCTCCTAGCTCTCATTATACCTGATTTAATGGCCAAAGCTGTGGTCTGTTTAATCGGTGAATAGACACTCACCTTCCAGGAAGCATTTGGGAACAACGAGGAGATGTTCAAGATCCGCACTTCGTGCAGATGAATACTTTATGCCATTTTTTTGTTCTTTTCTTCCCTGTTGCTCTAACCCTCTCTCTCTCTGTTCAATATGCGGCTGCCAGGTGTAGAAAAACAACACTCGGTCGGCGGTGCTACAATGCTCACCTGAACCCTAAAGCTGCTGATAGAATTTCGCTCAAACGCGGTGCGGACATTGACAGATAGAGTAAAGTGTGTGTATTGCAATGCGAACTAACGAGATGTGGCTTGAGCACTACGCACACACCGCGTAAGTTGCTTTACTTTCTACTTCTGGCGCGTTGCCGCGCGGTCCAGTGTAAAAAAGTTGTTTGTGTGTGTGTGTTTTGAGTCGTGTTTTGGTGTTGGTGGGCATTTTGTTTATGTTTCGAATCGTGTGCTGGTGAAGGGGATAAGAAATTTGTTGAATTTCATAATTATTTCGAAATTGTGGTGATGGAATTAATACCTAGAACAAATACAAGTCCTGTAGGATAGAAAATTAATACGCAAATCATACAGCTTTTTCAATTTATTTCGTATCACGTCCACTTGTCACTTTGATTTTTAGGTTGTGTCAAAGTCGGTACGCGACACCAGCACGGCGACTTTGTGTCAGTGAAAAATCCGCGCACACCGCGAAGCCAATGTCCGCACCGCGTTTGAGCGAAATTCTATCACCAGCTTGAGCCGCCGGCAGCTTTGTATGCATGCCATCATTAAACGAGCGAAATTCTAACTCTTATTTGGTCATTAGCCGGAGCTTAGTAACATTGTTTGAATATTTTAGCCCCTAATTAACCGAAGAGGAATACGTACGGAGTTGCATGAATTTTAATAATAATTCTGCACAAAAACGTTTCACTCCCCTGCATGGCGGGCGGGCGTTGTGTGTCGATAAAACGAATGGGGATGAAAGCGGCATATTTCGCAAAAATTATACAGGGTAGCGCGTACCAACAAGCCATATGAAAATTGTTACCGTTTCCCTCTCGGTGGGGGTTGTTTATGGCGAACAGGGTCGTATGTTACCTCTTCTGTGTGCGTTCGTTCACTCGCTCTGTGTTGTCCGCCTCTATTGGGCAAAGTCGCTGGCTCCGGGTATGGCTGGTATCTTAAATTCATATCAGCAGAACGTGCTAAATGAACCGACATAAATTAAGGTCACGTCTGCTGTACGCTTCCAGTTGGTGGACTATAAAAGCTAATTTGCAAGAATAATAAGTTTCCGGACCTGAATTACTGACAAATGTGCAGGACGGCAATTTTTTCCCTTTTTTGCCTGGGATATGTGTGAGGATTGTTTACCTGATGAAATTTTGTTGTAGTTGACGAAATTTGATTTAATTAGATTTTCAGATTGAAATTTTGTCAACGAAAATTAAAAGTGGGACTTTTTTGCGTATTTTCGGTCGTTCTTGGGGAGGAGGGGTGTTATGGAGATCTTGGCCAGTGTTACAAATTTGGTTCTTTCTCTTCTTCTCTTAAACTTGTAATTGGTGCGATTGTTGTACCTTCGGCCTCCAGTTTTGTTAGTTCACTCCAGTGTATTTTACGAAATTTTCGTATGTCTTCTAGCACGTCATCCATCCACCTACTTTTTGGTGGTCCTTCCCGTGCTAAAATAAAAAATTTGCTTATGGCGGGCAAATCACGGCCGCTTGGCCTTTTAAGGGAGATATGACGGCCGTAGAATTTTTACCTGTTTTTAATGGGAGCACATATATATGTCCTCTCGACGGTCAAACTTGACCAAAATATTAAGGCCCTGAACTAAGCTGTGCACACGGGCATTCCATGGCAAATTTGAACCAAAAAGAATCTGCCACAATTGAATTTTTTTTATGGGGACTTGAACTTTGCCATACAAACGACGCTCGCTTATAATAAACGCACCCGCGGGTTTTCTCTGTGCTCGGTTTGAACTCCTTAAATTCCCCAAATTGTAAGGTTTATAAAAAAAATGTCGAAAACGTATTAACCGAGGCCCAAAACTAGAGGGTTCATCGAAAGTGAAAGGAGTACATCCGCTACAAAGAGTACGCCAGTGCTTACACACTCGAAGCGGAATGATGGCAGCAGTAGCGGGACACGCCGATCATCGTCGATTGCAGTCTCGGATGATAACATTTTGAGCTCATGGATAGGTTTTGCTGCTTAACTTTTTGGAGACCCGCTTGACCAAGCAAATTGAAGAAGTGTGCAGTGCCTTGAACAGTGAAGTGCGTAAGTTACGAAACGAAATCGAGACTGTGCAGCACGACGTTGCAGTAGTCTCCAATGAACTCGAAAACTTACGCCGACAATCCAGACTGCAGGAAGTAGTAATTCGTGGCATGCCCATGACCGACGGTCTTTTTTTTATGCGAAAGACTAGAGTCTCAGGAAAGACTTTGGTCTTAATCCAAAACAAATTTTAAATGCTGTGGCCACCATCGGACACGATATTTCGCCCTAGGTAAGCGTGTTCTGACCACGGCAGCGCCAGCGTTTGGACTCCCAGCCAAGGCTGCCGAAGTTACTACGATCGGAATATTTGTGCTCCTCTCGAGCCCTCT
The DNA here is from genome assembly GCA_949987705.1 of Thereva unica. NCBI lineage: Eukaryota > Metazoa > Arthropoda > Insecta > Diptera > Therevidae > Thereva > Thereva unica. The sequence goes on along the minus strand of OX465282.1, from coordinate 120,921,306 downwards.
ATACTCTCATACTCTTCACAGTGAAATTTTACTCCCTTTAGTAAATTTTATTTCAATATTTCAAAGTTTGCCAAAAAGATAGATTTTTGGACTCCTAATCGTTTTTTGTACCTTAGGTTCTGGTTCTGCTGGTTTTGTGGTGTTTTTTAATCAATGCTTAAGTTCAATTTCAATTGTCAATGCCAATGTTAACGATTAGTGGGCTTTAATCTAAGCGGGAAAAAATAAAGTCCCGTTTCATATACAGGCTGCCGGCAGGCCGTGGCCTGAAGGTTTTTGCCTTGAGGTTAAGTTAACCACTCATCGGCTGTCAACTATATGGCGCCTGGACTTCAAGAAAACTGACAAAAATCTTTATATATATGTGTGTGTGTGTGTGTGTGTGTGAGCATTCATCGTCAGTCCATGCCTGAAGATCCGAATTTCTTCTATTTAGTTTGAAAATTTCTTTGAGGCCATGAACATTTTTGCACTTAAATGCACAACTTGCTACGCTAAACTGTCGTCTTTGCCCGTATATTTTTGGGGAATCATTAGGGCATTTGCAGTCCACGGAGTGTCAGGCGAATGCCTCAAGTCTTCATCCCTTAGTTGTACTGAGTAATGTGTTTGGCTTTCATCGGGACGTACCTATCGACCTGGCCTGTATGTATAATAGGGGCCTTTAGTTAGCTACAGTTAATGTAGTGTTTTTAATAGAGCTTGAGAATTTTATAAAAATTTGGTTAGTTCTCCCTTGAAAGTCTAAAAACTCCCTAAAAAAGACGGATTTTAATCCCCTCACAAATTACAAAACGGCAACACTACTCCCAGCTCAACAGTATACCGACAAGACTGGTTCGCTGCTGGTAGTAAAATTCTCGTCGAGCAGCAGGAATTCTTGCAGAAAAGGCGTCACTATGGAGCTCTTACTCTGAAAGAGTGAGATCTATTGTAATAAAAGTCTAACGTCAAAAAATAATGACATTTTCCATATGCAAGAAAGCTGTGAAGAGCGACGACAACGATTTATGCAGATATTCTGGTAATGAAGGTGAGGAAGAAACTGTCTCCCAACTTCTGTCCATGTCCGACAATCGTGAGGAAAAAAAGGACCTACACCTGCTTACCTTTCTTTGATGGATTGAGTGAGCTGCAAAACACTGAGGTTCCTGACTGACCTGCCGCTTATTAAAAACCCCAAACGGCTTGGAATTGCCTGAATTTTGTCCCAACACTAGAATGGCATCACAACGGGCCCATTGGGGAACAGCCATTTCAACCTAACCTAACCTACAAGAGGCAGTAAAGGAGAATGAATATTTTGGTAGCCACTTCCAATAGCTATGTGTAATACGTCGTTGGATAGGTCTTTTTGAGCTGAATATAAGTTACTATGACGCCTAGCTCAAAATATTTGTCCGTTCTGAATAATATGGTCAAAACTATACAAAGAAAGAGAGAGTTTTACCTATCACCCTGTATTTTTGTAACCCTATTGTCATGAATAAGGTCGCAATGATCGCATGCCACGCATTCATCCACCTATCTGTGATAGTAAAATTCATTGTTCTATCTTACTGAGTTATGAGTCGTCAAAGTCGAAGGTTTGGGTTTTTTTTTTTAACAAAAAGTCAACCTCTTTCTCCAAAAAATACGTACGTGAAGTTGTCATTTGTGTTCAATCGAATCGGTGGGGCTGCCCACTTCGTCGATATTTTGCATTTAAAATTTTTACCACAGTTTCGTCATTTGTGCTCATAAAATCCCCGATACCGATTTTCAATGGAATCGAAACACCACTGCAAAATTCTTTCGCCATCTTGGTACCGCCATCTTGAATTTTTTATAAAATTTTCAGATTGCTTGTCACTGGAATTCAATTTGTGTGCAGAGTTTCATAAGAATCAGTTTAGTAGAAGTAGTTGAAAAAGCTGTCGCAAATATTTGAACCAAATAAACAAACAAATATACGCGGTCGAGTTATTGTAGAAACTTATGGCGAGGAAGAGGTTTTTATTAGTGAAAGAACGTCGCGGTTTCAGCGTTACAAACGTGGACGATAAAAAGCGTCCTGGATTTGGTGGAAAAGTCTGAAATTGCATTACTGGATGAAGAACCATGTCAAACGGAACAATAACTTGTAGATTCATTGGGTGTGGCTCAACAAGCCATTTCGTTTAAAAGCCTTGGGAATTTTTTTATGTGAAAGACTGAGTCTCAGGAAAGGCCCTTTATACCGTTGACAATCTGTTTTCTTCGTATAGAGTGCAATGTTGAGCAGCAGCTCTAGTCGGGGAGGAAGGAGCTGCCACAACCTACCCGCGATATTTTTAGTTCACCTACTCCTAACCATTACTTACGACTTTGACATCGGGGCATCGAGAAACAACTCGCTGGAGTGTTATGCCTCCGGAAACGAGTTGAATCTTATCAACCAACCGATGACATGCGCTGGAGCGGGGAAGGGCTAAGGAAGGCTATGACAGGAGGAATCAGAAATGTAAAGAGGGAAGAAGAAAGAAGGAAAGTTATGTAGGTGGAAAGTAGAAAAGGCGAAGGACCGTGGGGCTGGCCGGGATTCGAACCCGAGATCTCTGGGATGGTAACCCGGCCACCGAGGCCTCCTGATCCAAAAGGGAGGAAATTCGGTAGCGTGCGAGATGAAGGCGAAAAGCGACGTGTTTTCACGTGTGAATAGCTGCTCCCACGGCAAAAAATAAATTGTGTTTTGCACCGTCTTATGACTGCACCGTAGGATGTAAATTGGATCCGTTACGATAATTCCAAGAGAAAAAATCGTGGGGGCCTGTCAGCAACATCGACGGCCGAGCCAAATATCCATGGCTCGAAGAACTGACTGTACCTTTTGTGGAACCAGTTCGGCGTGGTATTTTATGAGCTGCTGCAACTGAAACTATTACAGAAGCTCGCTACCGAACACAACTAATTGTTTTGAGTCAAGCGTTGAACGAAAAACCGGTCACAATTCAAGCAAAGCATGACAAAGTTATTTTGCAGCACGATAACACAGCCGCATGTTCTTAATATCGTACCTGAAAACACTGAAATGGATTATCTTTTTTTGATTGAAACACCTGTGGAGAGGGTCTAATTTTGCGCTACGCCCTCTCATACCAATCGTTCGCGTCTAGCCTAGGTCTTTCACGGGCCAGTTTATTAAGGCAGTTTATTCTTGCAGAGAGCTCCGCATACGGTTTGTCTATTTCCGGCTCGGCAAAAGATTCTTCTGAGAGCCCGCAGCCAACTACTTCTGACTCTATAGGAAGTGACAAGTTTCGGTTCACTTCTAGTTATTGCCAGTTCCTTAACCGTATCTTGAGGGCCACCCTATAGTGGTCTGATGGATACGTAAAGGTGCTACATTCTACCCGGCTATTACCAGTAATAGAAGTCGAAACCCAAAAGAAGTCTAAATAAGAAGAGCCCCTCCGGAACGAGGGGGAGTCAGGGTGAACGAGTTCGAAGTACAAATAGACCTGCCCCACAAACCCATCATTAAGTGTTTTACCATTTGGGTTCGTTACTGGATCACCACAAAAAGGGTGTCTAGCGTTAAAATCACCGCCGATAATAAATCCGTCATAGCCACGGACCAAACGCTCCAGTCCGATGAGCTCATCCAACCTGGCCCTATCCACATTGCAAAGGACATAAATAGCCCCAATAAGAATATTATAAGACCTACTGTTCCTGCGAGTGGGCCAACTAATGAATCATGTGGAGAAAAGTGGGGAACCCCACCGTCTTAAACACCAGGCCCTCCTTTAAGGCTCTGGCAGTGCCCCTTCGCGAGCATTCCTAATTTATTTATACCCTTCCAGACGTGGGTTGTTCTTGGAGCGAAAACTAGTCTCTGTTACCGGCGGCACTACGTGAGGCTTACGATCAAAGATTATCTATTACAATAAGATGTGACACTCTCGACGTTTTCGCTTATCTATTTTTGACCTTGGTACCGTTATTTAAACGACCTTGCCGGAATTGTAAGAAATAGATAGCGATAGAAAAGCCATTTGTAAGAAAAGGATGCAATATGGTGAGGAACGAAGTGGAAATGAACACAATTTTTACAGGGTGTGCATATAATTTAATGAAATTTTTTGGTTTAAAATTAAATTTAATCACATAGGCAAGTCAAACATGGCCAATTAAAAACTCAACCTGGGAATAAGCTTAGTTTAGCTTATCTTAGCCAGAAGCTTAATTTTTACTTTATTGTATGAAATTATGCCGAATTAGTGGTAAGTTTTTTAATGGATGATTCCTGGACAAATTGTTCTTTTGCTATCGACACAGACGTTTGGAATAGTATTGAAGTGAAACTTTTTTTGTCGCGGTTTCGTCTAAGAAAATTATACAGTTTTTTGCCATGTTCGGTAAATTTTGAATTTTTAATTTTAACGAAGTGAACAAGCCTTCGTGGATACCGGGACCGGAGGGCCAGTTTTGAAGGAATCTCAATAGAGTCCTTTTGGACAGAAGATTCATATTTTTTGCCAAAAAATGGTAGGCGGAAGGTGCTATAAAATATACACTTAAGCAAATTTTTTTAAAATATTCGAATATCTCCAACCTTTAGGTGTATGTTGAAGAATTTTTTACGTGGTTTTCAATTATGCGTGCTAATTCACCAGGTAAAACGCGTTTTGCTTTCTGTATAAATAAAGCATCACTTTCCTTATCTTTTCGCAACTCTTCAAGTTCCTTTTTAAAATCGTCGCACTCCTTTCGCAATTTTGTTACGTCATCTTCCGTAAATTTTCCCTTACTATCTGTTTGTGTATATTTATGCGTTGTAGGAAATATCGCGTTATCATTATCATTACCCGGCATAGTATCTTCTTCTATTGAATTTGAAGCGCTTAGTTTAACTGGATACGCCTTTCGTTTTAACCGATTTTTTTTTTTTTTTTTTTTTGAAAGCATATTTTCATCGAAGTGTTTTCACAAACCCGGTAATCTTCCGACAATTTTACATTTAGCATATCCGTTTTATTTAAATTCCCCAACCATATTGCTCTCCTAGCACTATTCACCGGTAATTTAAAAAATTTCACTTCTAAACTGTCATTTTTTTGGCACCACATACCAAACACTTAATATGGAGCTTACCCATTTTTAAAAATATTTCGAGAGTAAAAAAATGAATAAAATAATTTCTAAAAACTAATTAAATGCAATCAATATTTCTTACCCCGAAATTTCGCAGTTCTTAAAACGCAAAGGAAGCAGTTGGTTCTGGGTCGCTTATAACAATTCATAAAAAGCACTTTGAAAACTATACCCGCACCACAAAGCAACGTGTAACACTGTCTTTTAGTTTACTATTTTTAAAAATACTTCAAATAGAAATACTTCAAATAATTCGGTTACAATTTTGTATTAAAATGAAATAATTTACGGCGTAATCTTATTATATATTAAAATTTTTTTGGATCAGGCTGTAACCTTGCTGGTTATCTGTACTAATACGAGTGCGATCGCTCCAGGTCGCCTTTAAAACTATGGGGTGAAAAAATTCTCAAGTTGTAATGCGTGTAGGGGTTTCACATGTGTTTCCTTTATTTCAATTCCACATTTCCCTATGATTTACATTGCGCGAACTGCTTGAGAATGAACAACTAATACCATGACGATTGCTCCAGGTCGCCTTTAAAAATGCATTATGAAAAAATGTGACTTTATTTATTGTACGCATTTTATGGGTGGGGCGTAACTTATGTGATGTTGTTTCGTACCCTTTCTTTTTTATGGGAATTTTCATAAGGGAATTAATTACAAAAAAAAGCACTGTAGCTATTCTTTTTCAACTAATAGGAGATTTTTGTTGATGTGGTTATAAGGAATTGTAAATGGGTTAGTAAATCAAGAGTGTCACATCTTATTGAAAATAGATAATCTTTGCTTACGACTCTATAGTTCATTCGATAGAGTAAATGCTCTCTCTCTCTCTCTTTCTCTTGAGATGAGTGAGTTCACGTTGATATTTATTATGTTTAGTTCGGTATAAGAAAATTTCCTCTCGCTTCCCTGCAGCTTGTGGCCGTTGCATTCTCTAGACATAAAATCTTTCAACTACCTGCCCCGATCGATTAAACGTACCTTGGCTAAGCAACACTTCCGTTCTTACGGAGACATCAAAAATTGGGTTGATTTGAGGATCGCCTCAAAAGGCAAGAAAATTTTTCGACGCGGTTTGATTATATCTTGTGACTATCAAAGAAAACGAGTCTTTCCAACTAAAAAGTGATATATACGCTTGCATTGTTAATACTCCTCCCTACAGTCCAGTCCTACAGTCCCCTGACGCAATTCATCAAAGTTCATTATTATTTCACATCAATTACATCATCAAATATCTCTGCATGATTGCTCTGCATCTATCACCTTCACCAATTCCATTAGGGATTGGGCATAACAATTGACACATTTCACACCTGAAAGGTCTGGTCTAAATAATAAAAAAGGTTATTTTAATATGCAATCAAACGCACTCATGCAAATCATAACAAAATCATTTCCATCATGAATTATTGCCGGCACTCAGTTTCGTTACCTGCAATTAACAAGGACGAAAAATCACAAAACCCGAAAAACTAACAAAACTGCACAAAAGTTACTATTGGCTGGCGGCATTTAGAGTCCCCAGGACGAAAAAAAAAATTAGCAAATGAATAACCATTTTAGAATTTCCTCGGGAGTGTGGGAAATGTGTCGACATTGTGCCATCCCTGTTATGCTGCACAAACATATAACCAAAAACTGGAAATGTTGTACCCAGCCCGCCGCCACTCGTCCTTCATACAAAGTGCATATAACATAATGGATATTGCCTCCCCTGATGAAAATAGAAAAAGGACCAAAGCTGCACCGAAACCCAATCCTGCAGGAGTAGTTGGTATCAGGACGGAGTTTTTTGTTTTTGCTTCTGGGAGATTCCCTTGCAAATATGATTCAGGACGAGATGAAATTCTGCTGTCACGAGGACCAGGATGAACAATGGCACCGAGATCGGAACATGTCCTGTGTGGATTTATTGGGAACCAGCTATAACTTTACTTGCTCTAACGGAGCACAGAGCCACACGTTACTCACTGTATACGGGGGGGGGAGAAGGGGTATAATTTCCGTGTACCCGCAGTGGCGCATTTGTAAGGGGTTGTGAGTGCGGGGTTGGGGGGATATCGTTATCTGTAACAGCCAAAAATGAAATGGTGAAAAAAACAACTTTGTAGATGGCAAACCCTGTTGTGTCGCTAAATATTTGTGTTGTCATTGTGTCCCCTCCTTGGAATGCTCCAGTACACACCCCATGACAGTATACCAATTTCATTTTGACTTTTCTTGTTGCTCCCCTCTCCCATGTCTTCGCTGACACCCCCCGCAGCTATACGTGACCGACCCACGACCAGCAAAACGGTGCACACAAATGTGTGCTTTTTCGCTCGGGGATTCCCCGAAGAGAGGGCGGGGTACGCTTAGCTGCACAACCCTAGCCCAATCCTAAGCTCGAAATTAAATGTTTTGATTAAAAGTTGCAATTATTTCGGGTATGGAATTTGCGAAATTGTACGCTCTTTTATTTATGTGTATCGAAAGTATCCACTGCCTAATGGAGTGCATGCGACCAACTCTACCCCTGGAATAAATAAGGGCGTAGTCCCGGGGCCTGGGCTCAAATGGTGGCTCTGGCCGCGACTATGGCTCCGACCAGGACACTACACAATAAATTACCATTTGCCATTTGCGTTCGGTACGAAATTTATGTTAATGAATGTCCGGAAAAGTTTCACGTTACCGCAACAGCGTTAAATGACGCAACTTTGTGGGTTCGCCCGATATTATATAAACACTGAAATTATAGTTTTAATCAAACGGTTTTGACTAAAGTTTAGGTAGTTTAATTTATTATAGATGGGCCCGACCCCTTGCCCCTTTCGAGCAATTTTCGGGGGTACGATTCTGGTGATTTCATTATTTCAGCTTAATGCGGGATCAAAGGAGCACCTACCTTTTTGCTTTCACAATAATTGCCACTAGAAGAGATGACAATATCCACGAGGCTGCCTGAAATTGAAATTGAAAATTTTTAGTGGTTTTTGAACTAAAATTGTTTTTATTTTTGTATTTTATTAATGCTAAGATTATATTTAAAATTAAAATTTGGTTTGGTGGAATTTGATGTAAACGGGTGTTGTTGTACAAAGAATTTACCGAGATGAGATTTGCTACAAAGAACTTGTTAGTTACTAGGGTAGGCTCATAACTGTCATTTATTTATTTATTTTTATTTTATTTAAATATTTATTTATTTATTAGGCAAAATATGAACAAAAGAATAGATATCTTATAACTAGTACATTAACCCTCTATGGAGCCATGCTACAATTCTGCAACATTCCATTTCAATTCACTTAAAATTACAGCAAAAGCTGATTGACCGACTTTACTCGATGTTGTGCGTCGGCAACAGAGAACTCAACAGTTTAGTATCAAAAAAACTAACTACATGGCAACACTTGTATTTATTGTACATTGAGTGTAGAAATCTTTTGCGCTGTTTCAATAACGAAAAGTAATTTATTGGTTGAAACACTGTGAATTGACTATTGGAATTGATATGGATAAATGGTAAGAGAATGATTTTCAAAAACTAACAATTTCTTTTTGCAAAGTCAAGTTGTTTTTTTAAATTTTGGCCTGATATGAACTTTTCCTTTTGAGGATCAAAATGAGTCGTAAATTACGTAATTTGACTTAATCAGGACCTGGAAGATTTGCTGAGAAAATGGGAAAATAGTGAAGATGGCCTTGGCTATTCCTAGCGTGGAAAATAAAGTTCAGGCTACCAGCACCCTAGCAACCACATTCATCAATACTCAGTTCAGTAGTACTGCAATGTATCCAATTTCGGCCTTCCCTTATCCTCAAATTATCTAATCGTGTGCCTAGAACTAATATCACTAGCAAAGCAAAAAGACTGAATTTGAATGACGACCAGCTACGTTTTCGTGGATCTGACACGTTACTCCCACAAATACTTCGTTTGGATACTCCTTTTGAGGTATTTTCACATCTGTTTACCGAGGACATTATCGGCTTCATAAGAGAAAAGAATAATTTACAACCCTCTTCAGAAAGATACTAATACACCTATAAATGTAACTAGTCAATAGTGATGAGCAAGACTAGTCTTGAAGACCAAGCAAGACCAAGGCAAGACAGGACAAGGACAAGTCAAGACTGCAAGATCAAGATAGCAAGGCTTTTTGCTCATCACTAAGTGGCAAAAGTTTTCCAGTAATGAGCAAAAAGTCTTGCCTTGCACATTTAGCAGGATAAAGACAAGACTGCAAGACTTTTTGCAAGAAATTTTGCAAGACTTTTAGCAAGACTTTTTCGATGGCTTTTTGCTCATCCACTGCAAGACTTTAGGCATTTAGTGATGAGCAAAAAGTCTTGCTATCTTGATCTTGTAGTCTTATTTTGACCTGTCTTGTCTTGTTCTTGCTTTCGTCTTGCTAAATGTACAATAAAAGAAAGAACTGCAAGAAAAGTCTTGCTCATCACTACTTGTCAAGAAATACCCCAATTTATTGGTACGGTATATTCTTCTTCTTCTTCTTTAAGCTCATTTAATCCCTCATGGGACATAGGGCGATATATTACATGTCAATAATTCATATGACAAATTTGAAAATGTATTGGTCTCAAAACGTTAGTTTTTCGCCGGTACAAGAAACAATGTCGTCGAAGCGCTTGGAATTACTTAGTCAGTCATGGCACTTCAACGACAATGGCAAAATGTTACCATATGGCCACGTCGATTCTGACCGATTATATAAAATCCGGCCATTGATAGAGGCATTCAACCACAACTTGAAAAAAATTCTTTTTGAAGCGCATTTATCAGTAGATGAGCAAATCGGCCGTGCAAAGGGGAAATGACCTAGTATATGCAAAAACCTCGATTCGAGAAAAACGCGATCAAAGTTTTCAAAATACATGAAACCGAAGCAAATAAAGTGAGCATTTACTTTGATAACTTTTTATTAAAAAGGGCAATCAGTCTGGAATCTCTTTTAAGGATAAATATCAATATTTTATATCAAAAAAAGCATACAAAGCCGGCCCTTTTCATAATTGCATGGTTGCGCAAATCGATCATTTGCATGGTATTCAAAAAAGCAAATGTGCAAATATCATTTGTTCAAAACTGCAATCTGCTTGACAGGTCTGCGCAAATCTTGCAACTATTTTTGTACGCATGCTTATCTGATTAAAGAAGAAGAAAAGTGTCAAAAGTGAAATTTTGGCAGAAGATTTTCAGTTTTTTCGATATTAATAGGGTGTTTTATTTTAATTTAAATTATTATTGAAATTATTATGTATTCTATAGTGAAAATAATGAAGAAGAGGTTTGGAGCACCCCAAGGATAAAACTTCTTTTAAACGAGAGATTAACGAGCTAAACAAGACACATAATTTATCCTTCTTTTTCGCTGTGAAGTTTCAAATTTTCGGACCGGATCTAATGAAGCCGAGTTATCTATCTACAAACTGACAATGATATTAATCACATTTTCTCGATCCATTTTTTCGTATTATTTTTCAGCGGTAAACAAACTCAGAAAATGAAGTGAAAAAACTTTATGCTTGAAACGTCAAATTTGACATATATTTTTGACAGCTGATTGCTTTCATTCAAAAATGCAAAGTTTCTAGATTGCGCAACTGATTTACCTGACAGTTGCTCTTTTGCAAGGATGCATGCAAGCAGGCAAGCAACCATGCAATTATGAAAAAGGCCGCCATTTTGACCTATAATGCATTTGTCCTTTGCACGGCAGAAATGTGCTCAACCAAAGCTTGAAGCCTGCTGAAACAATATTTACCTGACAAGCTTCAAACTTTTTGTAATATGTGTGGGTATGGATATAAATATAGGGACAGGAAAACAGATGCGCAGCCGGCGAGCCTCAGTTGGAGGCATCATCTGATGCGGTAGGTCGCCTTGTCCGAGATGTGCCTATCAATCAGAAGTACCAGCTTGCGTTATCTTCTTTCTTTCTTTAGACTCCTTTAATCCCTCATGGGACATAGGGCGGAAACAGTTGCCCTCCAGCGGACTCTGTTTTGTGCGACAGCTCTTAGCTCCGACCAGGATCTCCCAGTTGTTGCGGCTTCTTCTAGTAGGGTTCTCCTCCATGTTGTTCTAGGTCTTCCGACTCGACGGGATCCTTGCGGATTCCAGTCAAGGGCCTGTTTGGCTAGATTTTCGTTTTCGCGTCGCAAGGTGTGGCCAACCCAATTCCATTTCCTTCGCCTGATTTGGTCGTCTATCCTTTCTTGGCCGGCACGACGCCATAGTTCTTCGTTTGAAATTCTATCTTGCCAGCGGATTTTTAGGATACGACGAAGGCATCTGTTGATGAAGACTTGTAGGCGCCCTGTGATGAATTGGGTGACTTTCCATGTTTCGCAACCGTACAAAAAAACTGCCTTAACGTTGGAGTTGAACAGCCGCAATTTGGTGTTAGTTGAGATCTCCGTTGATCTCCATATGCGGAACAGGCATGCATATGCGCCTCGTGCTTTATTTATTCTGGAACTGACGTCTTCTTCTGCCCCACCATTTTCGGTAATAATGCTACCGAGGTAGCAGAATTTATTTACCAGTTCCACGTCACGGTTATTCAGCACTGTCCGTTCAATGATGTTTGCATATATCCGCATTTCTTTAGTTTTAGTCGGATTTAGCCTTAAGCCTGCTGGACTACTTTCTGTTGCCAAATTGTTTAACATGTTTTTGAGGTCCTGGTGTCTGTGGGCCAGCAAACAGATATCATCGGCGTAGTCGAGAACCTTAAGGCGGTCTACCAAACCCCATTGTATGCCGCCTGTTCTATTATCTAGAGCGCCGACAAGGATGTCATTTATTACTATAACAAATAGTAAAGGCGAGAGTAGGCATCCTTGTCGTACTCCTGAGCTCACCTCAAAGCTGTCGGATAATTTTCCATTATGGAGAACTCTGCATTTGGAATTGTTATATAGGGCTTTTATCAATTCTATTATTTTATCAGGCAATCCACGTCGCCGTAGTGCCTGCCAAATGAAGCTCCTATTAACCGAGTCGAACGCTTTCTCATGATATACGAAAGCAAGGTACAGGGGGGATCGGAATTCAGTAGACTGCTCCACTATTATTCTCAAGGTGTTAATATGATAAATACAGGAGCGGCCCTTAATGGATCCGGCCTGCTGCCTCCTAAGCGTTCGGTCTACTGCCTCACTTATCCTAGATAGTATTATATGGGACAAAATTTTGCCCACTGTAGATAGTAAACAGATGCCTCTCCAGTTGTCGCATATTGTTAGGTCCCCCTTTTTTGGTATTTTGACTATGATACCTTCCGTCCAATCCTCCGGGGAAAGGTACAGGTGTTCCATGCTATTTCCAGGATTGGCTGAAGCGCATCTGCTATGAGGCTTGAATCGGCTTTCAACAATTCTGGCGGGATGCCATCTTTTCCAGCTGCTTTACCATTGGCCATCGCATGAATTGCGGTTACTATTTCCGTCTTGGATGGGGCCCGGGTGGTGATTCTTATTGGCTGTGCATTGTTGCTGTTTTCCTGAGGTTCCTGTGTAAGTGTACCATTCAGGGCGGCGAAGAAGTAATCTCTCCATCTTTGGAGCTGCTCCTCGTCGCTGCACAGCAGCCTTCCATCCGCACTCTTAACGGCATGCTTTTTAGTAGAGTGCTTTCCCGTGAGCTGTTTAGTAATTTGGTACAGCACCTTACTGTTGCCTGTGTTTGCCGCGTTTTCCGCCTTTTCTGCGAGCTCATTTATCTGCTGCCTTTTATCACGCCGGACACTTCTCTTAACCTCCCGATGTAATTGGGAGTATTCCCGTTCTAGTTGGTGACGTCTTTCCGGGTCGTTTGTAGAGTTTACGTTATTTTTGAGGGCCCTTCTGCGTTCTATTTTTTGCCAGGTTGTGTCCGAGGTCCAGTGTTGCTGGTTTCTTTGGATATAACCGATGTCTACGTTAAACCGTCTACGGGTTCTAGCATCATGTTGCACGTTTCTGATTGCGGAGATTTTAAGGCGAACAGTTGCTACAACCAAATGGTGGTCGCTTCCAGTATCCGCTCCCCTGAAACTCCTGACATCCTCAAGAATAGTTCTCCATCTGCGGCTGACGGCCACGTGATCTATCTGATTTCTCGTTCTACCATCGAGCGATACCCAGGTCTCTTTGTGTATCTTCTTGTGACAAAAGTAAGTTCCACCTACAATGAGTTGGTGGGAACTACAAAAGTCAACGAAAAGCTCACCATTGTTATTGGTAACTTGGCTTAGGCCTTGGTTTCCAATTGTGTGTTCAAGGCCGGTGTTGTCACGGCCGATCTGTGCGTTTAAGTCACCCATTAAAACAATGATGTCTCCCCTTGGAATAGAGCGAAAAACCTCATTCAGTCGCATATAGAACTCGTCCTTGATGTCATCTTCTGCCTCTTCAGTTGGAGCATAGCATTGGACTACCGTAGTACTTCTTAGTCTGGTACGCAGGCGCACGGTAATAATCCTCTCAGAAACTGGTGACCAGCTAATGAGGCTGGACCTGGCTTCTTTGGTGAGTATTACGCCAAAGCCACTCCTACGGCTTTCAGTTTCGTTTCTACTAGAATATAAAAGGACTCACCGTTTGGGCAGATATGTTCCCCCGCAGCTTGCGTTATCAGGGGAACTTAATGTGTGTGCAAAGTTTCATAAGAATCGGTTAAGTAGAAGTAGTTTAAAAAGCTGTCGCAAGATTTGAACCAAACAACAAACAAACAAACAAAAATATACGAGGTCAAGCTAAATAAAACCATTAAAAAGTGAAACTGTCTGCTGACACTTTTTTAAATGATCAACTGAGGTTATATCTCGCGTAAAAGTTGAAATTTGGCCAACTCATGTATTGCGTTGCGCGCGACCATTTTAATTACATAGTTTTAATTTTGACAGCAGCTACGCAACGCAACGCTGCTATGTAACTGTGCTTATTAAAGGCCGACTCGACAATTTACTGCGTGCCCAGATTGATAAATAAATTACTTATTAAAGAAACGGTATGAAGAGGCTTGCTGCTGCCTACGGTGACTTATATGGTCGAAAGCGTACGAATAACGCAGGGTACTGTCATCAGCGATGCTGAACAGTGGGTTTGAAGGGATTGAGAGTAGATCATTTATGAATATTAGGAAAAGAGTGGGTAAAAGAACTGATCCTTGAGGAGATCCGGCCAAAATGGCGTGGGGACTAGATTCGATGCCATCCAACACTGCCTTTAGGAAGGAAGCTCTTAATCCATTTCCTTCGAACTAGATGGATACAATAGCTTGGAGTTTTGACAACAGAGCAGGGTTCCATACTCGGTCAAAGGCTTTGGACATACATATCTAGAGTAGCCAGAGCAGACTAACCAAAGCAATGGATGTTTGACATGCAAGGAGGTCGGCAGCAGATTGTTTGAGATAAGTTTATTCTCTTGATGGGTCTTTTTAACCGACTTCAAAAAAAGAGGAGGTTACTCAATTCGACGTGTAGGTATTTTGTGGTCCTGTTCACGCATAACTTTGTAACCCAATAACTTTTTTGCTTTTTTTGGTTCATTTTAAGGGGGAGCTTCCCACGGTGGTCCCGTTAAATTTTTTCTAAATTCTGATAACGGAGTTCGGTGTTAGGCATAAAAAACTGTTAAAATTGGTACAACCTAAACATTTCATAGGCACCGAACAAATTACTTTATTGTTGTAAGTCTGGCAGCAGGCCGATGGGTGAGTGGGTAGAGCGTCGGATTCTCGGTTCAGCGGAGTGTGGCGCTTGCAGGTTCGATCCCTGGTCGGGCCAGCCCGGTTGTTTTTCTTTTTCTCTTTTTATTCTTTCTGAAATGATTTATTAACATATTGGTCAGCGACCGATAGTACTTGACATAGCGCGAAGGGCTAGAGAGAATTATTCTTGTCTGTGGGATCTGTGGGGTGCGAGTTCGATCCTTGGGCTCGCGGTGTTTTTTTTTTCTATATATCGACAAAATAATTATTTTTTAATATCCTTCGGGGAATTTTGTTTCTGTAAATTTGCTTCCAGAACAAAAGCCGATGGGAACGAAATTATGGCGAAATTTTCAGCTCAAAAAACTATTGTTTATATCGAATAAAGAAATATACCATGGCGTGGATGAAGAATCAAAGAATTTTATGGTTTACATTTAATTTCCCTGATATCAAGGGCAACTTAACTTTTTATATGGCTTATATTATCTTGATCTGTATGTGTGTGTAGTGTAAACAAATCTTGCAACTTGATTTTGACCCAGTTCCATATAACCGATCAACTGCAAATTTTGCACATACGTATAGTTCGCATGACAATACAATCTGCAATCAAATTTTGCAATTGCGCTCTCCGACCCCAAACATGGGTATAAAATGAAAAGGTGTGACAAGTAGAATACACTTCGCTATCTGGCGTCATTCAAAACCCAAAATGCGGCCGACATTTTTCTATTTGACAAAATATAACAAAATTTTTAAGTTTTTCTTGTCGCTCACGCATGCGTGTACTTTTGCTAGCTGATTAACTACTGCAGAAATGGGCCTAAATATACGCGGAACAGAAGAAACAGCTTTTTTGAAAAGAGAGGCGTGCGGGGGTGGAAAAAGTAGAGAGTTTCATGTTTCCGTGGAAGCTTTTATGGTTGATCTCCTAGCAGCACAACGGTGACCTAAAAACACTCTTCGATAAGAAAGAGTGAAACTATACGAGTATTATCCTTTGAATTAAAAAGCTACTTTACCGCCTTTCTGAAAAGAAATTAGGCATAAAATAGTATTAAAATTTGCAAGCCTTGAACCTTTCATTGGCAGCGAACAAATTGTTTTAATGTCACGGAATTGATACGATACAGGGTAAGTACTTTAACCAACGAGTGCGGAAAATTGGGAGCGATGCACAGGAGAGTTTATTTGGAGCCAGCGTTGCCAGACGTCCCGATTTTTGCGGGACGTCCCGATTTTAGAGTTAAAAATCAATGCCCCTCGCGGGACGTTAAAAATCCCGATTTTTTAGTAAATTCATCTAAATTCTTGTGACGCTACCAACACGGACACTCCCACCTCACATATCTCTGTGGCTGTCAATATTTGGTTTCAGTGTGCTGCTTGGGGTAGAGTGGGCCAGTTTGTGTTCTGCCGTCAATGTCGTCTGTTGTCTGTTGTGTGGCGTTTATATTGTTTATTTACGGAGTCAGTAGTAAAGTGAGTTAAGCTGGTGACATATCCAAGCCGTACATGCATTGCATTCAGAGGCTCCATGAAATCCGGCGAATTTCCTCTGACGCAATATTACATGGTTGCGTTCCGTGCCGGCTTTCACACATAGCCCGAAAATCTAAGTAACGTGTTCATGTGTTTGTGTGCTTATGCTTGTGTGTGCTATCTCAAATGCGGCAATGCAGAAAAAGTTGAAAGTAGCCCGACCTTTGCGTGGCATGCCTTCCATTCACGGGATATTCCGTCAGCTCGCATATGAATACACACACTTCTATATTATCTGTCAACGAATGCAATGCATGTGCGGCTTGGATATGTCACCAGCTTCAAGATGAGCGACAGTTCTGGTTCTAATAATAATCTTTCGAATTCGGAAGCAACACAAACACCTGAGAAGAAAGTGAAATTAGATAAACGGCTAACAAAATACAACCCCAATTGGGAGCAAAATTACGATTGGTTAAGTATCTCAAAAGATGAATTTAAGTCATTTTGCCGCTTATGTAAAAGGGAATTCAGTATATCCCATGGTGGAGCAAATGACGTTCTCAAGCATTCGAGAGGAGCTAATCGTATGAAAATAGTCAGCTCACGTGCTTAAAATTCTTTGACGAACTATTTTTCCAAGCCGAGTACTTCCGAGTACTTATCTGATAAATATAAGTAAAAATTGTAATAATCATTAATAATAATTAACCATGTATTTTCAACATGTTTATTAATATAAAATCTGACAATAAGAACATTTTGCATTTTCTTGTATTTTTTCGCATGTCCTGATTTTTACAACAAAATCCCGCTTTTTGTCTGCTTCACTAGTCTTAATCCCGATTTACGAAAAAAATAATCTGGCAACGCTGTTTGGAGCACTCTCCCTTTACCGGAGTTTTCATAAATTTTATACAATAAAAAAACCGGAAATTATCCTCTTGGCAATAAGATGTGACATTAGCATAACCAATAGCCCTGTTCTCTTTCGATGCGAAAGACAAGCAGCTTTTGGAAGTGGTTAGAATTCAGTTGGGGGACTGCTTTGGGGAACCAACTCTCGGGCTTGAAAAAAAGGCAAAAAGAAGTTTTTTTTCTTTTTTAAAAAGGTTTTTTATAATGCTCATAGAACGCTTTTGAGGAGCGTAAAAACGTGTTTTTGACGAAGTGAAATTTCCAACATGAAATGAGCTGAGGCGAGAGTACTGGAGAAAAATTTCTTATTTCTTTTACTGCAGCAATATTTCCATCTTGGAATTAGGCGTGGTGAGATTGTAAAATAAAAATATACATTGTGGAGGCATAGCTTTCTTTCCTACTCTGAGATAGCTTATTGCTTATTAGCATCAAACTAGTAAAAAAAGTACTTCATTGGTATTTGGTTTCTTTCCTTTTTTAACTTGCTCGTTTTTGTCATTTTGGCATTACAATAGCGCCTCGCCTCATTTGAAGTATAACCACTGACATATAGAATGGACTGCTCATGAGGAATTTTTCATGGTACCAATTTGTTCCATAGGCTACAAACCTTTTTTCACTCCATGTTAACACTGGAATCACTTTTGAAATTTACATTTTTTAAATACGTACTTAAAACATTAAAACAACACAAATATTTTGTTTAAAAAAATTAATAAACACTATTTTCACTTTTTCACCTTTTAAAATGCCTTTTTTTCATTAATTTCCAAATTTTATGTGTATCTGATTTAAGTTCTTAACGCCTGTTTTAGCTTTTTTTTAGTTTACTTCTGAGTGCTTCTGTCAGTTTGGGGGCTTATGGATGAGCGAGTCGACTATACCTTTTTGGTGCCATCGGTTTGTATGGGAATAATTGCTGATGAGCAGTCCATTATTATATGTCAGTGAGTATAACACAGTACTGGCTCAAAAAAAGAGACACCTTTTACAAACTCATTTTATAATCGTGTCCTACTCAACACTAAATTTCAGTCCGTTGAACTTATTGATATTTTTCAAAGATATGAATAAGTAGTCATGAATGATGGAAGTCAAGCCCTCCCCAGTATTTTTTTTTTTCATATTTTTTTGCAAACCAAAATGGTAGACAGATGAACTAATTCAGACCAAATTACATTTTAGTCTCATTCAAAGACTATATTATAAAACAAAGCGATATGCATAGCGCACAAAACAAGAACTAAATTTAAAACAGCCAGTTTTTATCTAATGTAATCCCTTTCATCCCATTGAAAATGCTAAAAACTACTCCATAACTCTGAACATGTCTATGTTCAATTTCAGTTCTGCTTCTGCTGAAAAAAAAATTTTTTTTGAATTGAAACGCGAAAACCACTCTAAAAGCTTTCTCCATGCGAATTAAACAAAAACCCGCGCTCAATATTCAAATTAAAAGCTCATAATTAAAACTAGCTTAAGCAGCATAAAGCGCCGCCATACTCACACTACTACAATCATTTAGTTTAGCTGGGAGAGAGAGAAGGAACAAAAGAGAATCCTTCCTTACACAAAATGATGCATAAACAAAATTGCAGGCAAAGAAAATGAATTTATCCTTGTCATATTAAAACACGAGAGTGAAACAAAAGGAGGTGGAAAGGGGTTGGGGAGGGGGAAGAATAAGAACAAGAAATATCCCAGTACGACCTTTGTGCCCTGGTTCCAAAAATGTGTTCCATTGCTTTTAGAGTTATCCTCGAGCGAAAAAGGAGGTTTCCAGCATTTCTTTTAACAAGCAACACATTTTCCCCTGCCCAATGCTATATAGACCCCCCCCCACTCCAGCATGATCCTGTGCTTGCCCAACACCCATTTTCCGCTGTTCGAGGAGATATATACATATAGAGAGAGAGAGGATTTCGGTTGCCAAGAAAAGGGTATTTTACCACTAGCTTTAGATTTAATTTGGAAGCAAGAACTGCAAGAATGCAGTGAACAGAGGGGGGAGGTTAGAAAGCGAACAAAAATTGCAAAATTGCATTTCCCGCCTTTTCATCGGGGCGCTGCAGCAGAAAAGGGGCGGAGCCTCACAATCGCTTGGCCTTAATTCAATCCTTTTGTAGAATGAATAGCTTTGATTCACTCCCAGAGAAAAGTCCTGATCCTTGGGAACTATATTAAATCGGCTTCAGCTAGTCGTACAACATTACCAACTCCTATATTTCTTCCGTCTTGTTTTGAATTTGTCTAGCTTGCAGATCCAGATATCCTTGCCTAGTGCCCAAGCCCCGACCTCCACCCTCTCACACACACACACATACGCCTACTCACTCTCGCAGTCATATACTATGATAAAGCGATTGATATAATATTCAAAAGAATTTCATAATGTTTTTTGATACTATTTCTAGGAAAATGTAGAAAATCAGGAAAATCGCGTGAAACGACTCAATTCATCTTGTCAGACGAACGAATATAATTCAGCAACGCTTCGTGAGGAGAAAGCCGCACAGACAGAGACAGATCCCTGCAAGGATTTTACAGGATTTACTGGCTTCGATCGATTCTCAATGGAAACGCAAATTAAGCAAAGCCACGAAAAGTTGAAAGGGAATTGCGAGTAAGTATTACGGGCGATAATCTTTATGTAAGCGTTTTTATTATTATTTGTGGAAAGGATATTTTAATGACGGACCCAGCTTTATTCGTCCTTCTAGCCCCCCCCCCCACTCCTGCACTCCCCCTCTACTCCAGCTAAATTACACCAACCATGTAGAGAGAGAGTGCAAATAGCACGCAAACACCCTGTGTACTTGAGCCCGCAACCTCTCGTCCTTTTTCCATTCTAGGAGGGGGGAGGGGTAAGCTGTGATTTTCAGAACGAGACAATACGAGGTTTTTGGTTTCGCTTTTATGGCGGGCCTCGTAAAAATAGCGACATAATTCCTAGGTGCGTTTATGTAGACAGGAAGTTCTTCCCTGCAGCCCATTCAAAAGTTATCAATCAATCAGGCGTTTTTATTGATTCGTACGCTTACGACATGATGGATTTCCTTGGGCTGATGTTCCGCATTTCTAGCAATGGCGAAGGTCCTTTGCCACACACACACACACACAAAAACCCTAAAGGTAGAGAAAGATGAGGGGAAAAAAGCGACTGTAAAAGTGAATATGGAAGTGAGAAAACTATTAATGTTTTATTTGCATAGTAAAACCCCTGAATATAACTTTTATACCTCCCCGTATAAAATTGGAAGATGTAAGTTCGGTTGTTGTACCATTTTTATTGATTTTTAGGTCTTTCCTAGCCCACCTAGGGTGCAACAATTTCAAAGTACAAAAAAAACGCTTTTATTTCGCTGTAAAAACGGCATTTCTATATGGATGTGTTGTGTCAATTTGGAGATTATATTGTAAAATAAGGTGCTAACTTCCCAGTAGGAAATGTAAGCATTACCGAATCGATTGAGTAGTGTCGATTTGTAATGTCAATAGGTTACATTACCAATTACAGAATCGATTACTTTTACACGTAGATGTCCTAGGGTGGTAAGTACACTTACCAGACATTACATTTGTAAAAGGTACCTTCAGCACGTTCTGACATGTTTCATTCTCGCCCGACTAAAGTGTAGTTATTACCTATTCGCTTCTTAGTTATTACAAATAGAAGAACTTACTTTATTTGATTTTTCATGCATGAATTCTCTGATTACCCCATAAGCGCTTGCACTATTTCCTACTGGGTTGGTTTATTAACACACATTTTCTCGTCACGAAAAAATACATATCGTCCCTTTATATACACATTTCATCAAATCCATCTATTTGTGTTCTTTCAGGGTAGCAACATATAAGACACATAAAAGGTGCACACGTGTGTGTATCTAGCTCTCTGCGATAAATTATTTTCTTTTACTAATAGTAAAATATTTGATCTTGAGATTTCGACGAGTTTTAGGATATATTTTTTATACCAGAAAATTGGTTTCTTGTGTTTTTTTTTGGGTGTATTGGAGTAACGACAGCTTTGAGAGGAGCCTTCATGCCCTTCAAGCGAATCAAGCTATCAAAGGTAAAATTTTGCCATTCAGTGGGATTTTATGTGCACTTCGGTTAATGAAAGTGATTTATCCAATTTAGGATCATTGTGAACATCAAGGTTTTCATTAATCTTATTATATTGTTAAAAATCTCAATTAACCTTTAACCTTTAACAATTGTTAGGGCCGTAAATATCATCGAGAGTTAAGATACACAATCACGATCGATGGTATGTTTAAAATGCTTAAATCTCAAATATGTACTGCACTGCAAACCCAAGTGCGTGTGATTTTAAAACGCATTTCGCATGTAAAATCGTGTAGTCACTTTTTACGCGTTTAAGATTTGTTAATTGTGTGTAAATTTAAAACACTTAATGCGTGTGTTTTAAACACACCAAATATGTTATACTATAAAGCTTCTGAGTAAAGCTTTTTTAGAGCTGTTTTGCAGGGAGTAAACTTAGAAAAGTTCTTTCTAAAAATGAACCGGGGGACCTCGATAGCCTAAGGAGTAAGGCGCTTGGCTACCATCTCAGAGGTCCCGGGTTCGAATTTCGGCCAGCCTCACGGTCCTTCGGCTTTTTCACTGTCCCACCGGCATAACTTTCCTTCTTTCTTCTTCTTGTAAAGAACATTCCTGATTCCTTCTGTCATAGCCTTCCTTAGCCCTTCTCCTCTCCACCAAAGCGCATGACATCGGTTGGTTGATGAGATTCCACTCGTTTCAGGAGGCATAACACTCCAGCGAGTTGTTTCTCGATGCCCCGATGTCAAAGTCGCGATAGTAATGGTTGGGTAGGTGGACTAAAAATATCGCGGGTAGGTTGTGGCAGTTCCTTCCTCCTCGACTAGAGCTGCTGTTCGACATTGCACTCTATACGAAGAAAATATATTGTTAACAGTGTTGTGGTGACTGCGTGCAAACTTAATTACTAAGTTTTACGTAATTCACACAACAACTTCGGTCACGATGTGTGTGAATGGCCTTACTAATACAAATAATCATTGCGTAGCAACACAAAAGCTGCTTCCTTTGCTACCCAGCGGGAAATGTAATGGCTAGTTAAGGGAGGTGGTAATGAGATGGACCCATTACCTTTGCGATGAAATAATAGCTTACTTTTACATAAGCATGTCCTAGGGCGGTAAGTACTTACTGTAGGCCTTCAGAGGTGAAGTGTATTAGGTGAATACATAGATTACCGTGTAAGGCAAGCAAAATCAATTTCTGGCTACCCTTTTTAGCATTAAAAACATTACTATCCGAAATTACCATTGCATTTCTGCTACATTTGGTGAGAATTTTAATAGCAAGATATCTTTTTGACTGCACTTGGTCGCGATCCACTCCGAACGAATTTTGAGGACGGAATAAACTCAAGAAGAGAGGATTCGACAAGACAAAGACAAAGAATAATAAAAGCGCATCAAATCAAAGTACATATTTCACAAGTCATTATCTAGTCGCTTACCTTGCCATTACAATGTAAAGACCTCCATTTTCCTAAATTTGCAGTAGAATTTTTCGATTACCATGTAGGCGGTTACACAAATCAGTGAGGAATTCTTGGATTACCTGAGTAACCCCTCGCTAGTTTTCCCGCTGGGTATTGCTCCGTGTATTTTCAGGAAACTTGCAGCAAAGATTTTGGTTCCAGAACCATGATCCCTCGTGTATGAATGGCCATAAACTACGAAAAAAACAGCCGAAAACGTCACTCAAATTTCAAAATTGCGCCATTTCGTCAATTTTAAAATTTTTTTGAAAGTCGTTCACTCTTTCTGAGACAAATTTATTCTAGTTTACAATAATGTCATCATTATTTGATTTCAGGCTAATCTGCGACCCCTAGATTGTACACAGCTGGGCAAAAAAATTAATGGGCGTAAAAAAATTTTTACGTACAGATTAATGTACAATAGAAGATACTGCCAAATATCATTTCCCTATGTCTTGTCATTTTCCTTTAAAAAAATCACAAACTTTGCTTACTTTTTGGCACGCTATATGAGAACCTCCCCTTAATGCCATCCGTAGTATTGGACAGAAATGAAATGTCAGGGGTTGTATAGAAAAAGTTGATCCGTCATTTGGAGGTGGCCGCCATATTGGATTGAAAATGTCGTCGCATAGCTTAGTGTATTGTACTCGCTATATTCTTTCATTTGATACCTATGTCAGGGGTGTAGAAAAGAAAAGGGTACTCCACTATTTTATGGTTTCAAGATGGACGTTAACCGTATACCAAAACGGCTCATGGTGGCAGAAATTGCAGGAAATAGACCAGTAGATAGACCCAGGAGAAGATGGATGGACGCTGTGACGGCTGGCAGAGACAATGCTCAACATTCGGAACTGGAGAACTGCTGCAAGGAGCCGGCAAACTTGAAGAAATGCCCTAGAGGAGGCCAATGCTCAATTTAGGCTGTAGCGCCATTGGATGGATAGAGTATCGTCCACACTGTGGCGTACAGTACAGGATTTTCCGTAAAAAATACCACAAATTCGATAAGCCATTTTGGTAGTCGTTTAAAACTACTTTTTTGATGAGCCAACATGCTCACAAGTACCCCGAGACAAAGTTTACAGGTCTTCCATTCCTAATGTCTTTATATGGTAATTTCAGACTAAGAATCATGCGAACCACTGGCCTGACTACCGTTGCACTGCTTAAGAATATTCTCTAGCGAAAGAGAAAACAGAAAGAAAGGGCTTGAAATTTACGGTGGGTGATGGGGGAACCTGCAGTCTTCGGTAGTTTATTTCAGGAACAAACAATTATTTAGGGCCCTCTTCATCAAACTGAATACAGTGCCGGATCGATTGCATCCGACTTTTCATTCCCTTCGAAATCCTTGCCTCAAGGAGATGACCCAAGTTTACGTATTCTCGAAAAAGTACCTCAATCGGTAACCGCCAGTGTGCTCGAAGGGTAAATTCTGTGCTGTAGGCCTTATTGTAGGTTTGGTTTCTTCTTCTTGTGATGAGGTGTTGCGTCCAAAAGTACTACTTGCCTGTACTTGTTTTGTAGTCTGCCTAGTGTCTTGTGGCTTAGACTTACTATTCGAACATGATGTCGTTTAACAGCGTATGATTCCAACCAACCCCTGGTTTTTTGAGTTCCTCAACACAGTCCTGCCTTTGCTCAGTTTAGAAGCAGTTCACGAAAGCGGGGCTAGTGTGTGGCTAGTGAGCTCTTCAATTCCACTCTGGCCCACCTTGCCTTAGCCCCCTTAGAGCAGAGCGGCGACTTGAGGGTCTGCTTATTGTTTGGATTCATTGTGGCTCCTCCTTTCTATAGGTTTGGTGTAGAAAAAACCGACTGCTTGAAATAACTCTTGAATTCTCTTCTTCTATTCATCACTACGTCTTGCTAGTTAAGCACACTAAAAAGAAGCTGCGATGAAATGTTAATTACTCCACTAAATGAAGTATGAAATTTTCGCTTAAACCCCATTAAAATTTTACCACTATTATTTAAGCTCTTAAGGACGTGACAATTGATTAGTAAAAAAAAAAAATAATTACAAACCCGCCATCCTGTACCTACTCCTTTTTCGGATTCCCAGACAGTCTAAATTTACGCCGTCATTAAATCTATCTCTTCTCCACAGCGAAAAAAATAACCCTAAAAGCTTCACCTGAAAAGGCTTTTAAATAAAAAAAAGGCTTTTAAATAGAGAAGCCTCAAAAAAAGTTGCATCCTTTATTAAAACTACACAGCGCTGTGCACTGTGGAAAGTGCACACACCCACACATCCACACATGCAGTCATTTACAGAAATGCACGAAAGCAAAAAAAAAATACACTTTCAATATCAAAGGTAAATTCGCTCGCTCATTTCATTTTCAATTATCCGTTAAAGGACCCTCGAGAAGGCATGTGCAGCACTGCAGGACGAAAAATCCCACACCCACAAAGAGCTCCGCAAGTGCCGTGACGAGATTGCAGCCCTCAAGACGGAAATTTCATATCTTCAGGTGAGAAGCTCACGTCCTCGGCGTGCTCGTATCATCATCGTCGTCAAATGAAAGATTTTTCCATCTCGAGCAACCTGCCACGATAAGGATTTGATATAAATTTCCTGTCCCTTCCGCAGACTGTGCTGGAGGAGGCCCGGACCACAAATAAATGCACCGCAGACCAGCTAGATGAGCAGCGCCAGCGGCTCCAGGACCAAGTGAGGATCCTGCAGGATTTTCTAAGGTACGTGGCTAAGCCGTTGGCATTAAGGTGGAGTTTAGTTTTTAAGCCGGTTTTGCGCCCTCATAAACAAAGCCGGCCCCCATTTAATTAAGGATTAAGGATTTCCCCGACCATTCCAACTTTTTCAGCAAACAAACTGACCAGCGATTGGAGGTGGAAAGTTTGAGCGGAAAATTGAAGGAGAGCTCGGAGAAAGTGCTGCTCCTCGAGAGATCTAGGATGGAGATTGATAAGACCTTGGTGTTCACAAAGCTCGAGAAGGAAAAGTTGATGGTAATTATTAGCGAAATTGTAAGGAAAGTTTTAAGTTAAAAATATTTAAGTTTAAGAATCGCTTTTCCCCCGAAATCCGAACACTGGCCAGTAAGTATTATGCAAAAATCGGTCAAGTGTCTTTGTTTGCTCCTTTCGAATCGTCCTTGGAGAGCGCTTCTGTGTAACTTTACCTTTTATTTATTCCACTTTTGACCATCCACCATTAACTGGCCCCAATTTCATGGCGTTTAAGGTTTATAAAGGTTGATTGGATTTTTCTGTCCTGTAGTTTCCTTTATAAGGGAAGTTGGACTAGTCCTTGATTGACTACATTCAAGCATTTCATGATGTAAAGTGGAAGTGTCTTGTGAAACAATAGGAATAACTAACAGGAATAACTTTTGTCCATTTTTGAACTACAATTTGTTTTATGTGACAGAAGTAACCTTTGGCATCACCCTTTGTTATATCAGTCCGTACCAGTCCGTCATGATGCAACTCTAGACCTTGCTGGTCGCTTCGCTCGCAAACATCTCGGGTTAGGACGGTCGCTTTCCTATTACCGGCGTAGTACCAGTACTTCATCAGACATGAACATGTACAGCAGGGGACCTAGCACGGAGCCTTGGGGGACTCCGCAACTTGTCCTGAACTCTCTGGGCTGACTCGCAGTGTAGTGGCTTACTTACATGAAATTTTATCACTATGCACACTAGATACTTCAATGTATCCAGCTCTATCAACGCCTCATCGATCTTGCTCCACTTCTTGCTCCACGATAGGGGTTTTCACTTCAAGGGTTATCAATGCGCAACTCTTATTCAAATCCATTGCCTCATCATCTGCTGTTGATTTAGTCTTTCTGAAATCGAATTGCCTTTCCGACAAGCTGCCTTCCACCATTCACACGTAGTTATTCATCGCAAGACTTAGCTCCGCTCCACATATACACCGCCTATCTTTGCCTCGTGAAAACAACTTCTGGGTTCCTCATCTCATCCCCGTTGGGTCGATTTCCACTCGTCCATATTGCAACTTTGCCAGCTTTGCCCAGGTCCTCACTTACCCGAGGGTATGGTCGCTACATCCACAGACTACTTTCCCCTAGATTGGCCTTCAGGAAAGACTATTCCGTCGAAATACCCTCAAGAAAAGAGTAGAGAAACTAAGTCGTTCTGAGAGAATTCAATATTCTGATATTCACTGAACGCTTGACGACCTAAGAGGGCGTTGCGAGAAGGAGTTAAGATCTTGAAGGCCTACCAGACACCTATCCAAGCCTCTAGAAAAGCTCTGGATTTAATAACGATGCACTCCGGAGGTCAAATAGCAGCTTACGTTGCTCCGCAGTCGAGTTGTTCTATTCATAAACGAACTTCTAGACCGTATTTTGCACGGAAAAGGGGTTCTAGCGAAAAATATTGCCAGTCATAGATTGGAACTAAAAAGTCCACTATCTAGCCAAGCAGGGAGTGCCTCCAAAGAGTTGAAGAAGACCGAGCTTTAGCGGAACTCTCTGATAAATATTCCTCCTCTAAGCCAGACCAGAGCAGGACATTCCCAGAGAATATTTGTGGTAGTCCAGTCGTCTCTTCAGACAGTCCTAGGTTGTGAAGTTGTACTGTACTGTACCGCAGTACTACATGGCCAGTCAGATAACCAACCTAGAATCTTATGTCTGCCCTGTTAAAGTGGGAACGTTTGGGATATTGTTAAGGATATCCATGTGCCCTTGGACTGTATAGGGCCAGTAATAATTGCCTCCATCGCGACTGTAGGACAAGTCCGCGTAGCTCCTGTAATGGAGACGCAAGCAAGCCGTTGCAGTTTGCTGCACTTGAGGATCAACATAACCTGTTTAGTCTTAAGCCACCAGACTATAGCGGCATTAGTGGCCACAGGTTTAAAGATCATATTACATATAACACATCCAGAGTCCAGTACATCATTTGTGGTGTAAGACCCCTTGTCTTACCTAAAAGCCTTTTGCAGGCTCCTATGGCCGTAGTGGCTTTTCTGATGGTGTAGTTCAGTTGAGCGTTACAGTTCAGTCTCTTGTCTAGCTCAACTCCCAGATATTCTAATTTTTTTATCAAATGATGATTTGATTTTTTCCTGATGGTACATTTGCAGAAATTTCTTAATTTAATGTACTCACGATGATGCTATTCACTCAGGCAACCATTGTACCATCTAAAGGCAGCTTCTTTAGTTTCTATTGCATTGATGCTCTCGAAATTAAACCATTTATCCGACCTAAGCTTTACAGTTTTGGTATGGTCCTCTAATTAATTGACATGGGAAGTTATAGACTAGGCAATGGTTAAAAATGCCAAGAAGTGTCATCTTCAAGAGTGTCTCAATTTAATGTATTCACGACGAAACGCGTATTGTATGTATTCACGACGACTTAGAAAACCCCCGAAATCTTTCTATACCGTTCCTTCCACTTTAAGTAGGTGCATGCACTCCCTATTAAACCTTCCATGCCCCCGGTAGAATAGGGGGTATGGTAGAATAGGGCATGAACAACCGTATCCCCGCCAGTTTAGTTACATATTGTGGTCCAGAGAACGGCCAACTTAATGTTAGTACTGCGGAAACACAAGTCCCACTCAACGGATTGGGAAGAGCGGTACTACAAAAAATTATAATTGAATTTTTTTTAAATAACCTAGAGTAGATCACGTATTATGGTCAACGTGTACTATGTACTTCTCATTTCAGAAACGAACTTAAAAATTATTAACTGAAAGTCCGACTCATACCTGCTTTCATACCTTTAAATACCTGCAATGCCTGAACAGCGAGGTGTAACTTGAAAGTGCTTCTTTATTTATTCTGTCATTCTGTTTCTTCTTCATTCGACACTTGGGAATTGAAGTGCAAGAAAAAACCGTTAAATGGCCGCCGACAAAGTGAAAATTCAAGATAATATTGGTTCAAGTGCATTCAAGTGTTTTAAATTGATTTTTGCAACAAGTCCTCCAAGGAGTATAGAAGAGCACCCACTTGAGCTAAGTTAAAGGGGCTGCACAGAACTCATTGAACTACTTTCTTTAAGCTGTTGAAAATAATCTGGGTATGTTAGAGAGGTGAGAAAGCGCGCAAGATGTGAGACTCCCCTCCGGGGCAACCACCACCGCCCACTTGTGACTTGACAGGTGAAATCGAGGCTTTACGGTGGCAGCTAACTCACTTGCGGCTCATTCCCGGTCAATTATTTGTGTGTGTGTGTAAACATGTAACCAGGTGCTTTTGCTTACCTGTTTGTTTTTTTACGAGAGTGAATTTGAATTGAGCGATTCATGTACTGATTAAATTTTACTGTTGGTTTGTTTTGCATGATTTTTATTAATTATGCTTTTTTTAACTATGTTTTCTTTCTTTACTGCTGTGTTGATTGTGCTGCGCTAATGATTAATTGCGTGTGCTCTTTTACAAATGTGCCAGAATCAAGTAAAATGAACATTTCTTTTGTGTTTGGATTAGAAATAAAAATGTTTGCTTAATTGTCAGAAACTTACATTGGCACTTGGACACAGAAAAGTTTGTTCGAGAAAATTCCAGGGTGTTTGGTGGTGAGAGGGTTGATTAGACGTACACGTCGTCATACACTATAGATTTTGTTCCAACGAAGATCTAGATTTTTATATTAGAATTTTATAAACCCTGTGCACAATTTTTGCTAAATATTGTGGAGTCAGCACGACACAACTTTATGCTAATATTACTCATCTGCATCCTAAGCACAGATTTTTAACCTCAAAAGTGAACATGAGCAGGAGTAGGAGTACAAATTGATTTATCGTTTGAAGCTTTGAACTCGAAGTTTTTTGAGCGTTGGGTCCACACGACAAGGTCTATTTACACCACACCACGATAAACTTATTATTGCACTGGCGGCCTTCCTTGATATTAAAGGAGTCTTTGACACTATAAAGCCTCGGCCACGATACGAGCGGCGAGCGGCTAGCGGTGAGCGGCAGAGTGGCACAGCGGCGATTCTGAGCTTTATGTTTGTATAGTTTTATATGGAAAACGCTTGAATTCGGCCACGATACGAGAGGCGAGCGGTGAGCGGCAGAGCGGCAATACTGAAGTGCCGCTCGCCGCTAATCCGAGACATTAAATTTTTTTGGTGCCGCTCGCCGCTCTGTTATTATTTTGTTGTAGCAATGGAAAAAAAGTGTAAAACAATATTATAAAAGATGGCTTATCTTCCCCAGAATGTAATTAAAGGTTTCAATTGACATTCTGGTGTATTCAAAAACACGAATTTTTTCTTTTCTTAACCCGAAAGATAGATGGTGATATTCACCAAACCTTCTTCTTTGCTCGTTAATGGGATGAACTCCATGTTTCCTATTATAAATTAATTTATTGAGAATACGCCTTTTGAACATAATATTATCACTTAAACTTCATACTTTTAGCATATCTTCCGGAGATAGCTTTTCTACTGCTGAACAAGTCGAATCGCCGCTCGTATCCTGGCCACCACCGCTCTGCCGCTCGCCGCTCACCGCTCGCCGCTCGCCGCTGGCCGCTCGTATCGTGGCCGAGGCTTAAGGCTCTAAGAAAAAAGGACAACTTGGAGACTGGGGAGTCTTGACAAGGAATTATATTAAAAGGATACCTCAAGGAGGAGCCTAGCTATAGTATAGAGTGTCCATGTGGAACACCAAAGCTAAAGGGTAAGCTCCTGTGTAAGTGCAGGCAAAGATTCTCTTAATGCCTTAACAGCAAGCTCTAATCGAAAAGATTGTAGAAATGTGCGGTTTTAAGACAGAAGATGAGTTCCTCACTATAAGGAATTCTAGGAGCGAGAATGTAGGAAATTTCTGTAAACAGCGAAACTGAGAAAGAACAAGCATTATCTAAATGGGATAAATGGAATCGAGCCATAAACCTCTGGAATGGTGGGAAAGGCCCTAAGCCCTAGGCTAGAGAAGTCCAATCATATGACCATCTACTCAATAGCCAAAACTGTTAAACCTATGACAGACTGATAGTAACGAAAACATGGAAATGAATAAATTATGTGTCTGTACTCAAAAACCATGGTCATTCTAGGTTACAACCCTGGCTTTATCGTGATTTCGTAATTTGTATCTATAGCATGATACCGGGTGCGCAAAATTAAGGAAGATTCTACATATTGCAAGAGCCGGCTTATTGTAAGAGTCAAAAATAATTAAGCAGGTGTATGGTGTGTTTCCTTAACAAACCAGGTACTTATTGATAATTCTAGATACCAAACTGCACTGGAACTATCATCGCAATCTGATGAAATGCGATGGAGTACGTTAAGGTGACGCGCTATCAGCACTCCTGTTCAATATTGTTCTGAACTATGAAATTGGAAACTAGAGGGAGGAACGATCTACTACATTCAATAAGTCATAGCAAGTAAATAGCTTATGTCGATGATATAGCAATTGTCTCAAGTAACTTCAGAAGTAAGGTGAATGAAACTTGAAAACGAATCGAACAAGAGAGGTCTCAAAATCAATGCGGGGAAAAGTAATTAGAATTTCATAAGGCACATAAGAAGACCACCATTTATCACCATTGAAGATTATAACTTCGAAGGCGCCTCAAGGCTCACTTACCATGAAATAGTGATATCCACCAGTGACAACAATATGCACATCTATGAATAGGTGTGGGAAGACGGGCCTTCTTAAGCGGCTTTCAGACGATCAACTTGGGTTTTCAAACGGTTGTCAATTGTGCCAGTTGTCAATAAGCTGCACGTCTGTAGCCGTGTATATGGTTGAAAAAAACTGTTGATGAATGGTTGAAGCAAGATCAAAATTTTCAGAGCTTCCAGCTTGCCAACCACTTTGCGTGTCGATAGTAACGTTGACAACTGTAATGGGCCATATAATTTTAAATGGTGTAGTTGAGCAATGGACTTCAGCGTGCTTTGCTAGACGTAGTTCTGTGTTTTTTGAGGTTTCTGGCAGTAGTGGTTGTCAGCTAGGACGAGCAAGTGTCATGCAACTACCTTTCCCCGAAAAAAAAACCACTCAGGTGCAGAGCTATTATCTTAACGACAAGATATTGAATCATATCAATCATATTGTGGATTAAGATGTTGTCCTAGACAAAAAAAAGATTTCAATATGCATGAAAGCACCGCCCCTGGATCTTCTTTATGCCCCTTTAATCCCTCATGGGACATAGGGCGGAAACAGTCGCGGATTCTGTTTTGCGCGACAGCTCTCAGCTCCGACAAGGATCTTCCAGTTGTTGCGGCTTCTGCTAGTAGCGTTCTCCTTCACGCTGTTCTAGGTCTTCCAACTCGACGGGGTTTTTGCGCATTCCAGTCAAAGGCCTGTTTGGCTAGATTTTCGTCTTCGCGTCGCAAGGTGTGTCCAACCCAATTCCACTTCCTTCGCCTAATTTGGCCGTCTATCCTTTCTTGGTCGGCACGGCGCCATAGATCTTGGTTTGAAATTCTATCTTGACAGTGGATTTTTAGGTTACGACGTAGGCATCTGTTGATGAAGACTTGTAGGCGCCCTGTGTTGAATTGGGTGACTTTCCATGTTTCGTAACCGTACAAAAGAACTGCCTTAACTTTGGAGTTGAACAGCCGCAAATTGGTGATAGCCGCACCTGGATACAGCAGAAAAAAATAGGGCTGGAGAGGCTTTGCTCACCCCGAACTGTAGCGCTACAAGAAAACGAACATTGCCCTTGTGTAAGTCCTGATTGTATGGCTTTAAAAACACCTGAAAAGTCCAACGACCCGAGCAGATATTGGTTTAACATTGATTTATCAATCCAAAGATGCCTAATGGAATATTTTGGTAAAGAGGGTCCTTAACAATCGAAGTCAGTTGAAATACACCCAGTACTGGAGGACCGCATAATGTTAAGCGGTTACTCCCTGTGTCGTATTACAATAGTCCATGGAAATGGTACTTTAACATTGCAAAAATGCAGGACAAGGTTTTATTTTTGGGATGTGTAGGGGGGGTCAGTGTGAGCTTAAGTTTGAGTTTTCGGGATTCTAACCCCCCCCCCCCATTTGGCCGCCATCTTGGAAAACGTGTGCAAATTGTTTTTTCCACCATATCTCCGAAACGGTACATCTTACAGAAAATTTGCAAGGACACTTTTTGTTTAGAATTAAATTGTTTACAATTTACTAGTATGAAATTTTGTGGTAAAATGAATAATTAAGAAGGTATAAGCCTTAGAACACAAAAATACAATAAAAACCCGCAAAAAAATGCTAAACAATTTTATTACATTACTCAAACATGGGCATTTCTTATAACGAATAGTCATTCATTCATTATTATTACTTGCTACCTGTAATTGCTAATTTCTAAGGAAAGTAGGAGGTCAAACCGTAATGACAATATTCAGAAAATCGTGCCACTTTCATACATTCGGGGCGCTGTAAAACACTTCGTAGGGAATGAAATTAAAAAAGTAATGAATGAAAATTGTTCCTAATGTAACCCTCTACAAAAAACTTGTTATTATTTTTGTTTTTGTTAAAGTTGAAGGAAAAAAATTTATAGCCTTTAAAAGAAAATATTGTGACTATTTTTTGTGTTCTAAGGCTTATACCTTCTTAAATATTCATTTTACCACAAAATTTCATACTAGTAAATTGTAAACAATTTAATTCTAAACAAAAAGTGTCTGTGCAAATTTTCTATAAGATGTACCGTTTCGGAGATATGGTGGAAAAACAATTTGCACACATTTTCCAAGATGGCGGCCAAATCGGAGGGGTTAGAATCCCGAAAACTCAAACTAAAGCACACACTGACCCCCCTAAACATCCCAAAAATAAAACCTTGTCCTGCATTTTTGCGATGTTAAAGTACCATTTCCATGGGCTACAAAGCAGCCATCGAATTTTTGGGATGCAGTAGAAATTATGTGTTGACTCTGCTTTGTACTCAGAGTGCTTCATCGGCAGGCTTTTTTTACGTGAAAGTCTAAGCTCGGGTGTCATACTTTGTACTACCAGTCCGTCGAGGCGTTCATGGTGCAATGTTTAGTAGTAAGCTTAGCTTGAAGGACAGAAAGAGGATAGGATAGATTAGAGGAGTCTGGGCAAAGTTGGAGGACACAGCTATGAACCCTGCGTTTGTAAGAGTTCGTGCATGTTGTAAGAGTTCGGGTATAGAAACTGTGGAAGGTTGTTCCAGAGCCCAGTGGTTCTACTTATGGGCGAATTTCTAAACCAGAGTGCGGGTGAAAATAAGGGGTGTAGACTGCTTCGTTTCGAAGAGAATGATTCTGCTGTTCAGGTCCTCTGCCATTGTGCCGCGATAGCCAGGAGTAGGATCGTGTTATTTAACGCTACCTGTATCGAACAGTCAAGTTCGACCGACAAGCTCAAATGCGAACTCTCGAATCTCTTGAACGAGGCTATACTACCATTTCAACTTATTCGGGATAATAGGCCAAATACCCCAGTATTTTTGAACCTGATGACTTATTCATACAGAAGAGGCAGAAAATTAACAAAACTAATTATTGGTTCAAATATCGGATAGCAGTTGTTGCTGTAAACATAAACTGTATAGGAAACCAAATTATTTTAGTTCTACCTTTCGCAAACTGTAAAATAAAATATATTCTTAAGGAAATTTTAACAAATACATATAAGATATTGTAAAGTGTACTTTTTCCTAATTCTTACTAAAATTAAAACATTAATATTTTCTCCCACAAAAATAGATTCTACACAAATATCAATCTGAACAAATTCAAAATCTTCAAGGGGACCTGAGTGCCTTTCACAAATTAATCAAGGAGCAATTAAATGTGATTCAAAATTCCGTCCGCCATCGAAATCCGAGAAATTTCCTGCCCAGAATCCATCGTAAAATCAGTGATCGAACAAAAATCATTTTGTCCACTCGACAGGGACGAACATGTGCACAAAATCCTGTGAGGGTATCAAAAAATTTAGAAAGCAATCAGCCCCAGCCCCACTCAGATGCAAATGCCCCAAAAAGGATAAAAAATCCCGCCCAACGTAAAGGTAGACTGATGATATCCGTGCAGCAGGGCGCCTCAAGTGCAGCTGCTGGTTCTGGTGCAGATGAATCATTTGAGACAAAATCAATTATCCTAAACGATCGTTTTCCGGAACATGATTCCACCATCGGAACGGAACTGTCGTCACCGCCGTCGTCATCGTCCATACCAAAACCACTGGTGAGACCACCACCGGCCCCAATGGTGATGGGAATGCCACTAGGACCACCAAACGGCTCGGGGGATGAGGGGGCCCACAGAAGCCATCGGGGTCTACCTGCTACCAGTGCTCACCGCAAAAAGCATTTCAGTAATGAAGGACGCCTCCAAAACCAACATCCCCAAATCGGTGCGGGGGATGTACGGTTCGATGAAGTGCAAGCAAGCGCAATGACCCACCACCACCACCACCAGCAGCAGCAGCAGCAGCAACCACCCGCTAAAACCAAGAAGAGGGCAACGATTAAAAAGATCCGTTCAGACTTTGACGAGTTCAGAAAGCTCCTGGGTGAGTATAGGTGAAAGCTTTTTTTAAATTTTTCGGAGCGTCACCTTCTTCCTTTGCCGTTTTTTTTTCCCTGGTCCTTCGTCCTTTGTAGCCGATTATTCGAAAGTTTTCCGTGCACTTCCGCCCCCGCCGCAGATAAACGAGAGCCACTTTCCACTTGATGGGCGCTGATAAAGGGGCATAAAATTTCATTGCTTTAATGGGGTGCATTTCCTGTCGTTGATAGCGGAATTTTCCGGTGCTTTTTCGCGAAGGTGTGCCGTGCAGGGATGCAAAGGACTCTGAGCGGAGGAGAAGGCATTACTTTTCCTGTTGTAAATCGGAAGGTGATTGAGGAAGGCGAAGCATCTTAAATTTTATGAACGTGGCATCATTTTGAACGCCAAGAAATGTTGAACGGCTGACATTTTAATTTCGACTTTCAACGGAAGAAGTTTATCTCAATATGCCCTGCCGAACCGCCCTGCCAGCCAGAGCCACCCTCGCTGCCCCCGCCCCTACAGCTCCACTTGTACTTTGACTTCTGAACATCCCCGAATACACTAGCGAGAAAGGTTATGTAAAAGGTCATGAAGTAGGACTACACACGTTTTTCCGGGGCACATTTCAATCAATTTTATGTATGAACTTTGGGCTTTAGTTCGAGTGGGTGGGGGTTGGAGGGTGGAGGGGTAGGAGGACTTCACCAGAAAACTCTGGCAATTCCGTTGCTGTTGTTGAGATTTATTTGGATGAACGCTTCTGAGTGGTATCATGCCACTAGGAGAGTTTGGGTTGCAAATTACAGGTGACGTAAGGTGTATGTAGATCGTGAGGAAACTACTATCATAAAAAGACTGAAATGTGAGTTCTATGACAAAAAATTCGCTCAAGTATCAAAATTGAAGCAATAAGATGGAAAAAGGAATGAATAAAATTCACGGTTCACGTGTCTCCAAGTTTAGGTGTTTTTTTTTTTTTTTGGGACCGTCGTCGTCGTCGTTGTGTTTCCTTTTTCCAAGGAGACTGGGGCATGATGGTTATTTTTGCGGAAAAAATCGTCCTTTTTTTCTAACTACTTTCGAAGAACTTTTTTACTGTGTTTTTTTTTGTTGGTAAATCAAGTAAAGATGCGATTTCGTGTGCTTACTTTACTGATAAAAGAAACTTGAAGTGGATATAAATTCAAGTAACTCACTTAAGTAGTTACGGCTTTATTGAGATTAAGCACATCAAGGGACAATTGAGCAGATCCTTCTTGATGATGAAAATTGTCCCATTCTCAGCTGGAAGAGGGTTAATTATAAAATTTCACAGTATTGATATTAATAAAAAATAAAGTTTATTTCGTACTTTTTAGACCATTCATTTTTTCGGGGGTAGTTTAAAAGAAATTTATTAAGGTAGATCCATAAGGGACAATTTACTTGTGCAAATTGGCTTGCGCGAATGAATTGGCACAAACCTATCGTCCCGTTTAAACTCAACGGGTTGGCTTGCGCAAGCCAAAATGTTTAGCTTGTACAAAATATGTTTCGGCTACAACTCTCAGCATGCGAATGGGTGAAAGGTGATGTTCGACCACCTACCCGTCCGACCTTATCATAATCTATGTAACATAATCAGTGGCTTAGCAAGAAATATTTTCAGGGGGGGGGGGGGGGGGAGGGGGGTTAAATAGTTATAAGTCGAGTCCGAGGTAATCAGTTTATTAACTATTGACATGCATGATCAATGGTTCCAGAGCAATGCTTGTGGAATAGTCACGTTACGTCGATTTCCCTGTGAATACTCAAAAGCGCAAGACCGTTCAGCCGCTGTTCTCCAGCTGCACTACTTTGCTAATCCTTATCTGCAGACAGTTAGCAACTTTCGGAAAAGGTGTGATTAAAGATTAAAGCATTGATGAATATGTGAGTGCGTTGGACGATGGACTGATATATATTGACGAAAAAACTGATAAGATATTCGGCGTCCGTGGGCTACTAAAAAAACTGCGCCCCTCTTCATAAGAAAATGCAAGCGATGTCTAGCAGGAGCAATGACCCTCAGAGGAGAGGGCAAAAGTAGCAACTGAGTTTCTTCTTTAATATACCAAAAGAGACCCAGGATAGCTCCAGCCGCCGCGGATGGCCGATGGGGTTAATCATTCGGGGTATGATACGTCAAAATGACCGAATGTGAGATCTGAGCTCGATTTACATTCAAACAGCGAGCTTTTCAAATACTCCCCATTCTATTGAAGTAGACTAAACTGTGAGTCCTAGAAAGAGACACAGTGATTAGAAAGACGCATTTGGTCGAGAATCACTTTTGTGTTAAATAAAATTTTGTAAAAAGGTGATATTTCTAGTATATTTTCTTCGCGCTGAATGTACCACCAAAATTACAAAATGATATTATAATAGTTCAAGTTGAATTTTCTTCAAAAGGCATTTCGGGGGGGTTCGTCCCCAAACCCCCCCCCCCCCCCCCCGTTCCTACGCCACTGAACATAATATAACGCATTGATAAGTATAACTATAATGCGCAAAACTAATGGAGGTAATTTCCTTTCATCATTTTCACTCAGTTTATTTGCACAAATCTACTTGCGCCAGACAGTTTACACAACTAGTTCGTTGCGTGTGAACCTGCCTTTATACGAGTAGTATGAGACGCCGCCGTCGATAAGAATCGAGACAGTAGCTAAATAGTTCTGGCACTAATGTATTCGTATTTTCGGAGTAATTTAAAAAAAGCGGCTATCTGTATAGCGGATACGGACAAATGGCGTAAAAACGGAAATTCCAATTGCGGGGATTTTACAAAAGTTAATTCATATTAGCTTTTCCTCAAAAATTGGGTCACTTGAGGAGAAAAGCAATAGTACTGTGAAATGCCCAGAGTGGAAGCAAATTTTGTCAGAAAAGCAACAATAAACAAAAACAATAAAACGGTGCAATTTGTCTTCGAAATATTACGTACATATAGTGTACTAGCAAGCTTCGCTCAGGTATAAGTACACTTTTGGGGACGATAAAGCGGCAGGGACTCGATGTACTGGTACGCATAGCAGGCGAGCTATTAATTGCGTCTTTAACCTTTTATTTTATTTATATTAAATTAGTTCTCGCTGTCGTATTGTGATTAAATATGGTTTAAAAGTACGTCACGAAGCTCACTGTACTATGCTCGTCATACACTTTCACCCATACCGAGGGCGCTGTAAAGAAAAACGTAAGCCGCCATTTTGAATTTGGAATGACGCCGCACAGCTAATAGTAGTGTCTCAAACTTATAAATATAAATATGACAATCTGGCTTTCGCAAACATCACCAACCACGTGCTACTTCTGCGAAAACTGACTTCACAACCACATTTTGTTCTTTCTGCTCTTGTCTAACTGCTCTCAAAAGGTTAAACTAGGTGGCTAAAGCTCCTCAAGTGCCTTAAGTTGGAGTCCCTCAAGGCTCAATTCTCGGGCCTCTTTTATTCGGTACTTTTACTAACGATATTCTAGGGTTCATATGTATGTATGCAGGCGATGTGCAGCTTTTTTTCCCTGCGCCAAGCCATGAAATGGATATGTGTGTGAAGCTGGCTGTTGACTTGCGTCTTGTATCCTAATGGTCGACATTAAATTTGCTGCAGCTAAATCCTTCCTGATCCCAGTGTATTTTTATCTCTCTCACTCTGCTACTGTTCGTCCTGAAATTTCTGTTATCGCGTTAAATTCAGTTCATCTGGTTGACGTTAATTGAAAAGATTGTGGCTTGTTGAAAAGATTTGTGCGTATGAATTTGCTTAAAGGCTTACTACCACCTCTTTTAATGCATGGCCTTTCCACCTATTCCTCTCGCGATTCCTCATGCGCCCATAACCTTTAAGCAGCGTTTAACGATTGTGTACGCCGTTTTGACCACATTTCACCCTACCTGAACTCCATTTTGGGCTGCTCACTGAAGGCTCGATTACATTTAGCGAGTTTACAAGCTATTGGCCAGTGAAGTCATTAGCTGCTATTAAACTAGCCCAACGTCATCGTGTTACTAGCTAACTAGCAGATTACAAATAATCTGCTGAGAAAGTTGAGAACGGGAGTACTTTACTCGCTACTCTCTGATGTGTGGGCTTGTTCGCTAGTAAACTAGCCGTGTGTCACCATAGTTGCTAGTTAGCTGCGAGTATCTTATTATTTGGTTTCATTGACTACAAAATGACAAAATGAGTTCGTGCTAGCTAATTGGCTACTGAGCGAGTGGAAAGCTTTGAGTGTCATCGTCACTATCGCACTTGCTAACTCGACGGCTTCTAAACTCGCTAGCTAGTAGTTTGTAAACTCGCTCAATTGCACGGGACCAAAAAAAATTGCACGGGACCACCGTGGCAAACTACCCTTTCACACAAACAAAGAAAAAACCACACAATTTATTGCGTTACAAAGTTATGCGTGAACAGGACCAAAAAAACATACCAACACGTCGAATTGATAACCTCCTCCTTTTTGAAGTAGAATACAAAAGGACACTTTAAAACATATCTCTCTTGTTAAATTATATTTTTGTATTATAAAGAATGGTTTGTGCATCGAACAAAAAATACCACATATTCAACAAAATACAAAAACCATTCATTAGCAATTTCAACTTACCCTTATCTGAATGGCTGCTGTAAGTGTCCATCCCTTCGAACTTAATGAACGAACCAGTGAAGTGGAAATAGTGAGTCTCCTCAATAAAATAATTGCGAAAAATAAAATTTCCGCGAAAATCGTAAACCTACAGGGCTTTATTGCACACGGTTAAGCTGGCATCTGTCTATATCTCCCATTTCATCATTCAATTTTATTATTTTATGTTTCGTATTTCCTATGTATGTGGTCAGAGTTAATTAAAGTCATTAAATAAATACATGATGGCTGTGCGCTGTGCAACTTTTCATTAAACCAAACCATCGATGGTACATGATGGCAAATGAACTTTGTTGTGGTACTTTCATTGAAACATTTCAATATTTCCACCATATTATTTTGAGAGGATCTCTTTACATTTTCAATTATAATTTAAAACAGAAAATAATATTCTTTTTGAAATAAGTATGCATTTTATTTTGTTTTTTTTTTTTGTAAAATAGTTGATGTTCAATGTGCAAATCAATTTTTGCACGAAGGCCGTTCACCTGGAAATGGTGGGAGATATGACACCCTCAGAACAAAAGCGGGCTAAAATACCAAAGAGAGCGAAAACGGTTCGGTTTTTTTTAGCGCAAAAGAGGAATATCTTCGTATTCTTAGAGTAAAAATGGTAGAGGTCCCGCCAAAAGAGTTGATGCCGTGAAAGTCGCGTTTTCCATGCGCAGTAGAATCCCCGCATGCCGTTCCCGTCCCTTAGACTAGTCGCAACAAATTTCGAAGGGGAAATTTGAAAATACATAAGCGCATTTCTTATCAATATATGCGCAATTTTTATTTGTGTGCAGCTTTAATTTCCCCAGCTGCGCGCTCCGGCATCAACTCTTTTGGCGGGACCTCTATAACTATACTTCAGCGCAAAAACGGTGTATCAAAAAACCGAGAGCAAAAGCGGGTTAACTTTTTATTCCGATTTTGCTCTTAATGAAAACTTATACCGCTTTTGCGCTGAACAAAAATTTAAATCGCTTTTGCTCTCAGTAAAAGCGTCAATTATGTTTTCATCACTCTCGGGCTGAAAACGCTGCTTTAAGGCCCAAGTACAATGAGCGGATCTACGCGGATTGAAATGCCAAAAGAACGCATCAGAACGGATAGGAAACTGCACTGATTACAATGAACGGATCAGTTCGCATTTAAACGTCAAAGTGTTTAGTATACAAACATTTCATTTCATTTTTAATCTTGGAATTTTTATATCCACGATTTGCCTTGTTGTACAGTATTTCATAATCTTTCACTTCTGCGATTAACTGCTCGTCCGAAAACATTTTTAAAAACATAACAAATCAAAAAAAAATAAAACCTTAAACATTCACAGCTTTTGTTTACCAAAATTTTGACAGCTCAATCCGGCGATTTCTAAACAAACTAAAACGAATCCGGCACAGATGCGGTCAAATGCGTTTGAATCCGTTCATTGGAATCGGTTAAATAGAAAACGCATGCTTGGAAAACCACTTTGACAGTTCAATCCGATTCTGTTCCGCTCTAATCCGGTCATTGTAATTGGGCCTTAAGATTTTATTTTTTGAATTCTGCTTTTTCTCCCTTGTAACGTATATAGAAACCAAGATAAATAGAATACAAGGTATGGGACAACGAACAGATCAACCCTAACCTTAAATTTGTGTGACGTCACGTCGTACTTGACAACCCTTGACATCATTTGACATTTGGCATTTGATTCAAGACAAACGTGTTCAAAGCGAATTATTATCAAAAAAACTCAAACAATTTAAGAATTTTCTCAACAAACAATAAACAAAAGTCTCAGTGCATTATTATTATTAATTTAAAATAAACAAAAATCTCAGTGTTATAATTAATTGGTCG
Source organism: Thereva unica (assembly GCA_949987705.1). Classification (NCBI taxonomy): domain Eukaryota; kingdom Metazoa; phylum Arthropoda; class Insecta; order Diptera; family Therevidae; genus Thereva; species Thereva unica. Next base: position 120,879,538 of record OX465282.1, on the reverse strand, counting down.
AAATCGTTAAGGAACCATTGGGGTTCCCTAGCTGGTAATCGGCTAGTTAATTTTAAAAAAGAAACAACAAGATAAATAGAAGTTTTTATAAAATAAAAATAAACTGAAATTAACAAACCAACAGCCGAATTTATCGCAGAATTAGAAAAATTAGAAAGTATATTTAACAAATTAAATGAAAAAAAAATATATTTAGGCATTAACTTTTTAAAATATCATTTGGATAATGTAATAAACAGTTCAAATTTGGAGGAAAATGTATGTAAATTGTTTTTTAAATGCAGAATGCATTTTAGGATTAGGTTACTTAATCAAAGTATTAGTAAGGAAAAAAAAATTAATTCATTGAAAAAATTAAATAAAACGATAACATAAGTATATACGATTATTTTTATTTATTTTTAAACTCAATTTCAAAATTCTATTTGGTTCCAGCAAGACATTCTCTCCAAGTTATCCTTGCCATTTATAAGCTGAGAGATTATAACAGGATCATCGGGTTGTACCTTGCTGTTGCTGGATTTCCATGTCAAAGTATGTATCTCAAAGCCAATTTAGTTAGTGCAGCCGCTAATGAAGCGCTAATAAGGAAATCTCCATCCATTAACTATTGTCGAAGCGGCGGTCGTTTTTCCTTTCTCCCAACTCTACAAGAAAGATTAATTATGTCTATGCTATTTTAATTTATTCAACATACGGTGGCAAGCTAAAATAACTTTGTGCAGTATACGTTCCATCTGAAGTTACTTTATTACTTGGAATATTTTCCTTCCGAGTTTCTTTCATTTGATCCTCCTCAATTTGTTCACTAGGTAAACGTGTTTTTTCGGCTTCTACCATTGGTATTTCACCAAGTGTTTGGTTAATAACTTCAACTAACTCCAGTATTTGATTATTCTTGTCTACATACTCGCCTAGAAGAATCCAAACTCCTGCACGATGTACCTTCGAAGATTTTATAGCTGGGAATTCCTCAACCACCTTATCAATAATCAAATTCTTAAGCGAGGAAAAGTTTTGAATTGCTTCACGAATAAATATTGAAACCTCTGTGGAAGCTAACTCATTCATATCTGAAAGTCAGTCAACAAGAACTGGAATTACAGTTGCAGCAACATCCGGGAAATTAATATAGCAGCTATGCAATGCCCGAACTTGTAATTGCCTATATTTTCCAGTATCTTCAGGCTCAACAACTTCCTTCTGTAATACAAGCACCAACTCTTCAATGTTCCTTGACGAGAAAAGAACCATAGCAAAGGCATGAGTTTTGCGGCGGACTTCAATATCGGGAGCAGCTAAGACACGCAAAATGTCCATAAAGCCTGGACCTAATATTCCGTACCGTACCGTAACAAAATTGAACGAATCTGAGCTCAGTTACGGCATTTTGACAGATGCCCTAAATGAAAACGTAAAGTGGCAAGTGACAAGTGCAAAATGGATAGCATAAACAAAGATTTAAGAGATTTATTTGCATTATTTAAGCTGTGGAAGCATTACAAACAGATTAGAAGTGATCAGAGGAAAAGAAGGAATAAAAATCGCGCAACAAATAAAATGAGAAACATCCACGGATATTACCGTGTAACATTTCTAAAAATCAAAAAATTGGATTCAGGACATTTGGAAATTTGAAAGATTGTTGTGTAGGGTAATAATTATAATATTTCAAGTCATTTACTGCTCCAATTTTTAAAAAAATTGTTAAAATGTGAACAAGTTTTTTAAATAGCTAACGGATGCTAAGGTTTCGTGCCATTCTTACGGCACCATTACGGACCATTCGAGAATTTAACGAACATTCGGCAAGTTTATTAAGTCAATTTAGGTCGGTGCCATATGAACACTTATGTTCGTAGGTTACGGTACTTACGGTTACGGTACGGTACGGAATATTAGGTCAGGGCTTAACTGAATCCTGCATGACTCGTTCCGTATTTTCATTTTGTTTCATGGCTATTAATGTATCAAGAACAATTACCTTTACGTTATTGTTGTTGCTTTTCGTACACTGACAGCATTTGATGAGGAATTTATGAATTATGGACTGGACGGATTTCCATGACATACTTTATAAATCAATTCTACTATAACAAGTTGCAAAATATCTCCGAAATTATTCCTCCAAGTAATTTAAGGTTCGTTCTTGATCAGCATGCAATAACATTAAAAATGAATTCCTCTTGCAGGACATATCCTAGAAGGAAATGTATCAAGTCAATTGGTCCACGCAATTGCGTCACAAATTTACCTGTTGCGTTTCCAAGAAGTTTGCAATAAGCTCGGGTCCATCGGGAACTAACCATTTGAAATTTTTATAAATTGGGATAATAGCTAAAACAGCGTTTCGTCTCGCGTAAGAATTTCGTTGATCTAGACCTGCTCTAATTGCTGGTATTAGTGGTTTCAGAAGTTGAGGCTCCTTAAGCTTAAGCTTAGTGTGGATTCACGAAGGAATTCATTTGGATGTTGAAGATCCTATACACATAGATTAGTAGGACACCTCGAGAGAATATGTTTAAATCACTTTACCTTCCTGTATGCATTTCATACTAAAATAATTTCTTGCAGAAGTTTTCAACCTGCTGAAGTTTTTGGTACTATTTTCCAAAAAATTAAAACTCTAAATCAAATTTTAAGTTAAGACAAGAAAATTATAAAATTAAAAAAATTAAATAAAACCATACCATAATATTTTATTCATTTTTAAAGTTCTGTTTACTTTTGCACTTTTGCATTCCTCCTATACAGCTGACAACTGTCAAGTACGTTGTGACGTCATCATCAAATGTGAAATTTTCTGTCCCATACCTTGTATTCTATTTATCTTGTATAGAAACTTCGCCGTCGCCTGGTCCCAAGCCCAGGGTGTGAAAGGAGGCGGGTACTCGATCTGCCGAATTGACCAGAATCGGGAAACCGAAGAAACAGGGCAAGAGACCGCATTTTTCGAAGCGGCACCGACAGCAGCGTATCCATTGCTGGGACGTCCCGGTCGGACCGAAAATACTGTAGAAGAAGATAGTCGCCCTTTCACGCCAACTAACGGAGCAAAGAAGAAGAAGAACGTAATATAGTATTTGCCCTTAGAAAAGGATAAAAACTAATATATTAGTTTCAAACACAACTTTTGAAGTTGTCTTCGTCTTTGAAGTTTTAAACGCAACTTTTACTTGTTTGGAGTAATTGATTTAGATTGACAGCAACGTACATACTTATATAAATCTACAATACCATTTATACATTTAAAGTAATTTAATATAGAAAAATTAAATATATAGTCCAATATTTCTCTGTTAAAATAGCGTATAGTAGCAAGAATGTAGTGCTTCCCATTCATATGTTACGGCAGCTCTCTAGAAGCACAAACTTTTTACTCCCATTTTTTACTTTCTTTTTCTCAAGCTTTCTATTGGAAAAGGACTCCGCACCGTTTGTATGGGAAAATGTTAATTCGGTTAATTTTCTTGAAATTTTGCAGGTTTATAGTTCTCAACATGTAGATCAAAAGTCTCAATGGAAACATACTCCAACCCCCGACCCGACCAAAACGCACCCCCAAGGGGCTAGGGGTATATAACTGATTTCTGAATGTAAAAGAATTTATTTAAACAATGACACAATGAATATCGCCGGTGGAGGGGTTTGTTATGAAAAGTGGTAAATGCCGGAGGTGAGAGTCGGGGGTAATGGGTGTCTGAGAGTAAAAATATGTTGGTTAGCAAATTCTCATGATCAGTTAGAGAGATAGAGTGGAGACTTCTCATATACATGAGAGTTAGATGGTCAGAGGTTGGAGTGTTATTGGTTGCTTACGTGGTAATTTAGAAATCACAAAAGTCCATAGGATGGGTCGTGGTGTGGGACGAGAGAGGGGAGGGGATGGATGGTCGGTGCTTGAAGGCTCAAAGGGATGGTTGTGTGGTGTAGCCATTGTGTGGACTTCAAGAATAAATTGTTTTACATTCCGAAATCAGTTATATCCTCTAGCCCTTTGGTGGTCCTTTTTGGGGAACGGGGGTTTTTGGAGTATGTTCCCATGAAGACATTCGATCTATATATATATATATATATATATATATATATATATATATATATATATATATATATATATATATATATATATATATATATATATATATATATATATATATATATTATATATATATATCACTAACTATCAACCTGAAAAATTTCAAGAAAATTCACCCAAAGACATTTTCCCATACAAACAGTGCGGGGTCCTTTGTGGTTTTTGAAGCGCGTCACTTGTGAAATATAATACGTTTTTGGTTGTCTTGCATTTTACATTTTGATTAAATGAACAAAATAATAAATGCATTTATATTTTTTCGTTAAATAATTTAAAATATTCAATTAAACAGTTATTCAAGAAGTATGTTTACAGTAGTTTTAATACAAGCAATTCCCATTGAATCCCACCTGTTTTACTATCTAAAGCGCCGACAAGACAGTAAACATCCTTGTCGTACTCCTGAGTTCATCTCAAAGGTTTCGGTTAATTTTTACTATATTAACACATTTTTGCTATTTTTGAAATTTTCGTTTTTAATATTTTTCGAAATTATAAAATTATGAACGTTTATAAATTATTTATTGTCTCTAGTTTGTCCAATTTCTGAAATTTTATCTTTAATTTTAGGGTAAGTACTACATTTTTTCCGTTCAGTCATGCCATTATTGTGTAGTTAGATATTGGCCTTTAATTATTATTAAAAAATTTCAATTTTATTTAATATTTGGATTTCACAATTTCAGTTTCAAAATGAGTGCTCTTTTCATTTTAATATTAATAAGTTTCTTTTTTGACAATAATATCTCCAATTCTTCAGTTTTATGTCTGCAATTCTGAATTTTTGAACAAATTTAAATTTTTTTTACAAAATACAAAAATTATTAAGTAAAAAAAAGTAAATTGAAAAAAAACATAAAATGCAAACATTATAAAAATTGAAGTTAGTAATAAAGATAAAAGATAAACATGTGGAAAATTTATGTCAGAAATGTAAAAATCCCCAAATATGTAGTCAAAAATGGGAAAATAGCAAAAACATAAAACTTATCATAAACAATTACAAAGGCTTCACACATTCAAAGTCAAATCTTACAAACGCGAAAATTCCAAAAATTCCAATATTATGAATAGAGTTGCATTGTATTTCTAATAAAATGAAGAAAATGTGGTCTAAAAATAGATTTCGAAGTAATAGGACAGACGGCTTGAGCAGGCGTAGATTTTTGAGGATCAAACTTGAGTGTTTGAACCAGATCGAAATTCTTCCGCTACAGCGATAGAGAATGTAAAAAGCAGATTCCTCAACTCGAAACGTTGTGGTGTGATTGTCTTCGCTGACAGTGCTTCATAGATGGTAATTTCGAGTACAGTGTCCGGTTATCAATTGGGGTTCTGTTCAAATATCCTTCCTACCTCGCGTCCCAACAACTACCGGCCCACGTTGCGAGAAGGCACAGGGCAAACCTTGTTAGAATTTACCAAGCAAGGGGTATTTTATCAGAATGCGATTATCGAGATTCCTATCCATCACCCAATAGCCGAGTTTGGAACGATGAATACGTAATGTCAGAATACAGAGTTATGTCGGGGTAAGGCGTCCCGATGACTTGCAGCCCAAACTAGAATGATCCGTTTAATGATAACCGACTTATTTATCAAGCGTCCCATAATAATCCCACCGCTGCCACCAAATTTTATATGGTAAAATCTGTAACTTACCATCAAGGGTTCTGGCAGTGTTGCCTTTTGGGGAATGTCCAACTCGGACACTTTTATATTTCGCAATTTCAAGCGTTTCGAGTGCGCAAGCGCAGTAATGTTTGTTTCGGATATATCCCAGATGTTTTATTTAGAAAATAAACTTTTAGACCGCATTGTGTCCTAAAACGAGGATTGCAGGGTGTAGCACTAAGCCGAAGAAACAAATCCTATATTGGGTGAAAAGTGTTTACAAGTAGGACGGTATTAGTTTGAGTGGAGGATTCACTATGGTAGTAGCGGCAGAATTTTGTTAGTTCTGCTACATTCGTACGGTGGCTCAATATGTGTATGCAAGAATACAAAGTACCACCACCGATGAGTGTTAAGTAAGCCAATTTTCGAGGCAGCAAAATAAAATAATTATTGCTTTCAAAGTCGAGCCGAATGTACGATTTGTAGATTTCTACTAACTGAAGACAGAATTTGCATCTCTTAGGAAATCTAGGCATTGAGATGTTTCTTTGACTAATGTGACGCTTAGAATATCAAGAGATGAACCAGCCGTCACGTTGTGAATGAGTTTCGGAAGTAAGAATGCTAGCCAGGACTTCCAATAGTAGATCATTAGGAAAAAAAACGTAGAACGACTAAGAAGTATGGGTGTGTATGACGTGGTAGATATACGAAAACTCCACATGACAAACTGGACACAACTAGCCAGATTCAAACATGCCATTCCAGGTCCTATCGTGCCGTTCAGGCCACTATTTGACTGGATCGGTGTTGACATGAAATTAAACCGGGAACGGCACGATAGTGTGGATTGGCCTTAGGGAACTGAAATGCAAGACTAGAAGAAGAAACGTCAAGAGGCCCAAGTTTTTCGACGACTGCAGCGCCTTTTTAGAAAAAGATGACAAATGATCAGCATTAGATCTAGATCGTCCTCTGAGAGGGGGTGCTACAATAGAAAAGGTTATATTGGAACTTAAACAGTACTTCGTTTTGGATGAGTTAAACTCGACACGATTCTTGTGGCTCTAGTCAAGAATGAGTTCGATGCCAATGTTGATGAAATGTCGAAGTCATAAAAGTGACGCAGGATACCCCCATCAAGAAAGTTGTGAATTGGATTCAAAAGGAGGGAGAGAGCGGTGAAGGGTTTAGATTCGACAAAGTCAAATATTCGGCCGTGCTCCATAATTAGATTTCTATCAAATATTCACTCGAAATCGAAATTAGGTGTTCCACATTTCGATCAATTCTATAAATGTAACATTTATTTAATTCGAGTGAAATTTAATTCCAATTCGATTTCATTCCACTCGAATTTTGGAACACCCCCGACTATCTTCATTGACGGCCAGAAAGAAAACTCATAATCAAGTTCTTTAGAACTCAGTAGATAGCAATAGTTCGCAGTTCAGTTTCGCAGAGCGTGGTACCACAGCCCGGGGTACTTTGGAAATATCTAGAGCATTCAAATCAGACTCACCGAAGCGATGAATGTTTTGGTTGCGGTGTTCTGTTAAGTACGCAATAAGGTCATCAGTCGTACTGTTTCTTATCTAAGTATGATAGGGCGTAAATTTGCAGCAGAGGTTTAGCCAGACCTTATTTTTCGAGGATCAGGGTATGTAACGGCGTGACTAACCTGTCCGTAGACAGCTACTGCACTTGTGCACTTGCATGTCAGTAGCTTTCAAAGATTTTAGTAGCTACATATATACTTTACAAGCTACTGTCATTTCACAATTCCATGCAAGTTAACGTCCGAGTCGCATGCGAGCTGCTGGTTGTGGCGTGTTGGGAAAGGCGAGTAAAGATACCGTCACACGGTGCGAGTAGCTGCACTGCAGAAGCTGACTAGACCAGCTCGCATGCTAACTCGTACTGTTTAACCACAGCTTTAGTTGTCAGGTCCAGTGGATTTATTGACATCTTTGAGACATCTGCACACTTACCAAGGCATGAAGAAAACCCCTCCATTGAGTTGCCGCTTGATGGTGGATGTCGGCATAGCTGTGTCGACTAGAGATTAATTCGAGGCTAACAGAGATACTCATAAATAGGCCTTGGACTTGCTTTGTGTTTCAACCTGCCCTTCTAAATAAAAGAAAAGTAGAAGTGAAATTTTTCTAAGTGGAGCAGAAATTTTTACTGTCTACGGTAGAATAAAGAATCTTACTTCCTAAATATTCATCGAATGAAGATTTTGGAAATTCCTGATTTACAAGATTTGCTCTACTTGATACACTCATGGTATGTTTATCGGCACATTCACAGCTTCTCTATACGCTCTATAGGCGGCTTCTTTGGCCTTGACTGTTATCATACATTCCCCAGTATAAACCATTCTTTCGGCCTAGGTCGTATTGATTTGGTAGCGACTGCTCTGCTGAAATTACCGTCTTTATGCCTGCATGCCATTTTTTCCCCGCAACACAAGACCAGCCCGCTCGGCTACCAGTAGGAGAGAGCTATCCACATAAAAAAGCGTAATGGACAAACGTTTCCGCCGGTGTGGCTATGGTGACAGCAGAATTGGGGTTCATACTGTAAAAACACAAGTACCAGTCATTATCTTGTAGATAGCGAATGAGCCCCAACCAGTTTGCTTTCCATAGTGCCAGACATTTATCTTCGGAGTTTCAGTAAAACATCTTATCCAGTATATCCTTATAAAATACCGTTATTATTATCATAAGTTAATTTCACCATTTACGAAGGGAAAAGGCCACCCAAACAGTATTGATTGATTATCCAAAACTTGATTACTTTTAATGCATTTATGGAATACAAAATATTCCGTCATATTTCCACCAATTTCCTTTGATTACAGCCACAAATTGATTATGAATTAATTGCCATTAATTACTTTGAATATGTATTAGAAATAGAGAGAGATAGAGAGAGAACTCATAAAATACCTAAGAAAATTGTGACAATCCTTAAACCCAGATCCTTTTTGTATTATGTACATATATAACTCGAATAAAACGAGAAGTTAACTCCAGAGATGGTAGCTAAATTGGTCTAATTCCTTCTTAAATCTCATTCCCCTTTTTATTGCCGCAGGATTATATCACACACAGGGAATATATCCTGCCTTCAGCAGCAGCAGAAATTATGATAACTGAAGCTACAGCAGGATTACCACAAGAATCATAAATGCCTTAAGTACGTCTCGTTCCTAACTGCTGTTTATGTCTATATGTGCCACCGTCGTCATAGTCGTCGTCATCGTCGTCATTCGTACATCCCTGATCCTTGGATGTTCACGAGCTCGAAGCAAATCATAAGCGTACGAATGAAGCGCAAGCGAACGTCTTTTCCATCATACATAGAACGAACTACTTGGCTGTGGCCCGAGAGCGAGAGTCCTGACGCTAATCCTGGATCCTGCCTGTGATGATTTATATATTTTCGCTGCATCAATTAAGTGGAGAGACACAAACAAGAGTTTGGCCCCAGCAGCAAACAAATTTAACGCGCGTTAAACGAGCCAAGAACTCTCCTGTATGGCAAAAGTAGAGGAAGGACGAAGGACCTCCTCGATGCGGACTGAACTGAACTCGGGGATGTGTTCCTGCTATACTAGAAATGCCGTGCCATTTGGGTTGCGTGACAGAAACGCTTCCTGATAAGATTAACCGGACGTCCAAGTGGCACATGACTTCTGTTCTCTAATTATATAGGAGGCCCAGTATTGTGTAGTTTGTCGCATCCGGGCGGCCAATTCAGCTGGCATGACGAGTCAAATAATTTTTATCTGATTTAAAAGGCTCACACCATGACTGACACCACAGGACACTGCATTAGGACACTTCACTCGATTATAACATGAATGTCCGTCCGTCCGTCTGTATAAAAGCCAAAGCGCTGTCCCTCTGTCCTCTGGCATGGCTTGCCATTTAGTGACTTGGCAAATAATTAACTGTGACAAATTTTGATGTAATTGGAGCAAATTATGTCACTTCTAGAGGACAGCGTCGGCCGTCGGTCGTCCTGACGGTCCTCGTTCCGCCGTTACAAATGTCCGTTTTTATCGGAAAGCTTCAAACGTTAAAACGATAGCGATGTGTAAAAAGTTTTTTGTTCGTGTTTGTTTACATATATATATTTCAAATTGTTCGGAAAGTGGTGGGGGAAAAGGATGAATTCTGCTGTTTTTTGTGTTTTCTGGTTTATTATTGTTTGCTCGGGGAGTGGGAATGGTGATTATTGGTTTTTGTGTGGCAGTGCTTGATGCTTTTCTTCTCTGTCATTACGGATATATTAAGGCGGTTCGCCGTATTTTGACATTCATCAAAACTAAAAGAAGTAATTACGAAGGACTTGTGACAAACAAATTGTAATCGAGTGGATGAAATTGTTGTAATCGAGTTCGGAATTATTATTTTTTTGTTTTGGCTTTTGATTTATGAAATTCTATTGTTTAAGAAAGTAAATGGTGGAGTATGACAACATTCGTGATATTTTGGAAGAGGAGTTATTCTGTCGTAATCATCACGAAAATTACAGTTCAAATAAGCCATAATTTTACTGTGACCAATATAGACGAACAGTTATACGATGGGATGCCATATTTTCATTTAAAAGATTTGAGTTTTACGGCAATATAGACTGTAATGAAAAGCATCTTCGGGTTTGCTAATTTGGAATGATCAATATCTTTTGACTGGATTCTTTAGGACATTTCTTCTTTTCCAATGTATCATACTTGAACTATCTAATTTTTTCACCTTTGTTATAATAAGTAATCAAATACTAATATAAAAACGTTATTATTTGTTACTAAAGCCCCAAAGACGCTTCTTTTTCCCGTTTTTTAATGCATTAGATCGAGTGATGTGAGAAAAAGACAACTATATTTTTATGAGAATGATACAGAAATATATTAGTCAATTCTGACTTCTTTATTGGCAATAAACTGCTTAATTTAAAAAAAAAATATTGTTCTGTCTGTTACGCTTTCACGCCTAAGCCACTGAACCAATTTGATGAAATTTTGTACAGAGATAGATTAGACCTTAGATTAGAGAGAAGGACATAGGCTACTTTTCTCCGGGGAATAGGCTTGAAGGCGTTAAACAGGAGATGAAAGTTCATATGGCAGTCCGTCTTTATTGAAGACTAGCAAAAACCCGCGTGCGTCGCAACGCCTTTTATTAAAACAAATCATGTGTGCATAGTCCGGAATAAGAAAAGGGTATAATGAAACAAAGAACAAATCAGCAAGACATGATTTTGGATATACAGGGTGTCCCACATAAACTTACAAAGCGGCCGGCTGATCGCTGTATTCTCCAGTCTGCAGGACGGTCTCGCCAGAGAAGTTTACGTGGCAAGCGGTTATCATCCATTCGGCAAACATGTCCAAACCACCGTAGTCGACGTTTTTGCATTTCTTCTTCGATCAGTGTTTGCTGATCGCATCTTTGTCTGACAACCTCGTTTCGAAGGCGATCACGGAGTGAGACACGGAGGATCTGCCTCAAACATCGCATTTGGAAGACCTCCAGCTTCTTAACGTCCGGTTTGAGCAGTGTCCACGTTTCAGATCCATAAAGAAGAATCGGAAGAATCAAGGTTCGGTAAAGACGTAGTTTTGTTTTTATGGAGATATTTGCTCGTTTCCATATGCACCACTTGAGCGAGGCGAATGTTGCTGTTGCCTGGCAGATACGGCTGTGAACGTCGGCCGTCGATGCTACTTTCGTTTCCTCAACCAATGATCCCAAATATTTGAACCTTGGAACCTGTTCGATTTGGGTTCCATCGAGGTGAACACTGGCTCTAGATCCATCCGTTGTGAGCACTTTGGTCTTTTCCGCATTGATTTTTAACCCGTATGATTGGGCGATGCGGGAAATATCGTATAAGATGTCCGTTGCTTCGGCATCCGTGTCGGCGAAAACAGCGCTATCGTCGGCGAACATTAAGTCTGTTACGAAGTTGTAGTCGTCGTATTGAACTCCGAGTCGTCAATCGAATGCTTCACGCATAATCGCGTCGATCACAACGTTGAAGAGAAGTGGCGAAGCGACGTCTCCCTGTCGGACACCCGTCTGAATCGGGAACTCCTCGGATAAGTCGCTTCGAATACGAACGCTGCTGGTTGAGCCATCGTACGACGCTTGGAGAAGTTGGATGATTCTCAATGGCACGTGTTCGGTTACCAAGACTCTCCACAAGCTGTTCCAATCGATGCAATCGAAAGCGGATTTGAAATCGATGAAAACGACGACAATTCGTTTGCCGCAACGAATTCTTTCTTCCATTAACTGACGGAGGGCGAATATTTGATCAATGCATCCTCGATGTGGTCTAAATCCCGCTTGTTCCTCCCGGCTCGTTTGCTCTCGATGTTTCTGTAGCCTCGATTGTATTATTTTCGTAAATACTTTACCGACGATCGAAAGAAGGCTAATACCGCGATAATTCTTGCATTCCCGACTGTCGCCTTTCTTCAAAATTGGGACAACGATCGCTTTCTTCCATACCGAAGGGACACGATCCGAATGCCATATGTGTGTTATGAGGACATGAAGTCGTTGTGATAAGACATCACCTCCAGCTTTGATCATCTCGGCGGTTACTTGGTCTATTCCCGGCGCTTTTCCATTTTTCAGCGATTTTATTGCTGTCTTCACCTCGATAATTGTTGGTTCGGTATCGAGAAACTGATTCATCGTCTGTTCGATAATCGGTGGTTCGGGTGCTGGACCTTGCGGCGGATCGTGGTTATACAGCTGGTGGAAGAATGCTCTCCACCGCTCCAGGGGTTCATGGGCAGAAGTCACAAAAGTTCCATCCGATTTTTTGATGTTGTCGTTTGTTGATGTTGTTTTGCCGCCTAACCGGCGGATTGTCTGGTACAGCGTCCGGTACTCGTGCCTCGACGCCGCTTTTTCCATGTCGGCCGCAACGTTATTCCAGTACGCTTCTCGTTCCAATTTCATTTTCTGCCAAACTTCTTTGTTCAATCTTCGGTATTCCTCAAAGTCGACGTGTTTCATGCGCTTCCGCTGATCGACGAGGTCCAGACAGCTGTCCGAGATCCATGGCTGCGTCCGTTTCCGGATAGTTGGACACAACTCCATTGCACACTCCACAATAGACTCCGACAATTGCCTTTCTTCTACATCGATATCGTCCGGTATTGCGAGCGCCGCGAATTTGTTGGATAATGCCATTTGAAACTCTCGCCCGATGGCCGGGTCCCGTAGGCACGCCCAATTTTTCTTGGCTGGTGGTGGCTCCGTTTTCTTCGCTCTTTGCAATCGCATCTGCAATTTCGCTCGAACAAGATAATGGTCCGATCCGCAATCGGGTCCACGCATTGCACGTACGTCTTTAAGCGTCGATCGGAATCTTGTGTTGATCAAAACGTAGTCTAACATCGCCGAGTCTTTGCCGGATGGATTTCGCCAGGTGAGTTGGTGTTTGAGTGGATGGCGGAAAATACTGTTGCCAACGATCAAGTTGTTTGACGATGCGAATGAAAGCAGGCGTAAGCCGTTGTCATTAATTACTCCGTGTCCGAATTTGCCCATGGTTTCTTCCCAGCCGGTTTGATCTACTCCTGAATGTGCATTGAAATCCCCCGCGAGAATTATTAATTCGGTTTGAGGTATCATATCCAGCGTCTGTTGAAGCTGATCGTAAAATTCGTCCTTGTTCGTGCCCGTGCTGGTCTCGGTTGGCGCATAAACGGAAATGATATGGGTTTTGATCGTTCCACTGATGGTTATAACCGCCAAACGCTCGGATATCGGTTGGAATGCGATAACGCTGCTGGCAGCCCGTCGGTCGACCATAAAGCCGACGCCGGCCTCTCTTTTCTCACCACCGGAATAGTAAAGCATCATCGTTTCGTCGATTGTTGGCGGGACGATTGTCAATATCCCGGATCCGGTAAGCCGTAGTTCCGATAGCGCAGCAATTGATATTTTGCATTTCAACAATTCCATTGCTATGATTTCCTTTTGACCAACGTGATGTCCTGTTCGTACATTCCACGCAGCGAATTTTAATTCCCTTTTCGGTGTGACTAATTTGGGTGTTCGGCCAGTAACCCACTTCTCACCAGCATCCCTGGTCCCCAGTGCTGGCGCATCGGCTGCCCCGGATGCAGTAGAATTATTTTGGCCAGTAACCCACTTCTCACCAGCATCCCTGGTCCCCAGCGCTGGCGCATCGGCTGCCCCGGATGCAGTAGCATTATTTCGTGAATGGTTAGTTCGTGTATCCATGCGGTTTCTTGCCTAGTTTTTACGGTCAACTCGGCAGGTCGACAACCCTCCTCCTTTCACACCCTGGACTTGGGACCAGACGAAGGCGGAGTTATCTTATCTTACCAACTTTTGGAGTTATGAATCGAAAATTTTGTTATTTTTTCACTAAAATTTCAACTAAAACCACCTTTTTCTCCAAAAAAATACGTGATAAACCAATATTTTGTTTAAAAAAGTTGGAAAGCTTGGACAATTTCCTATGAATTTACAAAACGGTTACAAAAATACAGGGTGATATGTAAAACTTTAGCAAAAAAACTTCAAAACGCCCTAGCGGCTAAACCGTTACGATCCCCCCCCCCGCACCCATACGATTTTTTGTTCGTCTATCCAAGACCTATCCACAGCCGGCCACTTTTTAAGTTTATGTGGGACACCCTGTATAAAAAACTTTAGAGTTGACTATAAAAATATGTTACCTACAACTTTTTTTAAAATTCGAGGTTAATCATCGGACAACTTTTATACTACGTGCACAACAGATACCTAGCCAATTTTATTCAGAATATGTCTTGTGCGCGTAGATTTTGACGTTCCCAAATAATTGGCACCCTGAACTTGCCCCATGGCGAACATGGCTTGAGACGAAGATTGCCAACATTTTAAGACGATACTACTGATTTGATCCTAAAAAGGACAGTTGCTGCTTCCCGTTTTCGTGTTTCGTCGTTTCCGGTCATACCGCCCGCACGGCACTGGTTCAGGGCCGTCTTTAAGGCAGGGCACACCGGGCCCGGGCCCAGGGCCTCCTGCAAAATGGGGGCCTCTTCGTAGAAAATCGATCCTAATTGAATCGAGTTTTTCTCTAACTGTTGCTTTTTAATTCGGTTTTTACGGAAAAACTCGATTCTATTAGGCCCAAGATAAATTGGGAGTGAATGTTACATCTAATTTGTTCAAATGTGACATACTGAATCTTTGGCCGTTTAGTTTATGAATTTTCGACCAAAAACAAGGGATTAAAAAGATTTTAGTCGAGCGTCAATGTAAATTTTAAGATATTATGAGCTATTCGCGCGGAAATCTGGATATATCAATAAACTCATTATCTCCCAAACGAAGCAATTTTCGAAAAAACAAGTAAAGACGTTTTTGGTGAAGTTTTTTACGCTCTACACGTTGTTCCTGTACATTATATCGAAATTATCAACCACTTCCACGTTATTGGTGGAATATCAATTTTCCAAATTTTCCCGAGAATTTTTACCACTTTCACGCGGGCGGAACAATTTTTTTTCTTAAAGTACTCTTCAAAAATTGCTCGTGTGCCAAAAATCATTTCTATTGGTTTTAATGTCAGGTTTCAGTAAAATTTTTACTACAGCGTCTGGACTATTATTTTAAAGAAAAATCATAATGATCAATGTTAAAGTAGTTTTAAAAAAATTTCATGATTTTACGTTTCCTTAAGTGGGCCTCCACTCTAAGTAGGCCCAGGGCCTTCAAACAATAAAAGACGGCCCTACACTGGTTAACAATCCACTGTAACGCTTGTTTATAAACGATGTTAGATGTTTCACTTGTAAGTATTACAATGTTTGTGGCATTACTGAGTTGAGTCGATTTAGTTGAGTTGATATTTTCGAAATCGTCATAAATGTCGCTCATCAAAATTTCCTCGTCTATTACGAACGTTCAAACAACATCCAGCAGCTCACTGTCATCATTCTCATTAATCTCAGAACATTTTCTATTGTTTATCCTATATTGAGGAGAATAGTACTGAATTCTGAGTTTTCCGATTGCGTTCCCATCTTTTGCTTTAAATGACGTTTTCCAATATGTCCCTAAATGAGTGATCATTTCAGATATGCATCAATATCATCGGCCCACATATTTGTCCGGACACCCGGCAACATTTGCCGGAATCTATGTCAATAAAACAGTTACTCCCCAAAATAATTGGTTTTTACATCTTAAATCTCGCGGTGTTCTGTTAATAGATACTCCTACTTTATTTGCCATAGTACACTCATCGCATTCCCAGACAGCCATCATGCAGTTTTGTAAAACTTTAGATTTTTTCCACGCAGGATTTTCCATATGATCTTCTTCGATCGGTATCTTAAGCATAGAATGAGCTGTTCTTCCTGATGTGAGTAAAGTTGCCGAAATCTCTGCTACTGTCCTGATCTCATATTTGCCAAATAACCTACCTTTCGAAATGTCAAAAACGTGGGACTTTACCTAATTCTTATTTTATTATTACTGCAACTTTTCGCTAGCGCCCCATATACAGGGTGTCCCAGACCACCCGTACCACCCCATTATTTCGAAGAGTTTTGAAAAAAAAAATGAAAACCAAAAAACACGTATCAAATATTTTTTCAAACTCTATCCAGCCATACCAAAAACGCCCCCTACCCCCTGTTAGGGGTAAGGGGTGCAACTTCAAAAACTTAAATGGAAACCTCCATTTTTTATTGCAGATTCGGAATCTTCATAAAAAAATATGAAGATTTTGTCCCAAGCATTTTTTACGATTCGCCATAGATGGCGCTGTAATCGGAGGAAAACGTTTTTATTCAAAACTCTTCGAAATAATGGAGTGGTACGGGTGGTCTGAGACACCCTGTATACTTCCTTTAGCAAAAAAGGTTTCATTCAACATAAGTTTTTACTTTTTAGAACATTTTTAAACAAAAGAATATTTTTAAGTTTTTTAAACTAAATATTTAGTTTTCTACCTTTTAATTTATTTTATGTCTTCAGTTATTTTGTGGTGACCGATATTTAAAATGAGGTCACCCAGCTTACTGTACTCTACTCATTATATTGGTAGCCATACCGAGAGCGTTGTAAAAAAATGTAGGCCGCCATTTTGTGTTGGCTGCCATTTTGAATTTGGAATTACGCCACCCAGCTAATAGTATTCTACTTGTCATATCCTTTCATTTGATACCCATACCGATCGTGATGTAAATAAAAAAGTAATCCGCCGTCTGTTTTGGCCGCCATTTTGTTCCGGCCCATTTTGAATTTGGAATGACTCCAAATAGGTAATTATATTATACTTATCATTCCCTTTCATTTGATACCCATGACGGCAGTCAGCGAGCACAATTGCGAAATTCGGCCGCCATCTTGAAACGGCCATCTTGATTTTTTTATAAAATGGTCAGATTGCATTTTCACTTGAACTGTACATGTGTGCAAAATTTGAAGCAGATCCGTTATATGGAAGTGGGTCAATAACAATTTTCAAGATTTGTCTACATACATACATCCATACATACATATAGGTAGAGCTAATATATAGTGCATATAAATAGCCTAAATCATGCTCGCCAAAATACTGAATCTTCCAGTGAAAGTCCCATCCCAATCGGATTAGCCGTTTCCGAGATTAGCCCGAACAAACAGACAGACAGACATACAGACATACAGACATACAGACACACAGACATACAGACAGACAAACATTTTAAAAATGCGTGATTTCGTTTTAAAATCATGTAAATAACCATATAAAATTAAAAAAACACAATTATTTTGAAATCACAGACAGACACTCCAATTATATTTATATAGATAAAACCATGCCACTTTGTATTTAGCCACATGATAAGAAATAACTCAACATTTGTTCAGGCGTTTTTGAAATTTTGACTCGGGATGAAAGTTCGTAGGTTCAACAAATCGTGTAGTCCAAACATATTAAAAAATAAATGAATTTGCCTGTGATAATTATGTTTTTTCTCCACTAAGCCACAGCTCAATTCGAGCTTTAGCCTTCTCTAATCTTTCCTCCCAGTCTTCTCAATTTCTGGCAGATGGCCTCTATTTCGATTTATGGTGTAGCGTCGACGCATTTGCTACAACCGCAACCTTCCATCTTTCCTCGGCCGATTTACGGGTCTTTCTCCTTCGATGATGCCAGTGAGTTGGCGCAAAAGGTGGTTCTGTGGGAAAAATTAGCCTTTAAGGATTTTAGTATGAGCCCTGTAGCGGCGAAATTATGCGGAATTCGAAAAAACAGTGGAGGGAAATTTTATGCTCTACAACAGGCGTGGCCAATCCGCGGCCCTTCGCGGGAAACTGTGCAGCCCGCGAGATTCAACAAGATTTAACAAAATACATACATAGTTCCTACATGTGAAAAAGAAAAAAAGAGCCAGCCATGAGCAATGATTAAACTTCACAGCCTGGTATAGAAAATTAGCTCTCGGGGTGCACACAATGACCGGGTTGATGGATAAAAATCCAAGCAATTGGTTTTCTCTGTAACAATTCAAAATAAAGACCGCATCCGCAAAATTGAGTGCCATGGATGGGTAGCCCAGAAAACAAGCATATATTTACAAGCAAGCACACTTCTTTGGTCCACATCTAGCTAGTGTGTTATGAGTGCAGAATTCTTTTCCTGTTCCTTTAATCCCGCATGTAACATGGTGTGGCAAGTTGTGGCCATTCCAATTCCATTCGCTTTTCATAATTTCGTCATCTATCCATTCTTGGCAAGCACGTCGCAATAGTTCTTCATTTGTAATTCTATATTGCCAGTAGTTTTTTATGAAAACTTGAAGGTGCCTTGTGATGAATTGGGCGACTTTCGCAAACCTCCAAAAGAATTGCCTTACCATTGAAGCTGTAAGTTTTGGAAATTGTGGAGCTTGGTTCAATTTTCAACGGCGAAACATATTTTACCGAAAATGGAATTTAGGAAAAATGAATATCGCGCCACCTTGTCTGACGAAAACTTGCCCCACCAATTACTCATCAATTCATCAATAAACTCATATTCTCAACTCGACGGTATCAAAGTTTCCCTCGATTTGGAAGAATGTTTTAATCATACCGATCCCCAAGTGCCCTTCTCCTACCAGTTTTCGTCCATTTTTGACGAAGCTCCTTGAAAAACTGATGGTTACTCAAATAATTGCGTATTGTGAGCGTCTCAAATTTATAAATATAAATACATATGGCAATCTGGCATTCGTAAACATCACAGCCTTCAATCGCGTCCTGCTTCTACGAAAACTGGCTTCACCGCTTTTTTTCTGCTCTTTAGCTTTTGCAAACTTTCTTATCTAACCGCTCTCAAAAGGTTAAACTAGGTGGCTAAAATTCCTCAAGTTCCTCCACGCTGGAGTTCCCCAAGGATCTATTCTTGGGCCACGTTTATTCAGTGTTTTTACTAACCATATTCTAAGATTCATATGAATGCAGACTATGTACAGCTTCATTTCCCTGCGCTATGAGATGAAATACTTATATGTGTGAAAAAGCTTGCTGTTGATTTTCGTCATGTACTCTACTGGTCGACATTAAATTTGCTGCAACTAAATTCTGCGAAATCCCAGTGTAGGTTTACATTTCTCACTCTACCACTGTTCGTCCTGACATTTCTGTTATCGCGTTAAACTCGGTACCTCTTGTTTGCTTAATAAAGCAAGAAATCTTGAGGTGGTACTGAACAGCAAAGTGGCCTGCTGCGATCACATTAGTTTCATTGTTAGTAAAACCTACGGATAGCTGTTTAAACTTCGTTATCATTGTGGCTTATTGAAAAGGATTGTGCGTATGAATTTGCTTAAAGCCTTACTACTACCTCTTCTAATGCATGACTTTTCAACCTATCCCACTCTCAATTATTCATGCGCCCAAACACTTGCAGTAGCGTTAAACGATTGTGTATGCCGTTTTGACCATATTGCACCCTACTCGAACTCTGTTTCGGAATGCTCTCTAAAGGCTTAATTACATTGAGCGAGTTAACAATAGCTAATAAACTAAACAATCTGCCGGGAAAGTTGAAAGCCGGGCTACTTTACTCGCAACTCGCTGGCGTGTGGGCTTGTTAGCTAGTAAAATAGCCGTGTGTCAACATAGTTGCTAGTGAGCTAGCTGCGAGTATCTTGGTTTCATTGACTACAAAATGACGAGATTAGTTCGCGCTAGCTTGTTGGCTACTGAGCGAGTCAATAGTTTTGAGTATCATCGTCACTATTGTACTACCTGACTAGCCGGCTTCTTAATTTGCCGGCTAGAGTTTGTAAACTCGGACAATGTAATCGAGCCGTTAGTGCCTATCGTGAGTATAGGCTTCTGTGACTGTTTCACGATATCGTACAGGAGCGCAAACCGGTTTTTGCAACTTTCGCAATTCCTCAGAAATAATCCGCACGTTAATTGGTCATCGTTGTTTCTTCTGAAACTCTCTCCCTAAATTATATTAAATTAAACTTGAATCATCATAATGCAATTTCAAAGTTGCCCGCGATAACATTTGGTTTGGCCACGCCTGCTACAAATGATCAATCAAAATTTTTACAGAGTTATTTTATGGGAGATGAAAATAGCGAAGTTGGACGCAGGTGTCATAATGCCCTTGCCCAAGGATTCAAATGATTGGGCAGAGTAGCGTTAACACCGTGCAATTCGGTTTATACTTTCGTTACCTTTAAAATGCATGAATTTGATTGCAGCAAATCGCGGCTTTCAAAGCATATTTCAGAATATTTTTGACGATCAGCGCCACCTTCATGTTAAGGGCCGAAGCTTTCCAAACTACTCTTCACTTCTTTTTGACTATAACGTGATGTCAGATTTCGTACTTATGGCATGATCAGTAATATACTAGGCGTTGGCAGATTTAGCTATTATTTAAAAAAAAGTTAAAAAGAATGTAATGTCCCTTTCTCCTTCTTTGCCCATCTGTGAGCATAGGGCTTCTCCTTCGGGCTATTTTTTGAACTATTCTCTTGGTTTCAATGCAGGTTTTTTTTTTTTTTCAAAATTTTCGATTTCTTTCATTACTGTCCTTCTCCAAGTACTTTCGGTCTACCAAAACCTCTACTTCTGTGCGGACTTCATTCAAAGGTTTTTTTTCTTTTCGTATGGTGTGCACTTGCACACTTGTTTATATTCTCCTTCTCTTGCTTCTCTGTAGGCTTTCTTCATTATTTCGTCAATTACAGCAATTAAGAGTAATGATGAAAGGAGGCAACCTTGTTTCACCCCTGTTTTCATCGTTATTGAATCGCTTAATTCTCGTCCATTATGAAAGGATCTTGGCTCTGCTTCATCATGTAGCATCATTTTGATACAGATAATGAAGAAATAAGTGCTCAAGCAATATTTTCTAGAAGCAATCTTTCAATAGTACTTAATTAAAGTTTCCTTCGGTATGGAAGAAATCCTTCCTCACACCAATCTTTAAGTCAGGTGATAAACATGCGGTGGACAACTATAGGGGCATTGCTATCCTATCTGTTATCCCTAAACTATTTGAAAAACTTATCTATGACAAGATTGCCCCTCTAATTGTTCCGAAACTAAACGATCAGCAACATGGTTTCAGAAAAGGTCGTTCCGCCACATCCAATCTTATGATAATGATATCCGAACTACTGTGCGGTATGGAACAAGGCCACCAGTTTGACGCTATCTACACTGACTTCAGCAAGGCATTCGATCGAGTAGACCACCACATTCTATATATGAAATTATTAAGATTTGGGATATCCGGCCCCCTTCTGGATTGGATTACATCCTATCTTAACGGGAGAACTCAGGTGGCAAGATTTCAGGGCTTCCTCTCAAAAGAAATCAATGTAACCTCAGGTGTACCGCAAGGCAGCCACTTAGGGCCACTTCTATTTAACATATTCATTTCCGATCTATCTGAAATATTAAATGGCATTCCGCACCTCTTTTACGCCGATGATTTAAAAATTTATAGTGCTATAAGGTCTCAAACTCATGTATCCTTTTTACAGTCGAAACTTAATGCACTACAAGACTGGTGCACCACTAACGATCTTCTTCTTAACACCAGTAAGTGCCACGTAATTACCTTCTCCAGGAAAAGAAACAAACAGCTGCAAAATTATTATCTCAATGACAGTGTCTTGGAAGCTGTTGGGCTTTATCAAGAGAAGAGCTAAAGAATTCGACAATGTTTGGGTTACTAAAGCCTTGTTTTGCTCATTGGTCCGCCCTATTCTTGAGTATGCGTGCCAGATCTGGGATCCTATATTTCAAATTAGTATTAATCGAATAGAATCTGTCCAAAAGAAGTGCCTTCTTTTCGCGCTTAGGAACCTCTATAATCCTTCGGATTTTCACAACCTTCCTCACTATAAGGACAGGCTCAAAATCCTTGATCTCTTGCCTCTATCCCTTAGACGGAAATTGCTTATATCTTGTTTTACCCTGGATGTCCTGAACAATAACCTCAAGGTGCAGTTCCTGTCGGACACAATCAAATTTAACGAGACTCGACAAACAAGACATTCCAAACTGCTTAAAGAGTACCCGCATCGCACTGAATATCCTAGAAACGAGCCCGTTAACAGGTGCTGCATTACCTTCAATTCCTACGCGTCCTGTTTCTCTCCCTCAATTAACAAAAGTTCCTATAAAAGAAAACTAATTTCCCTATTGTCCTCTTCTTACTAACATTATATACCTAGATCTTAGTTTAATATTTAAATATTAAATACTGCAATGTTCCTTATTAATGTTAATATGTACAGTGGCTCAAAGTTAAAATGGAACAAACTGATCGAAAGGTTTAAGGTTTAGAAAACGCTATAATACAATTAAGTTTTATGAAGGCATTAAATATATTTTTGAACTTCTTTTTGGAAAAACGTATTATTTACGGACGAAAGTAAATATAAAGTTTTTCAATCAGATGGCAGATCATATGTGTGGCGAAGAGTTAATGAAGAACTGAAAGGAAAAAATCTGCAACCAACGGTTAAACATGGAGGAGGTTCTGTGATGGTGTGGGGTTGCATGTCTGCATCTGGACCTGGGAAACTTCATTTTATTGAAGGAATAATGGATCAGTTCATGTACATATTTGAACATATTAAAATCAAACGTGAAGCAGAGTGCAAGGCAATTGGGTATAGAGAGCAATTTTTACTTTTACCAGGATAATGATCCCAAACACATAGCCTACAATGTTAGGAGCTGGCTTATTCATAAGTGCCCTCATGTGTTAGAAACACCACCCCAGTCCTCTGATCTCAATGTAATTGAGAATTTATGGAGTTATTTAAAGAAGAAGTTAAGAAACTATTCTATACCTAATAGAGATGCTTTAAAAACCGCACTTACCGAAGAATGGGCTAAAATTGAGCCTTCATACTGCCGAAAATTAGTCGAATCAATGCCAAATCGCCTTAAAGCAGTTAAAAGGCAAAAGGGACTGCCAACAAAGTATTATATCATAAAACTTTTATGTAAATTTAGGATTAAGAATGAATTCAGTATTATGTTCCATTTTATCTTTGAGGTAGTTTTTGTTATTTTTCAGAGTTTTATTATTTTTTCATAATGAAATCGTTGAATAGAAATCTAGTAATTTTGTTTTTTAACTATTTATTTATAATGCTTTTATGAAAATATGACAGCATTAAATATACTATATAAATAAATTACTCCTATTATTTTCTCATGGAATATTTTTTTTTGCCATGTTCCATTTTTACTTTGAGCCACTGTATTTTTTTTATCTGTAACTGTTTTTGTTAAGTGCCTTGTTTGGCAAATAAATAAATAAATAAAACGAAAATTATTGGTTACCTTGTTAAAAATTATGACGTAAGTATTGTCCAATCTTATCATCACCGAAGAACAGCCAACCCCGAAGAATAAATCGAAGCGAAAATCCACTATGAAATATCCTTGGGAACTGCCCGAAATGCACAAAATGAATAAACACAACTTTTTGTTCTCACCCGTGAAAAATATTAATTCTCTGCTATCAGAAATCCGTTTTAAACTCTTATGATGTTTTGACATCCTGACCACCATCAGTGCACTTACAAATACTCCAACTGCACTTGTCCCGTAGCCGAACAACAACAACAAGGGCATTAAGTGCGCCATTCTGCATCCATGAAGACCACTAGAAGGAATTAAATGATTAATGAACTGGCTTCATCGATCCGGTAATTTATCGCTAAAGTGGCGAGCTCTTTCGCTGCATTATTCCTGGCGATCCCGATGTATTTGACGGTGCCGGCATCCAATTGCAGTGGCATTAAATATACTTAGCCTTCATCCACCCACCCAGCACTAGCGCACTCTAGCGCTATGTGAACGTACAATAGTTTGGCAGGGCTCCCGTTCCGCATTATAGCCTTCGTGTGCCCGTTACACCATCAAAAACAGACTCCGCCATAAAACGCTGCTGTTGATACCATAAATATCAATCACTGATTACAATCGCATCGTGATAAAAATGGCGGATGCTGATAGAAGGAACAGGCCCAGCCTCACGTTTGGCACCAGCTCAGGATCTAGCCCCGTTCCAGGGGCCCCCAATTCCGAGTGTTTTCGTTATTTAGCAGCAGCAGCACCAGCGGCGGCAGCGGCGGAGGAGAGCGATACTTGTGAGTTATCAGCAGGAAAAAGTCGCCTGGCAGCACTCGCCTCGCAGCCATAAAATCGCTGTAAATGCAAACTTCGCCGCTATTTGTTTTACATTTGTAGTCGATAAATGGCGCTGGGAGGAAATTTATTTTTCGAATTGTTTTCCACCGCTTTTCCCCACTGCTTAAAATTTGCTTTTGTCTTTGTTGATTTTGTTTATTTGTTGCTATATTCTTTCTCTATTGTCTTTCCACACAGATGACGTCATCCCAACAACGCCGAACAAGGACTTCGGGGAATTCTCATTCAGCAATTCGCCCGATATGAGCCTCAATTTCAGTCAACTGAACAACTCTAATGAACAGTCGTAAGCTATCGGGCTTAAAAGTGGAAGGACCTTCTGCCATCGGGACATGGCCATGTTTGAATTTCGAAGGATATAGAAAATCATTTTCGAAATCTCTAACAAGTCCTGGTGCTAATTTACTGACACAATTTAGGGATTCAGCATTATTGCGGAAGATCCGGCCTCGCTTTCAGTTTTATTTGTTGCTTCATATTTTGTGATTTTTATTAATTTTATTGGTTTACATAGATTCTGTTTTAGCTAATTTAATTGAAAAAGGACATTTATTTGGATCAGTGTATTTTTAATAATGAATTTGTTACTTAATACATATACGAAACTGTGTTTTTGCTTTTGATTTTGATCAAAGTTTCATTAAGTCCAAATTATAAGTAGTAGAAAAGTGCATCTTTGTATTGCATTAAGAATGAAATTGAATTCTTAATCGTCATTTTTCAGATTACTGTCATACGGCAACAAAAACCAGACAAAGTACATCACACCTCACCTAATTCTTGGTTCACCATTTTTGACCGAAAAACGAAGATGGTGCAACAATCCAGTGCCGGAAGATTTAGAATGGGATAAAATATAACCATCGAAGAACATGCTTACAACTACAAAAGGAAACGACGAAAAGGAAGAGATAGTTAGACGAATACTACTGGCTAATAGAGCCTTTTATTCCCAAAAGCAAATACTGCAGTCTAGAAAACAGTAGTACCTACCTACGACCAGTACTGTGCTATGGCACCGTGACTTGGACTATGACCTGGGACATCGAGGAACGGTTCAACAGCTTTGAGAGAAAAGTTCTCAGTTGCATAATATTCGCAACGAGAGAGGATGGAATATAGCGAAGGAGATACAACAGCGAGTTGTATAACGTTTTTTGCCGTCCCGAAACTTTCAACGTTTATAAAAATCAAGAGACTAAGGGGGATGATACACGGGTCAACATGTTCTGAAACACGAGCTTTTTCTGCGCAGTTCGTAGGCAAAGGGACGGGTCAGGGTGAAGTGTGCGGTGTTGACTGAAACTAGAAACGATTTCTATTTTTCCTCCAGTTGCTTGAAAAATGTTTATGTATGCGTAACTGTCAAGCGATTCTGGGTGAAAATAATTTGGAATGCACACCCATACATATGAAATCGCAATGTTATTACACAGAGTGTTGCGTGTAGCGTGTTGACTCGTGTATCACCTCCGCGCAACAAACTGACAGTGTGTTGCAGAGACACGTTGACTCGTGTATCATCCCACTAAGACTAGCCGGCGTAACAGGAAAACTCCATGGTGAAATAACCAGCTCTCCAAGTTGAGATCCGCTACGAGGAAATTATTCAATGCAGCCAAGAAGAGCGGGAGAGTTATAAAAGCTCGCTAATCACCCATAACAGGGCGATCAGACGAGCAAAATGAAATATCTGGAGGAGATTCTGCAAGAGTGTCGAAGACATTCGAGACTCAGCAAAAATCCACAAAGCTTTATTAAAGGGCTTATCGGGAGATATTGGATCTATCAGGAGAGCCGATGGCACTTTTCCACAGTCTACGGAAGAAACATTGATAATATTGCTCCAAGCACAACCATTTATTCAAATGGGAATACAATTTTTGCTGGGCAGCCAACAGGCCCACTTTCTAAAGTGACCAAAGCTGCCTGACAGAAACAAACACCGTATTGAACCCCGAAGCTATTAGGAAAGCGATTAGATCGTTCAAACCATACAAGTACACTGGAGCTGACGGAATCTATCTCATTCTGCTACAGGAGGGCTGCGACCTAGTCACTCCCTTATTATGCAAAATATTCAGGGCTTCCTTCGCACATAGTTACATCCTCTCTCTCTGGAGGAACGTCAACATATCGTTTATACCTAAGCCAGGGCGTCCCGATTACACCTTGGCTAAATCTTTCAGGCCGATAAGTCTAGTGTTTTGCCTTGAAGACAATGGAGAAAATTATCGACCAGGCGATAAGGGAAACTTATCTTCAACGCCAACCACTAAACTCTTATCAGCATGCCTACCAGGCGGGCAAGTCCACTGAGACAACACTGCACAATCTGGTACTTAGGCTGGAATGCAACCTAATGGTCTTTCATGTTTTCACTTCTCTGGTGCCTTGTGGATGAACTCCTAGAGCTGGGGCCAGTTCACGCAATTCGACGTCGACTGAAAACGACGCGTTAAATGTCGTTTTGGGTTCACGCAAGTCGAGGTTTTATGTTTGTCGTTTTAAAAGTGTCGTTAATCTTCTCGACGCCAGATTTGGCGTCGAATTCATTTATTGTTGTATTAAAAACGAGTTGCGGTGCCAATTAGAGCAGAACAGAAATAATTTTACACAAAACTTTTTACAGTTCTGAACGAGCAAAATGCAATAGAAAAAGAAAAACTATTAAGTTGAAAAATAACAATTATAACTACTCCAAGAAGAGTTAGATGTACAAAAATAAATTCAGAGTTGATATTTTCCAATATTATTATGAATTTGTTTAATTAATTAATTAAATTACTCACATTATTGAAGTTTTAGTATTATTTGCAGCTTGTCCCCCTTGTGGATAATGTGAAAAGTGCAGCGGTTGCATTGGATTTTGCATACCTTTAGGAGAAATTATTTTGGGAAAACGACATTCGACACGTCGACTTACGTGAACCCAAATTCAACGACGTAGAAATTAATGTCGTTTTCATAAAGCGTCGATGGCGACGTCGAGTGTCGAATTGCGTGAACTGGCCCCTGCTCAAAGGCCGAACTTTTTCACCCGAAGTTACACTGACGATGTCGTCATAGTAGTTACAGGTGAATCTGAAGGAGCCATAGACTAGAGAGCACTAGATCTGGTCTCTAGCTGGTGCTAGAGCGTAGGTCTAAAAGTCAATCCCGGCAAAACGATTCTGGTTCCTTTCACCAAGAAATGATCTTGATGAACTTTTGGAACCTACACTCGCAGGCAGAACTACATATAGACTATTCACAACAAGCCAAATATTTATGAGTGACGCTAGATGCCAAGCTCAACTAAAACCAGCACACGGGCACTCTGATGAGCAGAACGCACAGATCCCTGTGGGCTTGCCGCAGAGCTTATGGTTCCACATGGGCTTTGCAACCGAAAACCATGTGTTGGTTTATACACCACCATCATTAGGTCCATGGTAACTTATGGAGCTTTAGTTTGGTGGCACAGAACGACGCTTAAGGATGTCATAACCAGCACTTCCTCGGCAGCAGCGCTGGAAACTCTCCTCAATCTGGTACCCCTCCACCTTGATGTAGAGAAGTCCGTCATAAACGCTGCGCTGCGGCTGAAAGCGTATGGTCACCTTCAACGGTCCAGAGCCGGCTATTACGGCACCATCCAGCTTGCTGCAAAGGGGCCGTGGCCGATCGGACTTTGATGAAACATACTGAATGCTGGAGGTCCGCGCGTGGACTGGCCAACTCTAAGCGGTTCCTTCCTGTGCCGTCCCCTAAGACGGCCAAGCAATTGTTAGGGGGCAGTGGGAATGATGTCAGGACGCTTCTTGGCTTGATTACCGGACCTGTGCCCACCTATGGAGCATAGGAAGGGCGGAGGACCCCACATGTAGGCTTTGCCTGGAAGAGGATGAGTCTGCCCTCCACGTTCTCTGTGAATTTCCCGCAATAGCGAGGAGCAGGGTTTCTTTGTTCGAGGAGTCCCTGCTCGAACACTCAAGTTTAAGCGACAAGCCACTAGGCAGACTGCTGAACTTGTTCAAGCGGTCTAGCCTACAAATATGAGGTATAGGGGTTGTAGTACAATAGACCAAATGAATGGGCGCAGTCAAGACCCTCTCAACTACAGGCCCCGAAGGAGAGTTTTTCATGGTGGTCAACCCGGTCCAAAAATTCACCGGAGAGAGCGGAATAAACATGGCGCGGAATAAGTTCGGGAACGTTTTGGTTATAGTTTTGCAGTAAAAAGTGATAAAATATTGTATTTTAACACTTTTAACTGCACTTGGATTTACCAGTGAATAGTTTATTAGTGATTTAATTAAAAAAAAATAAAAATAATTTAGTGATTAAGTGTCTTTTAAGTGTTTTAATTGTTAAGGCGAACAACTGTTTTTACATTCACGGTGTTTTTTCATGTTATTTACGAAAAAAATGTTGAAAATTTAATATTTTGTTTAGTTATGGGATTACAAGTGATTTTAAAGTGATTAATACATATATTATGTAATTAGTATTAAAAATATAGGTGTAGAAAAACACTTTTCTTATTCACTTTTCCTTTCACACTTTTCTGCACTTATATGTTTAATAATAATTCCATAATAAATTATTTAATGACTTTCAAATCACTTTTAATTAAATAATCAGCATATTTTTCCTTAATAAAGACGAAAAAAACACCGCGAAAGTAAAAGAAATTGATCACCTCAACAATTAACACACTTAAAACTCACTAAATCACTATTTTTTTTTAATTTTTTCTTATTAAATCACTAAAGAACTAACCACTGATAATCCATGTTTAGTTTAGAGTAATAACTCACAATGATTTTCCACTTTTTACCACAAAAATATAACGAAAATAATCCCGAGCCTATTCCGCGCCATGTTTATTCTAACCAAATGGTCACTTTTCATGGTGGTCACTTTTCATGCAAATAACTTTTCACCTTCTCTCCAAGTCTCATTCACCCTGCACCACTTTACTACAGCTACACGATTTTCCGTGTTTTTGAACTCATGATCTGCGTTGCCGCTCTCTTTTTTGGGCAACCATGAGTTACACGTTTATGGCCAGGCCCAGATACAAAGGATCGAATTCTTGGTGGTAGAAAGCCCTATCCGAGCAGCTCTAGCTTTTGCGTGAACGGTTTAGCAACATGGGGCTTAGTATGGTCATGCTGGAAAATCAGTTTGCCAGGTCGTTTTAGGATATGCTGATCTTTTTTCTTTCACTTCTCGATTCAGTTGCATTAATGGTTCACTAGGTTGAAACATCTCAATAGACGACACCCTTCTATTCCCACCAAATACGGTGCATTAACTTTGCACAATGGTTCGTCAGGCTTGCACAATGGATTTGGATTTCATACTTTTCATGAGGATACTATGGAAGAAACCTCACTACATGCAACTTCCTAAAGTAATTTGTAGTTTTGTGTGATATAATTTGTGTATTTTTTAATTTTTTCATTTCATTTACGGACTCGAAATTTCCATAATACAAACAAAAAATGTGCCAAAAATTATTCCAATGTTGTTAAACCGTTCGTCTGTCTCTGTGCATTTATAGTCTATCATAAAAAATGAGTGCTCCCATATCACCAAATTGCTTAATTAATAAAGGAAGTCATAAGGTTAAAGATTCAAACTGTGTTGGTATAAAAACCAATTTTGCTTGTCACCTTCGTCCTGAACAGCCCCCGTGCATCAGTCCCAGTGACAAGCTCAGTCTTTTGGCAACCAATCAAGAACTCAGCACACACATTGATTGAAGTTCCTAAATTAAGTTCACATATGCAACATTTATCGATCGCAATTCCCGTAAATCAAGAAAATACATGCGGCCTCGTACCGTTAATAAATCTGACCTATAAGTGGCCCCACAATCAGCCCCAGGAATAATGAGGCACAAAATTTCCTGTGCCTCTGCGTGGGTTTGTGGAAGGACCTTAATAGGAGAACGTAGCATAAAGTGTACCCTACTTTAACCCTCTTCGGGAAATTATTTAAAATTTTCATTTTAGTTTAAATTAAGAATTTCTCATCACATTAAAATTTTTATTCACTTAAAGGACCAAGTTGGAAAAAAAGCACATCCTGACGCTCACACAGCCGCATTTGGCCTCCGCTCTGGCTGGAAGGTGCTTCGGTGTGAGGAAAATCAGACACGACGCCTCTGCAGGCCGGGTCGCCACTTTACCGGATCTCCGCTGAACCCGTTAACTTTTAATTAATTCAAAATTATATTAAAAAGCGAAAAGTTCCAATTACACGTCTCATTAGTCATTACCATCTCCAAACAAAAACAGCTGAAAGCACTTATGTCCCCGGGGAGCGGAGAGGGGATGCGTGTGAAAGTGATTGCAAGATTCCTGCTGAGATGTTAAGTCTGCCCCTCCGGCCCCCCCACCACGATGGCTCCGTCCTCGGCAGGACAATGTTCAGCCCCCTCCTCTGCCGCCGCGCCACTCGGCATTCCCTATTTGGGGGGATAGGAATCGGCGCCGCCATTAGCAGCAGGCATAGGCGAGTTCAGTTCCTGGGGGCAGAAACGCATGCGCCCCACCCAGCTAATTATGCAAAATAAATACTGCACACATTCAAGGGTACTGGGTTTGGGGCCCCACCCCGCTCGCTCCACACTTCCTGGCTGCCAGCCTTCTCTCCCAGGACTCCGGCAAGGACTGGGCGGCTGATGTGCGTAGAGCCTGCTTGCTTCGTTAATACTTCGCCCCCCGCCCCCGGGGAGCCTGCCGGAGTCGGCCCCTCGTCTTAAGCACACAGTGACATATGGAATTGTCCCCGTTGGCACAAATAAGCTAATAACAAGACATGCGAGAGCCTTTCGTCAGTTTTAAAATATTTTTCGGGATTATTTGGGTTAATGCCGAATAGCGTGAGGTGAACTCCTAGCGCCCGCCTTTCTCCGCCAGCGAAATGGGACCACTTTCCACCCCCTCCCCTCTTTTTACCCCATCGAATTATTTATGCAGGATATGAAAAGTTTTGCAACTCGACTTGAATGTTTATGATTAGAGGAAGGATTTTTGGGGAAGTTTCGTCTCGGAATTCACTAACAATGCGGAGTGGGGGTTTTTTGGTTGTTAATTAAGTGATTTTGGGGGTTTTTAAAGATAAAAATATTTACGATGAAAAAACCAACAACAGCAACTCTCTTCGGTGGAATTGTGCGTTAAAATGTGAATTTCGAGATTTGTATTGGCATGTGAAATGTTTGGGAGGAATTTATGAAGTGGTAATTGGGCGGCCTTGGATGGTTTCAGTTTAAAGTGATTTTTTTGGGGTAAGTGAATGTGGGTGAAATCGCTTGTAAAACTGAAATTTTAGTAGCTTTTCATACCTCCCAGCAGGCATTATAGCTCATATTGAGCTAAATATGATCTATTTGCGATTGGCAATTTTTTCGTTTAAAGTCTCAAATAGTAATTTATGAGATACATATGAGGCACTGACATATAGTAATGGACTGCTAAATAAGCAAAATCCCATACAAAAAAGTGGCACCAAAAACTATTGCTGACTCGCTCCCACGTTAAATTCCAATGAACTGTAATCGTCAGCGCATACCAGCGATATAAACATAATAAGAAAAAAATAGACAGGTATAGTTTTCGTTCTTCTGCCTCACTCTTGAGCTATTTTAAAAAGTCCGTTAAACAGGGAAAATAACTGTCACAGTTTTGGAATAAATACATTTATTTAATGAAAAAACTGCTAATAAATAGAAATGAGTGATGGGAATTAATTTCTATTAATTATAACAGACATCTTATCACTTATTTTCGCCTAAATTCGAAGAAATTTTTTTTGTTTACATGAAAAAGGTTTTCTATATCTGGAGAAAAATGGTGCCATTCAGCATTGTCAATCAGCAGTCCATTACTATATGTCAGTGATATGAGGTAATAGTGAGTTAATTGGCGCATGTTTCTGAACTAAATATGAGGTCAATATGATGTTAATCAAGAGCTAAATGCTATCGCAAAATGTTCTCATATTGAGCTCACTGAGCAGAAAAAAAGTACTGAGAAATGTTAAAAAACAAAATTACTATTTTCACATTATTTTTTTTTTGTTCCTGTCTTTTTCTACTATTTTTTATATTCATATAATTTTATATTGTTATATATTTTCATATTTTACTGATGATTTGAGAATATTTTTTTTTCGATTGCCTTATACGAGATTCGAGCCTGGGTCACTGGAACATGAAGCCAACATTCTACCAACTGCGCTATTGAGACTACTGTGTATACGCCGCCGTAAGAGTGTATATAAATGCAAATATAATATAAGCTAAATATGAGCTAAATATGAGCTCATTGTGAGATTTGTCTAAATAAATACCTAACGATGGAGGTTTTCTTATAACCGCACAGTGGGACGAATTGCCTAAAACGTGGACAAAAGTCCGAAAATAAAAGTTTCGATCTAGGGATTTTCATCTTTTGGGTTGACTACAGTATTGTTGGCACTATTAAATCCCGGCAGTAGAAACGGTTAATTGTTTTTCCTTGAAGCTGCACAGCAGGTCGAACTTGGTCTTTGTTTATTTGTAAAGGGTTCGGCTCTGTGCTTAAAAAACGTAGTGCAAATTGAAACTTGCATAAAATTATAACGACAATACAGATTCGAAATATTGGAAATGGAGAATGTTTCTCCACGTATATACTAAATTTTAAATGCTTTATAACTTGTTAAGCGACGTGTTAACATTTGTTATTGAAGTAAACAATAATTATGTATAATAACGAGAAAAATTTATAAAATTCAATCGAAATTAAGAGATAAGTTATGAGTTCCACGGAATACCACTAAGTGAAGTATTTTTTTATAAAATAAGTTATATTTACTTCAGGATTAAAAAAGAAAATCCAGCTACTAGTCGTAACTCTCTTAGTAAACCACATATGCAGTTACGGCTTCTACATTTTATTTTTGATGAAATGTCTATAAAAGTGCGGGAAAATTCTCCATATTGTTAAATTTGCAATTTTGTGGTATTATGTTATCGACGTCGCTGATGACGAATTTGATGTCAAAATTTTAAAATTCAAAACGGCGGATCCAATATGGCGGACATAATTTTTGAAAATTTGTAGAAATAAGTTCAAAACTTGTATCTACATATATGTTTTTGAGCATGCCGATTACGAATCTGATGTCAAAATTAGGGAATTCAAAGTCACGGATATATATACCTATAAATATTAGTTCAGTCGTCAAAGCACAATGCGAATGCAGACCTCTAACTAAATGTTAACTCACGGAACTTTTTCTAAAAAAACAAGTTTTTCGTGAGTAGAATATGTTAAAAAAGTTTCGGAATATTGGTTGTCCGCTGCTCCTAAAAACAGAAAATTCCGTTTTTGGCTAATATCTCTTAAACGGCAAGTCCCATTCTAAAATATTGTTTACAAAGTTTGTAGATAATGCGATTATCTACAAAGAATCACCGTTCATGAATTTGTTTACATGACCTAATACGCAATTTGTATCGGTCGTCAGACATTCAATAAATCCTCTGTTGGACTACGTGGCTAATATTTTCAGGCGTGATTTTTGGATGGTTTTGGAGGAAAAAAAATTGTTCTAGAGAGGGGGCTATCCCCACTATCCACTAAGGTACAGGGTGTTTACGAAAGAAAAAATGTATTTTCTTAATATTCACTTAAACTTGAATAATTCCTAGACTAATTATCTTAGAACAACGTAATTCGCTTCGTCTTTTAGGTAAATGTGTATTCTTTTATATGATATTAAGTGAATGACATCGTTTACAAGATATGTAATTAAAAATGTGATCTAAATCCTAATGTTTTTCGTTTTTTCAGAAAAATTCCAATATTTTAGCATTTTGGTCTTATTTTGCACCTACATATCCTGTAAAGGGAGTCACTCAAGTTCCTGTTCTTAAAATTTTCGAATTCAAGTATCAAATTCGTATTCAGCATGCTCAAAATCATATAAATACAAGTTTTGAACAATTTTGAAAAATTATGTCGGCCATATTGGATCCGCCATTTTGAATTTCCAAATTTTGACATCAAATTCGTAATCGGCATGCCCAAAAACATCTAGATACAAGTTTTGAGTTTATTTCTACAATGTTTTAAAAATAATGTCCTCCATATTGGATTCGCCATTTTGAATTTTCAGTTTTTGATATTAAAGTCATGATCAGCGAGCTCGATTACCCTATAATACCGAATTTCTTCCAAATTCATCAATATTTAGACTTTTGTCCACGTTTTCGGCAATTCGTTCCACTGTGAACCGTTGTAACTTCCAATTACGAAAGGTTCCTTTATAATCCCTTCGACATTCGCAAGTATTGGCCAAAATTGCTCAGTTGAGCTATTAAAAATTGGCAAACCATCGACATTAATGTTTAACAAAATGCTATTATCTTCTTGTAAATTTTAAAATGCCTTCTTAAGACAAACTGTAACATCTTGCTGCCAATATTTGCATTCTTCATCGATGTTCGTCACTTCTACTGATTTTGGTGTCATCAGAACGGTTCTTCCTTCAGTTGGAAATTTACTAGGAAGTAGTTTGTTCAGAACACTAAGTAAATCAGTTATTCCATTTCTACCGATACCATATTTGTTAGCCCAACTTCCAATTCCCGCGATTGCATCTCCTACTCTAATATTGATATCATCATTATCGTCAAATTATTCAGATAAGTCGCCCAAATTATCAACTTCATTTCTCATTCGATTTGATTCTTCCTCATCCGAAAATTCGATGATTCCGTCTTAAAAATTGTTATCAAACC
The DNA here is from genome assembly GCA_949987705.1 of Thereva unica. Taxonomy (NCBI): domain Eukaryota; kingdom Metazoa; phylum Arthropoda; class Insecta; order Diptera; family Therevidae; genus Thereva; species Thereva unica. The sequence continues at coordinate 120,844,299 of OX465282.1, read as the reverse complement.
AATTGCTCATAATTAGCTCATAACAACCTTCCAATCAATGAACATTAAGTGGGACATTCAATTTCGGTTTCTTTCTCACTTTCCTCTCATTATTATCTCATTATTTTCTCACAACTGATTTAATTTTTTTGGCATTTGGGATGTCATATTTTCCTCATATTCAGCTCATTGTGAGTTGTAAGACAAATTTCTGGTTTTGTGAGCTCATTTTGCCTGCTGGGCTGGTTATGGAATTTATAATATCAATTATCATCATTCAAACCTCCTTGCTTGCTTTTCGACTCTACAACGAGGATCCGATACCCTCTTGCAATTCTGAGCGTACTGGTCTTCCAGATTTTGTTTGTTCCACCTATCATAAAACACACCGTAGAAGTCTTTCCAATTAGGTTCCTATTCACTTATACAAGCTAGATATCCTAGCTACCGGAGCCTAAATATTTTTCTATCTCTTCTTTTGGGGTCATCGGAATCAATCTTCCTCATATTTAAACAAAAGGTACAAAATTCTTTCTATTCATATTTCAAACGACCATTAAAAAATCCAAGCGGGAGCCAGGTTTTAGCCGTGATCAACAAAAAATTCAGACGAAATATCCCATGCACTCTGTGTGGAATCTGCAATCTAGCATTTTAGATCCTAGACTTGGTTTTCTGGAGATGCAGCGGCGAAATATAAGGAGCGGGGAGAGTTTTGTAAAATCGTGAATCTGAAAGGTCAAACTTTGTTTGTATTGCTTTCAATTTTGCGGTGGTTTAGGTTTTTACGGTAATAATTTCTAAAATTTCGGAGTAAAAATAAAAAATGGGCATATAACGGGCGAACGCCGGCCGCTTGGCTTTTTAAAGGGCCTATGATGACCGTAGGGTTTTAAACCAATTTCAATAGGGAACCACATAATGGCTCACAAAACCCGAAATTTGACCAAACGATTTATAAGGCCAAGAACTGAGCAGTACACACGGGCATAGGTTAGGTTAGGTTGAAATGGCTGCCCCCACCAGGGAGCCCACTTAGGCACGCCATTGGGCCCATTGTGATGCCATTCTGGTATTGGGACATAGTTCAGGCCATTTCAAGCCATTTCGAGCTTTTGATAAAGCGACAGAGTCTAGAGACACCAATATTTTGCAGCTCGCTCAATCCATCAAGGAAAGGTGAGCCAAGGAAGGTCCCTCTTTTCCTTGCTAGGGCGGGACATGTACAGAGAAGATGGGAGACAGTTTCTTCCTCTTCTTCATTACCACAACTTCTACATAAGTCGTTGTGGGGGAGTCCTAATCTTTCGGCGTGTGGGCCGAAGGGACAGTGACCAGTCAGCACCTTTACCACGTGGCTTATCTCCTTTTTGTTCAACTGAACCAGAGATTTTGAACGCTTTGCATCCAAAGTTAGCCACATTGCATGAAGAGTGCGACAAACCGTTGCTGTGGTCCATCTCAGCCCGGCTCGAGCTAAGCTGATTTTTCTCACAGCTAGTTTATAGGTGGCTAAGGGCATTCCCATTCGGGTTAAGTGGGGTGTCCTTTCCACTTCGGTTCCCTGTCTAGCAAGCTCATCTGCCCTACAGTTTCCCCTAATCCCACTGTGTCCAGGAACCCAACACAGTGTTATATCAAACTGAGTCGCAGTCTCACACAGAGACCTGCGGCAGTTCAGAAGAGTCGTGGATGTTGTGACGACAGAATTAAGAGCCTTGAGGGCCGCCTGGCTATCCGATAGAATACATATATTCTTATGAGATATATTATTTATCTTCAGCCATTCGAGAGCCTCCCAGATCGCAGTGACTTCCGCTTGGAAGACGCTGCAATGGTCGGGTAGACGAAGAGAGGTATTTATATTTAATGCCTCAGAAAAGATACCAGAGCCTACATTATTCCCAATTTTTGAGCCATCTGTGAAGATACATAATGACCCAGTTGGGATAACACCATCTGTCCAGTCATCTCTGGCCGGAATGATGGTATTGAAACCTTTCTCCAAGGTCCACGTAGGTGTAGTATAATCTAGGTTGTTCGCAGTGGTGGCGAACTTCCTAAGGATGGATGAATGGCCATATGAGTATGGAGTCCATCCAAGAGAAGCCTTTGTCCTGGCAGCCGTCCAGGCTGCCATTTGCTCGGCGTGTATATCCAAAGGGGTGAGATGCAATAAGACATCCAGCGCAGCTGTAGGGGTGCTTCTCATTGCACCACTGATACACAGCTCAGCTGTTCTTTGGACCCTTTCCAGTATCTTACGATACGTAATCTTCTGTAATGCAGTCCACCATACCGATATGCCATGCATAAGTATAGGTCTGATTACGGCTGTATAGAGCCAGTGGACGATGCGGGGCTTAAGGCCCCAGTTGACTCCGATCGTTCTCTGGCATAAGAAGAGAGCTGTTTTGGCCTTATTTGCTCTTTCTAAAAGATTCGGTCTCCACGTTAGTTTCCTATCGAGTATGAGACCTAGAAATTTCGCATCCTCCTTTATATGCAGTGTTTCATTACAAAGTCTTAAAGAAGGAAAATTGGGAAGTCTTTGCTTCTTTGTAAAGAGCACTACTTCAGTCTTGGCTGGGTTGACGCCGAGACCCTTTGTAGTGGCCCAATGAGAAAGAGTATTCAATGCTTGTTGCATTATATCTCTTATTGTTGAGATGTACTTGCCGGTCACCACCAGCACAATATCATCAGCATAGGCCACCGTGTTGCACCCAGACTCCTTTAGAGTTATCAGTACTTCATTGACTGTCATATTCCAAAGGAGCGGCGATAAGACCCCACCTTGTGGTGTGCCTCTTTTGACCCGTCTGACTTCTTCCGAAAGCCCCAGGCTAGACTTTATGACCCTGCACCCTAGCAGCTGATCAATAAAGGACCTGGAGCACCTATCAACATTCAGACGCTGGAGTGCCCTCGTGACCGCAGAGGGTTCAACATTGTTCAACACACGGGCATACGACAGTAAATTTGAGCCAAAAAACAATCTGCACTAAATGTATTGTTCAAAGTGCTTTATGAGAACATGATCATTTTCGTTATGTACAATCTTCCTTTCGATTTATCCTACTTGAAGATTATCGATGCACAAGCGAGATGCGCTCATCAGTCGTCGGTTTGTTGTACGTGAAGTGTGTGGTGCGTTATAGTACGTGCGTTCCATTGGGAGAATTTTTCTACTCCCGAGTACATAGCCAATGGAACGCGATTTTTGATATAAAAAGTAACCCTTGACATTACTTCAAACTGTTACTTGTTTTGTTTACTTTCAAAACCCCATATAATAATTAATCTGACAGTTTATTTTAACTGAAATAAAATAAATGGTTAAAAAAATTTTTTAAAAAAACTTCTTTTAATTAACTAAAAAATGTACTGAAAAGTAAAAAATAAAAAATATTTTAAAGAAAGCGTGAAATTTCAATTTTAATGAAAAAGTTAATTAAAAGAATGGCGCATTTTTCATCAAAAAATTTTGTTAGAATTTGAAATTAACAAAGCAAAAAATTGAGGGTTATTGTAAATCTCACGCGATTTACAGTTATATTTTCAATTTTTGATGAAAAATGCGCCATTCTTTTAATTAACTTTTTCATTAAAATTGAAATTTCACGCTTTCTTTAAAATATTTTTTATTTTTTACTTTTCGGTACATTTTTTAGTTAATTAAAAGAATTTTTTTTAAAAAATTTTTGTAACCATTTACTTTATTTTCTACTTTTTAGTTTATTATAAGTATGTATTTCGCCATTTTATGATGGCAATTCTATTAGATTTAAAATTACGTCACACAGTTTACTGTATTCATTTGATACCCATGTCGTGGGCTCGGTGGAACATAATTGCAAAAACGGCCGCCATCTCGGAACCGTCTTCTTGATTTTTTTACAAAAAGGTCAGATTGCATTTAGTACTTATACATGATGAGTTGAACTCAAGTTGAACCCAAGTCTAACTACATGTAAACGGGAGTCGAGTTGGGTTAAGGTTGACTGAACTCGACTCAGCTCTGCTACCTGGGTTTAGTTGAAATTATGCATACGGACATGAGTTCAGTATTTGAGTAGTTGAATTTAGTTGACAGCAGCATCTCTGTGTTTGTTTGTGATTTTTTGTAACGTGTATTGCTTCTTTATTATCAACTCACCCTTAACTCAACTATTCATCTCATCATTCATACACATTAACCACCCGAACTACGAGTGTGTGCAAAATTGGAAGTTGATCGGTTATATTTTCTACTTTTTAGTCTATTATAAGCTTTCCGCAATTTAGTGTTGGCCGCCATTTTGAATTTGGAATGACGCCACATAGCTTATTGTGTTCTACCTGTCATATCCTTTCATTTGATACCCATGTCAGAGGGCCACGGAGCACAATTTCAAAAATCGGGCGCCATTTTGGAACCGCCATCTTGATATTTTTACAAAATGGCCAGATTGCATTGTCATCCAAACTAAACGTGTATGCAAAATTTCAGCTCTATCCGAAACCGGGAAGTGGGTCAAATTTAACTTCCAAGATTTGACGACAAACAGTGTAAGTTAAATAAAAGAATTTAAAAACAAAAAGCCATCTATTTTTACCTAGCTAAAGCTTGAAAACCTGGCGGAAATTTTATGCGTTTCTACTAGGAGTGAAATCCCCCAAAGCAAGAGCAGGGGTAGTTGGAGGTCCTCGGGAGTACTCCGGAGTAGCAAATATCGCCCAATGGAACGCACATAGTGTGTTGATAAAAATTTTGAAATGTTCGAATTCGAAGATATGAGCGCCGGATTTCATGGTGTTTTTCTCGATAAATACGCAGCGACGTTTTGAGTTTTGTTAGTGAGCGAAAGTCGGAGGAGTACATGAACTTTTTGGACAAATAAGCTATGAAATGTTAATGAAATGTTGTAATTTGATAATTGTATTGTTATTTATGGAATCCTATGACAAATTTCGTTCAGTCATAAGTTTTTTCGCCTGTATAAAAAAAAATAGACCAGCTATTCCCACGCGCCATTGGTTAGTTTCTTTGCCAAGAACAGCTAGTTTTCTACGACAAACTGGCCAATTTTTTACGAGAATCTTGCCAGTTTTTGGCTAGAAATCAAATGGTTTTTTGAAAGCAATCGGCTTGCAATCAGTTTTCTACGAGGGATTGGCTAGTTTTCTACTAGGGTCTGGCTAATTTGTTGCGAGTTAATGGCCAGTTTACGACGAGGCGCTCGTCAGTTTCTGACTAGACTTTCGCTACATGGCACTTGCAAAAACTAGCGATACATAATCTAACAAAGCCCTTACGAGCCAGTTACTTGTTAGAGAAAAGGAAAAACTAACCCGTTACTGGTGGATTACTAGAGAAAATTTCTACTTGGGTGAGAAATAGTATTATTTTGTGTTGTTTTTTGTCACTTTTTATATACAAGAATTCCCAGTAAGCTCTTAACCATGAATCGGAAATTTTTCCCACATTCTCTATCTTTTTCTAATTTATAAAAATTACTGTTTTGCTCTAACAGCTTTTTTTTATTCAGTCTTGTTGTCTGGCAAAAAAGGAATAAAAAGTAGTAAATAAGAAAATATTTTTTTTTCGTTTCTTTTTTTTTAACTTATACCTGTCGGTGTGTAGGTATGTGTGCTTGTAGCCCTGCAAACAACTTTCAGATGCCCAGCATTTGCAGAGCACTATGTTTTAACCAAGGTCGGTGTTCGCCCGTTGTAAGGCCAATTTTTATTTTTACTCAGGATGCTTTATTGACTTTTAGCAACTTTTTCTAGTTATATTCTATCGTTCCTTACCATTATGGATTAAGACAAGTGCAGGGTTATTCAAATTTCCACCACATTTATTGTGATATCACTATTATTAGATCGTTGACCATTGGCTTGACTTCCTTAGATTTACTTTTATGTTCAGCTTCAATTTTTGGGCCGCCTTTTCAATAAGGGTGAAAGAGTCCTGTCTAGAACTTGACGTCATTTAATAGTAGCGATGTCTCGTGCGCTTTTTGGTGGGCTTAGACGCTTTCGAGCCTTGGCCTTGATCAGCTTCTTCCACCAGACGAGTATCTTCCCACATTGACCGTGGTTTGCCAACTGGTCTTTTGCCATCTGGTAGTATATACAGGGCGTTTTTTGTATCCTGGAATCATCCATTCTTTGGACATGGCCGGCCCAATCTAAACTCAGTAGGTTTTCGAAGTTTACACTCTTTGTATAAATCGTAAAATTCGTGATTGTAGCGAATTCTTCACATGCATTGTCTTCATTGATTGGGCCGTTATATCTTTCGGAGAACCTCCCTCTCGAATATATCCATCTTATCCGCGAGTTTTTAGGAAATGCTCCATTCTTCGCACCCATGCGTAGTTACTGTAGATTTTTATTTTGGTTTTTCTGTGTATGTCACGAATTTCATTACTGGCAGTAGTGAGAAGTTTGTTCTATTGGCGGCATTTATTCTGCTTTGCACGTCTATTGTCTCATCGTTGTCTTCGCTGACTGTGGACCCCAGGTAGTTAAATTCGTCTACCCGTTAGAGGTTGTATTCCCCAAAGTGGTGTTGTGGTTTCTTCTTCTTTCTACCCTCCACTGAATTAGAATATTGCTCTTATCTGCGTTTATTTGCAGCCCCGAATGTTTCGCTCCATATACTAATTCCGTGAATATTTCTCTAAGGTGTGATATTGATCTGGCAAGGCAGTTTATATCAACCTTCCTTCTAGGCAGAAATCAAATATACCATGGTGCCAGGCCATCCCAGCCTTGCTTGACTGGGAAGGACCCCGTCAATTCTTAGGTACTTAGGATCCACAAACTTAACCTTTTTGAATCTTCTATAGTGAAGCTACTAAGTTTGTTTCTAAGCTACTATACAAGGCTTCATATCAGAGCAAGAACTTGATAATGGTGGTTAGTGATGAGGAAGACTAGTCTTGCAGTCTTGCCTGATATTGCACATTTAGCCAGATCAAAGCAAGACCAAGTCAAGACAGGACAAGACAATACTACAAAATCAAGATAGAAAGAATTTTTGTCGTCACTAAGTGCCAAAAGTCTTACAGGTGATGAGCAAAAAGTCTTGCAGAAAGTTTTGCAAAATTGTCTTGCAGTCTTGTTTTGGCCTTGCTAAATGTGCAAGACTAGTTTTGTTCATCACTAATTGTGATGTAGTGCACATTTTATGTAATATACGATTTCTGGTCGTTGACCTCCTGTGGATCCATAAACTATGCGGCAAGCCCACACCAAGACCTGCCTATCTGTCTGTCCATTTGTTAGTACCTACCAAAGAAATTTGGCATCTAATACCAACCCTATAAGTATGTATTAAGTTGGCTCGTTGCGAGAAGCTAAAGGTTTCGGCGCAAGGGCCAAAACAACTAATCCTGGCACTATCCACATCCTGGGGAATGGTACCAGATCCGTTTTGCCAGAGTTTACATTGGGTTTCTCGGTAGCGCACATGGTGAAGACCCAGTGGCGGTTCCTCTTTGGAAGCAAAGGAAGCACTGCTTCCCTTGACCAAATAGGCAACTTTATAAAAATAAATTTATATAAATAATAATAAATTTAAATTTATATCAAGATTAATCACAACAAAAATCTTAACATATTTTCCCCTCTGGAAACACTAAAGCTGGAGATATTACAGCTTCCCATTGCTGTTTTAGGCCTCGAACATGATACGAGCGGCAGAGTGACAATACTAAAGTGCCTCTCTCCGCTAATTCGAGACGTTAAATTTTCCTGGCGCCGCTCTTATCGTGGCCGAGGCCTTACACAGCATGGGGAAGCTGTAAAATATCCAGCTTCTTTGCCAAAGAAAATCAAAGTGAAAACTCCAACACATTTAATGTAATTGGAGCCACACTCGCGCAAAGGTTTGCGTTAATACAGTATCCTCAGAAGCTGAGCTAAACGCAGCTTCTTCGGAACCGAACAGCGAGCGAGAATTGAGAAGTGGAAGATAGAGAAATTTTCGTATCCACCATAATTCTCTTTGTTTTCATGGTTTCTTTTTCTGGCTTCGAGCAATATTAAATTTTCTCTTAAAATTTTGCTTCGTATTTTTGTTTTTGACTCTTCTTAAATTTGAGTTTTCGTTTGTAGATTGAGTCAAGAAAAAAGAGCATAGGTGAAGTTTCTCTTTATCTATTATTTATTTTAGTGGGGTGGCAGGCGGTGTATATTGAATATAAGCTGATAACTTTGTAGCTTCCATTATATTTTTATATTAATGATGATTTAAAGGATAGAGAATATTTTTATGAAATGCATTTTTGAGTACGGGTTGCCTGAAGTGCTTTTTTGCAAGAAGAATGTAATGACGGTAGGCGAAGGTTATAATATGGTTTTATTTTTATTATCTTTTTTAGATTTTGGCTTATTATAGTTTAACAGCTTTTCTTTGGACGCTTTAATTTTCAACTGAATCGCAAAACGCCCGCTGGCAGTGAAACTATTTCGACAAAATGCAAGAATTCACGACTTTGAATTCGATTTTTTCACTTTTTAAATTCTTTTATTTAACTTACACTACGTGTCGTCAAATCTTTGAAGTTAAATTTGACCCACTTCCTGGTTTCGGATGGAGCTGAAATTTTGCATACACGTTTAGTTTGGATGACAATGCAATCTGACCATTTTGTAAAAATATCTAGATGGCGATTCCAAAATGGCGGCCGATTTTTGAAATTGTGCTTCGCGGCCCTCTGACATGGGTATCAAATGAATGGATATGACAGGTAGAACACAATTAGCTATGTGGCGTCATTCCAAATTCAAAATGGCGTGGCGGCCAACACAAAATTGCGGAAAGCTTATAATAGACTAAAAAATAGAAAATATAACTTCCAATTTTGCACACACTCGTAGTTCGCGTGATAATTAATATGTATGCATGATGAGATGAAAAGTTGAGTTAAGGGCGAATTGAAAATAAAGAAGCGGTACAGGTTACAAAAAATCACAAACAAAACACAAAGATGCTGCCGTCAACTAAATTCAACCACTCAACTACTGAACTCATGTCCGTATGCATAATTTAAACTCCACCCAGGTAGCAGAGCTGAGTCGAGTTCAGTCGACCTTAACTCAAATCGACTCCAGTTTACATGTACATAGTTAGACTTGAATTTAACCTGAGTTCAACTCGTCATGTAGAAGTACTAAATGCAATCTGACCTTTTTGTAAAAAAATTAAGTAGACGGTTCCAAGATGGCGGCCGTTTTTAAATTCTTAAAACTCAATGAACTTGGGCGAATATTTTTAACTTCGGTGACAATATAAGTTAGTGGTGTTTCCCGAGCGAATCCACCCCCGCATCCCTTATTTCCACCCACACATCATTAAAACCATTGTACTTGTCTAACTTTTTCAATTTTAACTTATAAATCATTTATAACAATAAATAAAAGAATTTTTTTAAAAAAAATTTTTTAGCAATAAGGACTTGTTTTAAGTTTAAATAATTTTTCTTGTCCACCATTATAAAAGAAACTGCATATTAAAAAAAGGAAAAACCTCATGCGATGCACAAAAATTAAAGGGCAATTAGTTTTCAAATTGGAAGTCAATTTTTGGTACTTGAATAAGATATTTTGACCTGAAATTGTAACCAGTTATTGTGTAAGTTGACTGAAATAATGCGAAGAAGCTAAAATTTAGCAGTTCTTTAAGTTTTTTTGACGTTTGGTGTACAGATAAAAATTTAATATTGTAACCGCTGATAGGCAAAATCATCGAACAGCCTCTATTTTTTTGCATTTTGCTGACCTACACATTCCGAGATACATACAGTGAGCATCAATATAAAGTTAACACAAAAGGCTCAACAACAAAAATACACTAAAAAATCCACGTTTTTACCTCCTCAAAAAAAAATCGGAGGAGGCTACACGACCCCTTAAAATCTTCGTAACAGTCTCTACTACAATTAAAAAATAATTTAAAAATTCGCATTTGCCTCTAAGGGGGTCCTGGAGGCTCCCTAAAAGGCTCAAAATAAAATAAAGGGGAATTTGTGTTAACTTTATATTGATGCTCACTGTATATGCATCTATATTTAGAAAGAACGACCAAAATGATGAAATTTTCACAAAATGGCCGATAACTTACATAGCGGCGGTTGCTAGAGGTAGAAAATGTCCATTTCGTATAGTATTCGATGTAACTAACATGTCCCAAACATTTTTTTTGATTGGAAACAATTCCATATGTGTGTTTATCTGAATCCACTATGTTATTTTTCAGTTTTTTTAGTTAATAAAGCCTTCGATACTTTTACTTTTATCGTTCGCTTTGGGCATTGCTTCCCTTATTCTGAACCTTACGAACCGCCACTGTGAAGACCATCAAGTGCTTGCAGCATGCGCTTTCAAGTGGTGCTACCTATTTAATTTTTCGTCCTTCAAACTGAAATCAATCATTTTCTGAGATGGACTCATAAACCTATATATTTCCGTATTGTAATTCACAACAGTGATTTTGCAACGTTTCATGCAGTTCCACAAATTTTAAAACATTTAAAATATAGCATACATACATACATTATATAAAAACTTTCTCTAGCATTCCTAGATCCAAAACTCCCATTGCAATTCAAAACTACTTAAGTTTTCACTACATTCATGTAAATCCCTTTGTTGGTAGCCATTTTCCCTCTTGAAAAGATTCCCAAATTCCATTGTTCCTTTCCTTTTCCCAACTTGAAATTAAAGTAAAAAGTCCAAAATAGATTAAAGTTCAAAAGTTCAACCTACAACAGGACGAAAAAAATGTCCCTACAAAACAATCGTTTAAATATAACTTTTTTCCTTGTGCTGTGTAATGTTTTTCTTACTTTTAATTCTTAAACTTAAATAATGTGAAAGTTTTTATCTAGAGCTCTCGTTGGAGATTCCAATCTCTTCTTGATGACTGACCTCGTCTAATTTCTTTCCATACCAGATTGAACTGAAACATGGAAACTCCACTTGACTCTCGCCAAAATGGAGCAAATGGAGAAAAAGAAGTTCTCGCCAACAACTAAAAAAGGAAAAGTTTCCATTGTGACACAGCGGCAGAGGACAAAGGATAGTTCCACAAGTGTAGGGGCAACTTGCAGAGGAGCCAGATGTGGCCACATTTTCGAATTTTATATTAGTTCTACTTAGAGAGATCTTAAGGGACGTGATTAGGATGGAAAATTTGATGTCATAATTCTTCGGAGTTTCTTTTCTTATTTTGCGCCATTAATTAGAAACTGGCTCAATTAGATTTTGGAGATGGGTGTGGGTGATAAAGTAATAAAAATATGCAAAAGAGCTCTTTAAATTTGGGTGCTTGAGGAACATACGCAGATATGAGCCAAGATCTTATTGATTAAAGAAGCTTACAAACATGGAATGGAAAAGCAGTCTGCAAAATCGATCGATAGTCATACCTACCAGCATCTATCAAGATTCGTTAGTCGGAATTTTTCCTTGACAAGTACTTAGTATTGTACTAGTACAGTATTTGGTATTGTACTAGTACAGTATTTGGTATTGTACTAGTACAGTGGTCGGCAAATCGCGGCTTGCGTGCCTTATGTGCCTCTTGGGCCCCCTAAGTGTGGCTCTTCCACAAAATACCATATGCGGATGGCTTATGCACTGAAGCCGTTTTTCGGCCTGGGTGAGTTTAATTTGAAGGGTGTCGTTAGACAAGGCAGTAAGTAAATTGCCATTCTCCCGCGACTCAGACTACGGGTACTAGTTGCCAGCCGCACCGCTTTTTTTTGTGGCAAGATGAGGCTTAGGAGTCACCCTTCGTACTACTAGTCCGTCATGTCTTACAAGTCATGGTGCAATGTATAGTAGTAAGCTTGATCTGAAGGAAAGATGAGATAGGATAGGTTAGGGGTCTGGAGGATGCATGAGTAGATGTCATTGAACCTTGCGTTTGAACTCTGAGATGTTATATGACCTCGGAAACACCGACTGCGGAAGAGAGTTCCACAATCGAGTTGTTCTATTTATAAACGAACTGCTAAAATGTAATGTGCGTGAAAGGGAGGGCTGAAGGGTGAAGGGGTGAGCCGAGTTGGCTAGTCTTGTGTTGCGGGAGAAAAATTGCCGTGTAGGCAGGAGGTTTTTGATTTCAGTGGAGCAGTCGTTATGAAAATAGCAGTAAAACTTGCTGAGCGCTGCTACATTCCTACGGTGGCTTAAAGGATCAAAGCAAAGGGTGCTATCGCCAATGAGTTTGATGGCGCGGTTTCGCACCTTGTCTAGCCAAGCCAAGGTGGTTTTAGGGGCGCCCGCCCAGATATACGAGTTGTATTCAAGGCGTGGCCGAATGTAGGACTTGTAGATTGTAGCCAAGGCAGTTGGATGAAGGAGAAACTTGCATCTCTTAAGGAAGCCGAGGCATTGGTACGCCAGTGGCGGTTCCTCTTTGGCAGCAAAGGAAGCACTGCTTCCCTTGACCAAATAGGCAACTCAATAAAAATTAATTTTAAAACATATATCAAGATTATTAGAAGAAAAATCTTAATATATTTCCTCCTCTGGAAACACTAAAGATGCAATGTACAGATTTTTTTATATAAAATGTACAATTGAAATTTATCATCCTACTGTAAACGTAAACAAAGAGTAAAGCCGTATCCTCGATACGAGCGGCGAGCGGTGAGCGACAGAGTGGCAAGTACTAATGTGCCTCTCACCGCTCTTATATACTGGCCGAGGCCTTACACAACATGGGGAAGCTGTAATATCGTCCGCTTCTTTGCCACAGAAAATCAACGTGGAAACTCCAACACATTCAATTAAATTGAACTCACACTCACGCAAAGGTTTGCGTTGATACAGTGCCCTCAGAAGCTGAGCTAAACGCAGCTTCTTCGGAGCCGAACTGTGGGATACAAGAAGTCGAAGAGAGAGAAATTTTCTGTATCCACCATATACTCTTTGTTTTCTTGGTTTCTTTTTCTGGTAATCTGTTCTGGCTTCGAGCAATATTAAATTTGCTCTTAAAATTTTGCTTCGAAATTTCGTTTGCATATTGAGTCAAGAAAAAAGAGATCGAAGATAGGTGAAGTTTCTCTTCACCTTTTGTGGGGTGCAGGCGGTTTATATTGAATATAAGCTGATAATGTGTAGCTTCCATTATATGTATTTGTTAAGATTCTCTTTAATATGATCCCTTTAGAGAATATTTTTATGAATTATATTTTCGAGTACAGGTTGCCTGGTGTTTTTTTTGCTAGGACAATGTAATGTCGGTCGACCGTGGTGTTATTATTAGTATCTTTTTTGATTTTGAGCAAAATATGTATATATGAAAAATTAAACGAGATTAAAGGTGTAGTTGCAGTTTTTCAACGGTTTTTTGTTGACGCTTTTTATCAATAGAATCTGAAAAAAGGCGCAAAACGTCCTCCAGCAGCGAAACTATGTATTTCAAAAAAATTGACAAAAAAATTAAAAAATTCACGATTTTTGATTCCTTTTTTTTTCACTTTTTTCAAGCTTAAAAAATTCTCTTGTTCATAAAAATGCACAAAAGAACCTATATTTAAAAATAAGAAAGAACCGCTGATAGTCAATATTATGACGAACTGCCTTTATTTTTTTCGCTTCTTTCGTACCCCTAGACATACCGAGGTATGCGCATCTTTAGTTAGAAAGAACGACCAAAATGGTAAAATTTTCACAAAATGGCCGATTACTTCCCTAGCGGCGTTGCTAGAGGTAGAAAATTACCATTTCGTATACCGTTCGACGTAACTAGCATGTTCCATAAAAAAATTTTGAGACTGGGAACAATTCCTTATGTTTTGTTTATATAATCACACTATAGAATATTTTTCATTTTTTTGGGTAAAACCTACCATACTTTTACTTTTATAGTTCGCCTTGCGCATTGCTTCCCTTATCCTAAACCTTACGAACCGCCACTGTGGTACGCTTGTTTGGCGACTTGGAGTATGTGATTATTCCATCGCAAATCGTTGGATAGAGTCACGCCGAGGATGTTAAGATATGGATCAGCTGTTATATTATCTTTGCCCACTGAAATGGAGGGAAGGTTGGTGCAGGTTTTGGTGGAGAATAGACAGTACTTGGTTTTGGTTTCATTGAACTCGACACGATTCTTGCGGCCCCAATCAAGAATGAGTTTAATGTCCGCGTTAAGAGACGCGGACATGAGTTCACGTTCTAAGAGACAAGGTCTGGCACTTGCTTGTCCTGTGTTGTCGAAGGGGTATGAGTAACGCAAGGTACCGTCATCGGCAAAACTATGAAGTGGATTGGAGGTGAATGAGAGCAGATCATTAATGAATATAAGAAAGAGAGTAGGTGAGAGAATCGCTCCTTGGGGAACGCCGGCCGAAATGGAATGAGGGTTGGATTCAACGCCATCCAATACTACCTTGATTGAACGGCCAGAAAGAAAGCTCTCAATCCAGTTCCTTAGAACTGAGTCAATACCAATACGCTTTTGCTGCTTGTGTAATGTCTTCCAAAGTGAACCGTTGTGTAGTGAACGACGATGAATGAATTGAGAGAGGTATGTTGAGATTGTTTGGACATATTCACAAGATGAACCAAAAGATATACACTAATAAAGGAGTTCTCTACGAAATGACAGTCGTAATATGGTATAACCACAATTCCGACGAACGACGGCAACGAACGACGAAATTTCGTTGTCATGTTCAACGAATTGGATCGCTATAGTTGTTAAAGCACAACAGCGGCGACGTTTTTTTAAATAAAAATGGATCATAGAATACTAGAAAACTGCAATGACATAAAAAATCGCCACCCTTGTCGACAAAATTTGAATTTATTTTAACCTGACGAATTTCGTCGCATTCGCAAATCGTCGCCCGTCGGATTTGTGGGCAAATCCGCTCTCACATATGGTTTTAAAAATTTTGACAGCGAATTTGCCGTCGTTCGCCGTAATTGTGGTTACACTATTAGGCGAATTTGACGCAACTGCGGGTAAGGAGTCGTATTATTACCCCAGATTCTGCTCAAACAAAGAATCCAACAATAATGGGAATAGAGAGGCTGAATTCGACATCGGTTAACGATACCTAGTTTATGCATAAAAATATACACAAAAAGGCATCGGCGTAACCAAGGCCGCAGGCACCGTAACCAAATTTATCATGTTATAGTGCAGGGGTGGTGAACCTGTGGCACGCGTGCCAGAAGTGGCACGTATGAAAAATTTTCTGGCACGCAAACATTTTTTGGTGCAGCTTTTACGTTAGCAGATGCATGTGCACGCGTTCGCGCTTCCAATAATCGTATCGGCTTTTGATTGATTCAGGCTCAAACATATTATCAAAGCCCTCATCCATCTCTTATCAAAGCCCTCATCCATAACTTCCAGGTGCATTAACACGGCTTCCCGATTCTCTCAAAGATAGATTTGGTACGCGCATATCATCACATACCAATCGCCCCAGAGGATGTGCTTAATACTACACTAATTACCCATTCGACCAATATGAGATTACCCGCATACCATTCAGCTTGCAGAATATAGCCCAAACATTCCAGAAGTTCATAAATGAAGTTACAAGAGTCCTCGATTTGGTGTATGCCTACTTACACGATATGTTAATCGCCAGTAGAACCGAACAGGAGCATCTCGATTATCTTCAAAAACTTTTCAAACGCATCGATAGCTTCGGTCTAACTATAAAGGTAGAAAAATGCGTTTTTAGTACTCCTACTCCAAAGGTTTCCAAGCCACCGCATTACAAAGGATGAAATACTTCTCTTCCCAAATCGAGTTCAGGATAACCGAACGACACCTCAGACAGACTACACCTTTAGGTCTAATTTCATAGTTTAGTACAGACTTCAGATATGTCAGGTAAACAAAACGTTGTCGAAGAGTACTTGCAACGATCACTGGAAACCGATAACGTCAACACATTCGATCCGCCTGCATCAACTCAGGCTTAACAAAATGACACCGAGTTAAAACCGCTTCAATGCACCACAGCAACGGGTCACGGGTAAAACTAGTACACACAGCAAAACCTACTGCGCATCAGGTCTTGTGTGACACTAGCGCAGCATTCGTATGTCTCATATAGCCACTTTCTTGCGTTTAACTTTGAACATAGCCTGTCTCACCCTGGTATTCTTGCTACAAAATAAGAAGTTACCAAGGAATAGTTCTGGCCATCGATCATTAAAGACTGCAATGAGTTATCTCATTCGTGCCTTGGATACTTTGGATGGAGTTTCAAGGCATACCAGATCTCCATATGAAGCCACCCGTAACTGAAAGCAGCATGGCAATCTAGACCGAATTAAACTGGTCCTTAGCCGAGCTCGTATAGGGTCTAAATCTCAGACTCCCCAATTCTGTTTTCATTCCAACTAATGGAAATCCAATATAAGACGCAGCACTCGTCATAGCCTTCCTAGCCCTACCCCGCTCCCCCAAGCGCATGTTATCGGTTGATTGATGGGGTTCAACTCGTTTCAGGAAACATAAAACTCCTGCAAGTTGTTTCTCGATGCCCCAATGTCAGAGTTGCGTTAATAATGGTTGGGAGTAGGTTAGGTTAGGTTAGATATGGCTGAGCTGCTGATGCACAGCCCAAACACTTAAGCCAAAGGGATAGGCCCATTGTGATGCCATAATGATCCCACTTTAAACCCAATGTGGAAGTGTCGTTTCTTCGCTAATCCACCTCGAGGACGTAATAAATCTTCTGCGGCGTTCAGAGATAATTCTGGGGTTATTAGTGCAAGAGCGCAGGGCCTTCAGAGCCGCCTAACAATCTGAGAAGATGTAGACAGTTCGGTTCCTATCGCCTTGCTGCTTGATTTGCAAAACAGCCTCATGTATGGTTGGGAGTAGGTGGAATCAAAATATCGCAGCTGGTTGTGGCAGTTCCTTACTTCCGGCAGAGCTGCTGTTCGACGTACTCTACATGAAAAAAATAGATTCGTCGACAGTGGGTACAAAGAGGCTTTCCCTAAGCCTCTAGTCTTTCACATAAAAAAATACACATCCTCCAAAACCATTTCAAAGGGATGTTGACATGCCAACACCCCTGGAGCACATCGGACTATCCAAGTAAAACTAATTTTGTGATATATTCACGCGCAAACCAAGTACAGAATATTTTTAGAAGCATATATACACCCGTAACTAGCACGCATAGTGAACAAATGCATATTATGACACACTCTCGCATTCGTAATCGCTCATTCCAAACTCAAGTGTTGTTTTAGCAATCGGTCCCCCGACTAAGTACTAAGTACGTCCAATTCTGCTTGACCTATGCAATCGAATAAAACCCGGTTTATTAAGTATAGTAATCGCACGCTTTATTGTCATCACGTAATTAGCCGTTTTTTGCGTCCTATACAAAATTCTTAAAGCTCGTTCCCTTTAGTCTCGAAATGGTGTGAGCGTACTTTTCTTTGTTTGGACTATTCCGTGCGTCTTTTATTGATATGTGCCTGAAGCGGACTACATTTGTGAAAGTCGAATTGTTGTAATCGTCAAGTTATGTGTCACAACCATGTCGATATCTATCTCTTTCGGCTTCTCTGTCTCCGTCCCTGTTACTACTACGGTTCTGCACAGCTTTGTTTAACATAATTTTTAAAATTAAAATACGGGATTTATGGAATGTTTATAATTTGCCAAATTTGTTCGTTTGGAAAACAATTCAAAAGGAAGCATACGGTCTACAAAAGCTAAAGCTCAAAATGTCAATCGGAGAAATAGGTTTCAATAAGAAAATGTTAACATATTTCTACCGATTCACAAAAACTAAGAAACTCTCATTTTTCAATTCAAGCCTTTTATTCGGAACAGTTTTGGTTCATAAAATCCTAATACAATATTTTGTTACATAATCAGAATCTAACCTACCACGCCCAATTTGCCCTTAACATCCACAATTTTCCTGCACAATACCATAAAATTACCGATATCCTCATTACACTCCTTTATCCTCGGAGCAGCCCCAAAGGAGAGTACTGCAGGACAATTTAGCAAAGATCTTTTGAAAGTATAATTGCCACCAGAAATAAGCGCGAATGTTCTCGAGAATGCTGCCATCTCACGTTTATGTAAAACTGGCAGAATGCTAATAATTCGGCATTTAGCCATAGAGCTGCACCCATTCCGCAGCGCCACGGTAATCAAAACAGCAATTTCCTATATTACACAGCCGCAATTTGCACGCAAAGCCAACGGGAGCGAGAGGGAGCTAATAGTGCTCAAAAATAAAGGACGATCTGTTTTTATTACCGTAAAATTAATAACAGGTATAGGGACGTTTTGCTGGCTGGCTAACCCCTACCTGGGTTACCTGTGCCACAATACTCTTGTCGACTGTTATACCACCTCCCTCTGTGTGTCGTGCAAGGCTCCATGACACCAAAATGAAATTTTCAATAGAATAGAAAATAATAATATTCCATAAAATTCATTACAGGCCATAACGCATAAAAAGGGCGGAATTTCAAATATTTGTTTTAGTGGCGCAGCTCATAGATTTAATATACTCCTTTAATCCCTCCGACCGGCATAGCGCGTAACGGCTGAATCGCGGAATCACCGAATTAAACCACCACCTCAGAGATCGGCTGTTGGGACAATAAAAGTCCTCGTAAAATGAATATTCCTGTAACTCGTGGCACTCTAGTGGCACTCTGGTGGGAACATGAGCCAGGTAAGCACAGGTAAGGTTAATCAAGTATAAAAATGGATATTAGCTAACGTTGTGAACAATTTTATTTATGAACCGAAATGTACTTTGCCAACAGAAAAAACGAATACCCGCCGTTTTTCGTTATATAAATTTCGTATTATGTTGATGGTTGTATTTTGTGGATGGTGGAACGTTGGAAGGAATTCTCGTTCTCATTCTTGGCTATGCAGAAGCAACTAAATTAAAAATAAAAATTTTAGCGCATTCTATTTCTAGGCAACAAACCAAATTATCTTTCCCAGAAATCATTTCGGCATTTGCATATTTAAGACATCCCGGAATGCCAATAGGTTTCTGTAGTGTGTGGTACTTATGCCGAAGTTTGCAAATAGTCTCCACGCAAGCAAAACTTTCTCATCTTTGCGGTTCTAGTTCCTTGGGGTTTTCAAACACACTAACAACAGAAACAAATTTACCCCGATCCTTGATGCTTGTAGAAAGATACGTATAGATCTTTTCAAACGTCGTGATATTCCGCGCATGCTGGGGTAAAAAACTCTTAAAAATGTTTAAAATCTCGGACAAAGCTTCATTTTACTCCTCCTATCAAATCACTTGCTGCCAGTGCTGTCACTTTATTCCAATTGTAGTAGATCTACACCACATTATTTGTTTTGCGAATTAAGTGGCCACTTTTCTTTCCACTCATGCATTTGTTGAAAACGTCAAGGTTCCACGCTGTCTTGCACATGCAATTGCAACTTTTTTCAAGTTGTTGTTCGGCATGGGCAAGAGCAGCAGTCGGTAACCCAAATGCATTGGCGGGCCATAAAACAGATTAATAAAACTACTGCCCATTAAGCGTGCCAGCTAAAAAAAACCATTATATATAAAGATAATTTTATTTGTGTAGTAAAAACTTTTCACAAAGCAACTTTAAGACCCCTATTCACTTACAGCCCACCGGCACACAGTGGTCGGAATCTAATGAAAAGCGGCCAAAACTGTAGAATGCCGTTGACCGTCTTAGAAACTTGGTTTCTAGGGGTTTTCGGGGTCGCTGAATCCGAATTCGACATCAAAAAATTGTTTTTTTAAATCCAAGATGGCGGATTCAAGATGGCGACTAAAATATTCGATTTTTCTAGTTTATTTTAACGAAGAAAACTTTTTTTTCGTATAGTAAGTGTAATTTCACGTACTTGGCCTCTTCAATAAAGTTTTCTTTACGAAATAGCGGAATAATATGCAGTTTTTTGTTCTTTTTTATTCTTGTTTCAATTATAAGTAAGAAAGCACTAAACGAATCAAATAGAAAAGTAAATGTTGATTAATTGTCGACAAATTTCATAACCAAAAGTAAACAATAACATCAGAGGAACGCTCAAAAAAATTTTTGCATGAATGTTTTGGAAAAAACACACTAGAACGTTATTAAAGTTTTAAAAGCAATAATTTTGATCAAAAATTGGTAACTTCAAACTAGTTAAAGATAGATTCTCCGCAGTTTTCCGCAGCTAATTCTTTTTCAAAAGTCTTCAGTGACCTTGAAACTAAAAGTTCACGGTCACTTCAATGCGACTTTTGTCGAATAAACTTTTGTTTTTATCGAAAACAATAGGTGCAAATAAAATCAAATTATTCTTCATTTTTGCAATATTGCAATTTTAAAATTGCAAAAACTTCACTTCCGACGGGAAAATTTTACTTTTTACTTGATTGTATGCATGTGTACCTTTAGTGTAAAAATTTCAAAGTTCAACAATCAAAAATTTTAGTAAAAATGAAATTCGTTATATACGAAACACTTTTCATTTTCGATTTTTTCAGTCTTTAAAATTAAATTTAAATCATATTTGACCTTGAAATAACTTCAAAATGTTTCGTTTCGATTGCACAAAAATAATTGTTTTCGATAAAAACAAAAGTTTATTCGACAAAAGTCGCATTGAAGTGACCGTGAACTTTTAGTTTCAAGGTCACTGAAGACTTTTGAAAAAGAATTAGCTGCGGAAAACTGCGGGGAATCTATCTTTAACTAGTTTGAAGTTACCAATTTCTGATCAAAATTATTGCTTTTAAAACTTTAATAACGTTCTAGTGTGTTTTTTCCAAAACATTCATGCAAAATTTTTTTTGAGCGTTCCTCTGAAGTTATTGTTTACTTTTGGTTATGAAATTTGTCGACAATTAATCAACATTTACTTTTCTATTTGATTCATTTAGTGCTTTCTTACTTATAATTGAAACAAGAATAAAAAAGAACAAAAAACTGCATATTATTCCGCTATTTCGTAAAGAAAACTTTATTGAAGAGGCCAAGTACGTGAAATTACACTTACTATACGAAAAAAAAGCTTTCTTCGTTAAAATAAACTAGAAAAATCGAATATTTTAGTCGCCATCTTGAATCCGCCATCTTGGATTTAAAAAAACAATTTTTTGATGTCGAATTCGGATTCAGCGACCCCGAAAACCCCTAGAAACCAAGTTTCTAAGACGGTCAACGGCATTCTACAGTTTTGGCCGCTTTTCATTAGATTCCGACCACTGTGCGGCAGGCCGTGACCTTTCAGATCAGGTCGGCAGGTACAGCCCGATCAAGACCACACATTACTCAGACTGAAGGATAGGTGACCTCATGATTCCCTTGACGGCTTGTTAATTCAAGTGAAAACATCTTCATGGCCTCAACGGAAACTTCCGACGTAATAGAAGTTCCAGATCTTCAGGTCACGTTTAGCTCCTGAGATCGGCGGCGATACGAGACATTTGGATTATCGGCAACATTCTCTAGTACCGCTTCAACAACTTAATTGGAGTGTCGTGGATGCAGCCGAATGGGAAGCTGGCGAGTGGCTACAGTGTACAGAGTGGTATTCAAAGAAAATCTTCACCAAACTACGAATTGAACGAATGTTTCAATGTATAGCGCTACAATTTCAACGCGTTTTTTCAATATGAATAGACTCATAGTAGTCCAGTCAAAATAGACGAAAAAACGCCATAATTGGAAGATAATTCCGAAGTTGCTGAAAATTGGAACAGCCGTTAAAAACATTATTATACGTAAGCTGTAGAGACTGCCACGCGATTGGGCGGCTGCAAACTTTTTTGTTCAAGGTCAAAGGGTCAAAATATCAGTTTTTTGCAAATATCTGCTAAACCGTACGTCTTATCAGAAAATTGTGTTTACAACGTTTGTAGATTAGGTGATTATCTACAAAAAAGTATATTATACATTTTCTCGTAGGAATTGCCATTTCTGAGATATTGTCGTTTTAATAAGTTAAAATACTCATATTCTATCATTCCCGACTTGTAAAGGTCATCAGAAATTTAATAAATCCTTTGTTGGAGTACGCGGCTAATATTTTCAGGGGTGATTCCTGGATATATTTGGAGAAAAAAATTGTTCTACAGAGGGCGGCTATCTCCACTATCCACTAAGATACAGGGTGATTAGGGAAAAAATTTTGTTTTTTTTTTAAATTTACTGAAATTTGAATAACTCCTAAAGTAATTATGATAAAGTAGCCTAATTAGGCTCATCTTTTAGGTAAATGTGTATTCTTTAATTTGGTGTAAAACATAGCAGCCTGAGTGACTCCGTTCAAAAAATATATAGGCTCAAACAATGCTTAGAATCTAGACCTGGCAGATTTCTTCGTTTTTCTCAGAAAATTCGTTACTAACACTACATTTTTTTTTGCTTTTCTGATGCACCAAACTATTACCTACAATATTTCCATATACAATAAGTGTTTATTTTGGGTAGTTTTGTAGGTAGTAGTAGTAGTAGTAGTTTTATCGTGTTTTATCGTGAACAAATAAAAAGTTACTCGTCTTTCAACTGCGGCATAATAGCATTGGTTTGAGCCTACATATTTTTTGAACGGAGTCACTCAGGCTGCTATGTTTTACACCAAATTAAAGAATACACATTTACCTAAAAGATGAGCCTAATTAGGCTACTTTATGATAATTACTTTAGGAGCTATTCAAATTTCAGTAAATTTAAAAAAAAAACAAAATTTTTTCCCTAATCACCCTGTATCTAAGTGGATAGTGGAGATAGCCGCCCTCTGTAGAACAATTTTTTTCTCCAAATATATCCAGGAATCACCCCTGAAAATATTAGCCGCGTACTCCAACAAAGGATTTATTAAATTTCTGATGACCTTTACAAGTCGGGAATGATAGAATATGAGTATTTTAACTTATTAAAACGACAATATCTCAGAAATGGCAATTCCTACGAGAAAATGTATAATATACTTTTTTGTAGATAATCGCCTAGTCTACAAACGTTGTAAACACAATTTTCTGATAAGACGTACGGTTTAGCAGATATTTACAAAAAACTGATATTTTGACCCTTTGCCTTGAATAAAAAAGTTTGCAGCCGCCCAATCGCGTGGCAGTCTCTACAGCTTACGTATAATAATGTTTTTAACGGCTGTTCCAATTTTCAGCAACTTCGGAATTATCTTCAGTCAAATCTCTAATTTGACTGGACTATAGCGTAAGTGGTACTGAATGACGTTTCAGAATCGGGCACATTTGTCGAAATCGGTCTAGATGGCGATGGGATGTATATAATAAAAAAGACACAATAAAATTTAAGTAGAAATTAAAAATTGTTGATCGACTAAGCTGCTTGTGTTTACACTTGTACTTGAAGTACGCTTCAAGATGCCATGGAAGCGCACTTATTGTCGGATCATACATTCGGTATGTGATGTGGTTGGTCTTCATCGAGCCGTCGCCGGGCCATACACTTCGACACGACTAGGACCGTAGAAGATTACTTCTCCGGAACGACTCCGGTAAAAGACTGAATTTATTCTGGTGCGTCGGTTTCTTTTATAGCCAGGAAGCTCTGCTGGGCACGAAGCTTTAAAGCTTCAGAGGGAAGCTTTCAAAGAGAGAACGTCTGTCTTTGGTCTGGTGCTTTTTTATATGTTTTCTAAAGTTCTTGGAGAGGGATTCTAGTAATCTTGGTTCGTTACAATACGATAAAATTTTAATGGCCCAACTATGCAGGGCAAAAGCACATACGCCAAGCTCTACGGCATATGTCAAGCTCTACGGTTGACATAGCACAGCATAAAAACTTTCATCGAATAAAAGCTTTCGAATTCATTATAAAGAATGTTTAGTTAAACATAATGGCCTTTTTCATAATTGCATGGTTGCTTGCCTGCTTGCATGCATGTTTGCAAAAGAGCAACTGTCAGGTAAATCAGTTGCGCAATCTAAAAACTTTGCATTTTTGAATGAAAGCAATCAGCTGTCAAAAATATATGTCACAATTTTGACGTTTCAAGCATAAAGTTTTTTTCCTTCATTTTCTGAGTTCTTTTACCGCTAAAAAATAAAACTATAGAATACATAAGATTAATTTCAATAATAGTTTAAATTAAAATAAAACATACCTAATAATATCAAAAAACGATAACAACATTTCACTTTTGACACTTTTCTTCTTCTTTAATCAGATAAGCATGCGTACAAAAATAGTTGCAAGATTTGCGCAGACTTGCCAAGCAGGTTGCGGTTTTGAACAAATGATGTTTGCACATTTGCTTTTTTGAATACCATGCAAAAGATCGATTTGCGCAACCATGCAATTATGAAAAGGGCCAATAAAATTCGACTTGGGTGGAACTTAATATAACAACATTAGGAAAGACCAGGTTATGTTTACTGTTGTTTTTTTTTACAGCGAGTGATTTTTGTTCAGGTAGGTAGAAGTAAAAATATTTTTGAATTTATTAGTTTCATTAATTTAATCATTCTAAATTTATCACACTATTTTTAAAATGGGCTTTATATCGGGCTTATAACAGTCGTCACTCATCAAGCGACGCTTGACTATTTTTATTAAAACTGAGATATGAATGTAGTTGTAGTTAAAGATGTCCCGCAAGGAAGAAGAAGGCGAACGAAAATTAGCCGCAGCCTTCAACCCCATTTTAAGGCAACGTTTGAAGATCAGAAAGCTAAGCAGGAAGTTTCATCGAAACGAAAGGCAGTGGAACAGCAAGAAGTCGAAGAGAAGTCGCTATCTGTTTTGAGTTTGTCATAGAGGGTCTTAGCATCGAAAGCGAAGAAATGAAATTAATAGAATGTTGAATGAAATGAGGAGCAAGCATGAATGCGTTAAATCCACTTTTGACACTTTTGAAGTCTGATGCAGATGTAATATATTTGGGCTGAGATAAATCGAATGGCGATGTCAAAATCGAAATCGAAAACCATCAAATTCGTTTTCAATTTGCAGTTTTAAGAAATGAAACCCTGCACAGGAAATGCATCGACCGCAGCAAGTAATCTAAAATGATTAACGAATACGCGGTATTTTTTGGTATTTTGTTTTCAGTTTGAAATGTTCTTGATGAAGAAGCCCCACCCAAAACCGCGAATTTCCCTAGTTCAGCGAATGTATCGATTTTAAGCAGAAGCATTTCGCAAAATAACAAAAAAAATTAAAACCAAATTGTTTTTTGCTGCCAACTCCTGAAACAAGTTGATCAACCTACGAACTTATACCATACCTTTTTATGGTAACCTTGGTTTACTTATAAAAACTAATGTGGATGATGAATAATTTTATTAAAAATCTCTGCAACATGCAATCGATTTAAAAGAAACAATGTCAAATTGTATTACACTCGTTCCAATGTTACTGTGTCATGCATTAGATGGTACGATTCATACGAGTAAGCTCATGCAGATATCGGCAATGAGTGAGATTTTAGAAGCAACTCTCACGAATGACAAAGTACCAGAATCTTTCCACCATTTACATACTTATTTTTCTTGTGTTCTTATGTTGGATAAGATAAATACATAATTAGATAAATACATAAATATCAATAATAATAAATAATATTAACATTGCACTCAATTAAAATTATTCCAAATTTGGTAAATATTTCAAAAAATGTTTTGTGGTCTTTACAAAACTACTTTCAACCAAAATTTTTCGCCATTTATTAACATTCTGAGCGCGATAAAAAAAGAAATGTAAATTACATCATTACAGGTCCAAAACAAGTTCACTTTGCACAAAAATACTACGAAACATACAATTAAAAAAGCTTTTGTGGAATTTTAATTATTCGCTGGAGCACAAATGAGAAAACCATAAAAATTTTAATTTACCTATAATCAATTCCCGGTATTTATAGGGTCCACAACAACTAACAACGAATTATAATGACAACCTATTTATCTAGCCAACATCATGAAGAGAGTGATTCAAAAATAGAATGACCCTATACCCCACATTAATGACGCTGATAGTGTCATTTAAATTTCAATAACACTTTCTTTTTTTTAATTAATACGTAGTAATAAGTACCATCTCCGTAATAATGATTAGTTTATAAAATATGAACCTGCCTAAGATCATTTAAACATAATATTAAAAACTTAGTCTATATGCCAAAGTTTGTTAGGCTATATTGCATTAACAGGTTGTGATTTTAATCCGTGGTGTCTTACCAATAATAACAAAAAAAAAATATTGATTATTAAAAAGCACTTATAACCTAAGAAACTGCTCACATAACAGGAGGGAAGACAAAGACCCGCCGTCAGACCCGCTACAATGGGGGCAACTGGGACGAATTAAAAATAGATTGAAACCCAAAAACTTAATACCGTCTGCGCTCAGAACGTCAAGCGAACAGCATCCTAGAATATGAAATCCAAGCATGCAGAACTCTAAAATAAAATTGATAAACTTATTCCTACCACAACATTTTTTAGTAATACATTTTATGAAATGGCTGTTGCCTTTTCGTCAGAAGCTAGAAATGCAAAAGCTCACTGGAATGGCATTCCATTATTCCAGTTGATTACTCTCTTTTGAGCGAGCTTTTACGATTAACTTCAGTTTGAGTCCAGTTGGGCGAACTGAGGTCTATTTTATCCTCAGTTGAATATGCGGAAATTGTATGTGAACTGAGATTATTTTAAAGTTCAGTTCAGAATTTGCTCGATCTTGCGCAGTTCGGCCGGTTAAGCCAGGGTATAATGATAAATCGGTCAAAGCAATAATGCTGATTCTATTATTAAAATATTGATATTTTATAGCATTTACCGGAATCATTTTATTTTAAATAGTGTGATTATTTCCCTTTAACCTCGCCTTTCAAACAAAGCCCTCCTTATAGACACTTGCAGCTTTACGCTTAATATTTTGTTTGGTTTCTCGTCGTACTATTTCCTGCATGTTCGGTCGTGGCATTATCGTCGCTTATAAATACTTAAAAGTCTGGTAATGCTGCTAACTTCATTACCATGCCAGTTAAAATACGAAAGGGTGTACTTCTTGTTGGGTTATTATTTATAATTGGTTGAACTTGATCAATGTGTTAGGATATGATTTATTCTCTTTACCATCCTCTCGGGACGCCAGTAGTGATTAACGAATGTGGTATGCCTTCTTCTATGCGGCCATTTTGAAACAGTTTGGCTGTAAAAGCTGTTCCTCCGTCCGGTATTATACTTCTTTCTTGGGTTACCAAAAATTGATGTCAACTTAATCAATCAGTCGACAACCTCCATGCCTGACGCGGCGTACAACCACACAAATTTAGAAAACGAGTCCACTGTTACTACTATAGTTGTATCTTTTCTTATTTCCTTTCATTGGTGTTACCTATATGATCTATGTATATGCAATGTTTGAAGATAACAATCCTTTTTATCAATGGCTGTTATTGGGCCTTCCTGTTTCCCAGGGTTGCCTTCTGCCATTATGCATTCTATGCATCTCTTGTCTAACTGGAATACCTTAGTTTTCACTTTGGTATAAATTAGCAGACTAAGACTTGCCAGCCTCGTAATAAGGATGGAGGACACCAAAACTGCTTATGGTATCAGAAATTTCGGGAAATATAGCAATAGATAGACCCAAGAGAACAACAGAAGCTTAACATTCGAAACTGGAGACATGCTGCAAGGGACCATCAAAGTTGCAAAAATGCCCCCCCCCCCTAACCTGAAATATTTCTTGCTACGCCACTGGCAATCAGCAATACGTTTACCACTCGTGGGAAATTGACTAGTACCACAACTGGCGCCAAAGTGAAAGCCAGTTCAAATAACGATAATAGTGGTAAATATTCAAAATTTTTCTAGAGATTTTGTTTTTTTCTGAACGTTAGCAAACGAGCATTTCCTTCGTTCTTCATTCGCTACACTAGAGCGCGTGGTGAGAAGCTATCACTCTACTGATCTGAATTCAGAAAAGGTAAGTTTATTTCATTTCAAAGAGTTTATTAGATATTAGAAAAACTAATCAATTTAAGGTGCTTATGACCCTTATCCGTCTTTTCAATTAAACAAAAAAGACCCCGACCGAAGCAGAGGCAGAGGCCGCAACAACTGGAAGATTCCAGTCGGAACTGAGAGCTGTCGCTCAAATTAAAGGAGCGTTATGTATATGTTAGGTTTAGTACAGGTTACATTACAATTATTTTACATTTCCCGGAACGTTGGATTTTGATACTTAATTTAATGGAAGGGTGTACAATGCCTTTATCATTATATAAGGTAATCTTAGAAAAATCAAAAGACATTAAAATAAGATCCCTTAAACTGTTTGTGCAAGTCATCACGAAACAGTGATGACAGTAATTTTTATTTTCACTAAACAAATTTTATACTATCCCAATTTTTGATATCCATAAATTAGATATAGCCCATTTGTTAGGGATTTTGACGTCTAACTAAATGTTAACTCACTAATTTCATTTTTCAAAAATAGTTTTTATTGAGTAGAATATATTAAAAAAAAGTTTCGGAAAATTGGTTGTACGCTACCCCTAAAAACCACCCCTTAAAAACACAAAATTTCGGTTTTGTCTAATATCTCTTAAATGGCAAATCTTATCAAAAAATAATGTTTAAAAAGTTTGTAGATCATGCGATTATCTGCAAATCATGTCCCCACAATCCACTAATAGTCCATTCAAAACGCGCGTTATGGTGTTCCAAAATAACACCGTTAAGAAAA
This sequence comes from Thereva unica, assembly GCA_949987705.1. Lineage (NCBI taxonomy): Eukaryota > Metazoa > Arthropoda > Insecta > Diptera > Therevidae > Thereva > Thereva unica. Next base: position 120,815,613 of record OX465282.1, on the reverse strand, counting down.
TCGAACCCTAAACGTTTTTGGGGTCGCTGATCACGAAAATCGAGGTCCGGCGGTCCTAAAACTAGGGCGTCACCCCTAAAAATGCAAAAAACACCCCTTTTTAGGGGGTTTTCCCGATTATTTCAGTAATAATGAAAACTAATGAAATGAAATGCACTTTTTTTAATATTTATTTGCGAAGGTGGTTGATCTATACTAAATTAAGGCGAACTTAATTGTAAGAGGTACTCGTAAAGGGTTGAAAGTACCCCTAAATTGGCGAAAAATGGCAAAAATTGTAAAAAAAAATTTCCCAAGTTTATGCTTCAAATTCGATTGTGGGGGTACTGTCAGGCAAAAATAAATTATTTTCAACTCTTGAGGGGTTAAAACTACCCCTACAATATAGTTCATTGAAAACTAGGGGGGGTGTTCCAAAATAACACCGTTAAGAAAATCGCATCCTAAAGGTTTTTGGGGTCGCTGATCACGAAAATCGAGGTCTCGCGGTCCTAAAATTAGGGCGTCACCCCTAAAAATGCAAAAAACACCCCTTTTTAGGGTTTTTTGCGATTATTTCAGTAATAATGAAAACTAATGCGATGAAATACACTTTTTTTAATATTTATTTGCGAAGGTGGTTGATTTATACTAAATTAAGGCGAACTTTATGGTAAGGGGTTGAAACTACCCCTAAATCGGCAAAAAATGGCAAAAATTGTAAACATTTTTTTTTTCAAGTTTATGCTTCAAATTCGATTGTGTGTATTGTCAGGCAAAAATAAATTATTTTCAACCCTTAAAAGTACCCCTACTATAATAAAAATAACTTAATATAAAAAAAATCGCAAAATTTTTTTATTTTGCTTTTTGTTTGAAATTTGGTTCAAAAGGTATTATCAGCAAAAAAATTAATTTTTTCAACTCTTAAGGGGGTACAACTACCCCCACATTAAAATTGTAATTGAAATAAATTAAAATTTATTGTTTTACATTTAAATTTTATTTTCCATTTGTAATCATTACAACATTTGGAACATTTCACTATAAACCCCTTTGTACAGAGGTTAAACCACCCCTAAAGAGAAAAAAAAATATATTGAGAAATATTTCATTTCGTGGAATCTTTAAATAAACTCTGCAGTATAAATCAACCACCTTCGCAAATAAATATTAAAAAAAGTGCATTTCATCGGATTAGTTTTCATTATTACTGAAATAATCGGGAAAACCCCCTAAAAAGGGGTGTTTTTTGCATTTTTAGGGGTGACGCCTTAGTTTTAGGTCCGCGGGACCTCGATTTTCGTGATCAGCGACCCCAAAAACCTTTAGAGTTCGATTTTCTTAACGGTGTTATTTTGGAACACCCCCCCCCCCTAGTCTTCAATGAACTATATTGTAGGGGTAATGTTAACCCCTTAAGGGTTGAAAATAATTTATTTTTGCCTGACAGTACGCTCACAATAGAATTTGAAGCATAAACTTGGAAATTTTTTTTTTTACAATTTTTGCCATTTTTCGCCAATTTAGGGGTAGTTTCAACCCTTTAGGGGTACCCCTTACCATTAAGTTCGCCTTAATTTAGTATAAATCAACCCCCTTCGCAAATAAATATTAAAAAAAGTGCATTTCATTGCATTAGTTTTCATTATTACTGAAATAATCGGGAAAACCCCCTAAAAAGGGGTGTTTTTTGCAATTTTAGGGGTGACGCCCTGATTTTAGGACCGCCGGACCTCGATTTTCGTGATCAGCGACCTCAAAAACGTTTAGGGTTCGATTTTCTTAACGGTGTTATTTTGGAACACCCCCCCCCCGCGTTTTGAATGGACTATAAAACACAGGGTGTTCACGGAAGAAAAAAAGTATTTTTTTACTATTTACTTAAACTTGAATAACTCCTAGACTCATTATCGTAGAGCAACGTAATCACGTTCATCTTTTAGGTAAATGTGTATTCTTTTATTTGATATTAAGAACAGGAACTTGAGTGACTGCGTTTTTTTTTATGTGAAAAACTCGAGTTTCAAAAAGGCCTTTTATGCTGTCGACAATCTATTTTCTTCGTATAGAGTGCAATTTCGTTTGGAGCCGTAATTCCTGCCCCCCCCCCCCCCTTTGGGAAAAGAAAAACATGTGCCCCGTCTTGAATTTACTATTGGAGCACTCAAAAATCGCTCTGAAAAATATTTAAAGCAGTTTTGGCCTGGAGCCCTAATTCACCCCCACCCCACCGATAACAAAATATGCCTCTCCCGCCGTGAAACTACTTTTAGGGGCACTCAAAAATCACCCTGCAAGCCTGATTTTTTTTTTGGTTCGATTTTACTCTGGAGCCCTAATTCTAAACATTTACTGAAAATTTAATTCAATATTCAACCATTCCGAAATTTCTAGTTGTTGAAATATTATTTTATAAATTTCGTAATAAGGTGTAGTTTTTACAGGTTCAGACGTTACAAACTGTAATAACTAATATTGTTGTAAATTTCTTCATAGAGGGTTTGGAGGGCCTGACACATTGGATTTAATCATAAATTACATTTCAGTGTATACGTTTATTTTATATATTTAAACATGATTTAATCGAAATATTGTGCTTAAATAATTTGTTTGTCAACAATGATAGTTTTCACCTCCTAAAAACTAAAAGCCCACATTAGGAGCATATAACTTTTGAAAAGGAGATAAGCTTAATTACCAACTTTCACAAAAATCGGTGTTGAGCTATAGAATTTGGAGGTAATACACTATATTTTTACCGCTATGCACTGGACTTAGAATATCTTTTAACATATTCAACTTAAACTAATTCCTATCAAACTTTTTTTATTATAAAAATAAAAATTTATTTTATTTCCTATAAAATTGTTCAAAAAAACATAATAATGCACTGTGTGAACCAAGAGTAATTATAATGATGAAGATTATTTTAATACACTTATTATCAAAACAATAATAATAATTATAATAATTATTATTATTATTTCCTGTTTAAATCCAAAAAAATAAACTTTCATCAATTTCATCAATTTCATCATAAATTTTCGAAAAAAAAAAATAAAGTATTAAAAATGCCATTTATTATCCTCAATTCCAGTTCAGTAAACTGCATAATAAAATACCAATTACCGCCGTGTGTATATTTAAATTAAATCATAAAATTGCGTGGCTATAAAAATAAAAAAAAACAACCCAAACAGAGAAATTATAAAAAAAATTGGATATATAGGAACATGGGTGTGTACAATTACAAATTTAAACCAAAAAAATTGTTATATTTATACATAATATAAAAAAAAATAAAGAAAAAAATAAAGAAAAAAATAAAGAAATTAATCAATAAAATCATAAAATTTAAATTTTTCATGCAATTTTTTTTTCTTCTGTTTTGAGCCGCCCTTCTTCCAGCCTTGTCCCCTCAATTCATACGCCTCCCCCTTACCCTGCGGGGGGCACAGAAAGCCTCCTCCCAAAAAAAAATATAAAAAATAAAAAGAAGAAAATACACATCCACCCATTGAAAATCTTAAATCACCCTGTAAAATTAATTCATCAAAAAAAAAACTTTCCCTCCCACTTGTACCCTCTCAACCCCTGGATCCGTTTTTTTTGTAGAGAGATAGGATGTGAAAGCTTAAAAACTCAATCCTGAAAGGAAAGGCACACTATAGAGCCACATAACGATTACGTAAGCCACTGTACGCATATACACAGTAAAGGTATTTTCCAAGCCAAAAATCTTAAGGATATTTTTTTTTCGTTCGTGCATACTCATCTTAGGTCAAATACATGCTCGCAAATTTTAGAAAATTTTGTACACATACAGGCATATATTTATACATACTTATTCATATATATTTATTTATAAATATATATATATATACGTGAAACAAATACATAGAAAGCCAAAAAGCCAACCACAAAGACGATGAGAGACTCCGGTATGTGATATTATATTTTGTGTGCACCAAGGAGCAACAAAGGACAATACTAGAATCGCCAGATTCTAGCAGCAAGGCAAGAAACAGGATCATACTATATGTTGCCAACATCAGGGTTGTCCACATATAATGCATAAATTTTAATTAGTAATTCCATTTAGATTAATTTACTTTAACACACAAACACATACACACCTATTATAAGACACCTTCAGTATTATTTTTTTTTTCTGAATCTAATTAACCTAGTCTAAAGGAATCACCGCAACGATAATTTCCAGGATCAAAGAGAATAAAAAAAAATTATTTATATTTTTTTTTCTACCTCTATATATGAGAAAATAAAGGACGAAAACCAGCGACACCACCATCCACATACACCCTGTTAAGTTTGAAGGGCGGGGTGGCAATTAAGGACGACAACACCTATCCCAGATAACCAAAAAGGAGCATGATATATTTTTCAATATATTTTCTATATATATATATATGTGTGTCCATAAGAATACGGTGTGACTGTCAAAAGTCAAAGGCTGGAGATGAAAAAATTATTTTTAAATATAAAAATAAAATATTTTTAGTAACTAAAATTATAATTAAGATTTTTTTTTTAAATTTAAGTACTAGACTCACCTGTTTTAATTTTTATTTTTGTATAATTTATTTTTTTGTTTTGTTTTTTTATATATTTTTGTGTTTTTATTAATTCTTTACGTGCTAATCCATTTCCAATGTGAAATTGTTTGTTTTACTTGATTTTTTTATATTTATATTTATTTTTTTAAGTTCTTTTTTTTCGTTTATTTTTTATTTATTTTTTTATATATTTTTTAAAAAGGCACACACATGTTTTCAATATTTTTAAAACAAATATTGGACTGAGAATAGTCAAGAATAATCGAATTTAGTTTTTTTTTTTGTTTTTTATATAAATTAAAACTGTAAGAAAAGAAATATAATTAAAAAACTAAATAAAATTTGTGAATAAAATAAATTTTAATATTAAAACACTATTTTATATAAGAAATTTTTGTTTTGTTTTAACTTTAAAAAAAAAAATACATACACTTTTCTCACCAGGGCTGCAACAAACACACGGTGATGACTATACTATATAATTTATTTTTTTATTTATTTTTATAATTTTTATATTTTATTTATAATATTTCTTTCGAATTCGCACTTTTCACTAAAAAACTAAATCGTTCATAGTAATTTTTATTAATTTATGTTTTTTATTTATTATTATCGTTAATTTATTTTTAAGTTAATTTTTTTTATTTTTTTTTTTTTTGTCAATATTCTTTTGTGTAAAAGTTATAACTAGTCACAAGCACACATCTAAAAGTAAAGTAAAATAATAAAAACAGATAAAAAAATCAGTTAAAATTTTAAAAATAAATAAAAAAAAAATTAATAAAGTTAAATAAAAAAATCGCGTTAATTTTTTTTATTTTTTTTTAACTTTAACGTTTATAAATTAAATTTTTTTTTTCTTATATTATATAAAATATTATTTAAAGTTTAAAAACACTATTAAATTGCACAAAAGGATAATAATAAGGAGATTCACTATATTTTTTGTTTGTTTTATTTTTTTATTTATTAATTTATTCATCACGATAAAAGGATGCAGTATTACACGGCTTTAATTGTTATATCTCAATAAAATTTCCCCATTTTTTTATTTTATGTTTTAATATAAATTTGATTCCCGGATAAAATATTTTTTTATTATCATTTATTTTTTTATTTTATTTATTTTTTTTTTTCATTTTATTTTTTTTTTATTTTTTATGCATTTTTTTATTTTTGTTAATTAATATTTATGAAAGCACACCTCTCTCTCTGTACGAAATTCAGTTTTGCTGTGATTATATGAGTAAAAAAAAAAAGAAAATAATAAAACAAGGCAAAAGTGGGAAAAAAAACTTCTTTTTTTTCTTTTCCTCCTTCAGTCTCCTGTGAACCGTGCAACCTTGATTCCTAGCACAGAGAAAAGGATCAAGAACAGGAACAAAAAAAAACTCCCGAGAATCGAATTTATTTTCGAATAAAATTTTACAACTTTTACGATATTTTTCGTGTTACTACGAAAAAAAAAATTTCACTAATTTATTTATTTTTTACATTATTTTTTTTTTAACCAAACAACCTATATTTATCGAAAATATCCTTTTTTCTTTCGTTTTTTTATATTATCTGTTTTTTTTCTTAACTCCAGGATATCGTTCTTTTTTTTTATCAGAAGGAAAACCGATGAAAAATTATTATTATATGTTTTATTATTTTATTATTAATATTTTTTACACTTTTTTTAATATTAATATGTTTTCTTTGTTATAGTAATATTATATATATTTTTTTTCTCAAGCGAATCCTTTTTCTCTTTTTTTTATATTTTATATGTCTTGATTTTCTGTACGATTTTTTCTATTTGAACGATAGAAGAATTTTCACTATCCGACGATTTTCATTATTTTTTTTTTACTTTTCTAACTAGAAATTAATAAACTTATTTTTTTATTTAATATATATCTAGATATATGTTTTTACTTGTTTATTTGATTTATAATTAGTTATGGTATTGCTTCTGTTTTATTTTTTTATTTTTGTTTTTTTTTTTTTTTTTAATATAGGAAAATTAAATAACTTAACAAATTTATTGAGTTATTTTATTGTAATATTATTATTATTATTATTTATTTATTTATTTATTATTTTTTTTTTGGAAATGATTTTTATTCTTCTTATTGTTTGCCCGATTTGCACGTCTACAAGTCTTGTCTGCGGAACCGCCCTAAACAGTCACAGAAAAACTAAACGAAAAATGGTGTATTTGACGACAGGATAAATCGTGCCTTATTCGGCTAGTATTCGGCAATCGATATTTCTCCATTTTATATCAAAAACTCTTCCAGTCTTACAAACACCACAGGCTGGGGATACATGTACCCGAACATTTTGTATTTGTGGAGACTTTTTTATAATAAAAAAAAACACACAATATCCTTGTTTTTTTTTTGGATACACGACGAGTAGAGAGCTTTTACTTTTGTGTGTGGAGGGGAGCTACCAACTTGAAGGATATAAGGATAGAAATATTGATTGTTGTGGTAGACTTTTTATGAATTGGAAAGTATTAAGGATATTTTTCAATGTTGATATTTTTTTAAGGAAGTTTTTTGTTGATATTTTAGATTTTGTTAATGGAGAAATGTAAGCTCAATTAAATAAACAATCAACCCCCCTAAATTTGCATATGCATACTACAATAAAATCAAAAAGTTTTTTTCAAATTTTTAACAGAAAAAAAACTAATTCTTATAACTAACTTATCAATGTTTATTCATTCCCACAAATTAACTACTTACATCTAGCTAGACCAGGCGCGGATCTAGATTTTTTTTCCGGGGGGGGGGGTCACAGGATAAAAAAAATAACAAAAATAACAAAAATAACCAAATTAACAACACTAGCCGAATTTTTTCAATGAATAAAAAACAAAGTCAGAATAGCCTTAGATGATAGTATATAAAGTATAGCTACAATCCAAATATAGAACTAGTTGGGATGTGGGTTTGACCCCTTCGGTCCACACGATTAACTTCCCAGTATGATGAACGAAGATGGAATAAACTGATTTCTTACAAAATAGTTATACGTTTAGCACTAGTGGAAAATTGGCTAGTATAAGAGCTAATGACAAAGCAATCCCGAGAGAAGCTAGTTTAAATAACTATAATAGTAGTAAATCCACAAGATTTTTCTAGAGAATTTATTTTTCCTGAACGTTAGCAAACAAACGTATTTCGTTCGCTGCATTAAAGCGGGTGTTCAAATTCGTATTGAGCGGGCTGAAGCGCCATTGACAAACTGAGAAGCGAATGACTTCATTTGGAAATTCCAAAGCTTTCCGGAGATATTAGCAAACTGTAACTGTTAAGTACCTCGCAGTGGTGTTGTGCTAATTTCTTTTTTACCGGAACGCGAACGGGAATCTATTTGAATAAGAAAACAGCTGTTTGATTTTTGTTTGAATGACAAAAATCAATTGCACATTTGGAGGCAGTTACAAATTTTGTTTTTTCAGGTCAGACTTTTCGGTTTTTACTACTTTGCAAAAGTAAGTAAAACCGTTTGTTTTGTGCGAATTTTGATTTCGTTTTGATTTACAAAAAACATTTCCGCAATATGTTTATTTTTCAGATTGGGAAATGTTTAATTTTCGTAAAGATTCAGATGAAAATTATTGCGTTTTGCAAAATTTCAAGATGTAAAATAGTAACAAATTTAATATGAAGTGGAAATTATACTTTATGGTTATTAATAGATATTCTCAATTAATAGTGTAGCTCTCTCAGCAATAGGAAAGCTCTTTCATCAGGAAAGTGCACACTTTTCTTATTTGAAATGGAACATCTTTCCTTTTATTTGTCTATGATAATACATATAAAAATTCGTCAAAAATTAGAAAAAAAATCAGCAATTCTTTTTAATATTTTTTTTTTTTCAATACGTCAGCCAATTCTTGTTATCAGAAATCATCTTTAGTTCCGGAACGCGTTCCTGTCCAAAAAGGAAGTACCGGAACGACGTTCCGGAGCGTTCCGGCTCGACAACACCACTGAGTACCTGTCAGACTTGACCAAAAAGAACAAATTTTGCAATTTTCTGAAACTGTATCACAATTCCCCGTCAAAAAGTGCTAATCCAAGGTTTGAAAAATTCGCGCTGTTTGTAAAGGGTAACGAAATTTTTGCACGATTTTGAAAGGTTGTCGGATTTTGACAAGTGATGTTTTGTTCGAAGGCTATCGCTGTGCAGAACCCAAAAAAGATCACTTCGTTTAGAACGGGTCTCATTCCATCGAGTTTATAAGATATTAGCAAAACTTGTCAATTTAAGGTCTTTCTGACAATTAGCCGAAGTTTTTCTATTTAAACAAAAAAGGCCCGACCGAATATTATGAAATTTTTTTCAGAGCATTTCTTCGTTAATATTCTTTTTTCGGCACCTCAATGAAGCCGATATAGTTTTTAGTTTGGGCGGTATCGTGCAGGTACAAAAATCATAAACGTCGTTTAAACAAAAGAAAACGGTTCGACCGAATTTTATGAAAATCTTTTCAGATCATATTTTGGTTAATACTCTTCGAACGGCACGTCAACTAAATCGATATCTTTTATAGTTCGCGCGATATCGTGCAGGTACAAAATTCACTTATGTCATTTAAACCAAAAAACCGCTCGACCGAATTTTATGAAAATCTTTTCAGATCATATTTCGGTTAATACGCTTCGAACGACACTTCAACGAAGTCGATATCTTTTTTGGTTCGCGCGATATCGTGCAGGGAAAAATGATCACATACGTACACACACACACACACATACTTCCTGCCAATTTTTTGCTTAAAATGTTCCTGGGACCTTGAAAGATTACAATAACTTCCAATACTGGGAAGTTAAAAAATAATAAAAAAGTCAGTCTTGTGTAAGAAAATTAGTCAATTTTGTTGACTCAGTCATTTTTTGATTCCAATTTTTTCAAAGTGCAAAAAGTAAGTTAATTTCAGTCGTTTGGCTAGTTTCAGGTTTTTATGTTTGCAAAAACTAGGTTTTGTTCGTTCGGTTTTTTTTGTTTTTCGGTTTGCAAAATATTGTTTCAGCTCTATTTTTTGAAATGCGGGCTGTTTTGGGGGGGGGGCCTGAGCTAGACCGAACTTCACATGCCCAAAAAGTTGTTCAAAATAAAAGCCCAACTGTTTTAAAATTGCCCAAGAAATTATGCTGAAGAAACCAGACAAACCTGATGAAGAAGTAACATCATAAAGACCAATTTCATTTCTTCCCAAAACGTCAGATGCCGTTAGTAAACATTTCTGATTTTCAATTTGTATTCAGAAATAACTATTCCACAATAGATCAAATCCATCGAATCACTGCTATCATAGAGCAAGCGTTAGAAGAAAAGAAATATTGTCCTTGTATTTCTAGATGTAGCTCAAGCCTTTGACAAGGTTTGACACGAAGGATTGATATTCCAGATGAGTAAACTCCTACCACAAAATTACTGCCAATTGCTTGAGTCATACACCTCTTTAATCGCAAGTTCAGGATCATCCATGAAGAAGCATATTCTGACTTTTGTCCGATACTAGCGGGAGTTCCGCAGGGAAGCGTATTGGGGCCCTTCCTATACATGCTTTATACTGCGGATACTTCAACAACAGATAACACGCTTATCGGAACATTCGCTGATGATACCGTCATTATGCCAATAGACGGTCAAGAAACAAAATTCAACACCTCTCCATCCTTGACAGTCGATGAAGTTAAACTAATGGCCGACCCATCCCTACACATCTTAGGCGTGACATAAGCCAAATACCACATATTTCAAATTGCCAAACAAGCCAAAATGCTTGGGATTTCTTAAGAGGTGCAAGTTCCTCCTTCAGCCATCGGCCCGTGCTGTTATTTTTTATGTGATAGTCTAAGCTTAGGTGTCATCCTTTGTACTACTAGTCCGTCATGTCGTACACGTCATGGTGCAATGTCTAGTAGTAAGCTTAGTTCGAAGGATAGAGAGAAAGATAGGATAGATTAGGGGGAGTCGGGTGGGTGTTGGACGAGATGATGGTGAACCTTGCGCTTGAACTCTTGGGTGTTGTATGAGTTCGGGAAAATTGACTGAGGTAAGTTGTTCCACAGTCGCGTTGTTCTTGTTATATGCTGTAAACATACTAAGGGCGAAAATAGTTTCCACAGCGACTGGCAAAAACGAATAGAACACACAGCTTTTCTATGAGTATGAAGGGTGCAGCACAATATGAAGACCACTCGACGACGAGGTCGCCGAGAGTGGCGACTCAATCAATCCAAGTTCTATTTCGTAGCCGTCGCCCCTCAAAGTTGCCTGGGCGGTGTGACATGGGATTGTGTTGCTATTCTCGTATGTTCCTGTGCGCGTGTGTAGCATGTCGAAGATGATTATTCTTGTGTGTGTTTTTTAATTTGTGTGCACCGTCGCCGTCGCCCTTAGTATGTTTACAGCAATAAACGAATTTCTAAATCGGAGTGTGCGCGAAGATAAGGGCTGCAGACTATAAGGGTGAGCCGAGCGGGCAAGTCTAGTGTTGCGGGAGAAAAATTGCCGTGGAGGCATGAGGTTACCTATTTCAGTAGAGCAATCGTTGTGGTAAAATCGGTAAAATTTTGCAAGAGCTGCTACATTCCTACGGTGGCTTAATGAGTCAATTGAGGAGCTAATGGCACTATCGCCAATAAGTTTGAGAGCGCGACTTTGCACCTTGTCAGCCAGGCTAAGGTGGTTCTCGGGGCCCCAGCCCAAATATTCGAGGCGGGGACGAATGTAGGACTTGTAGATTGTAGCCCTGGCCGACGGCTGAAGGAGGAATTTGCATCTTTTAAGGAATCCCAGGCATGGTGATGCTTGTTTCGCGATTTGGAATATGTGGTTATTCCACCGCAGATCTTCGGATAGTGTTATGCCTAGGATGTTTAAAGACGGTTCTGCCGTTAGGTTTTTGTTGTCCACTGAAATAGAAGGAGGGTCGGTGCAGGTTTTATTGGAGATGAGACAGTACTTCGTTTTGGATGCATTGAATTCGACACGGTTCTTGCGGCCCCATTCAAGAATTCGTTCGATGTCCCTGTTGATTGAAATGGACATGAGATTGCGATAATGCAGACAAGGTCTGGCGCGTGCTTGTCCTACAGTATCGAAGCCATAGGAGTACCGTAGTGTACTGTCGTCGGCAAAGCAGTGGAGTGGGTTGGAAGGGATTGAGAGCAGGTCATTTATAAAAATTAGGAAGAGAGCTGGTGATAGAATTGAGCCCTGGGGAACACCTGCGGAGATGGTCGGATTCGACGCCATCCAATACTACCTTGATTGAACGGCCAGAAAGAAAGCTCTTAATCCAGTTCCTTAGAACGAAGGCCAGATTCACCAAATCGGTGTAGTGTTAGTAATGGAGATCAAAAATGAACATCATTTTTCTCGCTAATAGACAAAAAATGTGAGTTTAATTGCAAGTTTATGTGAAAGAACAGGTTTTTTCCTATAGAAATCATGTGTCAAACATGTTTGAGTTTGAGTTTTTAATGTTGTGCAAAATGAATAAAAAGAGTCATCCAAAAAAACAAAATTTTGATTTAAAAAGTCAGTATGTTAAAATAGTTTCAATAACCCACGCTGAAAATTTGTACGATGATAGTTCGCAAACTCAAGAACTTTGTGTTAAAATTTCAGCCAAATCTGAGATGGTGTATTTGAGAAATTAATGTTTGAAAATTTCCCGATTTTTTTGTTGTTTTTGCTGTCATTGAGCAAAGTTCAAGGTCAAACATTATAGTATGACAATTTTCTGAAAGGGTAAATATCAGGCTACAAAACCGCTATTTTACACATTTTTTCTATGATAAATACCCACTGTTTTGTTCAATTGTTTATAAATAGTGCCTATTTTCTCGAAAAACTTAATTATTCAATTAATTAAACAATAGATGTTGCAAAAAAAAAGTAAACACGTTTTTCATGTTTTTTTATCGCGAGAAACATGAAAAAAATGTTTTTACTAATTTTCTGGGCGGTCGTGCATTTTCCGGCCGATTATGGCTGGAATGACCCAAATATAGAAGGCCGAAAAAAGCGGAATAGCGGAAATGATTGGGTACAGGCTGTAAATTGGCACAGAGCTTCCATTTAGGGTTCTCAATAAGGGGTTATAATGCAAAATCACAATTTTATTCGTTTTTTAGCAGTTCGCTCATGCTGTCAACCTACATATGTTCTAAATGGAGTTACTCAAGTTCTTCTTATTTACATATATCAAATAAAAGAATACACATTCACCTAAAAGATGAGTCGAAGTATATTGCTTTACGATAATTAGTAAACTAGTTATTCAACTCTAAATAAATTAAAACAAAAAACATTTTTTTTTTCGTAAAAACCCTGTATTTTAGTAGTTAACCCCCTTCCTAGAACAATATTTTCTCCAAATACATCCAGGAATCACCCCTAAAAAAATTAACAACGTAGTTCAACTTGAACGTCGAACGTACAAGTCGTGAATGAGTGCATGAGTATTTTAAATCTTTAAAACGGTGATATATCTTGAATGACAATTCCTATGGGAAAATGTATAATAACTTTTTTAGGCACGCGGCACGCTCGAATATGCCTATAGCCGCCCGCTCGAAGACGCTTGCAGTGGACGATGTTTGTATGAAATTCTTTATGTTGGATCGGTCGCGCATAGCCGCGTGTAGCCGCTCATGTAGCCGAAGCGCGTAGCCGCTCAAATACGCTTCCAGTGGACGACCAGCCTAATGAGTGTAAATCAGTCCATGCGACATTTACGTTGCGTCGCAAAAACAACAGCTTACACACATACCTCAAAGGAGTGCAAGTACCCCAGGCAGGATCTGCAAAATATCTTGGTCTCCATTTAGATTCAAGACTAGGCCGTGTTCGTAAATGCAGGGTTTGTTTGCTTGCATGCAGGCAACCTTGCAATCGCTTGCTAGTCAGATTAGTCATTTGCGAATTATTCATGGTTGCTTAAATGAACGCATTTCACCATTTTTAAAAAGCTACTGTCTGCCCACTTGAATTTATTTGACAGTTCGTTTTTTTTCTTCGCGAATCCAAGCTAGCAAGTACTTTGAAATACATGCATGGGTTGCGATCATTTGCAAATGTACTTGCATTTCAGAACGCTGTGCTTTTTTTCAGTTGCAATACTGAACGATATGCTACATGCAAAATTTGAGCAATTTGCATTTACGAACACAGCCTGTGTTTGCTTGCATGCAGGCAACCTTGCAATCGCTTGCTAGTCAGATTAGTCATTTGCGAATTATTCATGGTTGCTTAAATGAACGCATTTCACCATTTTTAAAAAGCTACTGTCTGCCCACTTGAATTTATTTGACAGTTCGTTTTTTTTCTTCGCGAATCCAAACTAGCAAGTACTTTGAAATACATGCATGGGCTGCTATCATTTGCAAATATACTTGCATTTCAGAACGCTGGGCTTTTTTCAGTTGCAATACTGAACGATATGCTACATGCAAAATTTGAGCAACTTGCATTTACGAACACGGCCATCACTTGAGACAAAAAACTGTACAGGTCCGAATAAAACAACGTCAAATGTACTGGCTAATTGCAGCACTCTAAAATGAATCTGTATTGTAAAAGACTACCAGTCTACCCTGAAAACATTTTATCGACGGGTCGCTTTAACGACTCGTTAACGAGTGGAGAATTGCTCGTCAATAACTTAGTTCTCGACTCGTCGCTTTAAGGTCTCGTTTACGAGCTGAGAATCACTCGCCAAAAACTTGATTCTCGTCCTGTCCATTTAATCGTAAACGGTAACGTCTAACGCAAAATTAGTTAGGATTGAATATCATTCATCAATATTTAACAAAATATTTAATATATAATATCCTTTATGAGCACTTGTTTGTTTATAGTTTTTTTTTACAATTTCGTTCCGCCCACCAAAGAAAATTAATAAGGGAGTTGTTATCGGGTCGTCATAACGATTTGCTATAGCATACCGTTTTCGTCGTTTACAAATCGATGTCATTTTGATATCGACTCTCGTCTCGAAGTCTTTTCGAAGATTTCGCGACTAGTTTTCGATTCGATCTCGACTCGTAATGTTTGCAGGGACACGGACTAATGGCTAATTGGTGAATACTACATACTACATACATAGGGTACTGGACACTGGAACAAAAATCCCATACAAGTTATGCTTACTTTAAGATATGCTTAATTTAAGTGCTATTATTAAACATACTAATAAATTAATATTGATTAAGATTAGATTAATTAATATTGATTGGGACCAAAAAGGAGTTTAAAAAAATAAAAGCCGATGTCGTCCAGTTTGTCAGGCGCCATTTTTTCGAAATCTGTGGCAAAAGACTCCGACCAACCTTTTTTATACAAGTCTCAGGGGTTGCCAACTTTTTTAATGGATTATAAGGGACGAATGATCAAACAAGCAAAAAAATACGGGATTTTACTTTCTTCCCCGGGACAAATGAAAAGAAATAAATTTTTCCAAATGTTCTTTTATTTATTCTTAAAACTATATTTTCCAAAGGACTTTGCAGCTACAAGTATATTTCTTTGCGTATTTACGAACTTGTAAAAGTTAATACAATCATAATCATAATTAAATATTGCCAGACGTTCCGCTTATATAGGGCTGCCATCCGTCTGAGTTTCAGCTCAGAAGTGACCCTTTGTCCACCAGTCCGTAATATTGTTTGTCACGTCATGGTGCAATGCCTAGCGGTAAGCTTGGTATGATGGGGGGGGGGTAGGTTAAGAGTTATGAAGGTACGGCTATTGAAGAAGGTGGCAATGTACCCTGCTTTTGAACTCGTGGATGTAGAATCAGCTCAGAAATGCTGACTGCGAGAGATTATATCACAGTTGAAACTCTTACTCGATAGGTTAGTTGCGGTTCCAAAACAACAACAACAGAAAAGTGGTCTGCCAAGACATTAGCGCCCGATTTGACCAGGCAGACCAACATTTTTTTTACTCCGTAACTACTACATTTTAAAGGTAATTCCAAGCTCTTACTCGATAGGTCACGTTGCTGTATTTTTCTGTGAAGTTATTCTTAGCTGTAGCCTCTACTAGCCTCTATAGTTGAGCCGGACTTACACAAGGCAGTACATTTCTCCCTTACACGATGTTAAATTGTACCGAGGACTTTTTACAAAATTCTCCCTCAAAAATTGCGTCCTATTGGTATATGAGCGTGTATTGAGATAACTGAGTAAGGTCCTCACCAATAGATTTTGGAGGCATATGTTTCTTACTTAATCTGAGGCAGTTTAATGCATATTAGAGTCAAAATCATAAAATCATTTTCTTTCACTGTACTGGGTCAAAATAAAAAAGAGGCACCTCTTATAAACTCATTTTATAATCGTGTAATACCCAAGACTACTAGCCTCTTCAAAAGCATCAGCGTCTGCCTCGACATGTTGAAGAGTTTTGAATTACCCAAATTCCGATAATATAACCGTTTCTAGAGAATTTGAGTGAAATAGACCGGCCGCTTCATTTTTAGCCAAACCTTTTTGGTGGGCAGTCATTTTTTATATCGTCAAGAGCCGCTATTATTTCCTTCCAATTTTTATCAGGGCTAGCATAGGTACCGTCCTTATCTGACCACCGCGTAGTGACAAATAGTTCACAGTTACATTTTTAGGGCTTATTTAGTAATTTTATACGTTCAATTAATGCTGAAAAAAGGACATACAGCTTTTGCAGCAACACTTGATCTTAGCTTGTAGGCCACTATACTGCCCAACCATACTGCTGGCATTTCCATAAGATAGACCTCTGCAATTGTTAATGTCGATATTAAGTATTTTGAAGGTATCCATAAAGGGCTAACAGTATATGTTCTACTTTGTGACCAGTGTTTGACAGAAAGGACAGAATTATTTAACTTGAAAAAAATCTCACAATTATTATCTAAGTAGAATAGGACTGATAGCTGACTGTAGTTGTCGGTCATGCGGGGCAGCTTCCGAACCTGCGGAGCACTTGCTGTGTGACTGTGAGGCTACAACTAGGACGAGATTGACTCTCCTACATCGCGACTTCCCCGCTCCCAGTGAGATTTGGGATATTATTCCAAACTCAATTTTAGGCTATATTAAAAGTCTAAAGCTGTAAATCTGCACACGCACACAGTACTGTGTATTACGTACCCAGCGGGAAATGTAATGGCTAGGTAAGCGAGGTGGTAATGAGATGGACCCATTACCTTTGTGATGAAATAATAGCTTACATTTACATAGCGATGTCCTAGGGCGGTAAGTACTTACTGTAGGCATTACAGACGAGAACTTTTCTCAGAGGTGAAATGTATTGGGTGAATACATAGATTACCATGTAAGGCTTGCACAGTAAATTTCTGGCTACCCTTTTTAGCATTAAAAACATTACTATCCGAAATTACGATTTGCATTTCTGCTACATTTGGTGAGCATTTTACTAGCAAGATATCTTTTTGACTGCACTTGGTCACGATCCACTCCGAATAAACGAATTTTGAGGACCGAATAAACTCAAGAAGAGACGCTTTGACAAGCCAAAGACAAAGAATAATAAAAGTACATCACATTTCCAACGAAAGTATTTCATAAGTTATTACCTAGTCGCTTACCTAGCCATTACAATGTAAAGACCTTCATTTTCCTGAATTTGCAGTAAAATTTTTCCATTACCATCTAGGTGGTTACACAAATCATTGAAGAATTCTTGGGTTACCTGAGTAACAACTCGCTAGTTTTCCCGCTGGGTAATACACGAGGGGCGCTACGCAAACCCATCCCACAGTACCCATATTTATGCAACTTCGACAGGTATCGCGACGACCAGGAAATAGAAATTAGATTGATCCGATGGGTGAGTTCGCAGTGGTTTGCATATTGTGCACCTTAATACAAAAGCGGTGTATTCTATTCGTTTTTGACAGTCTCTGTGGAAAGCGATTCGTCGGTTCCCCTTAGTATGTTTACCGCGTTACCAAATAAAATAGGTCGCAGTGTCCGGCCAGACGCCCCAAAACAAGAATGAATGAATGGATCTCGCAATTAAAGAAAGCTGATCTATATTTGTTATATCACGAAAAATATTGCTTTTATAAAAGTTATCTCTCAGTGTATTGCAACGATTATTAAAAGCTTCCAAAATTGAGCACGAGGATACTTGCGCCGCCCCTCGCAGCCTGTCGCCCCGGGCCATGGCCCACATGGCCCTAGGGCAAATACGCCACTGATTATGCAGGGAAATACGGGACATGGCCTGTCCCGCCGGAACATTTTAATTTTTGTCAAAAATACGGGACGTCCCGGAAAATACGGGACGGTTGGCAACCCTACAGGTGCGAAACAGCACGTGATGGAAGAGTAGAGAAATTAGAAAACTGGGATAAGGATAAATAGGAATAAGGATAAATATGCCTAATCTCCAATGGCAAAACCAACCACGAACCAACCAACCAAAGTGCTGCTTCCTATTCCTTCTCATTGTAAATTGAATTATCCGTCTCGCTCGTGTTTTGGTCGACAACTTTCCGTATGTGTTAGTTAAACCTTTTGAGTTGCCACATGAAATTCAGCGGGCAATTTAGTACAAAAAAATGTCAAAAATCAAGGCATAAATGACGTTAATTGTATTTGCAATATCCCGCCAAAAAATTTTTCAACAGAAAAGTCGAATCTAGTAATAATAATAACAAAACAGACATTTCTGACAATTCACATCTACAGTGATAGAAATGTGTGTGAACACATTTTGTCAGCTAATTCAGCCTACTGGTACGTGGTTGGTTCGTGGATTAGGCTATAGGATCCCTACAAGAAAGCCCTGACGGATTACAATAAAAATCTAAGGAAGTCACCGAAAACCTTCTGCAATAAATTGAATTGATGAAGTTAGACTACTCATTTCGCGAGTTCTCTAGTAACTCACCCAGTAAAGGCCTTAAAATCTAACACTGGATCGGAGGTAGTTTCTGAACACCGAATAAGAACAAAGTCCTGGCGAACAGGATTTTCAGTGCAAGTAAGATCGAATGGACAATTGAGTAAGGCTAAGCCGGTCTTTATTATCAAAACTGAGAGAAGAGCATCTCTTCCTTTCTCCTGAAAATGATGGAGAAGGTTAGACAAGCATATTAGGGAGGGTATCATAGCAAACCCACTAATAAGGGATATCGAGAGGTCCCTCCGGCCGATATTGAGAGTGTTTTGACAATGAAACCGCAGCAATAACTGCATTGAACCCCTCACTCACAGTGAGGTGGATCACGTCGTTTCTCAGGAGTAGATTGATAACTGCTGAGATGAATGGCGAATCGTTTACAATAATGGCTGCATAAGGCTGTCTTCAAGGGAGCGTCCTATAACTTCTCCTATGATCAAACGTAATCGACGAGCTTCTTGCCTTCCTGAATAAGCTGGGCTTCAAAGCACAAGCAGATGCTATCGTCATAACCATCAATGGCGGTCGTGATGGCACCATTTCAGACCTCATGCAAGCCGCTCTGCCATATGTGCATAGCTGGTGTCGAAGCATCTTAGTATTAACCAAAAAACACTGTTATGGTACTATTTGCTAAAAGAAGGAAACTCACTTTGAAAGCTTCCTCTCTAGATGGTACGAAAATTTTCTTCACAATGGAGGCTTAATATTAAGGCATAATCCTGCATTAAAAGCTCTTCTGGAAGCAGATAGGGAGATTACCTGCCAAGGCAATAATATTCTCTATATCTATCGTCAATTTGCACGAAAACCCCTGGGGCCTCAAACTGAGGTTAATATTTTGGCTGCACATGATGTTCAGGAGTAGTTACTGTATGACTATGAGACTACAGCGAGAAGGAAATTGAATGTCCTCTGCCTTGGTGGAATATATAGTAGTAAGATCTCGAAGGATAGAAAAAGATAGGATATATAACGGATGGAGGTGGATAAGGAGGATGCGATTAACTTTTTTTGAACTTTAGGATGTTGCCGGAGTTCGTGAATACTGACTATGGAAGGTTATTCTACAGTGAAGTTAGGCTTCCCACTGCTGCCTCAGAGGTCCATCCACTCCGGGACATAGTCTTTCGTCTTCTTTCTCCTGTCATCGGCTACAAACATAACAAGCAAGGAAGCAATCTTCTAATCAACGTTGTCTTGGCAGTAATTGGGTGGAAGTTAGTTGGAATATAAGCGCATGTTGGCGTTGGCATAGAGTGTGACACCAGCCTGTGATATAATTAATCTCATACAACTTTGTATATATTACAAGTACAAAGAGGGCAATATGATGTTCGATCACTGAGTTTGGAACGAAAGAAGAGAGCATGTTCCTGAATTGCTAAATGCCGAGCTAACTGACATTCCCTTAACGAATGGAGTATTGAAGGAAGAATCACCCTGACTCTGGATAAAACTAAACTGTAACCCAATTTCTGAAGTGAATCCATGACGCATGTTGATATTGTTTGTGCATTTGGCATTTCAGTTAATTTTTTGTACACCTCAGCTTGTACAAATAAATTGGATTGAAAAAAATAATTTGAACTTTATAACGTACCTTATTTCTTACATAGTGTCCTCGAAGTTTGACGTACTTACCCAAACACATTTCCGTGATTCCTTCAAAATGAATTTTCCTAAATTTTAAAATACTCGTATAACAAGCGCTTTGCTTAAATTGCGTTCAAGCAGGAACATTGCTTATTTTAGAAATATATATATTTTTCCAAGGGACACGATATCTACTGTTTACAAAATCAGGTAAAATCGCGGCTTGATCGAGCTAAACTATTGTAAACAAAGAATAGTTTTGCCCTTTTTGTAGTCAATCAAAAGAATTCCCTTTGCGTCTTAGAAAGCTGACCCCGTCTCGCTTCTATAATCGTTTTCTAGGGATGTTATGGATATGTAATTTCGGATCTGGATATGGACAGGGGCGGATGGGCCATATGACGAACCGGGAAATTTCCCGGTGGGCCGGCTGTTCAGGGGCCGCAGGGCCGGTGGCTGAAAGTACGTCTTGAGTTTTTATATTTCTTCTTCCGACTGCCCATAAATAACTCTCAAACTATTATGTTTTGTTTATTTTGTGGTAAAGATATTTTCAAACTCCGTGACATTTGGCGCATTCTGGGCTACAAAGCTCTTAAAAATACTTAAAAGCTTGACAAAAGCTTCATTTAGCTCCTCCTATCAAATCACTTGTTTTTATGTAATCAGTCATGCCTGCGTATTGCTAGAGGGAGGTGTATTTTTCTGGCGCTTTAATGATGATTATTTACAAAATTTACAAATTCTGAATGAAAAACGTCGTTTTATATATATTTTTTTAATTTGAGGTTTTTGTATTTTACTTAATTTGTAGCGATTTCTATTGCAAAATTAGAAATTTGTGTTTTTAGCACTTTGATTACTAGACTCTGTAATAAACCTATGCTCTATTTATAGCCCAGTGGATAACGGTTTTTGGCTCCGAATTCTTTCGGACAGCGCCGAATCATGCAAAATTTGGAGTAGGTAGAAGTTCAAGAAACAAAAGTTATATTGTGTTGAGGTGTGCGTTTTCCCTGGGGTTGAATGCTACCTCTTCTAGGGGGTGGAAATAGGCGCACTCAAAATAAATCATAAATCTATAGAGGAGTGGATTGAAAGCAAAATATGTTATATACATGTTTTTCTTTAAATCAATATTTCACGAGTTATTCGCGATTGAAATTGTTGATTTTTCATCTAAAAAATGCATGTTTTAGATGGGTTTTTCTGAATAACTTAAAAACCAAACTTTTTTTTCAAAACACATATTGTAGAAGAAATAAATCTTTTAGAATAACAAATCGATTGGTGTTTTATTTATTTCTGTAGATGAAACACAACTCGAGGTATGAGTCTTTAAAAATGGCCGTTTGCTCGTC
The DNA here is from genome assembly GCA_949987705.1 of Thereva unica. NCBI lineage: Eukaryota > Metazoa > Arthropoda > Insecta > Diptera > Therevidae > Thereva > Thereva unica. Next base: position 120,794,165 of record OX465282.1, on the reverse strand, counting down.
GAAAACTGACGTTAAATAAAGACAAAACGACGAATTTTTGGAGAAAAACTAATTGGACCTTATATAAAGTAAAGACCTTTATAATGAGCTTTGGTAAAATTCATTAGCATCGATGCTAAGCTGGAGTTATGATGAAAATAACATGGTTTTCTTTTTCCCGAGAAAAAAGCTGCAATAAAACAAATGCCTTCATGACAAGAATTGAAAGTAAACGAAACTCATGTACTTTAACTTTGTTTAGGTATAAACAATATGTTTGAAAAAAAAGTTAGATTTACGTTAACAATAAACTTTGAAATTTTTGAAAAAAAAAATCCTTTTTTCCGCAATAGATAAAAACTAAGTGAGATACGAAAAAACCGATGACACAGAAACGAAGGGCTTTTCTAGAGAAAAATTTTAGTTTTGTTTCGATTCTGGGCGATGAAAACCAATTGAGATACATATTGATACATATCGTTGTAAGTTCGCATATGAGTGCGAGGAGAACCTTTCCCGAGCAATTTAAACTTTAGAATCTCAAAAAGTAAGGGTTCAAAACAGTTCAACTTTGCAGGACTTGTATCCCTTGAAATTCCCTGCGAATTGAATTTTGTAGCGATAATATATCTCTATTTTTTTCTATTTTCCAATGGAATTATCGAATCAGGTAAATTGTATTAATCTCGACAATTTTAAAGCATTAATAAACACATCTACATCTTAAAAACGTATTTATGCATGTATGAAATAGCTCTTACTTTTGGTTTGGAGCCCAATTCCACTCGCTCCAAGTTGCGATAAGAAAAATATGTGCCCCGCTTTAAAATTACTATTGGAGCACTCAAAAATCGCTCTTAATACATCAAAACAAATTTAAACTAGTTGGGATGTGGGTTCGACCCTTTCGGTCCACACGATCAACTTCCCAGTGTGATGAATGTTGAATATTATGATTGGATATTTTAATAATAAATGAACAATAGGCAATATAAAATATATGCATAATACCGAGAATTTGTCACAATTGTTTATCAATATTTTCGCTAAAATGTCAAACTAAATGTGCGCACTTACAAGATTAGGATGACGAAAATGTATATAAAATTGATGTATTAATGTTTTTCGGCACCTCAATGAAGTCGATATAGTTTTTAGTTCGCGCGGTATCGTGCAGGTACAAAAATCACTTAAGTCGTTTAAACCAAAAACCCGCTGGACCGAATATTATAAAAATCTTTTCAGATTATATTGTCGCTAATACGCTTCGAACGGCACCTCAAGTAAGTCAATATCTTTTGTGGTTCGGGCCATATCGTGCAGGTACAAAAATCACTTACGCCGCTTAAACAAAAAAAGGGCTCGACCGAATTTTATGAAAATCTTTTCAGATCATATTTTGGTTAATACTCTTCGAACGGGACGTCAACTAAGTCGATATCTTTTATAATTCGCGCGATATCGTACAGGTACAAAAATCACTTACGTCGCTTGAACAAAAAACGGCTCGACCGAATTTTATGAAAATCTTTTCAGATCATATTTTGGTTAATACTCTTCGAACGGGACGTCAACTAAGTCGATATCTTTTATAATTCGCGCGATATCGTGCAGGTACAAAAATCACTTAAGTCATTTAAACCAAAAAACCGCTGGACCGAATATTATAAAAATCTTTTCAGATAATATTGTCGCTAATACGCTTCGAACGGCACCTCAAGTAAGTCAATATCTTTCGTGGTTCGGGCGATATCGTGCAGGTACAAAAATCACTTACGTCGCTTAAACAAAAAAACGGCTCGACCGAATTTTATGAAAATCTTTTCAGATCATATTTTGGTTAATACTCTTCGAACGGGACGTCAACTAAGTCGATATCTTTTATAATTCGCGCGATATCGTGCAGGTACAAAAATCACTTAAGTCATTTAAACCAAAAAACCGCTGGACCGAATATTATAAAAATCTTTTCAGATAATATTGTCGCTAATACGCTTCGAACAGCACCTCAAGTAAGTCAATATCTTTCGTGGTTCGGGCGATATCGTGCAGGTACAAAAATCACTTACGTCGCTTAAACAAAAAACGGCTCGACCGAATTTTATGAAAATCTTTTCAGATCATATTTTGGTTAATACTCTTCGAACGGGACGTCAACTAAGTCGATATCTTTTATAATTCGCGCGATATCGTGCAGGTACAAAAATCACTTAAGTCATTTAAACCAAAAAACCGCTGGACCGAATATTATAAAAATCTTTTCAGATAATATTGTCGCTAATACGCTTCGAACAGCACCTCAAGTAAGTCAATATCTTTCGTGGTTCGGGCGATATCGTGCAGGTACAAAAATCACTTACGTCGCTTAAACAAAAAACGGCTGGACCGAATTTCATGAAATTCTTTTCAGATCATATTTCGGTTAATACGCTTCGAACAACACCTCAACGAAGTCGATATCAGTTTTGGTTCGCGCGATATCGTGCAGGAAAAAATGACCACATCCGTACGCACATACACACACACACATACTTCCTCCCAATTTTTTGCTTAAAATGCTCCTGGGACCTTGAAAGATGAAAATACGTTGAAATTTTCGATTTCGATTTTCGGACCGATTACAATAACTTCCTATACTGGGAAGTTAAAAACAATACCTCAAAACAAATTTGGGGGCACCCAAAAATCACCTTAAATGCCTGGGCTTTTTTTGGATCGATTTTACTCTGTAGCCATACATCTCCATCTACATTCAATATAAATGCACCATTTCAAAATTTCCAGTTGTTGAAATTTTTTCACAAATTTCTCAATATGGGGTAGTTTCTACAGGTACAGACGTTGCAATAATTTAGAAATAATAGTATAAACAAAGAGGGGATAGTAATTTATCATAAATGCACGATTAAAAATTTTAAACCGTTAAAAACTAATTTTGTTGTGATTTTCGTCATAGGGGGTTTGGAGGGGATGAAACATTGAATTAAATCATAAATTACATTCCAGTATATATTTAAATGTATTTTAATCGACATATTGCTTAAATATATTGTTTTTAAATTTTTTGTCAACAGGGGTAGTTTTCACCCCCTAAAAATAAAAAGCACACATCAAGAACATACAGGGTGTTCCAAACCACCCGTACCACCCAAATATCTCTGAAATTTGGGATTGAAATAGAAAAACAAAAAACACGTGTTCAATATTTTTTGAAACTCTATCCGACCATACAAAAATGGACCCCCGAAACAACCCCCTCTTTGGGGGGTGGGGGGCAACTTTGGAAATTTAAATGGGACCCCCCATTTTTTTTGCCAGATTCGGAATCTTCATAAAAAAATATGAAGATTTTGTCCCAAGCATTTTTACGATTCGCCATAGATGGCGCTGTAATCGGAGGAAAACGTTTTTTATGACTTATTTATTTCCGCCGATTACAGCGCCATCTAAGGCAAATCACAAAAAATGATAAGAATAAAATCGTCATATTTTTTCATGAAGAATCTAAATCTGTAATAAAAAATAGGGGTTTTTATTTTGTTTTCAATTCTGCATCCCTTCCCCTCCAAAAAATTGGGGGTAGAGAGCCATTTTGATTATTAACTTGAAAACCCCTAATTTTTATTGCGATTTAGATTCTTCATGAAAAAATATGAAGATTTTATTCTTATCATTTTTTGTGATTCGCCTTAGATGGCGCTGTAATCGGCGGAAATAAATAAGTCATAAAAAACGTTTTCCTCCGATTACAGCGCCATCTATGGCGAATCGTAAAAATGCTTGGGACAAAATCTTCATATTTTTTTATGAAGATTCCGAATCTGGCAAAAAAAATGGGGGGTCCCATTTAAATTTCCAAAGTTGCCCCCCACCCCCCAAAGAGGGGGTTGTTTGGGGGGTCCATTTTTGTATGGTCGGATCGAGTTTCAAAAAATATTGAACACGTGTTTTTTGTTTTTCTATTTCAATCCCAAATTTCAGAGATATTTGGGTGGTACGGGTGGTTTGGAACACCCTGTATATATATTTTGTTCAGGGAGACTTCCTCTATCCAAAGAGCATAGACTCGTTCAATTTGACCGAAAGTCATTTTCCATAAGAAACGTGCGGGGTCCTTTCACAAAAAAATCAAATGGTGCTGTCTGAAAGAATTCGGAGTTAATACACTATTTTTACCGCTATCCACTGGACTATTAATTTTAATGGAAAAATGCGTTACTCCCTGTAAATGTTCATATATTTTAGCCATATTCGGAAATTTAAAATAGGGCCGACAAATATTATTTCCCGGGCCGCTAAGGTGCTGCCCATCCGCCCCTGGATATGGATACGGATAAATGAATAATATTATTCCGGTTTCGGATACGGTTACGGATATGAAATTATTTCGGATTATCCGACAGTTTCGGATAGTTTCAGTTACGGACATTCGTAATATTCGGATATTTTTAAGGAATTGGAAAAGCTAAATACAAATAGGTAATGATTTGACTTTATTTCTAGGACTTTATTTCTAGGCTCATCAATGGGCTAAAACTAAATTATGTATTATATACATATCTAATGATAGACGGCAAATATTGTACCACCGTTCAGTATTATTTTGTGACCTAATCCTGGACCTGCTTCTTAAGCTTGTTCCTTGCGCTACACTTCATATATTTTTCCCGGTCCTTTAGTTTCACATTTTTTACCATGGCCAAAGGCTTATCAACAAATACATAATGTTGTAGTTGTATTGAGCTATTCAGCGTCGACGACATTAGTTTAAAATTTCTTCGAATTATTCTTCCTTCCATACTTCAACATTTTCACCCACATTTTCAACTCCAAAAGTAAAAGCAAAAGTAACTCCAATTTATAAAAAACCCAATGCCTCTCTTTCAGAGCACTTCCGACCCATTAGTATCCTTTCTTGCCTCTCCAAAATTCTAGCAAAGTAAATGTACATCCAAATGGCCCAATACCTTGAATTTAATTCTTTTTTTTACTGAATTCCAGCATGACTTTAGGAAGAACCACAGTTGTAGTACTACCCTCCTAAAATTGACGAATGATCTACGCCTGAACATTAATCATGACCAGTTAACCATTCTCCCCCTGCTCGACTTCTCTAAAGCTTTCGACTCTGTAAATCACGCGCTCTAATGCCAAAAATATCTTATAAATTCAACTTCTCATCGTCCGCAGTTTGTCTTATTTGGAATTTCATAAGCGGAATTTCAATCATGGGTCCAGTTTCTCACTCCTAACTAAAGGCGTACCTCAAGGTTCTATACTTGGTCCACTCCTCTTCTCTCTCTTCATTAATGATCTTCCAAAATAACTGAATTTCTGTAAAGGCCTGTTGTACGTGGAGGATGTTTAAATCTACCTTAGCTGCCGGCTTGGCATGATTGAGGATCCACCTTACTTACCACCTTACTTACACCATACTCGCTCGAAGCTGGCTAAATCTTTTTTAATGCCCTTAATAAGATAGTGACGTAATCTTCTGTAAACCCGATGCATTCTCGCAGCTAAAATTGATTGTGGCTATGGTACATTTATCCCATTCCCAGACAATCATCACGCAGTCTTGTAAAACTTTAGCTTTGTGGCGGTTTTTAGATTTTTTTTTTAGATTTGGAAAATCCTTTCCATATGATCTTCTTCGATCGTCATCGCAAACATAGAATTAACTGTTTTTCCTGATGTGAGTAAAGTTGCAGCAATCTCTGTTAATGTCCTGATCTCATATTGACCAATCAACCTACCTTTCGAAATGTAAAAACGCATGAGACTCTTTACCTACAGAAAAGTATGATTTTATCCTGTTTGGGGTATCATCGGGAGTATTTTCATCAGTTTTGAACTTCGCAAGCCTTGTGTTGTGCAACTTTTGTTATAAACAATTAAAGTTTTTTAGCGCGTTTTTTGAGCTTAAAATGTGAATAACTCCGTTTCTATAAACCGAATTGGGCCAAACTAAAAACCAGTATCTTTGTAATAAAATTTCCAATAATTTGGTATGGGTAGCAAATGAAAGGTTATAACAAGTAGAATACTATTGGCTGTGTGGCGTCATTCCAAATTCAAATGGCGGCAAATACAAAATGGCGGCCAGCACAAAATGGGGAATCACATTTTTTTCAACGAGCTCGGCATGTGTATCAAATGAAAGAATGTGACAAACAGAATACTATTAGCTGTGTAACGCCATTCCAAATTAAAAATGGCAGCCAAAAGAAAAATGGCGGATAAGATTTTTCATTACAATCCACTCGATCGATATGGGTATCAAATGAAAGGGTATAACAAGTTGAATACAACTAGCTGTATGGCGTAATTCCAAATTTAAAATATCGGCAAAAACAAAACGGCGGACAACACAAAACGGGCGATCACCGTTTTCTTTACAACGCGCTCCGTATGGGTATCAAATGGAAGTAGAATACTGTTATCTGTGTCACGTCATACCAAATTCAAAATGGCGGCCAGCGCAAAATGGCGGTTTACTTTTTTCCTTACTTCGCTCACGGTATGGATATCAAATGAAAGTGTATGGCATTTGGTAAGAACTTAAACTATATGAAGTCGTTTTGAATCAACTATGGCGTTCACCACAAAATGGCGGAGACATATAATAGACTAAAAATAGAAAATAAAAATATGGTTTAAAAAGAACTAAAAAATTACGCTTTTATTTTAAAATAAAATAAAAAGAAAAAAATAATTTTGAATGTGAAGTTTTTATTGCTCCAGCCAGTAGGAACGTTACTTTCGAAATGTAAAGTGCAATGTGGAACGGTAACGAAAAGTTTCATTTCAGTGTTAATAAAATAAGACAGGTAAGAGAAAGTATTTATTCGATTTTTTTATGGGAACCAAATTATTCATATATGGGGCCAAATATGCAAAATTGATTACTTTTTGGCGTTTTTTTGGGAGGAAGCAATTTTGAGTGGAGCTCTGTACAAGGCGTCTCTGAATGTTTGGCTGTAACGTAGTACACAAGCTTTCATCATCGAATCTAAAAAAGTTGTAACATATGTTTGTTAATAAAAAACTTTTGATTTTAATTAATTATAATATTTATTGTTAGATATTAGCCTTTGTTTTTTACTATTATTGTATTTTTTATGTTTTTATATTACTAGTTGCCGAGTTTCAATCTGGGGCCGTGTTTGGTTTCTCAAGTCGACATTGTCTTCTGTTGATAAACAAAAATTGACATTTGGCGACACGATATCGTCTCTTTGCGTGTCGATAAAGACGTTTGACCATTATTAAAAAGCTCAATTTATGCATGCAATAAACGTATAACAATTTCTATTTTAATTAAATATACGTGGTTTGCTGCCCTTGGAGTAATGCCACAATTTGATGGTTTCGTATGGCCGCGCTTATCTGTCGATTTGGTCGTGATGCCAAATATGAAACTTAGAGAAAGTCGAGACGTTTTTTTGTCGAGTCGATCCATCGGCTCGAGAAACCAAATGCAGCCCCTGTCTTCTGACCATGCTTCTACATAGAAGGCAGGGAAACAAGTGTAGATCTTAAACAGAGGCGAAACTGTGTTCCTTCGATACGATCGACTGATCGGTAATTATTATGAATTCGCCTACAGTGTCGGGGACAAATGTAGTTCTGAGGATTACGCATTTATAATGTTTTAAGCTGGATGCGTAAGTCTTCACAGAGATTTACCCGAAAGAGCCACAATAGCCTTTTGTTGATAGGTGGTAGGCCGATTTATGTGCCTTTGGCTACCCTTGGTGCCTAAAGCTCTGTCCCTTTCCTTCATCCTTTTACCCTCATCAAACTTGGGCCGTTCTAAAAATTGCCGTCTGCCCTTTGCTTTTACACCTCGGGGCTCTTGTTATCACTTTTACTCTCAGGTCTGAAGTTGATCTGAAATTTTTAGTCTTCCTGCCTGGGAAAAATATAATACAGAATCTTTATATTTTTTTGGATAGGGTATTTCTCAATTATCCAATCAACCAAAATTTTATTGAAAATTATACTTACATGTCATATTGTCATGGATCAACTTCTAATTAGCTGAATCCTTCACGAAAAAGTGTTGACTTATCAAAAACTGCTAGAATAGAGAACACGAAACAAACTCTGATTTTTATTCTTACATTATTTTTATTTAATTTCTAAAGTATGTATATAATGTATTTCTAATCAATAATTTTTTTTTTGTTTTATTCGTTAGTTAACAGTTATATTGATAAGTGCACTTGCCAATCATAAATAATTTCATCTGTACTAAAAAAATTTCATGTTTCATCATCATTTCTTTTTTTTTCTTCATTATTTTCTTTTTTTCTATTTCATATAATAATATATACGTATTTTTATCAAAAGGCGTTAATAATATTTCTAATTTCTATTTCATTTTTTTTTTGTTTTTGTTGTATTTATTTTTTTCTCTTTATGCTTTTTGTTGTTTATTTTTTTTAATTAATTAATTAATATGCTTTTTTTTTAAATTATTTTATAATGACGTGTTTAAAAAAAACTAAAAATAAAATTAACAATTTACAAAATGAAAACCATTTTTTTTGAGTAGAAGTTTCTCAAGTGAGCTGATGATTTTCGATGTTAAAAGCAAAATTAAAACCAGGTTACAAAAAGAAATCTACTTGGTAGTCTCAAGTCACGCCATGAATATTTTTGGAAAAAATTAATTTGTTTATTTACAATGGTCGATGGAAAATTTTGGCATCGATTGATTGTAAAATTAGTTTCTCGTAAACGATTATTAAAAATTTGGGAAAATGATGTGAAATAAATACGGTTTACATTAGTATGCGGAACAACATGATTATTTATTATTGTTACTAATTTTTATCATTTTTATAAACAAATGCTGATTTGGCCCTGTTCTCAATGCGATATTCGAAATTTTTTTCGAGGAGTGTAATCTATGAAGGCTCACGATTAAAAAAACCCATTTCAAACTTTTTGTAATCGCTCTTCGGGTTGGTAAAAAATAATATTGTTTAGAGCCGCCTACCGTGCTCATCGGCCACTGCTCGGGACACGCGTGGACAGGCTCATGCTTGAACGCGTGGCCTTTAAAAAATTGTTGCAACTTTGATCTTGTTTTGTTTCTGACAATGGGGAGTTGCACTAAAGTTTGTAAGTTTATCAGTCGCAAACTATTCTTGACACCAGAGGCGGCGCTTTCATAGGTGCAAATGGTGCACTTGCACCGGGCGCAATTTCAAAAAACTTAAGATTTAAAAACAATTAATTAAAGCTTCGAAAAAAAATTGAAAGTGTTTCCGTGCCTACATTGTCATATGTATATTAAAGGAACTGCACAGAGTGCATTTGCCTTTTTCCATTGTCTTCTGCAAGGTGTGGCCAATGCAATTCCATTTCATTTGGCTGATCTCGTCGTCTATCCTTTCTTTGCTGACACGGTGTGCCATAGTTCTTGATTTGCATTAATTCGTAATAGTCCTATAGATCTCTAATTCGGGGAGAAACACCTGGGCCACCTCTGTTCTGAAGCTGTTGAAAGCTCCTTTTATGTCCGCGAAGGTTGTTAAGGTGGACTGTTTTTTTCTAAACAAGATTCTACAGTAGACACTAATACATGCAGTGCAGTGACTACCTATTATCTCTTGAAATATGAAGGCTTGGAGAACGACATCAAGTGAGATGAAGATTCAAGTGCCCAGGATTGTGCTGGAAATAGTTAGGGAAGTGCAGCTAACACCGAAAAAGTGTTGTGAAGTTAATGAGTGAGCAAACTCAACACAAAAGCAAGTTCGTGAAGCAAACCCGGATTGGATAAAGACAGGAGCGGCGCTTTCATAGGTGCAATTGGTGCATTTGCACCGGGCGCAATGCCTGAAAAAAGTGTTCCATGTCTTAATTTTCATACATTAAAGGAACTCCATAGAGTGTTTGTGGTTTTTTCCATTGTCCGTCACTGCGATCAAAAAATGAACAGCTGATGGGGGCGCAATATGGCATACTGCACCGGGCGCAAAAAAGGCAAACGCCGGCCCTGCTTGACACCGCTCGGATAGTTCTAACAAAAAAAACTATTATCGTTAAAAAAGTAATGTAAAAACGTTTTTGGTTTCTTTTTCATTAGAAATCGGGTTTTCAAGTGATTTTTGCGATGGTTCGTGCAAATTACTGCTGTAACCCGTTGAAAAAAGTAAACATATGTGCGTGAAAAAAAATCTTTTTTTGTTACTGAAAAATGGGATGTGATATTCAAACATTTAATTGGATTACATGTGTGCAATGCTTGCCGGCGATCAATTCACGACAAAAAGAATGACTCAGACTTCGTCATTTGTCGTTCTGCTGTAAATGTGATTCAAAATGGAAATATAATTCAAGAAACTGACTCCGGAAATGATTCTGAAAAAGACGAAAAGACGTGATCCAATGTTTCAGTGTAATGTTGTGGATGAGACAGAAAAAATTGAAAAAATTAACAACGTTCTTCGTCATTTCGGGGAACCTTTAACCCTTAGCTGGACCTGGGGGTGCAGGGACACCCCAGGCCTAAAAGAAACCCTTTTTTCATGATATCAATCTATTAACAATATGTGTGGGACCATCTAGTGTGTCTTGAAGGTTGTAAGTTTCACTTGTGTTAGATGGTGTTATGTACAGAGATTTTACGCGGTTGCGGGTGTCCATACATTCAAAAATTATAGGAGTTTTGATTTTTTGAAGCAAAATGTCGATTTTTCATGTTTTATCGCACCTTAAATTTTTTTTTCTCGTAGTAATAAAAAAGTCTCTCAACTATTGGAACATAAAAAAGGGTTGTCAAAGAACTCCACTGATATTTTTAAACGGTCAATATTGCATATTTTCCATGGAAATAGTTTTTTTCCGTGGGGTGCGTGGACACCCCATTGGCCAGCTATGTTACAAAAACGAGGTGGGCCAGCTAAGGGTTAATAAAGAAAAAGCGATTTTCACAGTTATCAAGTAAAAACAAGAGAAATTTGAATGCAACTTTGAAAAGTGTGACAAACAGCCAAGAAAATTGTTGCTAACGACAATTACTCAGAAATTGTGTACATACGAGACATAAAAGTGGCTTTATCTCAGCAGCCTGACAGATTGGAGAAAATCAGAATTTTGACTACAGTCCCGTCACATTGGACCATCGTGAAAATGAAGACAGAACTTGAAGTGTCTCACAGAATGGCATCGAAGGCCGAAAAATTGAAAAAAGAAAACGGTTATGCATCTCGACCAAATTAAAAAGGTGGGCATAATCTTCCGAACACTATTGTGAGTGCAGTGAAATTTTTTTATCTCGCCGATAAAAACAGCCGTGTCATGCCTGGAATGAAGGATTACATATCAATCGTCAAAGATGGAAAACGCACTCAAGAGCAAAAAAGGTTGCTTCTTTTCAATCTCATCGATTTACATAAAGTTTTTCAGAGAGAACGCAGATTTCTTTGTCGAAATTCAAAAAGTTGAGGCCTCGAGAATGTATGTTGGCCGGCAAAAGTGATACCCACTAGAGTTGAGCCGGACTTACAAGAGGCAGTTCATTTGTCCCGTACACGATAGTAAATTGTACTGAGAGCTCAACTTTTTTAAATGTCCCGGTTCAAAAAAAATGTACTACTGAGATATGAGCGTGTATCGTGTGATTGTAAATTACGAAGTGGAGACATTTTTTACTTCTTTTGCGGCAGTAAAATATCCAATTTAAACCGAGCCGTGGTGAGATTATAAATACGAACTGGAGAGAAATCTCTTACATTTTCGAGGGAGTGAAATTTTATACTAAAGAGACAATTCTTACATTTTTTGAGGGGGTGAAGTTTTGTACTCGATCGATATTTCTTACATTTTTCGAGGGGCGTAAATTTTTATTTTTATTTTTAAATCTCTATCTATAACAAATAAAATATTTTCATGTTATTTTCAATTTTAGGGAGTTTCATTTTAAATCTATAAATATGTTTTTCCTTATACAGTTAACAAAAATTTTAAAGAATATTTTTGTAATTAACATTCATAGGCGCGATAATTAATATTCCCATTTATTCATTCATCATTTATCGTGTCCCCTCTTTCGCAAACGCAGTAGATCTACTCGCACCGCAACATTTGAGCCATTCACTACGTGACGTGCTAGCAATACAATGGCACCTCGCCTCATTTGAAGTTAGACATTGTACTGGTTCAAAAGCAAAAGGAGGCTCCTCTTACAAACTCATTTTATAATCGTGTCCTACCCAACACTATTACACTCCTCGAAAAAAATTTCGAATATCGCATTGAGAGCAGGGCCAAATCAGCATTTGTTTATAAAAAAAATGATAAAAAAAAGTAACAATAATAAATTATCATGTTGTTCCGCACACTAATGTAAACCGTATTTGTTTCACATCATTTTCCCAAATTTTCAATAATTTTCATCGTATCGTTTACGAGAAAATAATTTTACAATCAATCGATGCCAAAATTTTCAATCGACCATTGTAAATAAACAAATTGGTTTTTTTTTTAAATATTCATGGCGTGACTTGAGACTACCAAGTGTAGATTAGTTTTTGCAACTTGGTTTTAATTTAGCTTTCACCATCGAAAATCATCAGCTCACTTGAGATAAATTTCTACTCTTTTATTAGTTAATTCCGTTTTTGTAGTTGTTTATGTATAAAATATTCCACACACCAAATAATAATTAATTTATTTAAATATAATATATTTAATTTTTTATTTCTTTTTTTATTTTGAAATTTCTAAGAAATAATTTGTTTTTGTTTTTTGTTAATTAATTTTAAATGTTTCTTTTAATTAATTTTTTAATGATTATAATAAATGAAATTTATTGTTATTATTTTTTTTTTTAATTATAATTGTGTTAAATATTATTTAACTAATTTAATTAAAACTGAAAACAAAAAAAAAATTCATAAGAACAGAAATTTGCAAATTAAAAATAAAAGGATTATATAAAAACAAACGTAAAGTTACACAGCCTTCAATATACAATGTTCTCTTTAGATAACAACACTTTTTTTTTATCAAACAAATCTTCTTTTAATTTTATAAACTAAAGTCTATTTTATTTTGTTAATATCGTAACATAAATTTAATATTTTATTTCATTTATTTTTTTCGATAATTCATCTTTTCCATAAAATGTGAATTTAAAATTCTACAGATACTTAATTCTTTAACAATTTTACTATTTTATTAATTTTCTTTTCTTTTTTTTTTAATTAATTAGGACAAGTTTTTCTTTTCTTTAGTTTTTTGAGGCTTTTTGACAGGAATTGTAGAAAAAAATTATTGTTTGAACGTTTTTTTTTTATTTTTGTTTGAGAATTGGTTTAGTAATTGTTTTATTTATTTTTTTTTTAATATTAAATTTTGTTAACAAATTTTTATATACAATAACAAAAATATAAGCATTTATTAAATTGGGAATTTGTGTAGTTATTATTAATTAAATTACTAAAAGGATTTCTAGATTTTTATATAAAGAATGTTAGAATTTTAGTGGATATTAATTAGGGGCCTTGTGGTGCACAATACAATACTATTAAAAATAAAATTTAGTAAGAACTCAATTTAAAAATAAAAAAAAATAATGTTTAAATTTTTTTCAATATGTTTTATTTTCTCTAAACTAATCACTCTCAATTCCAATTAGTTCTTGTAATATTTTATTACTACAGCATTATGCCCCACTATTTCTATAAAAGTGACTCCAAATTCATATTAAAACTGGTTTTTAATTAAACCGCGCATGTATTTTGTAAAATTTCCATTCAATTTTCTTATATAATTTGCATTTTCAATTTTCATAATGCAACACCAAAACAACACCCTCGTATAACACGGTATTTTTATACACGAATTTGCTTTTATACGGATTGCACGAATATACTCATAAGTTTGACTTCAAAAAATTTTTCATTAAGTTCTTCAACTCCCTTACCACTCTCATCTATAAAGCCGGATTTTCCTGCCATAACTATGCTCCGTGTGAGGAAGCCTAATAACTATTGCTAAATTTAAAAAAAAAACTGAAAACGGATTCGTCGACTTTTGTTGAGTTTATTTAAAGTGATTACGTAGTGTTTCGAATTTGGAGAAATTTCGGTTTAATGAAGTGAAATTAAATGTCACAGAAAGAAAGAAAATTCGAAATTCTACTTTTTATTAACTCAATTTTTATGAAAATATGTATATTCAAAGTTCACAATGGTGGTGCCCGAAGCCCCGTTTTCTAAATAGTCAACCAAATATTTGGCAATTGTGTTCCGTTTCCAATTCTCACAAATACAACCATAAACAAAGGATTTAGAAGAAAATTCCTGTGTTACCGAAGCATGATGAATCCCGAACGGCGTTGATAAAAATTAAATAAAATAAAATTATATAGTCCGAGGAAATTAGCAAAAAAAAAAACGCACGAAAGGAGAAGTGGCTGAAAATTGGTCACAGCTTCTTTTTGACTTTTTAGAAACAAATTTCCGAATTAAAAAAATATGGCCGCCGGAGATATCGCGTTTTCCCGAGTTTTCCATGTATATCGGTTTCTATAGGTCATACAACCCCGTGTGTGGGCCCAAAATGTTGACAATGAAATTCTCTACAACTTTAGTTCTTACAAAAATATCAGGTCAACATTTTTATCACTCTTTGAAAGTTATTCAAGGCTAAAATTTTCGAAAATCACTTCTTGCCCAAAATTTCACTCAAAAACTGGATGAAAAAATTGAAAAAAAAAATTTTTGATCAGTGAATACAAAACGTCATTGCCTATAAAAAGTCCTCTTGTCATTTTTTCGAAAACTTAACACTTTCGAAGTTATTCAAGGTCAAAGTTTGCCAAAATCACTTTTTGACCAAAAAATCACTCAAAAACTGTGTTTTTCGAAAATTGTTTTATTTCCACTTTGACTTTGGGATGTAAATGGAACACATTTGGATGTTCGGATAACTTTTGGAGAATGGCTTTTCCAAATTGGGTTTACAACTACCTTACTTCTTAAAACCACATAATTAAGGGTCCTAAACAATTTTTGTCTACAAACGACATACTGTATGAGCCAGTTTAGACGGTGCGCTCCAGCGCATGTGCCTTCCGAACGTCGGGTGATGAAGATGATGGAGATGATGAGAGGTACTACTCCCTTTATTCACAAAGCTCGTGAGGTACATGCGCCTAAGTAAGCTCTTTAAAAGAAAGGTAAATGTGGGGGAGGAGGCGGATCGTAGCTCAGTAGATTGCTAAACTATGATTCTCAAGGTGTTAATATGATCTACGCAGAAGGGGCACTTTTTTAACTCAACTTCATCTTCTAAGGCCCTCCGCACACGAGTCGACTGATTAGCAATCTCAGTTGCATACGCAACTGTTTAGTGACCTTGCCTGTGTATGCAAATGGGAATCCACACACGGGTCGACAGAAACAAGACTGATTTGAAACTAGTTTGCAACTGGTCTTGGGCGACTGGGCTTGCCGGTCGAAAGCGATTTCAGTTGCGTGGTTGCACTTGTAGCTGTCAAATTTTATAGGTTAGATTCAAAGTTCATAAAGTTTATAAAGTGTTTATAAAGAGTTCGGAAATAAAATGTGCGAGCAAAAACTTAATATTGAATTTGTGTTTGAAGTCGAAAAGCATGAAGTTTTATATAATTATAAACTTGCCGGATATTCTAGGAAAGATGTGGTAAAAACATATGACATATGAACACCGATTGATCAAACATCGGTTGCGCTCGTGTGTGGACAAGAGTCTCGTTTTGGTTGCAAACTGGTTGCAAACGTCATTATTGTAAAACCAGTTGCAAACTGGGATTGCTAATCAGTCGACTCGTGTGCGGAGGGCCTAAGGGTACTGTCTAGTGCCTCTCTTATCATTGATATTAAAATGTGGGAGAAGACTGTACTCACAGAAGATGTCTCTCCAGTTGTGGCATATTTTTAAGCTCCCCTTTTTTGATATTTTAACTATGATACCCAATCCTCCGGAAATATACAGATGTTCCATACTATTTCCAGGAGCTATGAAGCTTGATTTGTCTTTCAACAATTCTCGCGGGATGCCACCTTTTGAAGCAGCTGAATTGATGTAACTATTTCTATCTTAGATAAGGCAAGAGTGGTGATTCTTATTGGCTATACATTATTGCTGTATTCTTCAGGTTCATATAAAAATTAACCGTTCAGGGAGGCGAAGAAATTATCTTTCTATCTCTTTTAGTAATTTGGTACAGCATCTTAGTATTGCCTATGTTTGCCGCGTTTTCCGCTTTTTCTGCCTTACGAGGGATAAAAATAGCAGCACATTCTGAACGAAGCATTAATTTTACTAAGCGATTCTAAGAAACTTAAATTTGGAAATGGATGCCTTGCGTTACGTACACAATCTAAAAATCTCATTTGAAAAAATACATCTTTAGAACGTCAACATGCTTAAACTGCACAGAAATATTATTGTAAAGAAGACTAATAAATGCAAGCAACAGACTATGTTGAGGAATAAAAAAAATGTGGATGTAGTATTTAAAACACAAACGGAATCGATCCCTTTTAGGAAATAAGTTTTTAAACTATCTTATCGATAAGTTTGAAAAATGTAATTTAGAAAAGAATATAATTAAAAACTTATTCGGGTCGTTCGACCCTTCGGATTGGTCTAGCTTTTTAAAAACTGTCATAAACGTGATGCCAGCCGAAGGCATGACTCAAGGTTTGTAAACTGCGACCGTTACTATCCTCAGTAGTGGCAATACACCTCTAGTATGGTATCCTATATGTCAGTGCAATACACAGAAAATTGTTTAGCCTTTATACTTTGACATAGGTCTGGGAGGCGCTGGCTCTTAATCTATTTGCTTTTTCATGCCTGAACAAAATATCTGATTTTTTATTAGTTGTAGTCTTACATAACTTGCATTGGTACAAACTAGCAGGATACCACGTTTACGTTTTGTTTATAAACCCTGGTCCCACTAGTTTGTAAATAATACTCTAAAGACCGTAAACATCAACCAGGGTCCCCTTTATCCAAAATTCGAGATAATCGTATATAACTATTACAATGTAACATACAAATTTTCACGTGTAGTAACATATTTTCTTTTGGAAATGCTTCATCGAATATGTACTGCCCCACGAAATGCCAAATTTGATCTTGTTTGCTGATGTGACAACGGGTAAAAATCATGTTACAATATTTGTAGATCAAGCTAAACGAATAATGAACAATCACCCTGAATATTGAATTTGGTTTCGTATTGTGTAAATTTTCACTTGCCAAATTTATTAACATTCATTGAAGCATAGGAAAATGATAATAATAGGATATAATACTTTTTGCAAGTCGTTAGATATAAGCTAGATTTATGGTAATGCATTCTACAATGTTTATTTGAATTTATATTTCAAGTGGAATTTTTATATATTTTATGTTTTATTGTTTTATGAATTTAATTGATTTGGCAAGGGGGCAGGTCAAATGTCCTGGTTGATGTTTAAGAGCTTAAAAGTAATATGTTTCAAGGACAGAAATGGATACCGCGCACTGAGTTTATGCGTAAACCGACTGCAGTTTTGATGTTACTCGAATATATGTATGTAGTTATCCGTTATTTTATAAAGTATCGTTTTATATAACTTTTGACTAAATAATTATTCATGAAAGCGATAAAATGAAAAAAATGTATTATAAATTTTGGGCTTAAGCTGATTTCCAATGTTATTACTAATCAAACATACAAAAAACTGATTTAACTTAAAAACATATTCCATATATCAATTTGGAGTCACAAAATCATTTGTTAAGGTATAATATATATTACTAAATACTAAGAATAGCTAAAAAATATATTTAAATAATAAAACAAGAAAACTTAATTTCAAATTATAAACAAAAAAATCAAAAATCAACAACTGAAATATTAATATAAAAAATCAATTATTTGTCAGTTGTCTTCCATCTAAAAAGCAGTCATTGCTAGTCTTGAAAATATCTACACTTATTAACCCCATTCTCATTTTTAAATTTATCATATTTTTTTAATCAGTTAATTTTTTTTTTACATTATTATTTTTATTTATTATTATTTTATTAAATATGTATAATATATTGTAGGCAGATCATTATATATTTGTTTTATTTATTTATTTATTTATTTATTTTTTTTTTTTGAACACTTAGAAATGCGTTTTTTTATGATTTAATATAATTTTTTTTCAAAACAGTTTAATTTTCATTTATTGTACATAATGTACTTATATAGGATAATAATAAATAACATATATTTTTATTTATTTTTTTTTTTTTAGTTTTTTCATAAATATTATATATATATTTTTTTTTGTTTCATATAAATTTTTTTTTAGATCATAAATTTCATATTAATGCATTAGATAATATGTTTCTGCTAATAATTTTTAATTACTATGCATTATTATTTTCTAAAAATTTTCCTGTTATGATTTAAAGATATTACTGAGGTATTGAGTAAAAGAAATATTAATTCATGTGTGGATATTAGTGAGGAGGATAAAAATGGTTTAAATAATATAATCTGTAAAATAGTAATTTATTGTTTCAATATGTGGTGTTAATAAAAACAGGGTTAAAATGTCGCAACGTATTAAACTGGACAATAAACATATACTGAGATCGACATCTTAATAATATCGTTGTTTTGCACAATATTTTGAGGAACCTATTCGGAAGTGCTCGCATCGTCTATGTAGATCCAGGGAAATGATAGACAAGGAAGTGATATTTTAAACGATTTTGTCTCAAATGCATAAGAATGCTGTATTTTTTTACAAACTAGCTGACACCCGCGCACAGTGGTCGGAAATCGAAAAAAGCTGGCCAAAAGTCGAAAAAATAACAAAAAAAATGAAATTGTGCTTACTTATGTTTTTTGGGTCGCTGATCACGAATTTGATGTTGAAAATAGGTCTGTTCCTGTACTTTTCCTGTAAAAATTTGTTTGGCAAAAACTTAGTGAATGGTGGGGATAATTTTGTCAAAAATTCAGAAAGTAAAGAAACACGTTTTGGGCAATTTCTTGCAAATAAAGAAGAAGATAACATAAATGTCGATTGTCTATGTGTATGCCGCTTTTCAAGATACCCACACACATAAACAAAATGTCAATTGACACCTTTTGACAATTTGCAAGAAATCGCCGGACCGAAAACCTCCTGCAAATTCCTGCAAGAGGGGAAGTGAAAATTTCCCCGCTTTTTCTTGCATGAGAAAGTAAAGAAACACAAATTGGGAAAATTTTTGTCCCGCGTGATCCCACATTCGAGTTCAGGAACAGACCTAATTAGTTTTGACAATTGACAGCTGTCAAAAACGCTGTCATCATTGAAATAATCAATCGAAGTTACTGCCAATAATAAAAATTAGTGTATTAAAGCATTTTTTGGGTCGCTAATCACGAATTTTCAAAATGAGATTACAACGATAGGGGCAGACGGTGACAGCTGAAACTTGTATGCCTTTAAAGAAGATACATTGACAAACATTTTGCGAAAAATTCGAAGTGGGATATCGTGGGATAAAAAAGGTCTCAATAATTGAAATTTTTGTCTACGTTGAAATTAAGGTTAGGTTCAAAATGCCACTGTACAAACGTAAGTTATTGGGAATCAACTAACAACGCATAAAACAGTTTCTACTAACCTCCAGAATCGTAATCCATATTCGGTCGCTCGATGTCACTCAACGATGTCACAACAAACCCAATTTGTTAAACCGTTAAAATGCGTTAAAAATGATAAACAAAAAAAGTGTCACTTTGTCTGCTCTGTCACATTCCATAGTGTAAAGATATCCGTTTCTTCGTATTTTTTTGTGGTTCAGTGGCCCCCCCTGATGTTATTTCACTGGTACTTTTTTTCTAAATCACACATCCTAAATTTAGACTTTTGGCCAGCTTTTTTGAAAATCCGACCACTGTGCCGTGTCCTTTTCCGAGTGGACAGAAGTCACATTATTCTCTAATCTAAGCCCCTGGGTTTCAAGTCATTGACATTAATTAGTGAGTCGACACAGGTCAAACAAAATAACTTTTTGGGTTACAATCTATTTGCCCTCTCTGACTTAGAGACTGGGCCAATTCGTCCCACATCCCCCATTGTGGCGGGCTTGAGTATACATAGACCTCTAGTACGAAATTCGATTCGTCAATTGAAAGCTGATTCGATTGTTAATTGTGATTAGTAATCCGGTTGAATCGAATAAAAATGCCGCCATGGTAACTGAAAATTTTCTGTCGTTTTGACGAATTGTTTACGAAAGTTTTTTGTGTTTAAATAAAATGAATACTACACAAGCATTCGAACATCTAATTGAAATCGTGAACTGCCATCGACTACAATTGACTCGGTTCACTACAATCGAGAATTGAAGTGTTACTTTTTCAATTTTCTAAATGCTCTATTTTTAAATGAAGAGCAAAAACAATATTGCTGTTGAAATAGTCCGGGAAATTAGCAAAAAAAAACGCACGAAAGGAGACAAAACCCCAAAAAATGGCTGAAAATTGGTACCCAGGGGCCAGTTCGTGTATGTCGAAAACGAAAATTTTCGTTCGCCTAAGTTTTGCGTAGGTCGAAAAATTTAAAATCTTCGCCTGAAGCCAACGAAAGGCACTCGAAAGGTCTTGGGCTATCGAGTTTGTGCCTTATTATGATTAATAATTTAATAAATAGTTGTATATTTTTACAGCAGTTGTTGTAACATTTTTCGTGTTTCAATATTGTGGTTTCCATCGAGGATACGAAAAAATTTCTTTCGACCTATGCGAACGCTAAAATTTTCGTCGACAAAATTTTTCGACTTCAATTTTTTTTTCGTACGATTATCGTCATTCGCCATACACGAACCGACTCCAGCTTCCTTGTGACTTTCTAAGAAAACGATTTCGGAATCCAAAAAAAACATGGCCGCCCGAGATATCGCTTTTTTGCCGAGTTTTTTTTTGTGTATCGGTTTCTATAGGTTATACAACCCCGTGAAAAGGCCCAAAATGTTCACAATGAAATTCTCTACAACTTTATTTCTTACAAAAAAGTTCGACTCAATTAACCCCTTGAAAGTTATACATGGTCAAAGTTTTCGAAAATCATTTTTTGGCCAAAATTTCACTCAAAAACTGATATTTTCCAAAAAAAATTTTTGATCAGTCAAGATGAACCATTATCGCCTACAAAAAGTTCTCAGATCATTTTTTCGAAAACAACCCTTTCGAAGTTATTCAAGGTCAAAGTGTGAAAAAATCACTTTTTGTCCAAAAAATCACTCAAAAACTGATTTTTTCGAAAATTGTATTTTGTAGACAAAACATTTTTTCAACTTCTTATACCAAACATTACATTTATTAGGAACAAACAAAGCAATTAAAAAATTGGCCGAAGGAGTATTAATAGAAGTACTAGGAAGTAAACAACCTTCAAGTTCTAGCTCACTTTTAATGGAGCATTGTCGAAATTGGAAAATAGAAGGTATTCATTAATAGGGCTCCTGCACCAATAACTGGCAGGAGCCTTTAACAAAAATTAGAAAATTTGTGTTATAAAGAAAGAGTACCATTTGATACCAATATTTTAGAATATTGGAAAACCCAATTTCAAATAGATCCAGAAATTGGAAAATTGATCCAGACAGTTTTAGCTGTACCTTCAACACAAGTACCTGTAGAACGCGCTTTTAGTGCTTTATCAACCATACTCACGGAACTAAGGTCTAGATTTATGATGATTTAGTTCGCAAACCGTTCTTTTTAGCTCGTGCTCAAGAGCCAATCAAAATTATGCCTCTTGAAAAATTGAACTTGTGAGCGGGCTAAGCTGGTACAGCTCAAGAGCAAAAAAGACTCAATTCTTGTAAGAGCTAACCTTTCCAAGAGCCTTCCTAACCTAAGAACCTACATCGATCAATCAATCAAGGAAGTATATTTTTCAGTACGGCAGTCAGATCACATACAGCAGGAAACCTTTTAAAATATCCAACTGGTTCTTTAGCATACACTGACTCCCACTTCATAATGACCTTCCGAATTTTTATTTGTTTTGTTCCTTATGAAACTCTGAGGTTTAATGAGTGAAGTCATTTAAAACTAGGGCCTTTTCGTAAACGCATACGTATGCTTTGCAACGATGCAACGGGTTCGTAAACGCAGATGATCCAAAATCATTCGTTCGAAAACGTACAAAATTCAAGTTTGTTGCGCAACAGTCAGAGCAACAGCGCAGCCATTTTCGAATGTATGCTTTTGAATAGTGGATGAAAGTTTTTCTTACTAAAATACAAATGTTGGCTTTAGCTGTTCATAATGATTATTTTTTAGTATTTGTCGTTTTCACTCCAATTAAAAACTTTGCGCTTAGGAACGGACTGATGTACCGCATACGTATGCGAAAAGAAGTTTGCACTGCTTTGTTGCCGATGCGTTGTTGCTCAGTTGTTCTGTTGCTTTGACGTTTACGAAAAGGCCCCTACTGTATCATACAGTTGTTTTCATTTCAATTGTTAAGAATTAAATTTTTTTTTTAAATTCCTAGGCCATTTGGGCTTCAGACCGGTCGCCCCTCTTTTGGTTCCAAAAACACTAAATTTTTGAAGTGAAAACTTCTTTAGGCACGTTGGACACTGGGAAAAAATTAAAATTTCGCCTCACGCTCACTTTTTATGCGCACTTTTTAATTTTTATGCGTAATATTATGCCCTATGCACTATGTGCTATTTACTATGCACTATGTATTATGTACTATGCATTATGCATTATGCATTATGCATTATGCATTATATATTTAGAATTATTGTATGAATTGAATTAAATAATGTTGTATGTATTGTGTATTATGTATTATCTATTACGTTGTTGTTTTTCTTATTTTATTGCAAGTAACAATAAAATCACCTTAAAGGGAATATTCATAAACACAATTTATTGACCCTTTCCTGTAATTTTAAGATTGGTTTGGAAATATTGACTGGCCATAGTAGTTTTCATTGCCAACGTGTGATCCTAGGAACACATTTTTTTTTTTTCGAAAAAGAACGTCGTGCCATGTCTGTGAACAATATGTAGCGAATTGTTAGAATATGCTCAGAAAACTTCATTATTCTTCAATTTTTTGTACTAAAACAAAAGAACTAAAATTCTACAGTTTACATTACATTAAAATCAAATTTTCAAACATCCTTACACATTTTACACATGAAAAAATACTTCTTTCAAATCACTCCCTCATTTTTTTTTATTTATCCAATTGTATTATTATAGTTCTCTTCTTCTAAGTAAAATTTTGTTTTTAATTTCTTTAGAATTATGTATTGGCACGTAATTTAATTTTAAATTAACAAAAAATAAAATAACATCAATTAATTAATTACAATAATAATGATAGTTATTTACGAAATTATTTTCTAATTCTTTTCCATTAAATATAAGGGCTTATATTCTACTTCTACATTTAAATTAAATTTTAATTATAATTTTTCTGTTTTTTTTATATATGTATAGTTATATATAATGTTTATTATATTTTTTTCTGATTTTTCCATAATATGAATCTTATAGGTGATGGGTACCAATATTATAATCAGAATCAGTTCAGGGAGAGTAATATGTATGGATATTGTATGTTTGTTTTAATCATTTTACACAAGTATAAATATTGAATGAGAATGATATACGGTTGTTTATATAGGTGATCTGAAAATTTATTTAACTTTCTTTAAATATCAATTGGAGTAATTGTGGTTTAGGTTTGACAGCATACCAGCGGAACTCAATAAAGAATGGGAAATGAAACTATTCAAAACTGCATGAAATCACCGTGGACAGAAATGCTAATGATGAATTCAATTTAAACCAGGGGATATTGCGGGCCTTACACAAATAAATATATAAGTAGTTTTAAAAAGGTACATAAAATACGCTTTTATTTTAAAATTAGTTAAAAAGTAAAAAATAATTTTGAGTGTAAAGTTTTTATTGCTCCAGTCAGCCAGTATATGGGAACAATCTACCTTTCGAAATGCAAAAAAGCGTGGAGCGCTAGCTAAACGTTCCAGTGTTAATAAAATAAGATAGGTAAAGAGTAAAAGTCGAGGTGATCGGCAATGCAGCGGTCGATGAGGGTCGATGAGGCAGCAGAAAAAAGGGACCACAAGGGTCAAGTAGAAGAAGCAAAGAAGGGAAGCCATTTTTTGAAGGAAAAAAAAAGATACTTGTCGACAAGAAGAAGAAGAGAACGCCGCCGCCTACCGCGCAAATATAATCGAGAAAAATTATTAGTTGTTAAAAAAGGAGAGAGTGGCAAATAAACTAAAGAATAAATTGTTTTGTTTTTGTTTAACATAAAAAACGTTGTGTTTTATTATTGTTCGAAGCCAGCCACCTTTCCAGAAAATCGTCGTGCCGCGACAGTAAGTATTTATTCGATTTTTTAAAGAGTCACGGTGGATACTAAATTTGCAAAATTGATTACCTTTTTTGTCGCTTTTTTTAAGAAAAACAATTTCGAGGGTGTCATGAACGAAGCTCTGCACAGGGCGTCTAGTCCCCCCGTCCATAATACAAACAATTATGTGGAGATCACCTAAACCGTCCGTGTACATACGCGTTTAATTAAATGCCATTTTGACGTTTTGTGTTGTCATATTTATTGGCGCGATATTGTAATTACACTTAACCTCATTTATGCCTTGATTTTTGACATTTTTTTTGTACTAAATTGTTTAGAGCCACTGCAAGAAATCCGCTGAATTTCATGTCGCAACTCAAACGGTTAAACTAATATACGGAAAGTTACCTATGTTAACCAAAACAGCTACCGAAGGAATAGGTAGCAGTACTTTGGTTGATTGGTTCGTGGTTGGTTTTGCTATTGGAGATTAGACATTAAAGTCGAATAGACTCCAAGTCTATAGTTAGTAACACGAAAGTCGACTACAATAGAAATTTTAGAAAGAATTTAATATTTTGAGACCTTCAGTAAAAACACCGAAGAAACGGGCAAAGGTAAATATGTACTTTTATCTAACATCGAATTTATTTAAGGTGGGGGAAGATCTAAAATCAGAAAGAAATTCGAAGTACCGTCGGTGGACCGAACAAGCTATTTACGTTAAATCATTTGGAAGAGAGGATTTCGGAATTTTTAAGATTAAATTCGTGTGTCAATCCTCCTTGAGATATGTACAGATTCAAATATTGAACATGTACAAATTGAGACAAATATTGAACATGTCGACAGTTGAGACAAAAATCCTAATGACGACTCTACTGCACCGATTCTACAAGAACTACCATCCACAAGCAGGAGTAGATTGATTTGCAAATATAGACTGGCCATAGAAGTTTTCACTCTCAAAGTGTTGTCCTAAGCACGTTAATTTTTGGTAACAATTTAATAGATTTATGTATTTCTTTTTTTTTATATCCTCCTGCTATTTTGGAATTATTTCTCGCAAATTCACACATTTTAAAATAAATCCCAGCGCTTCTCCTGTTATTCCACTTTCAAATCACAAACAACAACTGAAACGGTTTTATTTCGAGTGACATTTCGATTTAATCGAAATGTGGAACACCTAATTTCGAGTATCAATTTCACAAAAATCGAAATGTGGAACACCGCTGAATATTCCAAAATCTCGAAGTGTTAGTATTTCTTTTGAGGCTTTAGAAAGAAACAGTACGTTTAACGTCCATTCTTCCAATAATAAAATTGCCGGCTGTGTTGCACTTTGCGAAAGGACCAAAGCTATGGGCCTACGCCAAAACTATTGGAAATTTTACGCTTCGTGTATGCAAGAAAAAGATGTGGAGATAAATTTTGGTCTAGATGATAATTTTGAGTTAAAACATAAATTGTTTTCAGAAAGAATATATAAAAATAAACTTTGTGATTTAACCTTTAATTGCAGAGGCGGTGTCACGGTGACACCGCGCGGGTTGAAACTGCAATATTTTAAGAACTATCAAACTTATATATCTGAGTCTTTCAGTAGCTGCTTGTTTTGACTTGACCTTTCGCTAGTCGGTCTCGCGCAAGCGGCAAGTTCACAAGTGTTCTCTATTTCGAACCTCTGGTGTCACGGTGACCAAAAAAGACCACAAAAAGTGTGCCAGATTTGTGCCAATGGTGCTATTTAATTTATAAAATGTTTATTTTTTCTTGTTTGTCAGAAGTTCATTTTTTTAATTCTAAAAAAAAATTATAATACTTAGATATTTTAAGATTTCTCTCGTTTTTCATGAAGACTGATAATTAAGGTCCTAAAAATGTGCCATTTTTATAATTTTGAAATTAAAAGAATTTATGATTTATTTTTGTTGTTTTCATACTATACATCTAAATCTTGAATGTTTAATCTTTTAGGTAAAAAAGGGTTTCACAAGTTTTTTTTAATAAAGATTAAAAAGAATACCGGCTAAAGTAGGGTGTCACCGTGACGTAACCTCAGCAATTATGTTTCACAAAATAGGGTCGGTAACTAAAGGTTAAAGGAACCGATACAAAGATACGAAATGAAAATTATATTAGAAAAACAAGAATATATAGTATCGAGACCTCGACGTCTATGCTACACTGAAAGAGAAAAGTTATCAAAAATGTTGACCCATTGCTTTGGTGAAAAAGAAAAATACCTCAGATTACAGATAAATAGACATAGATGATTAACAATATTATTCTCTCATTGATCTAAAATCAGAGTTTTATTACATATTTATGTCTGAAAGTTCTACGAAGTATACTAACTTCTAAACCCGTTGGGGCAATTTGAATGAGTATGACTTGATTTTTCTTTTGCAATCTTATTAAAATCATTAGTGCGATCACATTATTATCATGCCATCAAGTGCAACTAAAAGAAAACGAAAAGTACTGTCTATAAATAAAAAAGTGTATGTAATATTTAAATATGAAAATGATAAGATTTCTGCAAAACTTTTAGCAGAAAAGTATGATATTGGTGAAGATAGGGTTCGTGACACTCCGAGTAAAAATAAAAACGGACTTATAGCGGTCGAACAGCGGCCGCTTGGCTTTTTAAGGGGGATATGACGGTGGTCCCTATTCTCATTATCGAGTGACGTGACAGCGGTCGCATTGGCTTTAATCTCACATTCTCATTGTCGATCTCAGTGACTCCTGGCGGGAATATCGAGAAATGGCGTATTCTGGTTGTCAAAGTGATGGTGTGTGAAGTGATATTTTTGTCGAGACCTTTGTTGCTATCGACAGTTGGAAAAAAGCGTCGAAGAGGAAATAAAAACAAAAATTTGTTTGAAATGGAAGGAGAAAAAAGGTAAATAAAAAATTTTTTTCATTTATTTATAAACAAAAAGAAAGATATGCTGACGAAAAGTTAAATATTGAGAATTTTTAGTATGAAAAAACGACAAGGAAGCAGTTTGAAACGATTGTGGAATTTATGCTACAAAATCCCTCAATAGGGGCTGAAATTTTCAGAGAACTATAATATAAATAGAGGAACATTCGAAGAAAAGTGGAAGCAACATTGCTTGATTTTTTATTTATTTATTTAAGTTTTTCACATTAAATAACAGTTCACTTGGATATGTATGAAAGTCACTAAGTGTATTCGATAACTCAAATTGAAATGTCAAACGTGAAATTTGTTTCATTCCACCCCGTTCCACGTAGTCAAGTCACTCGCCAACTAGAATACCACATTCAAAGTGACGTGACACCGGCTGAGACAAATCTCACTTAGGTGATTCGACAACCAGAATAAGGCTCTTTATTTTTACTCGGAAGTAACTGGGGTTTGAAAATCTCTTTTAATTAATTTTTAATGACAAATTCAAACGAGAAAACTGGACTGAAATTGGATTTTGGGCACCGTTTCCATTTTTTATATTTCCCCACTAGGTACTTTGAAATTCATCACTGTATCATTGTAGCATCACTGCAACATTGATATTATATACCAGCGTTCGACTTGTGATAAATAAAAATATTCATAAATCATACCCCATTTATATACTAATGTGTTGATTGTTGACCGCCTCTATAATCACAATAATTCTCCCTATGATAATCACATTTCTTTGTATGATAAAAGTTAAAAATTAAATTTTGCAATTTTATACATAATTATTTGTAATTAACATGAATCTATAACAAAACTAACAAACTCGAACTTATACGGTTAAAATTTAAAATCCATAAAGAAACTAAACTAACATATTGTACATGTACAAGTTATTAACGCCGTCCTTGGCTCTGATTATAATAATGATAAATATTTTTCGATTACATATTTCTGTATTTTTTTAAATAAAGCATTTTTCTCCTGTTCTGAATCCCACATTTAAATTGTTGGTTATCATTTCTCTTTTGTTTTTTTTTTATACAAATAATATTAATAAAAACTTAAATCTAGTTAATATTTTGTTTTATTTATTTTACAGCTATTTTTTATTTATAATTCTTAATTAATTTTAAAAATTTATTAAATGTATTTATATAAAAAATTATACAAACCATTTTTGTTAAAATAATAAATGATCAAAACTCATGCGTAATTATGTAGTTTAGAATTTGCTGAATTATTTTTGAAAAGTAAAAACACCGTAAAACTAATGCGTATACAGTTATAATAATAATAAATGGTTTTTTAGTTCGTTGTATTTATTTAATTAATAATAATTGTAAATCATAAATAAATGTTTCGTGTTTTGTAGCTACTGTTACACTTATTATTTTTAGTCCGTGGATTTAATTTGTTAATCAAAAATAATACACAAACATAACGAAGAAATTATATGTAATATTAAGTGTGAACCAAAAAAATTTTTTTTGGCAAGAGAAAGAGTTGGGAGTAAAAATTAGAATAAAAACTTGGAAAAAATAGAACATTAAAAGTAATTTTATTTGCAAACATCGTGCCAAATTAAACAATATCGTTGTACTATGTATGACTATTAGTTATAATTAAATGTTATTGTTGCAAGGAGAACTAACTGTTTGCAAACCCCAAATTGATCAATCCGCCGGAATAAAGGCCCGTTTACAAATAATGCGAAAGTCGCGTGCAAGACCAGCATATTATCCTCGTATCACGTGTTCATTGTGATTTTCGATTCGTTTTTCTATCGACAATCGAATCTTCTTTCTATTCAAAAGATTTTTTGTATTGAAAAAGAAAAGAAAAGGGCACTTTTCGAAAATGTCAACGATTCCGATGATCACATTGAACGCCATACGACCAACGATCAGAAGATTGCGATGCGATTTATTTGCCGAAATCATGCAATGCAAATTTTGACACGTATTTCATCTGCAGTTACTAGTAATTATTTATGATCTAGTTTATTTGCACATGTTAGGGATTGATGGTTTGAAATTGAAATCAGCGGTAGATAATAATGAATCGAAATTGAATTAATATTGCAACAACGTACTCTACGAATTTCTTCCTAACATGGCATATGAGGATAAAACTTTTCGTTGAGTATTTTTATTTTTACCTTCATGCGGAATTATTCATGCCGATTATACAACTCGCCGGATCGTCCGCGGAGGGAATTTTATTCGGATTTGACGTTTGGCGTATTATAGAATCCGTCGAATGAAAAATAACCAAATGACGGTAATGCAGTGTGAAAAATTTATATTGTAGAATCCGCTCGTGAATCACACTCTATACAAAAATTTTCATTACAAATCCGCATCAAACTTACTGCGGAAGTGAAAAATTTCGGTGTAGTTTTTTTCAATGGAGACTTATAAAATATGAATTTAAATGATTTTAATTATACTGTCAATTATGAACAAAATAAGTTTACAAATAAAATTCTTTACGCACAACGAACCGAGTTCAGTTTGAAGAAATGGTTCGAATGATGAAAACGCATCCAGATATATCTGTGAGAGGAAAGCAGTTGGTGTTTTTATTGTAAACTACACAGGTCCGAGGGTCGCCGTCCACATCACTGCCTGCAATGCTAGTGGTGAAGTGAAATTGTAGTTTCAGTGCGGATCGATAATGCAGAATTCCGTCGGATTCTATAATGCAAATATTTTCAAATGCGGATCGGATGTTCTCCCGTGGCAGAAAATCCGGCGAGTTGTATAATCGGCATGATTATTTATTGAAAATGATTAACCTAAAGTATGTTTCTGAAAATACCTAAAACTTCAAGTCTCGATATTTCACAAAAACAAAGCGCGATATCGAAAAAAATTATTTTACATATTCCTTTTAATTTGGGATATTTGATCGAAATTCATATATCAGCGCCAAGCAATTCGTAGCCTTGATATAACTATAAAAACTTTTGGGAAATATCACAAAACGTCAACTTCAAGTGTCAATATCTCGAAATTCAAAAACTCGAAACATAAAGCGTATGGGTGTGTATCAAATTCCATCAATTATTACTACAATCACTCCATCTTGTCAACATCACACATTTATGCCAATCCTACCATTTTTTGTCGGATTCCAACAATTGTCCATCAATGATTTTAGATGATTTATTATTTCACAATATTCTTATTTCAATTACATTTATGGTACATGTTGATGTGAATATTTTTTCTGTGGTTTCCGCCAAGAAAATAGTGAAATTTATCGTTTTTTTTTAAATTAGCAACTCCCCAGGAAAATCTTAGCATTGTTTAGTATGAGCAAACATCCAGGAAAATCGTGAATTTAGCACTGATACCGAACGTGGAATTACAAATCATCCTATATGTTCTTCTAAAACAAAAGGTGCAATAGAAAAATTAAAGACGCTTTTTATGGCATGGGAGCTCTGCGTTCCATACCCCCCTTTTAAGATATCCCTAGAAAAATACGTCGGGTAGTAGTGAAATATATAGTGGCCAAATTGTTGGTTGACGACGCGTACCGCGTTCGGTTCGGGTGTTACGTAAGCTTAAAATCGTGAACCACCAACGACATAAAAATATTAATTCTAACTAAATTAATGGGGTTTTGCTGCTGGAAAACGGAAGAAGAGTGCAATTTGGCGATCCATTGTGCAAAAGATGCGACAAAGCAACGAAACTTTTCCATTTACTGAGGGTGAGCCAGTGAAGAATTATAATTTTTTAACAACGTACAAACGAATAAAAAAAAAGAAATGGAGAATCCTAACGAGACACTGATGTTTTTAATAACGCTTACGGGTCGAAGTACTTCATTCATCCACCAAAAGGAATATAGTAGAAACTACGCCCACGAAAAGGAAAAAACCAGCAATAATACCTTACAAGACATCGCAAATTTGGTAAATCTACAGTATACTAGTGCCCACCTCCGAATTTTTTGAAATTTTTTTTATTTATGTATTTTGGTCCGCACACTCCCCAGGCGAATCTTAGCATTGGTATACATGCGCAAGCAATCTGCAAAATCGTGAAGTTAGTACCTACAAATCATCCTATATGCTCTAAAACAAAAGGTGCAATTCAAAAGTCAAGTACGCTTTTTTGAAATCTCTCCTTTTTGGGGGCTCCGCTCCCTTTTTGGGAGCTCCGCCCCCATACCCCGTTTTAAGACTTCCTCTTTCGATTTTGGGGGGCTCCCCATACCCCCTTCGCCGGCAATTAAATAAGTGTTTTCAATATGGCTGTTATCACTTTTCAGCTAACCGATTTTGCACAACTTGAAAAATTCATAACTCGAAAACGGTAAGCGAGCGACAATTAATGGGTGCATCCAGCGCACTCAGCGGCTGAGTAGCGGCTAAGTGCTGAGCTCGTTGGATGGCTAGCTGAACTAAGCAGCTTAGCTCAGCGGCTGGCAAATTTCTCAGCGTAAAAATTTTATGCTAAGTAGGTCAGCGATAGTGAATTGATGTTATTTAAAATAGGAAAAAAAAATTTAGCTGTCAAAATAAATTTTAACTTAGCTACCCATCCAGCCGACACATATCGCTGAGTTACTTTTTACGCTGTGCTGTTCAGCTAAGCGGCTTATCCGCTGAGTGCGCTGGATGCACCCAATTTCAAAAATTTCAAAAAAATCGGAGGTAGGTATAGATTTTTTCAAACGTCGTGACATTCCGTGCATCTACCCCAGCTAAGCTCTTAAAAATGTTGAAAAGCTCGGACAAAGTTCCATTTAACTCCTCCTATCAAATCACTTGTTGCCATTTAATCAGTCGCGACTGCGTATTGCTACAGGGAGGTGTATTTTTCTGGGATTTCAATGATTATTTAAAAAATTTACAAATTATGAATGAAAAAAACCCGTTTTTATAAATTTTTTTTATTTTAAGGTTTTTGTATTTTACACATTTGCTACAGAAATAATTTGTAGCATTTCTACTAAATAAATACGAAATTTCTGTTTTTATCACTTTGATTACTAGATTGTTGACGTTTTCCGCCAGTCGCATGCGCGCTTCTGCCTGGGGAGGTTGTGTTGCTTGCGACTGCGGAGAATTACCGTTTTATGAATGAAAAAGCTCATGAATTCAAAAGAAATTTTTTCAGCATTTTTTTTCAAATTATTTTAAATTTAGGGATGAGAAATATTTCGCATAGTTATAGTAAAAATATGCTTATTATGATGAATAAACTGGCTTGGTTGAGTAGGGGTTTTACATGTATTTAAAAGCTTTGCTCAACACATATAAAGATAAATTAACTTTATTCATTCGGCATGCGCGCCTCCGTTCCCAAATTATTTTGTTGAGTTTTTTCTGCGTTTATTGCCGTTTTAACTTAAAAGAGGCGAAATGATAGAACAGTATTTATAAAATTTGGCAACGAGGTGCGCAGAACTGTTCAAATTTTTTGTGTCACGGAATTTAAAAAGATCTATACATCAACATGTCAAAACCACGTTTTAGGTCGGTATTTCTTTCAAATTTCGTTTTGTAGAAACCATTTTAACATGGACTTTTGGAGATGTGGTGTTCCAAAACACTCCGAAACCGATTATGAATATCCCAAAAACTAATGTTTTCTAATACACATTGACGAGACACTTTATGTACTATACCTATCTCTTTGTATGATATATGTATAACCTTGATTTAAGTATGATGTAATGAAGAAATTATTTTCTTTTAAGCCAATATGAACTGTAAATAACGAGTACTACCGGCAACTCGTAGTAAAAGAACCGCACGTATACTAAGGGGTGCGCCAAAACAATTGGGAATTTTACGCGCAGGCGGGGAAATAACAATTGCACACACAATAACATTTCGTGTATGGATAAAACGCACGTACCTTGTAATTTCCCCTTCGAAATCCGTTTACGGGCAATAATAGAGCATTTTCGTATACGAGGATTATGTAGTAGTGGATGAAAGTTTTCCTTACTAAATACAAACGTTGGCTTTAGCTGTTTTCACTCCTATTAAAAACTGCGTTTAGGAATGGATTGATGTACCGCATACGAATGCGAAAGGAAGATTTCGCTGCTCTGTTGCCGATGCGTTCTTGCTCAGCTGTGCTGTTGCTTTGACGTTTACGAAAAGGCCTACATATACTCCCCCATATAATCTGACCACGACAAGAGTCGCAGTGAGACTGATTGAATTATGAATGAAATATAAATGAGCGGATGATTTGGGTTTTTAAACGAACGGAGTGACGTTGCGCACTTTTCTTTTCGAATCTTCTTTCGTGGTGAGGATTCGAGACAATCACCGCCCATGGAAAAAGCGATTTCGAGATTCCCAATTGTTTTGGCGCAGGCTATAGCATTAACCTGTCTCTAATTCTAGCCTCAATTTTAATCTAATAGCGGTACGTCTAGTCCCTTATTACTCCCGTTTTGTGGACTACATGACCTGGCATGAACGTAGTCAGCTCTAACTCTTGGCGCCTTTCGATAGAGGCTCCGAGCCAAACTATTCACTTTGCTTCGTAGGTATGTCAGGATTATAGCTACAAGCACTCACTGACACCTTCCTTCAAGTAAAAATATACATATCATGTACATATTCCACCTGAATACAGTCGACTTAAGATCTCGTAGTAAGATAATGATGTATAGACTGTAGTTTTTATATTTTATTCGGAATAAACTTTTTTTGACTTTCGACTTTGTGAACTGCTTGTGACAAATACCTATTGCAACCGATTAAATGAAATTATGATGAAGCGCTTCGGATTAAGCAACAGATATTGGTGAACTAGCCATATCGATGGGCCTTACGAAAAAGATATTGTTTCAAAATGTTGCTGAAAAAGATATTGTTTCAATTTATTGCTGAAAAAGATATTGTTTAGGTTTCTCGCTGAAAAGATATTGTTTCGGTTTCTCGGTGAAGAACATATTGTTTCGTTTTTTTGCTGATATGTTTAGCAGCCAGAAAACGAAACAATATGTTCTTCACCGAGGAACCGAAACAATATCTTTTTCAGCGAGAAACCGAAACAATATCTTTTTCAGCAATAAATTGAAACAATATCTTTTTCAGCAACATTTTGAAACAATATCTTTTTCGTAAGACCCATCGATATAATCATCAGAATAAAGGCAAAAATGTGTATTAAACGAAAAATGATCAATATACCTAATAATTAAATAATATATTTATATATCAGGAAAATATTTCCCGAAATGAAACGAAAAACATAATTCTAAAAATTGATTGATTTATTTTTTAAAGGAACGCTCTGTAGCTTATGTTAATAAACCAAATAAATTCAATGTGTATTTTTAAATTATTTGGAAAGAAAAACGTATCTTAATATCCTGACAATAATAAACAAGAAAAAAATAAACAATTCTAATAATATGTTCTTATACAAAACTTATTAATTATTCCAATTTTTACTTTATCATAAAAATTCCGGATCTTAATAAATTATTTTAAAGGTTTTATAATATCTTGTTACAGTATTTTTTTTTTAAATATAAAACAAAATGTGCCTTAAGATATGCTCTAAACTCTCAATTTGAAATATTTAAGGGCGAGGAAATAAACGAATTTTGGTTATCTTTTTTTATAATCACAACTTAAAAATATAACTACACTCATGAATTTATTAAACAGAATTTTACTTCATTTTTGTTATATCAAAAAAAAAACATCCTAAGTAATAATTAATATATATTAAGGACACAATTTGTAGCCTATTTTTACTGACCACCATTTTTTTTAGATATATTACAAAATACAAACTTAAGTTATTTGAACGCGCAAAAGTAAGGTCATTGCATAAAATTTATGGGTTTATTTTTATAAATATAATAATCCAGTAAAATGGTGCAAAAAAAACATTTTATGAGAGTTTTCGGAATCCGGAGAGGAGTCCTTCGGCCGCCATTTTGTTTTCAGTGTAGAAAATGGCTTGTCTTATATCTCGGAAACCGTGAGACCTATAGAATTTTTGTTAAAACATTTTTTTTAGATAATCAAAGTGGAAGTGTCTATCTTTTCTTTGGAACTGCAGGGCTATTGAAAAACTTGCAAAGCTTGCGCACATTTGCTTCGCATGTTTGCATATATGAGCTCGGTGCAAAAGCATGCTTGCTTTAATAAAATTAATGCAAACGTAAATATGCGCAAACACCTTTATCTTTACACAATGGACGAGGGGGTGGGATTTCTGGTAGTAAACTTGCTTTCTGGACTTTGGGAATGTTTTCTTTACAGGATGTCTGCGAGCAACATGTCGATCACAGAGATTCACGAGTACTTCGAGACAATGAGGACGTAGAAAACATTAGACCATTGACTTGCATCGCATGATTTTTTTTTAATTAATTTCAATTTTTACCGGTGTCGCTGCTCATGATCGCATTAATTGCTACCGCGCGATCGCGATTGGAGATGCTGTAATGTCTCAAAATATTGGAACAAATTTTCAAGACTTATCATAAAAGAGAAAAAACAAATAACTTCCTTTGAGTGCACTCTATAGTTCGATTGAGGCGAAGAAAACTCCTGTTGTTATAAATCCCTTGCTTCTCTTTCAACGAATATGTGTTGAAGGAGGCTGTTGGTCAAATAAAGCAATCTTTTGAGTAGGAACTCGCGCCTTTCCCGTTATCTTTGTTTTCTCAGGAGGGTATGCGAAAGAGCACTAAATCTTCGTTGTTTAACGCCCTGTCATCACTCGATGATCCCGTTGACCTTGGGTCAAAAAAACTTTTTGTAATCGATGGTGGATATCTTCTGCAAGCTGTTGTATGGGACTGAAATATATCATTTCAAATAATTCACGACAAATACGTGTTACATACAGAATTTCTAAGGGTCTCGGTGAAAAACGAAATCCTTAGACAAATTCTCATATCCCTTCATACAGGGAGCCTTTTACATCAAATTCGCAATGAATTTGATGCAATATGAGCTCCCTGTGAACAACAAATCCTAAACGGAAAATAATTATCTAATTTCCATTTTCAAATGTACAAAATTCCTTAACGGAGAAATCTTCAATGTACAAAAATCCACTTCAACAAAAAATGTAACATTCTCAGACGCAACCTGATCACGTTTACCTTTTTCACAAGCTTTTCTGGCGATTAAAAAACAAAAAAAAAGCATTCGCGGGGAACGTAAATTGAGCCACCCCAAGATAATTGTCTTGCAACTTGCAATACGCCGCGTGAGAAGCGCGATGTAAGCAAGTTGCGCAGGTGCCTTAAACTAAAGTTCAAGGGCGCGTTCCCCGAAGTGGACAATTTTCCTTGCCACCACCGGCGGGTGAAAATTTTAATTAATTGAGTGTTGTTCTAACCACGATCGGCGGCGGGCGCGTCGATAATTTTGATAGAGTGTTGTTTGAACTAGCATCGGCGGCGAGCGCGTCCCCCATTCGCGGCGGTAGCCGCGGCGGATCTGCTATCGAGATTTTTGTTATTAAGTGTTTTTTAGTTTTGTTGTTGTAAAAGAAGTTAAGTTTTTGTTGGTTTTATTAAAAAGATGTGCCTTGTTGTGTATTAAGAATTTGAAAAGCCTCTGAACAATTCAGTTGGCAATATTTGATATTGATAAAGTGACGATCGTTTAAATGCACTTTACTAATAATTTAAAGCATTTTATGAATAATTTGAAATTAAGTTAATAATAATAATTTAAAGCATTTTACGAATATAAAAGAAGATATTATATTACGATTTTATTACTTTTATTATTTTGTAAAAAAAAGAATGTTTTTTTCATTTGCTAATTCCAAAAATAAATTCGTCTTTATATATATATTAATTTTAATTTGTTATTTTATTTAAAATAAATAATTCTTTTTGCCATTTATATTTTTGTGAAACGCACTTTTTTCGGTTCCTCTTTTTTTAAGTCATCTCGCGTTTATTTCATTTATTATTAAATAAACAAAAACATTATTACAATTATATTTCACGAAATTAACGATTTTTTTTGATTATTTTTTTTTCCACACTCCTCTAACTGACATGTTGAATTCCGTGAGAAACAAAAGAACACGAAGCTCCCTAACCATCGAAACACAACAGAATAACCAGCCGCGGTGATGGTTAAAACAGGGGCCGGTTCACGTAACTCGACAACGAAAATTTTTTTTCGTTTCGCGTTCACGTAGCTCGAAAAAATTGCAATTTTTCGTTTGTTGACTCGAAAGCTCTTATGATATCGAACACTTGTGTGATTAAGATTAATTTTCCAATTTAAAAGTAGACTTTTATAAGTTATTACATATGTAAATTATTTTTAAAAATTTAATTAAGTTGATGCCAATAAATTGTATAATTCTACAGCGGTTTTTGTAAAGAAAATCGTGTTTCAGTAATGTGGTTTCCTTAAATTTTCTTTCGAGCTACGTGAACGCTCAATTTTTTCAAGACAAATTTTTTCGTATTCAAATTCGTTTCGAACGATTGTCATCGTTCGAGCTACGTGAACCGGCCCCAGGGGCCGGTTTTTGTAAAACGAACATTTTTTTTCGTCTCGGGTTCGCGTAAGTCGAAAAAATTGAAAATGCCTGAAGCCGACGAAAGGTCTTAGGTTATCGAGTTTTTGCATTACGGCACGAACAATTTTCTTTCGACCTACGCAAACGCTAAAATTTTCGTCGCCAAAATTTTTCGACTTCAATTTTTTTTCGTTCGACTATCGTCGTTCGCCATACATGAACCCGCCCCAGGCTTTTTTCATTCCGTGACTATTGTAGGCGAGGATATTGATATCCTTGTGTTGCTCACCGCTCTAGGCCGCAACCACCCGATTGTGTATTTTTTCTTAAAACCAGCAAAGGACATTTACCAGAAAAAAGTTATTCCCAATCAAGTCTCCGAAACGAAGATATAATAACTAAAAATATATTATTTATTCATGCTTTCTCTGGATGCAACACAACATGCTAACCGAGAGTTAGCTTCCGAAGTTGAGGTTTTCCAAAATGATAAAGCTGACCCCGCTGTACTAAGTATTGTCGGAGAACGTTTCTTTATTGCCTTATATGGCGGTGAAAAGCAAGAAACATGATTAAATATACTACGGTATAGGCAATTCACAAAATGTGTAGTTAAAAGCAAATTTAATCTCACTACGTTCCCACCTAAACAAGTATATTATTCGAGTATATCAACAGGTACAAACATGGCTAGGACCATATAAAGATCCCGAATCCTGAGGCTGGAAAAAAAATCTAATGTTCGTACCAATTAAATGGACGATGGCGCCGGCGCCTCCAGATATGTTGAAATTATTTTTTTGCAGGTGCAAAAACAATTGTGGTGCAGCCTGAGGGTGTCGGAAAAATGGCTTAACTGGCGATTTGTCAGAATTCTTCTTCTTCTTATTCCCCTTTAATCCCTCATGGGACATAGGGCGGAAATTTTTAACATTTTTAGCCTATATCTTTATTATCATTAATATTACTGCAAAACACTATTTACAAAAGTTATAGTTCATTTGATTATCTAAAAAAAATATTTTAACAAAAATTCTGTAGGTCTCACGATTTTCCAGATATAAAACAAACCATTTTCACCCCTCAAAACAATATAACGGCCGAATGTCATGGCTCCGGATCCCGACAACTCGGTTTTATACACCCAACCAACCCCCCTCCCTAAACACAATGAAAAACCAAATTGCTGTTTTCATAAAATTCACAGCGAAAGTACCATTTGACTGGACTATATAGGTGGTTATACAAACTCAATTAAAAATGTAAGTATGATTAGAAAGAATAAAATTTCACTAAATTAAAAATTCGATGAGAAAAATATAAACAAAATTATCTCAAATTGTCGGGCATATTAAATTCATCTTAACTTTCTTACAATAAATCAGTTATTTAATGTAGCAATTATTATCAAAACAAACTAAAAACCATTTTTTTTTAACTAGAAAAAAGAAACAAGCTACTAAATGATACAAAAAAATAAGAGAATTAATAGATAAAGAAAAATCCAAAATCCAATTATCATAAAATGAATGAAATTTTTTTAAAAAAAGAATATTAACTCCACCTTATAACAATTATAAATTATATATGTATTAAACTTAATATTTTTTTGTTTTCTTGTTGTTATTTAACATATTTCTTTTATCTTAAGTCTAACAGAACAAAAAAAGAAGAAGAAAGAAAAACCCTACCAAAATTTCCTGTTTTTATTCTAAAATAACCAACAATTATCATTATTTTTATTAAATTGCATTAAAATTAATATATGGAAAGAAAAACAATAGTTATAATTCAACTTTTCAAGAAATCTTTCGTTAAGAAAATTAAAAAGTTTTAAAAGAAAAAAAAAAACAAAGAAAAGAAATTATTTAAAAGAATCTTTTTTTTAAAAGAATAGAACACATGATCACAATATACGATATATAATAATAAAAATTACTTGCTGTTAGTTGCGTTGTTGTGTGGTTGCTGCTGCTGCTGTTGTTGCTGTTGTTGTTGTTGTTGCTGCTGCTGTGCTGGTGCAGTATCACTTCGTCTATAGTATAATAAGTAAGGGACTCGCGGGGCACGAGGACGTAAAACATTATTTTCACTAACAGGCTTAACAGAACTATCATCAAAACGTAACCAACTTAAATAACCGGGATGAAATACATCTGTTATGTAGTGACCTTTTGATGCCTCTTTACCGTCATGATAAACAACAGCAAATAGCTTATACAGTCTTTGCTTTTGAGAATATTTTTTAGAAGCAAGGATTTCTATAAGATAAAAAAGAAATTAACATTATGTTTTTAATATAGTATACAGTGTATACTATACACCATTGATTATAGAGTAAGTAGATATGGACAAACATATTTCCAGCTAGTATGATAGCTCTCAATCCCCTCCAACCCACTCCACAGTTTCGCCGATGGCAGTACTCTGCGTTACTCTTACGCCAACGTTAGACAAGCAAGTGTCAGACCTTGTCTCTTAGACCACGAACTCATGTCCAGCTCTCTTAACGCGGACATCGAGCTCATTCTTGACTGGGGCCGCAAGAATCGGGTCGAATTTAACGCATCAAAAACAAAGTACTGCCTTATCTCCACCAAAACCTGTACCGACTTTCCCTCTATTTTAGTGGACAAGGATAACTTAACACCTGACCCATCTCTTAACATCCTGGGAATGACTCTATCCAATGATATGCAATGGAATGGTCACATATTCCAAATCGCTAAACAAGCGTATCAATGCCTCGGATTCCTTAAGAGATGCAAGCTCCTCCTTTAGCCAGCTGCTCTAGCCACAATCTACAAGTCCTACATTCGACCCACCTTGAATACAACTGGTATATCTGGGCGGGCGCTCCTAAAACCACCTTGGCTTGGCTGGACATGTTCAAAACCGCGTCATCAAACTCATTGGCGATAGCACTCTTTGCTCTTCCATCGTCCCTTTAAGCCACCGTAGGAATGCAGCTGCACTCAGCAAGTTTTATCGCTATTATTACAGCGAATGCTCCACTGAAATAAAGAACCTTCTGTCTATACGGCAACTTTTTTCCCGCAACACAAGACTAGCCAATTCGGCTCACCTCCACACACTACAGCCCTACTCGTCGCGCACATTAGTAGTTCGTTTATAAATAGAACGATTTGGTAGTTCGTTTATAAATAGAACAACTGAATTCAAACGCAAGGTTCATCGACACCTACTCATGCACCATCCAGACCCCTAACCTATCCTTTATCTTCTATCCTTCAGATCAAGCTTACTACTATACATTGCACCATGACTCGAACGACATGACGGGCTAGTAGTACAAAGGGTTACTCCTAAGCTTCATCGTATCACAAAAAAAAAGATGGCGACAGTTGTACTGATTTAAGTTGGAGGGCTGCAAATTTCTGTTGTAAAGGCGCGTTCCTCGTTTTGTTCCTCAAGAAACAGTGTAAAATTGCTAGAAAATTGAGTTAAATTAAGTAAAACATGTTTCCCCATTAAAGACCTCCATTGACTTATAGGCCGCCGGCACGCCAGGTCGGCAGACACGGCCTGGGTAAGGCCACACAATACTCAATCTGATTGGCGGATGAGGACTTCAGGTATGCGCCTGACAGGCCGTGGCATGCAGGTGACGTCATGATTTCCGCAGACCTACAGGTGAAGACGAAAGTTTAGTATAGCAGGTTGTTAATTCAAGTGCAAAAAATTGCATGGCCTCAACGAAAACTTTAAAGGCACAAACAGATGACTAGAAACCCCTTTAAAATACACGGACCACCATACTCGGTGACACAATGGGCAGGAGAAATTAAATGTATGGGAAATTCTCTCGCAGGCGGCCGCCGTCATTGCCTCCGCGCCAATATGTTTGTGCCTTAAAGTGGCTCGAGACTCATGCCGTGAACACCCGTAAAGAAGCGCGAATGCGAGGGTGGGTAGTTTTCGCGCCTAATTCGCGCCTTGCTTTAAGGTTCTTGCCTTGAAGTTCAGATCAGTTTTCTTGGACTGCAGACCCCATCCAGTTGGCGGCCGCGGAGATGTGTAGTAATACTTGGGTTAAAGGCGAAAACTTTCAGGCCACGGCCAGCCGTCCATCTGCGTAGGAAACGGGGCCTTAAGATATGGCTAAATCCTACACAAAAACAATTTATGCGGGCGCTAGAAAATATCAGTGCTTTAG
Organism: Thereva unica; assembly: GCA_949987705.1. NCBI lineage: Eukaryota > Metazoa > Arthropoda > Insecta > Diptera > Therevidae > Thereva > Thereva unica. The sequence goes on along the minus strand of OX465282.1, from coordinate 120,752,159 downwards.
CGCTTCCTACCTTTTGCATTTCAAGTCGTACGGAATTGACTCAACGACATTAATTGTAGACGGCGATGTCCTCTACATTTTTTGTTTAAAAAGTTTTTATCTAAAGTGCACTGATTCGGAAAAAACGCATCAAAAAACTTTTTAGATTTTTCAAAAACCTGCAAAGAGTGGAAGGTCACAAATCTGGGTATAAGCTTTTTTCATGACCCCCTAACGATTGATGAAAAAATCCTCGGTGTAATTTTTTCAAATCAAAAATAAATATTGACTGTACTATGTAGCCAAATTTCCCATTAAATTTGTCTCGCCCATTCATTTCTTCCCTCATTGTCAAATTTCATCCATCGGCCACGAAATCATCATTTTTTCAGCCTCCTCGCCCCGCGTGAACAAAACAATAGGAGTAAGCGCATAGGAATCTATTTTTGGATCCGCAGCCATTAATGTCAAAGCCATTGAATCGCATTTGTCCATATCTACTTAGTATATAATCCACGTAAATTAAAAAATATTCTTACTTGTATCAACTTTAAGTTCAACAGGAAAATCAACAGTTTTCAATATTTTCGTGCATCCATCCAATTTATAATCGAACCACTTAAGATGTAAAATTAGAACAACCGGAAGCTTCTCAAGATTCATTTGCTGCCAGGCAACAACTTCTTGATTTGTTTTACTGCATGTGACTCCTTCAAGTTGATCTCGACCGACTAAAATCTCTAGAGCTTCCTTAACAGACGCAGCTTTCTACATTAAAAAAATATAACAATATTATCTCAACTCTTCTGTTTGGAAAGTATTAACTTACTTCAATATTCAACTGAAGAGTGAAAAATGGTTGAATAACATCTGTTGAATGTTCGCCTTCACGTTGTATTCTTGATCTTAACTCTCCTCGGAAAATATCACTAATTGGTGTTCTTCCAAAATCAGTTTGCCTTGTAACGCTTCCCTTGTTGCGATTGTTATAGATCATCTAAATAAAAGATATAATGTATATTCATCAATTATATAATGATAGGAAATAATAAAAAAAATCAAAATTTTATTAAAAGTTGTCTGTCTTTCAACTACGGGTTTCGATAGTAAATACTGAAACTCAACTCTCTAGAAAGACAAAAAATCTTAGCCATTCACCTCACTTAACTAGAACAGCCTCGTGAAGTTTCAAGATAAGATTCCAATTGTTCTGCCATAATTGTAACGCTATTTACTTCATTATTGGAAGGAAATTGCTGACTTATTATGGGGGTTTTGGTATATAAAAAAGTTCTTTTTGATGAATTAAATTAATTTACAAGCAATTTCAAACAATTAATCAACATTCCAGTCATAATATCATTTAATTTGGTTCGAAGAAAGCCCGAAGAGAGAACTCATTCTTTCCTTTCTGTATTCAACACACAGATATCATAATCCTTTCATACATTGATTTTCTTACTACGACTTCAGACAAAGAAAGTCGAGTCGCAAGCAATTTCAGTTTCGTAGTTGCACTTGTACGTGTCAAAGTCTATTCTCCATGTCTCCTAATCTCCGTGTCAAAGTTTGTAGGCAGAGAACACCCATCGATCAAAAATCAATTGCGCTCGTGTGTGGAAAAAGGTTTCATTTTGGTTGCAAACTGGTTGTGAGCATGATTATTGTGCAACCAGTTGGAGGGCCTTAGAGTGCCTTACATAGCCAAAATTTGCATCTATTTGATGTGGCTGCTCTGGTTGTTGAATATGGCACTCAGCCCTGTTAACTAAAGTCAAAGCTCAGTTCTACAAAACTGGATTGAAAGTTTTCTCTCCGGCCATTCAATGAAGATAACATTGGATGGCGGCCTTCAGAGGTAAATTGTATCACTTGGTCTAGTCTTCTTCTTCTTTCAAGGTTCTACAACCGTAGTCCGGTTGTCCTCTCGCAACAAACCAAAGATATTTCTAACCAAAAAACAAAATTTTGCAGCCTGACGTTGTCATTCTGACCTACTTCGGATAATCGTAATAAACGGTTTGTCGAAGTCGAGAGCGGCAGGAATGGTATCGGACAATGCTAGCATTGGCTGCAGGCTTAGCGCCTTGAGCGATCTAGAAGGTTCCCAGGGGCCGGATTCCGCAAGCGTTAACGTTACTGTGTGCACGACGACACCTTTGTTTAGGCGTGCCTACAGTCAAGTTCACGCTTGCGGAATCAGACCCCTGGCTTAAAGATCACTACCCTCCGTTAACGCAGCGCTTCCTTCACTACTAGATGAAGGGGAAGAAGGTTCAATAAGACTCCCAAAGCCACAATAGGAAAGGTACTTTTAGCTCACGTGATATCAAGACCAGCCAGACTGCACCTTGGCTCAGTTTAAGGCCCCCATTTGATGATGTGGAAAGATAAATCATTTATCTAACTTCTCGTCATCTTCGACCCTCAAGCTAAAAACTCGATGCGAATCTCGTTCGCGGACCTATCCACGCTTTTCATTCATCCACCAATCTCAGCCTCTCGAACGCTGGAAAAGACGGAAGGAGGTATGCACAGGTAGACCGGAGAGTGTGTGGGAATAGACCTTTGCAGTTTTTTGAACCTGCGCAGGCGACCGGAGCAAATTCGAAAATTAATCCTTTCGGTGACACCTAACGGTGCACCTGTGCGTGTCTGCGTTTACTCCTGTGCAGGTTGCGCTAGGTCGCAACGTCTTCTTCATTCAATGATATTGCAAAACAAAATGAAGACCGCTCCGGTATCCCGGATCGTCCCCATACACGCTACCGCCAGACCTGCACAGATCACCTATCCGGTATACCGGAGCGTATATGGCTTACATAAGAGTAATAAAAAAATCTTTCAAACTCAAAACACGAGAAAGAAAAAAAACTTAGTAGTTCAGGGTGCAATTGACACCCTCAGAGCAAAAGCGGGCTAAAATAACAAAGAGAGCGAAAACGGTTCGGGGTTTTTTTTTAGCGCAAAAGAGGAATATCTTCGTATTCTTAGAGTAAAAATGGTATAACTATACTTCAGCGCAAAAACGGTGTATCAAAAAACCGAGAGCAAAAGCGGGTTAAGTTTTTACTCCGCTTTTGCTCTTAATGAAAACTTATACCGCTTTTGCGCTGAACAAAAATTTAAATCGCTTTTGCTCTCAATAAACGCGTCAAATTTGTTTTCATCACACTAGGGTTGAAAACGCTGCTTTAGATTTTATTTTTTGAATTCTGCTTTTTCTCCCTTGTAACGTAATATAGAAAGTCCGAAACCCAGGGTGTGAAAGGAGGCGGGTACTCGATCTGCTGAATTGACCAGAATCAGGAAACCGAAGAAACAGGGCAAGAGACCGTATTTTTCGAAGCGACACCGACAGCAGCGTATCCATTGCTGGGACGTCCCGCTCGGACCGAAAATACTGTGGAAGAAAATGCTCGCCCTTTCACGCCAACTAACTATTCCTATTGAGACCCACCTGTTTTACTATCTAAAGCGCCGACAAGGATATAGTTTATTACTATAAGAAAGAGTAACGGCAAAAGTAAACATCCTTGTCGTACTCCTGAGTTCATCTCAAACGTTTCGGTTAATTTTAACTATATTAACACATTTTTGCTATTTTTGAAATTTTCGTTTTTGAATACCTCCGGTTACCCGATCACCTTTAAATTTTGCACACAGCTTCAGCTCCGATGACAATGCAATATGGTATACTCATTACACCGTAAGATCCATGGCGGAGGTCTCCAGAGGACGGCTTACTGTTTTCTTCACGGAACAAATCTTGCAATCGATTTTTCAAATACTTCCGGATATCCTATCATTCTGAAATTTTGCACACAGCTTTAGCTCCGAAGACAATGCAATATGGTATATACTTTTTTTTTATGTGAAAGACTAGAGTTTCAGGGAAGACCCTTTATACTGTCGACAATCTATTTTCTTCATATAGAGTGCAATGTCGAACAGCAGCTCTAGTCGGGGAAGGAAGGAACTGCCACAAACTACCCGCGATATTTTTCAGTCCACCTACTTCCAACCATTACTATTGCGACTTTGGCATCGGGGCATCGAGAAACAGCTCGCTGGAGTGTTATGCCTCCTGAAACGAGTTGAATTTCATCAACCAACCGATGATATGCGCTTTGGCGGAGCGGGGAAGGGCTAAGGAAGGCTATGACAAGAGGAATCAGGAATGTAAAGAGGGAAGAAGAAAGAAGGAAAGTTATGTAGGTGGGAAATTGGAAAAGGCGAAGGACCGTGGGGCTTGGCCGTGAATCGAACCCGGGACTTCGCGGATAGTAGCTAGACGCCTTACTCCCTAGGCTACCGAGGCCCCCAATTTAGATCCATGGAAGCCGTCTCAGGAGGGCAGGTTGAAATATTCTTCACAACCCCTTCGACATGGGTATCAAATGAAAGGATATGACAAGTATAACACCATAACCAATATAGTATGCTCAATATATCGTTTGGTCCATGGCGGCCATCTCAAGAGGGCGGATTACCATTTTCTTCACTGCCCCCGAAACATGGGTATCAAATGAAATGGTATGATAAGTAGAACACCATAAGAAATATAGTATACTCAATTTATCGTTTGGTCCATCGCGGCCATCTCAAGAGGGCGGATTAACATTTTCTTCACAACCCCCTCGACATGGGTATCAAATGAGGAGTGACTTTTCAAAAGGCCTTATTTCCATTTAGATTAAATTTTCAGAAACCGCAAATTTCTGTGGTACGTCCAAAAAATGCAAAATTATTTTTTTTTTGCATCAATATAGTTTGTCCTAGCATAACTCTATTTTTACAGTTGTAGTTGTAAAATATTGTAAGTGCGACTTCATTAAAAACAAAAAATAGTTTGGAAATATGCCCTTTTGTTTGAAACGTTTGGAAATAAGACCTTTTGTATGGACCTCCATAGGAAATATCGAATATTATATTTATTTTTTAAAAAGTCTTTTGCTTGAAATCTTTTAAAATACTACAAATTCACGCAGGAAATGTGGCGTTTTGTTCAATTAATACACCGTTTATTTCATACATGGAAATATGCCTGTTATGAAAAAAAAATCTGTATTGGTATCCATTTTTTTATAGGAACGAAGGACTTTTTTTTCGTCCTATTAGCGTGAATAGGTGATAATTTAGCCTTGCTACTGGATTCCATCGAAATTTGCTCTAAAGTAAAAAATGGAAATAAGGCCTTTTGAAAAGTCGCTCCTCAAATGAAAGGGCATCATAAGTCGAATGCAATGAGCTATGTCTTTAGATCCATGGCGGTCTGCTCAGGAATGCCGGTTACCATTCTCTTCAGAACCCTTTCGACATGGATATCAAATGAAAGCGTATGATATAGTATGCTCAATATATTGTTTGGTCCATGGCGACCATCTCAACAGGGCGGATTACCATTTTGTTCACAACACCCGAAACATGGCATTCACATAAAATGGTGTAATAAGTAAAACACCATAAGCAATAAAGGGTACTCAATTTATCGTTTGGTCCATGGCGGCCATCTCAAGAGGGCGGATTAACATTATCTTCACAACAACCGCGACGTGGGTACTACAGGAAAGGGTGTGATAAGTAGAATACAATAAGCTAATGGCGTCATTATAAATTTAACTTGGCGGCTAACATAAACTGGTGGATTGCCTAACTTTACAACAACCTCGAAATGGGAATCAAATGAAAGGACATGCCATGTAGAACAAAATAAGCTATGTGACATAATTCAAAATTAAATATGCACACCAGTTACATAATGGAAATTAATACGGTAAATTATTTAAAGTAAAATGAAAGATAAAAGTTTCAGATAATGAAATATAATTTATAGATGTTATTTTAAACGAAAAAAACGCGGGGGTCATGCTATAGACAATAGTAGGAGTGTAGAGTAGCTGGGTTGAGAAGTCATTCGCATCAATCATGTATGCGCCCCACGTTTTTTCGTTTAAAATCTTACAAATATTTTCAAAGCTATTACAAAATCACAATCACAAATTTTCAGGACTATCTGTATGGGGTTAGGAATATGTTTGAGGTTCTAAATCTGCATGGGGCTTGGAGTCATTATTTTATTCTTTTTAGCTCGTTATAAAAACGTGCTATATTAAAAAGTTTTTTTTTTATCTAATAATTATTTTCCGTTCAGTCATGTCTTTATTGTGTAGTTAGATATTGGCCTTTAATTATTAAAAAAAATCAATTTTATTTAATATTTGGATTTCACAATTTCAGTTTCAAAATGAGTGCTCTTTTCATTTTAATATTATTAAGTTTCTTTTTTGACAATAATATCTCCAATTCTTCAGTTTTATGTTTGCAATTCTGAATTTTTGAACAAATTTAAATTTTTTTTACAAAATACAAAAATTACTAAGTAAAAAAAGTAAATTAAAAAAATCATAAATTGCAAACATTATAAAAATTGAAGTTAGTAATAAAGATAAAAGATAAACATGTGAAAAATTTACATATGTCAGAAATGTAAAAATCCCCAAATATGTAGTCAAAATGGGAAAATGGCAAAAACATAAAACTTATCATAAACAATTACAAAGACTTTACACATTCAAAGTCAAATCTTACAAACGCGAAAATTCCAAAAATTCCAATATTATGAATAGAGTTGCATTGTATTTCTAGGAAAATAAAGAAAATGTGGTCTAAAAATAGATTTCGAAGTAATAATGTAGCGACGGAGGTATAAGTAAAAACTGAGGGCAAAAGCGGTTTAAGTTTTCGTAGAGGGCAAAAACGGTTTAGAGAGTTAATCCGCTTTTGCTCTAAGACTTTTGCTGTTCCGTTCTTGCTCTGAATAATAGTTGAACCATTTTTGCGCTGAAATATTTTTATTCCTCTTTTGCTGCAACATCAAATATAACCCGCTTTTGCTATGAGGGTGACAATTCTGGTTCGGTGTAGTGAAATAATAAAACAAATAAGCTTTAGGAAATAAAAACTAGTCACATTTTATTAAACGTTGTCTGTCTTTCAACTAAGGGTATCGAAAACAAATAACGAAACTCAACTCTCTAGAAAGACAAAAAATCTTACCTATTCACCTCACTTAACTAGAACAGCCTCGTGAAGTTTCAAGATAAGATTCAAATTGCTCTGCCATAATTGTAACGCTATTTACTTCATTATTCGAAGTAAATTGCTGACTTATTATGGGTTTTTGTTTAGATTGGAAATTATTTGCTTATCTCTATACGAAATTACAAAACGTGGAAACCCTTTAGATCTAGCATTTTTAATTTGAAACGACGAGAGAGTAAAATAATTTGTCTGATTTTCAACTAAGAGAATCAATAATCTTTGAACCTCAACTCTCTAGAAAAACAAAGAATCTTAGTTATTCACCTTGCTTAACTAGAACAGTCTCGCAAAGTTTCAAGATAAGATTCTAATTAATCTGCCATAATTGTAACGCTATTTACTTCTTTTTTTTTTTGAAATAAATTGCTGACTTATTATGGGATATAGGTTTGATTTATTAGTATGCCTACATAATTAATTGTTAGCTTGTTTGTAAAAAAAAAATATTCGGTTTGTGTTTAGATGTCTGTTTTTCAACTAAGAGAATCAAAATAATCTTTGAAGCTCAACTCTCTAGAAAGACAAAAAATCTTAGCTATTCACTTCACTTAGCTAGAACAGCATCGTAAAGTTTCAAACTATGATTCCAATTGCTCTGCCATAATTGTAACGCTATTTACTTCATTTTTGGAAATAAATTGCTGACTTATTATGGGATCTAATTTTATTAGTAGCCCTGTATAATTAATTGTTAGGTTGTTTGTAAAAAAAATATTCGCAGCTTGTCGTACTAAACTAGTCTGGTATTCATAAAGTCTATTCGGCCTTTAACATGAAAGTGTTCTTGCAATCCGTTTATAGAAAAATGTAACATTTTAATAAATATATTCAACTAAAATTCACTTAAACAGGAAATTCATTCAGTACACCAGATAAAATTAAAATCCATCCACAAACACGGAAAACTCAAATATGATTGTAGCTGTAATCGAACAAGGGCTGGTACAAAAGGCAATCTTAAAAAATTAAGGTCATTTCAAAAGGATTAACTTCTAGGGCCGTTCTCCTGCGGGTCGATTCGTATCATACACGACTGCTTTACATTGAAAACAATCGTTCAATTGTGAAAACTATGCGGCTTATTGTAGAAAATATAGAAGAAATTCGGCGCCTTCAGACAACACAATTCGTAGTTTGCTGAAGAATTTCTTTGAGTACGGATCTGTAGTGACGCTCCAATGAAGTTATTGAAGCGGTGAGTGGAACGACTCTAAGGAGGGATATGAAGCAAGATCTTCTCTTCCTATACATAGTGCAACTTACTAAAACATTGTTGCCAACGGACAGCCCCGTCGCTTGAAATATGGAAATTTCGTCGCAAGAATGATCGATGACGAGGCGAAATTTTGATGACGGACGAACGTACACGTAACCACTGCACGTTGAGAAAATCACGGTGTATGTATTGGAGTGTGCTCAAAAACGATTATCGCACAATTTTTCTACAAAGTTCGAACATCCCTCGACAACGCACGCTATCGTTTGATGATGGTGCACTTTGTATGTCCGAAAAGGCGTGAAAAAGGTCTGACGAGACTCTTTTCAACAAGACAGAGCTTACACACCGTAGCCACTACGATGAAGTTCTTGTAAAAGTAAAGTTCATGCCAGCAAGCCGACGACCATTGACCAACTAAAAGCTAGAATACGAGCCGAAATAGTTGCTATAGCGCCTGAAATGCTAAATAATGTTATTATTACTTTTGCGTATCGAATGGAGGTTGGCCATTTAACCGGCATTGTATTCAAAAACTGATTTGAAATATATGGTAGAGAATATCCTAAATAAATCTTGCTCATTTGTCAAAATCGGCTAAACACTAGGGTTTGAAAGCAAACTAAAATAAACAGAGCACACATTTTAACCTGTGCTGTGCTGTAGGCTGTGAAAGCTTTTGTTTAATTGCTGCGAATGCTGTTCATTTAATTACTTAAACGCTTTCAGAAGCATATTGGTCCCGCGGCTTTAAAATACTTTGCTGAAATGCTTTCTGTTTGCAACACAGTTTTTCAAAGCTTTGCTCCTCAAAGGGTGCGTAATAGTTTGCTTCCTTCAGCTTTTTTTCATAGTCCAACTTTATATAGTAATTTGTTTCGAGAGGCCATACTTTTTTTTATGTGTATATGAAGAAACATTCGCAACCGGACCAGCATACCCCAGCATTTGTAAGCAACAGCATTCGCAACAATATGAAACAAAGCTTTCACAGATTACAGCAAAAAGTATGAAAATATGGTTGCTGTAAAGCAAAGTAAATTGCTGTGGTCTTCTTTGGCAGCAAAGCAAAGTCAACAGCAACAGTATTAAAATTGCTGCAGCAATTGACACCCTGCTAAAAACTGTCCGAGTTATTGAATGTTGAAATACCGAGTCTATTAGATAGTGCACCCCATCTAGTATGCAAACTTAGAGTTTTTATTTGGAGAGGCCCACCCAAGGGTATTTTTTTGCAACGATATCAAGTTTTGGAAATCACTGAACTAAGTAAATCAAAGCTGAAATATTTTTCTTCTTCGATGGCTCTACAGCCCAATTCGAGCCTTGGCCTGCATCAGCTTCTTTCTCCAGACGTCTCTCTGCTCTCAGTTTCTAAAATTGAGGAGTTTTGCTGTGTCAGCCTTTACACTGCCTTCCCCTCATGACCGTAGTTTTCCAATTGGTCTTTCAACATCTGGTAGTAAAAACAGGGATTTTTTTGTATATTTGAGCCATCCATTCTTTAAACATGACCGGCCCAACATAAACGCAGTAGCTTGACACGTGTTGAAAGTTCCTACTCGTTGTTTAAGTCGTAATAATCGTGATTGCAGCGTATTCTCCATGCATTGTGTTCATTGATTGGGCCATATATCGTAGGTAGAACCTTTCTCTCAGATATTTCCATCTTATTTGCGGATTTCCGGGAGATACTCCATGCTTCACAACCATACGTAACTACGATTCTTATTTTGGTTTTTCTGTGGATGTCTCTGGATTTCATTACTGGCAGTAGTTAGACGTATGTTCTGTTTGCGGCGTTTATTCTTCTTTGCATGTCTATCGTCTCATCGATGTCTTAGTTGACTGTGGACCCTACCAGATAGTTGAATTGGTTAACCCGTTCGGAGCAATATCCCTCCCAGGCAGTGTTGTGGTTTCTTCTTTTTCTTTCCTCCCTAGGCTGAATTAGAATGTTGGCCATGTCTGCATTTATTTCCAGCTCTATATGCTCAATGTATGATAGTGATCTTTCAAGGCAGTTTATGTCATCAACATATCCTGCCAACTATTTTGATTTCTTAAGTAGGTTTGCGTTCACATCAATGATTACTTTGCGAATTATTCCTTCTAGGCAGAAAATAAATAGCATGAGTGCCAACCCATCGCCCTGCTTTATGCCTTGCTTGACTGAGAAGTTGAAATCATCGAAACACACTCTAGAAAGACAAGAACCTTAGCTGTTCACCTTACTTAAATGGAACAGCCTCGCAAAGTTTCAGGGTAAAATAAAAGACAGTCTTGAAATAAAATAGGGTAAAATAAAAGAAAGTCTTGAGCGGCGCTCAGAGGCTCTCTGATAAACGTTCTTCTTCTAAGCCAGATCAGAGCAGGGCATTCACAGAGAAGGTGTGAAATTGAAATGGCATCGCCTTCCATGCAGAGTCAGGGGTGGTAGCACGTAAGTTGTTTCAATCGAACTCTTCATACAAAAATTTTTGTAACACTTGAATTTTTGTATGAAGAGATCGATTGAAACAACTTACGTGCTACCACCCCAGCATTAATACCTGGGATCACTTCCGAATAGGCTATGTTTAGTCCCTTAACCCAGCCCTCCACACCCCAGTGCCGCGCGAACGAGCAGAACGACACCCTATTTTTCCTGGCCAAGCCTTGCAAGTATATCAAAGCACTCTGCAAACACTTGGGAGGAAAACTTCCACGATGGGAATGTCTTCATGGCAGCTTGACTATCTGAAAAAAAATTTATGTTGGAGATTTTTAAACCCCTCTCAAGGTTGCGCCTAGCGCAGATTTCAGTAACATGTATTTCAGTCTGGAAAATACAGGGCTACCTTTGCAATCAAGATCTTGGAGTTTGCTCCTGCGACACCATCCCCATTACACATTTACAATAATAATAGTTTTTTGTAATCCTGTATATGGAAATTGATTGAAACAAAAGCACGCACCCCTTTTTAATGACGATTTGATGTTATTTTTAATTAGTCCTAACAAACTCGCTTTACTGCAAGCTTTGTTATGATCTTGAATATAAATCGATACTAATCCTTTTCTCTCTCTGCGGTAAGACCGATGAGGAGACCCAATCTCCGCGTAGATCAGGACGCTCAGAGCTTGCCAGCGATGCCAAACTGAATGAAATCGGCTCAGTATCGGGACCGGTGGAGAGAACAGTTGCGAGGCCAGGACCGGATCCCGGTTGTAGAGCCGTTAAAGAATAAGAAGAAGACTAATCCTCTTTCCTTTATGACACGTGATAATTATATCATTTTATTAAAAAAATGATACTCAATAGTATGAAGTAACAAAAAATCATCATATTCACATAGGAAACTCACCTGCCATTCTTCTGCATCATCTCCATCATTAGCATCACCATTTTGTTGTTGTTCAACTTTAGGCTTAGCGATCAGCTTTATTATCTAACAATAGAATACAAGTTGAAAAATATGTATCACTATTTTTCAGCAAATTTACAAACCTCCAACATTTCATCATTGAGTTTATTTAAAACATAGCCAAGGAATTCCTCAGCATCCTCTTGCCGGCCTTCAACATCAGCTCTAGTTGAATTCCACAGCTTGTAAATTGCCGTCGGCTCGAAGGCAGCATCGCACTGGAGTTCACCAGACATATCATCTTTCTTCTGTCCTTTTTCGCGGCGACTCATTAACCGTGCTCCCGGAGGCAAGTGTGAAAACTCAGCAATTAACTGCATCCTGCGATAGAATATGTTAATAGAATTGAAACGAACAATATTTAAAAATACACACTTACATTGCATTAATCGTGGGTACATTTGTTCTTTCGTTATTCAATGCAGGGGATTGTTTCGGTATCGCTTTTATTAAATTATAAAATGGAGGACAGCCAACGAAAGCTTGTAAAATGGCGTTTATGTAACAATAATTTGATCTATTTGTTAATCCACGTGGGCGCAAACTTACGGACGAATAGTCAACGGTATACTTGGTCAAGAAATCAGCAAATTTTATCGACCACTCATCGGCATTCTCTTTAGAAAAATTACTTGCAATCGACGATGATGGACTCTTTATTTTTGCATTAGCATTCGATTGTGCCGATGATATTCCTTGGGCGGAAGCAGCCGAATATGACATACCACCGGGTGGTGATGGTGGAACAAAATTTGATGTACCTTCAAATGGTGAAACTTTTGCTATTGGTTTTTTCGATACGGATGGAACACTTGACGTGATAGTTGCAGATGATACACTGGATTTACTCGAGAATAAACTTGCCCATGATGGTGGCCCTTGCTGCTGTTGTTGTGGTGGTTGTTGAGCAATTGATGCAGGCGCTTGCACCACTGGCGGAGCCATCGAGGTGCTTGTTGCTTCATCCTTTTTAGTTCGAACAATGTTTTCTGTATCGGTTTTAATTTGTTGCTCTTTATTAGGCGCCGCCGCTGCATAAGCAACACTTGAATCGATCTTCTTAGATTCAATTTGATTATTATCTTGGAACTGTTGAGGAGCAACCGTGCTAGCAATCGATGCTGTCGAAATTGACTTTCCTGATTCAACAGAATGAGATGTTTGACTTATCCTTCTTTCAGGAATAGGATCGTTTGTAATAACAGGGGATGATGGTGTTTTCATTACGCCATAATTCTTCACTTGCGGACTTTGTGAAGATGATGTATTTTGATTCATGTTATTATTATATTTATTGCTCGGTTTATTTGTCGATGATGGTGTAGCCGTAACTGCAACAGAAGCAGTACTTTTCTTTTGTTGATTTGTCCATTGCATTTGTCTATTCGTACTATTTATTGGGATATCGTTATTTATATTAGGCACACTAAAGTTTTCATTCTCAATCTTATTTGCAGTTACAAATACCTTTTCTGGCTGCTGAGGTTGAACATTTGGCACATTTTCGTTTACATCTTTCAGTACATTATTAATTTCATTATTATTTACAATAGGCATATTTGTTATATTAGTCAAGCTAGTATTAATGCTTGTTGGCTGTTGTGTAGATAATGTTTGATTATTTACATATGAAATGTCTGGAATATTACGTTCTGTAATAAGGGCGGCACAAGGAACTTCAGTCAATAATGGATCGTTATTGTTGTTAGCTACATTTTCAATATCTACGGCCTGTTCTTGCAGATCGTGCTGCAGTTGCTCAGCTGGATTAGGTGTTTGTAATATTAGTGGCTGTCCCATTTGATCCGATGATAATGTCTGTAAGCTTTGACATTCCTGCATTTGCTGTTCCTCAGACTGTAGCCCCGTTTGCGGCGGTAGTGATTGCGGATCGTAAATATGCATGCTACTTAACTGCTGCTGCATTTCCAATGTTGGAGGAATTTGTTCATATATTGGAAAATTGGGACTTAATAAGCTTGGTGTATCAGATGATGTTATGGAAGATGGATTATGATTTACATCTGCATTCATATCATGATTTATATATTCTTCAGTATATTCCATTGGCATGTGACCAGACCACATATGTGGTATCATGCCTTCTGGATGCTGTTGTTCCTCATCTTTTTCATCCAACAATTGATAATCTTGCGGTACCATTGGCGGCTGATATATGACTTGATGAGGAGGATAGTGATAAAGGGGTGAATACATTGGTACGGGGGTACCCAGATATAGGGGAGCTCCAGTCGCTTGTTGAGCTTGTGGTGGTCCCATATTAGGCGGTGTGCCGTAATATGGTGCAGAATATGCATACTGGATAAATTGCGGATATCCGGTGCTGCCTAAATTTTGTGTATCAACTGGAGGACTAATTATTTCCTGAGGAGATGGGCTAGATTGTTGCTGTCTTTGGTGAAATTCATTGCGCCGGCCAGTTCCATTGTTTGTGCGTCCTCTTCCACGCCTTGTTGTTCTTGTATTGGAAACATTTGTTGTTTGGGGTGCAACTTGTTGCGCCTAAAAGAAAAGAAATTTTAAATAAGGGATTTTTGAGAGAATGATGCAATTTTCACATTTGTTGAAGTCTGGCCAAAAATAAGACTCGAAGAATAAAAAAATATTCGAATAAATAATCATACCCAGAAGCAGATAACGCTGAAATTCATTCTCTGTATAAGTTTATTAGAGGTGGTATTCTCGTTGGCGAGTGAAGTGACTACGAACGATGCGGTGGAATTAAACTGTCGATACCTGCACTCGTATCGAGAAAAATGTCCTTCACACGTCACCTTGCGACAATTTAATACGAATTTTGTCGATTTACTCGCCAGAAGTCTGTTAGATTAACAATGAGAATACCAATTTAAGGTCGAAGTGACATCTGTCACGTAGAATAAGCCTGCCTGCCAGTGAAAAAGATTTTACTGCAACTATGTTTTTATGCAAATGTAAGCTGCAATTTATTAAGGGGTCGTCCATTATTTACGTGAGGAATTTTGGGGGAGGGGGTCGAGCCGAATCTCACCCAATCTCACGGGGGGTAAAGGGGGTCTCGGCAAATATCACATTGTCTCGGCAAATATAATATTGACAGGCCGTGGATGCAGATGAAGTCATGATTCTCTACAGACACACAGACAAAGACGACAGCTTAGCATAGTAGGTTGTTAATTAAAGTGCAAAAATGGAAACCAGGGAACAACCGCGAACGCGAGTGCGGATTGTTTTCGCTTAGCTCACGCCTTGCTTTTCGTTCCAAGTGGATTTGTGGTGTAAGATCCCATGTCTTACCCAGAAGCCTTTGCAGGCCCATATAGCTCTATTGCATTTGCTGATGACGTAGTCCAGTTGAGCGTTCCAGGTCAGTCTCTTGTCTAACTTTACTACCAAATATTTGACTGAGTCTGAGTACTCAACTATGGTACCCTGGATACAGATAGGACTTAGGCTGCGGTTACGCTGGCTGAAAGTTGGTGATAGTCCAGCTGGTGCCAGCTGTTACAAGAAAATTAAACACAAGGAACTATTTCAGAGTGGTTAGGCTGAAACTTGCAAGCTTTCACACATTCATGAAAGTTCATGACAGCGTGATAGCTAATCAAATTTGTTTAGTTAGCTGGCACCAGTTGAGATTAAAATTGGGAAAATGGATTCTGAAAAATTAATAAACGAAGCGAGGAATAGGAAATTGTTGTGGGATGCAAGGGCTGACACTAAAACTTGGATGATGAGATGCCATCGGCGGAGGTGGACGTTGTAGTAGAAATTTAAGATAACTACTTTCTGCTAAAAATAACATATCTTCAAATGATTCGTCCATCATGAAAAATTGTTGTTAATAAAGGCACTGAAAAGTTTATACCAAAAAACGATACGATCCGAGCTAATCGATGCCGTGTACATAACTATCATGAACTGTCTTGCAGCATAACCACTAAACAATGAAAGCTTGAATTGTAACCGCTGGCGCCAGCTGGACTATCACCAACTTTCAGCCAGCGTAACCGCAGCCTTAGGCCCACTTTGTAGGGTTTGGAGAAAGGTACCAAGACAGCATTACTTGGGTTGATTGACAGACCCTCCGTGATACATCATCTTTGAACTTCTCGGAGTGCTGTTCTCATGACCTCTGTAATGGTCAATTCAAACTTCCCAGAGGGAAAGATGGCAAGTATATCCGCATAACCGATGATATCGAAACCAGATTCAGATAGTTCGGTCAAAAGTTCACTCACAACTAGTGACCAGGGGGGCAATTCTGGTTCGGTGCAGTGAAAACGTGAAAACACTTTACACGTTTACACCTTTGTTTGCGATTCTTATACCGTGCAAACCACTGTCAAAAACTTTGCACGTATAAAATTTTTTTACACCGTGAAATTTAGAGTGAAGTCGTGAAAAGTTTACACACACTTTAGATATGTACCTACTAGATTTGATAAACTGTCAATTGCTAGTATAAAAATTCAATTCAGCCTTTATTCAGCATTAAGTTTACACGAATGCAACGAGAATCGCTTTTTCAGGTTGAGTGCAGTGATAAAGTGAAAAAAGGTGTGTAAAACGTCGTGTAAACTTTTTTTCACGTTTTCATTGCACCGAACCAGAATTGACTCCCAGAGTAACGGGGATAAGACTCCACCTTGAGGACAGCCCTTAATAGTGTTAATACTAATGGTGGCGACACCTAGGGTAGAAAAAATGTCACAACTTACAAGCATGGAATTTATCCACTCGCCGATGGACCCATAGACTAATACCAAATGTGGAGAAATGAGTTATAAAGCAGTTCCTGAGTAGGCATGGAGGTTATAGGGCATACCTTCACCGCTTCAGGTTCGGTCCGCAATACCCGGACGATCAAGAGGACGCGAAGATTGTTTGCGCTGTAAGCAGTCACTGAACCCAGCTCTACACGATGCGGTGAACTTGACTTTGGGCACTCGAAGTTCGAGCGTCGGCTACACGATGCATCCTACCATCAAACGTCCAACGTTGGAAGGTGTTCATAGCATCGTGTAGAGCCGGCTTGAGCTGCAACTAATACCTGAAAACATGCTGGACCATATGATCAAGTGGGAAGATGTGTGGAGAATAATGGAAGTGGGGTTAAAGAAAGAAAGGAAGACAAAGAAATCCAAGAGGAATACCAGCAAGGTAGCTACGACTAAGCTGTTCCGGCTCTGGTGAACACCTTCGAGGAATCTTTTTTAAAGGTTTTATTTAGCTTGACCTCGTACATTTGTTTGCTTCTTTAGTTCAAATCTTGCGACGGCTTTTTCAACTACTTCTACTAAACCGGTTCTTATGAAACTTCGCACAAACGGACAATTTGGTATAAAAAAGATGGCGCTTCCAAGATGGCGGACGAATTTTGCAATTTATTCCATTGAAAATCGGCATCGGGCGATTTTTAGACCCATAAATGACGATTCTGTGATCAAAATTTGAAAATTCAAAATGGCGGCGCCAATATGGCGGATGAATTTTGAAAATGTATTCGGAATCCATTGAAAATCGGTATCGGCGAGTTTTTAAGGTCACAAATGACGAATCTGTGGTAAAAATTTAAAAACAAAAACCAAAATGGGAATTAATGAATGTGTTGTCAAAGTAAGAAAATTTAAAATGGCGCTTGAAATATGATATGCAATACAATAATGATCGGGTTGGAATAAATTTGGATGTTTGGAATGCACCCAAGTTAAGGTTTCTGTATTTGCCGAGAACGTTACGTCGTTAGCGATACACCACCCAAAGTCAACGTTAGAAACGTGCCGAGGACTGTGTGGCGTTAGGCTGAATAAAAATGATATGTCGTTAGCGTTTCAACCTCAAGGCTGGGCACACCTTGTTGTATGAGTCTTGCCCTCTACATAGACCTCTCGGGGGTCGACTGTTATTTGTGGTCCA
This sequence comes from Thereva unica, assembly GCA_949987705.1. Classification (NCBI taxonomy): domain Eukaryota; kingdom Metazoa; phylum Arthropoda; class Insecta; order Diptera; family Therevidae; genus Thereva; species Thereva unica. The sequence goes on along the minus strand of OX465282.1, from coordinate 120,734,534 downwards.
ACACGTGCTTCAAACCGTTTGAGGAAGGTCAAGCGTATGTAGCATTGAGTCGCGTAAGGGTTTTGTATAGGCTATGTACATGTGATATACGTTTATTATAATCAATCATTATTTTCGCATTAGAACCCTTAGAACGCAGGGATTGAAGTACGTTCGTTCACGTCTATTACAGCTTGCCCTTTAGACAAGCGATCACACGCATTCCCTGCTGCTAGACCGATGCAAGATTTTCACCACATCTTTGTAAAAAAAGACTACCGAGGAAATTTTTTTCGACTCAGTTAATTTTTTGGCCAGATACTGTAGATTTCACCAGCAACATATTCAAAACACTCGCATTCTTTTACATACCTGGTCTGTTACATGAGCCATATTCTGATGTTCACTGGGTATAAATGGTGGTGCCGCACCTGAAAGGTATTGAGAACCAGAATGCGCTACGAATCCGGTCATTGTTACATTGGCCGTCACATTATTAACATAAACATTACTCAAAGGCGATGGTACTGGTACCATATATGTTGTTCCGCCAACGCTATGCGGCTGAATATACATATTATTCCCATGCTGGATTTGATTAAAGCCGCCATGTGGTTGATTTGGATGCTGTCCAGGATAATTGCTTAAATTGTTGTTTTGTGATGCGTTTTGTTGATTTTGTTGCTGATGCGATTGAGCTTGCCCTTGTTGGCTAACAAGTTGCTGCTGCTGTGGTTGATGATGCAAAGCCGGCGTATGCTGTGCCATCATTGAGCTTAAGCTATTAACACAAGGTTTCAAAGTACCTTTGGCTTTATTTTGTTCTGCATGAAGTCTCACTGGAAAAGAATTTATTAAAAAAAAAAATTAATATTAGTTTTGTATTTTTTTAATTTCAATAAATTTGTATTAAACTCAAAGCAGTGGGGGAAATCAAGCTAAATGCGAATTGAAGGAAAAAATACATTTTTTTTTGCCAAATTATTTTTAAGCAGAATTTTTTTTTTCGTAAAAAGTATTAAATAAACAAGAACAAGAATTTTGATTCCATTTTCATATCAATAAAAAAAATTTTTGGGCGTTTAGGTTCTTTTTTTTTTGTTTTTGTTTTAAAGCAGAATTACCTGCAGCACCCGCCGTAATTGTCGGCGCGCGCAGAGGTACTATTGCCACCTCAGTTAAAGTTGGTTTAACTAAAGCACAAAATGGGACTGCTATTGGTGTTATAAATCGAGGGATTACCAAATTTCTGACCACATGTCGAGGAGGAGTTTTGTCTACAAAATTTTATTTAAGACAAAAAAAATTTTTCGTGATTTGAAAATTTTCAAATAAAAGAAAAAAATTATTACTCTCTTACAATCATGCAAAAAAGAGGGGGTAATTTATATATTAAAAAAAAGAAAAAAGTAAATTATTTACTTTATTTAATTTTGTTTTATTTTAATAAAGTGTTTCATTACTTTTGGGGGAGTAATACTGAGTGGATTTAAAAATGAGAGCAGAGTGGTGAATCGTGTGATAGAAAATTATACATATAATTCTATTTAACTCTATCCAACCCATACAACAACATATAGCGTGAGATAAAGAACAACATTTGTTTTTATTTTTTTATAGAATTATTGAAATAAAAAAAATTAAAAATTCGCTTTAAAGTACACAACTAATTATTATTGATTATTTGGACGATAGGATAATGATTTTACGTAATTTCCTATTCAAAGTTTATAAAAGATATTTACAAAGAAATTTAATAAATTTTTATAAGCAATCATCATTCAATATTATTTATTTATTTATTTATTTTTATTTTATATAAAGAACGGAAGTACACAAAACTCACATCTTTTAGAGTACAATAATTATAATGATAATCAAGAAGAAAAATTAATCATAATATGTAACTAGTCTAATCTTACTAAACTAAGAAGAACAAAAGGGAAGAAGAAAGAACTGAAGAAGTGTTGGAGTAAGGAGCATGTAAAGAGAAGAAGTAGATAGAGAAGTAGAAAGAAGAGAAATGAAAGTGCTAAAGAGAGGAAGAGGAAGATAGAAAATAGGATGCTTGTTTTCTAATAGTCTTGACTGTGTTTGTTCTTTGAATGAAATTAGGGAGATTATTCCAAAGCCTAAACGAATGCACAATGAAGGAACGACTACCGATTACGGAACAGTAATGATGGTGCCGGTACATCAAAGAAATAAATCCTGGGTAAAGCCACCTGCTGGAAATACAACATCGACGTGTATCAACTCTTCATCGACTTTAAACAAGCATACGACAGCATCGACAGGGAGCAAATGTATGCGACAACGTTGGACCTAAACATCCCCCCAAAGATAGTTAAATTAACAAAAATGACAATGGAAAACACAAGGTGTGCTATGGCACCCATGCTATTTAATCTCTGCCTAGAAGGAGTAATTCGCAAAGTAATTATTGATGCGAACGCTACCCTGCTTAACAAATCAAAACAGTTATGCCGATGATATAAACTGATCACTGTCATACCTTAGAGAAATTTTTACGAAATTAGAAGAGCTAAAGATGTAGGGCTGCAAATAAATGCAGAAAAAAGTAAAATTCTAATTCAGTGAAGGGTGGAAAGAAGAAGAAGAAACCACAACACCACCCGGGGAAACATAACTTCGAACGGGTAAACCAATTTAACTACCTGGGGTCCACAGTCAGCGAAGACAACGATGAAACGATAGATGTACAACGAAGAATAAACGCCGCAAACAAAACATACTTTTCACTACTACCAGTGATGAAATCCCGAGACATCCACAGAAAAACCAAAATAAGAATCTACAAAACCATCATACGTACAGTAGCTACGTATGGATGTGAAGCATGGAGTGTCTCCCAGAAATCCGCCGAAAAGTTGGATATATTTGAGAGGAAGGTTCTCCGAAAAATATACGGCCCAATCAATGAAGACAATGCATGGAGAATACGCTACAATCACGAATTGTACGATCTATACAAAGAGTGTAAACTCTCGACACATGCTAAGCTACTACGTTTACGTTGGGCCGATCATGTCCAAAGAATGGATGACTCAAGGATACCAAAAAAAGGCCCTGTACCTGTACCAGATGGCAGAAGACCAGTTGGCAACCACGGTCAAGGTGGGAGGACAATGTTAAGGCCGATGCAGCAAAACCGCTCAATATAAGAAATTGGAGACAAGCTGCGGAGCAGAGAGACGTCTGGAGGAAGACGCTGATGGAGGCCCAGGCTCGAATTGGGCTGTAGAGCCATCGAAGAAGAAGAACGTCACCTGCGATCTAAGATTTACACGATCTAAAATTTTCCGATATGCTACCGAATCCTACCTCAACCTCCACGAAGATATAGCCTTCACATCGGGTGACCCCTGGATGCTCTTGTCTATACAAGGGTAACAGATTAAGAACGGGCAAACTTGAAGAAATGGCCTAGAGGAGGCCAGGGCTCGATTTGGGCTGTAGCGCAATTGGATGGATGGATGGAGCGGGAATGAGAAATTTAGTCGATCTCAGGGACTGCAAAGGACAAAGGAAGTTAGAGAGGTAAGAACTTTTGATGTAGAGAAGTTTATGCAACAGGACCAATGCCATGACATCTATAAAACGAAAGAGGTCAAAACCTAGTAAAGAGTTTCTCACAGCCGACACATGATCTGGGCCTGTACTCCCGAAGACGAAACGAAACGAAAACCAAACCGTTTTGTGAAAATGCTCCCTGGAAGACGATATCGTCTCGTTTTCGTCTAACAAACGATCACATGTTTGTAATCGTCAGCGGTTTTGAGATTAAAATGTAAGTTAGGATTGTTAATTATTTTGATAGTTTTAATTTATTTTGCATAATAGGTCAAAATTTACAAACGCAAGACAGTACGAGATTATCGTCTTCAGGAGTAGGAAATATATTTTAATCTCGTCTCGTTATTTCGTTTCGTTTCGCCTTCGGGAGTATAGGCCCTGATATTCGTGTCGGCAAGACGCAACGAAGGTTATGTAAACAAGAGACCCATAGAGGAAATATGGCAGAATTAGAGATTTGACAAGTTTTAGTCGAATAGACAGCGATAGAAGACTACCGTAGAGCCAACGTTTACGTAATGTGCTGTGCCATAGCCACAGGCTTATGCAGACGATATCGTCATCATAACGATTAGCGGCGGTCATGATAGCGCCGTCATATGTGCATAGCTGGTGCCGTAGCAAGAACCTGAGTATTAACCCACAAAAAACTGTCATCGTACCATTTACTAATAGAAGGAAGCTAAATTTAAAAGCTCCCTCTTTGAACGGCAAAGAACTGGTGTTCTCAAAGAAGACTAAATATTTAGGCATAATCCTGGATCAAAGCTCTCCTGGAAATCCCAAATTGAGAGAGTAACTGCCAGGGCAAATACCTCCATGTTTGTCGCCAATTTGTAGGAAAAACCTGGAGCCTCAATCCTAGGTTAATGTTTTGGTTATACACGACGGTCGTAAGGCCCATGTTCACGTATGCATCCATCACATGGTGGGCCAAGACCAAACAAAAGGGTGCTATGATTAAGCTGGACAGGGTGCCAAACTCGCCTGTCTTGGTATCACAGGGGCCAAAAGCACCTGTCCGACTATGGAGGCCCTACTAAAAATCTCTCCGCTACACCTAGTAGTGAAAAAAGAGGCTCGGGCGGGGGCGCTGCGTCTACGGGAGCTATTCTCCTTTAAGCAGGCAACCTTGTGGATCATTTATCGATCCTCAAGCAGCTGAACCTGGAGCGAATGATATCTTTGTCCGATACCATTCCTGCTACTCTTAACTTTGACGAACCGTTTACGACGATTATTCGAAGTAGGTCAGAGTGGCAAAATGGCACGCCTCTCTTTAGAGGAAGTACGGCCTTTTGGAATACGGACGGTTCCAAAACCGATAAAGAGGTAGGGCTGGGTATTTATGACCCAAGGAGCAAAATATCCATGACTCTGGGCACTTACCCCGCTGTTTTTCAAGCTGAGGTACTCGTATATGCTCAAACTTCTATTAATAGAGCTCCAAATAGCTCTAAAATTGTTATTTTCTCGGGCAGTCAAGTTGCACTGCTGGCCATTAAATCTCACAGGGTGTCATCAAAGACTGTCCTGGAATGTCTCCTATCTTTGAAATTCCTCCGCAGGAACATCGGTGTCACACTGATGTGGATTCCGGGCCACGAAGGTCACATTGGTAATGAAATTGCCGACAGCCTGGCTAGAGTAGGCGCAAACTCATCACCTATTGGTCCATAACCTTTCTGTAGCTTAGCAAGCTGTCACGTAAAAACGGCCATAAAAAATTGGTCCTACCAGCTGTTTCTTCATAGCTGGATAAGGCCCAGGGTGCTCGTCAAGCTAAAAGATTCACCCAAATCGATAAAGCTAAAGCGGGCAAACTTTTAAATCTCAAGAGGTGGGAGCTAAATATAATAACAGAGCTCTTGACGGGCCACTGTTCGCTTAACTGCCATCTAAACAAAGTAGGTCTGGTGGCCGATTCTGGCTGTCGGTTCTGCGGAACACTTGCTGGCCGACTGTGAGGCTACAGCGAGGAAGAGATTGAGCCTCCTCCATCGTGACTTCCCTACTCCCAGGGAGATTTGGGACAGAAATCTTAAATCAGTTTTAGGCTATATTAGAAGCCTTAACCTTGATGGTTTTTAAATATCGGGATGGCACAATAGACTAAACAAAATAGGTCGCAGTGCCCGCAAAGGCGCCCCTCAACAAGAAACAGAAAAAGAATCCTGAGGAGGAGGAGCACCGGATATTAAGTAACATTCCTTCATTGCACACACTCGATTAGGAAAACTATTCATATATTGGATTAACAAAACGCACAGCCAAGAGCTCAGAAGCAACCGTGTGACAAATATTAAGAATCAGTGGGAGAGAATTAAAGACATTGTGGGGAAATTAAAAAAAAAATATGCAAATATTTATGTAAATTTATTTAAAAATAATAATAAAAAATTGCAAAAAAAAACACTTTCTAAGCATTAAGAAGCTTCCATAATGCATTAATTCCTCTGGACAGGTAAGTGTAGCTTTAATATTCTGAATAGCTAGTACTTTTTTTCCTGGGCAGAACAGGAAAGGCCTACGAAATCCAGTGAAATGAAAAACGCACTTGGTTTATAATAATGCAAGTAGTGATTTAAACGTGCTAGGGTAACAAAAGACGCAAAGTTATACACAGCGGATATCTATAAATAAAGCAGAAATTTGAAACATACTTTTTAAATTCCCTATAAATTAATTACACCGTAAAACGAAAGTTTTTCCCTACTGCTGCAAAACAATAAGTAAAATTCTTGATTGTTCATATGGATTTATTTACAAGATAGAAAAAAAAATTAAAACTCAACAAAATACCATTGAAAATCGCCACGAAAGTACTTAATTTTCGTACAATAATTTAATGCAGTCCGAGTCTACACATATAGCTAGCACAAGCCTAATGTAGTGCATTAATTAAGGTCTTACTTTCAATCAGGAACGAAATTAATTACTGTATATAACCACAACGATGGTGTGGATTACATTTTATGGTAATAAAAGAAATAAAACAAAAAATCTAGTTAATTATTGTGCCATATTAATAATGAAAACACATGGCATATGCATTGAGTGTAAGAAGCTATGAGGCTAACGATAACAATTTCTGCATTTAATTATTAAATAATGCACCCAAAAGGCGGTCTGTGTACAATATTCCCGACTATTTAACACTAACACAGCTTACTGCTTTGCCATTTATGCGAATTGAATCGGCTGAAAGTATGAAAAAATAAATATTGGTCGGTTTGTTGAGCACATAAACATAAAAACTTTGATTACATACATCATAACAGAGACTAGAACATAATCTGAGATATGATGTGATAAACGCAATTTCCATTAATTATCGCTCTGTGAATTAATTACAATTAATCAGAGCTACCATGATTTATCTCACAAGGGGCAGAGATGCAGTCAAAATGTTCATTAAGAAATTTAGTATTTTTTAATGTACGAAAATAGCCGGATTAAAGAGCAATCTATTTTAATTGTTTCGATTACTAGTTAAATCTTTCGACAATATAGAGGCAACTGCATTTAACATGTCACTTGAATTGGTTCAAATCAATCCTATTCTTGAAATCTATTAGAATAAAATCCATAAATTACGTGAACCGTTTAGAGGGGGAGGGAGTCGAATCGAATTTCACCCAATCTCACGTGGGGTAGAGGGGATCACGGAAAATATCACGTATTTTTTTCCTCAAAAAAAATTGTAAAATTTCTTGAAAACTGGGTTAAATTAAGTAAAACATGTTTCTCCACTAAAGATCCCCATTCAATTACAGGCCGCCGACAGGTCAGGTCGGCAGGCACGGGCCGATTAAGGCCACATAATACTCAGTCTGACTAAGGGATGAGGACTTCAGGTAACTCCCTCTGACAGGCCGTGACTTGCAGATGACGTCAGGATTCCCTACAGACACACAGGCGCAGACGACAGTTTAGCACAGCAGGCAAACATTTTCGATAGTCGGGACTGCACGCTGGCCAAGGCAGAAGATTCACATTTTCCTGCTCCAACCACATTTTCCTGTTCAATGTTCTTTGAGCAGTATGAGGAAGAGTATTATTTTGTTGGAACACTGCTCCTCTTAACGGCATTTCCTCATGCATAAATGGAATCACGTTTCTCTGGAGTATGTCGATATAAGAGTGCTGGTCGACTGATCCATGCCTTCCAAAACCATGACCTTACCACCTTGACCCTGTCTTTGAGTTTGGATCATGGAGACATGGTATTCTTCCGACGCGAGCCTGCGAACTTTTACCACACCATTGGAAAAGTTGAAAGCAGCTTTCATCCGAAAAAAGCACTCTTCTCCAGTCTGTAGAAGATCAGTTTCGGTGTAATCTGCACCACATCATTCTTGATCTTGCTTGTGTCGCTGTCAAATGTGGCTTTTTACAAGGAGAGCGGCGCCTGTCTCCTTCATCGTAAAGCAAGGACCGAATGTACCCTGTGCTAATTTGGACTCCGATCTTCTGCTGAAGTTGAAATGATAATTCGGAGCTGCTAGCACTTCGATTTGCTATAGCTGCGCGTAAAAGAGTCCTGTGGATCCTTGGCGCTCTAATCGTCCAATCACTGATAAATCTGATGAAAAGGTTCAACAAGATCAACATGTTTGCAGTTTCCAGATACTAAGCCAACAAATGGTGGACAAGGGATGGTGAGGATCGCGTAGCCAGAATTGAGTACGAAAAAGGTGATTCTATGCGTGTTTTGAGACTGGAAGGGAATTGTCCTTACATTTAGTCAGATGATTTTCAACTCTACTGTGGACAAAACCAAGAATGAAACCAAAAGAAGTGCACAAAATAGAGTTCGGTAAGAAAGCATTGGGGTAAATATAGTAAAAATAATAACTTTGGACAAATAGACATATTACCCCAGGCAATTGAATGAAAACGGACCGAATCGAATAATATAAAAGATGTTGACTTCCATTGCTACAGCACCCTACCACACACTTTTTTGATGAGATGATCCGTCAAGAATTGAGACTTTGGTTGGTGGGAAAGGTTAGAAACTTGTTCAAGAGTTCAAGGTCCATAATGGAGTTAATATTTCTGCGAAAACTACTTGAGTCAGTTTTCCTACCAAAAACAACAGAAGTCCCGCGAAACGTTCTCGATAATAATGGAATATTTGGTTTAAACAAATATTATATTCACACTGCACCAAAATAAGTTGAATTTTTCTAAAAACTAACGCCACAAACTTTGTCCCCAGACCTAATATGTAATGTATTTGAGACTTATCTATTAAGCAATTCAAAATTACATTCAACAAAATTACAAACACACAAAATTGAAAATTATAACAATACCTTTTTTCATACTTGTGCAACTGCAATCTTAATACATATGCATGTACAATAAAATTTATTTGACAAAAATAAAATTTGTTTTAAACAAACTGATTAAAAACAATTTACATTTATGAAAACAAAAAAAAATATGGAAAGACTTTTATCAAGATTGATAAACTCGTCACTTTTCACTCACTTTTACATAAAAATAATCATTCAACAACATATTAACAACAAAACATTAAATTTTGAATTTCCTTCAAAACGCAAACTACATAATAATTATTATTTATAAATATAACAACACTTGTCATTGTTAACATTGGGTCGGATAGAGTAAATTGAAACAAATAAGTATAAATATTGTTTTAACAAAAATAAAAATAAAAATTATTAGCATAAAAAATGCAAGCTACTACGATTCTGGTTGGTAGGGAAAATATATGTACACTACCGTGCAAAAGTATAAGGACATCATCGAAATAATTGATTTTTTGAGTTTGTGATTGTTTTTTTATTGTGTTCAACAGCATTTTATGATTAAATCTTGTATAAAAACGAGAAAATAGACTATTTTGTTATGATTCACATAAATTTGCATTAAATTAGCGAATTATTATTAGTCAAAATGATGGGAGTTATAAAGGAACCAAAAATTCTTATTTTTAAGTAGCATCATTTTTGCGCTGTAATTTCAAATATAATAAACTATTAGTTTATTTCAAACGGTTTAAATTTGGGTGTTAATGTCTTGAACAGTCCATTCTGGATAATTTGAGTGCCTAACGATCCTTTGCGCCCTTTGTTGTGTTCTGATTCCACTAGAACAGTCTAAATTCATTCTCGTCGTTATTTAAATGCGCAAAACCGATTGTAATCTCTGGAAATGGCTCGTAAAAAGGAAATTTCACAAAAGCGGGCAAAAATAATTCATGAAATTGCAAATATTGTTGGTGTTTCAAAGTGTGGAGTTGAAACTGCGTTGAAGCCATTCGCCGAAACAAACCCAAATATTAATCGAAAACACTCTGGCCGACCTAGAAAAACAAATCCAGCTGCTGATCAACACATTTTATTGATGAGCAAGCAAAATCGGTTCAAAAGAACACCAGACATTCGTGCTGAAATCAACGACATCCTGACGAACCCAATTTCGGTGGATACTGTTAAACTTCGTTTACGAGAGAAGAGATATTTTAGTCGCGTTGCTGTGAAAAAACCCACTTCTACGACCACAAAACAAGCGGAAAAGATAATTTTTCGCTAGAAAATACAAAGATTGGTCAGTAGATCAGTGGAAATCTGTGTTATGGACCGATGAATCAAAGTTCGAGATTTTTGAATCCAGGCGGCGGCAATATGTTCGTAGAAATAAAGATGAGCGGTATAATCCCCAATGTATTGCGCCAACAGTTAAACATGGCGGAGGCTCCGCTATGGTCTGGGGTGTTTCAGCTAGGATGGTGTTGGAAAACTGGTCAAAATCGATGGAATAATGCAGAAGGAACACTATCACAATATTCTTTAACGATGTGCCATTCCATCTGGCGTTGGCTTCGGCAACGGATTTATCTTTCAACAAGATAATGATCCCAAACACACCTCCCGTCTGTGCATGAACTATCTACGGGTAAAGGAAGAGGAAGGTGTGCTCAAAATTACGGATTGGCCGCCGCAATCTCCTGACGTGAACCCGATCGAATTATTATGGGAAAAGCTCGACCGGCAGGTGAAAAACCTGCACGGGACCAGCGAAAACCATCTGTTCGACAGTCTAAAAGTGGCTTGGGACAATCTCGCAACTGAAACACTTCAAAAATTAGTCGACAGAGATGCGCCGAATATGGGCTCGACCGAATATGAATATTCGGCCGAATATTCGGTCAAAAATGTACCGAACCGAACATTCGGCCGAATTATTCGGTTCATTTTTGCGCAATTCATATAGGTCGACGAAGCGATCTGTGAGGAGCAGCGTTCGCCCACCCCTTAAGCACTTCGCGCTAACTCGGCTCACTCAATGTGCCGATCTTTCTTTTATTGCAATTTCTCGCGTGATAGAATTATCGCCAAAAAATAAGGGACTAAAGCAAGAAATCCATAAACATTGAGGTCCTGCGCAAATGGGTCGACGGATTTACAATCCCAGTTTCAAACTGGTTTCACCACTATCACGCTCACAACCAGTTTGCAACCGAATGAAACCTTTGTCCACCCACAAGCGCAACTGATTTTTCATTAATCGGTGTTCTGTGTTGTGACATTTCCAAGCGTACATACATGCGTTGCATTCGAGATATATATTGTATATATTCAAATGCGACTTGATGGAATATTCCATGAATGGAATGCATGCAATGCAAATGTCGGTCTACTTTCAACTTTCTCTATATTGCCGTATTCGACATAGGACACACGATCATACACTCGTTACATACTTAGAACAGAACAGACAAGAACAGTTGTTCGCAAGCAGTTGCAACCAAGTTTCAAATATGGTTACACAAAGAAGTGTGTGCTTCATTTACAAATACTACCACCTATGTACCGTTCCAGAATAAAGGCTCTTTAACATCTCTTAAAATAATACTATTTAAATATTCGGTAATTATTCGGCAAACTAACCGAATATTCGGCCGAATACGAACATTAAAAAACACGCCGAATATGCCGAATACGAATATTCGGCCGAACATTCGGCGCATCTCTAGTCGAAAGGCTTCCAAAAATTTGCGCCAAGCACGATGTTGACACATTGATGAAAAAACCCTGACTTGACTTATCGCGACATTTACGGTATTTTTAAATATTTCTATACAAAATTTGCATTTAATTAACATAAATCATAACAAAATAGTTTATTTTCTAGTTTATATACAAGATGTAATCATAAAATGCTGTTGAACACAGTAAAAAACAATGACAAACTTAAAAAATCGATTTTTTCGATGATGTCCTTATACTTTTGCACGGTAGTGCAGTTATTATAAAAATAAAAAATCATAAAATACTAAATTTGTAAATGTTTGCTCTTCTATTTTATATATAATATATTATATAATAAACTTGATAACATATTAGTGCTTGGTAACAAGGGAAAAATATGAATAAAATAAATAAATAATAAAATAAAAGAATAATGTTAAAAATTTATACATTTATCAATATATCTTACCATTTGTTGTTATTTGTTGTGGCAGATTATATACCGCTACATTTTTAACATATTTACTGGAATCATAACGTGAATATTTGTGGACATCTTTAATTGCCGTAGAAGAAGAAGAACTAGTAGTAGTGCCATGAACAGATTTCTTTTTAATTTTTGTGCTTATTAAAGAGGGTTCTTCCTCTTGTGATGATTTATATAAAGTACGAATCAATTGTTTTCTTTCACTATCATCAATGTCTGATAAATCTAAAAACTCATAGGGTGCCTATGAATTAATTAATTAACAAAAGAAATTTTTTTTTATTTATTTTCCAAAATTTTATTTGTTTTTTTTTATAGATACATATATAAGAAACAAATTTACTGTGGAATATTATAATTTCTTATAGTCCAGATAAAAAACTAAGCTATTCTTTTGATTGATGTTTACAAGAATGTTTAGAGAAACTAGAGGTTTGTAAAGAAGATATGCACATTTCAAACTAACATACCGAAAATATAAACACAAAAATATGAATTTCTTTTAAAATCTACAACCATATAGATTGGTATATTTTGAAGCAGCTCTGCAAAGGAACGCACTGAAAGTGGAAAGTAAATAGAAGATATCTATTCGAAACTGTAGTCCCACTGTTGGAAATTCTCAATTTACATATGTACATGGTTTTGATGCAATCAACAATTGCAGCTTAGAAGAAGTCTATGAGATAGAAATACTGGCCTCGATTCCCAGATCCGACGGCGGGGAAGTGAGTTGCGGATTTGACACTTTGCGATTCTCAAATCCGCAACCCCGAATTTCTTTTTGACATTTTCCGCGCTGTAAAAGTGTGATCCGCAACAAATTTTCTGCGGATTTGAACGACAAATGCGCCTAAGATAATCCGACATCGTATATTTCATTATCGCGTGAGTCTTCACTCCGAATTTTCGATTTAAACCAATCCGGGACTGCGGATTTGAGAATCGCAAAGTGTCAAATCCGCACTCACTTCCCTCCCGTCGGATCTGGGAATCGAGGCCACTATGTAAAATAATATCGATGTATGTGCTTTTACAGCGGAACAACGATAAGGTTAATTTCTATCGAAAAAAAATACATGATTATTCTACTGAAGTGGGGATATGTATTATATAATAACAAAACAAATTTCAAAATAAATAAACTTCGTAAGAATTATTATTTCGAATGTCATTACATTCGAAACCTGTAAATTATAAACCAAGTATCACATCTTTAACATGTTATGGATAAAGTGGTTTGGAAGAACCGTTTCCTCAATATGCACTAAATAATTATAACTAATATGTCAAACAATTCCACGATATATAAGGAACACTATATGAGAGTGAATCTGTTAAAAGGGGGTAAATTCGAAATTTCATCACTGCCGAATTGAAGTCACGATCGGGGTGTCGCAAAGTTTGGGCTATTTCTTGGAAGTTTACTTAAGTGTAGTTTAAAGGCCTCCATTCACACACAGGCCGCCGGCAGGCCATGGCCTGAAGGTATCGCCTTAAGGCGAAGTATAACTACACACTCACTGACCGCGAACTGGATGGGGCCTGCACAGTCCAAAAAAGTGGCAGTTTTTTGTGTATGGGCATTTATCGTCAGTCAGTCAGATTTGAACTTCTATTCAGTTTGCAATTTTTGTTGAGGCCATGAACATTTTGGCATTAAATTGTTGTCTTCGCTTGTTTGTTTGTGGGGAATCATGTGGCGGTTGCCTAAAGTCCTCATCCCTCAATCAGACTTATTAAGGGGGGAGCCTGCTTTAGAGGCTTCAAAAAATCTATTTTTTTGAGGAATTTTTAGGGAAGGAAATAAATATTTAATTGAAACGAAACTTTCAGGTATTATTTTTATATATTTCAACATTTTTCTCAAATTTTTTCATTAACATATATGTCATAATATGCCGGGTACAAGCATTTCGCCGAGGCGCCTCGAGCGTGCATGTGTCGTGTTGGCGGGAAAGATAGGAACAAAATTTAACGTCCTATCGAAACGAGACAAAATTGATTGTATTCAGGATTAAATTCTCTTCTACTTGAACCTAAAAAATCTAAAAAAAAGTGAGAAATTCAACAATTTTTCGCAACTTAAAAAAAAAAATTTTTTTTGGAAAAAAAAATTTCACCTTAGATTGTTTAAAAAGTGGGTTAATTATAACTTTTTTTAAGGTTTTTTAGGTTCAAGTAGAAGAGAATTTAATCCTGAATACAATCAATTTTGTCTCGTTTCGATAGGACGTTAAATTTTGTTCCTATCTTTCCCGCCAACACGACACATGCACGCTCGAGGCGCCTCGGCGAAATGCTTGTACCCGGCATATTATGACATATGTATATGTTAATGAAAAAATTTGAGAAAAATGTTGAAATATATAACAATAATACCTGAAAGTTTCGTTTCAATTAAATATTTATTTCCTTCCCTAAAAATTCCTCAAAAAAAAATACATTTTTTGAAGCCTCTAAAGCAGGCTCCCCCCTTAATGTGTGGCTTTCATTAAGTTGTGACTGCTAACCTGGCCTGAAAGGCCACGGACTCTCAGTGAATGGAGGCCTTAAGATCAGAGTTCTCATCAAAAAATAAGGAAATCCGAATCAGACAATAAGGAAAATCGTTATTGCCATACACAGCGAAAGTCTCTAGTGGCGCAGTGAGAGTCACACACCGGAGTTAACCGGGAGTTTTCCTGCAGGATTGCGCGTTTTCTGCACAAAGCCTTTCGCGCACACAGTACACGTTCTTTCCTGCGGGAAAGCGCGCAAGATTTTGAGCTTCCCGAGGAGATGAAAAAGCCAATGGGAGTTGTTGTTGTTTGGAATTTGTAAATATGAACGATCCAAGTGGCTTTCCAAATACTTTTGCAGTTGATATCTGATGTTGGTTGATTTAAACCAATTAAAGTAAAATTTTATGATAAGGGATAATCCTAAAGGGTTAAAATCACCCCCAAATTATGTATAAATGAAAAATTTTTAATTAGTATTAGAAAAATGAAGCCGCTCCAACCGACAGGATTGCGGGTGCGTTCAATTGTGTACCAGTTCGAATTTGCATACCAACAGACAAAGAACGACGTGGCTTGTATATACTTTAAAATGCATTGTACTTTGGAAAGCGTGTGGTTTCAACCAAAAAGTAGGTGCATGTTACAGTATTTTCATAGAATGAAAATGAAGGAGTCGCCTCCCACAACCGCAGGGTTGCGTGTGATATTCATTTTCGCAGAAAAATTATCTGCCGCTAGCCCATTAGTCCCCATTATTCAGATTCTAGGTCCACCGCTGGATTTTTTATTTTTCAGTCACTCAATGAAAAAGATTGAAAAACATTTAAAAAACATTTTATTCCCAATTTTGTATACTCTTATTGTGATGATCAGCCAAAGCAGGACTAACTTGAAGCATATAGAGCGAACAGTCCCATAGCCAACAAACAAACTCAGACCCCGCCGCTCTGGCCTAAATTTTTGGACCCGCCACAGGATCAAGCAAGAAGAGCCGAAGTGGAAATAGAGAGCTCCAAGCTCGTGAACTACTTCCCAAGAGACCGAAGGCAAGATTGCGGTCAGGGATCCGGTTGGCCGGGATCACCATGGCAGTAGCACGTTATTCAACGAGACCCTACTCGAACAGTCAAGTCTAATCGACAAGCCGTTAGGCAGACTGCTGAATCTGTTCAAACATGAGATATAGGGGTGCAACAATAGGTCCAGCTAGTGACCGGGGTACTTTTGGAGCCAATACTTCATCAAAAGAAAAAAAAAATTACTTCGGCTTAGTGAAGGCACGATCATAACCTTCAAGCGATATCCATTGGTAACTGGCCCAACAGAGAGGACCGTCTAATACGATCGCCCTGGTCCCTTTCAAGTAAGATTGGCGCGAGGCTAATAAGTCAATAGGGGTATTCATGAAAACGTGTAAATCCCTAGTAAGCCGCGTAAATCGTATAAGTTTCCAATCTCGTAAATGAACTGTCAAAATTTGTATGGAAAGTGAAATACGCAGACTAGATAAGTTTACGCTGAAATTTTGTGGTGTAAACTTCGTATATGTGTAAAATCTTCAAATGTCAATTGTGTGCAAGCAATATATTGCACAAAATTAATTAATTTATTTTTCTCACTCTATTTTGGCATTTTTCTGTTTAGTAATTTTGACATTAACATCCACTTTGAACAGTTGGCCAATTATATCGTTTACATACATCAAGTCATCATAGGTGCGTTCATTAAACAAACCTCGTAAAAATACGCGTATACGGAATGTGTAAATTTACTCGTTTTCATGAATACCCCTAATAGTTAAACAACCAGCCTTGTCGGGAATCTGCTTTAACTCGATTCTGTTTCGATTCCATTCTTTTCACATCGGCAGCAATTTCTTAAAAATTACAAATTTTATTCTTGCTGAAGCATGCAAAATGTCAAAAGCAATAAAATGCGAATAATCAATCATGTCAAATGACCATAGCGACGAAAAAACCATAACGATTTAAATTTTCTCATGGAACTTTCACATTCAATGCAGAGCTCAACCTAGCAGCTAACCGCTTGCTAAAGGTGGTTCTGCGTAGACTGCTGCCTTATTCATGAAAATATCTAATAGGGTTACAAAAATACAGGGTAATATGTAATCCTCTACCAAAAAAATTTCAAAACGTCCTACCAGCTAAACCGTTACGATTCCCCCCACCCATACGATTTTTTGTTCGCCTATCCAAGTCGTATCCACAGCCAGGCGTTTCGACAGTATATTTTACCCATGAAATCTTTTTATAATTACCAAAATTTTATTCTAGGAATACTTTATTGGATCATAATTATCCCAATACTTCTTTATATAAAGAAATTATTAGTTAGCCTGATAAGAAGAGAAGAAGACTACTTCTTTAGAAACTAACTAATCTCTTTCCTAGGAAGACATATTCATTTTGATAACATTTTTTTTAAATATTTGCTCGACTAATTTTCAACTAAACCATGCCGTAATGCACTACTTAGTCGATCTATCATACTTGATAACCATATTGAAAAAATCTAATTAATACTTATTATTGCATCATTTAGATTGCAAAATGACAAGTTTTTAAAACTTGCTGTGTAAGAGTCATGTTATCTACATTATACATATTTTGCAAGTCATAACAATTATAAAATAACCTATAAGCAAATGAAATGAAAAAAAAAAAACAATACATAAGATCTTAACAAATCTTATCATTAAGTCCAATGCAAATATTAATTCCTTTAGCAAATAATAAAATTCAGAACAAATATGTGATATAGGCAAAACAGTTGCACCGAATGCATTGGTTGAATTCTCTCAGTTCCATTAGTATGCATACACAATGCACGACAAGATGACAATCTATTAAAATAAGGGCATATTGCATATGATATTCTCATTTACAATTGTGGAGAAGTTTGGGAATAATATCATATATTCGTCATTCTGTGTTATTATTATGAAATTACTTCAACTACATGAATATACTGATTAAATCTTTTTCAATACGCACTTTTGCACTCATTTTATATGGAAAGGCTCATTGACTTCCATGCGGTACAAGGAGTAAGACAACCAAACCTGGGGAACGTATACATACTGTGTGGTCCATTTTTAGAATCAATGTCAGGTTTTCAATATTTTGTATTATTTAAAGATGAATTTACTAAATTTCGTTTTATATACATATTTCATAAAGAAAAAGTCTGAGGTAGCTAACAAACTAAAGCAGATGTTAGCAGATGCAAAAACTACAGGCCATATTATTAAAGAGATTTTGAGTGACAATGGAGGAGAATTTGATAACAAGGAAGTCAAAGAAATTCTTGCTCAAGAAGGTATAGTTCATCGTTTTCCAATGCCATACACACCTCAACAAAATGGATGCAGTGAAAGAGAAAATCGAACCATAGTTGAAACTGCAAGGGCTATAAAGCATGCTCATGGAAATATCCCACAAAAATTGTGGACTGAAATGATCAATACAGCGAGCTGTATTCTGAATCATACAGGTCCATCTAGTATTAAAGGAAGGTCACCATTACAGAAAGATACCTCGAATAAAACATTTGCGAACAATTGGTTCCATTTGCTATGTGCATGTTCCCGACAAACGTAGAAAGAAAATGGATCGGAAAGCTTTAAAAGGAACTCTTATAGGATATGACCATAATGAAGGATATAAGGATTTGGTGCGAAGACCCCAACAAGTTAATTAAATCAAGGGATGTCATCTTCAAAGAAATAACTCTAGTTCCGGAGAAAGGTGCTGATATTCCAGTGGGGCTTGAAAATGTACCAATAAGTTCAAAAAGAGAATTTAGATTTTCAGGATTCAATAACCCAAACTGAAGGGAACTGGGACAACGAGACATCAAAGAAATATTTAGTTGAAGATTTATCTAGTTCAGAGGATGATTTATTTGAGGAAGCGCAAGATGAACTTCAGGAAAGTGAAACAAATAAACGAATTTTGCGTGATCGTTCCTTGCTTAAGTTACCACAAAAATATCAAGATTATGTAACTTGTGCTATTGCAAGCTTTTGAAGAACCAACAACCTACGCTGAAGCTGTAAATTTGTAAGTTGGAAAAGTGTGCAATTTGAAAGTTGGAAAAGTGCAATTAACAAGAAAATGGAAGCTCTTCAAGAGAATAAAACTTGGGATTTGGTGAATTTGCCACATGGGAGAAATGTGATTCCTTGTAAATGGGTGTACAAAGTAAAAACAAATCCAGATGGGTCAATAAATAAATTTAAGACAAGACTGGTTATCAAAGGGTTTTCCCAACTTTTCGTTACCTAAAAAGGACAGCTAATTATGCTTTGGTGTGTAAAAGAGGAAACAAAGATGGAAGAATTCTTGAATGTTATAGCGATGCAGATCATGGAGGAGATATCGGGACTGGCCGTTCAACTACAGGCGTACTGTGTAAATATGCCGGTGGTTCTATCTTTTGGGCTAGTCAAAGACAAACATCAGTGGCTATATCAACATCGGAGGCTGAAGTTGTAGCTGCAAGCCAGGCAGCACGGGAAATAATTTGGCTGAAACGATTACTCGTCGGAGCTTACTTGTCTTAAGGAGACACCAGTATTACAAGTATAATAATGCTGCTGTTTGTCTAGCACAAAATCCTGAATATCACAAAAGAACCAAGCATATTCGTATAAGACACTTTTTTGTACGGGAACTGGTAAAAGCTGGTGATATTGATATCTCAAGAGTTGATTCTGAAAATCAATTAGCAGATAAGACGAAACCATTGTATTCTACTCGTTATACTCCTAACAATATGCGGCAACTGGAGAGGCATCCGTTTATTATCCACTGTGGGCAAAATTTTGTCCCATATATTACTATCTAGGATAGCAAAGGCAACAGACTGAACGCTTAGGAGGCAGCAGGCCGGATTCAGGAAGGGCCGCTCATGTATTGATCATAATCAACACCTTGAGAATAATAGTAAAGCAGTCTACTGAATTCCGATCCCCCCTTTACTTTGCTTTCGTAGACTATGAGAAAGGGTTCGACTCGGTTAATAGGAGCTTTATATGGCAGGCACTACGGCAACGTGGACTGCCTGATAAAATAATAGAATTGATAAAAGCCCTATACAACAATTCCAAATACAGAGTTCTCTATAATGGGACATCAGGACCTCAAAAACATGTTAAACAATTTGGCAACAGAAAGTAGTCCAGCAGGCTTAAGGCTAAACCCGACTAAAACTAAAGAAATGCGGATAAATGCAAACACCATTGAAAGGAGAACGCTGAATAATCGTGACGTGAAACTGGTAGATAAATTCTGCTACCTCGGTAGTATTATTACCGAAAATGGCGGTGCAGCAGATGTCAGTTCCAGAATAAATAAAGCACGAAGCGCATATGCATGCCTGTTCCGCATATGGAGATCAACGGAGATCTCAACTAACACCAAACTGCGGTTGTTCAACTCCAACGTTAAGGCAGTTCTTTTGTACGGTTGCGAAACATGGGTAGTCACCCAATTCATCACAGACGCCTACAAGTCTTCAACAGATGCCAGCGTCGTATCCTAAAAATCCGCTGGCAAGATAAAATTTCAAACGAAGAACTATGACGGCGTGCCGGCCAAGAAAGGATAGACGACAAAATCAGGCAAAGGAAATGGAATTGGGTTGGCCACACCTTGCGACGCGAAAACGAAAATCTAGCCAATTGACTGGAATCCGCAAGGATCCCGTCGAGTCGGAAGACCTATAACAACATGGAGGAGAATCCTACTAGCAGAAGCCGCAACAACTGGGAGATCCTGGTCGGAGCTGAGAGCTGTCGCGCAAAACAGAGTCCGCTGGAGGGCAACTGTTTCCGCCCTATGTCCCATGAGGGATTAAAGGAACGTAAAGAAAGAAAGAAAGAAGATTGTTGGCCCCGTATGGGAGGAAGGACGATTCCAGAGACTCTACAATGACGATATCTACGAGCGCTATCGCGACATAGATGTTGTGAAGAAAATAAAGCTCGGTAGGCTCCGGTGGGCAGGGCATCTAACTCGTATGAGTGAAGATGAGCCTGCTCGGAAAGTTTTTTGCGGTAAGACCTATGGGGTGCGACAGCAAGGGAGACCCAACCTTCGCTGGAAGATGCCAGAGATGCCAAATTGGATGACATCAGTTCAGAATCGGGACCGGTGGAGAGAACAGTTGCGAGAGGCCAGGACCGGATCCCGCTTATCGAGCCGTTAAAGAAGAACAAGAAAAAGTGAAAAATAATTTTGAATGTAGAGTTTTTATTGCTCCGGCCAATATATGGAAACAACATACATTTCGAAATGTAAAAAAGCGTGGGGCGCTAAAGAAAAGCTCCAATGTTAATACAATAAGATAGGTACAGATAGGTATTCGATTTTTTCTGGGACACCATGTGAGTTTTTGGGCTGCACGATAGATGCCAAATTTGCAAAATTGATTTTTTTTTGCACTTTTTCTGGAAATAACAATTTGGAGAAGAGATGGGAGCCATGAGCGAAGTTCTGCACAGGGCGTCGAATATCTCGCCATAGCAAAATCAATGCAGACGATTCTGATTATGTCAGGGAGGAGCACTCACTGTTGCTCGAAAGTAGAGACAATAGATTGAAAAGTATAGTGAAGCGCCTTACCGGTTGCCTTTAACGTTTTGTAAAACACAAACTTTGTTTACCTCCTGTGCAGATCCGGCATTGTGCCTTGTATTGTGGAGACGTTATCATTTAATAACTAAATAAATGATCACTTTATTGAGACTCAGCGGTAGTAGCATCGCTATCTTCGACCTGGTGCCTTCGGGCGGTCGACCGGATTCGATTTAAGAGTGTTTTTTTTCTGCTTTTTTACATTTTGTCTAACATCTGGAACCTAGTCCCATGATTCATACAAAGCAGGATTCAGAGTGCGAGGTTTCGGTTTGCGCGCTGTTTTTGTAGAACGTATCTACCGCACCCGGAGGGATTACTGCATCTAAAATCAATTTTTGCAGATTCGTTCTTTTTTATTATACCCTTTTGCTCCAGCGGACTATGCACTCATAATCTTGTTTTAATGAAAGGCGTTGCAATGCAACGCACACGGGTTTTTGCTAGCATCATATATATGTACGTCATTCTGTGCTATTATATGAAACTACTTCAACTACACTAATAAATACTGATTAAATCCTCTTCAATACGCACTTTAACGTATTGTTAAAATACGAGTCCACTGTCTTATAAAGTTTACATTTTTGTGTCCAATCAATGTGAAAAGAATAAGATTATATTTTTGTGATTACCTATGTACATATGTTTAAATATTAAGTTTAATTATACTTATATTTATATGCCGTTTTTTTCATTTATCTTATCGGGTCAATTTCTAAACAAAATATTGAAAACAAAAATGAAAACTATGACATCACTGTTTAGGTGAGGAGAAGCGTCTTATGTACTTAAATAAAGACGTTTTTAAAAAAAAATTAAATCTAATCGTGACACAAATTAAAAATAGTGGAAGTCCACACATGTTGAAAATTTATAGCTCTCCCCAATGACTTACGGAATGGAGATCGGCACTTAGGAAGGAGGTGCACCACCACACTATGTAGCTGCGTTCCAATGCACTTGAAATTTAAGAAAAGTAAGCGTTTAAACTAAGTATTGTGCATAAATAAATAAAACAATACCAAATACGATCTTAGCACCAGTTCATCGACCGAAATATGTTGCTCGAAAAAACTCCATATTCCGGTGTGGAATATGCAAATTTAGTGAAATATACTTTTAAATGCGACGACACCGATGTGAGCGGCGCCGAGTTAGTAGGTATTTCCCTAGTGTTTTCGGTTTTTTGTTCAGTCTCTGTTCGAGTCCACAGCATTAGGAATAAAGTTGCCCAAAACGTATGGCGCGGTTTTATTTAGAAATAATTGCAATTCGCATACATTTGATACCCCAAACCACTTGCCTTAAATGACGTTGTACTCGGGAATTTCGAGGTTATGTACTATTTTTTTGCTGACAAACACACTCATGATACCTACCCGAAAAATTTTCTTATAACTGGAGTTGTTTTACACGAAACAAAATATTGTAATTAAAACGCTAGTAAGTACTGGATATTATTAGAGATATGCACTTCAACAAGTTGCAGCCATACACAGCATTTCCTGCTTATCAAAATGCCAACGTCGACAAGAACACGGGCAAAAAGGGGACTGTCAAATCACAAAATGTGCAAAAAAAACTCTGAACTGAGGAGACACACACGACGCCGGTTCAAATCAAATAAGCCTCGGTGGAAATTTATAGACTTCGATACCCAAACACAGCTCTGCACGAGAAGACCTGACTGACGTCCCCCCAGAGCAAATGGATTTGTAAAAATAATTTCCAACTTTACCTCAATGAGATGACAAAACTTAGAAAAGTGGGGCTCTCGTCGGACTTGGATGAAAAATTAGGTGAACGGACAACATAGGAATGTGTCTGACGACAGCGACGACGACGACGACGACACCCTCAGCAGGGGCAAGTCTGCCTGCACTAGAATTGAGAATAAGATGTTGTTTAAACAACTCCTTTCCACTATAAAATTATTACGCTTCAAGTTTTCAATATTAATTTCATCAAACATATTTTAAAAAGTACTTCTTTTTTCTATATATACAAATATATAAAGACTGCGTCCAAGGTGCGTGTACGACATATTTTTTTTTTTTGTAATATCCCAATTTCTTTTCATTTGGCACTTACTCACCGATGCATTAAGATCCATGACACTTAAACTTTCATATTCACATTTATATTATACATTTTTTCATATATTAATATAAAAAGAAATTAATCACTAAATTCTTATCACAAAATTTTTTAAAAACTTTTTTTTTTGCAACAATTCTAGAATCCAATGACCGACTCGTTCCCGGACACACAAGTCTTTCCGAACGAGATAAAAGGAAATATGTCAGTCGCGTTCTCCAGCAAAGTGGTACCATGCGGTTGCCGGAGAATTTTTTCGGAACATTGGCTTTTTGGAGAGTTACGATATCCATTTAAAAAAAAATAATTAAAATACGTTTTTTTTACACAAATTGTCAGATATATTTTTATTTTGTTTTTATTATTTAATTAAATGACCGGCATTTTTTTTAGTAATTATGTAAACATTGTTAAATATGAGTCATGTTTTTATGATATGTTGAAATTTATTTTTTTATTAAATGCAGTTCTTCCTTTTAGAATTTTAAGCACATGAACCGATGTAATTGTATACCTAAATCATAACAATAACTTATTTGTATCATTCATGGAATGTTTTATTGTAAAAGTATAAAAAGTGTTAAAACAAAACAAAAATAATGATTTTTCAATATAAAACTAAACGCAGAAAATGCTATACTTTCGCGCCAAAGTTGTTTATGTAGAATGTGGAGACTTTCCAACAACATGTTCCTCGCATGCTGCTGAACCGGTTTTACCTTTCTACAGTAAGTATATTGTTAATAATATATGAATAATAATTTTTCCCTTTTGCTTACCCATAAGGTGTAGTAAATAATTTTCACGAATCTATTCTGCTGTTTTATATGACTCTTTTAAGCTCATGAATCTACCGGTCCGTCATGACCTTAGCCACGTCATTTTATAATGGTCATAAACCCAACTTAGAACTACCATTGGGCCTTTCCACACTAATATTCTGTATTCAGTATGCAAACGGGTTTTTTAGGAAGGGGGTAAGAGAATCAAGGAGAATTCTCTACAAAAAGTGATGAACTTGGAGAGAAATGTGCAGCACATTTCAAACCTATTTCTCGGGCTTCAACTCACTAACACCAATAGAGACACAGTTTGGGGGGTCAGAAATTTTCACGCACACAATCAAGTACTTAATCGGAATATGAATGGTTACGCCGCTGCAAGAATGCAGGTGTGGAAATCGCTTTTGTTGTCAATCCAGTTTGCATACTGCATACAGAATACTATTGTGGAAAGGCCCATTCTCTAGCCTCTTTCACATCGACATCTCTTTCTTCAACTAAAACGACTTGTCACACGACTCGCCTTTCAGCATAGGGCTCAATGTCTTGTAGTAAATTTAGTTCGAAAAATAAAAGGTTTCAGCTTACCGATGACGTCACCGGAACCTACACCTTGCCGTGGTGGCGGTAGTGGTGGTAAACACCAACCACCGGTAGGGACACCCATGCCGAACAGGCTAATTGGGAAGAGGCCAGACTAAGCTAGGTACATCCACTTCCTCTTTTTCCTTTATCCTTTGCCCTTTCCATTTCTCCAAGGTAAGGCATGGTCGGAGAGTATAAGTCCGCATATGCCTGGTATGCGGCTCTGGCAGGATGGACCCCTTTATCCGCACTACTCGCGAGGCCTTTTATGGAAAGACAAAAAAAAATGATTTTCTTCAATCTGGGGGCTGAAGAATCCAAACCTAATGTCTTTAAAAGCAGTAAGTCTGATAAAAGCAAAAGGGGAGCTTTAGACTCTAACCCGAAGCTCGCCAATCCCTCCAAGCCAGTTGCTTCGACAGAAACAGATCCCTCAACTGTATCCGTGCAGTTACCCAGTACCTCTAAGGAGGCTAATAAAACCACTATGCCTTCCGGCCCTAAAGGCTATCCACCACCAAAGATAAAGCTCCAAGTGAAACGCAACGCCAAAATAATCCTTGCTCGATTCGAGGGCACTGCGAAGGGTGAAATCACGTGGGTTGTCAGCGAGCATACTTCGCAAACTGGCAACCCAACACCAATGCGTCAGAGGTCCCTTGAGGAACCTCATCACCCTGAGGCTAAGCGTAATACTAAGCCAAGTGCTAAAAGGTCAGATCGTGATCGCCATTATCGACTAAAGCGATCCAGATGATTCTGCTTGAGCAATGGAGGAAAATTGAGGGTAGGCTCGCGACGGTTTTCCTCCCAATCCTTCAGCAGCATGCTGCCACCACTCCTTACTGTCCTGTCGCGACGGCCGATGGCATCAGGGCCGCGTGAAGCTCATCGCATGTACCGATCTCTATAAAATAGCCATCTCCAGAATCGGGGAAACATGGCCAGGCTCTAAGCTCAAGGTCGTTATAAGGGAGGAAATCCCCAGTCGACCAAGAGGGTGTTTCTGGATCCCAGCGGCGCCAAGCCTCAGGCTATTCTGGATATCATTCGGTTGAGTAGCCCACAGCTTAAGGCGTCGTTGTGGAAGCTTACAAAACTGGAGGATCCGAAAGGTGACGGCCAAGCGGTTACATTTGTAATTAGCAAGGAGTCGCTAGAACCATTGGCGAAATCTGGTAGCGTCATAAGTTACGGTTTCTTTTTCATAACTCTGAGGCCTTTCAAAAAAGATATTTTGTCCCTCAAGCAGAGTGGAACGGTATCAGCTGCTGCAAAGAAAAGAGAGACCTTCCTCGGCTCACCTTTCCTTGATGGATTGAGCGAGCTGCAAAATACTTACGTCAGAAGTAACTTCCTTCTCTCATAAGCCACTTCTCCACGTTTTGTATGAGTATATGGGTCCAGCGGCCCTCTTCGCACTTGTCCTGCCATGCTGCGATGGGCTGACTGCCCGCCAGAATCCGTCATACAGCCTTAGGGCTCCCCCTCCCAAAATTGTTTTTGGTGACCCGCGTACCCTGTTGCGTAGAACGACCTCTCCTCTCGCTTTACTCGCTGTATTAAGATGTTAAAGGATTCTACACCATCCACTGACACGTATGGAGAAATGTTGCAGGCTTCATTATACACACTTGGGGGATTACAATTGCCTCCGTTTGTGGGTTTTCGTTTCTTATTGGGGTAGGGTTCAATAACTTTTGAAAATATTCTCTCCACCTTTCTTTTATATTATCATGGTCTGCTAATAAGTTCCATCGATGTCAATCCCAGTTGTCCCATCCCCTTTGTGGCGGGCCGGCGAAATTCCAGGTTCCGTTCGTCTGCGATGAATAGATTAGGCCCCCATCCACGGTCACACAAGTGTGTGACATACGGCCAACATCGAAATTATTTCATAGTATGCGTGTGTAAACTACAAATTTTCGAAGTTGGCCGCCGTATGAAGCTAATATTCGTCGGGTTTGATTTTTCCTTCACACCTGCTTCATTATATGGGTGAATTTTTGCGAATGAGAGTGTAAAATACGTAAAACACGATTTGTTTTGGTTTTTTGTAACACTCAAGAAATTTTTTTCATTTAAAAATATCAATATAGAGATATATAGATTTTTATTATTATTGTCGCTCACACAAGTGTGAAGCAATTTTTGCTCGTTGATGGCCTAGAAATGTCAAAACTTCTACAGTGTGTGTAAATGGCAGTTCTTCTTCGAAAGATGTTCGTCACACATGTGTGACCGTGGATGGGGGCCTATTGAGTAATTTTTCTTCTTTTATTCATACATTCGGAGATAAAAATCAAAATCAGTCTGAACAAAATTAAATTTAGGTGGATCGAAGAAGATATGTACTTTGTTATCTGTTTTAGTTTAGGAATATTGACGGGGTATTGTTAGTTACTTACTTATGCTCCTTTAATCCATCATGGGAAACAGTTGTCCTCCCTCCTGATTTGGGCGACAGCTCTCAGTTCTCACAGTTGTTGTGGCCTCTGCTAATAGGGTTCTACCCCGCGTTGTTCTGGGTCTTCCAACTCGACGAGCTCCTTGCAGATACCAGTCAAGGGCCTGTTTGGTTGGATTTTGGTTTTCGGTTCGCTTGATTTTATTTATAACTGCGTCCCATAAAAGCAGAATTGTTTTAGACACCTTTATAATGATGATCGAATGATATGCTGCTGCAGCACCCTATATTTCCTCGGGTGTGAAGCTTATGGGGTTCGAAATAGGGTCAAGCGGCGATTATCACGAAATTCATTACAAAATCATTGTGACTCGGTAGGTATTGTATTCCATAAGTTTTTTCTAACAATTCTAAATCAAGCGAATTGTTGAAAGAATCATGGTGGTTGAATGTAATAAATTCTGTAAAGATGTACATTGAGAATACAGATTGATGGAGGTGGGATTAGTATCAGGATACGAAGCAACGTCAAATTGATACAATGTAAACGTGAAAATAGTCTTATAATTAGATAAATATATGTATGTGCGTCGTATCACACTTATATAACATAACATAATTTAACACTGCGTTATTTATATGTTTAAAAAACTAAACTTTCGTTGCTGCAACATATTCATACTGGTTAAGAATTGCTTCAGGTATATTCTCCTCTAGCACACTTCGTGAAATCTTTGCAAGACGTATAAAACCCTCCAAAAAATGCAAAACTGTTTCTATCTCGGCTCCAACTTCTTGTTTTGAGCTGAAATATGCAAAATGTTTAATATACTTTTAAAAAATATCTAATAACCCAAGTGATATCACCTTAAATTACACTCCAAAAATGAATTAACATACTGGCATGTATATTTCAAGTATAGATCCGTAATATTCTTATGGAATTGCTGTAATATTGTTAAAATCCCTATTATTATTGGTGGGCCATCAATTTGGTCATTAGTTTTCTTCGCAAGCAAACTGTTTACATTCTGAGCAAAATGTAGCCTTGGTGTATGAGAGATGGTGAATAAAAATAAAAATAGTGGAATAAAATGGGAGTTTTTCGTAGTTTTAAAAATTTGCTGTAAGGGATCGTAAAGTCCAGCAAATTCTAAATAGCCATTTAGTTCAAAAAGTAGTTCTTTATCTGGATATTGTTTACTTTCATCTAATTGTTGCATGTTTAGTTCATTCAAAAGAGACCTAAAATTTCGTTGTTTATTAATTAATTGTGAAAGTAGTGAAATTTATAATCAATACACCTTACCTATTGAATGTGTTTAGTGCCAACTCCAAATTTTTCGAATCATACTGACAACTAGTGCTCAACGCGTAAGAAATTTGCTGCCTTAGGATTTGCTTATGTCCCAGATCCAAAATCCAATCTAGAAGTTTTGGCCAAACTTTAATCCATTTTGACGCATAATAGGGGAAAAATTTACTTGGATTTGGAATAATTGGTTGTGTTTCCATCTCTCTAGCAACAGTATTAAGCATCTCCATCCACATTCGATCAGCTGATATATTTTGCTGAATTTTTTGAACATTCTGTTGCAAATCCGTCAAAAACATGAACGTATACAGTCTATCTAATCCGACTAATCCGACAGGACCAATGGCGTCGCGGATTTTTGTAAAAATTCGCGAATCGAAAATTTCCTTCTGCGTTTTTCTTTCATACCATGCACCTTTAAGATCAAGATAAATTGATGTTTTGGGATCTGTGCATGTTGCTAGCTCTCTAGCTAAACGTCCAATAAAGTTGTTTGATAGAGGATCGGATGGTGCTGGTGGATAGCTTGGAATTGGTATTGTAGTACTTTGGTACGATGATTGCCAGTCTTGGATTTTATTTCGAAGGAAATAGTTACATTCTTTTTCGACATTATAATTTATTATTCTCGATAGCTTAAAGTAGAAATAACATTGCAATTATGTAATGTAATCGGTTAACTCGAAAATATTTGTAAAATATATAATTCGGGAGAAAAAAATAGGGCATATAATTAGGTTTCGAAAGTCTGTTTTTCAAATAGAATTTACAATAATACTCGCTGAGACCGCACTGCGAATGTTACATATTCAGGTAAATCAAACGGAAGTTGCGAGCCGACCGACCGTGCACCTCAAATTAATTCAAGGCTAGAACCGATTTCATTGAAAATGCTAAATTACATAATTTCTGGAAAATGCTGAATTAAAAATTATTTTTTAAGTCAGTGCTTTCTGTTACTAGGAACTATTGTGGTCTAACTCCGACCTCTTTTGTTTTTTATTTAAATAACTATATAACACTCTATTCGAAGAAAATAGATTGTCGGCAGTATAACGAGCCTTTCCTGAGCCTCCAGTCTTACACATTAAAAAAAAGCGCTGGGATTTTTTGTTAAGAGGAAGGAAAGCTATCTAGGTCGTAAAAACGGGAAAACTGCGGCCCCTATTCTTACAGTATTCCCACGTCACATTTTCTCACGCCAGTTTTAAAGTGGTATTCTCATGGACGAGTGACACCACAAAAAGTGACTGAAATAAAATTTGACAAAACTTGTTGAAACGTGGAAACTCAGAAAGAAAGAAGGAACTGACAGTAATTTAAAAAAAATGGAAGTTATCTCAAAATGTTAAATTAATTCAGAAATATGAGCTCTGTGAAAATGTGGTTTGAACAGGCCCGCACATTCGCGGGAAACTGGGAAGGATTGCCCCGGGAAGCAGATCAGAGGGCCCGCGAAAATAGATTGAAGCCAAAAAGTTATAACCCCTATATACCTACATTCTAAACGTCAAGCAGAGGCAGTATCCTAAGACCTGATGCGTTTCAGGCTGCACAATGTAACTTTAGGTCTATTCAAGAATCAAGAACTTACCGTTAGTTCTGAAGTTTTGATTGAACTTATTCTAACCACAGTGTTAAAAAATCTTTTTAGTAAAAATTATTTTGCAATTTCAATCTCCTTAAAGGGGCCTTAACCATATTTTAAAAGCGGATGTGTCAGACCTGGGTTTGATAGCGATGAGGGGAAAGGGGAGAATTAAGCCTTTTAGCGAGAAAACGGTAGCCATTTATCGAGCCTTAGCAGTTTAACGGTTCCTTGCCGCATGTCTCCAGTTCCTCTGCAGCTCCGCATGTTGAGCACTGCCTCTGCATCAGCCGTCACAGAGTCTATCCCTGGGACCCTTTTTTATGGTATTCGAAGCTGTCAGCCATTTTTACATTACTTTGTTTCTGTATACCGTGGCCTTGTCATACGTGGCATCTCTTCACTGCCTGATGAGACCCGTGCTCAAATTGTGAACGCTATTGCAAATGCAGTACAACATAGCATGTCAGCTTTCACTGAGGCTTTCCGTATCAGATTTTTTAAAAATAAAAGCGATAATGATTCGCTTGCCTTCTCGGAATTAACAAAAGGGTTTTATCAATAAAACTGAATGGGTTAGATGACAAATTCTCTTAGTTTAACTAAAAAAAATGCTTATACTACACTGAGAGAAACTTTTCTAAACAGCCGCTACCGCAAATTGTTTTAGAAAATTTACATTCCGCCACCAAGGCCGGCTATATAAGCATCTAAGCATAGGACGTATCTATTAAGGTTCAGCTCCCTGCTAGTCATCAAGTTGATATCTGACTTCTATCAACATATCAGACATTTATAATTCTAATTGGCGACAAAATCGGCATTACGTGACTCTTTCAGCGACAAAATATGACGCAAATCCCGTTCCGTTATCTCTTTTTTAAATGGGAGATACATGTTGACCAGCCACCTTGATAGGCCGAACGGTAATAATCGTCTTCTGGCTCGCCAAAATACCTGCGACAAATTCGTTGCTCAGATTCTTGCTCAGATCGAAGCTAGTTAACTAGCTAGCTAACGGGTAGTTAGCCAACTTGATATCAAGCTAGCGTTTTCATCATTATTTAAACAATGAGATGAGCGACAGAAAAAATTATTTTGGCGTAACAAATTAGCGACAAATTATAGACCTAGACCCGTGTGTGGCACGACTCTTTGGCTAGCTAGCTGGATATACTCGTGTTGGCCGCCATTTTGAATTTGGAATGAGGCCTCACAGCTAATAGTATTCTATTCGTCATATCCTTTCATTTCATACCCACGTAGGAAGTCGGGGAACACAAACGCAAAATTCGGCCGCCGTCATGGAACCGCCATCTTGATTTTTTTACAAAATGGTCAGATTGCAATGTCACACCAACTATACATAGGTGCAAAATTTGAAGTTAATTGGTTATATGAAAGTGGGTCAAAATTAAGTTGCAAGATTTGCTTACATACTACATACAATATACCGGTGAATCTAATATAAAGCGTATAAGAGTTACTTACCTCTTCTTGTAATATTTTCAATCCATGAATATTTAAATAATCCTGAATATATTCAAAAGACCGCTTATATCCATCAATTCTCTTAGCTAACGCAACAAGCTTACTTTGTAAATCCGCTGGCTTTCCTTTTGCATTGAATATCAGTCCATCATGTAAAACCTTCGACAAATTATTCACCATCTCCTTTCTAATACCATCTTCTAACAATTGCTTTGGATCTAGCTCAATCACACCAACTAAAGTTTTCTTCATCATCAATATCCCTTCAGTAAACACAG
The DNA here is from genome assembly GCA_949987705.1 of Thereva unica. Taxonomy (NCBI): domain Eukaryota; kingdom Metazoa; phylum Arthropoda; class Insecta; order Diptera; family Therevidae; genus Thereva; species Thereva unica. Next base: position 120,702,753 of record OX465282.1, on the reverse strand, counting down.
ATATTGAATGTGTTAAATTAGCCACAGCGAATCTTTCATCTAACTGAGCATATTCCTTTAATTTATCCTTATCTAATCTCGTTGGTATTTCCTTTTTAACTTCCGTTTGCAATTTTATAATTTCCGCTAATATACCAAACATAGTTTCAGGAATAATTTGCACAACTTTTCGAATATAAATTGCCAATTCATTGGAGTAATATTGTGATACAGATATCAGATCTTCGCTATGTGCTTGATTAATACGCAAAAGAGGGATTTCAAGAGCACTAGCAAGTTTTAAAAATGTCGCTCGCAATTTGATCACAAGTGTCGGTTGTCTTTTAATACTTTCTTGCATTATTTTTGTGTAGCCAGAATCTATAATACGCCAAGCATAGCTAAGGTCGCTTATTAATTGAATATTTATCAGAACGTCTTCTTTTATGTTTATGACTTGTATCATACTATGAAGGTATTTTCTAGTTTCTAATAAGTATTGTTTTACCTGCATGTTTGCCTCGAAGTTATGAAATTCTTGAACATCTTCTAAAGCTTGAATTAATTGAATTATTTTTCGCCCAGAAATATTTGGATTTTCATGTGATAAATTCGTGATTTCTTTGGCTATTTCTAAAAACCACAGCTTCAAGTAGTTTTTTTCAGTCTCTGATAAGGGTCCTGCCCATGAGCATGCCTCACTTAGTTGCTTTATTCGATCAGCTGATTCCTTTTTATATTTATCCCATCTGTCGATTTTCTCTGTTAATAATTCTTTGAGAACTTCTTTAACCTTTAATTCTAACTGACTTGTGTTCAATAACAACTCAAAAATCTCTTCACTTTTAAAACCTGATTCCAGTTTAACTTGATCGAGTATTTGTTTTTGCTTTTTAACGCCACCAAATTCAAATATTGCAGAACTATTGTGCAATAAATACCAGCGTAGGGTTACATTGCATTCTCTAATAACATTTATGATTTTTGTTATATTTTGAACAACAAAACTCTCTACCAATACTCCTTCACTTAAAAGATCGTGTGTTTTTGGGAGTATTTTATGTAATTTCTCTTTATATTTACTACATAATCCTTTAAGGGCTGTGGTTTCTACAACAGAGCTTAAAGCACTTTTCGCTGCCTTAAAATGATCCCAAGCATCTAAGAGATTTGCAGTAATCCCCATATAAATAGAGACTACCCAATTATCCGAAAAGAATTTATCTCTAATTTCACGCATTTGGGATACCTGATTGTGAAGCGTATTATGCGAAAAGAATAGACAAACAAATAACATTCCAGCCTGATTTGATAATGCTGTAGATCTATGATCAGGATGAGGATAAACACTTATTTGATTGTAAATATCATCTGATCGCAATCTTCCGATAACCATATCAACAAAATTCTGATCAAAATAAAAACGACTAAAATATTTTTCTGGATAATTTGCTACTCGCTTCGCATTCGGTGCTGATGAATATCCAGTTGATCTTAATAGCGTACAAACATCGTCTATATTACTATCACCATGTGATTTATCTGCACTGTATCGATAGTAGGAAATTATTAGTCGTTCACGTATTGTTCCAGGAATGTACATGTCCAAAACCAACAGCATTACACCAAATAAATAAAGCGATTCGCACTAAAATAATATTTACTTTTAATTCAAAATAAAGGAAAATGTTTTATACATTACCATTAGTTGTTTTCCTTCCTCATCTTGTAGAACTGATTCTATGGTTTGTTGAATGAAGTGACCCTCATTTAGTTCTTCTATGAAATGATTTAAATCAGTTGCGTATTGATGGGTACTCTCGAAAGCCAAGTAGAATCTTGTTAAAATTTCAATGTAGTTGTCGCGAAACTCTTCGTCTAAGTCTTGTAGTTCCTAATTTGTTAATTAAAAATGGTTTAATGAGGTAAATAGAATGTTTAATTAGAATTTACAGAGTTGCTTTCTATTTTTTTATCATGGGCTGCGGCAACTTCAAGGTAACTAAAGTCGAGGATAATTTCTCCATATTTCTGTTGATCTGCTTTTGTTTCAAGTCTGAAAAATATATTTTTGATGTATAATACATAATGCTTTTAAGACAGATAATTTTGCTCAGAAATTTAAAATATGAAAGCAACGTATAAACTTCAGCGCAAATTCTTCAGAACCCCTGAAGGAGAATTGGTCAATAGCAGGGAAAATGTTCGAAAACGATCGGTTAGTTAATATTTTTTTTTTATGTGGCAGTGCTAAACTCAGGAATCACCCTTTGTACTACCAGTCCGTCATGTCGTTTGTCACGTCATGGTGCAATGTCTAGCAGCAAGCTTAGTACGGGGGGGGAATAGGTTAAGGGTTATGGGGAGTGGGGGGAATAGGTTAAGGGTTATGGGGGTGTGAAGGGGTGTTGAAGAAGGTGGCGATGAACCCCGCGTTTGAACTCTTGGATGTTGTAGGAGCTCGGAAATACTGACTGAGAGAGATTATTCCACAGTCGAGTTGTTCTATTAACAAACGAATTCATATCTTGTTGAGTGCGTGAAAGGGGGAGTTGTAGGTAAAGGGAATGAGACGAGTGGGCTAATCTGGTGTTGCGGTTATAAGATTGCCGTGGAGGCAGGAGAGCGTTTATTTCGGAGGAACAGTCGCTATAATAGTAGCGATAAAATTTTGTTAGTGCTGCTACATTCCTACGGTGGCTCAAGGGGTCGATGGTGGAGCAGGCGGTGTCGTCGTCAATTAATTTAAGGGCCTTTTTTTGGACCTTATCTAACCATGCCAAGGTGGTTATCGACGCGCCGCCCCAGACGAGGGAGTTATATTCGAGAAGAGGCCGAATGTAGGATTTATAAATAACAGCGCGGGCCGATGGCTGGAGGAGGAACTTGCACCTCTTAAGAAATCCCAAGCACTGGGATGCTTGTTTGGCGATTTGGAATATGTGGTCATTCCATCGCAAGTCTTTGGCTAATGTCACGCCTAAGATGTGTAGGGATGGGTCGGCCTTTAGTTCCACGCCATCCACTGACAAGGATGGTGAGGTGTTGATCTTCTTCTTGGATATAAGACAGTACTTGGTTTTGGAGGGGTTGAATTCGACACGATTCCTTGTTCCCCACTCTAGAATAAGTTCAATGTCGTTATTAATAGAGTTGAACATTACTTCACGATCATCAAGACAGGATCTGGCATGAGTCTGTCTTGTATCGTAGCTGTAAGAGTAACGCAGGGTACCGTCGTCAGCGAAGCTGAGAAGTGGGTTGGAGGGGATTGAAAGTAGATCATTTATAAAGATAAGAAATAGGGCTGGTGATAAAATTGACCCTTGGGGGACCCCCGCAGAGATAGGGTGGGGTTCAGATTTGATGCCATCCAATACTACCTTAATTGAACGGCCGGAAAGGAAATTCTCAATCCATTTCTGTAAAAGTGAGTCGATTCCAATAGCTTTGAGTTTAGCTAACAAGGCTAAGTGCCAAACTCTATCAAAAGCCTTGGAGATATCCAAAGCAACCAGACTGGATTCACCTGATCCGTGCAAACTTCGGCTGAGGTGTTCTGTAAGACAAACTAAAAGATCGCCAGTGGATCTTCTGTGTCGGAAGCCATACTGTCTGTCGTTTATGAGTAGGTTGGATTCTAGATATCCCATAAGTTTTTTGTTGATTATCGTCTCCATTGTTTTGGAGAGAATAGAAGTAATTGCTATTGGGCGGTAGTTGGAGGGATCGCTGGAGTCACCTTTTTTCGGTATGGGCTGAACATGGGCAATTTTCCAAGAGTCTGGATAGACTCCGGAAGAGTATGATAGGGCAAAAAGTTTGCGCAGAGGTTTAGCCAAAGGTGAGGCGCATTGTTTTAAGACGATAGGGGGTATATTATCGGGTCCAGTGGATTTATTGATATCGAGCTCCTTGAGGCACCTGTACACCTCGCGAGTCCTGAAGAAAACCCTGTCCATTAAATGAGCGCTGTGCTCGAGAACCGGGGGTAGCATATCAATTTGGGGTAAAGAAGAATTGGAAGCAAACAGAGATGCTAATAAATCGGCCTTGGATTTTCTGTCTGTTATCACCTTCTTATCGTGGATGAATGAAGGAGTTGTGGATGAAGTGAAATTCTTCTTAATGGAGCTTACCAAGGACCAGAAGTTCTTGCTACCAGAGGTTGCATTAAAGAGTTTACTTCTCAACTTGTTGTCAAATGAATTTTTGACATTCCTGATGGTGACTTTACAGGAATTTCTTAGTTTTATATACTCTACACGGAGCGATTCATTAGGGGAGCTCTTGTAAGCTCGAAAGGCGGCTTCTTTATTTCTGATTGCATTCATACACTCCTGATTAAACCATCTGTTGGGCCTAGCCTTCACAGATTTGGTAGAATGAGGAATGAACCAATGCATTCCTGCCTGTATGATCCTAGAGATACGGATAGCGGCAGAGTTGACGTTTTTGTTTCGGAAACACTGGTTCCAGTCAGTAGATTGGAAAAAATTAATAAGCCCCAGCCAATTGGCCTTCCCATAATGCCATACAGTTCTTTTAACTGGTTTGGGAGGGGTGGGAAATTTGAATGAGAAACTAGCGCTAACTAAGGAGTGGTCCGAATTGCCGAGAGGTGAATCAACTTCAACAGAGTAACGCGCTGGATGAGAAGTTAAAAAAAGATCAAGGAGATAGGTTCCTTGATCAGCAACATCAGGGACTCTTGTGGGACGATCCACAATTTGATGCAAATTATTGGCGTCTGCAAAGAGCTCGACGTCCTTGCCAGAAACACTGGTGCCATTTGAGTAAGTCAGCCATTTTGCGTTGTGAACGTTGAAATCACCCGCAACGATGATTTCACACTCAGGATTGGACGACAAAAATCCCGAGATTTGTTCGGAAATGGTATCAAAAGATGAAGTGGAGGCTTCGTTACTTATGTTAGGACTTCTGTATAGGAAGCAGAAGAATATGACGTGGCTTTGGAAAATGATTTTAACCCAAAGATAGTTGAAATCTGAAGTCGTGTTTGAAAATATTTTACAATAAGCCACGTCATCCCTAACAAATATGGCAATACCCCTATGGGGGGAGAGATTGTGCACTAAAGTGTACCCCGACACCTGGTAATGACCTAAGTCAGTATCGGGTGATATTTGGGTTTCACTAAGTGCGAGGATTGGGGGTTTATAAGTCAATAAGTGGCACTAAACAAAAGAAAAATTCGCATGAAGTCCACGAATGTTACAAAAATCAATAGCAAAATTTGACTTGTAACGGGACTTCGGTTGCGCGGGCTCAATCGCCACGTTTTCGGGGATATTTCCCGGCATTACATTTGCCGCAACCATCAGAGTCAATAAAATATGAGAATGCTTTCAACATGGACGTAACACAAGTGAAGAAGACAACGATTGTGACAAGCGCCAAAAGCGTTCCAGAAACAGAACTAAACTATATTACACATAGATGAACTATTCAGTGTTCACTAGAGCATACGACGAAATTAGTGCAGGCTACGAAGACAAGAAAAGCCCAATAGAGGAAACAGTATATACTTCGCCAAATTTTGGCACAATCAAGGAAGGTGTAATTACCAACAGACTAAAAATATCGGGTGGTGGGGTGGAGCTAACGGAGAGAACGAGGGGGTTCTAAAGATTATGGAGTTAATAACTCGAAAACTACGGCCTCGAGCGAAAAAACCAAAAGGTGCTAAATCTACACAAAATTCTCTACACAAAAGCTTTTATGCACTTTTTCGCTAGGATCAACACTTACGGAGGGGGAAAATGATAAATTTTAACAAAATTATTTTTGTTAAAAATCAAGTTGCCTAACGATTGGATGCGTTCAGGTATATATAGAACAATTCGGCGCTATCCTTGCCTTAAAATCATTACGTTTATAACTCCTTCTCCAAAAAAGGACACAGGATATCGTCAAGTTCTGAATGATAATAATTTGCTAGAGTATGAGGGAGTCATAAACTTAACAAGATTACTTTAAAGGATACAGCAAAAACGTTATCTTTATACCTGAATCTTTTTAATTGTCAGGCACTATTAGATGCGGTTTAGATAAAGCTACTTACAACCAATATTTGGGGAGGATGTGGACCTGATAGCTCTTTTCATTGGATTGGCACCACCATCTATTAACATGTACTTCATAAAACCAAGCCGTGTTAAGGTAGATACCAAATCGTTTTCGGTGCGACAACTTCAACAGCTACCATTTTCAAAGACGATCCACCTTCTACACAGCTTCTCCGCATGCGACCCCACCTCGGTGATACATGGAAAAAGCAAAGTAGAAGTCGCTAAGCGCTTTACAGTAAATCCTGGTCTCATCCATGAAATATTCACAGATCGCTCAACATCACCAGAGGATACTGAAAAGGCCGGCGAGAAGCATTTTCTGGTCCACCCGCCTGCCATCAAGACAACCTGCATAAACATCAGTACTCGGCATTTTTGAAAGCGTCGATGAAGTAGAAATCAGACATGGCGACTCTTCTTCCAATGAGAAGAGCTTCAAAGAAAGACTCGCTCAGAATATACATATCTGCAAACAAAACAGTGGCTTCGCAACCCCCTACCACCTTCCGAATGGAGTTGGGACAAGGGGAGCAAGGCGAAAAAGGATGAGCGGCAGAGGGTTGCGGCGGAGGAGGAGGCCGGGCGGCAATTTTTCGCAAAGATTACTCCGTATCCTTTCTAGCGACGAGAAGCATAAGGAAGGGCAGCCAGCTCGTCAGAGCTAAAAGGAACCAGGGGTGGTTGCACGTAAGTGGTTTCAATCGACCTCTTCATACAAAAATCTTAAATTTTTGTATGAAGAGGTCGACTGAAACAACTTTGTGCTACTACCCCTGCTCGAATCGTTTACTCCTGTATGAAACGCCGTCGATTCGAATAATCACCGGCTAAAAGTAGCCTTAAGCCAAGTGTCCACTATAGCTTTTTCGGTAAAGTGTAAAGACTCTATCTGCAGTGTGTACATTATAGAACGTCGTTACCACTTTACGCGTCTACGGGGAGCTTGTGTAAGGAAATTTTGAGTAGAGCTCTATCATGCGATCTACAGACACGCATTTTTCTATACTGTCGAGTTGTATAGTAGAGCGCACAGTTGCGGCCGTAGATTTAATTTCATTTCTCAGTGATTCAGCCGTGCGCGCAGAAACAAATTGTGTAGTTAGTCCAAAACAAATTAAGCGAGCGGCTGTCGTTATGTTTTTGCTACAAGAAAAGGAAGAGAAAAACCGGAGATGTTGAGAACGAGATTAGATTGCTACAAGAAAGCATTTTCCGCTATTTTTCGGTACGCTCTACCAAACCCAAAAAAGTTGCATATACACTGTAGTTTTTTAGTAGGAAAACTTCCGTGGAGTGAGTCTAGAGCGCACGTGTAGAGATCTAGAAGGTGTATACACTTCTCTACCCGAGAACTTCCTCTAGCTCTACGCAAAAACTCCAATTGGCTTTAGGGATGCCAAACTGGATGACAAGGGTTCAAAATCGTGACTGGCGGAGGGAATAATATCGTGAGAACCGGGATTGTTTTCCATTATAGACCCGAGAAAAGGAACTTCTTTCAGCCTTATACACCGCCTTGAAAATAATAGGCGGTTGATCAAATATAGAAGATTTTGTCCATAATGTGGATTATTGGTATTGGCGACGCATCTCTATATAAAAATTAATTAAACAAATTTTAAATAGTTGTGAGGGTGTTATTATATCATTTTGTAAAAGAAAGTTCAACGGATTTTTCGGCCGTAATTCATTCTTTGACTTGAAGAATGAATATACAAACAATTGAAACCTTATCTTCTCTTCAATTCCAGCGAATTCGTACATTCATGTGAACAGCTTTATGCAACATATAGTCACTAAGTACAATTTCCTTAAAAAGGATTTTAATTGAATGCAAATTAAAAACGTTGAGATGTTACATACATATCAATGGGCATTGTAACAAAAAACAAAAATAAGACTTACTTAAACACCTGCGGGACGTAATCTTTAAGTCTCAGAATTTCTGCTATAATTGCATTTCCTCCAGAAACTATTCGCAATAAACTTTGTCCACACGGATTATTATCAGCAAGAAATTCCGTCATTCCGTCAATCCGTCAAATTAGATTTATTTGGGTCCACCGGGCCGCCACAACAAAATCTCTTTTGCTGCTGTCAAACTGCTGTAGTCAAATCAACCACAGTGCAAATCAGCTGATTGGAAACACCAAGTTTCACAGATGTCTACACCCGGAGGAGAACGCCGCAGAATCTTCCGTATATTGCCAACAATCTACTTGGAGAGTTTCTAGTGATAAAATTTCAGTGGGGCCTCGATGAGAGTGCATGATTTCATGATTCGAGATAACACAGTAAGTACGATTATATTTTCATATTGATATTACAAAAGTAAAACAGGCATTTTTGTTTACATATGTGGTTCGTTCAATTTGTTGTGTTTATCTCTATATGTGCTAAAATTAATTAATCGTTTTAGGTCCAAAGTTTCCTCAGTTCCTCAACTCATCCCGATTTTGCAATACAGTATTATTAATATAAAGTGATTGATGGTTTTAACATTATTATTTTGAGGTGAGTCGAAACCTTTTAATATACAAAATACGAAATAACTATTGCCTTTTAAAAATTCATTAAGATAACATTGCACAACTGAGTTTCGACGTTAAAATATGCCTTTAAAGCCAGGGAAACGGGTTCTAATCGAACTAAAGGACAGCATTCTAATAGTTCGATTCAGTTATCCTAAAAAATTCAACGCTCTAGATCGAGAAGCATATGTAGATATCACAAACATCTTAAACGAAGCCGCAAAAGATGAAAAAATAAAAATTGTCGTCTTTACCGGAGCTGGAAACTACTATAGTTCCGGAAATGATATCTCGTCCGCAGGAGCCGTAGCAGAAGGAGAAGACCTAGATGGAATATTTTTAAAAGCTAAGAAAATCTTAGAAAACCTGATTCGTGCCTTTTATGAATTTCCGAAATTATTAATTGCATTAGTTAACGGTCCATGCATTGGGATTGCAGCTACAACAGCGGCACTTTGTGATGTTATTTATTGCTCAAACACAGTAAGTTAAATTTACTAATAAAATTTAAATACATTTCTAAATATATGTAATATCTTACAGGCCTACTTCCACACTCCTTTTACCAAACTAGGTCTATGCGCTGAAGGTGGTTCTTCATATACATTCCCGAAAATTCTTGGACAATCCAAAGCTACAGAAATGTTGCTACTAAACCATAAAATGAGTGCCGATGAAGCACTTCGATTTAATTTTGTATCAGCCATATATACAAAAGATGAAGAAAATACAAAAATTTGGCCAAAAATAATGGAGTTTGGTCAATTGCCTCCAGAATCATTAAAAGTTACCAAGGAACTTATTAAGAAGTATGAGAAACAACGTTTGGAAATAGCAGTTAAGGACGAGTTGGATGAATTACATAGAAGGTGGTATTCGAATGAATTTTTTGATGCTATGCAAGCCTTTATGTTTAGGAAATCTAAACTTTAAGCCGCAATAGCGAAAGTTTTTTGTGTATTAAAATTAACTGCTTTGTGTATTGAAAACCCGTCCTTGTTTAAAGTCCAATTTTTTCGAGTATGTTTTAAATAAATAAACAGTGTATTTCCATTTTCTTAAATTGTTTAGACTTTAGGTAACCAAGAAAATTTGTGCAATTTTATAATATAAAGTTTAAAGTAATTTTAAGCTTAAGATGGTAAGGAAAAGCCATGTCATGCCTTACATAGTTTACATGAGAACTAGCAAAATTAAATAGCTTTGTTGAAACAGAAATGTGAACTCGTGTGACCCATAAATTGTACGGTGCGAGGGCATAATTAAAATATCCCTAGTACGTATGCAATAAAGCCTCGTGTGTAGAGGACACGCAAGCGGGGGCCTATGGAGGTCCTACATTACACCAAGCGATTCATGAATTAATTGTGCAAGTATGGGAGCAGGAAGTGATTCAGCCCAGGGCAGGAAAAATGTCTAAAGTTTCAACACTTAATTCAACACCTCTTCATAGACTTTAAAGCCGCCTGCGATAGCATAGCCAGAGTAGAACCCTACAAAGGCAATTCACATCCCCAACAAACTGACAAGACTATGTAAGTTGACCATGACCAATGTGACAAGCCAAGTAAAGGTATCCGGAACACTTTCCAGAACAATCAACATCTATAATGGACTCCGACAAGGGGACGGTCTGAGCTGCAAAACGAAGTATATGGAGGGAGACCCAACGTCTGGTTTGAGCAGTGCCCAAAGAAGAATCGGAAGGATCAACGTTCGGTAAAGGCGTACTTTCGTTTTGATGGTAATATTTGTTCGTTTCCTTATGCACCATTTGAGCGAGGCGAATGTTGCTGTTGCCTGGCCGATGCGGCTGTAGACGTCGGCCGTCGATGCCACTTTCTTTTCCTCAACCAATGATCCCAAATATTTGAACATGGGAACCTGTTCGATTTGGGTTCCATGGAGGTGGACACTGGCCCTCGATCCGTCCGTTGGTCTTTTCCGCATTGATTTTTAACCCGTATGACTGAGCGATGCGGGAAATGTCGTATAAGATGTCCGTTGCTTCGGCATCCGTATCGGCGAAGATAGCGTTATCATCATTACAAGTCGGTTACGAAGTTGTCGTCGTATCGAACTCCGAGTCGACCAACGAATGCTTCACGCAAAATCGCGTCGATCACGACGTTGAAGAAAAGTGGCGAAGCGACGTCTCCTTGTTTGAATCGGAAATTCCTCGAAGAAGTCGCTTCCATTGCGAACGCCGCTGGTTGAGCTATCGTACGATGCTTGGAGAAGTTGGATGATTTTCACAAGCACGTGTTCGGTTTCCAAGACTGTCCAATCGATGCAATCGAAACCGAATTTGAAAGCGATGAAAAAAACGGCAGTTCGTTTGCCGCAACGAATTCTTTCTTCGATTAGCTGACGGAGTACGAATATTTGATCAATGCATCCTCAATGTGGTCTAAATCCAGCTTGTTCTTTCCGGTTCGTTTGCTCTCGAAGTTTCTGTAGCCTCGATTGTATGATTTTCGTAAATACTTTGCCGACGATCGAAAGAAGGAATAGAATACCGCCATAACGCAGGGCATTCCCGACTGACGCCTTTATTCAAAATTTGGACGATCGATTCCTTCCACATCGACAGGACATGATCCGAATGCCATATGTGTGTAATGAAGACCTGGAGTCGCTATGATAAGACATCACCTCCGGCTTTGCTCATCTCGGCGGTTACTTGATCTATTCCCGGCGCTTTTCCATTTTTCAGCGATTCTATTGCCGTCTTCACCTCGATAATTGTCGGTTCGGTATCCAGAAATTGATTCGTCGGCTGTTCGGTAAGTTTGACGATGCGAATGAAAGCAAGCGTAAGCCGTTGTCGTTACGTTACCTACTCTGTGTCCGAATTTGCCCACGGTTCCTTCCCAGCCGCTTCGATCTGCTCCTGAATGTGCAGTGCATTGAAGTCCTCCGCGAGCATTATTAATTCGGTTCTAGGTAGCATATCCAGCGTCTATTGAAGCTGATCGTAAAATTCGTCCTTGTTCGCGTTCGTGCTGGTCTCGGTTGGCGCATAAACGGATACGATATGGGTCTTGACTGATGGTTAAAACCGCCAAACGCTCGAATATCGATTGGAATGCGATAACGCTGCTGGCAGCCCGTCGTTCGACGCCGGCCTCTCGTCTCTAACCACCGGAATAGTAAAGCGTCATCGTTTCGTCGATTGTTGGCGGGACGATCGTCAATGTCCCGGAGCCGGTAAGCCGTAGTTCCGATAGCGCAGCAACTGATATTTTGCATTTCGACAATTGCTATTATTTCCTTTTGACCGACGTGATGTGTTGTTCGTACATTCCACGCGGTTAATTGAATTTACATTGTCGGTGTGACTAATTTGGGTGTTCGGCTAATAACCAACTTCTCACCAGCAGCCCTGGTCCCCAGTCCTCACGCATCGGCTGCCCCGGATTCAATCGACCTCTTCATACAAAAATCCCGAATTTCTGTATATGAAGAGGTCGATTTAAACAACTTACGTGCTACCGATCTGAATTTTGCAATGTTGCGGCAGTCTTGCGTTTATGAAAATGCCCTTTGTGGCAAAACACCAACTCTTGGATGGGTCCCATAAAGTGCAATGGTAAGCTTACACGATGTGGATGATGCTAATAGAATGACCACCAAACGATAGATTTATATTTGCAATACTACGAAAATATTCCTGAACAATAGACTTTAGTTTTTATTATAATTGAAGCTATAGGCTTTCATTTATGTAAATAAAGGCTTTACAAAAAAAAAAAAATAAAGACAATCTTAATCTTACAATAATTTTTTTATTACTAAAAAACACAATAAAAGCAATATTTCCATTTTTTTTATTACTTCTCTCAAGTATTCAATGAACAAATAAGATTTCAATAGATTGCAGTTAAAATTTGTTTTTTTTTTCTCTAAGAAAATTAAGAATAGTCTACGTTTTACTTATCGCATATTCAACATGCTTGTTATTTATTTATGGTATAGCAGGAGGTAGGAGAAAAAGAGACAAGATGCATGAAAAACTTAACATTAATAAAAGTAATGATCAAAAATATCTAAGTTAAAATAATCTTTCTTTTCGCTTTTTTTTTCTCTAAATGTGTAAAAATATGTTATAACATTGTTTTTTTTTTTGTTTTTTGTTTTAAAATACATTTGTTTTTTTATATAGAATCAAACATTATATTTACTTTTTTTTACCAACTATCTTTTTCTAGATATTGTTTAAACTTTTCTTGACATTCAGAGCCTACCCATTGTTGGGTAAGTATTTTCTGTTCTTCAGTTAATGCGGTTATGATTTTGGGTAGTTCTATTTTTTGTCGCTGTGCCTTAATTGACAAAAATGACTGCAAAAAATTAAATGGATGTTTAATATTAAATCAGTTTGTACAATTTAATTATAATTTACCGCTTGTGAAAATCCTGCGACTTTTCTTGCACACAGAAGGGTATCATCCTGTATTTTTGACGGACTAGTCAACTTTGAAACTAATCCAGAAAGTGCTGCCTCTGTTGCGCTTATTCTTTCACAAAGCCATATCAGTTTTGTTTTCTTTTAATAAAGTAGAGAATAGTACAACATTATAAATTATTTGCTCACATATTATTCGAATTAAAATGATATAAAAGACTTCGATATGTTAGAAGTACAACAATTTTGAATCGAGTATGAAAAGGTATCAAATCATCATAATGGGTTTATTCCTTCTAGATTGTTCAATAGAAATAATAATAATGTTGCATGATTGTTCAACCTGCATTTAAGAGATAACTTTACACTTGGAATCGGAATAAAAACTTATCTGTCGCTAGCGTACTTCATGCTAAGAAGTTTCTGTAAATCCACCATCTCAAGTAGTAGTAAGCAATCATTGACTTTTCTAGGGCACTAGCAAAGCTTTTGGTTTATATCTCTCTCCCTCGAACTCAAAGCTTCTGCTTATACCTCTCACTCGAAAGATTTCCTCGACTCTGAAGAGAAACCAGTTAGAAGAGACTCCTGCCTTATTTCGCCAGCCTTTTCCAGGCAGAACTTCTGGCAATTTTTCAAGCCAGCCTAGCAATCCAATGGGGGTCTTCAGACGCTACCATAAGTGTGCTGAGCAAATCCGGTTTTATTCAACCCCTCGAAACACACACGGGGCGTAATTGTGTTTAGAACATTTGAAAGCTTTACAGGAACGTTTAAATGTATTGTAAATAAAAGTCACTTGTCAGACAAAAACAGAGCTAAAGAAAACAAGAGATAGAAGTAACATTTTATATGTGTGTAAGTTTTCACGCGTTTGCTTTTGCGTGAAAAATGTTTCGTTAAGTTCTTCCGCTCCCTTCCCTCTCTCATCTATAAAACCGGTTTTACTTGCCATGAATGTGCACCGTCTGAATACCCCCAATCATACCCAAGGACCGATGCCAGGGTAATTCTGTTATCAGATAGTCAAGGTATTAGGCCGGGCGACCGTATAACTTCTAAGCTGGTCGATAACTGCCAGAAGGAGCTCTCTTCCCTGACCAGGAAGTACAGCGTCACTCTGCAGTGGGTATCGGGTCATAGAAACATCGAGGGCAACGATGAATTGGCCATACTGGGGAAAACTCTGGAAGACACACTGGTGGAGAATGTACACAAGCCTCCGTGCTTGCCAAATAGAGACATCTCCATGTACTTACCCTTACTAAGTGGCTCCAGATGGAGGGTCTATCCCTATGTTCCAAGTCAAAGAAGACTTGGTCTTGTTACAACAAAAAGAGATCGCAAGATCTCTTGGTGATTCCTCGCAAAGATATCGCCAGAAATGTGACGTTAATATCGGGTCACTAGGCAATTTGGCGTCATGCAGCCAGGTTGAGAATTCCGCAAAATACCCACTGCAATTGTCTGCGGGCAGAAACAGCCCAGGAAGGCAACCGATCACTTTCTCTGCGGATGTGGGTTGTATTTGGAAACCTCTTCTTAAAAGATTTAGGCTATGTTTCTAAATTTAAAATAGGACATTTGATCCGGTATCTAAATATTGCCTTTCACGCAAGTTTTTCACGAGTGGCGTTACAAAACGGCGCACCTTGTGAAATCTGGCCCCAAAGCGTCAATTGTGTCTTCAGGCGATGGCTGGAGGGGGAACTTGAACCTCTTAAGAAATTCCAAACACTGGAATGATTGTTTGGAATATGTCGTCTTTCCATCGCAGGTATTTGAATAATGTCACGCCTAAGATGTTACGGAATGGGTCAGCGCCTCTGAAACGGATGTGAAGGATACACTCCGGAGAAGTAAGACAGGGCAAAAAGTTTACGCAGGGGTTTAGCCAAAGGTGGGGCACATTTTTAAGTAGAATAGGTGGATTTTATCAGAGTCAGTGAATTTGTTGACGTCGAGCTCTTTGAGGCACCTCAATACCTCTCCATTGAGTAGGCGGTATTCTCGAGGGTGGGAAGGTCATAGCAGCATCGGGTTTAAATTTGAGGCGAACAGAGATGCCGAGGTTGGCTTTCTGTTATCAGTTTCTTGTTGAAATGAAAGGAGGTGTTGATGAGGAAATGAAGTTCTTGATGAAAGTTAGCAAGGACTAGAAGTTTTTACTAACTGAGTGGTCTTAAGAATCTTACTTCTCAATCTAGCATCAAATGATGATATGACTTTCCTGATAGTGGAATTACAGGAATTCCTCAATTTAGTAACTTGATTTAAATTATTGAGGTTCGCAAAGAGCTCTGCAATCTATTGAAGAGCCAGGAGCACTGGTGCCATTTGAGTAATTTAGCCAATGTATATTGTGCGGGTGAGAAAATAAAAATCCGGAGTCCGTTCGGAAATATCATCGAAGGCGGAGGTGGGGGCTTCATTACTAATATTAGCGGTCCTATATAAAAAAAAGAAGAATATGACGTGGCTATGGATAGTTATTTTAATCCAAAGATGGTTGAAATCAGAGGATGTACTAATGTACACCTTCTGTAACGCCACATTATTCCTACTATATATGTCTAATCCCCTATGGGCGGATAATTTGTGCACTAAGTTATACCCTGTCACCTGAAATCTATGTAAGACTGGAGTTGGACATAAGTCCGCGATAGTCGGGACAAAATCTGGAACGTGCATGTCAAATGCGTGACTAGCTTGGAAGGGATAGAGAATAGGTAGTTGATAAGAATTAGGAAAAGAGCAGTAAATGAAATTGACTCCGCGGGAATACCGCAAAGGTGGAATGGGGCTGCAATTTTACGCCATCCAATACTACCTTGATTGAACGGCCGATATGAAAACTCTCAATCCAGTTCTCCAGAGCTGAGTTAAACCAATAGCTTGGAGTTTATCTAACAGAGCAGGATGCCCGACTCTAACAAAAGCCTTGGAGATATTCAGAGTATCCAAAGCCGTGCATACTTTGGTCGTGCTTTTTGTTGGTAATCGTCTCCATTTTTTTTATGTGGGTCTAAGCTCAGGTGTCACCCTTACTAGTTGATCATGTTGTTCACATCATGTTGCAATGCCTAGCAGTAAACTTAGCTCGAAGGATAGAAAAAGGATGTGATAGGTTAAGGATTGTCTTGAGGGTGCATGATTTAGAACTGCATAATTTCTATTGGGCGGTAGTTGGAAGGATTGCTTGAGTCAAGTTTTTTCGCTTTGCCTCTGTTAATAAGGGACTCCTCCATGTTGTTCTAGGGCTTTCAACTCGACGGGTGTGTTGTGGATTCCAGTAAAGGGCCTACGTTTCTCGTTTTCGCATCGCAAGGTGACCTTCTTCTAGCCGCAATTTTCGCTAATAATGCTACTAAAGTAATTTGTTCATTGAGTGTGCGGGACACTTGTGGCAGGTTGTGTCATAAAGTGTCGGATAAAGCAGAATTTGAAGTGAACAGAGTAATTGGTAAATCAGCCCTGGATCCGCTATCTGTTAACACCTTTCCTGGTAAACAAAGGAAGGGATTGTGGATGTAATAAAACTGGCGGCGGAGGAGGGCTAAGGAAGGCTGTGACAGGAGGAATCAGGAATGTATAGAGGGAAGAAGAAAGAAGGACATTGAAGTAGGTGGGAAAGTGGAAAAGGCCGGGATTCGAATCCGGAACCTCTGGGATGGTAACCAGACGTCTTATTCCCTAGGCTACCGAGGCCCCCCAACTTCACAGATTTGGTAGAATGGGGAAATTTGTATGAGAAGGTAGCCTTAATTAGGCAGTGGTCCGAATTACCAAGAAGTGAATCGACTGCGACGGAGTGTCGCGTTCAACATCATATGTGAAGCAGGTATTACACAAAGTATACATTATTCTTCGCTTTTCCGTGTAACGATTGTAATGCCTATGATGTTGTACAATAAGCGAAAATGTAAAGGAGAGTTCCTCATAGTTTTCGCAGATTCCCGAATACGATATTATGTTTGCTAATTTCCCAATCTTAACTTGAGTTCGATCAAAAACTTGCATTTCGTATTGTTTTAAAATATCAGACATAAAAAAGGATTCGATATACTTACAAAATTATGTCTGACATTATTTGTGAGATTGAGTATACAATGCCCTTCAGGTATCTGACCAATTTTAGCATATGATGTTTCGTACACGCTTTCGTCACTGCTAATAACAATATCAAATAATGGTAGCATTGTTACTCCAATACCGGCACATGTTCCAGTTATACCAGCTAGCAAAGGCTTAGGAAAACTTGCCAATGTTTGCAAGAAATTTCTGTAAAAGAAAATTTTATTTACCACTTGATCGATAAAAGAATTTATTCACGATTTTACTAACTTAACAGATCCAGCCAACTCTGCAGCAGCATTCTTCCGTTTTTCAGCTGGACCAGATGTGAGAGACATATAATCCAAACCTAAACAGAAATTTGGAGCAGCTGAAGTAAAGAATACAACTTTGCATGAATTATCGGATTTAAACATTTCAAGTTTTTTTGATATATCATTCATAAGCTGGAAAAATTAAAAGTTATATCATATATTTTTTTGAAAATAGCAAGAATGAATACCTGAACAGTAAATGAGTGTTTAAATTTATCTGTCTTTGGATGAATGGCGAACTGCACTATATTCCCAAATTTTCTGATTGTTACAGTCTCTGTAGTTACCTTTCCAGTCAGGGTTTTCGCTGGTGCTGGAACTGCCTTTACTAGAGTCTCTTCAATATTCACCGGAGTTCGGCTCGATTTTCTTAATGATTCTCTAGCTTCTGTTTTTTTGAGCTCTGATGTTATATTCACCTCGGGTATGTCATTCTCTTTCTTGGTGGCTTTCTTTGCCTCGGGCTTAGCAAATTCGAACACTTTAGCTTTCACAACTACTGAGTTTCGCGTGCTTGCTGGGACCTTACTAATTGGAACCTTTGTTAGCACGGGAATTAACTTTGAGTTACCTGTTGCCACTTTTCCTTTTTGATTGATTTTATTTTGTGGGATTTGCTCTAAGCTCATTCTTCGAGGACTTGTGCTTGAGTATGAGCTGTTTGAACGTCTCCTGATAATCATTGAATCATCGCTGCGCTTATTATAAACATAATCCCATGAGGCGGCTGCCGATTTACCACCTTTTGGAGCTCGCTTTTTAGCAAGAGTTTTAGCTTGCTTTTCTGCAACAGCCGCAACTGCTTCTCTCTTGATGCGTGTATCCTTTTCTGAATCAGTAGATTTTGGTGAATTATCATCTGGTGGTGATTTTTCATTTTCAACCTTTTTCTTCTTATTATTCAAAATTGTTGGTGTTTCCGGTCGTCTTTTGCCTTTCGGTGTTGCTGCTGGTTCCTCCTTAACTTTTGTCACAGGCGATTCAACCTTCCTGGGTGTGGGTGTTAGACGCGCTTTTTTCGGTGGCTGCGGCTTCTTTGCAGATGATTGCACCAAGCTGGCATATGAAAACTGTGTCTCGGGTGCATCTGGATCCCAGATTATTTTCTTTTTAATTACTCGTGTCCGCCGAAATGGTTCAATTGTAACTTCAGGTTTGGGCTCAGTTTTTACTTCCGTTTTAACTTCAACTTTTGGTACGGCTTTAGTCGCAGATTTTGCCGGTGGTTTCTTTTCAACTTTTACATTTTTCTGTACGCCCTTTTTTGCAGCTGGAGCTGGCTCCGCAACTTTTGTTTCTGCATCCTTTTCAGTGTCACTCCAATCCGAAGCAAGTGCATTCACTAAATCCGAGGGTCCTGAATCATCTGCTTTCCGTTTCTTTGATTTTCCTTTGAAAAATTGCGACATTTGATCCATGGCAATTTTTCTTTCTTCTTCTTTTGTTAGTAGGGATGTTACGACGGTAGACTCCATTTTCGCCTCCTCTAAAATGTTCACTACTTCAAAAACTTGATAATGCTCCGATTTGTCCTCTTTGTCGTCGTCGTCCTTGCCTTCTAATATAGCTACCAAATCCTCGTTGTCGTTGGTACCCTTATACTTGTCCAATGAACTATTTAAAAGATCATCGCTTGCGTCTTGCTCGCATCTGTCATTCACTCTGTTGTGTAATTTTATCGGGGTTTTGCTTGCCTTTTCTAACAACACTTCGTTAATATTCACTGCTGATATGCTCAAAGGATCTTTTGATGCTGCATTCGAACGTGATCTAGTGCCTGTGCTCAAATCCTCCATATGCTGTAAGGCCTTCTCTGTAGCGTTACTATTGTGTTCACCAACTTGCATATCCTCCTCGCAGAGACTTTTTGGCAAACTTGCTACTTCCAAATTCAATATTACTTTTGGATCATCATCATCACTTGGACTGCCTGTATCTTTAGAAGGAACTGCTGTTGCTGGTGAAATTGGGTCCGAATGCTGAACTATTGCCGATATTTCCCTTTCCACATTTATATGAATATCATCCGGCTTGGTAGCGTCTTTTGAGCTATCATCCTCTAACAAATTCGTTATGTTTACATCAGGAACGCTTTTTATTAAAACATTCTCAAGTACTTTAATTCCAGTTAGATTTTCTTCGGACATCACAAAGCGCGGGTTTCTTATACTTTATATTCTAACCTCAATTTTGTGGTGGAGAAAAATTGCGAGAAAAAAGTCTGCCAGGGAACTTCGTTCTTCTGTAAACTGGTGTAGTGGAATTCGTTATCACACAGCGCTTGGCTTTTTTTTTAACACAACTACAACGCCACTTTAGCGGAATACGAGAACCGCCATTATCATTACAAATTACTTTGCAATAAACCTTTTCTTTCCGCCCGAAACTTGATAACACTTTAGTTATTTTAATTTGAACACAACTAAAATTACTTAAATAATTACTTTTCGTATATAATTCAATTAAATTGCACTGTAAACACTAGTTACTTGCGGGACCCCGTACGGCGTCACATGTGTTTTTTTTCTTTCAACGATTTTTTCTCAGCGTCGTGTTGTCAACAAGAACAGTGATGCCAGAATAAAAATAAACAAAATTATTTAAGATTGAGTTTTTACACATTTTGAATTAAATATATTTATAACAAATCGTATCTTATTTTTTTAGCATTACTTGCGGAATAATTAAAATGCACTCTTTTTAATATGATCTATTTTAGCTGTCTCGAGCGTGGCAGGTGCGTTGGTTATAAGCTATAGCCAAGCAGTGATTGCCCAGGTAATAAGTTCGTCAATTTTTGATATCAAAATGGCGGAAAATGAAAAGATAAAAAAGCAACAAAAAAAGCCCTTGTTATTATGCGTTAAAGCGCATAATGTATATAAAATCAATCTTATTACAAATTCAGTTTATAATTTTTTGAATAATAAAATAAAAATAGTAATTTAAAGCTTTATTTTAAACTTTTTACTTTTTTTTTTTTCATAAACGCAAGATTGCCGCAATTTGCAGAATTCAGCAATTGGAAGTCTGTAGCTGAATTCTGCAAGGCTGCTGCAGTCTTGCGTTTAAGAAAATGCACTAGATTCTGCGCGTACGAGCCAATCCAGAGTTAACGCAGCTCTGCGGACACAAGTGTTTTTCAAGCAGTAAGCCTAGTATCCTGTTCGTGCGGAATTCAGACTCCCCTTTAAAATGCATGTAAAAAAAGTGTGCGGAATTCCGGTTAGAGGACGGTCTGAATTCCGTCCATAAAGTTTAGTATCCTGTTCTTGCGGAATTCCGACCCGTAAATGAGCTTCGTACTCTAGAAAATAGATGGTGTGTTTGTCTGAGTGGAGACTTTTCATTTCATTTTCCGCAGGATACTTAGCTTCACGAAATGGATTTACTATTTCATGAGCGGAAATTTTGACGTTTACTTTTCAGAGGCATACGAGACCGAAAAATGTAAAACAGACGTTCGCGTCAAATCAAAATTATTTAATTGTTATGTGTTTTTTTACATTTTAAATGAAAAATCTTTTCTTGATTCTTTTCACTCTCTCTTAATGTATAATGTTTTAGCTGATATATTTATGTATGGAACATGCATCTTTGATAAAGTTCTCTTTCAATCTTCTTTTTTCCAAATAATGGATTTACCCGATAAGCAAGCAATTTTCTCAACTTGTCATAACACTCCAGAAGCATTTTCAAATAGTCCAACTGGCAGGTCTATATTGTCTACATAACTCTCCCAGCTAAGCGGAATTCAGACTAGTTATATGGATTCTCTACATAGCGGAATTCCGCACGAACAGGATACTAGGCTTAAAAGCAAAGCAGCAGCAGATTTGCATGCTGCATGTTCATCTCAAATAAACTAGGTTCAACCCAGTCATAAACGGAGGTCGAGCTGAAACTGGGGCCCTTGTGCTGAAAGTCGAGTTGTGATTTCTGACAAGTCGTTTGAGTTGAAGAAATTAACTTTTCAATCGAATTACGATTTCCAGCACAGAGGTATAGAGTGGACGTACTAAGTTGAGTTTAGCCCCCTATGTTCAAAGTAGTAATTCGATTGAAACGTGATTTTCTTCAACTCAAACGACTTGTCACGAATCACGACTCGACTTTCAGCACAGGGGCCTGGGTCTACTCAACTCAACTCAGATCTCCTACCTGGTACCCCGTTTATGACTAGTACTGAATTTCTATACAGAGTTTACCTTGAGTTTACTCAGATTAAGCACCCATGGAAGCAGAGGTTGAGTAAAGTTTCGTTAAATTCAAGAAAACTCGAAAAAGTGAAAGGTTCAAAATATCGGCCCGACCCTTCGTCCTCTTTCTACAAACGACGTTTCCAGTCGATTTTTGTTGGTTGGTTGTTAGCACATGTTAAACTGGCCAATGGCATGTCATCAACAGGTGGCTCTGCATAGAATTTGGAGACTTTTTGCGTTCACGTTAGAAAGGAATAAATAGTTACACCATTTTTCCGTTTTGTTCTGTTTCGTAATTTTGACAGAACGAAAAAAAGAACAGCTTTTGTCGCCAAGTATGTTGTTTTATATGTAGGTCTTTTTTACAGTTACAATCATTACAACTCAACTCGACTCCAATGGCAACTCGGTATAGGTTGAAAAGTTGAGTCTAAGTTTAGATGAAATTTCGACCACCGCATAGCATAATATGTCGAGTTGAGTTTAATTAGGTTTGAAATAGAGTTGAACTAACATCAAAACCTAGCCTCATATTTTTGTGAGGAATTCTCATTTATTGATAAGTAAACATTTTTTAAAAACCCTGTACAAGCTACATATGTCAATGGCAGAACGGTTGGTAAACAAACAAAACAAATGTCACTTCAATCTAATAACAACTCAACCCGTGTTTATGAGGCGAAATATCAGCTCGATCCAGGTAGGAGAGCTTAGTTGAGTTGAATGGACCCAGTTTCAACTCGTACCCCGTTCATAACTGGATTGAACCTAGTCATAAACGGGGTATTGGTCGAGTTAATATTTCGCTCCTATATGCGGGTTGAGTTGAAATGGCGTTTTGTTTGTTTACCATCCATGAAGTCCGACTTCGGATGAACATGGAAGTGAAGATGATGAGAATCTTCATCTCCACTAGATGGTCTAGATTACATGCTTATTTAGCAGTTCATTACTATGTCAGTGGTCGCATATAAAACTCGTCTTTGATGTCGCCGTTTGCTTCTTTCAGTTGGAGCCTAGAATTGATCTATCTTAATAATTCTTAGTCTGGTACGCAGGCGCACGGTAATTATACTTTTAGAAACTGGTGACGAGCTAATGGGGTTGAACTTCATCGGTGAGTATTACGCCAACGCCACTCCTACCGCTTTCAGTTTCGTTTCTGCCAGAATATATGGTCTCTCCGTTTGGGCAGATATTTTCCCCCGTGTCGTCTATCTGATCACGCTAAGTCCCATGACCTTGATTTTATATCGATTCATCTCATTGAGGACTTGATCCAACCAAAGCATCAGAAAGCAGTGTTCCTCCATTCCATTATCCGATTCGTGTCCTTGTTCGAAAAGCAAAGGTCGTCGTCGTGTTGTCCATCGGGATCCGAGGCAATGGTGTTTTTATGGGAGCGGTTTGCTAACCCTCAGTTAAACCGACTTAAAACTTTGTTTTATAGCGCAGAGAGCTCGCCATTCGACCGTCTCCCCTTAGCTCCTTCCAAAGATATACCCCAAGGGTAACGCGGGAGGTGGGACTTGCTAACGGAGCTGCTAGGTGTTCGTCTGCAGCGAGTCTTTTCGAATTTTGGTAAAAGTGACAAATCGTGTACCACAACCCTCCGAGGTCTTTGTTAGCCATTTGCCTCCCGGACTTATCACACGTACGAATATAAGCATAAAACAGCGCATTTGTGTCGAAATTGCTTTTCCCATGGATAATTGTTTAAATATTTTCTGTAAGATCTGTAAAATACGGCAGTGGAAGTCGCTCTGCGTGAATATTAATCTGGGGCAGTCAAGATTATTATTTAAAGAAGCTCATAATTCCATTCCTTTACTTTATGTACACATCACACATTTATTGTACATAATAAATAAATTAACTAATTACTCTTAGAAGAGTCCAATTTGAAGTCTATAGGTTTATCGTATCCCATTATCTTTACATAATGTTCAGGATCCGTAAAAAGAGCTGGATCTACAAAAAGATGTGTTTTTCCAACAACAAACGAAGTAAACATGCCAGGCACATCAGGAACTTTGACTTCGTTGGCTTTAAATTTATTCTAGAAATGAAAGAAGGGTTTAACAAACTCTTTAATACAAGAATGCCAACTAACCTCTAATCTTCGAAGGAATAAAGATATCGTGATAGCTTTGTATTCATCTGTTTTAGGATTATAATATATTTCTGTTACATATTTCTTTGTAATAAAATGCAGCAACATTGGTGTGACAAATGTGAAAAATCCAGCAAAGCCGCATAAGAACACTGCCATTCCGGTTCCACCGAGCTTTGTCCCCTGCTCTAGTAAAATCGGCTGTGCCGCTAAGCCAGCTATGCTTGTAGTTAGTGAGAATACCTTAACGGCTTTCATGCGACTACTTAGTGATCCATAGTAAATCCTATTTTGTTCACTTTCATCATTTGTGATTGTTTTGAATAGTCTGCAGCTGGTTGGGGCTCCGTGAACATAACCTCCAATTAAAGGGGATTTGTTTGTAATATTTGCTTTTAACACTTGCAGTATGTTTTTAGATATTAATACAGAATGCTGGGCAAACATTTTTATGCTGTTTTTAAGGATAATTCACAAATTTTCTTTTATTATTTCACACTTCTCAACCTTTACATCCAACTGTCAAGTTGGGAAAGTACGTGCTGCCAGCATTTGTTTTTAAGAGAAAGGACCCCGCAAACTTTCTATGGAAAAACGGTCTCCGTCAAATCACTTGATATTGTGATATTAGATTCTTCGTACCCTTCTGATGAAAAGTCATCACGGGCACGAAGCACGAAACCTGAAATTTTTAGTCCAAAATGCCCTTTGAAAACTTCGACTTCGGCCGAAAATCAATTTTTTTCGATGTAGGTTTTTGCTTCTTTTTTTATTATTTTACCTTTTTTATGCAAAATAGTGATTGTGTGTTGTTGAAATACGATATTTAATGCATTCAAGCGACAATTTGATGGAAAATAATAAAAAAAGAAGCAAAAACCTACATCGAAAAAAATTGATTTTCGGCCGAAGTCGAAGTTTTCAAAGGGCATTTTGGACTAAAAATTTCAGGTTTCGTGCTTCGTGCCCGTGATGACTTTTCATCAGAAGGGTACGAAGAATCTAATATCACAATATCAAGTGATTTGACGGAGACCGTTTTTCCATAGAAAGTTTGCGGGGTCCTTTGTTTGTTAGTTAAGTTGCAGATTATTATGAATATGATGGCATTTTCAATCAAATTATTGCTTCATTAGGTTACAGATATTAAAAAAGTAAGAACCTCATCACATTTTCATTGAATAAGTTATAATTTTTGTATATTTATAAACCCGCTGTAACTACAGGATTGGTAGTTTAGGTTTCAGTCACTAGATGCTGTTGCACTAAACAACAATATGGAGACTTGACTCCGTATCTTATCCTCATAGGAATAAATTAGAGAGGAAGGTTATTTATAATACTTTTATTATGTTGTTAACCCGAAGGCTGTACAGAGAGAACTGATTTCTAATTCTAAAACAATTTATAAATTAAACGTTAAAATACATCAGTGCTTACTTATCCTAAAATTAAATCTAATTTAGTCTAAAGTAAAGTGTTTTAATTTCGTTTGTGTACAGTGGTTTTTCTGTAACATGTTGTTGTGTATGATCGTCTTTCATGTAGATGGCGCTGAACAACCTTTGCAGTTGGGTCGCCACATTACTCCCCTTCCAGTAACACCGTAACTAGTTGTTAGGTGTTGCGAAACGTACCAGATTTCTTTTTGCGGCTGGTCCGTCGTATGTTCTTGGCGTTTGACTAATTATCAGATCATCTTGGAGAGTTGTTTCCTGTAAAATCGCAGGCTTTAGTCGGTCTACTGAGACGTTTGAGTGTTTTCCGTTGACCTCAATGGTATAGTATGCGTCATTATCTCTCTTGATAACGGGATGAGGTCCGGTGTATGGCTGGTCCAATGGTTTCTTCACTCCATCTACTCTTAGAAATACATGTGTACACGTAGCTAAATCCTTATGTATGAAGATTCTTGGCTTGTTATGATGTGCGGTTTGACGTGGGCGTAGCTCTCGCATGTGTTCCCTCAGTGCTTCCTTAAATATCATTCTATCAGGTTGAAAGTCGTCTTGCATAAAAAATTCGCCAGGTATTCGTAGGGTTGTACCAAATACCAACTCGGCGCTGGAGGTACCGATGTCTTCTTTGAGACAGTTCCTTAATCCTAACATAACTACTGGTAATACTTGTATCCAGTCTTCATTTTGATGACATTTTATCGCGGCTTTGAATGACCGATGCCATCGTTCGATTAACCCATTCGCCTGTGGGTGGTATGCTGTAGTGCGATTCGTCCGACTTCCAATCAGTTTAGCGAAAGCGTCGAAAATCTGCGAGTCGAATTGCGTGCCTCTATCCGTCGTTATGATAGCTGGTGTGCCGTATCTCGAGATCCATGTTTCAAAAAACGCTTCGACCACCGTGGTTGCCGTTATATCCTTGATTGGCGTAGCCTCCGGCCATCGTGTAAAACGATCAATCATCGTTAAGCAGTATTTGTACCCTCTTACTTCCGTCATCGGTCCCACAATGTCGATATGCACATGTTGAAATCGACCATCCGGGACGTCGATGTGTTGTGGTATTCGTTTAGTATGTCGACTAATCTTTGACCTTTGGCATGGTAAACAAGATCGTGACCATCCGTTGATGTCTTTGTTCATTCCTGGCCAAATAAATTTTCTCGCAATAGCTTTTCTCGTAGCTTTGCCGCTGCAATGCGCAGTGTTGTGAACGTTGTCAAAGATCCTCTTTCTTAATGGTTTGGGTAAGTATGGTCGTATCCTATCGGTAGAAACATCGCAGTATACCGTAGTCTCCGTGTTACATAGTCGTAGCTTCTTAAATTTTATTGCACCTGGGTGTTGCAGTAGTTCCTTCAGTTCTTCGTCCTTCTCCTGTTCACTCGCTATGTCTTCCGTAGTGACACAAACTGGTAAGACAATATCGTTAATTCTCGATAAAGTGTCGGCTACTGCGTTATCCGTTCCCGAGATGTGTCTAATATCCGTAGTAAACTGTCCTATTAGATCCAATTGTCTTTGCTGTCTCGGTGATGCTTTCGATGATTTTTGGCTAAAAGCATACGTTAACGGTTTATGGTCCGTGAATATCGTTGTATTTCGTCCTTCCACCAAGTGTCTAAAATATTTGATCGCTGAGAATATGGCAAGAAGTTCTCTGTCGTATGCGCTATATCTCGCTTGTGTTTCCGACATCTTTCTTGAGAAAAATCCTAACGGTTGTCGTTTCCCCTCGATGTCTTGTTCCAGTACCGCACCAATCGCGATGTCAGAGGCATCAGTCGTCAGCTTCAGTGGTGTGTCCTCTGCTGGATGCGCAATGATCGTGGCTTTTGCTAATTCCTCCTTGCACTTTTCGAATGCCGCCTCTGTCTCAGTGTTCCAGTTGATGGGTCTTTTATCCCGTTTCTCCGTTCCCGTGGTAAGAGAATGCAGAGGTGCTTGGATACTTGCTGCACCCTTGATGCATCGTCTATAGAAATTAAGCATTCCTAAGAATCTCCTTAATTCCTGAACCGTGTTTGGTTTGGGAAAATTCCTTATCGCAAGTACTCGATGTTCGAGTGGTCTAATCCCGTCCTTCGAGACTTCATATCCGAGGTATTCTACCTTTTCCTGTCCCCAATGGCACTTGCTTAATTTGATTATAAGCCCATAATCCTTTAGTCGTTGGATGACTTCTCTTATGTGTTTAATATGTTCATCCCTTGAGCGCGATGCTATTAAAATGTCGTCCACATAGCAAAAACAGAACTCCAATCCTCGTAACGTTGTGTCAATAAACCGTTGAAAAGATTGCGCGGCATTTGTTAGTCCAAATGGCATTACGTTAAATTCGAAGAGTCCAAATGGTGTTATTAACGCCGTCTTCTCTCGGTCTTCAGGTGCCATTGGTATCTGGAAATACGCTCTTTCCAAATCCATCGTTGTAAAGTAGGTACATCCATGCAGACGATGTGCAAAATCTTGTATGTTCGGTACAGGATATTTGTCTGGTAAGGTCATCTTGTTTAATCGTCTATAATCGCCGCATAATCTCCATGTTCCGTCCTTCTTTGTCATCGTCATGGGATTTGCGTAAGGGCTGCATGAGGGGCTAACAATACCTTCTTCTATCCATACGTTGATTTCCTTTCGTGCAGCTTTGCATCTGCCTGGTGATAATCGTCGGGGGCGTTCGTAGCAGGGTGGACCTTTCGTGATTATGTAATGCCTCACGTTGTGCTTCGGCTCCCTGTACTTCCCTCTTCGTGTGACGTCGATATTTTCTTTGACTAGCTTGAGAAATTCATTCTCCTCGCATACCGTTGTAACTGTTGGCGTCTTGCTTGCTGTCAGCGTGCCAACCGCGGTAAGGTTCGTTATACCGTCTATTAACTTCCGATTCCTCAGATCTGGAAGTAGATGGTACTCGTGTAAGAAATCGATTCCTACAATCGGCTGGGCTACGTCAGCAATGATGAAGTTCCATGTGAAGATGCGTCTTAATCCGAAATCAACAGTCATTCTCATTTGTCCATAAGTCGATATTTTGGTATTATTTGCAGCATAAAGATAAAAATCAGGATCGCATTGACCATTTTTGCTAAAATTCTTTGTTAGTACTGAAACGTCAGCTCCCGTATCAATTAAAAATCGCGTGCCAGTCTTTCGGTCTTGCATTAAGAGACGTTTTGAGCTTGATAGCTGACCGACGGACGCCTCGGTACTCGTCGGTTCTCCTAGTTTTCCGAATTCTTCGTCCAAGAACACGGTTGTCGACATTTACGTGCCTTGTTTCCAAACTTTTGGTGGTAAAAACAAGTTTCACTATTCTCTTGTGGTTTTCTCCATGGCGATTTCGATCTACCTCGTGCGTGCATGACGTTGTCTCTACCACGTGACCTTGACCGGAGATTCCTCACCTCCTTCGACAGAGTTTCAACAGCAAGTCTCAGCTCGCTGATGACGCTGTCGTTCGCGTTGTCACCTCTTCCTGCGTTATCACCTCTTGTGCTATGTCCCGTTGGCGTTTGCTTAAATCCCTTATCTGGATCCTCGTGCATTTTCCTTTCTAGCGCGTAGACGTGTGGCTGCATGACTTCAACAATCCGATCAGCTTGAAGTGCTAAACCGCTCAGATCTTCAGTATCGTTGACGGCTATGATACCACGTACTTGCTCAGGTAGCTGTTCAGTGAACAGCGAACGCAGGACAGTATTGTTGCATTGACCTCCAGCCAAATTCCTCAGGCGCTGGAGATATAACGAGGGTTTCTCATTTCCAATTGGCTGTCCCCTTAATAAACGCCGCACTCGTGTCTCAGAAGACTCACCAAACGCTGTGATGATCCGTGTCTTCAAAGTGTCGTACTTGTTTCTTTCTGGTGGAGAGTCTATTATGTCCCCTACGACTCCCAGTATTTCGCTATCTAAATTGACCAAAACATGCCTAAACTTCGTAGAGTCCGCAGTGATCCTATTCAATCCAAACGCGGCTTCCGCCACTGCAAACCACCTGGCTGGAGATGTCTTCCAGAATGGTTGTGGTAATTTAACATTAGACACCGCATTTATGTGATTGCCTTCGTATTCATGACCATGACCCGTTGAGGAAGCTGCTTCGAAACGGGGTGGTGGCTGTTGTTCGTTGGCTGATGCCTGCACCGCACTTGGTGTTTCGGCTGGCTGATCCATGTCACCAATTCCTTCCCCGTTTGTGAGAATATATGTATATAAAAGACTTCGCGTGTACTTATTAATTGACTTTAACTTGCGCAAACTTGTTAAGAAGACAAAAAATTACGATTTGCTTTCGTGGTTCTCGAAATATAATATGTATACTGCCCGGTTCGCGTATTTCTCGGACAGTAATATTTGCAACGCACGAAAGAAAACTATGTCCAATCGGTCGAATTCACCGTTAGTAACTCGTGGTTAGTGAATTTATGACAAAAATATGAGTTATGTGTTTTGACTTTTGTAAATATATAATTGAACAAATTGAACAACCTCTTAACTCTAAATACTAACTTACTAACTTTTGTCTTCAATGCAACTTCCTTCGCGTTCGGCAATGGGTCGTCTTCTTCTGCCTTCTTTATGTTCCTCTTCTCGTTTCTTTGTCGTCTTCTTCTTTCCTCCGGTTGGAGGTCCTTGCTTAGCTTCACCGTCCGGAACCTTCCTTAGGGCCTTAGCAGCTGGCTGGGCCCTCACTCGTACTCAGGATCTTCTTTTCGCTCTAGGTAGGGGTCTTCCTTTGCTCGTCTTTGGGGCTCCTTCCTTCCTTCTCTCGTAGTCAGTCCTTCCTTCGCTCTTATTCGGGACTGGTCTTCGTTCCTGGGACTTCCTTCCTTCTTTCGCTCGCGTTCTGGTCTTCCTTCGCTTTGATTCGGGGTCTCTCTTCCTTCAATCGTCGTCGGGCCTCCTTTGCTTGTATTCGGGGTCCTCCGTCCTTCGGACGTCGTCGGGCCTCCTTCGTTTGTATGCGGGGTCGTCCTTCCTTCGAACGTCGTCGGCCTTCTTCGCTTATGTTCGGGGTCGTCCTTCCTTCGGACGTCGTCGGCCTTCTTCGTTTATGCTCGGGGTCGGTCGTCCTTCCTTCGTTTATGTTCGGGGTCGTCCTTCCTTCGGACGTCGTCGGCCTTCTTCGTTTATGCTCGGGGTCGGTCGTCCTTCCTTCGTTTATGTTCGGGGTCGGTCGTCCTTCCTTCGTTTATGTTCGGGGTCGGTCGTCCTTCCTTCGTTTATGTTCGGGGTCGGTCGTCCTTCCTTCGTTTATGTTCGGGGTGGGTCGTCCTTCCTTCGTTTATGTTCGGGGTCACCAATTTCCTATGGTGACTTGACTCCGTATCTTATCCTCATAGGAATAAATTAGAGAGGAAGGTTATTTATAATACTTTTATTATGTTGTTAACCCGAAGGCTGTACAGAGAGAACTGATTTCTAATTCTAAAACAATTTATAAATTAAACGTTAAAATACATCAGTGCTTACTTATCCTAAAATTAAATCTAATTTAGTCTAAAGTAAAGTGTTTTAATTTCGTTTGTGTACAGTGGTTTTTCTGTAACATGTTGTTGTGTATGATCGTCTTTCATGTAGATGGCGCTGAACAACCTTTGCAGTTGGGTCGCCACAACAAAAACCCAGCTGATTGTCAAATTCTTCATGCTGTCCGACTCAAATCTCAAAAGATATAAAAATTATCATATAAAATGCCAGAAAAAAATTTAAAAGTAGTTTTGGAATTTGGGTAAGACTCTGCAGCATCCAAAAATAAACGTGTAACAATCTCATTTACAGAGGCGGAGCGGAACTGCTGTTTGATAGCAAGAAACGGCGGGATATCACCTTGGACGGAAGCAAAAATTGTAAAGAATTCCTTTTTTACCAGAGAAATTGTCGCTTTATTTCTTAATAATTTCATAATTTTAGGGAGAATACGAGATCTTTTAATTTGGATGAAAGAGAATATATTAACAGACAGACCTGAGTTGTTTCTGCAGAATGATTCAGTGTAAAAGGAATCGCTTTACTTGAAATTATATTTACAAATTTTTATTATTACAGAAGACCTGGTATATTGGTTTTAATCAATGATAGTGATTGGGAATTAATGGTAATATTTTCAATATTCATCAATAAAAGACGACTATGGAATTGTTTTATTTCTAGGGAGAATTGGAATATGAAATTCAGCCAAATGACAATATTTTCTTTATATCAACCCTCCATGGTGGATAAATATTTTTTAATTATTATAAGTAATAAACGTTTAAAGAGTTGTAAATAAATTTTTATATATACACAAAAATACCAATTTTATTGTTTATTATCATGGGAATTTAACCTACAAAAAATTTTGAGTAACATTTGTAGGGTTCGCACGTGAATATGCTCTTGTTGCGTCTTTGACACACTCGCGGGAGGATGGCGTTTGGATCTGATGAAACTAATTTTTCCTGAAAAATACACTGTGGGCCTTGCTTTGCAAGGGACGTAATTCTGAACAAGCCAACGCTAGCTTCCTTTTTGTAGAATTGTCGTAAATGGCTGCAAGTAGTAGGATATCTTAATATTGTTGAATAAATCAAGAAATTTCTGGCTTATTTTCGAAATGTTAGGGACGTGGGTTCGAATCCAAGTTGGTCCATGATATTTTTTATATTTTAATGGCCTCGATTCCCAGATCCGACGGGAGGGAAGTGAGTGCGGATTTGACACTTTGCGATTCTCAAATCCGCAGTCCCGGATTGGTTTAAATCGAAAATTCGGAGTGAAAACTCACGCGATAATGACATATACGATGTCGGATTATCTTAGGCGCATTTGTCGTTCAAATCCGCAGAAAATTTGTTGCGGATCACACTTTTACAGCGCGGAAAATGTCAAAAAGAAATTCGGGGTTGCGGATTTGAGAATCGCAAAGTGTCAAATCCGCAACTCACTTCCCCGTCGTCGGATCTGGGAATCGAGGCCAATTTTAGTTTTCAGCCATCTGCGGGAATAGGGGAAATAACATTGAGCATACAATAAATGGCCCATATTCCCATAGTCACATCACCCATTGAAAAATGTGAAAAACCAATTTTCGTATATTCGTAGTCACCTGATGTGGAACAAGTGACGATATTTCTATTATGTATGTAAGTACATATGATGAATGATATATTTGTTTATACCTTTTGCCCTTCAGCGGCCTTCATGGTTGGTGGAACTTACTGTTCATCATTAACGAACATTGCTTCCATTTATTTGTATATTCCGCCTCGTTTTGGCTAACTTTTAGCACCTTTGCTATTTCCTTGTTGTTTACCATAAAGTCAAGAAGACAATCAAATTGCCTCTTGTTCATTATTTTAATTCCACCATATAAGAATAAAGTTAAATCATCAAATATATAGTTTAAAAAAACCAAAAAATACGCTTTTAATTTAAAATTAGCTAAAAAGTAAAAAATAATTTTTAATGTAAAATTTGTATTGCTCCAGCCAGTATATGGGAACAACCTACGTTTCGAAATGTAAAAAAGCGTGGGGCTCCTTAGCTATTTCCTTATTTTATTAACATTGGAACTTTTCGTTAGCGCGTTATACATAACGATCACACAAATTTACCAACCCTGGAAGAATTACAGATTACCATATACTTACTTACTTAATGTTGCTTTAATCCCCCATGGGACATAGGGCGGAAACAGTTGCCCTCCAGCGGACTTTGTTTTGTGCGACAGCTTTCAGCTTTGACCAGGATCTTCCAGTTATTGCGGCTTCTGTTAGTAGGGTTGTAGGTCTTCCGACTCGACGGGATCCTTGCGGATTCCGGCCTGGTTGGCTAGATTTTCGTTTTCGCGTCGCAAGGTGTGGCCAATCCAATTCCATTTCCTTCGCCAGATTTGGTCGCCCACCTTTTCTTGGCCGCACGGTGCCATAGTTCTTCATTTGAATTTCTCCCTGAAAAATCTTGCCAGCAACCGTACAAAAGTGCTGCCTTAACGTTGGAGTTGAACAGTCGTAATTTGGTGTTAGCTGAAATCTCCGTTGATGCGGAACAGGCATACATATGTATGCGCTTCGTGCTTTATTTATTCTGGAACTGGCGTCTTCTTCTGCCTCGCCATTTTCGGTAATAATACTACCGAGGCAGCAGAATTTATCTAGCACTTCTCCACGTCACGGTTATTCAGCGCTGTCTATTCAATGGTGTTTGCGAATAATGAAATTTGGTCGGCGTCATCATCGTTTAACACAGGTCCAATGTCGTACCCTTGGACATCGAAATGAGACACGGCGGGCGCCGACAAGAGCCATATGCTACGGAGCACGGCAATCTTACTTCTCTGCATTCATTTGCGTGTCACCTCGTTACTTTTCAATTATATGATAAAAGTAAGTGTAATCAAACGAAGTGGAAGTAGAAGAGATAGAGCGATAATCAACAAAATTATTTCATACATTGAAACCTATGGACTAGGCCTACTGGAGATACCATGTAAAAACGCTGCATGAATCCTACTTCAAAGGTGGTGAGGGAACGAATGCAGCACGATGCCCGAGTTTTCTCTGCCCCATTATCTCGAAAAATATTGACTCAACGTAAATTATGTACAGGACATTTTTATGCAAATTTATCTAATGAACAAACTTTACTTAGCCAGAATATACGTAAAGCCGATAGCAGATATTTGCGAAGAGCTGATTTTTGTGACCTTTGACCTCCACATGAAACACCATTAGAAGTCCGCACCAAGACAGTACAGTCAGATTCGAACTGACTAAACTCACCAGAGCCAGGCCGATAACACCAGTTACATTGTCAAAGGAGACCTCCACTCTTCAGTGCAGACGAAGTACACGAAGTTGTGGCATCAAAACGGCATACTAAAGCGCTAATTGGGCCTGCGGTCATACTGACAGCCTTACACCTACCCTGACCTAACCTACTATGCAGTTTTGACGAAACCTTAACCACATCACCTCTCTACTTCTTTCTGTCAAACATATTATACGGCACTTCCAAAGATTTAATGTTGCCTGAGGTTAGTAACATACTAGTAAATGTTACGCAATGTATCTTCTTATCCTTAGTGTTTATGGAAGCCCTCGCTCCTCTCCCCAAGTAATTGTGCAATGAAATACCAAAGAGTATGTGATACAAGCGAAGGAATGAGGAACTGGCATCGCAGAATTACAACTGCTGAGTGTCCTTAACCAACTCTCAAAGGTTTAAATTTGCTTATCTCTCTTTGTCCCGAAAAATGGAAGATTCACATGATTTTGCAAGACGTCCGCCAACAACCTCCATTGCAGAAAAGACATTAAAGCATCCTCGAATCAAATATATTGAGTTTACGGTGCTTGAATTTTATTAAGATCCGAGTGCACTAAACCAGCTGAGAGGCACTTAAGGGCCGGAAGTAAAGAGTCCTGGTAAAAGTTAAACATTTCCCTTCCGTCGACAACGGTGCAAGGATATGAAAGAAGAAGCGGAGCGGCGGCAATGCGGGCGGCTATGAAAGAAGCAGCAGCGCACAACGTTAGAATAATGAGGTCCGCTTCATTTCCAAAGCATTCTTGTTATCGGGATGACAGTTTACAGAATACGCTTTGTGGCAGTTAATTGCGTGCCAGTTGCTAATTGCAACAATTTTGTAAGTCATATCCAATGATTGCCACCCATACTACTACCGTAGTGCACGGGGCTATCAAGCCAAGTCAGGTCAATTACCAGCGAAAGGGTTAATAGAGTCCTTTGGAGCGATGCACCTGACTATTCCATTGACAAC
The DNA here is from genome assembly GCA_949987705.1 of Thereva unica. Taxonomy (NCBI): domain Eukaryota; kingdom Metazoa; phylum Arthropoda; class Insecta; order Diptera; family Therevidae; genus Thereva; species Thereva unica. Next base: position 120,667,812 of record OX465282.1, on the reverse strand, counting down.
ATCCTTTTTGCACTATCAGGAGTGGAAACTCTTTGAAGTTGCAGGATTTCTCTTTTTTGGGGACGGAATATTTGGTATATTTGGATGTTGTTGACAACCCTCAGCATCGATGGGCGAAGGGGATCCTGGGGCCAGGGACATTAGATTCTTTTTGGGTTTTGCGAAATGGAAACAGGGTATCACTTCGTGAATTCTCATGAATAAATTAGGTGAGGTTGGCCGATGAAAAGGAGTGCGGAGCCTGGGAGCTGAGTCCCTTCTCCTCTCAATGGAGCATGTTTTGGGGCTTCAGCAAAGAAACAGTGAAGCCTTTGTTAGCAGCTCAGTCCGTACATATATACATGCTCCTGCTATACATACATACACACGTTTTTACTGTCTTTCTATGTGTTTTAGCCCTGCTTGCGGTGCTTTGAGTCGAATAACAATAAAGTTAAATTGAATTTTTCATATCGCATGGAAATTATTGATATTTGATACGAATCAACTGGCGGCGGGAATGGGGACGTGTGGGAATGTCATCACTTGTTCTGGATCAACAAGAAAAACACTGAATAAAACTGAAAATAAAAAAATAAATAAAAAAAATCCCGAAAGTATCTTTTGTGGCTGTGTGTGTGTGTTTTTTTTTCTGGTTACTTATCGATAAACTGTGCGCGTTTAATATGCTTTTATGTTGTTTTATTGTGTTAACTTAAATGCTCTGTGGATTTATGTTTAGAGTTTCTGCTCGAGATTAGACAAAAATCAACTGTGTATTTCGGGTTTTTCTTGTTCAGGATAGACGGTAATAATCTTTACGATCGTACAATGGAGTAGCTCGAGTGGAACAAGAAATTATCGGTTAAAATTGTTGTTTTGATTCAATGATTGCAGGAGAAGCACGGTACTTTTGTTGTGATTGTTGTTCATCTGGTAACTCTGTTTGTTCATTGAATTACTTGTAGGACACTGTTTTAACTATATCATCTCATAGCGACATTGACTTTTATAGCATAGATTCCGATGAGGAAAACCTATTCACCAATTCTACTCACCATTCCGCTTGGGTGGTTGAACTCCACGCCACCATTTCTGACAATGTTACGTCATACAACAACTCAATAGTATATGACTTTAAGAACGCAAATTTCAATAGCATTGGTTTCGAATTGTCCCTTGTCGACTGGGAGTATAGGCTTTCAAGCAATGATCTTGACGAAGTAGTGTCGTCCTTCTACACTATTATCTTCAACATCATTGACAAGTATGTCCCCAAAATTAGAAAAAGGAATAAATTATCGGAACCTTGGCTTGATAGTAATATGCGATCTCTGCGTAATCAGAGAAATAAGTTATATAACATGATTAGAAAAAACATACACGTAACGGCTGAAGTCAAATTGGAATACGCTAGGTTAGCCTCTGAATTCTCACTTAGGTCACGTGAGGCCTATAAGACTTACTTAAACACCATCGGAGAAAATATTTTATACGACCCTAAAAAATTCTTTGACTTCGTTAATATAAAACGAAAAACTTCAGGTTATCCGTTAACTATGACAACTGGTAGCACACACTCCTCATACCCCAAAGAAATTTGTAACATGTTTGCTGATAGGTTTAGTGAAGTTTTTTGCCCGAATAGTACAGCGCACACTGACTTTACAAGTACAGAAATGCCAGCACTCCTAAGCAATTTGTCTTTGACGACTCAAGACATCATGATTGGTTTAAACAGTCTTGATAACAATAAAGGTCATGGTCCTGACACTCTTCCCCCTAGTTTCTTGAAATACTGCTCAAAGCAAATGTTACTCCCTCTTCAAATAATATTTAATAAATCATTGTCAATAGGAGTGTTTCCATCGCTGTGGAAAAAATCCTATCTTACACCAATCCATAAGGCAGGCGATAAGCACTTGGTGGACAACTATAGGGGGATTGCCATTCTCTCTTCAATCCCAAAACTTTTTGAAAAACTTGTTTTCGACAAGATAGCTCCCGTCATTGACCCACTTCTTAACGAGCAACAACACGGATTTAGAAAAGGGCGTTCAACCACCTCAAACCTTATGATCTTCACCTCTGAACTGTTATGTGGTATGGAGAATGGTCATCAAATCGACGCAGTCTATACGGACTTTAGCAAAGCCTTTGATCGTGTTGACCACCATATTTTAATAACAAAACTTTCAAAATTTGGAATATCCGGTGCTGCCCTGAAATGGATAAGATCTTATCCTGACGGAAGAACTCAGGTGGTTAGATTTCAAGGATTTCTATCTAAAGAAATCGACGTGACTTCCGGTGTACCCCAGGGCAGTCATCTAGGCCCACTCTTGTTTAATATATTTATCTCTGATTTATCTGACGAACTGAAGGATATTCCACATCTCTTTTACGCAGACGATTTAAAAATATACAACATCATAAGGTCCCAAAGTGATGTATTGTTCTTTCAACTAAAACTGAATGCTCTGCAAGACTGGTGCACAACGAATAAACTACATCTCAACATCGCTAAATGTCACTCAATCACCTTCTCACGAAAACAAAATATACAGCGTTGGCAGTATTATCTGAACGACAAAGTCCTTGACCATGTCGATCAAATTAGAGATTTAGGTGTTGTTCTAGACAACAAGTTAAATTTTAATTTGCATTATGACAACATTACTGCCAGAGCCAACAAGCTGTTAGGTTTTATTAAGAGAAGAGCTAAAGAATTTGGCAATGTTTGGGTTACTAAAACTCTTTTCTGTTCCCTTGTCCGCCCAATCCTGGAATACGCTTGCCCGATATGGGATCCCATATTCCAGGTAAGTAGTAACAGGATTGAATCAATACAAAAAAAATTTCTTCTTTTCGCGCTACGTCATCTCCACGACCCGCGCGATTATCTTAGTCTACCACCCTACACGAACAGGCTCAAAGCATTATATCTCTTACCACTGTCATGTAGGAGAAAGTTGCTTATCTCATGCCTCACCTTGGACGTTTTAAACAGCAACCTCAAAGTGCAGTTTCTATCGGATAGAATTAAGTTCAATGACGATGTCCGACAGACGAGACACATGAAATTGCTCAAGGAATATTCACATCGCACCGAGTATGCCAAGAACGAACCTGTTAACAGATGTTGTGTGGTCTTCAATACCTACAAATCCTGTTTTTCCCCCTCCATAAGTAAACAGTCTTTCAAAAGAAAATTGATATCCCTATTATCATCCTAGTCTGTACTAATCAATATAGCTTAAGTTATATTTATGTACTAATAAGGGCAATGATGTAAATTAGTTTAAGTGTGCCTTGTTTTGGCTTATTAATAAATAAATAAATAAATAAATAAATAATAGGAACGTAGCGCTACCATAACGTTTCCCCATCAGACTCTGTTTTGGTCTGTTCTGTTGGCTTTAATTCAAGTATGTATAATTTTCATCATAATCTTCGAATACCTCTCAGTTCTTCCAAAACCTCCGCATTAAAATCCAGATCGGATCAGATTTTAACTCTGACGCACTAAGATGGGAATATCATAGGTTACCTATGATAGATTAGTCAGAGAAGAATTTTACAAAGCTATGCGAGAATTTGGCATCCTAATAAACTGGCACAATTAAGAAGGTTTGCAAAGATCAATGGAACAACATAGGTTAGGTTAGGCTATTCCCCATTAATCCCTCATGGGACATAGGGCGGAACAGTTGCCCTCCAGCGAATTCTGTTTTGTGCGATAGCTCTCAGCTTCGACCAGGATCTTCCAGTTCTTGCGGCCTCTGCTAAGGCTGGTATACGAATAGGTTTTTCCCGTACGGCTGACCGTCCCCGATTTTGCAGTTGCCGTGATTATGTAACGAACCACGATTCGTTACTAATAATCCCTCTCCCAACAAAGCTTTAGGAAAATAAATATTCCCCCAACAGGCCAGGTGGTTCTCCATTTGAAAGCTTCACTTCGAAGTTTTAAAGCTTGTTACCCCGACGAGCTTTCTAGCTATAAAATAAACCGCTTCACAAGGCCAAAATAAGTCTTTCAACAGAGGCAGAAAAAGACGTAAAAGATGTCAGTTCCAGAATAAATAAAACACGAAGCGCATATGTATGCCTGTTCCGCATATGGAGATCAACGGAGATCTAAACTAACACCAAATTGCGGCTGTTCAACTCCAACATTAAGGCAGTTCTTTTGTGCGGTTGCGAAGCATGGAAAGTCACCCAATTCATTACAGGGCACTTACAAGTTTTCATTCACAGATGCCTGCGTCGTATCCTAAAAATCCGCTGGCAAGAGAGACTTTCAAATCAAGAACTATGGCGCCGCGCCGTGCCGGCCAGAAAAGAATAGACGACCAAATCAGGCGAAGGAAATGGAATTGGGTTGGCCACACCTTGAGAGGAAAAACGAAAATCTAGCCAAACAGACCCTTGACTGGAATCCGCAAGGATCCCGTCCAGTCGGAAGAACTAGAACAACGTGGAAAGGACCCTACTAGCAGAAGCCGCAACAACTGGGAGATCCTGGTTCGAGCTGAGAGCTGTCGCGCACATCAGAGTCCGCTGGAGGGCAACTGTTTCCGCCCAATACCCATGGACGATTAAAGGAACATAAAGAAAGAAGAAGAACTGGCTGGTTTCGGAGAGGGTCATCTTCTCTGGTCCTATACCGTGTCGAGGGTTATGATTCGGCACGGTAAGAGCACACACAACACATACTGAGCACTACCTGAATACCATGAATAGCTGAGGAATGTTGCCCGGGTCTTGTCGAGGTGTATGATCTGACAGTATTCTTGGCAACAATTTTTAGATCTCATAAAATTCGGTCTGGGCGTTTTTGTTTAAACGACGTTCGTGCTTTTTGTACATGCACGATATCACGCGAACCAAAAACGATATCGACTTTTTTGAGGTGCCGATCGAAGAATATTAAAGAATACATTGCTCTGAAATTTTTTTTATAACATTCGCTCGAGCCCTTTTTCATTTAAATGAAAAGACTTTGGCTAAAAGTAACAAGCACCTTAAATTGATTAGTTTTTCTAATAGTTTTAAATGAAGCTACCTCTTATGGTTTCAGCAGAGCGATAGCTTCCCAACAAGACATCACTTGTCAAAAGCCAAAGACTCTAGCAAAAACTGTGCAAAAATTACGTTACCTTTTACAAAATTTTTTAAACCTTAGATCAGGAATTGTTTTTCACGTCATACAATTTCTGGAAACTAAAGCTCATCCTGGAATTTACGATAGCGTCAAAACATTTGGCGGTTTCAGTCAAGTCTGACAAGTCTGACAAGTATTGATTAGTTTTGCAGATATCTGAAATCGTTCGAATTTCCAAATGAAGTCATTTGCTTCCCTGCTTATCAGCGGCGCTTCAAAATGCTCAAGATGAATTCGACGACGTGTGAAACTTAACTTACTTAAGGAACTACGTCGCTTAAAAGGGGGATGTGTTGGCAGCCCTGTACAAGACCGAGCAAAAAAATGTATAGGGAGTGTTAAAAACACTTCATAGAGAGCTAACTACTAACCACGTCCAATGCCGCTTGACCTACGCAATCGAAAGAGAACCGTTCTACTGAGCAGAGGCGGCGGAGCATAATCATTGTGGGTGGGGAGCACGTAAACAGGTAACCGTTAAAATGTAATAAGTTAATCGGTCAATTGAATTACCAGTAGTCTGTTGTATTCTGTAATATAACTGGTCTGTTGAGTATGCTAAATGATACCCTTCATGGTAACCAACATAATTGCTTGAAATATGAAGCAATACAACAACAAAAATTAAAGCTTTGTATGAGTTAAACTAAAGCTTCCCACAAGGAAAATTGAGAATGCTTCCTATTGGTAGGAATAAGGAAGCCTTCCTGTTCGTTTCCCAGAGAAGGTATAGAGAATTTTTTGAATTTTATTTCCGCAAAAGCTTCATTCTTAGTCTTCCATCCAATGACATGGATGGATAAAAAGAATATGAACTAGAGCACGGAAGAGAATGCTTCCAAACTTCCTCGGAAGATTTTCAGCATTCATGATTGTATGTTTCCTTTTCCTTGTGGGTTAATGCTCAACCGCAGTTCAATAATGCTCTGTCCAATACACATAAGTGGCTTCACCAGCTACAGTCCAATTCGTGCTTGAAATTGGTGTAGCTTTTTCGCCTGAAGTCAGAATTGCAAAAGCCCACTGGAATTCTAGTGATTAATCTCTTACGTTCAACTTCAGTTCGAGACCAGTTGGGCGAACAGGTTTGTTTACCCTCATTTTAATATGTTGAAATTGTATGCGAACTGAAGTTTTTTTTTACAGTTTAGTTCGTAAATTTTCTCGAACTTTCGCAGTTCGGCCGGTGAAGTCAGAGTATTTCTTTAAAGGTTTTCAAAAAGGTTTCCAAATACGTAAGGCAGATACTGCCCCATTTCATTTGAAATAAGGTTTGCCTACTAGGGCCATTATGAAAAACAGATAAGGCATACTTCTCTTCAGTATCGCTGAACCCCTTCCTGCGGACCACGGCGGGCCCCTGATTTGCTACATGGGGTTCTCATGTGGAACCTACGGGGTAGTCTCTCTTTCTGCATGCTCCTGAAACAATCCCTAAATGCTAGTCTGGTGGGGTTTAAAAAGCTTAGGCTATACAGTTATAAGATCTTAATAGCTCTATTATACTATAGTATTTAGTTTTTGTATGGATAGCTTTGCTTGTCTTCGACCGAGATAGCCCTCTAGCGTTTTGGGTTATCAGGTGTTCATGAAATATCTAGCAAATATTTACCCAAAGCGAAGTGCGTGTGCTCTTTTACTTCCATCCCCACGCGCTCCGCTGCCCCTGCTACTGGGTATGCTATTGGCAACCCTTATGGATAATCCAAGTACCGTCACTTTAAAATATTTCTTCCTTTCTTCAACCTGGACGGGTCTAGTTGCCTCTTTCATTGTTATGACTTGCATAGTCGTAGTATAGTCCTGTTTTTTGTTCCAAGAATCGTTGTCGTGTTATCCGTCCAATTCGATTGATATTAGCCGTGTTTTTTTAATGAACTATATAGTTCTTTCATCGAGTTCATTAAAAAACGACAAGGGAAATTTCATGAAGCGCCTACTTCGATGCTTAAAAATTTCAAAATTAAACGGAAGTTAAGTGTTATTTTTTACACTGTTACACGAAATCCTTGCTAGAAAATAATAAATATGTTTCTAAAAAATCAATTATTTGTTACAAATTTGCTCTCATCACTTTCCTGTTGTTTTTATTTTTAAATTATGTCTTTCCGACCCCCGAAAGTATGCAACATGCCACCCCCGAAAGTATGCAATATGCCAATTAAGAAATTTCCCAAAACCTCGATAGAAACCCCGATAAAACCTGGGTTTTCAGATTTGTATGGGGAAGAACTATATAGTTCATTAAAAAAACACGGCTACTATTGTCAAGCCATAAGCCTGCAGCAATAGCTTATTGTATTGTATCTTAATGGAAAAAAGAAAGCTCTGTCCATAACCTCCGTTGCCCCACATATGAACATTTTTCACCACTTTAACTCTCATGGATGATACGATTTAATATTGAAAATCTCAGGAATATCTACAAAGCCCGATCATTAAAATCTTGTTAAATCTTTCAACTTAAATGATTCATCATTATACAAACACCAAGAAATTGGATAATTTATGAATTTCAAGACAAAGTTAAGTCAAACAAAATCTAAGCCCAAAAGGATAATTCAAGGACATCATAATGTAAATTTAATACCAAAACGACCGAAAACAATTCCACTCTAATAAAACCTCAAATGGTTTACACCAAATTGATTCTATTTTTAAAGTGCGTGTAATCGATATCACTCTAAGATGCAATTTAGAATAAATTACAGCCTTTTGTCCCTGGCTTTCAATTAGGAGCACGTCCACAAGATAAGGAAACCGGAGAGATGGATTCCACCACTGATCTCCTCTTCGTGTTTTGGTGCTTGCCATTTGGTATGGATATCTTCGTTTTGCCAATACATTACTCTTCTTGATGCCAGCACAAAATACAGCAGTGTAACCAACCTTATACCCAAGCCCTGGGGATAACCATCATTGAAAGTATACACAAGCATAATATACAAGCATGGATACACTTGTACCATCGTAACACTCATCATGGCCGGGTCTTGATTTTATCTAGAAGCGAAGACATTCGATTAATTACGCCGACTTAATTGAAATTTGTCCATTTCGGATTGAACAACAACAACTAGGACGCCTTAATGGAGTTTTTCTCCATCTCGTAATACGAAACTTTCGACAAGCTTGAAGGGGATTTTCTTAGCACGTTGACTGCAAATGTGCCATTTTGATCCTGTTTTTGGGCCCTGAATCGATGGTGTTTCTATTGATACCTTGTGGGAAATTTAATCATTTCCTAATTTCTATTTGTATTGAGAGCTTTCTTCTATGTGGGAATTTGTTTGTGTTGCTTAAAGAAATTTATTGAAAATTACGGAATAAGTAAATTAATAGAGCAGAATTTTATATAATCATTCATTTAGTGCCTATTTTCGGATAGGAAAAACACGACAATGTTTGGAATTGGCCATTTCTTTTAAATAGGTTCTAAAAATAGGGACAAGTACTTCTAATTCCTTTAGTATGATATATCAATCAATGATAAAAGAAACCGATAAACTGGAGCTACTTGCGAGCCGTATCAGCAGGTCAATTAGGGTTTCAGAAAAATCAAAAGCTATTTGGAGCCAATAGACTAAGCAAACCAAATCGAATAATTGTTTTTCACTAGTTTAATATCAAGGTTAGTTTTGTACAAGGATCACTATTTTACAACCACACCATTGCGAATTAATGTAGAACATTTAAAAAAGTAATTATTTTCTATGAATACCTAGCGCTAGAGATGTATTTTATTGTGAAAAACCAGTGGCGGATAATGAGGCACATTTCCTACGGTGAGTGTTGAGATTCCCGAAAAAATAGCATGTTCAACGTGTATGGGGGCCTTAAATCGGCCCTTTTGTTAAAACTATGCCAACACCGCCGGAGAAAGTCCCAATAGGACCGAGAAAATTACCGTTAGCACCACTGCGCTGTTCACGCAGCGCTGTATTACACTATAACTTTGGAACGATAGATTGTACGAAAAATTTTTTTGAATAAAAGTTGTTTGTATAATTGTAAGGAACAATTTTTCCATTCAGATTGTAGCTGAAAAATGAAAATTTAAGGGCGAAAAAGTTGAAAAACACTTTTTTTGGCACTTTAGCGCCACCAACTGCGCACATTTTTTGTTTTACAATATTGCACCAATGACATTAATTGTAGATAACGATGCCCTCTACATTTTTTTTCCAATAAACTTTTCTGTAGAATGCATAGTTTTCGAGAAAAATGCATTTCAAAATTTTTTTGAGTTTTTTTTGAGTTTTTTCAAAAACCCACAGAGGTAGCAGGTGGCCACGCCCAAGTAAGCTTTCTTACATCATTTCCTAACGACTCACCTACATTTCATCCGACTGGTTTTTTCTGTGCAATTCTTATTTTTTTTTCGACAGATTGACTGAACTATTAGAAATGAATTCGAAGAGACGCTTCCTGAAGATGTTCACAGAATCAATACGTTGCAAATAGACTGGGAGTGAGTTCCATAAAACACCCGCGAAGACAAAGAAAGAACGCTGTCCAATTAACGTGCGGAAACGCGGAATAATTAAATTATTATTTCTAAGGGATTGTGAGAACTGAACGAACTCATTAAGGTATGCGGGCTTGCGCTGGTGCAGAATATCGTGGAATAGACGCCAAAGCCTAAATTTGCGATAATCATTAAGGGAGCAGCCCAAAACCGAATTCAAGTAGTGTGAAATATGGTCAAAGCGGCGTAACTTATAACCAAAACGAACACAATCGTTAAAGGCTACTTCGAGCTTTCTAGCGCAAGAACAATCGAGAGAGGGGAAAATAGAAAGGCCATGCATTAGAAGAGGTAGAAGTAAGGCTTTCACTAAATTCAAACGGACAGCCCTTTTAAGCAACCCACAGTGATATCTGAGTTTGGACAGGAGTCCATATGTTTTTCCAATAACGAAATTGACGTGGTCGCAGCAGGTCATACTACTATTCAGAACAATCCCTAGAGTTCTTACTTTACAAACGCGAACGAGAGGAACTCCATTTAAGAAAATTACTGGAAGGTCAGTTTGAGAGATGGAAGAGTGTGAGAAGAAAATACAATGAGACTTCGATGGGTTTAGCTGTAGCAAGTTCAGTGCTGACCAGCTTGAGACATTGTGCAAATTTGCCGAGATCTTCTCCACACAATTGTGGATTTGATCTTTTGGCGAAGAGAAATAAAGCTGCACATCATCTGCATACATATGAATCTTAGAATGCTTTATTACTAGAGGAAGATCATTAATAAAAACGCTGTACAAAAGTGGGCCAAGAATAGAACCTGGAGGAACTCCAGAGTTAAGTAAAGAATTGGAGGAACTAGAGTCGCCGAGTTTAACTTTTTGTGAGCGGTTTGTTAAAAAGCTATGCAGAAGTTTAAGAGCAGTTGAAGAAAGAGATACTTGCGAGGAGAGTTTTTGCAAGAGCAAAGAGTGATTGACGCTATCGAAAGCTTTCGAAAAATCAAGTAGCAACATACAACAAATGTGATGTTCATCAAGAGAGTTGCGAATATCATTTGTGACTTTAAGAAGTGCAGTTTCGCAGCTGTGATGTTTGCGGAAGCCAGATTGCCATACATTTATAACTTGGAGTCGTTCACAGTACTCAAGAATTTGAGTTGCAATCAATTTTTCAAAGACCTTTGCTAGGAAGGGAAGAATACTAATAGGCCGAATATCAGATGGAATAGCAGGAGAGGGGCACTTGGGTATGGGAGTAATCAATGCATGCTTCCACAAAGTGGGAAATTTCGATACCGTAAGGCACGAGTTAAAAATGTGTGTTAGAGTAGGCAGCAAACATGGAATTATCATTTTTAGAAATCGTGGCGAAATATTATCACTACCAGTGGCTGTAGATTTGATTGAATTTAAAGCAGAGATAACTTCAAGAGAATCAACGCAACGAAAGCTGAAGCCATCAGATGAATCTATAAAAGAGGTTGTAACCTGCTCGGCTGCTTGGTTGGATATAAAGTATTGATTAAGACTCTCGGGACTTAGGTTGCTAGCAGCAGCTTCATTTTTAGAGTGGAAACCCAAAATGCGATTTTTCCATACAGTTTTCACGGATTGGGATGGGTCAAGCTTTCGGGAGTAAAAATCGCGTTTGGCTTCTTTAATTTTTGCTACAATCAAATTACGAAGGCGTCTAAAAGATCTTTTTGCTGTTTCAGTTTTTACTTTTATGAACCAACGATAGACGAACTCCCTTTCAATAATAAGCGATTTAATTTCCGCAGTGAACCAAGGTTTAGATTTAGCTGATAAAGATTTACTTCTTAGGGGCACAAATTCATCGTAAAGATCAAGAAATATCCTGTTAAACTCATCTATTTTTTCATCTACCTCAGCCAATGTGAAGATATTGGTCCAGGGTAGGTAAAGACATCTTTGGCTAAGAAATTCCTGATCAATATTAGTGAAGTCACGATAAGTAATTGTTTTCATAGAAGGAGGATCGACATTAAAGCTATAGCATGCAAATATAATATCATGATCCAAATAACTAGGTGGAGAGATTTGGTTTTGAAAAAGAATAGAGCTAGTGTCGTTTGTTAAAAACATATCAAGCAAAGAGGGTATTCTACAATTAAAATATGTGGGGAGCACGTTAATTACCTCCAAACCAAGAGAATGCATGGTGTACCGAAATGAGCTTTGTAAGGTTGACTGTTTCAATAGATTAACATTAAAGTCACCTCCAACCAATATGTTTACATTGGTATATTTTTTTTTCTTTTCCGTATACCTTCTGATTGAGTGAATGTTTTTTCAGCATCAAGATCATTTGCCAGCAAACTAGCTTGTACACAAACATTTTCAAAACTCTCATCTGATCTAAGTTTCCTCAAAAAATCTAACGTTTTGTCAAGGGTTTTAACAGCCTCCGATACTGCGAATTCAGCTCCTTGCAATGATTTGCTAACTAAATTGATTTGATGCAAAATTTTGTACCACAAAACAGTTAGAGAACAAAATGGCATCGTTTTCATTTTTTTAGCCAGGGGAGCGTTCAAGTAATACGTAACGCATTTTGGGGGGGGGGGGGGTTTGTAAAACGTTACGATGCGTTACAGGGGCGGGGGGGGGGGGTTTCGAACAACGCGTTACGTAACATTGTTTTTTTATTTAAATAAAAAAATAGGGCATTCAAATCTCCCAACTTAGCAACCCTTTTCGTTTATGTTTTACGGGTAATCGCGATTAAAACAATAAATAAGCTTTTTTAGCGGCTTTCTGGTACTTTGCGTCATATAATTGTCACTTTCAGGTAAAAGTGTTGGGTGTTACGTAACGTTTAGGGAGGGGGGAGGGGGGTACAGAAAAACGTTACGGCGCGTTACAGGGGGGGAGGGGGGGGGTCAAAAATTTTCAAAAATTGCGTTACGTAATACTTGAACGCCCCCCAGGGATTCCGCTATGCATCTAGCTTCAACATCGAATGATTGGTCTTCACTCATTTCAAATAATGCATCATCAATTTCTCCCGATGTATCGCGGAATGGCCGAATAGCGTCGATTCTACTTTCCCACCTTTGTCACAGAGAGGTTTAACAGTTAACAGCGGTTACTCCCCTTTTAACAAATTTTCGTGTATCACTTAAAAAAATATTGCTTTTTTTGGCCCACCTTAGTTTCTGGTCCCGTTTGTTCCACCTGTATTAAAAGCGAACTGGACTCGAACCGAAGTGTAAACGTGGAAAAAGCGGGATTAGAAAGGTTACACAGATATAAGACGGATTCAGGGACACCGATAGGAAAACCCTGGGTATCCGAAATTTGTCAACAAAAAAAAAAGGATAACTACAAATGCCAGAAAAAAAGGATAACTACAAAAGGATAACTACAATTGAATTCGAATTTCATTCCTGAATGACTACTTGCTTTTACTTAGGAATAAATTAAAAATTTAGAACATAAAAAAAAATCGGTTGATCGTCAGTGCCGCCCCCCTTTCGACAGCGCCCTGGGCGGCTGCCCAGCTTGCCCGTGCCTTAAGCCGGGCCTGCTTCAAATGAAGCGAGATGCCATTGTATTGCTAGCACGTCACGTAGTGAATGGCTCAAATGTTGCGCTGCGGGTAGATCTATTGCGTTTGCGAAAGAGGGGATACGATAAATGATGAATGAATGAATGGGAATATTAATCATCGTGTCTATGAATTTTAATTAAGAAAATATTCTTTAAAAAGAAAATGAAAGGTTTCTTCACTTCGTAATTTACAATCGCAAGATACACGCTCATAACCCAGTATTACACTATTTTTGAACCGGGACATTTAAAAAGTTGAGGCCTCAGTACAATTTACTATCGTGTACGGGACAAATGAACTGCCTCTTGTAAGTCCGGCTCAACTCTACACCTCATGACCTCCGAATCAGATTGAATCCTGTATTTCTCAACTCAATAGTACCCTTTCCCACATAAGTGAATTGAGTTCTATCAACTTCCTTAAACTAATTCCTAAAAAATTGCTTAGCCGTCGTTTTCAGTCCCCTGACAGCATTCCATCTGCTCTACTTAATAGTGTTCCCCTCCCTATTCCTGAGTGTGTTAATAATCTTGGCATTGTTATTAATTCCAAATTATCTTGCTGTAATCAAGTCTCACTTATGCTTTCCAAGATTTATGGGACACTACGTAAGCTTTGGCTTTATGGTAGTCTCCTGTCGTCCGCTGTGCGGCTCAAGCTTGTTAAATCCCTCATCATACCACATTTACTCTTTGGTTTCCTTGTATATATTTCATTAGATTCAGTCTGCCGACAACCCCTCAAAGTCGCATTTAATGATTGCTTAAGATATATTTTTCACATGCGAAGATCAGATCATGTGTCGAGTGTGCAAAATTCCTTGCTAGGCTGTGACCTTTTTCGTTTTTTTGATGTCATGGCTTTAGTTCTCTTAAATAAGGTTCTTTTCTCTAAAACCCCTTCCTACATTTTCGACTTCTGTACTCTTCGATCCATGCGTTCAACAAAATCAGCAATTGAAGTTGCAAAAAATCGTTGTCTAAAAAAATTTGTGATAAGAATAAGTTCATTCAAAACATTGAATATATGTAGTTACTGATCCGTCGGTTCTTTATTCGCATATGAAGCTAAAGTTACTTAGTGTAGCCTAGAATGGAACAGGTCTCATGTAGACAGGCTCTTGTGCTTAGTTCTGGGTTCAGTACTCATCTTTCTTTTGGCAGAATTAGTCCAGTAGCTATCTCAGCGGGAAAAACGAAACGCTACTAAGAGGAGAAAATTTGGAGCGCTGTTAGTAATCTCCGATTGGAGCTTTAAGGAATTGTATGGGGCGAAGAAAACGGACAAAAGTAGACTAAGCAGTATATTGAACGTGTTGGTACTTAGTTGGGGGACCGCTCGGTTAAACTGCTGTCGACACTCCTGCTTAGAAAGGCGAAAAGGCAATTGAAAAAGGTAAACAAAAATTAAAAATGATAAAAAATTATCTAAGATCGTGAATGAGTCACGGTTAAATCATTGCATGATATTATCAATAGAACGAGACCTGACAGAAAATATAGACTAATACTATTTCAGATATAATCATCTCCAGATTTTGAGTAAAATTTGATTTCCCCCCCTAAGAATTGCTTCTGGATCCAACCAGCAATAAAAACTTTACATTCAAAATTATTTTTTTACTTTTTGGTCATTTCTTCAGTTTCTTCATTTTAAACAGTGTATGGGTTATAATATCCTTTAGAGAGCTTGAAGCTCGCACTGTGCATTGAAACAACGATTTAGAGTTTTCCTTTTGATTTGGCGATAACTTTAGATTGTACTTTATGAAATGGATGGATACAAGTATAAAATTGAAAATGTAGAATTCATGTTCTATTTATATTGATACAGAGAAAATTAATTAGAACATAATATCAAAATATTTGTGAAGGATTATAAACGGAATTTCTGCTATATCAAGAAATTTCACCACCATTTTGTAAAACAAAAGCCCCAGTTAACTTTAAGTTTTAAATCTATCACTCTAATTAAATAAACCGAAAAGGGGGAAGCTGCAAAACAACATTTTCTGTATTTAAGCCCGAAGTTTTATGTTTCTCATGGGTAAAATAAAAATATGAAAGAAATATTTATAATATAACTCATTTGAAGTAGAAAACTTCAGCAAGTTGTGCTGCCACTAAACAATCTCTGTAAATTTCATGCAGTTAAAACTAATGCACAAGCATATTTCAAATTGTCTTCCATGGAAATGGTTTCCACGACATAAATTTCCCAACGGATTAGCTCTACGTAATGAACGAGACACAGAACCACGGAACTGCACAACATTCCATAAAATTAATCTGGAAAAATTATATTCAATTTAAGTAATTTTCTTTGCCATAGAAAAGCCAATAATCAAGGAAAGAAGATGTGTATTCAATAATATTGATTTATTTTACCCTAGCTGGACTCGGCATAACTCTGTTTTAACATTTGACCACCAGATGGCTATTATTATATTAGAGTTTTTGGGGCATTTCACACGATGGTCAAACTTTGTTTGGTAAAAAAGCAATTTAAATGTATTGAGTTGCAAATTACGGGGTGGAAATGCAGGTATGTCCAAGGAATTCAAACTCCGTCGGATAATTCACGACATCATCTTATTTGTATGACACTAAATCTCCGGTAATGTGCGATTGCATCAATGTGTCGTAACATGTTTTTGTTGATCATTCAGCAATAGTTCATTAGATTGAACCGCTTCTTGTAGCGCATCAATGGGTCAATTCGCCACAATCATGCCAACCAGAATTAATATTTTATTCGCTATCGTCATGCACAAATCCTCAATGACAATCAGTTCTCCATTGTATATTTCGGCAAATATTGCCATTTCCGGATTGTGCAATGTATTTCGTACGCGATGCAATAATGTGTCTTCGCACATGTCGTCCTTGTATTTGTTCTACGACACTATAGGTACGAGTAGCATGTTGTCACAATGATGGCGAATAGCGTTTTTATTTGATGCGCATTCGATGTGGCCGCGAAATCAGCGATTGTTTGGTTCCATTGGAATTGTCCTGCAATAAGCTCAAACGCTGGCACACCTCTCGAAATGTTTGACAAAGGTCACCATTTACTGTTCGTAAATGTGTGAGTGATTTTGGGCAAGTAGAAACATTAAACATTCGATGGATGACCGCTCGTTGCGCAGCAGCTGCTTCGGTGAAATACACGCGTTGACTTTTTTCCAATTTAGCGCCAAGTGGACAACTGTGCGATGTCGTTCGTGTATTACGAAAGAGGATAAACGTCAGTAGGTTATAGGGCGATTGGGCATGTGAAAATTTTGCCCACCGTGGGAACTAGGTCACGGGCATTGACCTTGAGACTGGTAGCAAATCTGTGTCAAAATCGTAGGTCAGTAATCAGAGAACAAAAGCCCTGTTTAACAAATCTGACTAAAAACAATGCATTGTTTGCCGATGAATAATCTCGACAGTAATCTGTGGACAAAAGACACTCCATGTGGAGTACGTCCGCATGCGGTAGTTCTTTAGATTACAAAAGAATCGTATTCGAATTGCAATATTTTATCAATTGCAATTCAATGAGCTCACACTACTCGCTACATAATAAAGCGTCTGGTAAAAACATTGTTACACAAAACGAGCTCATGAATTTTATTAACAATAGCCCCAAATAAATTCATTATGAAAGGAAGCGTTCTTTTTCATTCGATATTTTTTTCTGTGAATATTAAAAGCAGAATAACGTGATGAAATGCTGTGTACACAAAACAGAATAACATGATGAAATGCTGTGTACACAAACGAGTTCAAGACTCCCATCCCATTAAAAATAGCCCCAAATAATTTCATTGTGATTGATAAGAAGAATCGTTGTTATTCAATAAGTAAATTAAAGCATACGCCTGCTGTACGAAAATAAAAAAAACCCAAATCACATGTAGCTTTTATCGCCGTAAGAAAAACAAGATCATTTTTTTTAATCTTTTATATTACGTCTTTTATATTAATCCAGGTGTTATGTTTTGATGAAAAACCAAGCCATTTTACTAAAACGTGACTTCCGCGTCTTTTTATAACCTTTTCTACTAAATAGACATCCGGATTCTTCACTGGCGCTAGTTCCAGCTCATAAAAGTGGCCTTGAATTATATTTCCCTGATAATCTTCGAGTATATAGGTGGTGGGGTAAATGGTCTTAACTTTTTTAATTTTAAATATTTCAGCGGACCAATTAGGTGTGTACCCCTTTTCAAATACATGTTTATGTCTACTTATACGAACAAAATCACCCATTTTATATTTCGGCCTTGATTTTATTTTAAGATATTTGTACACTGTGAATAGTAAACGTTTTTCGTTACGTGGTCCAACATCTATAGGTCTCATTTTAATGGTACGATGTGTTGTTGTATTGTAGTCATCTGTTAACTTGGTTAACATACTAATCCAGTGATAATTGCCGTTCATACTGAATTCCTTCCACATCATATTTTTTAACGTTCTGTTGAATCTTTCCACAATTGAAGCTTTCAAAGTACTGTAAGTGGAATAATGGTTGATGTCGTATTTTTGCAACAGCTGACGAAATGGTTTATTAAAAAATTCCTTTCCGTCATCAGTTTGTAAATGCTTTGGTATGCGTCCTGTGTTAAAGATAGACTGCATTGCTTTAACCACTTCTAGAGCTTTTTTACTTTTAAGCGGTAAGGCCCATGCATATTTTGAAAATGTATCAATCACAGTAAGAAGAAAACGAAAACCTTGATTTTCTGATGAGTAAGAGCCGATTTCGACCAAGTCTGCCTGCCATAAATCATCTATACCTTTGGTAGTGACATGTCGACGTTTAAAATTTTTTCGCACTGGTTTATGCAGTTCATTGATTATCTGCCTTCTGCTCATTGTACGGAATGTATAAATACCTGCAGTTGAATAACCAGTTTATATACAAAACAAGAATGATCAGGTTTAATCATCCGTTTACAATGATGGTTGCGGGGCCTTCGGGATGCGGGAAAACAACATTTATAAAAAATTTTCTTAATACTAATAAGGTATTTATATATCCACAAATTAGAAAAATTATATGGTGTAATGCAAAACACGGTGCACTGCCAACAGATCAGCGCGGGGTAAGATTAAATGCAAAACAAAGTGTGAAAGAGAGAAGAATTGCACATGATACGTTTTTCATTTAAATGCGGGAAAATTAAATGGATTTTGTAATATCAGATTTTTATTAATCATTAAATTAATTATTCATTATTGTGCCTTCGAGCTCCTATATAAACAGAGAAACAAAAGCAATATGCAACGTGCGTGCTTGGCATAGCTTAGAAAACATTGTTGAAAAATGGCTAAATTTAGCATCATTAGAGATATAATAACCCACAACAAACGTTTCAATGTGAGGGGTCGCAAAATTGAATTTAAAATCAATGACACGCCAAGGAATGTAGAACCTTTAACATGGTTTAAGAGCAGCATTGAAGACATTATTCAGCATGTGATGACGGCGATCCAACCAAATGACTACGTTGGTATTACTTTTTGCGGTGCCAGCTTTAGGGAAAGAGGCCCTGGATGGATAAATTATAAGTTGGCATCTGATGTAAAAACTAGTGACATCTGGGAAATGGTTGCGAAAATCTTCCAGAGCAATTCAGAAGGAGCAAGCACTGACACATTTTGTTTGGAAGTAACATCAGTCCATTTGCCTCAAGGCAGCGGAAAAGATCACGGAGGAAAAAGAGCGGACACCCCATAATAAAACACTCGAGTAGCATATATAAAGCTTTAAAATAAATAAATTTAAATAGTTTGATATTTTCCTTTGAGTAGTTAAAGTTATGAGTTCCGATAGAGTTGTTTTAGATGTACAATTTGTCAGTGGAATTAACGGACAGCTATTTGCTAAGGAGCTGTCCGTCTTGCATCACGGGTCGCTTATACCAAGTTTATACTATTTTATGCCTCCATACCCGTATAATGAACTACCGTCAAAAGCTCGTTGGCAAAATGATTTCAACTTTAGAAAAATAAATGGATTAAGATGGAACGGCGGCATTATTAATTACAACGAATTACCCAAGATACTGTCGAATTATTCAAATGCAACAATTTACGTGAAAGGACTAGAAAAGGAGAAATTTATTCAGAAATACCTTCCGGAAGCGAAAATAAACCAATTGGAAATACCAAAACTAGCCAACTTGGAAAATTTTGGAGCTTTCTGCACGATACATGGAAAATCACCTACTCTAAGATGTGCCGTACAAAATTGTTTTAATATTTATTTGTACATGCTAGTGAATAAATGTTTTAAATAAAAGAATTTTTTAGTTGTATTTTATTTATTTATTTGCAGTCAAAATTTATCGTATCAAAAACAAGATTTGCAATACAATACAAAGGTATTTCATAAAAAAGTCGAGAATAATTTAAGTGTACATAAGATGTTCGACTTGGAATAAAAAAATCTTCACATGCTAATGTTAATACATTTTTTTCTTTACATTTTTCAATGTACTTCTTATAATATTCTTTCACGCTCTCTGAAGCATTGTTATTGTGGTACATAACGATGTTTAAAAATTTCAGCATTTCAAATAATTTACAAAGTTCCGCTTGCCTTAGAGTGATGCTGCCACTGCCAATGGGGATTTTGTACTCCTTCGTCTGATTTGCTGAAGATGAATTTTCCATTTTCGTTTTTAAAGCGCCAAGATAGTTGTAAATAGATGTCCATTCGGGATAGGATGCTGATATTGGGATGAGTCCATGACGCTGAAATACTATTTTCGCCTCGAACGATGTTGGGTCAAAGCCGAGTATTATCTTCCGGTTATGGCAGTCGTCCAAATGGTACGTGTAATTTAATAAGAGATTTTCACCGACAACTTCTGCTTCGCATTTGGACAGCTTCTTTTTTCCGTTAACACCAAGTTTTCTTTGTCTCTTACGTGATGACTCCATGTTACTCAAATTAAGCTTGCGCACTGAAGAGCGATATTTTGTGTTCAGGGTTTTATAATGCTGATCTCAGGTTTGCAGGATTGGTTACAAAAATTTCCACCACCCTGTGCAAAATTCTTTAGGTATAAATTAATTATTTTGTTGTCATTCAAATCTAAGTCGCTCGAGGAGAACTGTTTTAAAAAGGTCTTCAGACTCCTCTCCCTGCATCGGGAATATAGAAACACGCAGCAATAATGTCCACAAGTTGATGAATATTGTCCTTGCAATCGTTTTTTATTATTTAAAAACGAGATTGAATTATCTAATAAAAATTTTTTAAAGTAGAAATTGGTGGGGTATCTTCCAAATGAGTCAAAGTACTCAGCCGGGCCTTGTTTCGGGAAATAAAATGCAACCCAATGAGTTCCGCCTTTATGGGCAGGATCCGTATTAGCTATGACGCATGCTGGTTTTTTTATTTTTTGTGGTAAATGATTGCATGGAAAGACTCCTCTAAAAAACTTGTTTGTTACGCGATTGTTTGTCAATGCAGTTGCAAGCTCAATCGTGTTCATTCTTGTTCACAGGTAAATGCTGCTTCTACGTCAATAACCCTTGTGAGTGATGTAACATAGTTATTTATAAACTCCTTAGTTGATGCCCCGCGAACAAAAATTGTACTAAATTTCGCCAGCGTTTTTATAAGATCTTCGTCTAGACGTTTAAGTTCAAGGTTGCCAAATTTACTTAATTGATGCTGTTGTTCAACGCATCCTGTTGTACTAGCTGAAGGATATTTAAACACCATTTCCTTTGTAAATATTTTATTCTGCTCTGTGAATCCAGTTAAAGAGACTTTTTTAAAGAAAGTCAATTCACTCCCGGCTGAGTATTCGACATTTATCAAACAGGTCATTGTAACGGTAATAAAGCAAACCTCGAAATAACACATGACACAGTTATAACTCCCCTTTATATAGGTTTAAAAGTTGGTGTAAACATTTCGATCTTTGTCTATTTCAATGCTCCCATCATACTCTGCATATACCACACATGTCACACTATTTTTAACGCGTCTCTAAATTTTCCTTCGACTCGTACTGTTCCCTGATTTAGTAAATTGCCGCAGGTTGTGTTATATGAATTGTCTGTTGTTAAATCGAAAGCGAGAAGAAAACATCCCTTGTCAAATAATTTCTTGGATATTTGATGACCTTTATCGAAGTAATGAATACCTGTTCCTCTGAATAACGTGTTGTATCCGCGTGTACTAATAGGATTATCCTTTGAGTAGTCAAATTCGAGAGGTTGATTTGGTATCTGCACACCATTCACGGATAAATTGAATCTGGTAATGTTGTTATGTTTAAAGTTGAAGGGGTTCTTTGTTCTTCTGCCAGTGTAAGCATCATTGTCCACCATACCAAAAATGATTAAGTTCGGTAACTGTCCGATGACGATATTATCCAGTGAAAGTGTGAATGTGTTTGCTGGAATAGTGTAACTTTTAACTTCAACTCGCTTGTATGGGTATATGGCGTTTGATCGCTGTAAAACTGTCTCATGTGCTAATAAAATATTCGGATTAACTGTCACGTGATTCATGTACATGGTTGCATCTAAGATTTTTAATTGTGGTGAGTCGGTACCGTCCTTGGATAAAACATAAAATTCTGGTTTTTCAAGCGATAAAACTACACGTAAATCGACACCGTTTAATAGCAACTTATCCTGATTAAGCAAGTCAGTATGGATTTTCCCCATCAATTCAACCACATTACTTTTATTGAAGAGTTTCTGACGATCTAAATAGCCTTGGTGTAATTCAGCAACGGGTTTATCGATATCTGCAATTTCCGCGTCATCTTTGTCAAGATACCAGCCGACCGACTCCAAATGGGTCGATGCCGCATCTTTGCCGTAATTTAATAAATTTTCAATATAAGCGCGGTAATTGTAATTGTGATCGGTTTGAGCAATTGGTTTTCCATTTAAATATACGGTGCACTGGCGAAATATGGAGTGTAAAATATTGTTTATTAAACCTGGAGCATCACCATCATCTGGATAAAATTCTTCTTTTCCATCTTTTATTTTAATTAACTGCAGTTTTAAACGAAGATAGATGCTAGATAAATCACGATATGTATCTCCATGACCCAGAGTTACAAACTCTAGAACGGAGGAGTTGTCGAGCGAGGCTATTGGCTTATATGCTACTTCTTCTGTTTTCAAAATATTGCTCTGAACTGGTGGTGTTGAAAAAAGATCCAATTCTGATTTCATGCATTCTTTGTACGACATTATTTATCAAATATATCCAGTATACGTTTACGTATCTTTCGTTTTGTTTTCAAAACTCTTGCTTTTATTCCTTTTCTTTGATTTTTAGTTTTGCAATTTCCCGTGCGCTTAGGTGTTTTTCCACGTCTCTTGCGTTTAACAACTGGTTTTATATGCAAGGTTGTAAACGGATTGGGTCTTTTTATACCTGCACCGCTCATACCGTCAAACAGTTTATTTATACCTTTCTGCGCTAAATCTTGAACAGCAATTCGACCTTGTTCCTTTAAAATATCTTTAACTGACTTGTTGCTGATGTTTTTATCTTGTATTATAGCTTGTCCTGTTTTTACAGCCTGTTGTGCTAATGTTTTTAATCCTGATGTAGCTAGAGGTTTTAAGTGTCGAAATAATGCACTGAAGAAGCTACCGATTCCTCTTCCACGTTGATAAATAAGTGGACCACGATATAGTTCTCCAATATCTGACAGACCGCCGCCGCTTTGTATTAAATAATAACGTGTATAATAGGAATCCATCTCGTAATTCTATTTATACTATGCAAGAACAGCCTGTTGTGCAAATATTTATAGTTTTTATTGTCTCTTAAAATGAAGCATTACATATGTAGGAATATAATTTGTTTTAAAGTCTACTAACTCCCCTTGATGATCAGTTATTTTTATAGAAATACTTTCAATAAAAGTTTTTTCAATAGGACAGTATTCTACATGCTCAAATCTTAATATAGTACCACACTCTTGAATCGGTATTATTCGTAGATATCTTACTAGCTTGTCGCCTATAGCTCTAGGTTGTATAATATCAGTGTATATATGTATTATATTTTTCTCAAGGCAATCTTTTACAGTTTCCGGTATACTTCTTGGTAATCGCAGCATCAATTCTTTAATTGTTGTATCAAGAGAATTAATTTTTTCCATTATTGACATGTGCTCTTGGCGTAAGCCCGCAGTGTCAAATGACTCTTTTATTTCTGTCAACAAGGCATCAGGATTACGTTTGTTTTCAGGTGTTTGGAGAAATACATCTGTGATGAAGTTTGACAGATTATCTATGTTTGTATTAATAGGTACTGGTGTAGATAAAAATTCGCCCGAGCTTTGTTTTTCATATGGGACCTGCAAAATTTCACTGTTTTTAGTTATTTTCCGTTGCTCGGGTGCCTTTGCTTTGAGTGAATCTTTCTTTAGTCTATTCAATATTTCAAAAATTGTATTTTTAATTTCAATAATTCGCTTATGTTTTTCTTCTTCGCTAAGTTGTTTATCGTCAAAGTGTAAATTAGCTAAAAGCAATGTCATGAGATCTTTAACATTCAAGTGTGAGGGTAGTGGTTTTTTTATTTTTATCGTAACACCCAACTCCTCTAAACGGAGTTCGAATACATCATGCTTCTTTTCACTACCTTTTTTCTCTTTATTTTCAGCTGTTTTTATGCTAGCCGTTGGATGTGTATAATTGTCTATTGTATTCTTCAAAACAGGATGTTTTCTATTCTTCCTAGGAACTTGACCAAATACATCATCAACAAAATCTTCAATTGATTCATAGTTCTTATATTTTAAAACAACGTTTTCTGAAGTCTTTTTTCCTTGATATATGTGCAATATGTATTCATTTGGCTCTTGCTTATAGTTTATTTCAGGGATAACTTCATTAAAGTGGTCTTCTTCTAAGCGCTTCCACATTTTCGATTTAACATCATTCAAGTACATGGTATACCATGAAGGTGTAACTGCATTATAAAATGTTAATAAAAATGCTGAAAGGTTTATTTGTCCAGGTCTGTAACTAACTTGTTCAAGATTTTCTGGTGTCCATTCAAGTTTTACATTTTCATTTATTTTGATGCTAAGTATTTTAAAATCCTTTTGATGCTGCTTTCTAGTTTCCTTTAACTGATCAAATTCACGCCTCACTCGTTTACGCACATTTCCCCCGTTGTTGGAGATTGCACGTTTTGTTATTTCAAAATTTGGTAATGCAATTTCAGTTATTCCAACACGCCAGTTTCCATGAAACTTGCATGGTTTCGCAAGCGCATTTGTAAAAGCCGATAGCGTATTTTCTGGGTAAAATTGCATAGAGTTATTACTCAAAAGGCATACATAAAAATCATTTTCTTTTATTTCCACCGGCATTGTTTACAGTCTTTCCCAAGGAATGTCAGAAGTACTTGCAGGTCTATCCTTTTTAGTCTTCAAACGCTCACTCTGTCTAGTACCGAGCTTGCGTAAAGGAAATGAAAGCATATATTGACCCGATTCTAGCTGAGAGGGTATTAATATAGACTGTTTCTGGGCTGCTTTTTGTTTTTCACTTTGTTCTAATTCGTCTATATGTTCGCTAGCTTCATCGGGACTCATAGCCGCAGGTACAGTATACTGAGTTACACCATCCTCAGCTGTGATTATTTTATAATCCTTTTCACGTGCATTAGGTGGAGCTGTTGTTCTTAGTAATTTTGGTGGTGGTCTTAGAGTTTTTGCTATTCCGCTAGCTGATAATCGTCTTTTAGCGGCTGGTGATAAAGATCTTCTTGGTGGGGTTATGTTATGTGCTTCTTCAAAGACTTCTTCTTCTTCAGCTAGGAAATCCTTTGCTGGTGGTGGTGAAGTCTGTGTTAACACATCATCTTTAAAAATAATTTTCGTTTGTGTGGTACTATCTCTTAAACTTTTTTGTTTGACATTATGTTCACGTGGCAAGTATAAATTTGTTTCTTTATCAAGAGTTCGTTTGGATTTCCGATTGTGATTTAAAAATGAAATTAGTTGGTTTCGATAGCTATACCATTTTTCGGAATCATTCATGTCTTTATTCTGTAGTATTTTATTCATTGCTCTATCAAAAATGGACTGATTTACAGTCATTTCAATTTCATCTTTAAGCCTGTTGTAAACCTCTGGCGACAGAAGAAGCATCTTGTTAAGTCCGTTATTTCTATGCATATTTTTCAATTAATGAGCCGATAACTCCTGATAGTACACTTCCTAATAAAACTGGTAAAAAACCTCCTCGTTGCACTAGTATTTTACGCTGTTTAGCAACAGATCTCTTTGCGCAAATCAATTTACGCATGTCCTTTTTATACCTACACAGTGAGTTGTAGATATTTCCATGCGGCATGTGGTTACCTTTTAAGGTGTTGAGTGTAATTTCACAAAGAGTTTTTATAACCTCAGGGTCGGCATTTTGTATGATAGACTTTCTTAGATTTGGTTTAGCCTTCTTAAGGACATATAGCATATGCTTGTTGTCCCTTAATCGTTTCATTCGTGACGCCATTCTTACCATTCAAAGAATTTTGTGGACAAAAACAGGTTACAAAGTGTTTATTAAATATATCAGTACGAAACCTTAAGACGTCGTTAATGTCCTGAGTTAAATCAATTAGCAAATACCCGTAAGGCATTTGAGTTATCTCTTTATATATTCTAACAAGCTCTAAACTATTTTCTGGGTAAATTTGTCGGGCCAGATGTGTAAATTGACTTTTATCCCGGGGGTTTTTAAATACAACAAGATATTTACAATTGAGCGATATATCACGACTGAATTTTCCTTGATGGAATACGTTTTGTGTCACAAGAATTACTGAGAAATTACGATGATGAGACCCCTTAGTGAAGAGTTCACAAACTTCTTTACTATATGCATTTAACATCATGTCATCTATAACAATCAACGTTGGCTCGTTTACGTGATTTACAAACTCCTCCGGTATAGCATTTAAATATTCGATGTTTTTTAGTTTGATATCCGCTGGCAGTGCATCGGGTTCTGCATTACACCATATAATTTTTTGAATTTGCGGTTGTATAAACAGTTCATTATTATTAAGGAGATTTTTTATGAAAGTCGTTTTTCCACAACCTGAAGGCCCCGCCACTATCATCGTAAATGGATGATTAAACTTGATCATTCTTGCAGAGTATATATAAACAGTTAACCATTCGCTGATATTTATACATTCACTACAATGAGTCGAAGACAGATAATTAACGAACTGCATAAACCAGCGCGGAAAATTTTTAAACGTCGACATGTCATTACCAAAGGTATAGATGATTTATGGCAGGCAGACTTGGTCGAAATGGGCTCTTACTCATCAGAAAATCAAGGTTTTCGTTTTCTTCTTACTGTGATTGATACATTTTCAAAATATGCATGGGCCTTACCGCTTAAAAGTAAAAAAGCTCTAGAAGTGGTTAAAGCAATGCAGTCTATCTTTAACACAGGACGCATACCAAAGCATTTACAAACTGATGACGGAAAGGAATTTTTTAATAAACCATTTCGTCAGCTGTTGCAAAAATACGACATCAACCATTATTCCACTTACAGTACTTTGAAAGCTTCAATTGTGGAAAGATTCAACAGAACGTTAAAAAATATGATGTGGAAGGAATTCAGTATGAACGGCAATTATCACTGGATTAGTATGTTAACCAAGTTAACAGATGACTACAATACAACAACACATCGTACCATTAAAATGAGACCTATAGATGTTGGACCACGTAACGAAAAACGTTTACTATTCACAGTGTAAAAATATCTTAAAATAAAATCAAGGCCGAAATATAAAATGGGTGATTTTGTTCGTATAAGTAGACATAAACATGTATTTGAAAAGGGGTACACACCTAATTGGTCCGCTGAAATATTTAAAATTAAAAAAGTTAAGACCATTTACCCCACCACCTATATACTCGAAGATTATCAGGGAAATATAATTCAAGGCCACTTTTATGAGCTGGAACTAGCGCCAGTGAAGAATCCGGATGTCTATTTAGTAGAAAAGGTTATAAAAAGACGCGGAAGTCACGTTTTAGTAAAATGGCTTGGTTTTTCATCAAAACATAACACCTGGATTAATATAAAAGACGTAATATAAAAGATTAAAAAAAATGATCTTGTTTTTCTTACGGCGATAAAAGCTACATGTGATTTGGGTTTTTTTTATTTTCGTACAGCAGGCGTATGCTTTAATTTACTTATTGAATAACAACGATTCTTCTTATCAATCACAATGAAATTATTTGGGGCTATTTTTAATGGGATGGGAGTCTTGAACTCGTTTGTGTACACAGCATTTCATCATGTTATTCTGTTTTGTGTACACAGCATTTCATCACGTTATTCTGCTTTTAATATTCACAGAAAAAAATATCGAATGAAAAAGAACGCTTCCTTTCATAATGAATTTATTTGGGGCTATTGTTAATAAAATTCATGAACTCGTTTTGTGTAACAATGTTTTTACCAGACGCTTTATTATGTAGCGAGTAGTGTGAGCTCATTGAATTGCAATTGATAAAATATTGCAATTCGAATACGATTCTTTTGTAATCTAAAGAATTACCGCATGCGGACGTACTCCACATGGAGTGTCTTTTGTCCACAGATTACTGTCGAGATTATTCATCGGCAAACAATGTATTGTTTTTAGTCAGATTTGTTAAACAGGGCTTTTGTTCTCAGATTACTGACCTACGATTTTGACACAGATTTGCTACCAGTCTCAAGGTCAATGCCCGTGACCTAGTTCCCACGGTGGGCAAAATTTTCACATGCCCAATCGCCCTATAACCTACTAACGTCATAGCGCCTCGTTGGTGCTCACACTCACAGGTCGGCTCGTTTGGTATTGGTAGACTTTATCATGCCATGTTATTTTTCCCTTCGTTACATATTTGCAGAAGTGTTAAACTGATTTTGCAGAATGACAACTCGCAACGTTTACGTGTGCATTAAAAATCCGAGACAGCAATGAACAATACGGCACAACGAACTCGTTTCCAATCTCAACCTTTTGACTCTGACGATAAACTGCACTTTTACAACGATTGTCCGGCCATTATTGTCCTTTGACCGCCGACAATAAACTCGATATCTATTAGATCTCGTTACTGTTTCAGCTACTAATGCCGTGGGTATCGTTTCGTACATCTCCCACCAACCACCCATGGTAAACTTTAAAAAAAAGATGAAGGAAATCGGTAAAATGGTTTTCAAGTTATGGCGTGACCACTGGAAATAAGGATTCATTTCTATACTAGCAAAAACCCGCTTGCCTCGCAACGCCTTTCAATAAAAAAAGATTATGTGTGTAGAGCCCGCGGTACGAAAAAGGTATACTAAAAAATATAAAATCTGTAAAAATTGATTTTGGATATTAAAAAATTTGTAGAGTATGTTACAACTTTTTTAAGATTCAATGATGAAAAATTGTGTACTACGGGCACAACAGACACCTAGCCAAGCATATTCAGAATCGTCCGCATATATCTCGCTATGCATGTATTAGACGCCCTGTGCAGAGCTTCGATCATGGCGCCGTCCTCCCCTACAACTTGTTTTTCCCAAAAACGGGCCAAAAAAATATCCAACTTTGCAAATTTGGCACCCACCATGTAAAATGCACAATTTGGTGCTCCTAAAAAAACTTTTATTCTCTTTCTCCTTTCGGTTTGAGACGAACAGAAGAGGTAACAAAATGTTCAGGACCGCTAATCTATCATACTTTTCGTTAGCGCCCCACGCTTTTTACATTTCGAAAGGTTGTTCCCATATACTGGAGTACCAACAAAAACTTTAAATTCAAAATTATTTTTTACTTTTTAGTTCATTTTAAAATAAAAACCGTATTTTTTAGTTTTTTTAAACAGTACCCTTTAGTCTTCTATTACATGTCTTCCGCCATTTTGTGGTGACCGCCATATCAGATTTAAAATGACGTCACACAGCTTACTGTACTATACTCGTCTTACACTTTCTCTTGATACATATATCGAGGGCCTTATGAAGAAAAAGGTAATCCCCGTTTTGTTTTGGCAGCCAAGCTGCGTTTGCCGCCATTTTGAATGACTCCATACATCTAACAGTATTCAACTTCTCATACCCTTTCTTTTGATACCCATACCGAGTGGCTTGTAAAGATAAAAGTACTCCCCATTTTGTGTTGGCCGCCATATTGAATTTGGAATAACACCGCACAGTTAATGGAATTCTACTTGTAACATCCTTTCATTTGATATCCATACGGAGCGCGTTATAAAGACAAATGTAATCACCCATTTTGGGTTGGCCGCCATTTTGTAATTGCGCCATTTTGAATTTGGAATAACGCCGCACAGCTAATAGTATTTTACTTGTCATATCCTTTTATTTGATACCCATACCGAGCACGGCTCGCCTGAACTCAGTGTCACCCAAAAGTTCTGGCACTTCTGATTTTATTGTGGCAACACTTAAATTAAACTTTCAGAAACTCAAAAAAACTAACAAGAAAACATGTGTCGAGCTATTTTAGATTGCGAGCGTTTTTTTCGCCAAAAAAAACGTTAGGTGATTTTTGCAATTTATTCACAGCACCCCCCCCCCCTGGTGAGATGTCGTGAGATTTGGCTCGACTCCCTCCCCCATCTAATCACTAGTGAGGTTTTTCAAATTTTAAAAAATCTCTAGTATTTACATAATCACAGGAAATCGGGCTGGTCGTGTGCAAGGTTTTATTTGAGATAACTGATAATTTAGACTTCTTCGTCTTTTTCTTCTTTCTTTAACGGCTCTACAGCCGGGATCCGGTCCTGGCGTCTCGCAACTGTTCTCTGCACCGGCCCCGATTCTGCGGCGATGTCATCCAGTTTGACATCCCTAAGCTCTGAGCGTCCTGGTTTACACCATCCTTCCAGCGAAGGTTGGGTCTCCCTCGCTGACCTCATAGGTCTTACTACTCTTGACTAACTCCTTCTTACCTATCCTCTGTTCCACTCTCTTTTCCGCTTGTAATGGACACACAACTACCAGAACGTTATCACTCACTCGACAAGAATTTCATTACGCTAAAATTTGGCGTATGCCTTCCTGTATTTCTATATCCTAAAGGCCTTTTCGTGATTCGTACACTGCAGTATTCGCGGAGTCGCGCGTTTAGCTGGCCGTTGGCGGCTTAGCAATCTACTACTATGCTACTTTCTGGAGTTTGTGTAGGATTTAGTCATATCTTAAGGCTTCCATTTACACATAGGCCGCCGGCCGCCTGAAGGTTTTCACCTTGAGGCCAAATATTACCACACGTGCACCGGCCGCCAACTGTAGAGTCATTCGGGTCAAGTGTGCGCACTTTGATAAATAATGGTTCACTACACAAAAAGTAAAAGAACTGGAACTATAAAAACTTGCCCTGAGATAAACCATATAATAGCCTCTATATTTAAATAAAAAAAAGAATAGGTATATTAATAGTTTTTTTTCTGTGAGCTTTTAATTACATAAAATCGAAATACGCTCACTTGACCCGCAATGCGGGTAACTGTGCGCACGCCCATGGGGTAAGTGTACGCATTCCTTATTGTGACCCCACGCTCTGCAGACACTAATTTACCTACTACCTTCTTGCCTTTCGTAGTAATAACTTTAGGAGTTTTTTTAGGCACGGTATTTACTCCGGTCTCGTCGACGTTATAAATGCGATTTGGTTTAAATTTATACCTCTGGTACAACTCTTTCAAGTTTTTATAAAAACGCTCCACTTGAAGTTTATTGAACCCCATAGCTCTAGTCAAACTTGTGGCTGTCGACTGTCGTAGAACTAAATGAGGATGGCGTTTCAAAAAACCTTCCACCCAGTCACGACCCGCCATTTTGCATGTTTTATCAAATCGATGATCGATATTATTAGCATCAGCATATTCAAAGGCTAAACGCCTTAAATCATTAATGGTTAGACCAAAATATGTGCCATCCATTTGTTTGCAATGAGTTACAAACTCTGATTCTTGCTCAGTATTGAATGTTGGCTTCAACCGACCCATTGACGACGCAGCTTTATTAAGTTTTAGTCGTTTTCGCAGGCACGACTCACTAACACCAATAGAACTTGCAGCACTTCTTTTGCTCTTCCCACGATCAATGAGTGCTTTGGCTCGAGAGAGTTGCTCGTCAGTGACAGGTGTACATTCAGGTATTTTTCTTATGTAATTTCGCGGCATGTTGATTAGACGCTGAAAAATAAAATAAGTAAAGTATAGTAAAACCTTCTACTCTATAAAACAATGTACGAACGGAAATTACACCAAGGGGCAAGTGTGCGCATGCGCACACTTACCCGCGCACACTTACCCCAGAACACTAAATCGCAAATGGATACTCATAAAATAAATTGTAAACAAATATAACCTCAGAGTTTTTTTTCTAAACGTAGCGTAAATATGTTATTATTCAAAGAAAAAACAACTCACCTTCGTGGAATTAATAATTACACTGCTACACTGTTTTCCAGTGAACAAAAAACTACGGATTTAAGCACCAAATACTATTTTTGATGACAAAAAAAGGATCACTCAACCGCACGCTACTGTAAGAGGTCGCTATTAGTTGGGCACTCGAGCGCCACCATTCGACCCAAAGAAACAACTCCTCCCTCCCACTCCGTTTGAGAGATACAAGGACTGCGCACACTTACCCACTGCGCACAGTTACCCCAAATGACTCTATGGGGCCTGCAGTCCAAGAAAACTGACAAAAATCTTTATGTGTTTGGGCATTTATCGTCAGTTCGTGCCTGAAGATCTATACTTCTATTCACTCTCAAGACGTGAATTTACGGTACAAAATCACGCCATATCCCCTTGAAAAGGACAGCAAGGCGCGAGCTAGGCGAGAAAACCATCCGCATACGCGTTCGCGCTTTTTCGCGTGTGTTCAGGGCGTGAGTCTGGAGCTCCATGAAGTTTTCGTTGAGGCCATGAATATTTTTGCACTTGAATTACGTGAGATTGAGTGAGATTCGGCTCGACCCCCTGGCCCAAAACGCCTCATGTAATTAATGGACGACCCCTTAGAAATTATTTTTTACAAAATATGAACAAAAATTTTAAGCTTACATTAACTTATGAAGTGTAAATACATACTAAACCAATTTCAAATATATAACAAAGAATTGCGTTCTTCATAAAACAAAGAAATAAACAAGAGAATTAACGGGCTTCTTTTCTTTTTCGAACAAACGCTCGCAATCGAAAATAGCTCGACAGATGTTTTTCTTGTTAGTTTTTGAAGTGAAACTTCCTTGCTCTCGTTCTGAGGATTTTGAATTAATTCGCTCAAGTACGAGTGAATTCAGAAAACTGAAACGAAAACAAGGACAGGTGTACGAAACGGAAGTTGCCCTCTCACTCATTTACATAATCGGAAATTTAGTGATGACACACACCGCACCAGCAGGATAATATTTACAATTTATTTAAATTGGTCATAGATGGCTCAGGCATCGGTAAAGTAAAATGGGGAGTCGGTTATTTAAAAAATTGAGATTGTGTATAAATTATTAAATATAAAATTTTTGTAAAAGCAGCGAAATATTTTTGATTTCGAAGTGAAACTTCCTTGCTCTCGTTCCGGGGATTTTGAATTGATTCGAGCCAGTACGAGTGAGTTCAAAAAACTGAAACGAAAACAAGGACAGTTGTACGAAACGGAAGTTGCCTTCTCACTCATTTACATTACATTAAGTGATGCCATATAAACAAATTCTACCAAACCATCAGGAAAATATTTACAATTTATTTAAATTTGTACATAGATGGCGCAGGTATCGGTAAAGTAAATATGAGGAGTCGGTTATTTAAAAAATTAAGATTGTGTATAATACCTGCGACACACATGTGGTATCGATATTATAATTTCGATATCATAATATCCACAATATCATAATATACTCAGACCCGCGACACACATAAACCTAGTATCGAAGTAGTTTGCTTTGACATTTGTGTTTCTATTTGATTTTGGAGTAGCAAGCGGCAAATAATTAATATTTCAATGTTGCTAAAGTTGATTTGTCAAAATAATCAGAACATAAACAAAGCAAGCGACTATAGTGAGAAAACACTATAAACACAAAATCTCACAAAACCAGCGACTGCAATTGACAACTTTTTTGTGAGGAAAATTTTCCGGCAGAGGCGCTGTGCACAGTAAAAATAGTGTATATTACCTTAATACCACCTAAATTTAGCAAATCTCATACTACGTATAAATTAGATTGTCAACCTGGTATATTGCTAGAATTGGGTGACACACATGTAGTATAAACGTAATATTTCGAATATTGTAATATCGATACCACATGTGTATCAAGGGTATAAGCTATTAAAGATAAAGTTTTTGTAAAACCAGCTAAATGTTTTTGATTTTTTGTCAATTAATACTAAAAGTGTTTTTGGTAATATATACATATTTGAGTACATATGTAATAACTTGAGTATTGTCATCTCGTGGGCTCACAATTACATTAGGGAATAATAATTTCGAACTGTCATTATCGACAGCTAGTTAAATTAAAGTTTGACATTAGAGATCATTTTTGAAAAATATTTTTAAAATAAATTTTGAATATCATATTTAACTTGTATTTGAGGTGATCCGCTGTCACATTTAGTGGTTTTCTTTGGCTTACAAACAGGATTGTTTTCTATTTAGACAAGTGATATTTGCTCAGTGATATTGGATCGCAAAAATTCTTTACATGTATGTATTATCTCCAATTTTCATATGATAATATTTGAATTGTATTAAAACAACGTATATTGCCAGAATTGAGATTATGGCCGTGTTCCATAATAACAAGCAGCATACTAACCAGTGAAAAAGGGTAAATTTAAGTGCTTACGCTGTGCATAACAGCAGTGTACATGAAAGGGTTACAACTTGAAACTAGCTGAAGTTCCGTTGGGCGATACACATAAAATTTCCGCCAGAAATTCAAGCTTTAGCTACTTAAAAATAGATGGCTTGTTGCTTTTTATACACTGTACAGCATTACTTTCAAAATATTCATTATACTATGATTTATCAATTGAGTTAAAATATTATGGCTTCATGCATATTTTAGATTATAATACAAGACACGAGCAAATGAAGAAAAAAAATACAATAATAAAGAACATATAGACATAAGTATGTACGCGATGTTTCGCTTCTGCCTTGTGTTCTTTAATACACAATAATTTTTTTTATTTTGAGTTTCGGAAAGTTTAATTTAAGTGTTGCCGCAATAAAATCAGAAGTGCCAGAACTTTTGGGTTAGACTCGGT
Organism: Thereva unica; assembly: GCA_949987705.1. NCBI lineage: Eukaryota > Metazoa > Arthropoda > Insecta > Diptera > Therevidae > Thereva > Thereva unica. Next base: position 120,633,289 of record OX465282.1, on the reverse strand, counting down.
TCAGGCGAGCCGTGCGAGTGGCTTGTAAACAAAAAGTGAATCCGCCATTATTTGCTGGCCGCCATTTTGATTCTGGAATGACACCTCACAGCTTGTATTCTATTTATCTCACTATTTAATTTGATACTAATGCCGGAAGTCGGTGAACACAATTGGCAAAAATTCGGCCGTCATATTGGAACCGCCATGTTGATTTGTTTACAAAATGATCTGATTGCATGATCTGGCTATCAAATTTCAAGTTGATAGGTTATATTCAGTCTTCAACCATCTTGTGTTGGCCGCCATTTTGAATTTGAAATAACGCCACTTAGGTATTTGTACTCTACTCTATCCTTTCACTTGATACCCATGTCGGGGATCGGAAAATATAATTTCAAAATTCGGCCGCCATCTTGGAACCGCCATCTTAACTTTTTTACAAGATGTCATGTAAATGTCATATTGCTTTGTCACGCGAACTATGCATAAATCAGGTTTCTATACCTCCTGGTTTGGCGTGACGGTACGAACAAGCAGACACACACTTTCTTTTATTAATCTAGACTAGATAGATAGATAGATATAGATTAATCAAGATTCTTTAAGCTTTTAGAAGTTGGCCTGTAGAGGGAAATAATTGTAAATGCCTTTTCAAATTGGAATCATTTCTCCACTCGGGCGTAAACTTTCATTTTTAAAATTAGTCACCAACACACGACAGAATCCTGATATGTGTACGAGTATAAGAAACTGGTATTTGTCATTCTAGCCTGAGAATGACATTAAAGCTGGTTCGAATGCAATAAAACAACTGTCAATATGCTGCTTTCGTTGCAATACACCTGCCTTGCGGAGAGTGCACCTGAGCAGGAGGGGGGAGGAGTTTTTTCACTAAACTCATTTGGGAAATTTCAAAACGACTCCGATGGAGGTAGGTGGTAATTGTGTGCCTGGAAATGAATTTACCTGGCTGAAGGCAACTTATTCATGGCTTACGTAGCAGAAGACCATGAAACACATCTCAACAATATTTCAAACAAATTTAATTTAAATAGTCGTGTGCAGCAGTCACGTGATTCCGGGCATCACGTGACCAATGACTTCTATTTAAGCAGCATTTTCCGTTGGTCACTTATTAGCTCTCTGAAATCGTTTGTGTCCCTTGTGGTTATAAATGTGTGAGTGCTTATCTCATAAAATGAGCCGCACATTGCCTGCGACAACTACACCACCACTACCACCACCACCGCCGGCTCGATATATACTACCAGTAGTCCTGGAATCATCCGGAATCCTGAGGCTTTGGAACCAAACATATTAACATACTCATGTGGCCCCCAGTGTTATGTGGCAGGATAACACTACTGTAAGGACATGAATCGGTTCCGCTTGTGCTACTTTGAGGATAAACATGTCAACATGAAAAAAAACAACACCAGTGTAGAGCTGAGGTGAGGCTTGAGGTTTGTCGGGACTCTGTGTGTATGTGTGTGTGTGCTCTGTCTAATAGGAAAGTCCTTCTCTAGCTAAATCTGTTCCTTGTTTAGTTCTAACTGGTTGGCTTACTACAAAAGTGATTCTAGGGTTTTTTATTTGACATGCATAACATCGTGGTACCTTAAATGTCCCCGAGGAGCAACATTAGTAAAGTTTCCTTCTTCTGTGGGGGGCTTATATAGTTTTCGGAGAGTGGGCGGAAATGGAGCAACTATTTTATCGTCGAAATATTCCTGGCTTTTATTTTTAATGCGCTCGATTGATTTTCTCTTTTTTGCTGTAGAACCGAGCACGAATGGTGGTGATAAGTGGAGACCAAATTAATATCTTACTACACCTGCAGTCTTCCAGAGGTCCTATAACGTTTGATCCCAGATTAATTATGCTTGATACAAATAGTGACTGACTTTAAGGGAGGATGAAACATGATTATGAATATAAATGTGTGTGCAAGGTGGAAAATTATCATTTTTTTATTAGAATATAACGTAAAAGCTACACAATTAATTATGAAATAATTGCTTTTCGTGTAAACCTACGCCATTTGCACACATTTTGTAAGCAACTCGTTATTGTTTGCAGACTTATTTTTTTATGGAATTTAAAAGGATACAAACTCAATAAAGTAGTTTAAATAAATTAATTAAGAAAACAATCTTACCTTGCCAATGGTATTCTGTGTTCGTTGTAAAGTGTGATAGCAGAGGAACGTATAATAGACTCATTTGTTCAACTCTGTGAAGCCTAGGCAGGTTTAATAGGTAATACATGAACGCTAAAGAAGCTGCCTTCAGAGCATACAAGAGTTGCGGAAGTGAATTGTGTTGTCGAGAGTACATAATAGTAAGAAATTGCTGCAAATCTACCATAAAAAGGTAAAATCATCATTTCATATGCACCGCTGCCACCAGTTTTTATAAGTTTACTTGAAGAAGGTGGAGGTAGCCCGAAAGATAAAGGGATGAACTAGATATATAAATGTTGCGAAAGTGATTGAGCTTCAACCAGATGCAGATAAGTCTTCTCCTGGGATAATATCCCACCGCTGCCACCAGTTTTTTAACGTACTCCTCGTGCTTTTGACAAGCATCTAAGTGTCGGACCCATAGATGACTAGATTATGGTCTTTTACACAAGAGGAGCTTCGATGTCGTAGGGACATCAATTTTCTACTTCCGGTCTTACTTAGTCACGGAGACTGGTGATGAAAACCCATGAAACGGCTAAGTTACAGCATCTTTCGGAGGGATTTTGTTACGCGGCTTGTGAAAGATCTTTCTTGCGAAATATAATGAGCTGACGGCGACATTTTTGCCCACCGTAAAGTCGATTATACCTTGTCTAATCTCTTGGTGTGCTAATTTTTTTTTCGATTTTGGCGTTCAAGTTTTCTAATATCATCTAGAGGCCGTATCATATGCATTTTCAAAACTGTCCTTGGTCGTGGTCCCTTTCTCCTTCTCTGCAAGTACTTTTATGATTGATAAGGTAAAGAATCCCGTTTATAGCTGTATTGAACGTATTCGTTTTAATGGACTTGAATCCAACTTGAACCATAGTGATGCTCTTTTCCGCAACTAGAATATCCTGAAAGTTAATTGTCTCATCTCCTATCCATATAATCTCTTGTGCTGCGAGTATTTTGATTTTGTATTGTTCACTTCATCTAGTTCCTGAAGTCCTGAACAAGGTATATAGGTGAAGAGCTGCCTCCAGTGCGACCGGAAGCCCAATTAGCACTTGGCACGCCATTTTGTTGCCAAAACTCGTGTATGTACTTTGATTATGGACAACTTGTACCACAACTCGTGTACCTTGATTGGTCGTGTATGACAGAGATCTCAAGCCATCCTCTGGAATTTAGGAAGCTTAACAACGATCTGATCTTCAGTCTGGATCTCTTTTAAGTCTTCCAAAACGTAACTGCCTAGAGTGCGTTGCCTGGCTTTAGCCTTGTTCTCGTTCTTCTCCTCACAGCTTTAACAGACTTTGAACGGGATGCCCAACTTAGCCAATGTCTCGTAATGATTTCGGCGATTCTGGCAATATCTCGTTGGGGTCTGTTTAAGAGGCCCATTGTTTTTGAAGTGAATACTTCTTTAGATTGGAACTTTTTGGCCTGGGGTAGAAGCCAAAAAATCACGTCGTGCGCACTTTTGTTGCGCACCCATTTCTGGGCACTTGTAGCAATGTAGCTGACTAGAGCATGGCAGCTTTTGGTCGAGCTCCAGCAACAGACAGCTGCGTATAATTCTACAGGGTGTGAAGCAAAACAGCTACCACGAGTGGGAAGGATTGCATTTCAACGTTCCAATGCAGACGCCCTCTCCACATTCACTTCATATTCTCTAATCAATGGAAATATAGATTGGCAATAAAAGTTTTCACTTCCAACGCACACCAATTTTTCTTTGTTATAAGTCGGCCAAGTCGTCCTAGAGATAGTGCAGGACTCCATACTCCACTTTTGGCTGGGTAGCAGCGGATGGTATTCAGAAATTGCGATTTTGACTCCATCTATTGGGCAACCGACCATTTCGGCCTCTGAGCGCCAGGGTTAGACTCCCGGCTTTGCTAAGTAGTCGGCTTTCTCGTTCTCTTCTGTTCCTATGACCGAGAACCCAGACGAGAGTCCCATTTTGCTTTCTCTCCTCCAAACCCCAACCCTCCACCAGTTCATCTACATTCGGAGATTTCTCCTATGGAGAAAGGCTTTTAAAAAGCTCTCTCGTGGATCAAAGCTGCTTGCAGGTGTTCTCTGATCACCTCGCTCTGCATCCTCTCTGGGACCGGCTGTGATCCACCTGCCGCTGCTGTACTTACTAGGATAAGGCAGTTATGTACTCCTACCTTGCCGGGCATCGGAGGTAGTCATTAGTAATTCTGGTCTTGCACATTTAGCAAGAACAAAGCAAGACCAAGTCAAGACAGGTGAAACAAGGCTGCAAGACAAGATGGAAAAACTTTTTGTTTATCACTAAGTCCCAAAAGTCTTGCAGTAATGAGCAAAAAGTCTTGCTTGCACATTTGCCAAGACCAAGGCAAGACTGCAAGACTTTTTACAAGGCATTTTTGCAAAAAAATTTGCTCATCACTGCAGGACTTTTGCCACTTAGTGATGAGCAAAACGCCTCTCTGTCTTGATCTTGCAGACTTGTCTTGATCTGTCTTGACTTGGTCTTGCTTTGTTCTTGCTAAATGAGCAAGAGAAGGCAAAACTGCAAGACCAATTTTTCCCATCACTAATCGGACGGAATCTATTGCGACCAGCACTAGTTAACTATTAGTTGGCTACGCAGACCACAGACCGAAAACACTTTGGCTTAGAAGTTGAGAAATAGGAAAAAGAGAAGATTTGGGAGGGGGGATGTACCCAGCTTTGTCTGGCCTCTTCATAATTAGCTTGTTTGATATGGCAGTCCCTACTTCGCTTAGTAGTTCTCTTACTTACCACTGCCGACATAGCCAAATGCTCCCTCAAGGCACGCAAGCCCCACCACCACGACACGGTGCAGCTACCCTGTGAGGCAGACCTGTACAAACTTCGCATGTTCTTTGTTCCGACAATTATTTCTCGGTGTTTTTACCATATAGTAATGGCCGTTTTTTCGTTCGTTACGAGGCTTTGCTTCTATTTTCTTAACTTATGTATGTGTTTTTACGGGTTCCGGTAGTTAGGGCAACTTCCAAACTTTCTAAAAGGAGTATTAGATTTGTGAATCAGCGCACCAGCGAGGAGGTGACATTACCATGTTCCCCACAATAGGCAAAGTTCACTTTTGAATTATAAACTTTAAAACCTTGAACTTTCCTAATACGAAAAAGATTAGTTTTGTTGTGTTTAATTTTTATATAAACAAAAATTAAATCAGTCTTATCCCTGGCACATTTCGCTTTGCTTTCTTATAAACCACAGAAAAAACTTAACAGCTTACTTCGTAACAAAAAATAAGAAAAAAAAATAGCTTAATGCCTCCTAGAGTCAAGTAGGACCATAAAGATAACATGTTTAAAGCCAGGTAATAAACGTAATGTTATCCTCGTATAATCCAAAAAGTTAATCCCAATCAATATCTTTCGAAAAGATAAACTACTGACGACTTGAGGCCCATTCACCTTACAACGACCGCGAGCGGATATCTCGTCTTTACGAAGGACTACAATGTATTGTTACAGTCAACATTAAAGTCAGCCCAACGGTAGTGGCATTTCAAGTACTAACCGGGGTTCGTATTCTACATAAAAGGAGTTTAACAGCTAACGATAAATGTGCAACGTGATCTAATTAACACTTAAAATGAGCCTACACTCCTCCCTCAATGCTGGCGATAAAGTTGATCCTTCACTTTGCCAGTGGTAAAATGTCCTTAAACAAAAAGGAGTGCGGCGAGGCGAGGAATTCACATAGTCAGTGTCGTCGTTGTCGTCATCGTCCCCGGTAACAAATGGGTGAATCACAGGATACCAAAAAGGATCCAGATCCATTAAAAGGACAGGGAAACCAGCTCTCACTATATGGCTGCGACACAGCCTCCAAAACTGGAGCTGCCGAAATTGCTGCTCTCTCTGTTCGACTAATATCCTTCTGCGGTTACGTCGGCCTCCCCAGTACATGCGTCCTGTTTACAAACTGGCAATACACCATAAATTTTGCACCCACCCAACAAACACCAGCCAGAGCACCCGGCCCAGGCATCTCTCTACTTTGGTAACTATTGGAGTGTTGCGATTTAATGGGTGCCAACGTTTTCCCGCACATTATTTATTAATTAATTAATTAATAATTAATAAACGCAAATAAACCAAATTATCCGTGTTTATTATGGGGTAATAATTAACATCCGTAGGCAGGCACTAAATTCACTCCTGGACGCTTACACTACTCTGAGGACCTTTCAGCAGCCAATGCGAGTGGCAATCGAGACTTATGGAAATCCTGTGCATAAATTTCATGCCCCGAAATTGGGATTTTTCTTGGCGTAGGTAATGTGACCTGCCGGTGTGCACTATAATGCAGCTGCAGGAGAAACGCTTGATTTAGGAGCTCTAGCGTCAATAAATCAATGAGGATTTTGGATATTTTGCCAACACAGGAAACCTTGCTTAGAATGTTATTATCGGATGGGAGTGGGATTTTAGAAAAAAAAATTGATGGAATTATCTGTATTTAAATTGCAAATCCTTTCAACTTTAAATTCAATTATTACAGAATGCCTATACCAATTTTAATGCCTATACCAGTTTGAATGTGTCCTTAAAGTAAAAGTATGTCACCGGTAGTCAGTCCAACAAAGAATAATAGTCCAACTTTATTTTGTCGCATTTAAAATAGGTGTTGTTGATCTGAAATAAGCTGCAATTGCAACGAACAACGCAGCCATATTTATCTTTGCAATTAGTTAGTCTAAACTGAGAGCTATTCTCTAAATCAGCGGTTTCCAAACTGGGGGCACGACCCTCAAATAGCTCAGGATGATTTTGAATTTTTTGACTAATATTTTAATTTTTACTTAAATTTTATTGCGTCTTTTTTATTATACTTGTCAACGCCATCTAGACCTTCGGTATTTCAACACTGAATAACTCTGACATTTTTATTAAGCTTTTATTAGCTTCCCGGTTTCCGATTGAGCTGAAATTTTTCATACACGTTTACTTTGGATGACAATGCAATCTGACCATTTTGTAAAAAAATCAAGATGGCGGCTCCGCTGTGTGGCATCATTTCAAATCTAATATGGCCGCCGCCACAAAATAGTGAAAGATAAATAAAAGACTAAAAATATAATAAATAGCTTGAAGACTAACAAAGCCCGGAGAAACGATGGAATATCCGCGGAACTCGTTAAAAAGGGAAGCATAGTGGTAGCAGAAAAAATACATGAACTGATCACCAATATATAGAAGAAGGAATACTTTCCGAACGACTGGAAGAAAGCCATTATTTGCCCTATCCATAAGAAAGGGGATAAACTACACCGTGACAACTATAGGGGGATCTCATTACTTTCTATAGCATATAAAATATTCACAACCTCCATAAAACCTAATCTGGAACCTATATCAGAAAATTTCCTAGGCGAATTCCAAGCCGGCTTCGGGAGAGGAAGGGTTAACCATTGACCTCCTCTTCACACTAAACCCCTAGAAAACTGATGGGAGAGGAATGTTAATGTATACCAGATCTTTGCAGACTTCCAGCAGGCATACGACTCCATCCAGAGAAAGAAGCTACTTCAGATAATACTCGAATTAGGTATACCAGCTAAACTAGTACGTCTGATACGATTAGCTCACCTCGACACAAATGCCCGAATAAGATTCCAGAACACTCTTACAGATGCCTTCCAAAATATTCAAGGGCTCAAAAAGGGGGATGGGCTAGCGCCTATGCTATTCAACCTAACCTTGGAAGCAGTCATCAAAAAGACGTCAATTCAGCGAAACTGCATGCTGTTAAACAAATTTGCTCAAGTGATCGGGTATGCCGATGAAATCAATATAGTAGGCAGGTCAGTCAGGGCTGCTAAGGAATGCTACTCAGAGGTTAAAGAAGCAGCCAAAGAAATAGGCTTGAGAATCAATGACGATAAAACCGAGGTAAAGCTGCAAACACGGAGCAAATAACAGCTTAACGGTAAATGAACATAAATTAGAAGTAGAGGACCATTTCGCATACTTAGGCTCAACCGTGACGAATAAAAACGAAAAGGTAGAAGAAACCAGTAAGAGAGCTCCTACTCGGAAATAAAATCTTTTTCGAACACCGTAAATTGCTGTAATTTCAAGCAATACATCGTAAGACGAAGTTTACACTATATGAGGCACTAACTCGCTCTGTTATATGCTACGGGAGTGAAACATGGACGCTCACACAAAGGATAGAGGACATGTTAAATTACTTTGAAAGGTAGATTTCGAGAAGCATTAAAGGTCCAATTTGTGGGGAAGGGGCATGAAGAATCAGATAATAGCGAGTTATATCAAATTTATGACGACATGGACTTAGTGACGTTCATAAAAGTCAATAGACTTCGCTGGGCTGGACGCATCGAGCGCATGCTGGAAGACAGAGCAGTCTTCACGGGCATTATCGAAGGAGAAAGGCTCGCAGGTAGGCTGAGGAAAAGATGGAAGGATGCGGTTGTAGCAGATGCGGAGACATTACTCCACACATCGAACTGGAGAACTTCGGCAAATCGAGAAGACGGGAGGAAAGGATGAGAGGAAGCTAAGGCTCGAGTTGGGCTGTAGCACCATTGGAAGAAAAAGAAGAAGAAGAAAAAGTAGAAAATAAAAATAAATAGTTTATAAAAACTAAAAATACCCTGTTATTTTAAAATGAACCAAAAGGTAAAAAATAAATTTTGAATGTAAAGTTTTTTTTTGCTTTACATTCAAAATTATTTTTTACTTTTTGGTTCATTTAAAAATAAACGCGTATTTTTTACTATTTATTTTTTTTAGCCGATTTCGTCAAATGTACATGATTCTGAAAGGTCATTCAGTACTGTTTTAGATATGAGTCTAATCACATCGTAAAAACGCGCTGAAATTGTAGCGCTTTACATTGAAAACAAACTGGTGCGGCTTATCGTAAAAAATATGGGAGAAGTTCAGCGCCTTCAGCCAACACAAATCGTAGTTTAGTGAAGAATTTTTTGAGTGCGGGTGTATAGTGACTCGCCAGCGTCATGTTGAAGCGGTGAAAGCCGGTGTTACGTTACGGCACGCCATCGAAGCTTTCAGTGTCAGTGGCTTTCGTGATGAATTTTTCACTGACGTTTATATAGCATCGCCTTTTCCGTATCAATGTTCAATGTTCAATGGCATCTGTAATTACTTTTTAGTTTTGAAATTTGAACAGTGATCTCAAGTGCATCATGGAATTTAGCGTTTATCGTGCGGCAATAGCATTGCTCTTAGGCGAGGGGGAAAAGAATAAAAAAGAGAGTGGATTCTTTGGGAAGTGGAAGGAGGCTTCGCAACTTAATATAGAGGATTGGGGATCACGAAACCTAATTGTACGAATAACCGTAGAACCGTAACCCCGTAGAATTATACACTGCTGCCTGTTGCTGGAGCTCGACCAAAAGTTGCCATGCTCTAGCCAGCTACATGGCTGCAACATCTATATATTTTGCTTGGATTAAACGCTTTCGGCTACAAGTGTCCAGAAAAGAATTCGCAACAAAATAAGTAGCAAAAACAAAATAGGGAAGACTGGTAACATATGAAACACTGGAAATCAAACTCGTGCACGAGTTGGAGCTTCCATTCTTCTTCGTCTTAAGCGGCTCTACAACCGGGATCCGGTCCAGACCTCGCGCAACTGTTCTCTCCACCGGTCCCGATTCTGAGCCGATGTCATCCAGTTTGGCATCCCTAAACTCTGAGCGTCCTGGTCCACGCCATCCTTCCAGCGAAGGTTGGCCCTCCCTCGCTGTCGCACTCCATAGGTCTTACCGCAGAGAACTTTCCAAGCAGGCTCATCTTCACTCATACGAGCTAGATGCCCTGACCACCGGAGCCTACCGAGCTTTATTTTTTTCACAACATCTATGTCGCGATAGCGCTCGTCGAGTCTCCGGAATCGTCCTTCCTCACATACGGGGCCAACAATCCTACGAAGTATTTTCCTCTCAAACACGCCCAAGAGGTTTGAGTGCTTTTTGCTAAGCACCCAAGTTTCGGATGCGTATGTGAGAACCGGTTAGATCATCGTCTTATATAGTAAAAGTTTAGACGTTATGGTTAGATAATTGGATTTGAAGAGCCTTGACGGACTATATAGTAGGCTTTGTTGGCTTTTAGCAGTCGTGCGCGTATTTCTGGTTGCATGCTATTGTCGGCTGCTACTAGTGATGAGCAAAACAAGTCTTGCACAGTCTTGCAAGAAAAGCAAGTCCAAGACAATACAGGACAAGGGCAAGACAAGACTGCAAAATCAAAATAGCAAGACTTTTTTGCTCATCACTTTGTACCAAAAGCCTTACAGTGATGAGCGAAAAGTCTTGTCTTCCACATTTAGCAAGACCAAGAAGAGTCTGCAAGACTCTTGCGCGAGACTTTTTGCAAGACTCTTGCAGGTAGCAGATAGCAGGACTTTTTTCTCATCGCTGTAAGACTTTTGGCACTTAGTGATGATCCAAAAGTCTTGCTATCTTGATCTTTCACTCGTCTGTAGTCCTGTCTTGTCTTGGTCTAGCTTTGGTTTTGCTTAAATGTCGAAGCAAAGGCAAAACTGCAAGACCAGTCTTGCTCATCACTAGCTGCTACTATTGACCCAAGGTAGGTAAATAATTTTACCACGTCAAACGTTCTTCCAGACACCATGTACTTTGTTTTGCTTTCGTTAATATGCAGTCCCAGATTTCCTGCCGCTTGCTCAATCTGAGTGAAAGCTTCTTGTACAGCTGTTGTTGTTCTTCCAATTATGTCAATGTCGTCTGCGTAAGCCAGTAATTGGGTGGACTTGTGGAGGATTGTACCCCTTGATATCACGCCCGAATCTCGGATCACTTTCTCCAACGCCAGGTTGAAAAGGAGAAAGGCCAGATCGTCCCCTTGTCGGAGTCCATTATAGATGTTGATTGGTCTGGACAGTGTTCCGGATACCTTTACTTGGCTTGACACATTGATCATGGTCAACCTACATAGTCTTGTCAGTTTGTTGGGGATGCCGAATTCTCGCATGGCTTTGTAGAATTCTACTCTGGCTATGCTATCATAGGCGGCTTTAAAGTCTATGAAGAGTTTTGAAACTCTCGACATTTTTCCATAGGCTGCCTCAAGGTTAAAATCTGATCAGTCGTTGATTTGCCTGGGCTGAAGCCACACTGGTAATGGCCTATGACGTTTCTGGCGTATGGGGCCATCCTGTTTTGTAGGATAGCGGAGAATAGCTTATACACGGTACTCAACAACGTTATACCGCGATAATTAGTGCACACTGTGATATCTCCTTTTTTGTGTACCGGGCAGAGGATACCTTTTCTCCAGTCTTCTGGCATCACTTCCTGCTCCCATACTTGCACAATTAATTCATGAATCGCTTGGTCCTCTATATTTAACCAGCTCCGCTACGATGCCGTCTGCACCCGAGGCCTTGTTGTTTTGAGCCGGCTAATGGATCTGCTAACTTCTTCTATGCTTGGAGGCGGCAGCATATCATTATCATCAGATATTGGTGGAGCCTTCGAATCCTCATTTAAATGTTTTATTACTTACTACTTTTTATTATGTTCTTTTTTGGATCAAATTTGCCGTCGTATGCCTGTTTGTACAGCTCAGTACTTAGTCGTCATTTAAATCTTTTGGTTAAGTTTGACGACACATATGGTTCCCATTAAAAATGGTTAAAAACTCTACGGCCATTATATGTCCCTTAAAAAGCTAAGCAGCCGGTGTTCGCCCGCTTTAAGGCCATTTTTTATTTTTACTTGGGTGGCACCTGCTACTCGGACTATTTGCTGCCAGAAAGCTTGTGACCACGACGAAATACTATACGGGCTACGAAAAGTACTACACGTTATCAATAAATGTAGCAAGTGGCACTATTTTAAAATAGAAGCGTATTTTTTTAGCTTTTTAAAGAAAATGCATGAATTTTCAATTGTTTTATAAAATCCGGGTCGTTTCTCTGAAATAACAACTCGCATTGAACAATTTCTTAAACAACATCACTTCTGATCCTTCCCAGATTGGAAAATAAAAGAAAACCGTTTTATTACTTGCGTACACAAAACCACAATGCAGAGGAGTTTAAAAACTCCCTAAAACCGTCGTCCAAGCTGCAACTTAAACTTGTAGCAAAAGTAAAAAAATTAAGCCATCCATCTTTTGTTATAGCAAAATAAGAGAAAGCTCTTCGTAGCCTGGTTGATGTGCTCAATGCATAGCCAAGGACTGCAATGCTCACATATGTATATGCACACAGAATATGTAATATACGAGAGGTAAAAGGATGCTCCAGGAGGAATTTTTACTACCTCTCTCTAGAGCACTTTTATGCTTGCACATATGTACAGTACGCAAAGAACGATACTGTTGGCTTGTCCGGGAAGATCCTTTAAGGTCTTATCATCTTTAAGCTATCTAGTCGTCCATGAGTGAATAGATGTCATTCGGAAAGGAGGAAAATAAGTTCTATTAAAAAAAAACGACGACATTTTTGCCAGTTTGAAAGGAAATTTTTCAAGCGATAAAGAGACTCCTTACGTATCGTATTTGCATTCGATCATTGGTCCTGTCAACGATGGTGCACCTGTAGTGGTTGTGTCTACGGTCAGAAGATGCTATGAGAACGAACGCTAAAATCTTTGATATCAAAGCTGCTTAAGAAACGTTGACTGTCTATGTGCATCTTGGATCACCAGAAATTTCTCTATTTGTCCATTATTAAAGTCTTTTCCAATTTCTCATTGGCTACCTTCGAGTAAAAAATGTTCCAATTACCACCGATGTGAGTAATGGCTACATATCCAAAGCTGCTCCTAGCACCATGGATGGGCAAATCGGGGTGGACATTTCAAGTTTAATATTTATTGTTGCATTGGTAAGAGCCGACTTCTATGGCTAATGGCAGACATGATGAGAAAATACAGTTTGAATTTATGATTGTGAAACTCAATATTACCGGTGAAAGGGGATTAACAGCATCGTATATCGTCGTGGTGGTATACGGACATTAATAAGATTTGATATTACTCCAGTCGTGCAGGAATCACGTCCAGCAGATGAGATAGTTATGAGATAAACTTGGTAACCAATATCTATCTATCTTGTGTCTGTTGTTATATGTACATACATATAGTGTCCTTTAAATTTTGGAGTTTAATGAAGACATTTGATGGAGCAAGCCTAGGAATACCTGGTAGGTACTATGAATAAGACACAGAGAGAGATTAATGCCCTGATGACCTATTGCTGTAAATTAAACTTAAGCAGCTTTAAATTTAAGTCTTGCTATAGGATCTTATAATGGCAAAGATTGCCATCGTCTGAGCTCCTTGAATTGATGAAAAGAACGTTTATAAGGTCAATGAGCGGTCGAATTTCTTTGATAGTCTGTCTCAATGGTATCTAGACATTTAATTTCAATAAATAACATAGAAATATTTGAAAAGCTGAAATTTTTACTAACCTGCATTTGTGCTATAGTTATATAAGAGTGAAGGTTGACTTTTTGATATTATAGCTTCTTTGTGATTAATTTGAAAGTTTTTTACAAGTGAGTTGATTGACACATTCAAGAAGTTTGAATCGTAACGGAATATTCCCCTTCCATACAAAACTGTAAAGTGACGGCTTCACCGTACCAATTTCCAAAGATATGAGTCGTCAAATTCAACATTTTTGCGTTTTTTAAACTAACATTTTTACTTCAACAATCTTTTTTCCAAAGTATATATAGTTAACCTTGCAAAAACCAATTCTGAACTGATGTTCTTCCATTTGGAGGTAGGATGTGAAGATTTTCTGAGTTTCCAACACTTGAACATACTATATACAGCTGACCGGGCAATGACGCGCAGAAATTTTGAATTTTGAAGTTGTGATCATAACTTCATTATTTGCTACCTTAAAAACCCCCAAATACCCATTTTCATTGGAATTGAAAAACAATTGGCAATAATCGCCCATATTGGTGCGGCCATTTTGAAATTATATGTTTTGATTATCAATTCGTAATTTGCGGCCCTAAAACCCACTAGAGACGCACTCTCATTGGAATCGGAACACAATTGGGAAAATTCATCCACTCTATTGGCACCGCCATCTTGAATCTGAAAGCTTTGATCATAAACATAAATAAAATGAATTTAATTATATTAGCGCCGGCCATTTTGAATTTCGGCCATATTTGTACCGCCATTTTCAATTTATAAGTTCTGATCATAAATACGATATTTTTGCTACCAATTTTCATTGGAATCGGACCATAAATGGCTAATTCGTCAGCCATATTGGACCGCCATTTTTAATTTAGAGTTTCAACCACGAATTCGTTATTTTCGACCGTAAAAACCCATAGATATCTATTTTCATTAAAATCGGAACACAACTGCCAAATTCAATCGGCGGCCATTTTGAATTAATTGCCATTGATATCTGAGAAGTTAAAAGTAAACAATAAAATTCTTTGATTTTGTATTTACGTCATGGTATATTTCTTTTCTAAATATACAATAGTTTTTGAGCTGCAACTCAAAACTGTATGCCATAATTTCGTTATCATCGCTTTCACGGGCTCTCACATATCTTTGACACGCTATCTTCTTGTACATTCCAATGCGCGCCTTCGTACCAAAGAAAAGTATTTACTAGTAAAAAAAAACTGGTTTTTTCTCGAAAAGTTTCTGTTTATAAGATTTTTCTTGAAAAGCTTTTTGTTTTTAAGTTTTATTGAATTTTTTTGTTGAGCTTTTAATTGAAAAGATTTTGAGCTTTTTCTTGAAAGCTTTTTTAGCACTTCTTGAAAAGAAGGTGAGTTTTTTGGAAACCTTTTTGTTTTTGAGCTTTTTAATGAAAAGCTTTTTTGAGCATTGAAAAGCCTTTTGTTTTTGAGCTTTTTATTGGAACCTTCTTTAGCTTTGTTTTAAGAAAAAGCTCAAATCAAAAAGGGGTTCAAGAAACTAAAAAATAAAAGCTTTTCAAGAAAAAATTCAGAAACAAAAAGGATTAAAAAAATGTGGGTAATGAAATAGCGCACAAAAACCGTTATAATCAGCTTTACAATAAAACGTGTTATTAAAAAGATATTGCCAAAAAACTACTTAAATCGCTATGACTCATTGCAATATTAGCCCTATGTAAAAAATAATAATAACAAAAATTATAGATAATCGTGTGTTCTATAAGTCTTACGAAGGATTTTTTAATGGCGAGTTACCCATTAACGAAATATAGTGCAAAGAAAGTGATAAGTGAAATTTGAAGAACTATAACTCCGAACATATTGACTTTACGAATAAAAATTCTGAATAAAAAAGTCATCATATTTGTGCATATGCATAGTTTCTGAGATATATGAAGATTTAAACTCATTTCCCTACACTGTAAGTTAAGCATAAGGGTGGGGATGACGCCATTTTTTTATATGAAAAACCAAGCTTAGGAGTAACCCTTTATACTACCAGTCCGTCATGTCGTCCAGTTCATGGTGCAATGTCTAGTAGTAGGGTTGGTTTGAAGAATAGAGGAGAATAGGAAAGGTTAGAGGGGGTCTGGAGGGTGTAGAAGAAAATGACGATGAACCTAACATTTGAACTCTAAGGTGTTGTACGAGTTCGGAAATACTGACTGCGGGAGATTATTCCACAGCCGAGTTGTTTTATTCATAAACGAACTTCTATACCGCATTGTGCGCGAACGGGGGAGGGGGGGCTGTAGGCTTTGGGGTGAGGCGAGCGGGCTAGTTTTGTGTTGCGGAAAAAGTATTGTCGTGCAGGCAGGCGGTCCTGAATTTCAGTGGAACAGTCGCCAAGGTAATAGCGATAAAGTATGGAGAGGGCTGCTACAAATTGCTGATCCCAAATTTTTCCTGGAAAAGTTCAGGGAATACATTAGAAGGGTGAGACTTACTCTCACAGCACATTACACAAAGAACGGCCCTTCATACTTAAAGATCTTAAAGATATTATGTACATGTTCTCATGTCTTTGTTCGTATTGATGTCAAACGACCATTGGATCCGCCTTATTCTAGCGCTCATAAAATTGTCAGGAGAGTGGATGATGGTATTTTCACCATCAAGACCATCGGGCTAAGGCCTACACATTGACCTGTTGAAATAAGTGTTAACTGTATAAAGTGATCCAAACAATCAACATGTAACAGATCCTCATTCGGATCCTTGCCCTTCAACAGATCGTGATAGACCGCTTCACACTTACACCAACACCAAAAAGAAGGCATCGTTTCCTGTCCTGTCCGATAATCGATGTCTGGATATCAGATTGGCACATTTTGATGATATTCTGTTCCACGTGCTTTTATTGACATTAACCGTAGCTGACTTCTTTGTAACCTATTTTTGTCAGAGTTTGGTCCTTTTCCAAACGGTTTTCTGAACAGTTTGTTGCCCTATCCTTGCCTCTAACTTCAAGCGAAAAATAAAACTTGGAAACTGCATTAACTTTTAATTAAAAAACAAAAAACCAACTCGACTGTAGGCACATAAAGCAACTGAAAACTGAACTCGAGTTCGGTGGCCATAATTACCATTTTTAAAATCTTACCACATAATCCCTTTTCTTATCTATTTGCTTGGCGCGCATTAATCCTCACAGTTAGTTGAACTGCAGATGTAAAATTTATTTTCAATTTAATCCTTTTGCCTGTGATAAGAAGTCCATTATGAATGTTCTCTCCCACGCGAAGAGCTCCAATTACAGCTCTGATAACGGCGGCGGCACACAGTTAACTGCTAATGTGATAGATACCAGAGTTCCCAACTAACTAACATGAGAGCAGCAGGAGCATAGAATTGGCGAAATTACGGTTTCCTTTGAAGCGTAAGGATTACAAATAGGAGAAAAAACTGGAGTAAGGATGAATCCAAACTAAGCAAAACTGAGTAAAAAACACACCCGAAAGCGGTGGTGTAGGGCTTCAACCCTTCTCCGGTGGCGCGGCTATGTCTCTTATTGTTTCGTTTAATTGTCCTTGATGTCGGGTGTCTAAGAGCTAAAATCATTATCCCATCCCGTCGCCTAATCTCAATTAGTTAAAAGTCATTTGTAGCGGAATGTTTGGCGAGCATCCTTTTCCCGTCCTTCTGGCAGGATGAGAGCGTTTTATCTAGAATCACTTTATTCGTTTGCCCGTTACCCATGCAGGTTTTCTAGGACTCACCCCGGGTGTATGCCCACCCGCCGTTCTAAGGACACCGCAGAAGGAGCAGAATCACTGGTTGCCAGTCTGAGATATAGCTTAGTGGAATTGTAGCTTTGATTATTCTCATTCGAGAGCTAAGCGGATGCCAAAATAAATTAACAACATCCAACGGATTCCGTTTGTGCTTCGGGTAGGATGCCCCGTGTGGGGGAGGAAACACTGGGCGGCAGAGGGATGACTGCGTGCAGAAACCATGATCCTTAGTTTAAGGAGAGAGTGAGAATGGGCTATGTGGAAAGGTTCTAAATGACAAAAAGGGGAGCAACCGCATAGCAATTACGGTATTTTCTGTGATGAGCTTAAGAACAAAAACCAGAACCAGATTTTTGGTGGCTTATTCAGTGGCGCGCTAAGTACTATACTGCCTGGCCCCCCTCCGGCCCTGCCCTCGAGAGCTGGCGCGCGGACATCAGGACATTTACCACCTCGACTTGGAATCTGGCCACATCCTGTCGTGGTTATCCGGCAGTCAAGCCACAATAATTTTAATGCCATGTTTGAGCCAAAATCCCCTCTTTACATATGGCAAACAGATGAAGTTGATATCCACACAAAGTTGGAAGCGAACATGTCTCCCAGCACATCCACACTGTATGTATGCGAGTTTAAGGCAATTATTAGATCCTTGTGCCACTCGCTATGCTAAATGCAGCTAATATCTTGTTGTTTCCTGTTTTGTGGCTGCCTTTTTTACTTTCCAAGCACAGCCTTCTTCTCATATACACCACAAAAAAAATGGCGGAGAATTACTGAAAATTTATTAGAGATAAGATTTTCGACATTTAAGTCCGATTATAGCCGAGATTAACCACCAGCCAAATTGGTTGGTGTACCTATGGGTATTAAGGATTTTTTTTAAAGGACGGCTATTAAATTCGAAATTAGCCGTATTTTGGCAGCAATTGTGAAGGAGATAAGCTCCAAAATAAGCCAATAAATTATCATTGTACAAATGGAACACGGCCGAAATGGCTTTTTGGGATATTTTGAAGTTGTTGTGCTTATATTTCACTCCTTCCATAATCAAGAAGTACACCCCCACACAGCCGTTAAGTTAAAACCTAAATTTCGCTGGCTGATAACCGACACATAAAAACATAACGATTCCCTTCTCCATAAATATTCCCGAAAACTAGAAAATTTTAGCATTTCGTGCACCTGATCTGGCTGCAACTGCAACCACCCAGAAAACGACAGGAAGACGACGACGACGACGGCTTTACCTGCATAGCCAAACTGTAAGGACTCTGACATTTCACATGCTAGAGAGATACACTTTAAAAGTTATACGTCCTTTTGGTGACATTCCACATGCACAGCAGTCCTACTTTCAGGAAAAGTCTCTCTCGCGTATACACAGGACTCAAAGGACGAAGAGAGATGAATGGGGTGACATATTCTGGAAAAGCTAAAAAGTACAAAAGAAACCAACAAAAAAAAAACTATTTGACACGAAGGCGTCTAAACGGCTTTCAATATACTTTGCAAGCGGATAAAGTTGTTTCGGGTGAGAGTTTTTTCCCTGGCTCAGGGCTTTAGCCCGCCGCCATGACTTGTAGTTGAGAGGCTTGTCATAATGCCTTCTGGGATTTAGAAAGGGTATCCGTAAAATCACTTTTCATGGTGTAGTTCTGTCGATTTGGACGGATTCGTCCCAGTCAAATAACGGCTAAGTGCCACTTGTGACTTTTATTGTCAGAATCTAACCTTAGATCGGTGCCGGATTTGTGGGCACGGAAATATTGGGATGTATTCAATGAAATTTTACAAACAAGATTTCGTGTAATTGATTCCTTTTGTCATTGAGATTTTTTAGTAATGAAATCGGTTTCATTCGGGTTGGTGCTAATAAAGAAGAATCTCTAATCCTTGCTGAAATGAGTTCCGGGTCACACTAATCCAATTATCCATTCTACATTTGCGGCGTCACATCTCGTTGCGTTTTGTCAATGTGGCACTTTTTTATTAAAAGATTTTCTTTTTTGAGCTTGGTCATGTCATTTAGGTCGTGGTGCAATGTCTTGTAGTATCTAAGCTTGATTTGAAGGATAGAAGAGAATAGGATAGGTTATGGGTTTGGGATGTAGATGGCACCACATGTCTTCTTCTTGTAGCGACTGCAATGCGTTCACAACGACATCTACACTTCAAACATAAAGACATATCACAACGCTGTACAAATATATCCGGAAACTACTGTACGCAAACAACAGCGAAAACACTCAAACTTCTACACAGCGAATCCCAGACATTTTAGTAAGTAGGCGTAGGCCAATTTATTAAGGAATTTGGAATAGTGCTAATTTAGCTCTAATTATCTAGCGTTGATCTTAACAACTAATTAATATTGTTAATAAATGACATTGGGCGCATCCAGCGCACTCAGCGGAAAAGCCGCTTAGCTAAACAGCACAGCGTAAAAAGTAGCTCAGCGGTGTGTGTCGGCTGGATTCGATAACTGAGTTCGAATTTATTTTGACAGCTAATTTTTTTTTTCTATTTTAAATAACATCAATTCACTACCGCTGAGCTACTTAGCATAAAATTTTTACGCTGAGAAATTTGCCAGCCGCTGAGCTAAGCTGCTTAGTTCAGCTAGTCATCCAACGAGCTCAGCGCTTAGCCGCTGCTCAGCCGCTGAGTGCGCTGGATGCGCCCATTGTAAATTAGTTGGAATTATTTCTGTGAGGAACGAACTCCACCGAAGATTGGTGACCCCGACGTGATCCGAAAAGGAGGACCCCGACGATTACCGAGAAGAAAGACCCCGACGTGATCCGAGAAGGAGGACCCTTGCTCTGCTCTGATCTGAGACTATCGTGGCAGATTAAGAGCGGCCCGAAGCGAAATAAACCAATGGATTGAGGAAGGCATAGTTAGACTGCCATGCAGCTAATGAGGAAAAATGATGGTACATGAAGGCTATGTGGCGATTATAGTTTTCTAAACAAAACTACACTTCCAGACAAGTACCCTGTTCCGCATATACAGGATTTTTGTTATAGACTACACGTTGTAAATTCTTCACGATAATGGATTTGGAAAGGGCTTACTTCCAAATTCCCATGGCAGCTGAAGACTGCGAAAAGACGGCATTAATCACACTATTTGGACTATACGAGTTCAATGTGATGCGTTTCGGACTAACGAATGCTGCCCAATCGTTCCAGAGGTTTATCGACCACGCACTAAAAGGCCTGGACTTTTGTTTTTGTTACGTAGATGGCATCATTGTTGCGTCACATTGGCGGAAAGAACATTTAGAGCACGTAGGACAAGTCATCGAGAGGTTGAAGGAGTTTGGACTACGAACAAATTTTGTAAATGCCACTGGGGTCAAGACAAGGTTGAATGCCTAGGATACGAAATGACCTGCAAAGGCATTAGACCACTCGAACACCGAGTAGGCGCTATACTCGAATTCCCAAAACACAACAACATAATGGAATTACGCAGGTTTTTGGGAATGGCCAATTTATATAGAAGATGCATTAAGAACGCTGCAAGAATACAGGCGGTATGCCTTAACTGCGAAGAATAGGGACAAAAGACCGGTCGAATGGAATTCGGAAGCAGACGAATCGTTCAATACGTGCAAGGATACCCTAGCGAGAGCCACTCTCATAGCTCATCCTGCGGAAGCCACCCAGTCATACTTGACAACTGACGCATCTGATACCGCTATAGGAGCAGTTCTAGAAGAAGAAATAAGTAGTAAACAACAGCCACTTGGATTTTTTTTCAACGAAAATAACAGAAACTCAAACAAAGTACACCGCTTACGTCGTCGTCGATCGTGGTACGTCGTCCTTTGATCATGTGTTTGAAAAATTTTATCGCTGAAAAAATCGCGTGTAGTTTCTTGTCGTAAGCCTTACGACAAGAAACTACACGCGATTTTTTCAGCGATAAAATTTTTCAAACACATGATCAAAGGACGAGGTGGCACGATCTTTACAGACCATAAGCCGTTGGTGTACACTTTTAACCAAAGAGCTGCAAAGGTATCTCCAAGACAAAAAAGGCAACTTGTTTCGATTAGTCAATATACAACGGACATTCGACACATCGCCGGTAAGGAGAACGACGCGACGTTGCAGGCACGTTATCACGAATAAACGATATTGAACTACCAGTCTGCGTTGCGACTGAGGAGATAGCAACTGAACAACAGAAAGACTCAGAAAAGAAGCAGTTAATCGAACGGCCCGGAGCGATAAAATTTAGGAGGTTACGTTTATCAGGTACTTTATACTCCAGTAACATTGACTGACTAACGCCCACTACTGTAGCGAAAAAGCAACACAAAAAGCTATAGCGAAGAAGTTTATTTGGCCACAAATGAACAAAGACATTACGGAATGGGCACGAACTTGCATACCGTGTCAACGCTCAAAGATTAGTAGACACACGAAGCGTCGACCAGATGACGAAAATTTTATAGACTTAGTGAAAAATAAGAACTTTCTATACAATAAAAGTCACAGACTACAAAAGAAA
Source organism: Thereva unica (assembly GCA_949987705.1). NCBI lineage: Eukaryota > Metazoa > Arthropoda > Insecta > Diptera > Therevidae > Thereva > Thereva unica. The sequence goes on along the minus strand of OX465282.1, from coordinate 120,611,410 downwards.
ATTACAAAAGACTATGCACAGCGAATGTCAAAACACTGCTTATTCAATATGTTTGCTAGGGTATTCACGTGTTCTCTAAAAGACCACTGCAACATGCTGCACAGCGCTGCACTGCACTGCTTTTCAATGTATAGTTCAGGCTTAACTCTCAACGCGCTCAAAGATGTTTGACATTAACAGAATTAAAAATTTTGAAGAAAAGAAGAAATTAGTAATCTAGTTTATTTTCCCGGTAAAAACTCTCAACTCTCTACTTCAACTCATGTTGATCCCGCGGGCGCAAGGTGTTACCCAAATTTACTAAACTTCTGTCCCAGTACTTTTTTATGCATGAAAAAGCGGTGAAATTTTACTTCCACTGCTGCAGGAAATTACACGAGGATTTCTTGGAATTTCTGCCCAGTTTTTCTCCGGAAAGATTTCAGCCAAAAGGTGAAGAAATAGAATCAGAAGTGAAAATTCAGGAGAAAAGTCCTCCAAGTGGGAAAAATCTCTCATTTATTTTGTTTCGCCGTGCACACAGTCGAGTTCACGTTTGCGGAATGTGGCCCCTGGAGCACTCTTTGAATATTTTGTAAAATACAACATATCAAAGGCAAAAAATTGTTCCGATGCCTCTGGATTGTGCATTGCTGTTTACGATTGATATTAACTTCAGGACGCTGTTGGAGCAATTTAAAAAGTTTTTCCAAGATTTGTTAAAAGAGGTAAATGAACGAAATGAGAAGAACAAAATCCCTTGTAGCGAGAGTCTCTCTTGTATGAAATTGGTGCAAAAGAGTGCGCAACCAAAGAGTGTGTAAGTGTGATTACTTATTATGCTGTAGTGTAATTTTATGTGTTGTGCCTCCTTAAATTTTTTTTTTCATTGGAAGTATTTATGAAGAGTAAATTAAGTGAAATATTTTTATTATATTTCAAACTTTGAGTGATAAAAGTGATATGCCTCGTGTACAATGAGAAAGTGCAATTAGTTGGTGTTTCGTTTCCCTCATTCCACTCCCTAATTCTGCATTGCTCCCTTTTAGACGGGCGGACAATGAACAGACACCGAAGAGACAAAACGAACGAACAAACTGGGTGTATAGGGAAGAGGGTGAGAGAGGGTGGGGAGGGCAGACAATTTTCATGGACACTTTCAAAGAACTGTGGACGGACTTTTTGACAGTTCCTGCAATGTTGTTGTTGCTAGAAAATTTCAAAAAGCAAGAATGGCCAGCCATGAATTTTTTGTAAAAGCAACAACAAAACCCAATCATTTTTGACATTTTTCGTTCGTTTGTCCGCCCGTGTAAATGCCCAGCCAATACTGCACCGGGCTTCAAACGAGAATTAACGATGACAATTAATTTTTGTCTGTTCGGTGTCTGTTTGTCTGTTTACTTTTGCCTCTCTTCCTTCACTTTTGAGTAGAATTAATGAATTGAGCAAAAACTCGAAGCAAAAATCTCAGGTAAGTACGTATACGAGAAGAAGTCAACTTTCCCCACTGCGACAGAATTTGTGTAACTTTATGCAATTTCAATTTTTTTTTTCAATTTTTAATTTTTTTTTGAAATCAAAATATCTAAACTAGCGCCCCCGCCTAAAAGCGACCGTTGTGAGTACACCATTTACACCTAATAAAGCATCGCCCTTGAATATGTGGTATGTACTATGTATTATTTACTATGTAAATATGGTGTAACTATAGTTGCATTATATAATAAGTTGAGAAGAATTGTGTTGAGCTAAGTTGTGTTGAGCTAAGGGCCCTAAAAAGCTGGTACGACTGATCTTGTGTCTAAAGAATAACGTGTAAGTAGAATGTAAGAATGTAATCAAAAATAAAGCAACAGAAGAGTTCGAAATACGATAATTCTTAAACAAGAAATGGACTGGCTCCGATACTTGTTAACTTGGGCGTAGAATGGGTGAAAGGAAGACCTTAGTCCAGAGAAGTGCATAAATTGCAGCCCAGCCTGTACAATTACTTGGATATGCCGGAAGGTTTTGGCAGCAACAGAAGTATTTCGAATTAAAATAGGCGGCAAAGGACATAATACATGACTTAAGTGTTATGTATTATGTATTTAATAGATAATAGATATTGGAATTTACTATAGCTGGGCCACCATCCTATTGGGTAAAATTTATGGAACCGGTCCTCCTGGTAGAGGGGTTGGGCGTAGGAGTAACTACTGGGGCCGGTAGAAATACACCAGAAACATATAATTTACATACATAATATTCGTAAACATTGGGAAACCTGTGAAATATAGTTTTTACATATTCTCTCCAAAAAAATGATTGTGTATTTGCTCATGTCTTGTGTTATAATCTAAAATATGAATGAAGCAGTAAATAGGAAGTAAGAACCATAACATTTTAACTTAACTGATACATCATAGCATAATGAATATTTTGAAAGTAATGCAGTACAGTGTAAAAAAAATGCAAGTATAGTCGTTGACAATAATATTAAGAGCTAACAATAATATTACAAGGAAATATACATACAAGTATACATAAGAACATGATATTACTGCTGTTCCGGAGCTAGCAAGAATGATACAACTGATTTGTGGTAACTAAAGTACAAAACAAACAACATTTTGCTGAAAATCTTAATTTTTTAAGTAGCCGACTACTCATTTTTATTTTACAGATTCCTGCGCCATCTATGTATAAATTTAAATAAATTGTAAATATTTTCCTGCTGGTTTGGTAGAATTTTTTATATGGCATCACTTAATTGCTATCATGGCTGTTGCTGTCAGTTACTTGTACTTGTTGTACTTGTTTTTGTTACTTACAGTGTGGAAAATTCCTCTTTGTTGTTGTTAAAATCCAAAATGTTAAATGAAATTAAGTGGAAACTAAATTGTGAAATTTTATTGTCATTGAATTGTGAAATTTGTTTGTGTTTTGTTGTGGGCAGCTATTTTGGCGGTGATCTTCACGAAATTCATCAGCTGTGGCTGTTAGAATCCAAAATGTTTAACGAAATAAAGTGGAAACTAAATATTATCTATGTAGTATGTAAATTTGATTGTGTTTTGTTGTGTTTAATTTGGTTCAGGATATTTGTTTTTTTCTCGTTATTTTGTAAACGAGTAAGAATGCAACTTATGTTTCATATGACAGTTCTTGTTGTCGTTATCGATTCTGAATTGTGACAGCTGTAAGTGAGTGAGAAAGCAACTTCCCTTCGCACTGTCCTTGTTTTTGTTTTTGTTTTCTGAATTCATTCGTAGCAATTCAAAATCCCCGAAACGAGAGCATGGAAGTTTCACTTCAAAAACCGTCCAAAAACATGGTATTTTTCGAGATATGAATTTTTCACAGATGACATGCCGCATAGAACGGGTACATGCGTATTGAGACGGCCGCCATGGATCTAACGGTATATTGAGTATACTTTATTGGTTATTTAGTCCAGTCACTTTATACATGAATCTCTAAAAAAATGCAACTGGAGATTTTTAGCCGGAATCTCTTTCTTTTGGGATCACAAATATTATCCCAAAAGTTCATAAAGACAACTGACCGGCTACTAAAGTTATGGAGGGTTATAGGCCACGAAAATCGAATCTTACATTTACGAAGATGTAAGCAATAGGTAGGCCATGACGCTATTGAAACTAAACTGAAGTGAAAATTCCCAAAACTACATTTTTTTTAGATTTTCAGCTGTTTCTTTTGGTTGAGGGTATAAAAAATAGCCTACGAACTATTGTCAGACCTACCAAATATATACAAAAAATTTTATAAATACGGTCAACCCGTTTCGGAGGAGTTCGATAACAAACATTGTGATACGAGATTTTTATATATTTAGATTAAGGGGTAGTATCTCGCAGTATGTAATTTACAGAACAGAAAGTGAGGTAGAAATAATTGAAATATTCTGCCTAATTAAATAAATGATATAAGGAAAGAGTGTTATACAAATTATTTTTCTTCATAGCTTTAATTTTTTTTTATTTCAAAACATATTTCAGCATTGTTGCCTGTTGCATCTGTCCAAAACTACTATTTACCTTAAGTGGATCTGACTCCAAGCTGTTCCTGAATGACTGACAATCTGATAGACAACCGACACATATTCAATATATCAATATATCCTTGGATTGTGTGATAAGATCAAAACTTGAATCACAAACTTCATCTTGGATAAAAAAAAATTATTGATCAAACTCCACAATGCCATCGAATTCATGGCAAGGACAAAAACCCGGATCGTTATCACCGTTATTTGAATGTATAATTAAACTTCATGAATTTCAACATAACTGAGAAGCTGTCTTCTCCCTCCACCCACCCCCAACAGTTGGGGGTTTGTGCACCAAGTAAAGAATGAAAATTGAGCATCAACCGAGAGCTATTGACGAAATTCGACTGTAGACGTTTCGTTTCGTTTCTGTAGCTGACGAAATAGACACGATTCCCGGCTCCTGTTCATCATCATGTTCACTTTGGTCCTTGCCTTTTAGGAAAGTGTATACACTTTTGGGTGAAGAATCCTGCCTGGTGGGGGGATCTGCTTTAAATTCAGCCCCTTGTGCTCTCAACCTCATTCTGTCTTCTATGATGTCATATGTCTTGATTTTGACGGAGTTCTTTCTTTATTTTTTTTTTCGTCGTCGTCGTTTTTGCTTTACCCAAACTTTTGACGGATTCAACTTTCGTTAGGCATGAATTTTGTTGGCAAATGTAAATGACTTCATCCAAGGGAGAATGTAAACGTACTAAGTATCTGGAGATGGTAGTCCCTATACACTGCCATGGGCGGGCTAAGTTGTACTGAATGCAGGGAGAGAGAGATAGGAAACAAAACTCGGATATAGTTCAAAACTTGAAGTTTCCGGATTTTGCTTTCATCCTTTACGACAACTTCTCTGACAGGATGAATATTTGACAAATGATTTCACAGAGAAGTTAAAAATTTGTCTTCTGTCGAGCCGGGATTTTGGGCCTATATGTTTTTTCGTGTAGATAGAATTATGGTCGGTTTTTGACGTGTCCCGCAGCTTGTTGCCTTGTAGTAAATGTCGCCAACACTAGTGAAGTCCTTCAATCTTATGGAACTAAACATATTTTTTTGTGTCTTTCTATAAGGACACACTAAAATCCCATAAACGTAAAAATACAAAACCAAAAGCAAAAAAAAAAAATAAGGAAAATATTTCACGATCGTAAGTATCCGTGACACTTGGGGTGGTGAAATACTCGTTGGGAACTTGATTAATGCTTGCCCATCAGTAATTAGTCGCTGGTTCGCCCCTTTTTACTACACTCAATTGCGGAGAAAATTGTGGAGACAAAAGTGGAAGCTAATTATTTAAATGGATGACATTTTCCCTCTATTTATAATTGAGCCACTTTGTTTGTGTCAGACTCATCCATCATTCGGATTGATTTCGCTCTGTAGGTCCTTTCCATCTTGATACCCCGTTCCCTCCGCCCCGGGCCGTCCTCCTCCTGCCGAATATCCTGAATGTTGCTGAAAGAATGGCGGAGAAGTATCAGTTTGGTCCTTTCATCGTTAATATTTGTCGCAATCAGTAGTAAAACCTTTCAGTCGTTGCTGGCACCTTTATTGTTCGTTCCTGTGTACCATCTCCGAGCAGAATATCCCTTAAATGCTTAGAGATTTTCGTCCTGTGACACTTGTTTACTGTTGGATTACGCGCATACACCATTAAAGCCCCCCGGGGGCTTTTAATGTTTTAGTAAATCGTTTGCTGAATGGGTTGAAAATTTTCCAGCTTATGCTGGGTGCCTCAGCTGCTTTTGCTGTATATTGCACGTACACGGCGATTGCGGCGGCATTTATTGGTGATTGGTGGAGCTGCCAACAGCGAGTCTTATCTAAATAATTTCCAATCGAATCATTTGTTTTCGCAATTTTTGCTGTTTGCCGTACATGACGATTTCCATCCAGCTCCTATTTTTACCGGTAATTCTATCAGGATCGCAAACTATGGTTTTTCGCATTCGATGTTGTTTTTTTTTGTTATAGTTAAAAATCCTGATTAAAAAGGATTTTCAAGTTTTCGATTGATATGAAATTCTGCAGTTTTAATGGCATTTACCAATAGACAGGATGATGGTTGATGGGAAATATTTTATGAGAGGCCTGAGAAGGAAAGGGAATTTTATTGTACCTAACACCCGGATACGAGGATTTAGAAATTGAAAATTTTTTTGTCCTGGTAAATTTAATTTAATTTCCGTTCATATCTTCCTGGCCATTTTTAATAAAATTTTGAGAGGAAATACAGGCAATAGGAACGAAGAGTTCCACGAGCCACGAACACTTAGTATTATTACTCCCAGCTCACAAGGATATGGATGTATAGATGTAGTACATAATGAGCCTGGAATCGAATTTTCATATCTTGTCAAAAGCAGTTGTTCAAGGTATTTAATTAGGGTTAGTCGGTTTTTGAAAACCGGGTTCTAAAAGAAAATTATACAATTTGAAAACCAGGGTTTTTTCAGTAACAAAAACGGGTTTAAATTTAAACATAACCCTTCTTCACCTTATACCCCAGCTGCGTAAGCTCGAGCAAACTGGTGTACTGAACTTCAATTTTATCCTCAGTTCCCATACATTTTCACATATTAAACTCAGGAAAAATTAAGCCTTCAACAGAACATAAAATTCAGGTTGAGCGTAACAGCTCGCTCAAAAGAGTGTAATTATCTAACTGGAATAATGGAATATCATTTCTAATGTCTGGCGAAAAGGCAACAACATTTTCCAGCACTAGTTGAACATGCCAGCCAGTAAAATCACTTATGTGGATTGAACTGAACTTTATTGAACTGAGGTCGGTGAATGTAATGGTAATGTAACGATAATGGTATTGATGAATTGTAAATAACTTCAAAAATAAAAAAATGCAATTTTATCGGGTAATTTTTACTATCATACAAAATGACCATTCTTTACATTACACATTTCCATTGTCTCAGCTGCGGCTAATATAGTCCATTCTGAAGTTTCAATTATCGATGGCTCGTTCGAGCACTTCGAGTGGTATTTGGCCAATGACGTGTGTAATGTTGGCTTCCAATTCTCAATCGTAGCCTGCTTATCCATGCAGACTTTGGATTTTACGGAGCGCAAGAGGAAAAAATCTAGAAGTAAGTGTAATATCACATGACCTAGGCGGTCAATACACCGGTCCGGTCCGTAAGGTGAAATTAACAGCTCATCGAATTGTTCTAGCAATAAAGTCATGGTATCACGAGCTCTGCTGCACGCAGCGCCCCTCTTCTTGGGTCATCGATATCACGGACTCACATTATAGGTTCTGGCCGGCCTAATTTTTTAAGATATCTGAACCGACGAATAAACCCCTCCCAACCTTTGTTATGTCTCGATGAAATGGCAACTCTTGAACTTCTTTGGGGTTACTCTTCAGCCCAAATACAACTTTGCAAATTGAAGTCTCCATTAAGCCAGAAATGGGGCCTCATCGTTGAATACATATTTGGTTGAAAACAGTGGATCGATTTACGTATTTAGAATTTAAAGTTCTCTAACTTAGAGTGGGTTGGTGTTCTGTAAATGATTTAGAGTGATGTACTAGATTTTTAGAAAAGGAAGTACGTTTTCACATCAAAAATGTAAATAATGACTTAACTGAGAAACGTCATTTATTTCCTTGAGTCATGAAAATCAAAAGTGAAGTGAAGAAATAGTTTTTAAAAATTTAAAATGGTGGTAGTTGTAGAGATGGAAATAATCCGCTTGATATGCCTTATATGTGTTGTTTGAATTTTTTAACGTTTTTAATATTTCTTCGTTGCTTCTTTTTGCTGAAGACAAATACTCAGTAATATTGTCTGACTCACTTCTTTTTATTCTCTTTGGCGGTGGAAGTGTTTTGTTAAGGATCTCCTCTTCTGGAGGAATAGAGTATTTAAAATAAGTTTTCCTCCTCCTTGGTTTCGACACTCTGCGGAATTGGCTGTTGAGCACCAAAAGCCTTCGTTTTGGGTATTCCAGCTATCGCTAAACCGGCTTCTAACAAATTGATCAGTCGCTCAGCGTGATCAGGTCTTCCACCAGTGTTGTTCCGCCATTTTATGATGATCGTTATATTAAATTTAAGTTGACGTCAACCACCTTATTGCACTGTACTCGTCGTACACATTCATTTCCATATCGAAGGCGTTGTAAAGAAAAAGATAAACCACCATTTAGTATTGGCCGCTATTTTGAATTTGGAATGACGCCGCATAGCTAATGGTATTCTATTTGTCATATCCATTCATTTGATACCCGTACTAATGATGTTGTAAAGAAAAAGGTAGCCACCATTTTGTATTGGCCGTCATTCTGAATTTTGTATGACGTCACATAGCTAATTGTATTGTACTAGTCATACTCTTTCATTTGATACCCATGTCGGGGATCGGGAAGAACAATTTCAAAATTCGGCCGCCATCTTGGAACCGCCATCTTGTACTACTAGTCCGTCATATCATTCAGGTCATGGAGCTATGTATAGTAGAAAGCTAGATCTGAGGGATAGAAGGTTGGAGGGTGCATGAATAGATGCCGATGAACTTTGCGTTAGAGCTCTGAGATGTTATATGAGCTCGGAAACGCCAACTGCGGCAGACAGTTCCAAAGTCGAGTTGTTGTATTTATAAACGAACTTCTATACCAACATGTGCGTGAAAAGGATGGCTGCATTGTGTGGGAGTAAGCCGAGTTGGCTAGTCCTGTGTTACGGGGAAAAAGTTGCCAGTTAGGCAGGAGGTTCTTGATTTCGGTGAAGTAGACGCTATGGAAATAGTAGCTACATTCCTACGGTGGTTTAAAAGGTAGATAGAGGAGCCAAGTGTGCTATCGCAAATGTGTGTGATGGCGCGGCTTTGCATATTGTCCAGCCCAGGGCGCCCGCTTAGATATACGTGTGGATTCAAGGTGGAGTCGAATGGAGGACTTAAAGATTATAGATAGGGCAGCTGCCTGAAGGAGGAACTTGCATCTCTAAAGCCCGGTACCCACTTGTTCTTGTTGCAAACCCTGTACCGTTTCAATTGCTGATTAATACGAAAAAAAGGAACCCAAATTTTTCGAGTATCATCACGGCGTTCCGAATCATCCAGCCTGTACCATGATTGATGCAGGAGGGCGACACGGGCACGGTTAACTGGTCAGCGTATGATTTCAAGCGACGATGAGATCACGCAAGTGGTACCAGAGCTTTTTATCCATTTCATTTTTCTAACCGCATTACAGATAACAGGTATTCCATTTTGTAGTGTATTTGGTCATGTAGTAAACAGGAAGGGTTCGCTCTTTTTAATGAAGGACTCAAATGACTTATTTATTTTGCACGATCGACCTAGAGATCTCCAATTACCTATATCTCAAAAAGCATTAAACAAGAGACACGGATATTTAATTTGATCTGGCTTTGTCTATTGCTGAACTTAATTTAATTTGTCGAGTTCTCGATGGTCATGTAGAACGGCTAGAATCGTTTAAGCGATCTAAGTATCTTTGTTATACCTTTCACTAAATATTTTCTAGCCGAAAAAATTTCAAATGGAGTGAATTAGACGAAGTTGTTAAAAAACTAAAACAATAATTAAGTAGTTTGCAGCAAAAAGCGTCTCTTACACAGCGCAGACCAACAGTCCTTGTAATTACATAAAAGGAAAAACTAAAATGACACAAATTTTTCAAATCCCAAACCAAACTCTGCGGGAAAAATCAAGGAAGCCATTTGTTAGCTGGAACACAGGAAAACATTACTGTAAATAACGAGTCAAATGTTGTAGGGAAAATTATTCCTTGTTTGGCAACCCACCGTGCTCTCATGCAGTGCATACAGGATTTTAGTGCGAGTGCAGGGGGGCTGGCGGAGCAGCCCCATTTTAATGCCACCCCCGCACACTCCCACCCGGCAATCTCGTACTCCATTGTGCTGTCTGCAACTTATACATTCCTGTACACTTTTCGCGAACCGGAAGGAGTATTTGTCATAAAAAAGGAGAACTCCGAAAAAATCAACACCAGCTAGAGGCTTCCTCGATATTCGTAAATTCCGAGGAAAGCACAGGAAGCGGCGAAAGGCATTGCTTTGATTTTCGAAATATTTTTTAAGTTTTATTACTTGGGCGCTGGAACGCTGCCAGGACGTCAATGCTAAATAAAATGGATGCACGATATTTAATCGGAGGAAATGCTGCTGTTGTGCGCTCCAACTAACCAATCTCATGTCATCAGACTGTGGCAGAGTGCTTATTACCGGATTTTGTAAGGCAGAAAGAAACTTTTTCGGAAATTTTCTTGCGGGGTTTATGGCAGGAATTTTCGAATTTACCGCTCTAAGGTATTGCTTCGTAATGAGTGAGAGGGTGTCTGTCTGTCATGGCTGCGAATAAAGTTAATAAATTTTGTAATTTTAGAGATGGCTAACATGGTCTGGCGTTTTTCAGAGGATTTGGGATTACAGCTATAAATGGTGCTGGAGGAAACACAGTGTTGCCGACATGTGGAGGATTAGGGTTCTTCCAATTGAAATAATACAAAGTTTCAATAAAAATACATACAAAGTTTCAATACAAATATACAAGAGCGTTGTCGAGAACAATGACATTTTTAAGCAATTTTTCTTTATATTTAAGACTGTCGAAGTTATTTAGCTTGTATAGAAGAAAGTAACTGCTACGGTTCAGGTGGAAAGAAAACGCATAAACTTCAATCTCTGGCTCTATGCCTATGAGTAGTTAGAAGAAAAACTTTAATTGTAATAAAACTGTCTACAATACACAAGGTATCATTATTCAGAAGCAAAACATTTTTGGGTAAAGAACAAATTTAGAAATTGCTTCGGTTAAGACTTGTATGTTTCTTCATTTGACTATATGACTTTTGGTGTAAGTTAAAGTTAAAAAATCACAAATATGTATAACACCGTGAGTAGTATATCTATGATGGTTTTACGCCAGTGACGTCATCGGTTGTGTTTTCGGTTGTGGATATGGTCTAGGGTGTGAGTGATCGAGTGAGTGCATGTGTGAAATTAGTTAAACTTCGCTTGTTTGTGTCTTAGATGAGCTTCTACGATGAGGAATTTCGTTAAAGTTCGTTGTCACAGGTTTGTGTCTTGGATCAGCTTTCATGTTGAAATCGAATCTTCAGTTAAGCTTCGCACTGTATTTTGGCTGGGATCGTAAATTGTGACTGTGGGACTTGGTAGAGGCTCCACTAAGAATTAGATTAAGCTTCGTAGGAGTTGGGGATAATTAAGCTTTAACTAATACTTTCGATTAGCCAGATGTCCTGAGTGAACTGGATATTGGGGTCAAAATTATTTTTTAACAATCATATAAATACCTGAAAAAGCGAAACTTTAGGTTAGTTTGCTTGAGGTTGCTTATGAGCAGTTATACTGCAAGACCAGTCTTGCTCATCACTACTAATCACTGTAAGCGAGTCATATATGACTTTAAGTGTCATCTCTTGCCGAAGGTGTGCTTACCAAAGTCTACAAATTAACAAGTCTTTCATCTTCATATGGTTAATGAGTGAAAGACGAACAGCTATATGCATAAATTCTTCAAATGACGATGTCAGGCTATCAGAGAGAGAATGCAATATTTTTATAAGCGCTAGCATACAACTAAACAACAGAAAATTTTATGAGTTTCTATAGGGATAATGTTGATGTATTGGTGCATATTTGCTCCTTTTTTTTGACGACTTTAATTTTGACAGCTGATTCAATTTTCTTTCCTTTTCTGTTCTGCATACTTTACCGTAAAGACAGAATCTGGCTTTGTCTCGCTGAATTCACGAAGTATGCGTTGAGTTCTGCTCAGCAGTGATGTTCATATATGCACGCACACAACCAACCGGGTGAAAATTTTGTATGAAGATGAAAGACTTGTTATTACTAGACTTTGGTGCTTACTAGCATATAAAGCTTTTCTAACTTTCTTTGCTCTTTCGTTGAAGAACCTGCTCTAATGCAAAACCTCCACAGATTTCTTCAGCAGCTGCATGGAATACATTACAACTGACTGAAATCCGCAAGGAGGACCTTATTAGCAGAGGCCACAACAACTGGTAGATCCTGGAAGGAATTGAGGGTTGTCGCACGAAACAGAGTTCGCTGGAGGGCTACTGTTCCCGTGCTATATCCCAGAAGATGAAGAATAAGAACTTTACAAGAACTGTACATACTGCAACTTGTGAGCCAGATACTTTCGAATGGAAATTCAACGCTTAATCGAGGATCACCAGAAACTTGATGTAGGATTGATTTATACTAACGCCTGATATACCGTGCATCTACATTACAGCAGAACTTTTTGTTTCGAAAGCATGATTCCTCGTGCATTTTTGGTATTAAGAAAGAATAAGATTTTGGACGACTATACAAAGATCTAGAGCAAGGATGAGCAGTCTTTTTTATGACATTGGCCAAAATAAATTTTACTTTGTTCTCGCGTGCCGTATTAGTTATTTGTCATCTTCTTGTGACCTGTAATTTTTTATTTAGACTGCATTTGGAGTGAAAGATGCTTTACTAAATTAAATTCCACTATTTATTAGTGTTAAGTGGGACACGAATATAAAATTACTTTGTAAGAGCTGCCTCTTTATTCTTTAGAGCCAGTACAATGTCACACTTCAAATGAGACAAGGTGCCATTGAAATTAAAGAAAGAATATAAATACTACTGAAGAGCTACCTCTGCCTACCTTTCTATATTTATATTTTGCAAACCACCTCGCCTCATTTCAAGCTGAATTTTACTACCCCAAAAGAAATAAGAAAGAACAAACCTACATCTCTCTACTACGTATTTATAATCACACCACGCTTCATTTTCTCATGTATGTTAAATATCGAAAATCAAGAATGAATTTATCTCACTACACGATCATACCAGCAGGAGATTATTTTTGAATCCAGACATTTAAAAAAATTGAGACCTTAGTAAAATTTATCATCGTGTAAGGGACAAATGTACTGCCTCGTGTAAGTACGGCTCAACTCTACTATTCATCACTCGGTCCTCAACTCAAACAGGTTTGTGTATAATGTTTTTTCGCCCCTTTTTGTGTAACAATTGTGATGCCTATTAGTCCGGGGAAATTAGCATTTTTAGGAGGCAAACTTCCAATATGGCTGAAAATTGGTCCACAGCTTCTTTGTGACCTTTTAAGAAAACAATTTCGGAATCCAAAAAAAAAACATGGCCGCCGGAGATATCGGGTTTTTCCCGAGTTTTCCTTGTATCTCGGTTTCTATAGGTTATTCAACCCCGGGCTCAAAATGTTGACAAATGAAATTCTCTACAACTTTAGTTCTTACAAAAATGTTGACCAGATTAACCCTTTGAAAGTTATTCAAAGTCAAAGTTTTCGAAAATCACTTTTTGGCCAAAATTTAAATCAAAAACTGATATTTTCGAAAAGTTTTTTGATCAGTCAATACGAAACGTTATTGCCTACAAAAAGTTTTTTCGAAAACCCTTTCGAAGTTATTCAAGGTCAAAGTTTACAAAAAGTACATTTTGGCCAAAAAACCATTCAAAAACTGTTTTTTTTTTTCGAAAATTGTAGGAGTAGGCAGTTGCTAGAGACCAGGGGTCGGACTACGTAAGGTTTGCTTGTGTACACACAAAACGCTCCTCGGTAGTCTAGGGAGTAAGGCGCCTGACTACCATCCCGGTTGGTTTATGAGATTCAAATTGTTTCGGGAGGCATAGCACTCCAGCGAGCTGTTTCACGATGCCCCGGTGTCAGAGTCGCGATAGTAATGGTTGTAAGTAGGGGGAATAAAAACTATCACGGCTTGGTTGAGGCAGTTCCTTCCTTTAGGTACTTCTCTCTTTCTTTACTATCTTCCGACTAAAGCTTGTGTTCAACATTGCACTCTATGCGAAAACAAATAGATTATCGACAGTACGTCCTTCGACAAGCTTTCTCTAGTATTAAAAATGCAGTTCTCTCATCTTAGGATGGAGCTATCAAATAGAAAGGCTTTTCCTCGCTTACATGCATAACAAAACAGGAACCTGCTGCCTTGTTCCAACTGTACACTAGGTACCACGAGCATTACGAAATAAACTCCTAACAAGTCAATAAGGATCTCTCCGCTTATGCTGCTTATGTAAGATCGCTACATGTTTCGCCGTGATGAGATAACTAGTTACTTCCCCAATCGCCTGTAACTAGTTACTTCCCCAATGGCCGATCCAACCCCGTCAGTTCTCCGTAAAGCTATCCTACGCGAGATAAGAACCTTTTATCCCAACCACAACTGTAGAGGTATGAGAACAAAAATTAATAATCTCTTTATTGACTCCAAATCGTGTTATTATAATGTACGCGGAATCAGATAGAACATCGCACCCGTTTGGCCAGGCAGACTGTCGTGTGCACGCTTGCAGAATCCGGCCCCAAGACCGGATCGCGGAGCCTACCCAAATTTTCTTAATGAGTCACAAACAGAGACCGCTGGAGGGTAACTGTTTCCGCCCTATGTCGCATGAGGGATCAAAGGAGTATAAAGAAGAAACTTTCTTAAAATTTAATGGTAAATCTATGTTAATAAAACTTTAAGGTTCTGAATTTTTAATGCAAATGTGCGAAAATAAGTATTAAGACAATGGTTATTTTCGTACCCAATTCGTAATTTTTTTCAAGCGTGATGGGATCTAGGTTTGCCTTGTAAATAAGAAAATTTCTTTCGATATAGAAGCTGTTCGTGTTGGACTGCAACGATGATGGGCTGACCATCATAAATGATTGCCTATTCTGCAGGACAGCGTAAAATATCATATACTAAGTACTCAACCATGTTATACCACAATAATCCTTGCACTTTGTAATAGCTATAATATTTGCTTTTTAACCGGTCTTCCAGCATCGCTTTCCTCTCTCCATGCTTGCATAATTGATATTATGTCCTAAAAATAGCCTATTACATCAGGACCACCCCATTTTGATAGTAAAATACTGATTATTCACAAAAATCCCACCGCTGCCACCAGAATTTTGTAGTAAAATTTTTCTTTACTACTAGGACCCTATGTGCTCTCCCGAAGGAGTAATTCATCAACCTTATTATACTAATTAAAAACATTTAGTTTGTTTTGCTGGGGCCAGCTACAATACATTTAGCACACTTCTGGCTCTTGATATTCTGGTACACCGAACAACTTTATTCAGGATCAAATGTGTCTTAATCTCAACAAACTTTACAAGCGTTGACAAAAACAAAACTGAGGCTAGATATTCCTTTCCAGATATCAGTATATATCAAAACTGTGTTCCAATTAAAAATTTGTAGGTTGTGCCGATAAACACGTAGGGTAACTTCCTTCAATTTTAAAATTTTACTGATCACTTTTGTGGATTTCTGACCACATTACAATAAGCTGTCCTGAACTCTCTTAACTCTTAAATCCAATACGAGATAAGCGACAATATTGCAATTACGAACATATTTAACAAAGGATTACGAGCCATTATTATTTTTAGCTGTTATATTAACCAGTCACAAACAATTCAAAATAAGAGGATTTCGCCAGCAGAGGTTGCTGATTTTAAAACAACACCATTATTTTTGCCTGAATTTCATAATTTTTCATAAGCATATGGTAAACATTCGTCATAAAGAATAAATTAATAAATTACACCAAAAAGTAAATACGGTATGGAACAGTAAATCTTTCTGAAACAATAATTAAAAGCTAGCTGTGTGTGTTGTTGTGTTTGGGTGTTGTTGTTGCGCTCCATACCTCCACTTAATCCTCATTTACGAGCACGTAATTGCAGAAAAACAAAACCCCATTAGACCGCAAACATCAATTTGCTCATAAGAGTAAACAAGTTAACTGGAGTGCAACGTGCATTAACAGAAAATAACCAGGGAAAACGTGGAAAGGCAGCTTCAACTTCTGTTTCTAAACCATTACTTCAGCCACTTGCCAACCCTATGGCGTGTATCGTACAGCATCGCTGTGCAGCCCCTAAAAACTTTTGTACATTCGCACACCTCCGACACAGCACAGCGCTCAGGCGGGGGCCCGAGAAGGAAAAGTTTCCACCATTGGAACCTGCTGGAGGTCATTTTGTTAGCTAACTTCAACTTTGACAACAGCGAAAAATTGTTTCGAGTTCTTCACTCCTAATATACGTAAACTTGCGAGATGATTACCCCTCGGATCGCCCCGCCGGCCCATCACGCCGTCATCAACTACTCACAAGCACTAGCATAGTGGGGAGCTCAGCCCCTCAATATTGGCTGGCGGTGCCCTCTATTGTCGACAGCGACAGTTGTTGCTTCGGAAAAGTTTTAAAATCGACGGGAAGATGTGTCTGCCATCAGCCATTCGCGCCGTGAATCGAGTTGGCCAATATCGATTCTTCGATCTTATTACGAACCTTCGCAAAATACTTGAGGCATTTGTCGGGGAACAGCTTTATTGCATTATTCATAAAGTTTTTGGCAAAATATTGAAGTGTGTGCTTTGAATTTGTGATTTGACTTTTACTCCCCCCACCCATTCCCAAACTCCTGGTTTTTGCACTTTCACACACGCTGTCAATAGGGCGAGAAATTTACTTACGACGAATGAGAACGTTTCTACGAGATTTTTCTGATTCGGGGCTCCTCTTTCGGACCATAGTCTTCGTCCTGATGGCTTTGATAACTTATCAAAGGCTAAACTTTGCGAATAATAATAATAATTTAAATCAGGACTTGAGGATAGTTGTTATTAATTTCCCCAGGAGCAGGCTAACAAACTAGAGTTGACTTCTGAACTTTGACAACTTTTAAGGGGAGT
Source organism: Thereva unica (assembly GCA_949987705.1). Classification (NCBI taxonomy): domain Eukaryota; kingdom Metazoa; phylum Arthropoda; class Insecta; order Diptera; family Therevidae; genus Thereva; species Thereva unica. The sequence goes on along the minus strand of OX465282.1, from coordinate 120,594,587 downwards.
GAAATCGTGCAGAAGTCTTTTCAGGAACTTTGCGAAATCTCTCGTGATGATGAATGCAGCGAAAGGGAATTTAATGGGAAAAAGGGAACAATTTTTTTAGTGATTTTGGATTGGATAGAAATACAATTCCTAGATTTGAAAAATGTAAGCAGGCAGAACTAGTGTTATTGACATTTTCATGGAGCGAGATAGAAACTACTTTAGCTTTAAATAAAAGCCATTTTTTTTATGTGAAAGACTAGAGTCTCAGGAAAGGTCCTTTATACTGTTGACAATCTATTTTCTTCGTATAGCGTGCAATGTCGAACAGCAGCTCTAGTCGGGGAGAAAGGAACCGCCACAACCTTCCCGCGATATTTTGCACCTTACTCTCAACCATTACTATCGCGACTCTGACATCGGGGCATCGAGAAACAACTCGCTGGAGTGTTATGCCTCCTGAAATGAGTTAAATCTCATCAACCAACCGATGACATGCGCTTTGGTGGAGCGGGGAAGGGGGGAAGGGCTAAGGAAGGCTACGACACGAGGAATCAGGAAAGTAAAGAGGGAAGAAGAAAGAAGGAAAGTTATGTAGGTGGGAAAGTGGAAAAGGCGAAGGACCGTGGGGCTGGCCGGGATTCGAACCCGGGACCTCTGGGATAGCAGTCAGGCGCCTTACCCCTAGACTACCGAGGCCCGCCACTGTATTGAGGTTTTCATCTTTTCATGACCGATTTGGGTTATTATGGTCGTAAATAGCACATCATTTATTTAATCTTGGCCTTAAAAAATTTGCTGAAGGAGCTGTAGGTCATACCTCAAACGCTTACTAAAAATATGGACAATTGACGTATTTGTATTTCACCCGGATTGCGAAGTAGAAACCGGAGGGTTGCCTATTAGAACAGTCATCTTGGAAGAAGGAAGAGAGAAGTTAGAAAACTATTCAACAGCGCAAAGCTCTTAGGTATCTAGGACCCCTTCAAAAAAGCCATCACGAATTACATTAAAGAGATGAGAATATCCAAACGAAGGGCATGGAAAGCCTTCTGCGGCTACATAGGTATTTTCGAGCGGGCTCTATTTTATTCGCACAAGGTAGACAAGTAGTATAGCTACACCGGTATCAGTGCAGTAACGTCATCGGTTGTGGTCTTGGATGTGGTCTTATGCTAGTGAGCGCCGCCTGTGCGAAAGTAGTTGAACTTCACTATTGTGGGTTTGTGTCCTGGATGAGATTTTTCGAATAGTGAGCTTTCACGCTAGGGATTGACTTTGCAGCTGAACTTCGCTGTGTCATGGTCGGAATATTTTGAGCAATCTTATCCAAGAAATAGGCAATCTAGCAATCTTAGCCAATTTAGTAATCTTATCCAAGAATAAGGCTTGTCTGAAATTGCGTTGCCTGCATCAAGATTCCACGTGCTAGTGAGAAGACATTGAGAGGTGTGTCCGGGACAAGGAAATTCCTCTTTGTATTTTCGCAGATATTGAGGGCGCGTTTGGCAACGTTATCGCAGCAAAAGGGGGCATTGTTCCTCCACTGCTAGGTAGATCACGGCATTTATCAGGAGTAGATTGATAATTTCTGAGATGAATGGCAATTCGGTTACTATAAGGGCTGCAAAGAGCTGACGCCATGGGCCCATCACCTCTAACTCAAAGCATAGGCCTATGTAGATGAGATCGTCATAACTATTAGTAGCTGTCATGATGGCACCTTTTGGAACCTCATGTAAGCTGCTCTGACTAAGCAGCTGGTGCAGCAAGAACTTCGTACTAGTTACTAACAGAAGAAGGTAAATTTAAAAGCTTCCTTTGGTACGAAAATTTTTTTTATTTATTTATTTGCCAAACAAGGCATACTTAAACTAAATACACAAGAGTTCTTATAGACAAACACTGGCATATATAATTATTTAATTCTAAGGAGTGTTAGTATTAGGTTGTCAGGAAGGATTTAAGTCTTTTTTTATAGGATGCTTTATCTATTGAAGGGGAGTAACATGATCTATAATTGTTAAAGACCACGCAGCATCTGTTAACGGGCTCATTCCTTGCATACTCGGTCCGATGTGGGTATTCCTTGAGCAGTTTCGTATGTCTTGTAAGTCGGGTATCTTCATTGAACTTGATCATATCCGACAAAAACTGCACTTTAAGGTTGCCGTTAAGGACTTCTAAGGTGAGAGACGCGATAAGAAATTTTCTCCTAGAAGAGAGTGGCAAGAGGTCCAACACTTTGAGCCTTTCCGTGTAGGGTGGTAGGCTTAGAAAGTCTCGCGGATCGTGTCGACTTCTCAGAGCAAAGAGGATGAACTTCTTTTGAATTGATTCCATCCTGTTGCTACTTATGAGAAATATGGGATCCCAGATGGGACATGCATATTCCAGGATAGGGCGGACTAGAGAACAGAAAAGAGTTTTTGTGACCCAAATGTTGTCGAATTCTTTAGCTCTTCTCTTTATAAAGCCAAGAAGTTTGTTGGCTCTGGCAGTAATATTATCATAGTGCAAATTAAAATTAAGTTTTTTGTCCAGAACGACACCTAGATCGACAATGTGATCGACTTGATTCAACACCGTGTCGTTGAGATGATAATAATACTGCTGTGTGTTATGTTTACGAGAGAAGGTAATTGCTTGACATTTGTTGATGTTAAGATGCAACTTATTAGTGGTGCACCAGTCTTGTAATGCATTGAGATTCGACTGAATAAAGGATACGTCGGTTTGGGACTTAATGACACTATATATTTTGAGATCGTCCGCGTAAAAGAGATGCGGGATATTCTCTAATTTCTTGGAGAGGTCAGCGATGAATATATTGAACAGAAGAGGGCCAAGATGACTGCCCTGAGGAACACCGGAAGTTACTTCGATTTCCTTTGAAAGGAATCCTTGAAATCTGATAACCTGTGTTCTTCCGTTGAGATATGATCTTAACCATTCAAGAGCAGAACCTGTTTTTGTCAAAAGATACTAAATATCGGTTTTGGCTATACACGTCGGTCTAATGGTTTATTGCATGGTGGGTCTAGACCAAACAAAACGGTGCCATGATTAAGGCGGCCAAAGTTCAGTATCACGAGCATCTCACTGCGGCTATGAAAGCCCTACTGAACCTCTCTCCGCTCCACCTAGTAGTAACGCACGAAGCTTTACCGGAGGCGGAATGGGATAGTGCTGGCAACTTACTGCAGCTGCTATAAAAGACTATGGTCTTACCAGTACCAGGGGCATCCCCAGAAACAATTCTTGGGGGGAGTTAAGTTTTACTCAAAATCAACCATTGCTACGAATCGGCTTCCGCCCTATCCCATGAAGGATTAAAGGAGCTTAAAGTAAGTAAGTATTCGATGTACAGTCTCATTTGCCAGGGTTCTCGTTCCATGAGCATCTTTTTACTCCCATTCTTACAATATAGAAGATAGTATGGTTCTGTCTCTGTTTCACCAAAGTGGCAACAATAAAAGTCAGCCTCAAACTATAGGTCTACTCTACTTAAAGAATATGTAGACCAAAAAAAGCTTTTAATTTCCTTAAATTTCAATATTCAAATGCATACTAGATGCCACTGTCGTCTTTTCTTCTGTTTTTTTTTTTGCATATTTACCATTGTGGAAATGTTTGAAACTAATAAAATTGTCTTTTTTTATTACACATTAATTTACTATCTAAAAGGATGATTTGCAGCTCATTAAATTGTTTCCTCTGCGAACGTTAAAAAATTTTCCGTTTGACAGTGGTAAAAAGTTTCGAGCTTTCGACGAAACTTTGTGCTTGTATTTTGTACAGGGCCACTTTGTTCTTCCACTTTGAGTCTGGGATGTAAACTCTACTTAAAGAATATATTTCTGAGGTCCTATTGTAAATTTTTGCTCGATACTCTCCCTTACTTTTAAAAAAGCTCAAAGAAAAGCTTGTTATGTAAAAATCTGGAAAAAGGGTGGTTTTTAAAATAACTCTAAGGCCATTGTTGGCCAAAGCGAAAGTTCCACCCTCAATTTAAATTTAATTCATTCATACACATTCTGTCACTGTTAAGAATCTAAAATTCCACATTCCCTAAAGCTAACCGCAAAAGAAGTATAGTATTACAAAACTCAGCACCCTTCAACCAAGCCGAACTACAACATTAAAAGATCTTCAACAATGTCTAGTATTTCCCCCCGCTAAACCGAATAAGTGCTGGACCGAAGTAAGGCATTACATATTTACTCCACAATATTCAACGTAAACAACAAATGCCGAGCAAACACTTGAGAGCCAAGCCATATACGAAATTCTGAAATGTCGTCTTACGATTCGTCTGCCGAACTTGTGCTCTTTAGCTACAGTAAGTAAACAACGATTGCCCCGGGAACCCCAGAAGCAGTTCAAATCTCAAATTACTCGGCCCATCAATTTTCTGTTAAAATCCTAGGACAAACATTTGCCATCAGTTAATTGTTGTCTGGTGTGCAGCCACTTTGGAGGTCCTGGCCACAGTACCGAAGGGATTTTGTGTCCAAGAGTGTACGTCGATGACCGTATCCTTGCTAAAATCGGAACGTAAGCATTAAGGGCCACCGTATTACGAATAAAACAATTCCTGGAACATGAGATTTCTAGAGGGAGTGGGGCCGGGCCAGTGGTTAGATTTCGACATGGGTCAATCATGGATTAGTTTGGAGGAAAAACAAATGAAAATTTCTGGATGTTGGATGTTGTTACTGTTCATAGGATTCCTGCGGATGGTGGTATTCTTTTAAGTTTGGCAATTGTTCAAATGCGTGTCTTTTTGCATTTTATATGCAATTAAAACTAATTCACGAGTTTCGTGGGCATTTAGTATTTTTTATGTACCATTACTAAGCTCAAAAACGCCCTATGTCATGTCATTGGTAACGTCATGATGCAATGTCTAGTAGTGAGTTGAGCTCTAGGACAAATAATAGTTTGCGGGATATTAGGATTCGGGCGATTTTGCAGGAAATGACGACGAAACTTGCGTTTGAGCTCTTGGATGTTGAGGAATTTGAAAATACAGACTGCGTAAGATTGTTTCGGTGTCGAGTTCTTCTGTATGCGAATACAAACCTTGTTTGTAACGTGCGCGAAAAGAAGAAATGTAGGTAGCAATGAGTCGAGCAGGCTTACCTGCTGTTGCGGCTGTTTGCTGCCAAAAAGGACCTTCCCACGATGTTCACATCATCCGCATAACCAAGTAATTGTTCCGAATGTGTAGTTATTGATGCACTCCTCTGCACTGAAGTTTTCCTTATCACCCATTCTAGGGCGAGGTTGAAAAGCATTAGAGCCAGCCTATCTCCTTGTCTAAGTACTTGTCGTACTTCGAACTCTTCAGTTAAAACATTTTGGATCCTAACCTTCGCCAGCTCCTCCTAATTCCCATAGGATCTCGTTTAAGTCATATGCCTGTTGAAAATCGACAAATATCTGGTATGTATTAGTCCTTTCCTAGTTTTCTCCAGAAGTTGTTTTAAGGTCAGCTGGTCCGATGTTGACCTGTTTGTCCTAAAACCAGCTTGATATTATTTTATAAGTTTTCCACTATAGGTTCTAGCTTTTGGTTCATAAGGATTGTGAAGTTTTTGTAGCTGGTGCTGAGGAGTGAGATGCCTCTGAAGTTTTTACATATTAAATTATCTCCTTTCTTCTATATTGGGCATATAATCGCTCTCTTCCAGTCAAAAGGTATAATTTCTTCTTTCCAGATGCTGCGTATGAGTTTGCGTAAGGTTCGTAATAATTGTGAACCTCCTTCCTGTAACGACCCACAATTCGTTAATAAGAACCCTCTCTACGAACGTTAGAAAAATACTAAAATACCACGTTTCAACTCTAGAATGCCTCTCCTAACAAAGCTTAATAATTTTGTCAAAAATCCAGAAAGAAAAAAAAACGATTTTTGGACAATTTCTTGCAAATCAAGAAGAAGATAATATAAATGTTGATGGTCTATGTACATGTCGCTCTTTAAGATACCCACATACATACAAACCATTGTCAATTGACAACTTGCCAGAAATCGCAGGACCGAAAACCTCCGGCTAATTCCTGCACGAGGGGAAGTGAAAATTTCCCCGCTTTTTCTTGCATAAAAAGTAAAGAAACACAAATTGGGTGAATTCTTGCTCCTGCGGGATCCCACATTCGAGTTCTGGAACAAAGCTATAAATATTTACTAAGCAGGCTGGGTGATTCTCCTTTGAAAGCTTCACGTGCTTCCTAGCTATAAAATAAACCGCTTCACCAGGCCAAAATTAGTCTTTAACCAGACTCGTTCCGGAGAGGTCACCTTCACCGTGTCATGGTGTATGATCCGGCACAGTTAGTCCACAAACATAACATATACCAACTGAATACCTGAGGAGTGTTTCCCGGACCAGTGCCGTGGCGTATGATTCGACGCTGTTCCCGGCACCATTTCCTTTCGATCCTCGGAACTAGGATGCAATGGGTCCTGAAATATTTTCTCCATCTTTCTTTTATCCTATCAAGATCTGCTAATAGGTTCCCGTTCCCGTATATGTCTTTGCAGATGTCCGTTCTGGGTTGAAACTTATTAGTGATCTGGTGATTTTCTTTGCAAGCTTTTCTAATACTCCCTTCATTGAAGTCTTTCTGTACCTGTAAGATCCTCTTGTTTAAATATTCTCTCTTCTTTTTTCGGCAAAGCTTGTAGTATGAGATTTTTCTTTTTTGCTTGGAGACCTCCATCCTTGCTTTTGTTGTCCTTGCGAATTACTCCCGATGGCTCTGGTTTGTTTCTTCAATTGCGTCTCTACAGTTTTGGTCAAACCAGTCAACTCTAGCCTGTCGCAGCCTAGTGTCTCTACTGCCGCCCCCTTTATGCTGCTTTTGATTTGCTCCCATTTGTCGTTGATGTTGGGATGTTTTTCTGTCTCTCTCGAGTTTTGTGAGACAGCATGTCGGAAGGCATCTCTTTTTTCTTCCAGTTTTAGCTTATCTATATCGTATTTTGGTTGAGTCTGCACTCGATGCGTTTTGGTTGCTATCCGGATTCTCAATTTCACCTTGACTAGAAAGTTGTTCAAGCCACAGAACGCTCCTCTCATTGTTCTTATGTCCAGTCGATAAGTAAATAGATATAAGTAAAGTGATCTTTCTGCAATGGCGACGTCCCCAATGAGTTGGAGGGTGTGGTTTTGCACCTTGTCCAGCCACGCTAAGGTGGTTTTCGGTGCCCCTTCTCAGAGATTAGAGTAGAATTCGAGGCGGGGCCGAATGTAGGGTTTGTAGATTATAGCCCTGACGGTTGAAGGAGGAAATTGCATCTTTTAAGGAATCTCCAACGCAGATCTTCAGTTAATGTTATGCCTAGGATATTGAGAGATGGTTCTGCCATTAGTTCTAGATTGTCCACATTGTCCAATGGGAGGAATTGAGGAGCATGTTTTCTTAAAGAGACACTATTTTGTTTTCCGTGCATTGAATTTGACATGATTCTTGTGGTCCCAATCTAGAATCAAATTTATATCCCTGTTGATTGAAGTTCACGATAAAGGACAAGGTCTGGCACGTGCTTGTCTTGCTTTTTCGAAGCTATACGAGCAACGCAGAGTACTGTCATCAGCAAAGCTGTGAAGTGAGTTGGACGGGATTGAGAGCAGGTCATTTATAAAAACTAGGAAGAGAGCCGGTGATAGAATTGAGCCCTGCGGAACGCTTGCAGAGATGGCGTGGGGATTAGATTTGACGCCGTCCAATACTACCTTGATTGAACTGTCAGAAAGGAAACTCTCAATCCAGTTCTTTAAAAGAAAGTCAATATCGATAGCTTGGAGTTTACTAAATAGAGCGGGGTGCCATTCTCTATCAAAGGCCTTGGAGATATTGAGAGCAACTAGGCCGGATTCATCAAAGCGATGAATGTTTTAGTAGAGGTGCTCAGTTAAACATACAAGGCCGTCGCCAGTAGATCTAAAGCCGTACTGCTTGTCATCCAATATTTGGTTAGAGCGTAGAGTGCAGTTAAAACCTAGACCATTATTCTAAAATTGTTCATGTTAAAGTATCACAAAAACGACATAACTAAAAACAAATTCAAAATACCCAGATCCAAGTTAATTGCTATAATAACATCTACACAAAAAATAATATCTTCCACTTTCCAGGGCCTCCCCATCGCCTCAAATTATCCTACTAAATCAGGTTTAAATGAAAAAACCAGCAAAACAATTTCCTATCCCTTTACCATTGCGGCATCTTTTTCATTATAAGGATCAACAAAATAATTTCTGATAAGCCCATTTAACCAGGAGAGTCCTATTACAGGAAGAATTCCGCAGTCATTCTATACACAGCCGACAAAAAAACAACACACGCCAACAGATATGAAAACAACCTCCAACCGAGCTACATTACAAGTGGAGGAATGAAACACACTCGTATTTCTTTAAGCATCGGATACGGTTATGGCAAGGACCAAAACAGGATCCCTCCGAAAGGAAAAAGGAAGAAGCATTTTACAGTCATCAAAGTAGAAGTCACGACACGATGACTAAATAGAAATATCAGGATTCAAAAGCTGATGGGTCTGCTCGATGGGTGGAGGATGAGCGGAGAGCACATCCACAAATAGAAAAAATGTTAAAATGCGAAAAGGATCCTACCAACCTAAGTAAAACACGATGGAGGTTCTATACGATTCGCTTGAAATGACGGAGGAATAGACTGCAAACATCCTCAGCTGGAGGCTTAAGTAGAAGAAAACAACAGCAGGAAGAAGTAGTTGAAGGATCCTGGGGCCTGCAAGCTGCGGGATATAATGGAACAGAGGAAAAAAAAATAGAAGGAACGAACGAACCTTATTTACACATGCACGAAAAAAGTCTGCCGTTGGAGCTTCCAAACGTTAAGCTAATTTATTCTTTGACAAATCCGATCAGATCTTCGATTCTGGGCACGTCCTGAAATCGAATGTTGGAAATGTAGTATAAAAGTTAAGAAAGAATCTACAACTGTTGGAGGAGGCACACACAGTAAATGCATGTGGGAGGCCCCGAGCAGAGGGATCACGTACACACACAGATTGTAGTAGTTGCATAGGGAAATTTGCTCCTTCCCTGGAAGTAGAAAATTCCCTTCTGTGAAATAAACACCTTGGCGTGTGCTTTCCTTTAAAATTATGTTGATACCTTTGAAGCCCTCCTTCGGCTGCATACAGATTCCTAGGAAAATATTTTAAAAACGAATTTTTATTAAAATGGCGAAGGCTACTTTTTTCCCAAGTTAAACATGTGCGGAATATAAGGTGCGCTTTGAAGTTTGCCAAGTTCAAACATGAATTTCATTTGTGAGATGGGCAGCCGTAATGAAGACTTCTGGGGGGATAAATGTCGATTGTTGAAGCCAAGATCACGTTTTTTTTGTGGAGCAGAAGGGTATTTTTGAGTCTTCTCTCTGTAGGATGTATCCTTTGCAATTTTATATATGAGGGCATCAAGAGCGCGTTTCATGCACCTACTATCTGAAACTAACCCAATATTTTCGCATAAAACTAAGTCTAGCACGATGAATAGCCCTAGGAGTATGAAAAACTTCAAATACTGAAATGTTAGGTGGTAATCATTGAGTATAAAGTAGCTTCCAAATTTATACTTTAATGTTCAGAGATTTCATATTTTTGGGCAGTCGCTTTGTGAAGTTTTTTTGGGTAAGAGTCTTTTCACACACACAAAAAGGTCATGGTTAGAAGCAATGTCGCATCTTTTCAGTCGACCTGCAACAAGATTGCATCTACAGAATGAGGTTCGTCGTGCAGTATTCTATTGTATTAGTTCAAACCTGTCTAAGGAAAAAAAAACACAAGTAGTAGATATAGCTACAACGGTATTAGACCAGTTACGTCATTGGTTGTGGTCTCGGGTGTGGAAGTGGTGTGTCTAGGATAAGATTTCTCGCCGGGTCCACTTTTGCGTTGGGATCGAATTTGAACTTTACATCCCACATAGCAGTAGGAGTTGAACTTCGCTGTGCCTTGGTCAGAATATTGTGAGGAATCGTTTAATTAAATTAAGATCTGTGGGAGTTGGAATTCTGTGATACTGCAAAGCTTTGTCTAAATTGGGCATCTGGAAGCTTTAGCTATTATTATTATTTACTCAAAATCTGGAGATGATGTGATTTGAAATAGTATTCGGTGTACAGATAAAAATTATAGCAGCGATATTGACTCCTTAGGAATAAGGCAACTCCCAAGAAAAAAAAAAACATTGTAAAGGAGGTGGATCACAGCCCATACAAAATTACCCCAGGCCCGGCGCAAAAGAAAAGCATCTCAGATTATCGGCTATAATAAGTATTGAATTTCTGTATAGTTGTTATATCCCGTAACTGTGGCTAAGGTGTTAATAATGCTATTTCTATTTATTCGGGCAAAATGACTAATTAACCCTGTATTTTTGTAACGCCATCACATATCTTCATGAATAAGGTATCAGTGTACGCAGAATACTCCCACCTATCTAAAATTGTAAAAACGACGGTACCACAGTACCAACTTCCAGAGTTATGAGTCGTCAAAGTCAAAATTTTGTTTTTTTTAACAAACATTTCACTTTCAACCACCTTTTTCTCCAAAATATTCATAGTCAACTAATGTTTTTTTCCCCAGAATCAGAAAGCTTGGAGTGTTTCCTATGAATAATGTCAAGACAATTTTTATGCTATGGCCTTTACTTTCGAAGATATAAGCAATTTTAATACTAAAATTGGCGCTATTTCGTACTTTTTAGCACTCTTTTCTCCTAAGCTTATGTCGAAAAAAACCAAGTGACAATTTTCAGGTCAAAGTTGCCTGCAATTTCCCCAAATAAGGCCAGTTTTATAATTGCTTATAACTTCGAAAGTAAAGGCCGTAGCATACAAATTGTCTGTCTCGACATTATTCATAGGAAACACTCCAAGCTTTCTGATTCTGGGGAAAAAAACATTAGTTGACTATGAATATTTTGGAGAAAAAGGTGGTTGAAAGTGAAATGTTTGTTAAAAAAACAAAATTTTGACTTTGACGACTCATAACTCTGGAAGTTGGTACTGTGGTACCGTCGTTTTTACAATTTTAGATAGGTGGGAGAATTCTGCGTACACTGATACCTTATTCATGAAGATATGTGATGGCGTTACAAAAATACAGGGTTAATTAGTCATTTTGCCCGAATAAATAGAAATAGCATTATTAACACCTTAGCTCAATACTTATTATAGCCGATAATCTGAGATGCTTTTCTCTTGCGCCGGGCCTGGGGCAATTTTGACCCACCTCCTTTCGAAATGCTTCTATAGGTATGTGAGCGAATAGTGGAGATAGCTCCATCTATAAACTATTTTTTTTCTCAAATGTATCCAGGAATCACCCCATAGTTGAATGTTTATTTTGACTGATCTGTGCCATCTGTCGCCGTTTTTTTTTTATAAAAAAAAAAAATTTAAAAACCGACTTCAGACAAAAGCCGCACAAAATGCACAAAAAAGAATGAAATAATTGTTTGTAATTCCTAACAACATTAATCCAATCAGAATGGATCTAGAAAGAAGAATCACTTTTGAAGACGGTGCCAGGTAGTAGTTGACTTTGATTGCACTAACTCTTGCTTCGGGAATTGTTTTCATTTCTTTGTTTGGCTTATGCCCTTAGCACCGTCTTCAAAAGTGATTCTTCTTTCTAGATCCATTCTGATTGGATTAATGTTGTTAGGAATTACAAACAATTATTTCATTCTTTTTTGTGAATTTTGTGCGGCTTTTTTCTGAAGTCGGTTTTTAAATTTTTTTTTATTTCGTACTTTTTAGTCCATTCATTTTTTTCGGGGGCAATATAAAAAAAATTATTAAGATAGGCCTACACGGCACAAATAAATCGTTGCGTGTGAACTCAACTGTTCGGTTTGCACAATCTAAAAGGTTTGGATTGTTCCAAATATGTCTCGGTGATGTTGGACCACTTGCTCCTCCGACCTTATCGCAATCAATGTAACATAATAGGGGTATTCATGATCTGTGTGAAACGTCGAGAAATCGTAAAATGTCATCTTCGAAATAGACGAGATCGTGAGCGACCCCTTTCAATTTCCATGTTAAAGTGTTATTTCGAATAATCGAATTTCACATCTGCCACTCTGCCATATGATTATTTCGATCTCGATATCGAGTTGTTGAATTAACACGCCTTTTCAGATGTTATTTGTTAAAATCGAAACAAATGTCATTTACTAAGGAAAGTTTCTCGATTTGTTAAACTTTTTTCTCGATTTAACACAAATAACACGAATAACACAAATAACACAAATCATGAGTACCCCTAATATAACGCGTAGATAAGTATAAATATAATGCGCAATAACTAATGGAGGTAATTTTCACTCGTCATTTGCACTCAGTTTATTTACACAATTCGACTTGCGCAAGACAATTTAAAAAACTAAATCGATGCGTATGAACCTATCTTTACGATAAGTATGACACGCTGCCGTAGTATCGTTTAACCGACGATGCAGCGTACGTATTGCAAGCCTAATTCTTCTTTTAAAATCCATTTTGAGATATATGGTGTATAACACACCGCCGCGCCATCGAAAAAAATCTAAGCAGTAGCTAAATAGTTTTTGCAGTAATGTATTTGCATATTTTCCGACGAATTTAAAAAAAAACTTATTTAATATGAAACAAAATTCTCCGGGGGAAATTAAAAGAAATATTTATTGTGAAGTCGGTAGCTTACTGTACTATACTCCTCATACACTTTCATTTGATACCCATAACAAGGACGTTCTAAAGAAAAAGTAATCCGCCATTTTGTGTTGGCCGCCATTTTGGGTTTTGAATGACGCCACATAGCGAAGTGTGTTCTACTTGTCACACCCTTCCATTTGATACCCATTTCGGAGGTCGGGGAGCCCAATTGCAAAATTCGACTGCCATCTTGGAACCGCCATCTTGATTTTTTTACAAAATGATCAGATTGTACCCAGTAGGGAATGGAAGCCTTCCAGATTCGAATCTGTACACTTTCCTTCGAATGCATAATGTCTACTTTCTAGATCGAATCATCCCTTCTTTTAACATTGCGATGTCCTAGGGTCGAAGGCATAACGGCCACCTTTTGCATTACCATACCTTCCAACATGAAGGCATGAGAGCTAAAGCTGCAGAATGTCCAGTCATTTCGTTATTCCCCTTGAAATATGCTGTCCGTTTCGCATCTATTATTACTAAAAAAACATCCTTTATTAATCACAATTCCAAAATATGATATTAATTTTCCATCTGTAATATAAGTAAACTTTATATCGCTACAGGTGTTTACACCGTAATCAATCTAAATAGACTGAAAAACAATGAATGCATTTAAGAAAATCGTAAGAAGACCGATTTTATGAAGGAGAGGGTGAGACAGGACGAATGTTCGGCTGCGGCTTCAGTATTTTTCCTCGATAATGAACAAAGGGAAATGCGTGCATGTTCCTTATGCATGACACTTTGCAATACCATTCCTTCCAATAGCCATCGATTCACATTGCTTCCAATGTCTACCTAGATATACTGCGTTCCGATTTCATGACTTCGTAAATTCCCTACTGGGAAGTTCAACGTTTGTTTACAGTACACACACATATAAATCAAGGAAATATAAGCTTAATTGCCATTAATTGCGGGGAAATCAAATGTAAACAATAAAATTCTTTGATTCTTCACCCACGTCATGGTATATTTCTTTATTCAATATAAACAATAGTTTTTGAGCTGCAAATCAAAACTATATGCCATAATTTCGTTCTCATCGGCTTTTGTTCTGGAAGCAAATTTACAGACGTATTCACGTCGAAAACTTGTTTAATATGGAACAATATTCCCCGAAGGAAATTAAAAAATAATTATTTTGTCGATATATAGAAAAAAAAAGCACCGCGAGCCCAAGGATCGAACTCGCACCCCACAGATCCCACAGACAAGAATACTTCCCTCTAGCCCTTTGCGCTATGTCAAGTACTATCGGCCGCTGACCAATATGTTAATAAATCATTTCAGAAAGAATAAAAAGAGAAAAAGAAAACAAAAATGCTGCCCCGACCAGGGATCGAACCTGCAAGCGCCACACTCCGCTGAACCGAGAATCCGACGCTCTACCCACTCACCCATCGGCCTGCTGCCAGACTTACAACAATAAAGTAATTGGTTCGGTGCCTATGACATGTTTAGGTTGAACCAATTTGAATAGTTTTTTATGCCTAACTTCGAACTCCGTTATCAGAATTTAGAAAAAATTTAACGGGACCACCGTGGGAAGCTCCCCCTTCAAATGAACCAAAAAAAAGCAAAAAAGTTATTGGGTTACAAAGTTATGCGTGAACACGTCGAATTGTGTAACCTCCTCTTTTTTTTGAAGTCGGTTAAAAATACAGAGTGTTTGCAACTGCCACCACAGCACCCCTCTTTCCGATGCAATCTTTAGTCCCTGAACCTGACGTGCTTGACTATTTTCCGAGTCCGTTTTGTTTGATAACTCGATGGTTCTTCACATGACACATTATCTGTCTCTGACCCTTTTATCATGTATGCCGTTTTGATCTGATCGATAGATAAGTATGAGTCTTCTTTTTATTTTCGTAGAATTTTGAAAGTCTCCGATCGTCTTTCCATTACCTTAAAAAGTCCCTCGTATGGCGACGCTAGCAGTGCTCTATCCTTGTTATCCCGCACAAATACGTGTGCCGTCGTTTGGAGACTATTCGGAACGAATGGTTTTCTGCTGTCGTGATTGGAAACTAGTGAGTTTTACCGCGTCGATGTGTAACTTTAGCTATTACACAAATTCGTTTTTCGTTACCTCTGGGCTGGTAGAATCTAAAAAAACTATCCTGGGTAGACGAATTCCTTGACCAACGCTGCCAATGACGAGGAGTATTTCAGTCATCTATGGGTCCACTCTCTCATTTAGTCCTCTAAAACACTGTGTATACGACTTATAATTCTGGAATTTGGTGTGTTAAAACCTTGACTTTTACAGTTTTAGATAGGTGAGAGAATATCTAATAAGGTTACAAAAATACAGGGTAATACATACATATGTAAATCTCTACCAAAAAATTTTTCAAAACGTCCTAGCGGTTGAACCGTTACGATTTCCCCCACCCTTACGAGTTTTTGTTCGTCTATACAAGACCTATCCACAGCAATGCGTTTCGACATTTTCAGTAATACACCCTGTAGATGGCGGTCCCAAAATGGCGGCCAATTTTTGTATTTGTGTTCCCCGACCCCTGATATGGGTATCAAATGAAAGGGCATGAATACAATTAGTGGTGTATCCTCATTCGAAATTCAAAATGGCTGCCAACACAAAATGGCAGAAGACATGTTATAGACTAAAAAATAGAAAGTATAACCGATCAACTTCAAATTTTGCACATATATGCATTGTTGGCTTGACGGTGCAAACTGTCCATTCTGTAAAAAAATCTAGATAGTGGTTTCAAGATGGTGGCCCAGTTTTGCTACTGGCAATGTCACCGCTAAGCTTCCAACCTTGCAACGTTGTCAAATCGTCGCCCAGTGAGTTAGCTGCCACAAATTTTAATACGAATTGTTTGGATATGTAGCTGGCGACGCACAGTGATTCGAATAGAACACATAAACTAGCTGGACAAAAGAAATTTTTGAAATTCGGAGAAATGATTATAGAAAGAGATAAAAAACACTTTAAAACTAAGCAAAAAGGGTTTTTCATTGCATCGGAAGGTGGGTAGTTGGAAGCCTGTATAAAAAAAGGGTAAAATGCACTATTTATAGATTTTTTCAAACTCCGTGACACAAAAAATTTGAGCAGTTCTGCGCACCTCGATGCCAAATTTTATAAATATTGTTCTATCATTTCCCCTCTTTTTAGTTAAAACGGCAACAAACACAGAAAAAACTCAACAAAATAATTTGGGAAGGGATGCGCGCTTGAGAAATGAATAAAGTTAATTTATCTTTATATGTGTTGAGCAGAGCTTTTAAATACATGTAAAGCCCCTGCTCAACAAAGGCAGTTTATTCATCATAATAAGCATAATTTTACTTTAATTATGAGAAATATTTCTCATCTCTAAATTTAAAATAATTTAATAAAAATTCTGACAAAAATTCTTTTGAATACATGAGCTTTTTCATTTATAAAACGATAGTTCTCCGCAGTCGCAAGCAGCACAACCTCCCCAGGCAGAAACGGGCATGCGACTGGCGAAAAACGTCAACAATCAAGTAATCAATGTGATAATAATAGAAATTTCGTATTTATTTAGTAGAAATGCTACAAATTATTTCTGTAGCAAATGTGTAAAATACAAAAACCTTAAAATAAAAAAAAATGTTTAAAAAGGGGCCTTTTTCATTCATAAGTTGTAAATTTTTTAAATAATCATTGAAGCCTCAGAAAAATACACCTCCCTGTAGCAATACGCAGTCGCGACTGATTAAATGTCAGCAAGTGATTCGATAGAAGGAGTTAAATGGAGCTTTGTCAGAGCTTTTAAACATTTTTAAGAGCTTAGCTGGGATAGATGCGCGGAATGTCACGACGTTTGAAAAAATCTATACATAATTCGTAATTTCTTGTGATAGCACATTAGATCAATTTTTACCACTGTGAGTAGTATAAATTAGTGATGATTTTGGGAAGCTTAAGGTGGGCACTTTTAATTTTTTACAACATTTTGTACCTACCAAACTTAAATTTTCAATTTTTTTTTATAATGTTTTGCATTCATTGGACTGGGAGTTGTCTGCCCCGCTTGACCCCCAGCTAAATTTTGGATATATCGTAGCTGTGACGATCTAGTTTCGAGATATATCAATTTATGGCAGCCAACTTTAGTAAAACTATTTTTTTTATTGTTTTTAGATTACTTCTACTCCGTTGCCAAAACATAGCTCTTTGAAGAATGGTTGAGGCACGGCAAAGGTAATAATAAATAATAAATAAAAAAAGAATGCCTATTATTATTTTTCATAAGATGTAAATCCTTTGTGACCTCCGTAATTGTCACAACTTATGACTGAAACATGAGAATACGAAAAAGTCAAAATTGTGACTCACCACGCCTTACAATAGCTGCGTTCCTTTTCTGCTAATTTTTACTATATTTTACACTTGCGTACTAGCAACTACACTTGCTCTTATAAACGAGTAGATATCACTTGCAATTACGCAATTGAAATCCGCTAGGGGGAAAGCGGCCATTTCGAGTCTATTGTGAATTATTTTCACTTATGCCATTACCCGCCAGATGGCTTTTATTTGTGTCGAGCTGATTTACTCATATAAAAACGTCCATAAATAAAACTTCAGTCGTATAATTATCAAAAATTATTATCTTTCGTTTAACTTTAGAAATTATCGCATTAATTTCTCCATTGTGTCACAAATTCTTCTTTTAAGAATTTTTTATTTGTAAAGTTTAAAGTAACGTCAAAAATTTCAAGTGAGATTTTACTCAAATCAGAAAATTTTGCGTTCCTTTTCTGCTCTGCTCACAAGTACTAAATAGTAGAAAAGGAACGCAGCTAATATGTACAAACTTATTTGATTTGAGGAACGAGCGATGGACAATGTAACTCACCCATTAAAGCCTATTTCAGACTAAAACAGTATAGGTCAAAAAAGGTGACAATTAACTACTACGGCCTTGACTTAAAAAATTGTTGTGAGCAGGCAGAGCAGTGAGAGTTGGGGCTCAAGTTCCGCGCGATAGCTCAGTACAGCGTTACCAACTTACCGTTTTTTTTTTATTTGCTGGGAAACCAATTCGTTTGATCATTTCCATAGAGTGAAATATATTTCTTGCGTATTTTAACAAATTAACAAAAAAAAAAAAAAAAATAGCATTGTATTTTTTATATAAGCTCCAATATAATGTGTATGAATTTTTCCTCTGCCGTTTAAAACAAATCCCACTTTAATAGCAAAATTAAAGGCAACATCGCCTCTCCTTAGGATAACAAAGTCAGTCCTAACTGAAATATTGAAGTCCCCTTGTGAATGCAAGAGAAACAAAAGAAAAGCACTTGGAATAAGAAAATCACAATTGCAAATAGACAACATCTTCATTCCCACTGCAGGGGCAGCAGCATCCAGGAAATCTTCTTGCAATAATAATTATTGAATGATTCAAAAAATTCGGTTTGATACCATCCCAGGTCTCCACCAGCAGGGAAATCTGTTTTGGCTTCGGTCCAATTCATTAAAAAGTTGGGAATTCATCAGCAGACGGAGCAGTTCATTCGCTGTACCGTCATCGTCATCCTTGGTCGTCGACAGCGATGGAGTTTCCATTTAATTTAATGATGATTCCGGAATCCGTAGCTGCATTAAAGTCGAACGTGTCCTGAACGCGAGAAGGACTACTCAGCAGTTTATTGAAGTAGTATTGGGGAAACACAGCCAGCAATCAACTATTTTTGATAATGAACAATTCTGGAGTGAAGTCCTTGAAAGCATTAAACCAGCACGAAGAAGCCACATTGTCTCAGGACAAACTATACATCCGCTCCTTGTAAGTTCATATCCACTATGTTTCGCTTGTTTGTAATTATTTATTCGCCCCCCCCCCCACTCCGGTTCTGGATTTGTCCCGGTACTCCTCCGCTGGGTTATTGTATTCTTGTTAAAATCATACAGTCAACGCCGAAATTATTTCACAATAGAGATTGGGGGAGCGGCGCTATAATAGCGCAAGGACCTAATTTGCATCGTCAGCGAACAAGATGGGTGCTGGAAACTTTTGACGCGACCATAAACTTTGAGGTGTGAAATCAAACAAGTCATTGGGTTAATAGAATCTCCCCCTCCGCTCCCCCTTTGTTAGGAATCCGGAGATTCGCTTAGACAGTGAATGCATATTAGGAGGCCATTGAATATAGTATTATGGAAGCTCTTGAGCTGGGGATGATGTGGTGAAAAGTGAAAGTCATTTTATGTTGCGACAAAATTTTGATAACAATTAGTGCTGTCATCGCTTTTGTGACATGGCAATTTGTTAAGTTTAAGGACATTTATTACAAGGGCATTTCTCATGTGGAATTGTCCTTTCGGGCTAGTATGCTTTCTTTAGAGGTTTGTACAGCATGTCCGAACCATCTTAGTTTACTCAATTTTATGTGTTTAGCTACATTTAATTCGTCATAGATTTTTCGTCATAGATTTTTCATCATAGATTTTTCGTCATAGAAAGTAAGTAAGAAAAATAATAAATTGTTTCTGGTGAAAGCGCATAGAAAAGAAACACAAAGAAAAATTAATGACATTAAGGACCTGTAAGCTTACAGAAGTACTGAAATAAGCACTTACTAGTAAGGGTAGGCCTTATCATATCCCTTAAAGAAGTGCTTATTTTTATACACGATATCATAGGAGGTAAGGCCTTACTTTTTTACTTTCCTTAGAGTACTTACAGAACTGCTCATCTTAGATCAGTTAGAAATTACATATTACAAAAATACGAAAACAAATGAGTCATCGAGTAAATTCTCACTTGTTTTGGTCTAATTCTGGATTACACCTTACCATCACGTTATATAAGGGCTCTTCTAACACAAAAGAAAATATGAGTAAACCCCTCACTAGAGGACTAGATATATCAGTGCTCCATCGGTAAGTACGGTCTTTAATTCCTGCTGGGTTGTAGTCAATCCTGGACATATAATACATCCTTGATTGGAATTGATCAGTTTTAGTTTCAATGGTCCCCAGCAGGAATTATAAGCAGAAAAGTAAAGGAACAGTGGTTACAGGCATTAAAAGAAGAATTTCAGTGTTTTGAGGAAAATAATGTACAGGAGTTAGCGGATATGCCAAAGAATGGTGAAACTGTAGTGAAGTGTAAGTGAGTAGTGCGGAAGAAGGTGAACAGCGTTGAAGGCGTTCGTTACCCCGTGATTGTTTAGTTTCTAGAGGTGGATAACTATCGATAGTCGACGACATCGATAGACTATCGATAGTCTATCGATGGTTTTGCTTATTCAAAAACACTAGCACAGGAACCTTAGGAAAACAGCAAGAATGCACAGCCAATAAGAATCACCTCCCGGGGCCCATCCAAAGACGGAAGTAGTAACCGCAATTTATGCAATGGCCTAGGAGGGTAAAGCAGCTGGAAAACATGGCATCTCGACAGAATTGTTGAAAGCCGATTCAAGCCTCACAGCAGATGCGCTACAGCCAATCCTGGAAATAGCATGGAACACCTGAACCTTTCTGGAGGATTGGACGGAAGGAAGGTATCATAGTTAAAATACCCAAAAAGGGGGACCTAACAATAAGTGACAACTGGAGGGGCATCTGTTTATTATCTAACATGTTGTCCCATATATTACCATCTAGGATAGGAGAGGCAGTAGACCGAATGCTTAGAAGGCAGCAGGCCGAATTCAGGAAGGGCCGCTCATGTATAGATCATATTAACACATTGAGATTCATAGTGGAGTAGTCTACTGAATTCCGATCCCCCTTTACCTTGCTTTCGTAGACTATGAGAAAGCGTTCGACTCTGTCAATAGAAGCTTTATATGGCAGGCTCTTCGGCGACGTGGACTGCCTGAAAAAATAATAGAATTGATAATCCTATACGACAATTCAAAATGTTCTCCATAATGGATCCGACAGCTTTGAGGTGAGCTCGGGAGTACGACAAGGATGCCTACTTTCGCCTTTACTATTTTTTATAGTAATAAATGACATCCTTGTCGGCGCTCTAGATAGTAGAACAGGCGGCATACAATGGGGTTTGCTGGACCACCTTAAGGATCTCAACTACGCAGATGATATCTGTTTGCTGGCCCACAGATATCAGGACCTCAAAAATATGTTAAGCAATTTGGCAACAGAGGAGTTCGAAGTACGTCAAGGGCTCAGACAAGGAGATGGGCTGGTCCCCATGCTTTTCAACCTGGCCCTAGAATGGGTGATAAGGAAAACGTCAGTCCAGCGAAGTGCATCAATAGCTACCCAGTCGGTACAATTACTTGGATATGCGGATGACGTAAACATCGTGGGAAGGTCCTTTTTGGCAGCAAAAGAAGTCTATGTCGAATTAAAAGAGGCGGCAAAGGACATAGGCCTGAAGATTAACGAAGAAAAAACGAAGGTAATGCAACAATCCAGAGCAGGACGATTTATAATGGGAAGAAATATAACCATCGACGAACATAACCTAGAAGTAGTAGATAAAACAGTCTACCTTGGGTCTACTATCACAAAAAGAAACGAAGAAAAAGAAGAAATAACCAGACGAATACTATTGGCTAATAGAGCCTTTTATGCCCAAAAACAAATCCTGCACTCAAGATTTGTGCACAGGAAAACGAAACTATCACTCTACAAAACAGTAATACGACCAGTACTGTGTTATGGTAGCGAGTTTTGGACTATGACCCAGGATATAGAAGAACAGGTTTGAGAGGAAAATTCTCAGATGCATAATAGGCCCAACCAGAGAGGATGGAATATGGCGAAGGAGATACAACAACGAGTTGTATGAAATTTTTGACGACCCACAACTCTCAACTTTAATAAAAATCAACAGACTGAGACTAGCCGGCCACGTAATCAGAATGGAGGACAATCGCATCCCAAAACGGCTTATGGCATCAAAAATTTCGGGAAGTAGGCCAGTAGGTAGACCCAGGAGGAGATGGATAGACTCTGTGACGGATGACGCAGAGTCAATGCTCAACATCCGGAACTGGAGACATGCTGCAAGGGACCGTCAAACATGGAGAAATGCCCTAGAGGAGGCCAAGGCTCGATTTGGGCTGTAGCGCCATTGGATGGATGGAATTTGGCAACAGAGAGTAGTCCAGCAGGCTTAAGGCTAAATCCGATTAAAACTAAAGAAATGCGGATAAATGCAAATACCATTGAACGGACAGCGCTGAATAACCGTGACGTGGAACTTGTAGATAGATTCTGCTACCTCGGTAGTATTATTACCGAAAATGGCGGGGCAGAAGAAGACGTCATGCCTTGCGACGCGAAGGCGAGAATCTTGCCAAACAAGCCCTTGACTGGAATCTGCAAGAACCCCGTCGAGTCGGAAGACCTAGAACATCGAGGAGGAAAATCCTATTAGCAGAAGCCGCAACAACTGGAATTCCGGGTCGGAGCTGAGAGCTGTGGCACAAAACAGAGTCCGCTGGAGGGCAACTGTTTCCGCCCGTGAGGGAATAAAGGGGAATAAGAAGAAGAAGTTGTCTGGGTGGAAGAATGCACAGAATCATAGCGCACGGCGAAACTCCTAACACGTAACGAAGTTCGCTATTATTTTTGAATGTTTTTAATCGAATAAAAGTAAACTTCTTGTTGCACCAGGCGCAGCCAAAGTGTGGTACACGTACCTCCTATAAACTCTTTCCGTTCTCCTGGGGTACGCGTACCACACTTTGGGAAGCATTGCTTTAAGAGGTTTTTACATATTTCTTACTGGTATTTATTGGTGTTGCTACTTGTATATACTCTTTAATACAGTCCGGTATATTGTCGGTTTGTGGTCTGGTCTACACCTCGACACCATTCCGTCAATATTCGATTCAGGAGATGTGATCGGAAATATTGGCGGGTCTTGGACCTCGACACGGTTAGAACCGGAGAAGTTCGAGTTCGGGAAAGAACTGAACTTGGACTCGTGGATTGAATTATTTTATAGCCGACTCGTAAAAATCTAGGAAGGTTTAAGCTTCTAAGTTGCGGCGTGAAGCTTTCAAAGAGAGAAAACCCACTCTTCGGTCTGGAGCTTTATATTTGCTGCCTGAAGCTCTTGAAGAGGGATTCTAGTAATGAATCGTGGTTTGTGCAAGATTAAAGCCACCTACGCTTCTTAAAACACATAGAGTATTTTATACATACTATTGTCGTCTTTATCTGTTATCAAAACGAAATTTTTGATTAACTTGTTTTTTTTTTTTTTCAAATGTATTCATTAGCAATATCCATTAAGGGTCATTTATATTAAGGGTGCCATGAGCATACTAAGCAGAACGATTATCATTCGAATACGTAAGTCAAGCAGCACTGATCGTGGTTAGTACTTAGTTGGGGAACCACTTGGTAAAAAGAGACTCGTGACGATTGGTGCTACAAAGAGTGATTTCTGAGCTTAGAGCTACTACATAAAATAGTATGAGATCCTGTTAAGCACCTATTGGAGACTGTGCTAAAAAACAAAGTTGTTTTTTTTTACAATATTTACTTGTTTTTTGCATTTTAAAAATGTATTTTCAAAAGACCTGCGTTCGGAACATTAGCATTTTTGTTTTTATCTCAAAAAATCATTGTGAAGGGTTTTAATTGTATTTGCGTACATTAAGAAAGAAATACTATCAAGAATAATCCTTAATTTTTGGGGATGATATTTTTTTCTTAACTTACTTTCACCAACTATAAAATATCCTTCCAAAAAACCAAGAAACTAAACTAGCAAAACAACTATAAGAATACGAGCTCGCATCTGTGCGTCTTGTACACTTGCTCTGCGATCGGCTGTGTAATAAACACCCACTAAAAGTGTAACAGATGTTCCATCAGATATTACACACCACACGCAAACTATATCCTTATCACACTTGTGCCTTGCGTGCATGTAACTTTATATCGGCAGGCTTTGATCTCCTTTCATGGTTGCCATAGGTTCCCATAAGAAGCCGTTTCCTACCCTAGAACGGGGGTGTGTGCTGGAAAAGTGTTGTTATCTACATCTTTCTTACAAACACACACACAGATACATATGCGGTTTGTTGTTGTTGTTGGTGTCGTTGTATCATGAGAGAATTATAGCAGATTCCTTGGCCGTAGGGCGGCTGCAGTGGGTGGGTGGAAGGGTGGCAGATGTAGGGTAAAGCTGTGTCCAAATTAAGCAGCAAAACAATGAGGAATGGGACAAAGATTTTGGCGACAGACAAGACCGTCATAGAATTTCATGCGCAGCTCGAGTTACCCTTGACGTCATTATGCCTAAATTACAGACGTTCCATATCAGGGAATTCATTATCAAAACTCCATTCGAGCATTTGTAGTTTTTGGTGTTTCGGCTACATACACGTCTGATGCCATCTTCAATGGGCTTCGCACCCATAAACAACTTTTGACACCAAGCAAGCTTCGGCCTCGGAGGGTGTGAGGCTCTCTATCTCCTTTTCGCAAAGCAAACTTTTCGCACCCCTAATTTGCAAGCTTCCCAAAAGCTCTTATACGCCTAAAACTCGATAGGGTAGTGGGGATGTCTGATGTTGTAACTATTATACGGGCATGCGCACACTTTGCCCAAAATCCATTTCGAAAGGATTCTTTGTGTATAACAGAAAGGATATTTGTTACCGTGTAGGCCTACACAGAACAAAGCTGTCAAGGGTTGATGTCCTTTATAAAGCTGTTGTTGTCTACTCGAGCACACCCTGAGCTTTTTGATTTTTATCATAGAAAAAAGAGAGCAGCCAAAGGAGTTTTTAATTTTTTTTGTTTTTCAATTTTGATTCTTTTTTTTTGATGAAGGCAAATTGAAAGCTTGTTAAATTTTCTTGACGGAAGGACAGACGAGTTGAGTTGTGCCGCATTCAAGGAATTAATTTTTTTATTATGATGATTTGGATCCTTTGGACGGAGTCATTTGATAATAGGGGGCTATTATCTGTGTGAGAATGTAGTTGAAGTTGCAAAGGAGGGAGAGTTAAACTTTAAACTTTAAAATGCAATTTAATTATGGCATGAAAAAGTGGAACGATCATTTTAATATATTACAGGGAAATTAATCATTTTTGTGAAAAATTGGGAAATTGATCATAATTTTTAGAAGAGTAATTAAATAACGGATAGGAGATTGGTAATATATTTAGTTGGCACTGTGAAAAGGCATGTCGGAAAATGTCACAAATGCTTAAGTATTTCAAGGATTAAATACCTAAAGTGTTCCAGAAAGTTGGGATATTATGAATATTATCTTCTTATTATTTGCAAAGCCTTAGTTGTCCAAATGATTGTGCTTTACAATGAAACATAGATGCACTATCTTAATAATAGACCGTTGTGATAAGTACTTCTTGGAAAGCTATAACGGCACGGGAAAACAAGGAAATCTGGCTGAATCGACTAGTTATTTCGCGAGGATGTAAAGATTTTGAAACTGGCTTTT
The DNA here is from genome assembly GCA_949987705.1 of Thereva unica. Lineage (NCBI taxonomy): Eukaryota > Metazoa > Arthropoda > Insecta > Diptera > Therevidae > Thereva > Thereva unica. The sequence continues at coordinate 120,569,418 of OX465282.1, read as the reverse complement.
ATGCGATACGTGTACTTAACTTTAGAATATGTACTGTAACATAAGAGGCTCGTGAAGAAGTTACCCATGAATTTTTACACCAAATGGAAATTCGATAAAAGGTATTTAATGATACAAGCAATTTGTGCTCAAAAGCCGGCCCTAGGGTAGAGCGAGTGGAGCGGTCGCTCTAGGCGCCAGGTGGTAAGGGGCGCCAAAATGAATGCGAAAAACAATTTCGAGCAAAAAATAAAATTTTGATGGCACTTTTTGAGGGCATTCTTTGCAGCTAGCCAAGTCTATGTACTCATCAATATGACTCGAACACGGCACAAGCAGGGAGCACTGACTCCAAGACCGATCGTACATGGCCTTAGGCCACATCCTGCTTGAAATCCATGGAGCAGACTTAATACGGCGGATCCAAACAAGATAAAAACCGCAATCCTAATGTGTAAACAATCGTTCTGAAGTTAAGAATGGTACTGCGTGAATGTACTACTAACGATGGACTGTGGATACCAGGCGAACTTCGGTTGGAATTAGCCTTCCAATGGTGATACGGAGCTCTGCCATATGCGACCGTCCTTTCTCGCACAGCTCGTGGTATCAATTTAAAATTACCTTAAAAAAACTTTTGAAGATGGAGCACTTCTTACGGCTCCAAACATGTCTGAGGCTCCCACAGCTCTCAAAAGAACGACCTACAAGGCCAGTTTTCGGGATCCTTCTTCAGTGAGGGCAGTCTGAGCCCGTAAACCCAGGGATGGAGTACGTTGAGATCACTCCTTCATTGGGAGATCTCCTGCTGAAGTTAGGGCACCTAATCGGAGAGGCGACTCGAAAAAACGACCGCCTTCAGAAGACGGGGTGGCGCAGCCCGAAAACGTTTTATGCGGTATCTGGAAGCTGGCTACTTCCGTGTAGAGGCTTTTAGGGTCTGCGTGGCCCCCGAGGAAGAAAGGGATGCCGTTTTCCTTAATAAGAAGATGGTTAGATCATTTGGATGTTCTCTAGGGCATAATAACCCGGCGGAAAGGCTTTGGCCATACGGCTTGAAAGGCCTTCAGAAAAGTCGGACGCACCGTTAATGAACTCTAGAACAACTCCAAAGACGATCTTCTGTCAAATAGCGGAAAGTGTCAGAATTGGCGTGCTTGCGACTAGCAATCCGGAGACTCTTTTGACCACGAAACAACTAGTTACCGTGCAAGGAAGTCTACTGGAGGCGATAGCCGAATTGGCTCAGGGCTCAGAACAGCCCAGGTCAGTAAAATTGTATTTGCTATCGTGTTAAACATTTTAATATTCAGTAGGAGACATTAGAGAATTTTTTTCGTATTTTTGATTCCGAATAATAAAATGCTGTGCTACGGGCCCACATTGAGCCCTCGACGTTTCATTTAGCAGGCGTTGGTAATGTATTTGTTGGTAAAAAGCGTGCGTTGGCATGTGTACGCCTAATATTCTTTGATTCTGATACCAATTTCAAAAGCGCGCGCTTCAAAACACCCAATGTTTACTTAGGCTACTTCAAAATCAATTTGCAAGAATATTTATTAACAAAATAGACTTCGAATACAAGCGCAGGACCTGCCCCCTCCTTCCTTTTACTTTATAAAGTAAGACCATGAAAAAAAAATTTAAGGGGCCCATACATGGTCGAACAATTTGCGCAACGTAGCCCGTTGTGCAAACGTTTTCCCCGTGTATGGGGCAGTTTCATGTGTTGTGCAACTGTTTGATAAAAATCAAACGCGTTTGAAAATTTTTGTGCAACGGGTAGCGTTGTGCAAGTGTTCCCTCTTGTATGGAGATGTTGGTGCATTCTAAAGTCATTGAAATTTTAATTGCTTAAGTGTTGTGCTCAAATTAAATTTTTTTTTTTAAAACACCTTTATTGGTATGGTTACTATAATCTTAATTAATATTAATTTATTAGTATAGTTAACAATAGTACTTAAATTAAGCATGTCTTAAAGTAAGCATACACTTGTATGGGATTTCTGTACCAGTGTCCAGTTCTGTATGTGTGTAGTATGTAGTATTCATCAATTATGCATCAGTTCGTGAGGTTTTACTCTTTTGAGTCATCCATTTCGTTGGTGGTATCCAATAATTGAATAATTGTATAGCCTCAACGTTGGTGTGGGCCAGAAGTCCCTTCTCGTGTTTAATGGCATATTCGCGGATGACCTCCTCTATCCATTTTATATCCAAATCATCATGTATTTCTTTATTAAGGCCCCCATACACGGTCCAATTGGTTGTACAGCGAAGTGCGGTTGTACAACCAAAACTATCGATTGTGGGCCGGTCGGCCGATCAAAATACATTGCGCTTATAGGTTTGATGAAAATCTGGTTGTACAGCCAATTTGACCGTGTATGGGGGCCTTTAGTCACATAGCGGTAAGCGTTGGTGATCATTCGAAGAAATTTGTTTTGGCTGCGTTGAATTACGTCTCGATTAGATTTATGAGTATAACCCCAGAGCTGCACACCATACATCCATATCGGCTTGAACATAGACTGGTATATTAGTCTTTTGCAATACAGGTTCATTTTGGAGTGATGTCCAATTAGCCAGTACATTTGACGCTGTTTTAATCGAATCTGTTCAGTTTTTTGTCTCACGTGATGTTTCCAGTTCAGTCTTGAGTCTAAATGTAGACCAAGATATTCTGATGAGCTTCTGCCTGGGGTACTTGCACCCCATTGAGGTACGTGTGTAAGCTGTTGTTTTTGCGACGCAGCGTAAATGTCACATGGACTGATTTAACCTCATTAAGCTTGATTGTCCATTTGCTAACATGATTCAAGGCTCGTTGGAGTTTTTCCACCGCTTTTGGTTGGGATACGTCTGTTGACATAATTACAGTATCATCAGCGAATGTTCCGATAAATGTGTTATCTGTTGTTGGAATATCCGCAGTATAAAGCAGGTATAGGAAGGGTCCCAATACGCTTCCTTGCGGAACTCCCGCTAATATCGGACAAAAGTCAGAATATGCTTCTTCATGGATGACCCTGAACTTGCGATTAAAGAGGTATGACTCAAGCAGTTGGCAGTAATTTTGTGGTAGGAGTTTGCTCATCTTGTATATCAATCCTTCGTGCCAAACCCTGTCAAAGGCTTGAGCTACATCCAGAAATACGGCAGGGCAATATTTCTTTTCTTCTAACGCTTGCTCGATGACAGCAGTGATTCGATGGATTTGATCTATTGTGGAATGGTTATTCCTGAATCCAAATTGAAAATCAGGAATGTTTACTAACGGTTTCAGACGTTTTAGTAAAAATTTTTCAAACAATTTAGAAATGATGGGAAGCAATGAAATTGGTCTATATGATGTTACTTCTTCATCAGGTTTGTCTGGTTTCTTCAGCATGATTATTTGGGCCGTTTTAAAACAGTTGGGCACATATTTTAAGCGTATGCAGGCATTAAATAAGTATGTGATCATGATGATTGCTTTTCGTGGAAGTTCCTTGAATAGACCGGGTGATATTCCATCGATTCCTGCTGCTTTTTTTGGATTAAGATTTCTGTCGATCACTTCGGCAACCTCCATTGGCGTGAACCTTTTAAAAACTTGATTTGGTTGATAAGTAGGTCTTATGTCAATATTGGATTGTATGTTATGAGGTTGGAACACTGTTGCAAGGTGTTCGGCAAAGAGTTCAGCTTTTTCATTGTCTTGTCGAATCCATCTGCCTTGAGCATTTCTTAGCGGTGGTATTCGAGTTACGGGTCATTTAAATTTTCTTGTTGCTTTCCACAATGAGTAGTCTTTATCCATTTCTGGACTCAGTCCGCTCAGGTAGTTGTCAAAGCATTCCTGTTTGTAATTTTTAATTAGTTTATTGACATAATTACTTACTCGATTGAACGCTGTTTTATCAGCAGGATTTCTGGTAAGATGCCATATTCTCCTTGCCTTTCTTCTTTGCTTGATTTGTTCTCTGATTTCGGCCGGGTTTTTTATTTCACACTCTTCTTTGTTTTCTAATTCAGGAGTTGCTATGCTGGCTGCCATTCGAATGTGTTCAATGAAGTTATTTGTTTGTTGTTCCAATTCTTCATTACTTTTAAGCCTCACTTTTAAGCTGACCAGCTTTTCCAAAGTTTCTCTGAAGAGATCCCAATCTGTATACTTATTTGTGAGATTCTGCTTTTTCTTTTTCTTGATGATTGTCGCGCTTATTGACAGCAGAACGGGTGTATGATCAGATGTTAAGTCATGAATCCCTTCTGCTTGAGTATAGCTGGAAGAAATACCTTTTATGATGAAGAAATCAAGGAGATCTGGAATCTTTGCTGCATCCGTTGTCCAAAACGTTGGTCCTCGTGAAGACAGATAATCACACTTGTTTTCGTTAATAGCACTTAGAAGTTAATTTCCTTTTCCGGTGAAATTAGTCTGGAACCCCATGCCGTATGCTTCATATTGTAGTCTCCGCCAATAATGAATCTTGGACCAAGTTTATTGAAGACGTTGGTAAATTGAGATTTCGTTGGGGTATCTAGTGGAGGACAGTATGCTGCCGCAATATTTAGATCTGCACCATTATATTTAATTGAAATAACCGTCGCTTGAATGTAATTTTCACGAATGTTTTCTTGTTGGTAATGTTTGATATTATTTTTAATTAGTACAGCTGATCCACCCCTAGCTCTTCCACTTGGATGGGTTGTCCAATAGGAATCGAATCCATTTATTTTGATATAACTTTTGTCAGAGAAGTGCGTTTCAGAAATCAATGCAATATCTATGTTGTTTGTATGGAGAAATATTTGCAGTTCCTGGGCTCTTTGGTTGAGCCCATTTGCGTTCCATGTAACTATACGTAGGAACGAGTTAGTCATTTTTGTTTTTTCTGTCTTTTTTTGCTTGGCGGTTTGAAATTGATTTCCAAATTATCCACTCTTTCTGCTAACTCTGTTGAATCTGACTGAGCATTTTAATGATATCATTGCTATTAGGCTCGTTATTAATTCTGATGTGTTTGTTGCCTTGGTTTGGTTTATCATCAGTATTTTGCTGACTTGTGCATAAGATAATCCAACTGTAGAAGGTGTGGTTGTTGCTTGTGGCTCAGGTAATTTCTTTATTCGATGTGTTATTCGACATTTGTTTTATCCTTGTGTTGACTTTTAATTTTATTCTGATATACTGGACATCCTTTATAATTTGCAGTATGCCCTTTTTGATGACAAAGAGCGCATGTAGGTGCGCTGCCTGGCTCTTTTTTGCATTGTTTCGTGTGATGGTTTTCGGCACACTTAACGCATTTGCTTTGACGTCGGCAGAAGCTCTTGGTATGTCCGAGTTGTTGACAGTTCGTGCATTGTGGGATGCCCCTTGACTTTTTAGGTGGTTCAATTTTAACCACGCAATGTGCTAAATTCTTGATATTGTACACTTCTTTGTTGTTATCTTTTTGTTTTAAATCGACGTAAAACAGAGGAAAGGTTTTCCTGACTTTTACACCATCAATTTTGGACCATCTTAAATATATTAGTAATACCTGCGACTTCATGTTCCATTTTTCCTAAGTCTGCTTTAATTTCTTCGTGACTGATTGTTGATGGCAAGCCTCTAATGACAAATCTATACAATTTATCACTCTTTAGCTGAAAGGTGTGATATTCGATATTTTCTAGTTGATGACTGGGTTCTTTTTTTAATTCTTCCAGTAATTTTTTGAGATTTCTGTAGTCATTTTCGTTTTGTACGGTAATTTTAATATCACTGTTTGAAATGATGATGAAGCATTCTGGAGGGAATTCATAGGAATGCATCGCCTCACTTTCTGCAAAACTTGCAATTGTTATTGCCAAACACGTAGCTTCAGACATGTTTTCTCCACGAAAATATAAACGCAACTGAATTTTGTATGGAAAATCTGATATTTTTTGGCAAACACAAATTTACGCAAATGGTTCGCTGGTGTATGGGAGCCTTAAGGAAGCAAAGTATTTCAGTCTTTGGATAGCAAAGCATTCAAAACTGTAGGCAAAGAGAAAGCCTTTCACAGCAAAGTATTTTAAAGCCGAAGCATTTGCAGCCGGACCAATATGCTCCTGAAAGCGAAAAAGTAATTCGAAAGTAACAGTATTCGCAGCAATATGAAACAAACAGCTTTCCCAGTCTACAGCAAAGTAAGTTTAAAAATATGTGCTTTGCTTTAAGTTTACTTTGCTTTCTAACCCTGTAGACTGACTGGCTCGAGGCTGCATTGTGACTGGTTCCTTAATGTTGTAAACCATGGTACAATAATACAAGGTAGGCTCATAAGGAAAAGCTCTGTTTCCATCTTGAAAAGCTTGAACGCAATTTGTTAGTGAAGGGATCTGAGTGAAGTCAGGGGAAAGCTTTTTTCCCTTATGAGCTGAGATCTGAGTGACGTCACGAAGCCAGAGCTTTTCCTTACGAGCTTACCTTTTATTATTGTACCATGGCTGTAAACATGCTAAGGGCGACCAACGAATCATTTTCCACAGCGACTATTAAAACCGTAGGTATAGAATACACGGCTTTTGTATGAGGTTGCAAAATATGCAGACCACTGTGATGGTGACGCCGTTGAGTGTAGCGACTGAATTAATCTAATTTCTATTTCGTAGCCGTCGCCTGTCAAAGTTGCATCGGCTGCCCAAGATGATTATTCCGATGTGTGTTTTTTTAATTTCTGTTTTAATGTCTGTCAACCAATTTCGTCGGACCATTTACCATTGGCCGAAGAAAATAGATTCGCCGTTGCCCTAGCTGGAAATTATTTTGTACTTATTTTGTACGTGTATTTTAATGAACTTCACCTATATGAACCTATTTTTTCGGATGTTTTGGTAGCCTGTTAAGGCGCCTGACTATTATCTTAGAGGTCCGGGGCTCGAATTCGCTGCGTAGTCCTTCGCCTTTTTAACCGACTTCAAAAAAAGAGGAGGTTACTCAATTCGACGTGTAGGTATTTTGTGGTCCTGTTCACGCATAACTTTGTAACCCAATACCTTTTTTGCTTTTTTTTGGTTCATTTGAAGGGGGAGCTTCCTACAGTGGTCCTGTTAAATTTTTTCTAAATTCTGATAACGGAGTTAGAAGTTAGTCATAAAAAACTGTTAAAATTGGTTCAACCTAAACATTTCATAGGCACCGAACAAATTACTTTCTTGTTCTAAATCTGGCAGCAGGCCGATGGGGACTGGGTAGAGCGTCGGATCCTCGATTCAGCGTAGTGTGGCGTTTGCAGGTTCGATCCCTGGTCGGGGCAGGCCGGTTCTTTTCTTTTTCCCTTTTTTTTCTTTCTGAAATGATTTATTAACATATTGGTCAGCGGCCGATAGTACTTGACATAGCGCAAAGGGCTAGAGAGAAGTATTCTTGTCTGTGTGATCTGTGGGGTGCGAGTTCGATCCTTGGGCTCGCGGTGCTTTTTTTTCTATATATCGACAAAATAATTATTTGTTAATTTCCTTCGGGGAATTCTGTTCCATATTAAACAAGTTTTCGACGTGAATACGTCTGTAAATTTGCTTCCAGAACAAAAGCCGATTTTTTTTTTTTTTTTTTAAGCATTTTTATTTTCATATCTTATATTAACATACTAAAAATGTAGCTAATGCTTAAAGCTACTTATTCTATCCTATTCTAAACTATCTAACTTACTGACCCTCAGCAGGCGCTCTAAATTACTCACTATCTTATCTAGCTTATGCCTTTCGGCTAAAAACTTATAATTTTTTTTTTCCTTTAAGGATCTTTATTTTATTTTTTGCTTACTTCTAAGAAAATTTAGTGGAAAGTAAAAACTTAGAAACTATGTATATATATTTTTTTTGTATAAAATAAAACTTAGACTACTTAACTTACTTAGCCTAACTAGCCTAGTTATCTAGGCAGGAGCTAGCAGAAGCAGTGTTGATTCAGCTGGCCCCCGTCCAGGCGATGGGGTTCCATGGACTCGAAGTGTGATAAGCGTTAAGAGTTCATGGAAGCCCACCCTACTCCCCTAATAAAACATAAACCTTAAGCTATTTTAATGCTAAAAAAAAAAAAAATGCTAAAAAGAGACTATCTGGGCGGGGACAGCGGAGGTGTTACTGCCTCAGGTGGCCTCCGTCCAGGCGACGGGCTTCCATAGATCCGAGTTTGAGAGAACAACAGGGGTTCATGGAAGTCCGCACCGTTAACCTAACTTACTTAGCCTATATTTATTACTTCCGTAAAAACTAGAGCTAAATCCTATACAGCCTAGGCTACTCCTTAAAAATAAACTAGTCTATAAATAATACTAATCTATATTATTTGATAGGGCGAATACGCAACATTTAAGGGGTTGCTCTGATTTTTGAGGCAAAAAATTGACTATTTTTGGATTTTTTTTTACAGAAAACCCTTATTATTTTTATATACAAAAGTTTTTTCATAGTATTAGATAACTTTTAGAGATCACAAAAAAAATTTTTTTTTGTTTTTTTGCCGTCATAAATAAATATGTAGCACGCGCTGAAGTTGACACCTCAAAAATAACATGGAAAACGGTTCCATCGATAGCTCCGTCCCCATTGGTCAGAATGAGAAAAGTGAAAAACGGTTTTGTTAAAAATTATGTCCTTTAGTTCGCTTGTGTCAACATTAGTAAGAATTGCATCAAAAAAAAAATTTAAGGACATTTTAGGGAAAAAACGTAAAAATGCAACTTTTCTGGCCCAAAATGGGAGGATAAAATACTAATAGTAAGATTTTGAAAAAAAAATTTTACACAAGCGAACTCGACAACATCATTTTCGACAAATTGCCGAAAAAATTAAGTCAATATGTTAAATAGTTTTTTCTATATTGATGGAACCGTTTTGACAAATGACATTTTGAGAAAAACGCGTTTGAAGTTTTCGCGCGTCGAACGCCCTGCGGAAAATCAGTTTGTGCTACTGCATATAACTTTTTAACGAACAAAAATTTTGGCATAATATTTTAGGAACGTATTCTACACATATTAATAAATATAAAAAAGCAAAAAAAAAATTTTTGTTTTTTTAAAACCAAAAATCAGAGCAACCCCTTAAACGTCCTCCACCCACCAGTACCAACTACTAGCATTGGAGGCGTCTTTTTTATCTCTTTCCGAGATCCGCGTGCTGAACCTCAGGAGATCCTGCACCTGCATTTCTTCTTGGCTGAACGCATAACGTTTATCGCACGCGTTGCGTTTTAAGTGATAGAAGAGAGGAACCCCTGATCTATCCTGTACCAACTGCTTGGAATCCAGGTATACAAATGCCTCTGGGGGAATATAGCCGCGTTCACAAGCTGCTCTGTGGTAAAGTGTGTTCGGGTAGAACGCTCCCCGAATAAGAGGATTGCTGCTTTCCATCGCTCTAGCAACGTGGTTTCGAATCAACTTGATTATGAAGTTGTCGATCCTATTAACAAATGCTTTGTCATATAGGACATTGTTGGCGTGAAACTTAGTGAAGCCAGATTCGGGCGTTCGATACAAGCTTAAGCACGCCCTTAGGCATTGTCTTTCAAAGACCCGAAGCTTTTCCATATATGAAGGAGATATGTTGAACCATACTGGGCAACCGTAGGTCAAAATCGGTCTGACCAAGGCTTGATAGCAGATCACTTTGACACGTGGGCCAAGGTGTTTGCTATAAAAAAGCCTTTTTGTCATGTGGAACGCCTTGTTTGCTTTGGATAGAGCGGCACCTACATTCTTATTGAAATATAAGTGTTGGTCCAGCCAAAGCCCAAGGTATTTCACTACCGATTTGTTTTCCAATGCTTGTCCAACATTGTTCGAAATTCGGAAGTTTTTCCAGTTCCTCCTCACATCGCGTGAAGCTTTGTTTAGAGTAGTCCGGAAAAGGATCGACTCGCATTTGCTAAAGTTGATCTTCAACTTCCAATCATTACTATAGCGTTCGATTGTTTCGAAATCACGTTGCAGAAGCGTTTGGATTACTTCAATCCTCGGCCCTGTCCTGTACATAATCAGGTCATCCGCATACGCTATCGCGGAGCGGAGTGAACGTATAAGGTCGCTCGTGTAGATATTAAACAAGAGCGGCGAATTTACCGCACCCTGTTGCAAACCATTTTTAATGAACAAAAGCCGATGAGAACGAAATTATGGCATATAGTTTTGATTTGCAGCTCAAAAACTATTGTTTATATTGAATAAAGAAATATACCATGACGTGGGTGAAGAATCAAAGAATTTTATTGTTTACATTTGATTTCCCCGCTATCAATGGCAATTAAGCTTATATTTCCTTGATTTGTATGTGTGTGTACTGTAAACAAACGTTGAACTTGATTTTGACCCACTTCCATATAACCGATCAACTGCAAATTTTACACATATGTATAGTTTGCATGACAATACAATCTGATCATTTTGTAAAAAAATCAAGATGGCGGTTCCAAGATGGCAGTCGAATTTTGCAATTGGGCTCCCCGACCTCCGAAATGGGTATCAAATGGAAGGGTGTGACAAGTAGAACACACTTCGCTATGTGGCGTCATTCAAAACCCAAAATGGCGGCCAACACAAAATGGCGGCTTACTTTTTTTTACAACGTCCTTGTTATGGGTATCAAATGAAAGTGTATGAGGAGTATAGTACAGTAAGCTATCGACTTCACAATAAATATTTCTTTTAATTTCCCCCGGAGAATTTTGTTTCATATTAAATAAGTTTTTTTTTAATTCGTCGGAAAATATGCAAATACATTACTGCAAAAACTATTTAGCTACTGCTTAGATTTTTTTCGATGGCGCGGCGGCGTGTTATACATCTCAAAATAGATTTTAAAAGAAGAATTAGGCTTGCAATACGTACGCTGCATCGTCGGTTAAACGATACTACGGCAGCGTGTCATACTTATCGTAAAGGTAGGTTCATACGTTAGGTTGAGTGTCATGGTGCATACTGAGTGAACGTGTTCATTGCGCAGCTCCTAGTAAATTTAATTTTTTTCCGCTATATTTCCTAATTTTTAAGAGTTAATTATTCTTCCGTCGCGTCACTATAATTGCCTGTTGGTGTCTCGCAGTCTAAAATAGCAAATAGTGTAATAATTAAAAATTAAATTCAAATTCACTCCAATTATGCCTAAACAAAGACCACCAACAACACGAAAAATCGCTGAGTCAGACTCGTCTAACGCCAAAAATGTTACACCGGTACACTCAGCTAGCAGGCGCACGGAGAACACTACTCCAAGATCTACGTCGATAGCAGCCCCGGAATGCAGCATTGAACTACTGGAGAAGCGGATTATGTTGACCTTGAATCGAGTGCTGGAGGAACGACTTTCTGCATTTGAGGATCGGTTAATACAGCTTGAGAGCCGCCTGTCCACGCAAATTGAAGATGTACGGAATTCACTTACCACTCTAGTAAGTAAAATAAATAATGACGTTGAGTCCGTGCAACATGATCTCGCCGTTCTCTCCAACGAGGTGGAGGTTCTTCGACGGCAATCCAGACTTCAGGATGTTGTCATTCGTGGTATTCCGTGTGCTGATAATGACAATCCGAAGGAAATTATAAAATCTCTTGCCTCCACCATTGGCCATGAGCTTTCACAATATGTGAATGTATTTCGCCCACAGCAGCGGCGCGTCACAGAATCTGGCAATATGAAGAAACCAAGTTCAATGCTTATTGTCAAATTCCCTTCTGGCAATGAGCAGCAGGAATTTCTTCGGAAGAGCCGTCTACATGGACCGCTGCCCCTAAAGAATATTAACTTGGGCTTTACTTCCGATAATCTCGTGCATGTCAATGAAAGCTTGACGTCAAAAAATATGGACATTTTTCAGACAGCTCGGAAGCTACAAAAAAGGAGCTTGGTATCCTCTGTATTTACCCGTCGTGGTTTAGTGTATGTGCAGGTGGATAAAAACAAACCACCCAAAGTTTTTTCCTCTGCACTAGATCTCAATGATGCCGTTAATTTATCATCTTCTCCCAGCCTGAAATAACTGCCAGCATATGTCTTGGAGCATCGCATCGCACTTTGAGCATGATTTTTAATTTATTTTTAATTTTAATTTTCATTTTCGTCTCTTCAATGTTAATTATTTTCTTCTTTGTTTTTATATTATGTTATTTTCTTCTTTGTTTTATATTTTTATTAATTTTATTAGCTTTAGTTTCTTTATATATATGTTCTTGTAATGTATTTATCCTTCACTTTCACCTTTTCTCACTTCTACTGTGCTTGCTTGATGGATGCTTCTGTGTGTTGTTCTGTCCTTTGATTTGGATAATCTCTAGGAGTTATGAATAATTACACTAATTGTGTGCACAGGGAGAGACTACTACTCAATATCCTGTCCTCTTCCTGCTCAGGCCTGAACATTTGTGTTTTTAATGCAAGAAGCTTAAGAAATAAAATGGATGAATTCAGATTAATGTTGGAACTCACGAAAATTCATGTTCTGTTGGTAAGTGAGACTTGGTTGAAAACTGGAATCCCGTCTGCTCTAGTTTCCCTTCCTGGTTTTTTGATGCATCGTAATGATCGCATAGGTCGTACTGGTGGGGGTGTCGCCATATATTGTGCATCATTGCTCTCCTCGAAAGTGGTGGGCAAATCGTGTGGCTCGCAACTTGAATTTCTTGCGGTAGAAGTAAAATCTGCCGGTGACAAATGTGTTGTAGTCAGTGTATACTGTCCGCCCAATAGTTTTAACACTGAGATTGGCACTGAACTTGCCAACCTTATTGCAAGGCTTTCTCTGCACTACGAAAACATAATTGTTGCTGGTGATTTTAATGTTAACCTTTTGAAAGCCAATAATCGTTCGACTGCACTTAAGCAATTCCTTGTATCACTGGATTTACATATCTTGAATGAACTGCCTACGTTTTTGAACTGCCAGAATCCCTCCCTACTCGATATTCTAGCTACCACTGCCACGGATGCTGTATTAAAACACAGTCAAATCTCCCCGCCTAGTTTTCTTGATCATGACCTACTATTTCTCTCAACTAAGTTTGCATTTTCTCCTCCCTCTTCATCTTCTTCCATTTCGTATCGTGACTATAGCAATATTAATTTAGATCAGCTTTCTGAAGTCGCTGCGGCAATGCGGTGGGATGATATCTATTACACCACTTGTATCGACACTAAAGTTGATCTATTAACTGCTTTTATTCATCACCTTTTCGATCAGTGTGTCCCCATAGTAACGAGAAGGCGCCAGGTATCTCGCCATTGTCCATGGTATTCCCGTGAAATCCGCGATCTGATAAATCAGCGTGAGTTTATGTATAGGCGCTATCGCAAGACCAGAATTCCTAGGTATCGTAATGCTTACAAACAATTACGCAACCTAATCACTTGTAAAGTCAAATCTGCTAAACGGGAATTTTACTCCCGCAAGCTCGATCCCGCTCTAAATTCCAAACAACTTTGGTCCAATATTCGTTCTTTAGGAATTAATACTTCTGTACCCTCACCTTCTGATGTAGATGTAAATCTTCTCAATGCTTCCTTTATTCAATTTCCTCCTGATAACACACTCTCCTCTCCCACGTACTCCCCTTCATCTAGCTCACTCAGTACTGATGGTTTCAACTTTCGTTGTGTAGACTCCTGTGAAGTTCTTGAAACATTGCTGTCCATCTCACCTAACAGTATCGGTTGTGATGAAGTTTCTCCGCGATTTCTTAAGTTACTCTCTCCACTAATTCTGGAAACCATCACTCATATCTTTAATTACTGCGTGACAACTTCACAAGTGCCCCTGATTTGGAAAAAGTCTGTTGTGATTCCATTACCAAAGAAATCCTGTCCAGTCGATTTAACAGATTATCGTCCTATTAGTATTCTTCCCTTTCTTGCCAAAGTCTTTGAGAAAATTCTCTTCGGTCAGATCACGCGCTATATTGAATCTAACAATTTCCTTTCTAAACTACAATCTGGCTTCCGTAAAAACCATAGCTGCGAAACTGCTGTATTGAAGGTAACTTCAGATCTTCGTTCAGTCCTCGATCAGGGTGATGTAGGTTTACTTGTTCTTCTTGATTTCTCCAAAGCGTTTGACTCTGTAGTTCACTCGCGTTTGCTTTCCAAACTTAGGACATTCTATAATTTTTCTTCTTCTGCCATCAGACTTTTCTCCTCCCTTCTGTCTAATAGGTCACAGTGTGTTCGTCATAACGGGGTTGCGTCTTCATTCCTACCAGTACTTGTAGGGGTTCCACAAGGCTCAATTCTCGGTCCTCTCCTTTTCTCCCTGTATGTCAATGATGTTACCTCCGTTATTCAACGCTGCTCATTTCATCTATATGCTGATGATCTTCAGTTGTACACCTCGTGTCCTCCTAGTAAAATCAGATCTTGCATCTCAAATCTTAATGATATTCTGTCCCAAATAAATGAGTGGAGTTCTTCCAATTTTCTCAAATTAAATCCTAATAAGTCCAAAGCACTCATCCTTAAACGTCCCAATAGGTCCCTGGACAATATTCCAAATATCGTCCTTGATAATATTCCTCTTCCCTTTGTTGAATGTGTCAATAATCTCGGTATTATTATTAATGACAGACTATCCTGCTGCGATCATGTCTCACTTATACTCTCCAAGATCTATGGCACATTGCGTAAACTTTGGCTCTATGGTAATCTCTTACCACAATCTATTCGTGCCAAGCTAGTTAAAACTCTCGTGGTGCCACATTTTCTTTATGGTGCCCTTGTTTACATTTCTTTTGACTCATCTTGTCGTCAACGTCTTAAGGTAGCATTTAATGATTGTCTACGGTATATTTTCCACTTGAGACGCTCGGATCATGTGTCAGGCATACAACATTCTTTATTAGGTCACGACATTTTTCGTCTTCTTGACATCATGGCACTGGTCCTCCTACATAAAGCATTTTATGCTAAAAGTCCTGTATACCTCTCCGACTTCCTAACTCCTTTACAGTCCTTGAGATCAATCAAATTCCTTATACCTGCTCATTTGTCCCTAATTGGTAGTCGCTCCTTCTTTGGGTATACAATTAGACTTTGGAATTGCCTTCCTAACACAATAAAAAGGATAGGCACAACAGCAGCTTTCAGAAAGCAAGCATCTAGTTTTCTCTCTTCCTCTTCCTCATCTTTTCTTTAGTTCTTTTTATTTCCTTTCTATTTTTTTTCCCCTATCTAAACCTCTTATCTATCCCCTATATTTTTCTTTTCACTTCTACATTATTTATTTAAGGCTAGTTTAAGTCATTTTTTTAAGATTTAAATATTGTTTCTTGCCGTTTGTTCTGTACTTTAAAAGATGTAGTTCTTGTGTACTGCCCCAATAAATGTATAATAAATAAAAATAAAAATAAATAAAAAAAATACGCATCGATTTAGTTTTTTAAATTGTCTGGCGCAAGTCGAATTGTGTAAATAAACTGAGTGCAAATGACGAGTGAAAATTACCTCCATTAGTTATTGCGCATTATATTTATACTTATCTACGCGTTATTATGTTACATTGATTGTGATAAGGTCGGAGGAGCAAGTGGTCTAACATCACCGAGACATATTTGGTACAATCCAAACCTTTTAGATTGTGCAAGCCGAACAGTTGAGTTCACACGCAACGATTTATTTGTGCCGTGTAGGCCTACCTTAATATTTTTTTTATATTGCCCCCGAAAAAATGAATGGACTAAAAAGTACGAAATAAAAAAAAAATTTAAAAACCGACTTCAGAAAAAAGCCGCACAAAATGCACAAAAAAGGATGAAATAATTGTTTGTAATTCTTAACAACATTAATCCAATCAGAATGGATCTAGAAAGAAGAATCACTTTTGAAGACGGTGCCAGGTAGTAGTTGACTTTGATTGTACTAACTTTTGCTTCGGGAATTGTTTTCATTTCTTTGTTAGGCTTATGCCCTTAATACATCACCCACAGGTGTTAGCACCGTCTTCAAAAGTGATTCTTATTTCTAGATCCATTCTGATTGGATTAATGTTGTTAAGAATTACAAACAATTATTTCATCCTTTTTTGTGCATTTTGTGCGGCTTTTTTCTGAAGTCGGTTTTTAAAATTTTTTTTTATTGTACGCTGAAGTCAGCGTTTTATCACGATGATGGTATTGAATGCGAGCCGGTAGATTAAAACCGCGTGTTGGCGTTGCCAAACCTATTTCTCTTCTTTCTGCTAGAGCTTGCTGTCCCACATTCACTCAATGGGCCTGTTTATACGGTTTGCATCCAGCAACGTTCCTCACGAGCTTTGTAGATAAAGGTTGAATGGGAGAGATGAGAGGTACGTGCCACCCTACTTTTCCTCTCATCACCAACTTCGTGAGGGACGCTCCTTGGTGCGAAGCGTCTAAGCAGGCCCAATAATAGAACCGTCGACAGGAGCAGCCACCATACTTGCCTTACAGAGACAGTTGAATACTTTCTGACTCTTATCGATACCTTGTGTGTTCTTTGAACCCAGCTAGCGTCACACTGCTTTGCTTCGCACACCTGTACTGTTTTTGGCCAAACTCAATTTTACAAACTCGTGCACATTTAGGTACAATCAAACTTCAACAACTTCAACTTCGCAAAAAACATCCAAAAAACGAACAAAATTGTCCTTCTACACTATAAAATTAGATAGCCTCCAATTTATTTTATAACTGCACTTCACGTTTGCCTATCTATATCTCCATACTACTTCCGAAGCCATTACCATAAACCTTGTCAACTCGGGCCCTTAAATAATATAGAATAGATTTTGAATTTGGTGTTTCGCATTTTTTCATGCTCCTCTCCCATCGACGTAAAATGCAAATAAAAATTCAATTTCAAAAGTTATAACACTGCTGATGTTGCCCGAGAATATGAACAATCCTCTTCCTTTGCAGATGACAAAGAGCTACTAAAGCTCCTTTGTGTAAGTGAAAGTCCTGGGGCATTTTTTAAGGCACTCGGAATTTTTTCGAGTATTTTTTTTTTTTTTTTACAAATTTCATGGCGCTTTTATTCATATTTTATGGGTGGCTAGGGTGGGCCTGTGCCCGGATACGTTAAATAGCATAAGCGCAGGGACAGCAAAGCGCATATTTTTATCATTACTACGTTAATAGCTCATGCTCATATGTCCCTTTTATAAATGCTTCATTAATTTCCTTTAGGTTATTGCTTTTCTTTTGGGGCCGGGCCGTAATGCCACACACTCATGCCGTAAAATTGCTGAAATTTCCCTCCATATGCCGAATATATTCCGAGAGTATAAAACTAGGTCTAGGTAATAAAATTTGGCCAGCAAGGACTTCCCCCCACCACTAGGTTTATGGTGGTCATTTGTTGTGCGGACCAGAACGGACTCAGCCAAGTTTGACAAAAAGTTTCCGAGAATGATTTTCCGCTATTTCGGGAATAAGTTCACTTTATCTAGAGTCTTCCCTCATTTATTTCCCATCAACATGGTCGTCGTCGGAACAGTGAAGTTTTAGGAAACTAGCATCCCCCTGGATCTGGAATCAGGACGAGAGAAGATACATTCAAATGGGGAACGATGGACAGAAATATCGAAATAAAATCCAGAACAAAAAACGCTGCAGTTGAGTATGCTTCTGTGAATTTTACAATATTAATAAAAATTTTTCCAGAGACCGAAGCCATGGGAGCTGGAGGAGCTCCTTTCACTTCGCCGCAGGCCTTCCTAAACTCCTGGTTTTTATTATTCCTTGGCTGTAGTGACCCTTTTATTGTGCTCCTTCACTGTATTGTTTTTGTAGATTAAACCTTTTGTCTTTTACTACATGACCTGGCCCGAATGGAAGACAGTCTCGTAGCTGTTGATGGTGCGCGCTGTAGTGGGTGCTCCCCATACACACTAGACCGAAGCACAAAAGAGATGCGCCCCCACAGTCAACATTAGAACAATGTGTCTCTCCACAAAAGTAGGATTTTAATAATTATGTCACCTTCAGGATAGTAATCCTCAAATGACGTTTCAGTTATTTTTACCCTGTGTAAGCCATCCACTCTGACTGAACTGGTAGCTATCATTGATTTCTGGGGGCGCACTATGATTCGTGCAGAACAAGCTAGCTGGACAAAAACGAACTTTAAATTCCTAACAGTAACGTATTAATTTGAACTCAGTAGGCCTGTACATTAAGAAATACAGTTATAATTTTGTGGAACTACTCTCATTAAGAGCGTGGCGTTGTGTCGTTTCGGTAAGTTTATGAAATTCGAAGTGCATTCATTAGCATTTCTATTCCTTGCCAAATAAGTATTTAAAGTCACTAAAAGAGATTTTTACAAGTGTTTTTATCATGGATTGCTCACGTAAGGGTAAGTATTTTCTTTTGAGTTAACTTTATGACAGTAACTTCATTCGCTAATTTTATTGAGTTAATTGTATATAAAAAAATGATGGTTTTAACCCATTTTTTTAAATTTAATGTTAAAAAAATTACATGTCCACTCATGTCCACTCTGTAAAACCTATGGTATGTGATTCTCACAAGTATGTAGTATTACCGGGTACAAAAAAATATTGCGAATTATTTGCACAACTATTTTTTATCCTTTTTTTTCTATTACAGTTTTCACTGTTTCGAAAATAGAATTTTTTGAAGAATGGTTGAAGCACCCGAAAGAAACGCGGAATGAGAAGCTCTTTCGGTTTATTTCTTCAAGGCATAATTTTGATGGTTTTACGGAGGAGTCTTTGAGAGACATTAAGGTCATCATCTCCAAACATTCCTCAAAATTGACTGAAAAATGGAGCAGCTGTGGTAGAAACAAAGAGCGGTTCCTGGACAAGAATTCTACATGGCTGGAGGGAGCGGATATATCCTTTGATGTGTCCGTTTGCTTATCCATGCCAAGTACATCTACGAAACCCCAACCGGGACCTGGAAGACCAACTAAAGAGTTCGACGATTCGAGTCTTAAAACGAAAAGACGACGCGTTGATGACCTCGTACAGTCAAGAAGTGCTGGTGAATTAGCATACGCTGCTGAAGTGTCAGCGCGATTGTCAGGTCGGAGAAGCGTAGCACATCAAATTAAGAACGTAATTGGCAGTTCAAAAAATACCGAAAAAAAAATTGAAACTAGTGGCCCCAGGAGTTTGACGGAAGTTCCGGTCATAGTTTGTATAAACAAAAATTCACCAACTGTGATGACAGTGATGAATTTTTGTTTGTTTTTTCATTCGTTCCCCTTCAATTACGAGACGAAGAAGGTAATATTGTGTGGCAGAATCCTTGGCCATCTTCTACCATGTATTGTCGTCCAATAAAGTTTATTTTTTCTAAGGAAACCAAGCATTTAATACTTACTGAAACCAATAAGGTTGTAGAGGAGATAAATGCTTTATTGCCGACAACGTGCAAGGTGATAGAAAATGAGGTATCTGTCAAACATGTAATGCTTCTCACAATGATTGATGGGAAAGTTTGCAATACTCTGACCGAGACTTCTTCTTCACAGAAATGTTTTATTTGTGGAGCAACTCCATCAATGATGAATGATTTGTCTAGAGAGTTTAAAGCAAATAAAGATCATCTTGGTTTTGGTTTGTCTACATTGCACGCTTGGATTAGATGCTTCGAATGCCTCCTTCACATAAGCTATCGGCTTGATGTTAAAAAATGGCAACTTAGAACGAACGAAGACAAAGTTAGTGTGAAGCAACGCTCAGAGGACATCAAGAAACGCTTCAAAAGTGAGATGGGTTTAATTGTAGACAAACCAAAACCAGGGTTCGGCAACACGAATGATGGGAATACCGCGCGAAGATTTTTTGAAAATCCAGAGGCCAGTGCTGATATCACAGGGTTAGATGTTTCTCTGATAAAGAAATTCAGCATAATATTGCGCACTTTATCATCGGGATACGATATAAATATTGAGAAATTTGAGAAGTTAGCTCAAGAAACCCGACAACTTTTTGTTAATCTCTATTCCTGGTACTACATGCCCGCCACTGTTCACAAAATACTCCTGCACAGTGCAGAGGTAATTAAATCATCACTTCTGCCTATAGGCCAACTATCCGAGGAAGCACAAGAAGCGAGGAATAAGGACTGCAGACGATTTCGTGAACACAATACGCAAAAGCGATCGCGAGTATCTACGAATAGAGATTTACTTAATATGTTATTGATAACATCTGACCCTTTGATAAACGGTTTAAGAGAAGTTCCCCGGAAAAAAATTGGTGCCCTCCCTTCTTAGATTTAATTGTTCAACCTAGCTTTAAGGAACAAAATATTAATATAGTTTCTAGTGTTCATAGTTCTGCTATTCATGATCATGACTATTCTATGGACGATTCATCTGATGAGAGTGATGATCAAGAATAACAGATATAATCGTGCTGTAACTCGTTTTGTAATTTTTTTTTATAGTAACATTTGGATATATATTATTTCTAAAAATGTTCAAAATATATATCATATACATTATTGCTGAAGCTTGTTCTTTTTTTTCACAATACAAGTTAAAATGATGAATCGTCCTTCAAAAATAACTGAGAGCTACAGATCTATGCTTATTAAGCTCATTCACAAGCACAAATCAAAGAAAATAATTTTGTCCAGCTAACTTGTTCTACACGAACCACTGTGGGGCGGTTGCTATTGTGATGGGTGGAAGTTCCAGGGCTCGAGTTAATACGCCGAGAGATGTTCTCTAGTATATACAGGAATATGCCTATATGCTCGAGAGGATACCTCAAGGGCCTTATAGCTATGAAGTAATGTTTATAACAACAATAAATAATGATCAGGGGTATACTCTCGTTGTCGCACTCGAGATTCGAAATTCTTTTATCCGGATTCCCTGTGTGTTGTGTTAAGGGACCCATATTTTCCAAACATCTTTAAAAAACGCTTTAAAATTTGTTTTTGTTTCGAGAAGAGGTTGAAATTGGAATTTCGTGTCGTTGGCATTCTATTAAATAAAATGACAACCAAACTGGATCATGTGTGGGAGAAAAGTATTGTGATATGTGGAACAGGGTTTTCTATAAATCAAACGCATATCTATTATTAAATCCCATCGCAAAAATGATGAAATTTAAATGGTAATAATTCACGACGAAGTTTTTTCGTATTTTAAATTAAAATTCTTCCTCTTAATAATCCAGTCAAATTAGAGGTTTGACTGGAAGATAATTCGGAAGTTGCTGAAAATTGGAACAGCTCTTAAAAACATTATTATACATAAGCTGTAGAGACTGCCACGCGATTGGACGACTGCAAACTTTTTTATTCAAGGTCAAAGGGTCTAAATATGAGTTTTTTGCAAATATATGCTAAACCGTACGTCTTATCAGAAAATTGTGTTTACAACGTTTGTAGATTAGGCGATTATCTACAAAAAAATATATTATACATTTTCTCGTAGGAATTGCCATTTCTGAGATATTGTCGTTTTAATAAGTTAAAATACTCATATTCTATCATTCCCGACTTGTAAAGGAGTAGAAATTTCTCAAGTGAGCTCATGATTTTCGACGTTGAAAGCAAAATTAAAACC
The DNA here is from genome assembly GCA_949987705.1 of Thereva unica. Lineage (NCBI taxonomy): Eukaryota > Metazoa > Arthropoda > Insecta > Diptera > Therevidae > Thereva > Thereva unica. The sequence continues at coordinate 120,547,920 of OX465282.1, read as the reverse complement.
AAGCTGCAAAAAATAATCTACTTGGTAGTCTCAAGTCACGCCATGAATATTTTTGGAAAAAATTAATTTGTTTATGAATAATGGTGGATTGAATATTTTGGCATCGATTGATTGTAAAATTATTTTCTCGTAAACGATACGATGAAAATTATTGAAAATTTGGGAAAATGATGTGAAATAAATACGATTTACTTTAGTGTGCGGAACAACATAATAATTTATTATTGTTACTAATTTTTATCATTTTTTTATAAACAAATACTGATTTGGCCCTGTTCTCAATGCAATATTCGAATTTTTTTTCGAGGAGTGTAATCTATGAAGGCTCACGATTAAAAAACCGTTTCAAACTTTTTGTGATCGCTCTTCGGGTTGGTAAAAAATACTATTGTTTATAATAGTCCATTCAAAACGCGGGGGTGTTCCAAAATAACACCGTTAAGAAAATCGAACCCTAAAGGTTTTTGGGGTCGCTGATCACGAAAATCGAGGTCCCGCGGTCCTAAAATTAGGGCATCCCCCCTAAAAATGCAAAAAACACCCCTTTTTAGGGGGTTTTCGCGATTATTTCAGTAATAATGAAAACTAATGCGATGAAATGCACTTTTTTTAATATTTATTTGCGAAGGGGGTTGATTTATACTAAATTAAGGCGAACTTAATGGTAAGGGGTACTCGTAAAGGGTTGAAAGTACCCCTAAATTGGCGAAAAATGGCAAAAATTGTAAAAAAATTTTTTTTCCCAAGTTTATGCTTCAAATTCGATTGTGGGCGTACTGTCAGGCAAAAATAAATTATTTTCAACCCTTAAGGGGTTAAAACTACCCCTACTATAATAAAAGCAACTTTATATAAAAAAAATTGCAAAAATTTATCAATTTATATTTTCTAATAAAAAGAATTTTTATTCAAACAATTCATTAAAAAATTTAAATTGCAATCTACGAAAAGAATTTTTTTTTTTCAATTTACCCCTAAGGTTTAACTCCTTTAAGAGGGTTAAAAATTTTCCAAATGTTTTAATAATATTTCATCAAATATAAAATTTTAATGCAAAACAATAAATTTCAATTTGTTCCAATTACAATTTTAATGTGGGGGTAGTTTTACCCCCTTAAGGGTTGAAAAAATTAATTTTTTGCTGATAATACCTTTTGAACCAAATTTCAAACAAAAAGCAAAAAAATTTATTTTTGCCTGACAGTACGCCCACAATCGAATTTGAAGCATAAACTTGAAAAAAAAAAAAAAAATTTACAATTTTTGTCATTTTTCGCCAATTTAGGGGTAGTTTCAACCCTTTAGGACTACCCCTTATCATAAAGTTCGCCTTAATTTAGTACAAATCAACCCCCTTCGCAAATAAATATTAAAAAAAAGTGCATTTCATCGCATTAGTTTTCATTATTACTGAAATAATCGCGAAAACCCCCTAAAAAGAGGTGTTTTTTGCATTTTTAGGGGTAACGCCCTAATTTTAGGACCGCGGGACCTCGATTTTCGTGATCAGCGACCCCAAAAACGTTTAGGGTTCGATTTTCTTAACGGTGTTATTTTGGAACACCATAACGCGCGTTTTGAATGGACTATTGATAGCTCTCTCCAGTTTGTAATACAAAGTTTTCGTTTATTTTCTAGAATCGCAGTGAGCCAAGTTATAGGAGTAAACTCTTCTCACACAGAAGGCGCACTTTTCAGTTGGGCCAACAAAAATTAACCAACTTAGTACAAGTAAGCGCTGAGATGAGGTTCTCAACTAAGCATGCAAACAAAAAATGGAGTTGGAGAGAAGTTGATTTGTAAAAGAGGTGGTCCTCTCAGATTATAACGACTCTCTCTAAACGACGCACGGCGACCTAGAAAACCTGAGTCAACAGTTATGTAACTTAAGCCGAGATTCATATGATGGAAGAACTAGAACCAAGGAAAATGATTCAGTGCGAATCGAACGAGCCTTCGTTGAACCGATTCAATAGTTCTAACATGCGAAGCGTTATGAGGAGACCAAACCTGGGACGCATATTCGAGTAATGGTCTGACAAGAGAAATGTATAAGTGTTTAGTGATCAAGGGGTTGTTAAATTCTTTGGACTACCTTGTAATAGAACTCAGGATTAACCTACCTCTAGAAAAAATATAGTTGTTGTGAGTGGAAAAATCTAGCTTATTACTAAATCTAATCTCGAGATCTTTAACAAAATTAACACGAGGGATACCCTCATCAGAAAAGGTGTAGTTCCAAATTATAGGATTACGTCTCTACTAAAAGTCATGATTTCGCATTTACTAATATTAAGAACGAGGTTGTTGCTAGCACACCAAGAGTAAAAGATGCCAAGGACAACTTGCAAAAGTTTGCAATCCTTAATACTCTTTATGTGGCAGTACAGTTTGATGTCATCTGCATAAATCAAGATTCTACAGTGTCTTTGCAAGGACAAGTGCCATCAATTCATAGAACAAAGAGAAGAGGGCCAAGATGACTTCCTTGAGGGATACCGGATGACGTTTCCTGTTTTGGATCCACAATAAAGAGCTTGGTAGGTCCGGTCAGCTAAGTAAGACTCAGTGCCGTAGCTACTCTCTTTTGCGTGGTGGGGCAAAGCAATTTTACTAAATTAACGCGGAAAATGTCACTTGGAAACAAGTTTGTACCGAGTGCTGGCTGTACCCCTACACTAGGAAGTATAGTATATTTTTATTGATATTTAGAAAATCTATCTCGTCACTCTGCTTAGAACAAAATGAAAGGTGCCGAGTTAAGTGCCGCACATAAGAGAAAGAGAGCCCCGAATGAGAGAGACAAAATTAATAAGTTACCCAAACTAATACAGAAGTTAAAAAAGAGGACATCCAGCTAATCGAAGAATCACCAAAAGACACACGAAAGTTTTGCATAAGAAAGTGCGGGCTTCCTTAGTTGGTCTATTTCTGTCAAGCAGCAGTGGCCAATTTTAAAACTTCGACAAACCCTTGTGGGAAACAGAATTCAATGCCGATGAGACAGACCCTGGTTTTTCAAAATATGAAAGAATATATAAAGAGGTCTAGATACGCATCCGCAAAGATAAGGGAGCTACGATATGGCATGGATATGACACGTGATTGACTACTCTATTCGCCATAAACTGGGTTTGTATTTTGTTTCGTCCATTTGTTTCGTTTATTGTCCAGTCTTGATTTTTGCTACCGTCGGTTTCAATGATTAGAATAGAAGCATAACAATTTAATTGCAGAGCACGAAAATAGTATAGAATATCAGAAGTTCATGACACCCTATCTTAGCATCTCTTGGCCTGGCCTTCCGAGGAGATGATAAAGTAATTGGATCGTCAATAATTTGGAGCTCGATTCGTGCTCAGCGTCCTCGATAGCCCCCGAATATAAATTTAGGGTTCATTTCTTTACACATTTCCGAGATTTTTAATTTAATAACTAATGTTACATTAATTGTTCATAAATATTAGACATTTGTCAGACAAATAAATCGATAAAACCATATGCACACCCTCAGACATGGAACACTTTCCAAAAAAATGGGTCATTTGGTTTTACTGCAAGAAAGTCAGTTTTGCTAAAATCCCGAGTAAAAACAAAAAATGGTCTTAAAATTGGTGAACACCGACCTTGATTGAAACATATTCCTCTTTTTTCAATCATACTCCAATTTTTCCCTAAAATATAATATAACTCAACACGCTTCACACATTTCACGCAAAACAAACTGACGACTGGCGAGCTCGTTTCTTTTGTGCATCGATTATCTTTGAGTAGGATAAATTAAAAGGACCATTGTACATTATGAAAATGATCAAGCTCCCATAAAGCATATTCAACAATACATGCAGATTCTTTTTAGCTCGAATTCACCGTCGAATGTCCGCCCGTATGTACAGCTCAGTTCTTGGGCATTTAAATTGGTCAAGTTTCGGGGTTTGTGAGGCTGTATGTTCTCCCTTTAAAATGGTTAAAACCCCTACGGCCATCATATGCCCCTTAAAAGCCAAACGGCCGGTGTTTGCCCGTTGCATCTAATTATCGGCACACATACAGATATCTCCGTGTAAAGTAAAGAAACCTACTTGTGATGAAGGAATACCCGTGCAGACCTAGATTACAGGGATGCCAATTTGGGGAGAAAATGCTGAATGGGTTTTTTAGAGGCTTTTATTTTCGATTGTCGTTAAATTTTGTTGCCTCTTTTTCTAGTGTTTCGATTTCATATATAAGAAAAACGTGTGGGGCAATGCAAAGGCGTGGGGGGGCTAAGCCCCCCCTAGCCCCCTGGTTGCTACGGCCCTCACAAAACAGAGTTCGCTGGACAAATGAGAGATTAAATGAGAATACGTCAAGTAAGTCGTCATATGGTACTCTTCATGGACCTCGGAACTTCAACAAAATTTGTGACTTTATATATCAATCGCAGATGCATCTTACAAAAACAACACTGCATAGCCCTACTTTTTTGAACTGAAAGCCCCTTTTTTGGGGCGTGGAGCGATTTTTAGTAGGGGGAAAACTTATGTTTTCGCGTCACCGACATGTTAATCTTGCAACATGATTTTACCAACTTTCATTAACCGATCAACTTCAAATTGTGCGCATATGACAATGCAAACTGATCATTTTGTAAAAAAAATTATTTTGACTGCCGATTTTTGCAATAGTGTTCCCCGAGCAGGGGCGGTGCTTTCATAGGTGCGAATGGTGCACTTGAACCGGGCGCAATTTCAGAAATTAAGTTTTAAAAAATTCTGTAATCGTTCATTCCTTTTTGAAATTCGATAAAGAAGTCGCATGGGTTTTCACAAGAGCCAACTTTTCCAATGAACGATACCTTAGAATGCTTTAGATTGTTGTTGTTGTTTTTAATCTTAATCCTTCCTTCTGACACTCCATTCCTTTTCTATTTTTACCAAAAAGGAGGCAAAGAAAACAGTTGCTGTCAAAAAGTTGATTCAAAAATTTAGTGAAAGAGTTTAGACGTTCAAAAACTCTGCCCCATCGTTCTCTCCTACACTCATCTATATACAAAACGATGTTTCCAGCAGATTTTGGTTGGTTGGATGTTGACCCTTTATTATTTTTCCCATCCAGTGACTGTTTGTGTCTTTTTCCGTTGTCCTTAATTACGTATAAAAATGAACAGCTCATGGGCGCAATATGGCATAGTGCACCGGGCGCAAAAAACTCAAGCGCCCGGCCCTGTCCCCGAGTCCTTCAACATGGGTTTCAAATGAAAGGGTAGGTATGCCAACACAAAGTGACGCAAAACATATAATATACTAAAAAGTAAAAAATATTACCGAACAAATTCAAATTTTTCACATATACATACATATTTCGCGTGATAATGCAACCCGATCATTTTCTGAAAAAACAAGATGGCAGTTCAAAGATGGTGGCCTATTTTTGCATTTGTGTTCCCTGACCCACCGACATGGGTGTTGAATGAAAGAGTATGACAGATAGGACACAGCAATCTGTGTGACGTCATTTTAACTCTAATATGGCGACCACCACAAAATGGCGGAATAATGACTAAAAAGTAAAAAATACAAATATTATTTCGATTTTATTTTAAAAGTAAAAATAAACAAGCAGTCACTGGGGCCTGTCGACAAAAGTGATTGAACCACTGGTATAGTTTTAAGTTTTTGCTTCTGTCTGCGGTCCCCATGACTGTCTATGTTTTTTTAGGAATATCAATCTATTACGCTATCGTCTAAGTTATAAAATTAGTACCAATGATAATGAGGGTAGTGCTGCGTAAGTTTTTACATTATTTCAAAAAACTTTGGAGATACGAATACATTATATTCGCTACCTTCCTAGGAGTTTGTATTTCATATCCTGGTTGAAACTCCATTTGAAATATCTTTTAGAATATTCTAAAGTTCTAAGATAAAAAAATTTCCTTTAAAAATTCGGATATCCCCCTTACATAAAAGGACGAAAAAAAATCATGAATATTTTACTATCATACATTTTGTAAAAAAAACTCCTTCCTCCCTCACAATTCATCTCCAATATTATTCGACGAGAATTAAAAGTAAAGTTCAAGATTGTTTGAATAAACTTTAAAATTGAAATCTTGTGGAATTTTATCGAAACAAAAGCGATGAGAAATAGATGGAGCTGCGGATCATCATGAAAATTCAGAATATACTGGAAATATAAAGAAAACATTGAGCGAGAGAGAAACAGAATGGAAAACCGGAAATATTTAAGCGGAGAGATGGTGGAAGTTGTGAGTGAATGCATCAAAAAAAAAAAAAAGAAAGAAAGACGCGTACAATTAATTCATGAGAAATTTTGTAAGGCCCCTAACCCCACGATATATATGCTGGAGGAGCACCCAACATCATACCGGTATTAGCGGAAGCAATTATCCAGATCCCTGAAGAATCGGAAGTTTACTCTTAAAAGATAAACACGAGACACTTCGTCCTTGCTAGTGTCCTTTTTGCTTCATGATTCTATATTCTTGATTTTATTGTTTGTATTACAACGTTTGATTGTAGCCGAGTATAGTTTATAAGTTGTGGGGTTGGTGCAGGGATGGATGGGTGGTAGGTGGGGATGGAGGGGTGGGGGAGTAACGAAAGGTGTTGAAAAGGGTTTGGTTTGGTATCCTTGAAGATAAGATAAAAAAAGTTTATTTTGTAGTAGGAAAAAGAAAAGTAAATTGGATTAGAAATGGATAAAAGCTTTCGTCCTTTTGAGGATGTTTAAAAAGTTGCGAGCATCAAGGAGTGCGGCGGTGAACAGTAGGCGAAAAGCCAAGGATACTAAAGGGTGGCTTACCCGACTTTCAGGACGCATGCAAGATAGGATTCAAAGCTAATTGCCATGACAACTCCCCACCTTTTTCGGTGTCCCTTTTTCTAACTGGTGGTTGTGAGCTTTTATAACAGTTATAACAGCATCGGTTGGCCCCCTCTTTCGCATGGCGCTGCTGCTCCCCAGGATCATTTCGTTATCCTGCACTGCCGTGCTATATATGGGTGGGGATAGGGGGGGGGAAGAATGGTTGGGGAAAAAACTTATCGACAATGTTCCTGTCGGTGTCTGGGACTGAAAGTGGTATTGGTGCTAATTTTTCTCAATTCTATTTAAATTTCGCTTGAGGCAATGAAACTGCACCTACAACACACAGCACACTAGCCATCATCGGTATGTACACGAACAGGATTCGGGATCGGAGATCCTAATAGCTTTACTGCCGCCCTTCATGGCGGTAGAGAGACTCCACAGAAAATATAGTGCTACTGTCACACATGAGAGTAGTACACCGATGGTGCGGGTAGCGGATTGGATCAAGTGATATTTTCGCATTTGTGTCCTTGTTATTTTTGTTGTTGGTGTGCTGGAGGACTGGTGTATTTCTGGTTCGGGAATAGGGAATCGGGGATACACAGGGTTTTTCTTCTTCATGTTCGGTATGGTGTCGCCTTGTACAACTGTTAAGGGAGCTCTCGTGAAAATGGTCAAATTCAGTTGAACAGAGCGCCTCGTCTCGAGTGGTCGTGTTTCCTTAAAAAGGTAATAACATCCTTCTGAGTTTCTGTTATCCTTTTGCTCTGATATACATACACATTATTACTAGTGTCTGGTCTTTACACTATCAGTTCTTTATTTTTGGGTAAAAACACAGTGTTTAGTGCACACCAACTGATTGTTGAAGGAGGCTGCTTGGAAATTTACAATTTTTTTTTTTGGTTGTTGTTGTTGAAGATTTTCTCCAATTTGGATTTACAGTTTCAAACACACACACAAGGACCGGTTCTTAGATATATTTTTTTCGTTGTTTTAAAGAGAAAAAAAGTTTTCTTCTAAAATATAATTGTTTTGAAAAAAGGAGTCAAAGTGTTGCTTTTCAAAGATAGAGAAAAAAAAAAAAAAAACTTGTAAAGCGGGCTACGGAACTTTTATATCCTTTCCGTATGTTGGGTGAAATTGTTCTTTTATTTGGTTTTTAACAAAGTTGTTCAATTGTTTTTTGTTTTTTACTTTTACTACAAATTAGTTATGGATAAAAAGTGTTTTAAATAAAAATGAAAAATAGTGAATAAAGTTCTTTAAAAGAAATTTTTTAACTGAAAAAAAAAAAAAACAAAAAAAAAACTTGGTAAGTAATATTTAAACTAAATTTAAACTTTACATTAAACTTTTTTTTTTAAATTTATATTTAAAAACAAAATTTTCCAGGAAAATTTATTTTTTCTCATATCCTTACATTTCTGATCATTTTTAATGAGGGTTTTTCCATAGATACTTAATTTGGTATTGTTGAGTGTTTATCGATGGAATCTTAGAAGATGGGGATTTTATTTTTAACTTTACATTTCTTTCTCATTCCATGTTTTTTTTTTATTTTGTTTTCGAAAATGTTTTATTCAAATATTTTGTCACACAGTTTTTCGATATTTTGTTGTTGTTTTCCTTTCTCTCTCAGCTTCTCATCACCTTTTGACTTGGCTGGAATAATTTATTTTGAGTTTTAAATCCATAAATTTAAAACATGTTTTTGTTTTTTGCATATTTATGAATTTTGTTTGAATTTAAAATATATTTAAATTTTTAATAGGAGTCTGGATGTTTTTTGTATAATACTTTGTGTGAAATTATTGGGATATTTTGTGGAGAGGGTTGGTAGTTGGATTTGATGTATTTAAATTTGTTGTTTTGTATATTATGTAATAGGGAAAATTGTTTAGTGGGGGGAATGTTAATATTTTAGGGGATTCAGTGTAATTTTTGATGAATTATTCTTGATTGATAATAGTTTTCATACAGATTGATAATAGTTTTTCAAAATAAACAATTACAAATTTTACAAATGTCCAAACTAAATTTTTTTTAACTCTTATTTATTGATTAATAAATAAAAATTTTAAAAGGAATATAAAAGTTATTCTTTACACTACGTTTGTTATTTAAATAGTTTAGTTTTGTTTTCTTATATGGTCGGAACATCTGATAATATATGTAATTTAAAAAAAAAAAAAATAGTCCTTAAACTACTCAATTTTAAATTTGATGGTCGCTAACGATCTGTGATTTTTTCTGGTGATTTGATATATTGTTGAAATCATCTTACTGGCATGAATATGTAATAGAAGAATACAGCACGATTTGGGATGTAGGCATCTTAAAAATTCAACAATTTCCTTATTTTAATTTTAATAAGGGATACAACTAAACTACACAATTTATACAGTTGGTATGGTGAAATTACTGGAAAATACAATAATTCGTCTTCATTAAAAAGGAGACAGTTTAATTTCAAAAATCTACTTAAGTATTTCTGTATAGTACATTTTTGATCATATTGATCATTCTGCATGGCCTATAACACTGATCTACAAAATTGAAGCTTGCTTTTTTGTGTTACGAAAACTTTTACCTAATTTAGATTGGTACTATGGCCACTTAACAAGGATATATAAATTAAAAAAAAAACATGTGACATTAAAATATATATTTTTATGAAAAGTGCCCACACATTTGCAATTATAATTCTATTAAACAAGAATTGCTTAATGCACAATAAATTACACGGTAACAAAATTTGAATTTTGTCGTGCCACACGGACTTTACTTACCTATATTTTTTTACTTTTATGAGTGACTGCTAGTAAAAAATAGTTGGGATTTAACCCTTTCGGTCCACATGATCAACTTCCCAGTAAGATAAATGTTCAATATTCCGATTGGATATTTTAATAGTAAATGAACAATAATAACAACAAATTGTAAGAAAAAATCACACCAAATTCATATACCTGATGCTTTAAACTAACACAACTCCTATACTAGTGACGAGCAAAAATAGTCTTGTTCCTGCAGTCTTGTCTTGTTCTTGCACATTTTGCAAGGCCAAGAACAAGAACAAGACTTAGTTATACTTGCAACAACAAGAACAAGACAGAGTGAACACCAACAAAACAAGACCAAGACTAGATTAGTCTTGTCTTGTTCTTGCGTTTGCTCATCACTATCCTATACCAGAAAGCAAAAATTGTGTAATATTAAATGATATATTAATAAACTGGCTCCTTTGAAGATACTAATAACATTAGAGAAATTGACTAGTATCGTGTAGGTATAAAAATCACTTAGGTACGTCGTTTAAACAAAAAAAAAAAAAAAAACGGCCCGACCGAATTTTATGAAAAACTTTTCAGATCATATTCCCGTTCATACGCTTCGAACGATACGATACCTCAACAAAGTCGATGACTTTTTCGGTTTGCACGAAACTTGTAGGAAAACATGACTACATACCTATGCACACACACACACAAACATACCTCTACTCCAATTTATGCTTAAAATATTATTGGGACTTTGAAAAATGTATTACGTATTTTGAAAATTTCGATTTCGTTTTCGAACCGATTACAATAACTTCCCTATAAACTGGGAAGTTAATAACGATTGACCAAGAATTTTGTATACTGATGTACTTTAAATATTTAAAAAAATAATGACAGTCTGATACAAAAAAAAATTAAAAAAGTTCTATTATGAATTTACGATTTAAGATTTTCTAGCATATTTAACTCCTGGTTGGTCCCTTATAATCGTCCAGCAGTAATTGCCCAACATCCTTGGGTTCCATTTGATATTATATAGCGCTTCAGTGGCGGTTCGTAAGGTTCAGGATAAGGGAAGCAATGCGCAAGGTGAACGATAAAAGTTTCTAAGTCTTTAACTAAAAAAACTGAAAAATACCATATATTGGAGTCAGATAAGCAAAACATAAGGAATTGTTTGCAGTCTAAAAAATTTCGTTTGGAACATGTTAGTTACATCGAATACTATACGAAATGGCTAATTTTTAGCTCTAGCAACCAAGTTATCGACCATTTTGTGAAAATTTTATAATTTTGGTCGTTCTTTCTAATTATAGATGCGTATACAATCTCTGCAGGTGTAGGTCGGAAAAAAGCAAAAGAAATAGAGGCGTTCGTTATGATATTGGCTATCAGCGATTACAATATGAAATTTTTATCTGTACACAACCTCAAAAAAAAGAAAACTTAAAAAACTGCTAGCTAAGTTTTAGTGTTTTGGTTCCAAAGTTATATTTTCAAGAAAATTTGTTTAAACTTCCAAAAAGTAAAAAAAATCTAATCGCATTTTTTCGTTATTTTTTTCGAAATATTTTCGCTGGTAGTGGGCGTTTTGCGCCTTTTTTCAGATTATGTGGATAATTAAAGCCTCCAAAGAAAAAGCCGTTGAAAAACTGCAAATACTACTTTCATCTCATTTAATTTTTCATACAAATCCATAATTTTGGTTCAAAATCTAAAAAAAGTAGTAATGATAACACCCTGCATACCTCGCATACACCCCCTACACCCACGCTCACAATTATTACATTCTTCTTGCAAAAAAAAAAACTCTCAGGCAACCCGTGCTCATAGAATTCATAAAAATATTCTCTATCCCTTTAAATCATCTTTAAAGAGAATCATAAAAAATATAATGGAAGCTACAAAATTATCAGCTTATATTCAACACAACCCTCTGTTTTCCAATTAGAATCAACAATATATAAAGAGAAACTTCACCTATCCTAGATCTCTTTTTTCTTGACTCAATATACAAACGAAAATTCATATTTTAAGAGTCAAAAACAAAATTTTGAAGCAAAATTTTAAGAGAAAATGTAATATTGCTCGAAGCCAGAACAGATTAGCAGAAAACGAAGAGAATATAGTGTATACAGAAAATTTCTCTTGTTTTATCCCGCTGTTGGGTTCCGAAGAAGCTGTGTTTAGCTCAGCTTCTGAGGGTACTGTATCAACGCATACCTTTGCGTGAGTGTTAGTTCAAGTAAAGTCAATATGTTGGAGGTTTCACATTGATTTTCTGGGCCAAATAAGCTGGAGATATTACAGCTTCCCCATGTTGCTTACACACGGCCACGAAAAGAGCGGCACCAGAAAAATTTAAAATTTAGAATTAGCAGAGAGCGGCACTTTAGTATTGTCACTCTGCCGCTCACCGCTCATATCATGACCGTGGCTTTAGTGTTTCCAGAGCATGAAATATAGGCTGCTTACACACCAAACTCGACATCGACACGACATTACAAAACGTCCATCGACAAAAAAATTTTGTCGAATCTTCGTACACACCAAATTCGACACCTCGACACCATTCGACAACCAGAACCACTCGACACAACGAAAGTCACTGCATAAGTACTCGACGTGTCGAAAGTCGTCGTTCGACGTTTTTCCTCGTGTCGCCTTCAGTGGATATAAACTGATTTGAATGTGAAGCCCTTCATCGGTAACGGTTTTTTTCCTTGTCGAGTTCTGTCGAGTTCTGTCGTGTCGTGTCGATGTCGAATTCAGTGTGAATAGACTCGCTTAATGATAAGAATAGATGTGTGTCGCGACAGAAAAATGTTGTCGAATTTCGTCGTGTCATGTCGATGTCGAGTTTGGTGTGTAAGCAGCCATATTAAGATTTTTCTTGCGATCTTGATATATTTAAATTTATTTTTTTAGGAAGTTGTCTATTTGGTCAAAGGAAGCAGTGCTTCCTTTGCTTCCAAAGAGGAACCACCACTGTAGCGCTTGTCCATCTGTGAAATGTCTTGATGGAACCTTTCTGCGTGTTCATCGTTTACAATGGAAAACAATCCAAGTGTGAGTCTAAAAAATGATCATGATCTGTTGCAACGCAATGCTTGATAAGCCAATAACAGCTAACAAATTCTCTCTAGCAGTCACTCTTATGGATCCTTGGATAATTCGCAACAACTTTCTTAATAGATATCCACGCTCGTTTTTTTAGATCATTCAGTTTTTCTTCAAAAACTGGACCTTTTATTAACTCCCTGATTTGTAGTCCAACGAAAATACCCTCTTTTATCTTCGTATCCCTTATTTTAGGGAGTTTTTCTTTTAGAAACAAAAATCCGCTTCCATTGCGATCCATCGCCATAACAAAGTTTTTTAAAATGTCTAATTGAATAACAAATTTTAATATTAAAATTGGCCTTATTTAGTACTTTTCGACATACGAGGTGTGACAATTAAGTAATGAGACTGATTATATTGCCGCGATTGTGGTAACCCTGCGACCTTGAAATTCCCTTTCCCTTCTCTCGGCATCCTTCCCCTCTACATTGATATATTTGCCATCGCTCTAGCTTGTTTAGTTCGCCTGCTCTGTCGTGTTGAGTAAACGTGTGTTGTGGTGCCCGTTCGTTCTTCTTTTTTCGGGCGGGGGGCGTGCGGAGACAACCTCATGGGCCTCGGTAGTCTAGGGGTAAGGCGCCTGACTACAATCCCCAGAGGTCCCGGGTTCGATTCCCGGCGGTGCCATGGTCCTAGCCTTTCCCAATTTCCCACCTACATAACTTTCCTTCTTTCTTCTTCCCTCTTTGCATTCCTGATTCCTCCTGTCATAGCCTTCACTAGTTCTCTTCCCCGCTCCACCAAGCGCATGTCATCGGTCGGTTGATGAGATTCAACTCGTTTCAGGAGGCATAACACTCCAGCGAGTTGTTCTCGATACCCCGATGTCAGAGTCGCGAAATGGTTGGGAGTAGGTGAAATAAAAATACCGCAGCTAGGTTGTGACAGTTCTTTCCTTCACTTCTCTCTCTATCTTCCGACTAGAGCTGCTGTTCGACATTTCAAAAAAAAAAAAAAAAATACATGGTCGACAGTACAAAGGGGCCTTCCCTAAGTCTCTAGTGTGTCACATAAAAAAAAAAAAAAAAAAAAAACCATTGTGAGCTTTGGCGTTTGGTTTCCGGGTCGTATTGAAAAAACCAGCTCTCATCGCCTGTAATAACTCGATCAAGCAGCGTGGGATCGTTTTCCACTTTACAATTTCCACAAACAGTCTTCTGCGACGGTCATTCGATGCTGCTTTTGCTCCTCGGAAAGGTTCCTTGGAACCATCTTCGCGCACAACTTTCTCATCCCTAAATCGTCGGTTAAAATTTGTCTGACTGTTTCACGGTTCATACCCAGTGCCGACGCCAACATTCGAACTGTTAAACGCCGATCTTCACGGATCAGGGCGCGCACACGCTGCGCATTCGTGTCAGTCCGCACCTCGACTGGTCTCCCGCTCCGCGTCTCGTCTTCCACGCTTTCACGCCCCTCCTTAAACTCTTTATGCCATCGAAACACCTGGGCACGACTAAGAGCACTATCGCCATGCACTTTTACAATTTTAGCGTACGTTTCCAAAGCTGTTTCGCCCAATTTGACGCAAAATTTTATCGCGACGCGTTGTTCTTTATTTCGTTTTTCCATTTTCGTGACGAGCACCACGAACACACGTTTACTCAACACGACAGAGGAGGCGAACTAAACAAGCTAGAGCGATGGCAAATATATCAATGGAGAGGGGAAGGATGCCGAGAGAAGGGAAAGGGAATTTCAAGGTCGCAGGGTTACCACAATCGCGGCAATATAATCAGTCTCATTACTTAATTGTCACACCTCGTAAGTTCAGGTGGAATAGTACTGAAAAAGTACGAAATAGAGCCAATTTTAGCATTAAAACCATTTTTAGCATTAGCCGTAGCATAAAAGTTGTCCCGACATTATTCATTGGAAATTGTCCAAGCTTTACAATTTTGTAAAAAAAAAAAAAAATATAGAATAAATACGTATGTTTTGGAGAGAGGAGTGGTTGAAGTTGAAATTTTATTGAAAAACATTTTTTTTCTTGACCTTAACGACTCATAACTCTGGAAGCTGGTTGGCCGGAGCCTTGACTATTACCATTAGATAGGCGAGAGTATTCTGCGCAGATTGTTACCTTATTCAAGAAAATGTCTCATAGAGATACAAAAATACACACTTTCGGTCCACACGATCAACTTCCCAGAAATAAACTGAATTCTTAATTATTAATATTCTGCGATCGGTACTTCAGAGAAGTCGATATGGCTTTTGGTTTTTTAGAAATATCGCGCGTGTAAAAAAATGGACCGAACGTCGTTTAAACAAAAAAAAAACTACCCAACCGAATTTTATGAAAATCTTCTTAGATACCTCAACGAAGGCAATACATTTTTTGGTTCACCCGATATCGTGCAGGAAAAAATTACCACATACGTTCGCACACACAAAAACACAAACATACCTCTTTTCAAATTTATGCTTAAAATGCTAATGGGACCTCGAAAAATAAAATACGTTGTAAATTACGATTAAATGGGAAGTTAGAAATATAGTATAACTCGCAGAAAACTGATTTTTCGGAAATTTTCACTAAGCTAAAAGACAAAGACAAAAAGATTGAGCGCAAAAACTCTTAAAGTCCCATTTTGTTGGAAATCGTTACAAGGCTTAAATGGATTAATAATATTAGTTATAAGTTTAATTAGATTATTAACATTGTTTACCGATTCATCTTTTGCACGGATAATGATATAATGATTATTTTTTTCGAACTTGAGAGTTCTGTTAGTTGTATATAGTCTAAGCCCAGCAATCATCTTTAATTCCGCTGGTTTGTTAAGTCGTTCACATCATGTTTCAAAGGGTGGTAGTAGTCTTAGATTAAGAAATAGCAAAAAGGAAATGAGTTAGAAGAGCTCTATTTAATGGGTGGTAATTCAAGAGACAGAGGTTGGCTGCAACGCTGAGAATGAGCTATTTTGGCATTCAAAAATTTAATCATAGCTTGAACGAGCAGGGAAAATGAGCGAGTTAAAAGTGTGGTGGATGCTAAACGATTTTGACGATTTTGCTAAAATCTTGGTGGCAGCGGTGGGATAATTTATTTTAGTATTTTATTGTAAAAATTAGTACCTACTATAAAGGTTTTAGATTTCTGTTAAATGGAACTACTTCGGGAGGGAAAAAGTAGTCTTCCATTAGGTATACCGATAAAAAATCAATTAATTGTGTTAAATATTTTCTTTAAAGTAAATTTTACGCTACCTTTTAAAAAAATGTTTTTTTTTTGATAATATGAATTCCAGTAAATAAAGAAGACGGGACTTTACACAGTACACACGAAGTACCATATATTGCTGGGTTTAATTTTAAGTGATAAAGCTCATTTCAGGGTTAGTTTTGCGATCTACTATATTTCATACAAAGCAATTTCTTCTAACAGTTCATGCTGTGTGCTTTAGATTGTAGATAGAAATATTTATCTACTCGTATGTAATCTAGAGAGTGACTGGCGATCGTTGAGTTTGGTTGATTTAGCTCTTAAATTTAAACAAGGGTATTTTAGGTTTTGGTCTTTAGATTTATTTATCGTCATGGCGAAGCATATTTTGAGAGGAAATTGCTCTCTGTTTAAGTCAAGTATTAGAAGAACGTGTGTCACAAAACACTTTTCTCCCTGGGCACACCCTCTTAAAGTAATGTCTTAGTTTAAATTTGTATACAGGGCTTTGACTGGTAGTCTAGTGTACCATTACTCAATTTCGGTGCTTTTTAATTCCGAATTGGCATTACGGGTGTGCCCTTCCGCAGAGTAAATTTCAGATATGGAAGACCCGATGGTTCAAGTGAATTTAAAAATTCTATCGGATAGTTAACGGCTTCATATGAATTACAGACAGTGTCTATTGACTTACATATCAATCTGCTAGTATCTGCTAGTTTTAAAGCAGAATTTGAGTCTTTACATTGACACGTATATACCATCAAGATGAGTTTTATTTTAGAATTTAACGACCGTTATCAAGTTTTTTTTGTCTATTTCGGTGAGTGCAAGAAATTATCTTGCAATCAACATGCAATCTTAAAGTTATAGAGATGCACTATCAAAATGTCAGCTTTTTAGGTTCAGCGGTTTGGGCTGTCTTCTTCATATGACACTATAAACAGTCCGCTGCTGATGATAGACGTCCTACTTAAATTGTATGGTATCAATACAATATAGGTTCAAACCAATGGCTGATGTTTGATGTTCTGTTAGCTTTTCGGAACAAGTATCACAGCTTATTTTATAATGTTATTAAGACTCATTTTATTTTGTGAGATTTTGTTCGTTTCAGTCAAGTCTATTATTTAAGTAATCGAGTCTATTATTTAAGAGTCATCTGCATTTTGATGATATTGCAGACGATGCGTATGCTTGGTTGCAATTTTCCTCTTTCATCACTTAGGTTCTCAGGCGCAACCGACACCATACCTACTTTCTACATTTATCTGAAATTACTCTATTTGAGCAGTTGTAACTATTCCGTACGCTCAATAGGTAAACTTAAACTTAAAAAATGTGCGAATAACTCCGCTTTCTGTAACTTGCCTTTGGATCTAATTCTGTCTTGTTTTTCTGATGAGTGGGATTTGTGTAATTGTTTTTTTTTTTCATTATACTTTTTCACAGCGTCCTTTCCCCAGAGTTTTCTTTGCCATTAAAAGTATAATAATATTGTATATCATTTCGATATGTTCCTTTACGATCGTTAAGCAAAATTATTCAACATGTTTTTGTAAGATCTCTTGTACTTTGCCGCCTTTGTCTGGCGTTTCGTTTTTTGCCTTATTAACTTTCTTATTTCTAACAACATACTGTTAACCTTTTTGATAAGTGTAAACATGTTGGTGTTAGTTAAGGCTGCTCTTTAAATATCTTTGCAGAAAAATCTACTCTTTAAGCCATCAGTATTCTGTGAAAATGTAAAAATGCAAAGAAAAAAGACTGTTTTCTTATACGAATTGAATCGAAGCAAAATTAATTGTATGGGAAGTCAAAAAAATTTCAAATTCTTTGAGCACGTCACATGATATAAGCCCGTAATGACGAGGTCTTTTTTTATTTATCTTTATTGGAATAAATATTTCTTCAGAATATTCTAAAATTTTCCAGAAAACTTCATTAAATGCCGAATGTCCGTTTGTATAGCTCAGTCGTTGGCCATTTAAATCTTTTGGTCAAGTTTCGCCGTCGGGTGGCCGTATGTGGCCACATTAAATAAACTCTACAGCCATCATGTGCCCCTTAAAAAGCCAAGCGGCCGGTATTCGCCCGTTGTAAGGCCATTTTTTACTTTTACTCGGGAAAAAAGAAATTTGAAAATGGGTAGTTTTAAAGGCACCCGAATAACATCCGAGAGAGGTGCGCGGTTCAAACCTACCTACCTATTTAAAACTCACACCATTTCTGCTGGTGTGTTTCCCAGTGGTCGATTATATGGCGCTCTTTTTAGAATCTTCCTAAAACAATCTTCCCTCAATCTCCTTCTCTCCACTTTACAGATTTGTTGATGATGCAAATTGTATAATTATCTTTTTCTTCTTCTGATATGGTATTCTCCTATCTACGATAATGCTATATAAGTCGAGCTGGTGGCAGACTTTGTCATATTCATCACGGGCATGTTCAACGCCTCCAAACTTCTATTCTCGACCTGGTTGAGCCAGTACTTGGTAGGGTTGACCACTATTCAGGTAATATTGTGGGAGCCAGCGGAAGATACAACCGGCGCTGGTTGATGGTCAAGGGGTCGTCCATAACTCAACAAGAATTTCATGAAGCTAAAATTCGGCGAGAGTTCTACTTGTAATTCTGTATTCTAAGGGCATTTTCGCAGGTCAGTGTTACTTGGCTCGTACGCCACAGCATTCGTCGAGTCGTGCGTTTAACTGGCCGGCGGCGGCTAAATAATCGAGGGGCTACTATGCTACTTTCTGGCGTTCGTATCAAAATTTTTATGAAGGATTTACCGTTATCTTAAGGCCGTGGCCTGAAAGTTTTCGCCTTGAAGCCAAGTATTACCACACACTCACCTGCCGCCAACTGGATGGGGCCTTAAGTCCAAGAAAACCGACAAAAATCTCTCACTTCTATTCAGTCTCAACCCGTGAATTTACGTCACGAATTCACGCCGTGTCCACTTGGAACTGAAAGCAAGGTGCGAACTAGACGAGAAAACCATACCCATCGTGGGTGTTCACGGTGCGAGTCTGGAGCCGCCTTAAGGCACAAAGAGATTGGCGCGGAGGCGGTTACAGCGGCCGCCTGTGAGAGAATTGCCCATACATATAATTACTCGTTGCCGCAAATATGGTGGTCTGTGTATTAAGTTTTCGTGGCCATGAACATTTTTACAGTTGAATTAAGAACCTGCTATGCTAAACTGTCGTCTTCGAATGTGTGTCTGTAGGGAATCATGACGTTACCTGCATGCCATGTCATCCCTGTCAGGCGGATACATGAAGTTCTTACTCCCCAGACTGAGTTATGTGTGGCCTTCATCGGGCCGATGTGGCCGATATGACCGACCTGGACTGAAAGGCCACGGCCTGCCGGCGGCCTGTAAGTGATTAGGGGTCTTTAGTGGAAAACCCCATTTAACCCAGTTTTCGTCATTGGTTATGTTGGGGTTTTGTTCCATCAGAGTTTGCAGTATCTCTTAGTCAAGCTTCACTTTTCTTCCAGGACGAGGCTCATCTTGTACGCTGTAGTTTCCGTCTTGGAATTTGTTGAACAAGCTAGTTGATACTGATTTATGCTTATTGTTCTTTCTGCAAACACTGAATTAACATTTAATGCACTCTTGAATGCATTGTTGCCTTTATTGAGGTCGTAAAGTAAACAGCCTCGAATATGCTCTTTTCTCCTTTGCGTTACTTCATTAAAAATACTATCGTTAGAATTAAAATTATTGTAAGTTGATACAGCAAATTGATGCAAGTAGTTTAACTCTTTCTTCGCCGAGATTTTGAAAAATCCCATTATTTATGGGATGACCCAATGTAGGTATATAACACTGGACAGGCAACAATGGGTCCGACAAGTTGTACGAGCCCGAGTAAACCAACGGCACCCAGACTGTCTGTTAAAGGCAACCATAAATAAAAATACCGCTTTTCGAAATGCACGGAAAACGTGAATATGGCACGGAATAGTCGAAAATAAATACGGTACCCTTACACTTTTTTAGACTAAAGGGAGCAAAATTCGGGCTTAAAAAAATTGTATAAGACGAAGATAACCGGAAATTATCTTGGTGATCGTAAAAGGTGCCATTAACATACTCAATAGACCAGTTCTCGTTCGTTTGCGAAGGTCAAGCAACATTAGACTTGGTTAGTACAAAGTGTGGGGACCGCTTGGTAAAACAACACTCGCGTTCGGAATGGTCGGTGGCAATACGAGTGCATTTAAAGATGTTCATGCCTGCAGCTTGCATACCCTTTTTCAAAAAATTAATCGAACTAAATTATTTTTACTTGGGAACCTACTGAAGACTAAGAACGCTAGTAGAACGACAAATAAATAAAATTGATGACATTTTGCAACTTATACGACTAGTACCTTAAAGAAATTGAAAATAAACTAACATAACGTACAGACGACTTGAAAAAGAGACTTCAAAAGAAACGAATCCTATCTATAACGACTGTATCGCCATTTACAAGGAGAATAAAAGAAATATAATAAATAAATTCGAAGAAATCCTTGTATCTACATATTCCCGTAAAATTCTGAATTTCGACACTTATTTTTTTTGCTCAATCTCGCCAATAATGGTACAACAAAATAACAAACAAGATTTCAGCACTTGAGATTGTTAACATGCTTCCTCCATCGTTATATTTATAATCTAACATTTCCCCGTAGCGCATGTCGATTCCTATTCGTGACTTTGATGTCAAAAAATCACTGGAAATGTATTTTTTTTCTATACTATTATATCCATAAAACTCAAATTAAGCTATGTTCATTCACATACAAAATTCCTGGAACTAACCTGAAGATTTTATTGAATATGGTTTTTTTTTCGTAGCATACGCCACCACCCTATAAAAAATATATATTTCCTTCGAATTACACAAATCCTTTGATGGCATAATCAAAACCCCGAAAAAAAACCAACAAGTAAGCATTTTTCAAAAGCATAAATGCTGCTTTCAACTCTGTGTCAGCCCCTCCACGATTCCCCATAACGTCAATAGGTCGAGCGATCAATTTCCCTTACAAAGTGTGGAGCAAATTAAATTACGGGGGTCCTAGGTGAGTTACCTACAGGCATAATGGGCCTTACTTAAAGGCCTTCCCGGAACATTACAGTCCCCAATAAATCTCAACCCGTCTCTTAAAAATTCATCAGATTGCCTAAAATAAAATATGCCCCCCCACAGCCGAGTCCTGACAGCAGCAACACCCGGGCTGCTGGCCCGGCGCCTCTACATACACGCCAGGGTGTGTAAGGTCCTTGGGAGGAAAGTTGCCGAAAAGTAAAACATCAGGATTCCTTGTATCATTAGTGGCAACAAAGGTTTTTAGTTGGTGTTATGCGCTCCTACATGATTATATTACGTGCGAAGCGTAACTTCACGCTCCGGAGGGCATCAATTTTTAATATCCTTGCGAGAGAGAGAGTATCGAAAGCTAAGTTTTTTTCCCTCGTTCCCTTCTGGGTCGCCGCCCTCCCTTCAGGACTCCCCATGCCGCCGCCCCGGCTGGTTACACTCCCTACTGAATACACCAATGTAGATAAGGGATGATGTTTTACGTGAATCAATTTTTGACATACGCACGAACATCACATGAAAAGAGAAAATAAAATACGTTGCGCTACTGGCAAAAGGAGTGTGGAAAACCCCCGGTGGAGGAGGAAAAACTTTGATGGATAAAAAAAGGAACAGCCCCGGGACCGTATCCTAGGGAATTAAATATTTACGAGACTAATTAAGAATTCAATCGCTTCAACAATCCAATTTTCAAAGTTCAGTTTGCGTGACTAGAAAGAAAGCGTGCTTTTATGGATGGCTCTTGGCTGCCAGGATACTGGCTGCCGACCCCCGAATTGGGGGATGGGTGCCCGGGATCCTTGCAAGAATGAATAGTTATAAAAAAAAAATTCCCTTTGATAGATATATTTTCCGACGAACATCCATTCGTCTTTTGTTGCCATGTAATAACTATACGAAAAAAAAAGGAACGCCAAATAAGTTCCTGTAATTGTGATCAATAATGAGTGAATTTTCAAAAAAAAAAAAAAAAAAATGGAAAAAATAAAACAATAAATAAAAATTTCGTCCCTTAATACTTTGAAAACTGTTTACATCTAGAGCTTCAATGGAAAAGGTATAGAAAGGACCTTGTACATATACATACACATGTACATATATTATGTAAGTGATTTCAACAGTTGGTAGCTGGTATTTTTAGTTATTAGTATTTATTGAACGTAATTTTCGTCAATTAGGGAATTAACTTCAATTAATATTTTGTATTCTTACAAGACTGTCTGTTACTGAAAAGAACAGCAAATGGGCTACAGGTAATTTTCTCAATCAATCAAGTCTTATTAACTTTCCAATATGGAAAACTTAAATTTTTCGTTTTTAAATGGGGTTTTAGTTATTGGCTTCTTGATGGCTGTTTTTACAAATGTATTATGTTTTGCTAATTACATATTCAATTGCTTCTGTGAAGTTTTTGTATATATTTCAGCTGTTGTATCTACATATCTGTTTATGGTTAGTTATTTAATCGTTTGTTCTGTTACCTAAATATATACCAATTTTTGGAATAGTCGGCGGAGTTAAAGCGTTTGGGGTTACCATCCCAGAGGTGTGTGGTTCGATTGCTCTACTCGATGACAAGGCCTCTCGTCATTTAACTTGTTCCACCTAGATTGCATTGCTTTATTCTTTGCTGTTCTCTTTTCAGCAATTCCCTAGCCTTTCTGCATCCATTACTTGTAAGCATTATAACAGAATTCATTTGCATTGATATTTCTAATACTGCCGATAACCCGACTAGAATTCAATGTAAGGCATGCCTAAAGTTATGTACGGGCCTCGTGAGGTAAACGTTCCGTATACCAGATTAGACTTGCCTCATGAACACCTCATGTGGCCCTCATAGGGCAGTATAAGGTATACCAAAATTTGTTTTATGAATATATTACGAGGGCCTCATACAAAATACATGAGGCACTCCGCATGCACTCTAAGATTAGGTTTTCATTAGGGAAATCTTACAAGGGCCTTATTTGGGAAAGAAGGTGTAATACCCCGTTAGGTATTATTAAGTAATTCCTTATGAGGCCCATGTATATTGATGAAATGTGATTGAAATTTTTCCCTTCATGATATAATTCACATGTAAAACCAAACTACTATGGTTAAGTAACAAAATGTGCTTAATCGCCATCAGACTTTTTAATGTCTCTAAACATGAACCTCTCGTATAGGACAGGGTTTAACCCTTTTTTTGTATAAAGTGACTGGGCTACTATATAGTCGTGACTTCTGTATTCGGGGTTTTTCAATTTTTTATTATTAAGAAAAACGGGAAAAAAAATACTTTAGTTTTCCTGATACCTCGAAATGGGGAAAAACTGCCAATGATCTATCGCACGCCTTACATAATAAACGATAGGTACGCATTATATGGCCCTATCCATTTTTGCCTGATATGGCCCTCATAAGGATTTTCTAGTTCGGCGGTAATAGGTGAAAAGCGTTACACTTTTCTTCTGGGCCTTATTAGGTTTCAACATTAGGGCCTAACAGTCAAATTAGGCTAACCTCATCCGGACCGAACCAAGAAATTCTAGTCGGGAAGCTTCTTCCTGTTTGTGTATATTCTCCTCCGGCCTTTACAACCCTGATAATGTAAAATAACTTTACGACACCCCTGATTACTTATCTCGTGGTGGCGGTTATTTTAGCGTGAACTTATAAAAAGAAGTCCTCCCTGCAAAACTTTTTTGTGCACACCATGAATTCTCTGAGTTTGGAAGCTATTAACATACACCCCACATACTTCAATTGCAGGGAACCCTCCCTGGTCGATGTGCTTCTTTCCAATGATACTAACTATCACTCTATCACCTTTCTAAACCAAATCTCTCCTCTTAGTTACTTGGATCACGAT
Organism: Thereva unica; assembly: GCA_949987705.1. NCBI lineage: Eukaryota > Metazoa > Arthropoda > Insecta > Diptera > Therevidae > Thereva > Thereva unica. Next base: position 120,524,064 of record OX465282.1, on the reverse strand, counting down.
ATTTTATTCGCGAGCCATAGCTTTTCTGTTGATTCCTTTCAAGTGACAGCTCTGACTTATCGTGATCTTGTTGACCTCATACGCAGATGGTCTTGCTGGGTAATATTTTCACCATGATTGACATTGACGTTAAAGTTGATGAATTTGATAGGTTACTCCTCGGCTTATATGATGAGTTCGTACCTTTGAAGTGCAAAGTACTTGCCTCTTATTGCTGCACGGGAATTTCTTTATCGTTGGTCCAAAAAAGTAAAAAGGTGCTACTACCATTCGATCTTTCAAGCGTATTCGGAACACTGTCGCTGCAAAAATAAAGGAGGCTAAGCGAGCGAAGTTATTATGTTCGTAAGTTTGATCCTTCGTTCCCAGCGAAAACTCTCTGGAATAATTTACGCTCCTTCTAAAAAGAAAGCCTCAATCAACATTTCATTGGAAATCATTCGACTGACGAGATTAATACTCCCCCGCCACATCCCTTAATGGCTTTTGCTTTCTCAGCTCTAAAATCAGTTAAGTGACAAGCGACCCGTAGTGACAATATATCTCCCATTGACTCACATTTTTAACACACATGCCTCACTGTTTCTAAGTTTCCTTCGTCGTGCAAACTTACTTTATTCACGTCTGTTCCTAAATGCGCGTCTGCCCCGGAGATTTCCGTCCTATCAGTATTATTCCTTTTTTGGCTAAGGTTCTTGAAAAGCTTATTGCTTCTCAAATCCTTGAGCTTTGTGAACGAGTCCATCTCATTTACGAATGGCAATCTGGCTTTCGCAAACACCATAGCTATGACACTGCCCTCCTTGGTTCGCTTCTATTCAGGATTTTCATTCATGATCTTCCTTTTGTAGTCAGAAGATGTAAAAATTTATATCTCTTCCCCAAAAAAATTACTCAGTAGTTTAGAGAAGCGCAGATCTACGGCGTGTTTCCTCTTGGTCGATAGTGAACCATCCACTATTTAATCCTTGAAAATCCCAATGCATGTTTCTCTCTCATTCCACCTTTAAGTGTCCTAATGTCTCTGATATTGCTTTTATTGGGGCTCTCCTCGCCTACGTTGATAAAGTAAAAAATCTTTTCAGAGCATGTTTTTCAGAGCATGTTTTCGTTAATATACTTCGATTGGCACTTCAAAGAAGTTGTTGTCGTATTTGGTTTACGTGATATGGTGCAGGCACAATAACCACATACGTTGTGTTAACAAAAAAACGGCTCGACTGAATTGTATGAAAATCTTTTCAGATCATATTTTCGTTAATACGCGTCGATCGGCACCTCAAACGAAGTCGGTATCATATTTGATTCGAGCGATAATGTATTATTTGGTTACAGTGTTGAATTGGACTTGTCTGCGTTATCTATAATAATATTCTAGTTGCACCCCTTTAAACATTTCACCAAGAAATCGAGCAAACATTTTTTTTCAGTAAAGATTTTTTTTTATTTTCTGTTGTTTTGTTTGATCGGAAGAGAATTTTTTACAGAAGAGAATTTCGTTTTGTGTTTTTTTTTTTTGCTATTTTACGTAAAAAGGGGCCCCGCCCCACTAGTGTATGTTATCTCCAAACTACATAGAGTGCAAACTATAAAGTCAGCTGTCAAAACAACGTTACAGGTAAAATAAAAGCGTTTCGTTTTATTCAGTATTTTTTAGACAAATTTAAAAAAAAATTTGTCAATCCTGAAAATCCTGAATGAAATTGTGAAATGTAATCTCGAATATTTCGGGACTGGAATAGGGCCGGATCGCGGGTTCCCGAGATCGAATCCTCTACTTTGGACTCAGTACCTCACCAAAAGAAAAACAACATAAGGGTCATTCTATATCAAATCAAACCATTTTTAATTAATTTTTGACCGCATGGACATTAAATCACACATTTTTGTAGTTTGGGTATAAAATTAAATAATTTAGTTCTCACCTCCTAGCGGTGGGGGTGGTTTTCGATGCCCGAGGGGGTAGGCATGGTTTTTAAAAATTATCTTATTGGTGTGTGCTTTTCAAAAATTGGAGTGGTGAATCTTTATTTTGTATGTACAAACAAACAAAATAGTTTAAGTTTAGGGGTTGTCGTGGGGCTGGTTTCCGCTTCTGGGTTAAATTTTGGGTTTAAAAATATAGATTATCCTAAGGGCCATTTGTATACGAAAAATTGGCGTAGTGTTTTCATAAGCAAATAGGCAACACTCAATTTTTGTAATAATGGTTGTGCTGGGGGTAGTTTCCGATCATGTTAAAGGGTTGGTTTTATTTTTATTGAATTCGCCATACCCAAATTAGTTAGCAGCTAATTTTTTTTTTAAATTTCGTTCATTGAACGTTCAGTTCTTCAAGTACCTCAAATATCCCATCCTATCCTAAATTTTGGCATTATGAGTACCTGAGTGTTTGCCAAAAATTTGAAAAAAAGTATTATTCATACTAATAACACTGTGGTGAAAATCTGAGGTTGGTTGTCCGCATGGACCAATCTCTGACTCTTTCACAATACACTGAAATTTTAAACCCGATAGCAAAGGGTAAAACAAAAAAACCCATAAGTCAGAAACCGCCCTGGTACCAGCGCGCTTACGAACTATGCCCAGGCAAGGAAACACAACACCACTGGCAAAGGCACTTGGAGTTCGCTGCATAACTTTGCTGATAGAAATGACCACGAAAATTATTAGTACATTGAAATCGAAGGAGCAGACTGCATTTCTAGACCACTTTTTTTTTTATGTGGCATGGTCAAGCTCAGGAATCACCCTTTGTACCACTAGACCGTCATGTCGTTCAACTCATGGTGCAATGTCTAGTAGTAAGCTTGACCTGAAAATAGAAAAAGAATAGGAAAGGTTAAGGGTAGTCTGGTGGATGCATAAGAAGAAGGCAGCGAGCCTCGCGATTGCACTACTGGGTGTTATATGAGTGCATCCATTTTTTAACAGCCGGGTGAGTCACAACCGTCAGGGCTAGCGAGAGACAGTCTTGTTGGTGTGTTATGCCTACTGAAACAAGTGAATCCCACTAACCAGCCGACAAAGGCTGTGACGTCAACAGTACCAGGCTAACAGGTGAACAAGGAGGTGCACCGACCGTTAGATGAGGGCCCCACCTGGTACCCTATTATTAACCGGTTAAGCCGGCCGGATGCCTTATTAGGGCTACCTAGCAAATAGTTTCAACTAACGAAGGTAATTACGTTTTGAATTTAATATTTAATAAAAAGTAAAAAAATACAATATATTCATTTACTTAAGAAAAAAGAAAACGACAGAGCTTTCCCTTACCCATAACTCACAAACATTTCCAGTAACATAAAACGCCGCGTAACATTGTTAACACGTCGTCATACATTATCCACTCAATTGTAGAAAATCGGTTAATTATTAGGTATCGTTAATTTGCATTTAGATAATACGCTTTTATCGTTAAACCGCGCTAGCACGTAACAACAATGCCAGAATGTTGAATTGTGGAATTTGATAGACCTGGTGTTATCTATACTCTCGTGTATATTTAGAAAGGCACGTACCTGGACACTGAAATAGTGTACGTTTCCCATTTAACATTGAGCACCTGAAAGAGAGAAAACACCTTTCTCTCGGCAGCAAACAAAGTTGATTGTGTTCAATTCCTGTTATACCTGCGACCGGTATACTTGCCCCCGTTCACCTTTTGGGGGTGGGTGTTGGGGATATATATGTATATACAGAAAATGAGGGTCTAAGCAAAGTGATGACTCGGAATTTCACCTTCGCCGAACCTTTCGCTCGACGACGATGCCATGGAATACACATCATTTGTGAATAGCTTTACCTCTTCGACGTCAAATCGCACGACTATTAACATGTTCCGCAGGGATACATGCTCTACCCCCTGCTGTACACGTAAATTATATATGAACTCGACACTATAATTGCAATTTAACCCACCTCTCTCTCTGCCATTGATGAATGAAGTTATGAATCCGGGGGAGCCATGGCTCAGGCTCTATGGTTCCGGGAATTTTAGTTTCTCTCTGCGGGGCTGGGTGAACCTTGATGGCAGAACACTCCTATAAGGGTGGTAGCTGAACATTTAGTGGCGAAAACTACTGTAACTGGCAGAGCTTAATAATATTAAAACTTCAAATTTATTCATGTTTCTCTCCCCCATATTAGCAGAATCTAGGGAGATGTAACTATGCCATAGGTATTGTGCCCCAGAGTGTGGTGGCATGGGGCTAGAAGGAGACAGACACAGGCCTTGGCCACACAAAGTATATGCTCAAGCTCTATAGATTACAACATGGCAATCTGCATATAGGTGAGGTAGAGGTTGGCAAACAAATTCCCAGTTATGGATGTGTGGATATGCTGTCTGTATATGGCAATATTCTTAGTGGTATGCAATATATCCCGGAAAATTGAGTGCAAATTTGTTTATCGTTAAATATTTGATGGAAGTGTTTAACGTTCGTGTTGTTCTTCCCCTTCTAATTGAGTGTTTCTATGGCAGATTCCGCGACTGCTTCGTGTTGATATGAGCGAAAAGTTTGCATTCAGGAAACTTGTTTTTAATGGCTTAACAATACCAAGTGTAAACTGTTATGCCCTTTTTAATAGTTCTGCGGGTGGGGGCAGGAGGTGGCGATTTAATGCAATATAAACGAGTTTATTGATTGGCGACACTCAATGATGTATGCAAAAACGTGCGGTGGTGGGAATTGAATGCCACTGTTAAACTTAATGCAAAATATATGTCATTTTTGTACAATATTATTTAATTATGCAATCAATGTTGTTATTGAGTTATTTTCGCGTTGTAAAATGTTTTTACTGTGGGGCGATAAAATGACGACGAAGTAGGACTGTCTGTAGAAAGAGTATAAAGTCTATTGACTCACATGCTTCGTATAACAACATCGGATATAACTTTCCATCTGGTTTTACTGTTTGAACTTCATATGTGGTTCATACATATATTGGAGCAATATGTTAAGATTTTGAACCAACAGAAACTTTGGTTCAATATTTAAGTTTTCAGAGGAAACATGAGCATCAGAAGTATGTATTTGAATTTTTGAGATATTTTGACTCTAATAAATCGTAATTGGTAGAGTTAGAATTTTGCTCTTACTAGGAACAATAATAAAGTTGAGAAAGAATCGAGGTTTTAGGAAATGTAGTTTCGTCCAAGAACTGGCATTTTCGTTAGGTTAGGTCTAGGGCTATCTTTAGTGCATCCGGATACCCGTATGGAGTTTTGGTGCGCTATTTTAATGCCACAAATCCATGTACGGTTGTTGATTAATCGACTGGATGTTTCAAGTCATCCTATAGACTTTAGAATACCTATCAGTTTCCCGTAGCCGTAGTTTGGAGTTTTATTTAAGGCTTCCAGAACAAGAATGCTTCGTGTTGTTGCCTGCTTTATCTATAGCCATCTCCCCACAGCTACTGCAACAGCTATTGATACGAATTCGATTCTTTACTCATGTGAGTATTTGGCTTTCGATTCTACTTATATCAGTAGTCGATACTTTTGACCGAGTACTTTTACTCATATCATTAGGGTGGAATCGAATTTTAAGCAATACTCAGTAGACCGGTTCTCGATTGCGCAAGTCAAGCAGAATTGGACGTGGTTAGTACTTAGTTGGAGGACCGCTTGGTAAAACCACATTCGCGTTTGGAATAGTCGATTACGGATTACGGTCCTGCATTAATATCTGTAACAGAGAAGTGCATACCTCTGGTGGGTGCATTTTTACGTTTTCGTGACTGTAGCGGTTGCGTGTATATTTCTGGCGGGCGCATTTTTAGATTTTCTTGCATATAGCGGGAGCGTGCATTGGTGATGAACAAAAATGGTCCTGTTTTTGCAGTCTTGTCTTGGTCTTGCACATTTAGCAAGGCCAAGAACAAGGCCAAGAACAAGACCAAAACTTAACTATGCTCGCAAGACCAAGAACAAAACTATATCAGTCGTATTTGTTCACTAACCGTGAAAAGGAGGCTTAGGTAGGGGAGGCTGATTTAAGCCAGAATACTTTGTGGATAATCTTCGTATATCAAGAAATTAAATGAGGAGCCAATACATTGCAATGCTCACATTGTCCGATATCATTCCTGCTATTTTGGAATTTTGCAAACAATCAGGATGGCAGCACGGTAGACCCTCATTATAGAAACGAGGCCTTTTGGAATACGATCAGTATCGAAACCGATAAAAGAGTCGGACGCTTCGAACCACAACCCTATTGTTTTCGAAGTTGATATATGTATTATTCAACATTCAGGTGTGCGCCCAGAATTGTATTAATAGAGCTCCAAATAGCGTCAGCTCAAATAGCTGACAGACAGTAAAGATGTCCTGTTGGCTATTAACAGAGTGTACAGAGTGTCATCAAAGGTTGTCCTGGATTGTCTGCATAAGGAGGAGCAATAATGTCACTCTAATGTAGACTCCAGCCCATAGACATCACATTGTAAATGAAATTGCCGATATTCTGGAAAGAATAGGAGCAAACTCATCACTGGTTGCCCGGAGAATTTCTGCAGCTTAGCCAGCTATCAGGTAAGATTGACTATCAAGAGCTAGGTCAACCAGCTACAAAGAGATTTGAATGACGGGCTTGACATATGTAATAGACCAAATATGTCGCAGTGCTTGCATACTTGCCCCTTAAAGAATGTAATGTAATGCGAGTAAGAAACGATGGTAGAGAACTGGAAGAAGCACTCTGCGTAGTATAACTTCATACAGAAGCATTAGTTTGCAGTAGTGTTACCACTCATGACAACCGGCAACAGCATGAAACCAGCAATACACGCAGGACTTCTAAAGGCCAACAACTACGTAACAGTTTCCTTTCTGAATTTCAAATCTAAGGATCTAAATTATATACATACATATACAGTATGATGTTGTACGACTATAAGATGATGGCCTTACCAGTAATTGCATATTGGTCCGAGATTTACTTACCAAAAAGCACTTCAGCCCCCATTTGTTTTTATATGCTCTACCTAAATTCTCATGAATGCATGTCAGAATGGGGTACAACCTATCATAGTGACTGTTCCTCCGAGTTAAACGCTCTCCTGCCTCCACGGCAATCTTATACCCGCAACACCAGATTAGCCCACTCGTCTCATTCCCTTCACCTGAAACTACCCCTTTCACGCACTCAACAAGATATGAATTCGTTTGTTAATAGAACAACTCGACTGTGGAATAACCTCTCGCAGTCAGTATTTCCGAGCTCCTACAACATCCAAGAGTTCAAACGCAGGGTTCATCACCACCTTCTTCAATACCCCCCCGTACCTTTTAATAATTAACCTATACCCCCCCCCCCTCGTCCCTCCCCCGTACTAAGCTTACTGCTACACATTGCACCACGACGTGACAAATGACATGACGGGCTAGTAGTACAAAGGGTGACTCCTAAGCTTAGCACTGCCACATAAAAAAAAACCTCTGCTTTAAAGACAGTTGCTAAGGCGTCAAATCTTTACTGAATCCAGGACTTACACTCCAGATCCTGGCGCCCACACCTGTCTCTATTTTGAAGCCATCCGTGTATCATACTAGTCCACCTAGCGGTACTTTATGAAAAGTCCAGGTTAGGTTACTTGTAGGTGCATGTAAGGTGCCTCAAGTTTTGAGATCTTAAAGGGCATGCAGTTCCATAGTATTTCCGCTTTTGGAAGCTCTACAATGTTTACTATTATAGAAATGTCCTTTCACAGACCAGCGCCCAGGTAGGCATTCGTTTTCAGCCTCAGCGCAACGTAATGGTGGGTAATCTTTACCTTAAGGTGGAGTGGTATCAGATTGAGGAGAGTCTCTAGCCCTGGAGATGGAAATGCAGGCCTTTCTTTGAATTTTGCTTAATTTAAGAATGTAACTTTTAAGCGCTGCTATAGACCTCATGTTATTACCACAAAGTTTTCTGTTGATCAGGCGGTTGGTTGGCGGATGGTTCCAGTTGAGATTGGCATCTAGTGTTCCTCGTAAGTATTTGGCTTGTTGTGAAAAATATATAGTTATATAGTCTTGGTGTATGGAGCCAGAATCGTTAGAAAACCATGGGTCGAAAAAGTTTGGATCATTAACTAGCTCGAAGAGATCGTCTACAACAAGGCACCGCAGAAATGAACATAAAACTCCACCCTGTCGACATCCTTTTGTAATAGTGCCCTCTAAATATCCTTCAAGATGAGAGACTATGAGCTTGCCATTTTTGGACAAAGAGTCTATCAAGTCGTAAAAAATGCTACTTAGTTAGACTTCGTATGCCTTTAATTGTCAAAGGAAATATTTTCAAAGGCAAGTGGGTATCGGGTCACTATGGACAGACAGATGGTGGTGGTCGTCTGATTTTTAATAATGTCCACCAGTCAGCTAACAACAACAACCATTACGAAACTTTTTAGCCGTCGAAAGACTTTCACCTAACAACAACAACTACGAAAAGCTTCCAGCCAGACACAAAGTATCCACTGGCGCCTGAAACCTCACACTGTCAGTCCATAGTGACCCGCTACCTACTTTTGTCTGAAGGTTTCGAATTTAAATAGAGGAAATATAAAATCGATTGAAATTAAGTAATAGTTTTTCCCCTTGACAGGGTGGCGGGCCCAAGTGACCATCCAACCAACCAATCATATTCAGCATTATTGTTAAGTTTTATTCAGCAAACTGTCAGGCCAAACCGACGCATTACCTACTAAGGCTTCCTTGATATCGAGGAAGACTGCCAGCGCAGCTCTTTTGTTTAGTGCTGCGCTAACCGTAAATATCGTGAAGAAATCACAGCTCGGTAGGTTCCAGTTGTCAGAACACCGAATGAGCAAAGATGAAATTTACCAGAATGGTAGAATTGCTGTTGAAATTTTGAAAAGCAGCAGTGAGCTAAACCAAACTACGACAGGAGGTCTGGTAGGGCCTAGGAAGACCGGAAGGATGCCAAACAGGATGTCATCAACTCCAGATCCAGGTAGCAAAAGCCATTTAGTTATTCTTCAATAAGTCAAACCAGTTTGATAGTTGTGTCACCAATATTTTTTTATTGATGACGGAAACAAATATTTTTTCCCAAACAAAATGTAAGTGTTGCAAAACTTTAACTATGACTGAAGAAAACTTAAAGCTGTTCAAAATCGGTAGCTTAGTGGTAAAGACCTCAGAATACACCATCACAGGGGTTGGAGTTCGATTCATCGTCCTTCCACGTCTTCAACCTAAATTTCATTCCTTCTTACTTGTCTGCGCTCCTTGCAACAGCTGTCTACCCGCTCTTCTACCATGGGCTGTAAGTATTATCGGGAAACCCATGTTATTTGGCCAAAGTCAGCGTTCTTTCCTTATAGTGTTGGATGGGTATGGTAAAACCGCATGCTGACGCTGCCATTCTTTTATTCCCCTACGACTAGAGCTTTCTGGTCTACATTGGATATGATAGAATCCTCGTCCCTCTGGGCTCTAGCCATCCACAAAAAGGCTAAACGTCAATTGCAGAATTAAATTCACTATTAGCATATTTCCAGTTTTTCATTCCAGTTTTATTGCACTTTTAACACAATAAAAACGGAATTGTGTAAAACTGTAAAAGAATTAAAATAATTTGAAATTTTCCCTCAGAGAATCCTTGGAAGAAGAAGTAGACAGAAGATGGGAAGTGAATTTTTAATTTTATGCTCGCAGTAATTGTAGAAAGGCTTCCGTTTTCCTATTCCGTGTTCTGTTGGTGTAGAATGGGTAGAGTTGGGCGGAGGCGGGCTAGGCAGCAAATCCTAACCCAGGATATCGCTTCCGCCATAACAACAACAGCAGAGTCGAGTTCGCTGCTCGAACTGAGTTCGCGGAAGGCTTTTCCTGCGAGAGCGAATTGTGTTATTAGCATATTATTCCCCAAAATTTAACTTTGTTGTAACTCGAGCGATTGTTACGGCTAGCGAGCACCCAATTTAGTGGAATGGATGAGATCTTGCCTGTTCCTTTTCTTGATCCTTGTAGAATTTACACCGTTCATATCCTTGTGGAGTTTCTTCGTTCGTTCGTCTTTTTATTCTGTAGCCCGTTCTTTTTCTTTATAGTATTTGTGCAGGATTAGGTGAAAATGAACAGACGAAATCCATTCATTCTGATTACAAAACGAAGTGCTGAAGTGTTAAGCTTTGCTGAAAATTGCGCTCGAGGCGATGTGGCCCTGTCTCTGTCTCTCTGTGTATATATGTACATAAGGCGTTGCTCCGACAACCCCGAACCCCAAGACTTATGGGTATCTAAGTCATTCGGTTGCATCGCCTTCCTCCATATTTCTATTCTACAGAGTCCTGGAAGCCTTCAATGGAACTAGTGTCGGAGAGATGATAGTGAATATGGCGGTTAAGTTGTGAAGGGGATGATGGTGGGTGGTACGAACCTAGGCGATGGGTGGCCTATACATCTGGTAAATGCACGAAATTCTGGGTTTTTGGAAAATTTTCCAACCTCTTTTACAAGAAAATTTATTTTCCCCATGATTTAGTTCATTAGAATTTATATTTGAAGGTTTTACGTCCATTACATGGCGGCGGCGATGGTAGAGAATTGCGAAGGCGTCAGCAGGAGAATGAAAGTGTAGTGGTAGTCATCTAGAGAGAGAAAAGGTCCTTTAGTACGAATAAAAAAAGTTTAAAATCTTTCAAAAGTATTGAATAACTAGACGTGTGAAAAGTTCTCACCTCAATTTGTGGCAACACTCTACTGTCTGGGCTATACTCTCTCGTATACTGTAACATAATTTAAAGTGGGGAAAGACAACTAGACATTGATGAGGGTTTGGTTAGGATGAGTTGAAAATTTAATGGATTATATATTTCTTTATCTATAGAGATCTACATAGCAGCTATATATGGTTAGATGGATGTTATTTATGGTATACCTAATGACATAAATATCTTCAACACGACTAAAGCATACTGTTATCGAGTTTGTTGGATAATGATTTGTAGGCTCATAAGGGTGTCAAAAATCATACTGTACCCTGGGGGTATTTAAAATTTTGACATGGAGAGAAGAAGTTTACGAAATTTCATCGAACGATTTTGTATAATGTGATACTTAAGTAAGTCCATTGACCTGTTATCATAAACATCTTCAGTCAAGGTTAGGAGATGGGTTAAGTTTCTTAAAATAGCTGCGCATATAATACTGATTTATAAAATTGATGTATATTTTGGCAATGACGAGGTCTAAATTAACTTGATCTTGATTAACTTCTCCAACTCACGATCTGTACGGGCAATTTTTACAGCAATAGTAAAAACTGTATTGCCTGGAAATGTTTTGAACATTTATTTATTCGGGAATTTTGTTGGTATAATAAAATGAAAAACACACAGCAAAGAAATTATTAATTTTAGCCCCTTTGATTGCAAAAATCTCCGAAATGTTTGCCTAGACATTCATAACCTTAACAATATTGCTTGGCAACTAATTTTCAATATTAAACAAATAGAGAGAATTTGCTCTCTTGTGGCGACTTGAGACTCTCGCTTTGTAGACTTCAAGCAAGCATAGGACTCCATACCAAAAAGAAGTTACTTGAAATCTTACTAGAATTAGGTGCGCCAGTCAAACTATCCAAGTAGAAATTTTGGCTCGAAAATCGCTTATAACCGGCAAGTTTTTTCCTTTTCCCGGCGTAGGACAATCGGAAGTGTCAAAAATCGTAGACAAGGGTCGTGGGTCGTGCCACACGTTCGCGAATCCAGTATTGATATCGATTCTTTAATGATGCATCAAAAAATTGGGAAGGTTTGATTGGGAAGTTTTGATGCATCCACTGTATAGTGCTGACATAATAGCACTATCACTTGTTTCGATCAATGAAGAACGACGGTTTCAGCAAATATGATTATATCAATTCTCAATTATGAGGTTTCGGATAAACAGCTTGCATCCTAGGTCCTAGGATCCGATCCCACTTCAAAACATGATACTGTTTCTTTACATACAATTCGTGGCTCGAAGAACTCACCAGTGAAACTTTACTAAAACTCTGGAAAACTAGAGTATTTGTTGAAAAATAGGAAATGATAAATATTGGTTGCATGTAAATTCCCCCGAATACAGAAGTCACGACAACCCACAAAGAGTAGATTAAAATACGATGACAACCGCGACTATGAAAACGGCTTATCAATTTAAAAATTCTCTCTTGAGAAGACTTGCTCGACCATATGACTGCTGATTAACAAAAGATGAGTTTACAATTTATTAAACCAGAGACAGTAAAAAGTCTGATGAGGACTGAGCACATTTTGCTTCTTAAGCGTAGTAGTTTGGTTTTACATGCGAATTATATAATGAAGGAAAAAGTTTCAATCCATTAAACCAAGACTGTTTTTCCTACCTCCACGTAATCTGTTGTCTTCATACAATAAATGAAAATCACACAATAAGGGCGGAATTTGTGTTTTCAGGGATATATTATGTAATGTTAAATTTATGTACAAGGCTAAATATGTGATTGATTTCTTTAATTTTCAGTTATATTGGTTTTATTCTTATATTACCATTACATTGTTATTGCGTTAGTAAAATACATAATATAGTTTATTGGGCATAAGTAGAAGTAGTTGACAATTTTACATATTTAGACTCCATCGTGGCGAACAAAAACGAAAAATTAAAGGAAATTAGTAGAAGAATTATGCTCAGAAACAAAAAGAAAATTTTCAAACATCGTAAATTGCTGAAATCCCGGGCAATACATGGAAAGCAAAAATTTAAATTATATGATACCTTGATTCTCACTTAATACGTCGATCGTAGAAAATTCAGGTAATTATTTGGTATTGTTAGACTTTTAAAAAAATGTAAAATAATCGCGACTAATTAATATCCGATCTTCAAATAAATAAGGTAAGCGCCATATTGTCTTATTGTTACACGAAGAAAATACCTTCCTAGAGATATGAAACGTAATACTATATGAGATGGTAGCAAGTCGATATCGAGATCTTCGAGAATGGAAACGAATAGTGAATGAAGTTCAAGACCCAGCGGCACCGACACCAGCACATCCGTTGCCGGAAGTCCCGCTCGGACCGCGAGCTAACGGATTAAAGAAGAAGGAGATGGTGGACGTACAGTGCATTTAGCACACAAACTCCCATTGAATTTGAGCCAGATAGAAACGCCTACATGTAACATCAGCAAAAACTCCCGTATCGTCCCAGTCCTTAAAGCGTGTAAAATTATAATTTGGAATGAATGCACCATGGCCAATAAACAGTCCCTCGAAGCGATTGACAGGGCTTTGCGAGATTTCCGAGGAAACACCAATCAACGAGAGGCGCTCTGACACTACTTGTAGGGGATTTTCGCTCAACTTTGCCTGTTATACCTCTATCAACGCCTCCAAATGAAATGAACGCATGCTTGAAAGCATCATATCTATGGAACAGTTCTAAAAAATCACCCTCCAACAAATATGCGTGTCCATTTGCTACAAGATTTGAGACTCTCACTGCCCATGTGAAAAACGATTTTGAGATTCCCAATTGTTTTGGCGTACGCCATACTACTTCTACTTACTATTGGGTTATGGGTGCTGGAGGTGCAGCGGGTTCCAGCTATTATCAATAGAACAAACGTTGGCAAAAAATAGAGCCGAGGCGACTTTACGGAAATGAAAGCAAGAAAAATAGTGTTTACTATTTAAATACGGTACGGCTCTAGATTACTGCCTGCTGACAATTAGCATATAGGGAGACAGCGATTTCGGCTTTTTGAATTTCAAGGTAGTTTCGGGACTCCTAGACGATTAGTACGCAAAGATATGGGGGTTTGCAATTTTTGGGTTTCAATCTATTCTCGGGGGCCCTCTCTGGCCTGAGGCCCGATGAAATACTTCATTAAAATTAACGATAAAGGAGTAAAAATCCATTGTTCAGAAGCTCAGATAAAACAGTGTTAATATGAAAACTGTTCAAGTAAAGGCCGTTTACAAGCAATGATTTTCTTGTCTGGGGGCAAACCAATTGATGCAAATAAGAGTGTAAATAAATCGGTTTACACGCAACGATTTGTTTGTACCTAGTGACTGGTGCTAGTCAATTGGAGCAAATAAACTGAGTTTAACCGGTCAAACATTCAGTTTGGCTTGAGCAATTGTGAACGTTACCATTCACCCAAGGGCATGCTGAGGGTTCTAGCCGAGGCGTGAACATCGTAACGCTCATGCGAAACACCATCCTCAAACCGATTTTCTATGAACACAAATTTTGTACAAGGCAAAGGCAGCCCTTTCGGCTTGCGCAAACCATAACTTTGCGTTAACAGGCAACGATCCACTTGTGAAAATTACCTTGCGAAAGCCAGTTGGCACAAGCAATGATTAGCGGGTATAAACTGGCCATAACAAAGTAGCATGTAAAATAATGGATGTTCATATAATTTGGTGTTCATATAACTGAGTGTCTACTATATATTAAAGTTAACAAGTATTTAAAACAAAATGTATTTATTATAATGTGGCTTTAATCAAATTAAAATTCCCATCAAAATGTTCCTCTTTGAATACCTGTTTTTGATTAACTTTTTCAAAATTAGCAAATTTTACAAATTTCACCAAAGTATTTGCGGAATTAAATTATACACACGCCAAAAAAATTCCAAAACACTTTTAACTGAAAAACGCTAATTGCGTCGACCGCAAAATCGCAGTAGTATCATGCATAACGTTTATGTTGTTACAATTATGTCGAACATTCAGATGTAAACAGGGCGCCCTCTCTATGGCCATATAAACCACGCAAACAGATCAGAACAAATCAACAAAACCCAAACTAAATGGGACCAGCGAAATGTAGAAGTTTAATTGATTGCCAAATGCTGGGGGCCTTTGCTGTGGTCGCCGGTCGGTAGGTTGGCTACCATTGAAATCGGCTGATGTCCAACTGATTATTATAGCAAATAATTAAAATGTCGTAGACGACTGACTAATCAGGGCCCTCCGACCCCGCGATCCCACGACCCATGGGGAGTAATCCCAGTGCATGTAGGATAGCTCACGCTCCCATAATGAGCTGCCGGTAAATCCACTTTTACCTATGCAGAGAATCCTGCGAACAACTGTGAAAGGACGAAACCACGACACGAGTAGATTAGCAGGAACAAAAATACACAACAACAACAAAAGCAACAACAAAAACAACAGCTCCATGATACGTACACAGGATTATGAAAAGCTTCACGTGATGGCCTTGCATCCTGGCATAACGTGACCAAAATTTGACCTACACGGGGCGAAATCCTTCCGGTATCCTAGCGCCGACACTAATTATTCCGAAAGTCGTCCCGAAACCCGGAGCCGGGCACCCGGGAGACCTGGCCATAATTTTTAGTCCAATTATTTTTAATGACGATTAAAATTTCGCTTTTAATTGATTATGCCGTCAGGTAATCCAATTTAACGAAAGGATTTACGAGCTTTTGTCGTTTAAAGCTCTCCGCCATTCATTGATGTGCTCCTGTGTTTGCATATACATACATATCCGTGTGTGCCCTGACACTCCTGAGTCCTTGCAGAGCGTGCATTATCTCAAAGATCCTAATTCCTATAGTATTTACCATGTTGTTGATATGACGAGATATCCTGGCGCTGGGGATTCGTTTGTGAATTGTTGGTTTACGCCTGTTTGTCTAGTTTTAAGCCAGGGACACAAGAAGGAAACGACCAAAATGGATTGGATACTGTGCATATGTTGACATTAACTAAAGGATATCATTTGCTTTACAGACCATACACACACACACCCATATCCACGTAGCCCTCCTTAAAAGGAACTGGCACCGGCATTACTGCAACAATGCTGACTGATTTTGTAGAAAGGATATATATGGGAAAGGATGAGAACAAGATAATATTAAAATTTAATCTACCCCAATGAATAAAGATTTATGGATGTTAAGGATAAATGTAGATACAGACAAATGGATAAGCCCGGATCCTTTTGTTTTCTCTGTTTGGAAAAGGAAGCAAAAAAAAAAACTTATTCTACGACATTTTGGCATAGATAAACCCTTTTAAGGGATGTTATAAAGTTAGTCAGATGGCGAAGGAATTGGGAAATTGGAATATTTTTGTTTCACATAGAGCATCCAAGATTGACGAGCTTTCCTTATGGACGGATTTTATTTATGGCTATATATACACACGCAGCATGTGTATCGGTGTGAGGTGTCATTTATTTTGGAAGATATGCAAATAGGGATCACAGAATATTAATAAAGCATTTTTTTTGTCCAGGGGATTTTGCTGTTGCTGCTACATAAAGGATTTCAAATTCAAGGAGATTTTTTAATAATATTTTTGAGTAAATTACAATTTTTTTACATGGTAACCTAAACTAGTCACGAATAGCTTGGAAAGACAGGAACAAGGAAGTTACTTCATCGAAGAACATGCAACATTGTCATATTCAAAACTATAATAGATATTGTATCTCAAACTTGACTCTAGCGGCTCTACAGGACAAGAATGAAGTCCATACAAATCCTCGTACATAGTAACAGTAGTGGAGACATCCAACTGCTTTCTGCGTGCAGATCTTCAGGTGATCGCAATCTTCTCTGGCTTCATGTATGAATATCAAAGGAATTTGAACCTGATCTACTCGGTATCGATTTATTTTGGGTCTGAGAATATTTCGGGCAGAAAGGTTTCCGAATAACAAGTTTATCGCTTTCCAGCAACCTGCGTTCAAATCAACCGTTGCAGGTCAGTAGCCTAGAGATTGAGATACCGGATCAACATCCTACAGCTCTTCTTCTTTTTAGCAGATCCATGGTTCAATTACGCTCTGCTTTCGTTTTTCCTCTTTACACACCTAGATAACATAACGCCTTTCTTGCCTCTCACATGAATTCTCCGCTTGCTCCTCCTCCTGGGATCTCCTGAAAAGCCCATGCCTAAGACAGGAGATATCGCTGGAGATCCGCTCTCAGACAGTAGTGTCAGATTCTTACGGGCTAAACTCACCAAAACTTTTGCATGACTTTTCGTTTGAGTCCAGACCGATCCAAGCCGTAAGTGCATTTTTTTGTTGTTGTCAGGTATTAGGTCCAAAAGTACCGCGGTCACTCGCTTGGCCCATTGTACTTACACCCCTTTACCTCATATTTGTAGAACTGATCGCCGGAAGAAGTTCAGTAGTCTGCCTAGTGGCTTGTTGCTTACAATTGACAGTTCAAGCTTCTCGGACTCTTCACGGCAGTCCTGCCTTCGGTCTGTTCAGTGGGCTTCGTGGTCTACCGAATTCCACTCTGACCCTCCTTGCCGTGTCTGACTGGTGGATCGAGAGACTTAAGGCATGGAGACAGTTGTCTGAGTGTGCTTGTTGTTCCGATGGGAGAGTATTTACTGCTGATTTTTTCTTCTTCTGGGATCCGCTAAATGAACAGGAGCTGGTGCTGTCAACTCCCTGGCGGGTCCAGAAACTTTGGGCAGAGCGGCGGTTGTCTAAGTCTGTTACTTGCCTTTGGTATGTATCGAAGGAGTTCTAGATTAAGCGAAGCTCGAATGTTTTCCGTGGAGCTCCCAATTCCAAAGGCCCCATTGGTATGGTAGAAAAGACAAGGTCCATCCTGACGGAGCCCTCATTGGAGGATAAGGCATTACACGTATGGGTGCGCCCAAAGAGATCGCTATCCGGTCCGATTGGGACGTCCTCGAAATTAATACGCTGCTGTCGGTGCCGCTTTAAAAAATGCGGTTTATTGCTTAGTTTCTTCGGTTTCCCGATTCTGGTCAACCCTCCTCCTTTCACACTCTGGATTTGAGACCAGACGACGGCGGAGTTAAAATTTTACTGACTACAATTCACCAACCCCTTTTTTATGACGTTCAAGTCCAGACGGTACGAGCCGTAAACGCATTCCTTCAGTCTTCAGTCCTCAGCATGACCCTTAACGAGGGATTGCTCACAGGTGCTCAACGGAGCCGGAACCGTCTAGCTATTTATTATTTCCTGCCTTTCTTTGTTTCTTTGGATGGCCTTCAGCACCACTTCCATCATTCTCCACATATGCTCCGAACTTCTCATATGGTTCAGGATGTTTTCAGGTGTTAGCTGCACCTCAGCGACTGCTTTAAGCACTGTCCTGTGCTCCGCAAACTTCGGGCATTTTAAGAGGGAATCCTCAGTGTCCTCCTTATCATCTAGGCATTCTGGACTGAACGGCGAAGGTATGCCCTATAACTTCTATGCCCACCCAAGAGCTGTGTGAGGTAGTAGGTTACTTCCATGTTCCTCGGCCTTTAGTAGACTCCTCCTACTTCCTGTGCCATGCTGTGATGGACTGGCTGCGCGCCAGATTGGTGTTGGCTATGATGAAGTTGTGGATGAACCGTCGGCGAAGACCTAGGTTCAGTTCCAGCAACTTCGCGCCAAAAGTTTGGATCGTGGATCCATTTGCGGCCCGCAGAAGCAAATTAGGGCATGTTGTTTGTACCCTAAACGTGTGCTTCGGAACTAAAGATATGTCCGCGCCCGAATCGATTAAAAAATCGAGCTGGTTGTGCTGGTCGCGGACAAATAATCTGCACGAGCGTCTCTGCTGAGAGACGCCCGCGGATGTGGCGACTCCCCGCCAATTTAATTTTTTGACCGGGGCCCCTTTGTTCTCCGGTCCCTCTTGGCTGCTGAGCCTGGACCTTTAAAAGCGCAAGGCGGGGTGCACCGCTCTGCCCCACTACCGAAGCGGTAGTGGAAGTAGCAGAGCGTCCCCGGCAGTGCCTGCGCGGCGGAGGACTTAGGGATCGCTCTCTGATTGGTGGGGTTGCTGGTCTTCAACGAAGTTGTCGATGGCTGTTGCGCCGGAGCGCGGCTCCATTGTTGCTGACCAGCAGTTCCTCTCGTCGACCCCTGTTGCGGTCCATGTTTATGTAGGGACATCGTCCTACTACTTCCGGTCGTACTTAGTCAAGGAGACTTGTTACAAAAAACGCAGTCGACCGAGGCTAAGTAAGAAAAAAATAAATTAAAAACTTTTGACGTTCAAAATAAAAAAATCTAAGAGTTGTCAACGAGATATAAAAATAAAAGATATCGGTTTTTAAATGTGAATTAAAATCATAAAACAAATAACCAACGCAATTAATAAATGTAATATAAAGTGTTAATAACAGATATACATATGTAGTGTATTTAAATAAATATCTAATTGTTATAAAGATTGTAAAATAAAAAGTAAATTGTAAAATATGATGTGGATATAAATTAAAATAAAGAAGCTAACTTCTAAAGTCTCACCAGAGCCGGAATAATGGGGATTACGGACCAGCGACCCACCGTCTTTGGTTTCTTTGCCGGAGTGGTGTCTTTGACGAAGCTTGCTACCGAATTGTCTATCTACATAAGTAGTCGTAGTTACTTCTAACCTACCTGTCTCTAAAATGGCCTAAAAAGCATCTCTTTGTTATCTTCAATTTCCCCATTTTACCGGCTTGAGTCATTGCGTTACGGAACTGGATCACCTATCTAGCTGGTATCTCTCCTGTCATTTCTTTTTCCGGCGGCGTATCTTCCAACTTGAAACTGTGTGTGGTAGTAACTCACTTCTGTTCTTTTACAATCCTTGTATTTAATTTGGTATGAGTTTATAGGTCCAAGGCGTAGACAAGACCTAATTCCTCAGCCTGTGATGAACTAGCAGCACTTCCTTCTGCTACCACTTCCATATACCACAGCACAGCATGCTCAAAGGGCATTTAGCCAATATTCAGAGTTTTTTCCCTGTTGCCGTTCTGTCCAAACTGCATACAGTGGCGCTGCATACAATAGGACCGAACTAATCACCCTCGTGCTACCGAGGCATCGGCTGTGCTTGAGAGACTCTATGTAAGGCAACGTCCTCGCAAGTGCTGCTCTGAAGCATTCTAGCCAAATGAATCTAAAAGGTGAACCTGCCAGCCATCACTCCCCGCTACCGAAGCGTATGGGTATCGAGCGGATGACCTAGCCACATTCTTTCGCAGCTATTGTATCTGTACCTTTTTCGCTTGCTGACTATCACTACTTTTTTTGTACTGGAGTTAGGTCTTTATCTCTCATATTGCTTCATTTCCAATATCTCGAATTGGTCAAGTCACTTTCGCTCTATTGACACCTTGCGACGCGAACACGAAAATCTAGCCACACAGGCCCTGGACTGGAATCCGTAAGGATTCCGTCGAGTCGAAAGACCTAGAACAACATGGAGGAGAACCTTGACCTAACTTGAAATTTTGCACATATATATAGTTTGCGTGACAATGTAATCTGACCATTTTGTAAAAAAATCAAGATGGCGGTTCCAAGATGGCGGCCGAGTTTTGATATTGTACATCCCGACCCCCGACATGGGTATCAAATGAAAGGGTATGACAAGTAGAATACAATTTGCTATGTGTCGTCATTTCAAATTCAAAATGGCGGACAACCTACTCATGAATGAATGTGTATCGAATGAATGTGTATGACGAGTGTAGTACAGTAAGATGATGACGTCATTTTAAATCTAATATGACGGTCACCACAAAATGGCGGAAGACATAGACTAAAAAGTAGATAAAAAATATAGTTTAAAAAAACTAAAAAATAAGCTTTTAATTTGAAATGAACTAAAAAGTAAAAAATAATTTTGAGTGTAAAGTTTTTATTGCTCCAGCCAGTAAATGGAAACAAGCTACCTTTCGTAATATAAGAAAGCGTTGGGCGCTAGCGAAAAGTTCCAGCGTTAACAAAATAAGAATATAAAGAGAGCTTTAGAGTAGGGCTGTGGGAAACTCGTATTTGTACAAAAACCTGAACTCATGAGTTTATGGTAATGCAGAGTGGGATTTAAATGGAGTGGAATTTTATTTTAAAATTTGAGTATATGTATGCACTTCATATTTGGTTCTGAATCATGGTTGTTGGCTTAGTTTCATGCGCATCAAAGGTATAAGAAGAATATGAATAAGGGAATTCCTTTTGTGTAGAGCTCCAGTTTCCATTTTAATAACAATCATTACAAGTATTTAAAGATAGAAAATCCTAAATATTATATAATATAAAAGAAAGTCCTTGATGGGTCCTACAATAAAAACATATCTCCAACTTCACTAAGCACAACAGAAGCTCTTTACATTTGTTTTGTTGTGTTTGTTTGTTTATTTTAACTACAGAAAAAAAAACCTTTTCATTATTCCTAAAAGTTCCGCAGCCACACAAAAGAACACACAAAGGGCGCCTTCGCCTACCGAAATCTGAACTCCTCTGTAATGCCCCCTTTACCTTGGCTTTATTTAAACATTCCTCAGTATTCAGAGGCTTTCAATATTTTTATAGGCATCTGCAGGTAAAGCCCATCCGGACTGGTGGCGCCTCATACATTCTTCCCTTTAATAACTGGATTTGCACAACAATCCCGAATCCGAAATCTGAATCAGTGCCGCCGAAATATATTATATATATATTCTCTGAAGTCTGTGGGGGTTGTAGGGGGGCAGAAAAAGTTCGGGAAAAATCTAAGCGCTACCACCGCTCGCTGCCATTGGAGCTTCTCTCTCCCATTTTCTGCATACGAAACGAGAAAAAGTTGAAAAGTCGAGGCATGCCGTAGAATCCCCCGGAGGGCGCTATTAACCTGCTACAAGCAAGGAAGTGATTGTGGATAAAATTTATGGGAATAATATGGCACAAATATTAGGCCTGAATAGAAAAGGGAATGCGCCCGTTGTCCCCATCTAGGATGCCATCAGGAAGGAGGAATATAATTCCTGTTTTTGATGTACGGTGGAACCTTAAAGTCACAAGAGCTCGTATTAAATGATAAATTACCTGCCGAGATAGGGAAGAGCCTGGAGCTGATAGGAGTTGGTACTCACGACTCTCAGAACTACTTCACGACTAGGGATATACACACATATAACAAGCAAGGACGAGAAAAAAAAATATAAAGAAAAAGGAAAACGCAAAAAAAATTTCATTCTCATGCAGAAAGGAACTTCCCTACAGTTTGCATTCGCTACGATACGGCACCTTGGCCACCCTCTCCTTTCAAGTCTATTGATTTTGGCAAAGCTCTCCTCTTTCTTTAGCGATGTGCATGTAGATTTTAGCTTACACGCTCATCCGTTGGATGTGTAAGGATATAGGTTAGCCCATGCCACCCCCCGGAACAACCAACCTATCACCGCATACCCAAACCCTTTGCACGGCGCTGTGTGTCCTCCCATAGCTCGTAGTTAAGTGTATGGCTAATCAATATTCTCTGCGGGGCCTGCGAAGTGCCTCAATGTTCGCTTTTTCGTCTATAGGTGGCGGTGGCGTCGGCGGCGGTGACATCGTTGCCGTATGGCAACGAATGGGTGTTGGTAAATGGTGGCTCTGCCAGGATTGTTCACATTTTGGCAACATATTTGTATAAGAGCGGTTTAGCGCACATTTTATAATAGAGTCATATCCACCAGCCAAAATCCCTGGATCGTCGCCCCCGATGCCCTTCGCGCGGCACTCACGTGGATTCCGGGGGAGGCCGGGATACTCTCGAGGCTTATGGAAGATTTAACGTAATTTTCACCGTATCACACCAGAAGCTTCACCAACTCCCGAACTGTTCGCACTTGAGTGAATTACATCAAAGTGGATATGTATCAATGTAATTATATGAATGAACTTTTTGAAGGAAACTGTTCGAACAAGTGACAGGAAAATTAATGGCTGCCGGCGCGGGGGTACCAGGCGGGTTTTTGTAAACTTTTGACGCCTGTCGCTCAGATGAATTGCCATCTTTTTACGTGGCTCCATATACGATTTGATAGATTTTCCGTCACTTTTTTAAATTTTTCCGTCACCCAAAAAAAAGGGGAGGATCCACCCTTCTACTTCTACAACTTTCTTGCATTAGGTATTAAGAAAAGTGTCAGTTATAAGTGAAAGCGTAATCGTTATCCTTTTTTGTTCTCCTTGCCTTAAGAACAATTATTTTCGAAATGCTTAAAAACACTTGAATACTATGCTTAAGGCGGACAAAAAGCGGGGGGCGATGAAGCTAACAACGAAATTAATAAAGGAATTTACTTTCATCAAACGGAATCCTCCCAAAGCGTGTACAGGCACCACGTTGCCACATGCTTTTGTTCCTTAACTTGCAGAAGCTTTTTGTCCGTTATCCATTGCTCCCCATGGTGTTCCTTTTTGTTCCAAGTGGATGGTTGCTATCCACCAGAATAGATACTCTCTATACTAAGCCGGCCCTCGACCAGCGGCGCATACAGGGGGGACACACGGGGTCTGCAGACCATACACGAACAGAACAGAAAATACAGAAACATATTCGGAGTTAGTCCTTCTTCTCTCTAGGATACGTGTTTAACTTTCCCTTATGGACAGATGAACTCATTTCTAACTGGACTTTGTTTTTTTTTGTTTCGTTACAGGGTCCTTTGTGTCCTTTTTGCGTTGTGCCTTTTTCCTCCAGGTAAGTGGCGAATATTATTTGGCTTTAATATCCAAGGATTTATAACAAGTGTAACATTTTTTCCGTTTTTAATTTCACGTGAAAGTCCTCTCCTTCCACTTCCTCTTTTCCTGTGAGTAATTAGGTTTAAATTGTAGTTTTTAATTTTATGTTGAAACGCTTTTTGAACTTTCATGGAAGAATTTTTTTAAATTTTTTTTTGTTATTCCTTGAGGGATCAGCAGCGATCCTAGTGATTTATGAAGATTGGGTTTAAAACAACAGACCATATCTAAGTGGATTTAGTGTCTACAGTATCCAGATGCAAATTAATTCATTGGGTGTTGGCGTAGCCTCTACCGCTGGGACAACTGAAACAAAGAAAAAATAGTTTCACAAGAAAAATGCAGCCTCCTTCGGTTCGCTAAAGATCATATTTTCCTATTTTCAGAAGAGTAGTTGAAGCAAAAAATCTAAAACAGAGCAGGTACTTTTATTAGATGAGCACGTATATGCCTGCAAGTTTTTACCATTTGATTATTTATGAATTTTTATCTAGTTGAAACTCAGTTTTTGAGAAAAACGTACGTATTTTATCAAATAGTTATCAAATAAAATATCAAACAAGTAATTGGAGTTCTTGGTTTTCACTCATCTGTACTAAAATGGATTCAATCTTTTATAAATAACAGCAAAATCAAAGTAAAAGTAAATGGATCAATTTCGCGTACATTCATAGCAAGATCCGGGGTACCTCGAGGTAGTCACCTTGGGCCATTGTTGTTTATTCTCTTTATCAATGACATTGTTAACACCATCTCCTTTTCACAATGCTTACTGTATGCGGATGATTTGAAGCTATTTCGTGAGGTTGTTAATGCTATACACCGTTTATGTATGCAAAGTAATTTGAACGTATTAACTAATTTGTACAGTCCAACCATCTTGTGTTGAGTATTAATAAAAGTAGTTGCTTTACTTTTAGACGTGGTCATAACTCCGTTACGTTCCCTTACTTCTGTATAACCTAAGCCTAGATCGAATTACTGAACTGAATGATCTTGGGGTGGTGTTCGATTCGAAATTAATAACTAGTGGGGATGTGGGTTTTGACGCCTTCGGTCCACACGATCAACTTCCCAGATGTACAAAATTGTAATACATACGTACAAAAAGTAATCCTGAGAGAAGTTAGTTCAAATAACTATAATAGTGGTAAATCCACAAGATTTTTCTAGAGAATTTGTTTTTCCCGAAGGTTAGCAAGCACACATTTCCTTCGTACTTCGTTCGCTACACTAAAGCAGGTGCTCGAATTCGTATAGAGTGTGTTGAAGCGCCACTGAAAAACAGTGATGCTAATGACTTCATTTGGAAATTCTAAAGCTTTCCGGAGACATTAGCAAAACTAATCAATGTAAAGTACTTGTCAGACTTGACCAAAAAGAACAAATTTTGCGGTAACTACTGGAAATTCCGGGATGAACCGCAATTTCCTGAAACTGTAGGAAGTACAAAACAATCCCCCATCAAAACTGTGCTGATCCAAGGCTTGAAAAATTCGTGATATTTGTAAAGGGTAACATAATTTTGCACGAGTTTTAAAGTCTCGGATTTTGACAAGTGAAGTTTTATTGGAACGCTATTGCTGTGCAGAATCCAAAAAGATCACTTCGTTTAGAACGAGTCTCATTCCATCGAGTTTATTAGATATTAGCAAAACTTTTTAATTTAAGGTCTTTCTGACAATTAGCCGAAGTTTTTTCATTTAAACAACACAAAAAAAGGCCCAAACGAATGTTATGAAATTTTTTTCAGATTCAGATTAGTTCTTTTTTAGGATCCAAAGTTAATCTAATAATTCTCAACTTACGATCCAGAAAATACCATACAGCGAAAATATGGTGGGATCTAAGTCCGTGTAGCGAGGACGGCCCTTAAAACAGACCTCAGTTTGCCCAACTGAACTCGAACTGAAGTTAAACATAAAAGTTTGCTTTAAACAGAGTAATCAACTGCAATAATGGAACGTAATTCCATTGAGCTTTTGCATTTCTAACTTCTGGCAATAAAGCAACAAACATTTCAAGCATGAACTGAACATGAACTGGACTTTGGTCGGTGAAGTTATGTGGATTGAAAGGAACTTTATTAAACTGAGGTAGGTGAAGCCGGTGCTTAAGCCGGCACTCCAAGATTATACACGGTGCTAAAAAAGAATCTTGTTGGCTTAACTGGTTATTCGGAATATAAAAGTTCCACTAAGGTTAAATCTTCACCTAACGCACGACGCACTATCTTGTTCCGCCTGGTAGTCTGGGACTGCCGGCGTCGAAGCACTTGTGGACTGGTTCTCGAAATCAACCATTTTCAGGAGGCATAAGACTCCAACGATGATATCTTCCGCTAACCCCACGGTTGCCACCGAACTTATACAACATCCAGAGTTCAAACTCGTGGTTCAACGCCACCCCCCATGCCTCCTTAGACTTGTTTCAACTTATCTTATCCTTTTTCTATTCTACGAATTAAGCTAGGCATTGCACCATGACATGAATGACATAATATAAAGGGTGACAGCATTTCAACATCGCTGTTCGAAGGTGGCAAAATTAGTAAATCGAGTTATTACTGAAGCGTCTTTTAACTGTATAACTTCATTCGAAAATTTGTTGGTATTATTGGTTTCATTTCACTTCAGAAGATGGATTTGACGCCATTATTCATCAACTTTGATAAAAAACTCTTGGTTTTTATTTAAGTAAATCATTAGGCCAGTAGTAAGTGATGTCTTATTATGGTTTCTTCTTCTTACTCCCCTTTAATCTCTTATGGAAACAGTAACAAGCCTTCCAGCGTCCTCTGGTTTGTGCAACAGCTCTCAGCTCCAACCAGGATCTCCCAGTTGTTGCGGACTCTGCTTATTATGATTGTGTACTTGCATACTTTCCTCTTACCGCCAAAAAACCCACTGGCTGCTAGATACGATTTTTTCCACTAAAAGCAAGTCTAAACCACCAGTTCTAGTATTAAAACTACTAAGTTGGGAACGCTGAGCTTATGTAAGATGTTACTTTCAGGAGAATACATTCTAAACTGGAGTCATCTGCCAAACGGTTTGTAAGCGATTTTTTCATGTTATCAATCTCTGAAAATAGTGACTCGAGGCATAGGTAAATGAAAATATAGTTAAAATAGCATAAGCCAACTTCTTCAAACAGCTGAATGTGTCTGGAATCAAATTGCATGTTTCCACATTTTTGTGTCTTTCATTGCAGTTGCAATTAATTCTTTTTGCTCTGGATAGATTTTTTGACAAACAGATTTGTGATTTGATTCAGAATGCCGATGTACTACATACCACTGCTCCAGAACATAAAACACACCGCTTTATCACCTTTACTAATCATGCCATATTTCTGTCCACCAAGTTTGATATTCCCTGTTACCCTTGCTATCTTGCACTCTTTGTTTTTTTGCTTAAAGTTATGTCAAAGTGTAGGTAGCTCCCTCGCATTCTTTTGTTGAACTTCATTGTTAACCTTGTTAAGCCGGATCTACATAATGCGGTGAACGTTTGATTCGAATATTGCTTTCCAACTTTGGAGTGATACTCATCACAGCTGGAAAATGTCCAAGTACTAACGCTACACGCTAGAGATTGGACGTTCTTAGATCGAGCATAGGTCACACGATACGTCTTACTACCAAACCCCCAACGAGGGAGGGTGTTGATAGCATCGTGTAGAGGCGGCTTTACTTCAAACTAAAATGCAAACATTCGGCTCTTTACTTGATCTAGGAAGGATCATTCTTCAGTGTGAATCGGGACACAGGAACATTGAAGGTAACTAGTAGGATGGATCTAAAATTACTCTCAAAAATACTGAAAGGCTTTCGTAAAAGTTTTTCACGAGTGCGGTTACAAAGTAGTTCGCATCCAGCTCCGATTGAGCCCTATCCTCGGTTCTTGCACTAGGCTGTCAACCTAGATTACGTAAAACTAAATACATTAATATGTTAAAAAGTTATTTTATTTTCCGCTTGGTATTTCCCAATAGTAAAAACCAAAATAGCAAAAATCTCCCTAACGAGTATCTTCCACTTTGAATAATGAATGCACATTTCAAAAACTTAAAATTAAATATTCCATTCGCTATATAAAATGTGAATAATTAATTAATTTAAAAAATCAACAATTTATGCAACTCATTATGAGCACATGAATGAAGAATACTCAGAACTTTCCGGGGGGGGCAGCAAGCAATTCAGTATCTGTTAAAACATATTTAATAAAATATTTTCTTAATTTAAATTGGACATTATAATTTGGAAAGTTGAAACTATTTTCATCAGGCACTCAAAAACAAGCACACATACACACATTCAATCCCACCGCTGCCACCCGAAAAACATTTGGGGATCCACCGAACGCCCTCTACAGAATGTACTTAATAAACGTTGGGGGTGAAAAGTTGGCATCGCCAAAGCACCCGAACTTAAGCAAATGTTTCCGGTACAAAAGTTCATGAAATTAAAAGTTGCGGAGCACATGGCAGCACCGTCTTCATAATGAAGAGAAGCGGCACAAAGCCATGCCAATAGCAATTTTGGCAAAATTACACCTGGAGTTCTGCACCTCCCCCCGAAACATCGGCCGTCAGGCGTTTCTTACCTGGGGCACAATGGCACATACATGATGGCGTACACCCCCGCCCGTATCCACACACACATACAGTCAAGCACATGCTGCTGTGTGTATCTTATAAACAATGTTAATTACTTCTTAATAGTCTTACAGAGCTTTTCATATTCGGAAAGGAAAAGTCTGAAATGAGTGCCTTTTGTTTACTTAGGCCATGTGAGCTCAGAGATTATGGGGGTGCAAGGGTGCTCCTTCGGTGATGTGCTTGAAACGGGTGAGGCAGAAGTGCACCGGGAGAGGGATGATAGGACCCTACTGGGGGGTGGTAGTACTGATGCAGATTTTCACGTACTCTCGGATATTTATGCATGTGAGTTCAAATGTAATTTAGAGAGTTTTAAGCAACTTTCAAGTTCTGTATTCCACCAAATGTGATTATCTCTCGAAAAAGGAAAGTCAGAAGGATCCTCTCGTCCTTGGGGGATTGCTTTGCAACAGTGGTGCGTGCACGTAACCATCTAAAAACTAATTTTATTAATAAAGTCGTTAGGGAGTTTGAGATAATTTGTACCTAGCTTGATTTAATTCCCTTTTTAGGGTTGACAACTTTATGAATTGTCTGCGTGTTACTTGGGATTATATTCCTGTAAAGGAAGCGAAATTAGGCTAAGATTGTCCTTAAGCAGGAATTAATTTGTGACTGTTTGTTCAATTACATGCCCATTACGTATTGTGCTTTAGCATAGAGGAATGTCACTGTATGTTTCATTAATATTTTTCTTTTTTTAATTTTGCGTTACCGTCGAAACTGGTTACGACATCTTGGTTAAATCCATAAAAAGGAATTCGAGGGTTAAAATTGAAAAATCCACCCCTACACTACTAGTGTTTACCGAGACTTGGTTGAATGATTCCTTCCTTAACGAGGAGATCTTGCATGGCAGCTGGTCAATTCATTGATAGAGGCCATAGAGACTATTTATCTACCGGTCTCTTAAGAAGAGGGGGTGTCCTCATAGCTGTTAGAGACCCCTTAAATAGTGAACTGATCGCGACTACATAGTCACAAACTTTGAACATATTTTAGTACGAATAAAGTTCGGAAAGAAACACTTTGTCATCGGTACTTTGTACTTACCTCCAAACTCCGACGAATCTATATATGATAATGTGATTCATATAATAGATGAAATATTCAACGATAACAAAGATATATTAATCATAGGTGATTTTAATCATAGGTGATTTTTATCGGCCGGCGGGCAAAACCGTACCGTTACCTCCTCGCTGGTGCCTCCTGGATCACCAACCGACGACGGAAGTACCCAGTGCCCGGGGGTATAGCTGGGCCACCCTATCCGAAGGGGTATAATTCACGGATCCGGTCCTCCTGATAGTGAGATTGGGCGTTGGGCTAACTACCGGACCCTGTAAAAACACATCAGTTAAGAAACCCGAAGCAAAGCCTCGGAACGGGGACGGGAAAAACGGCAACGACTACGGCAACAACACCTGGAAATGATTTTCGGAACATGGAATACGCGAAGTATGTATGTACAGAACTGCAGCAGTTAAGTCACTATTAGACGAAGTGAGCAGATATAAAATAAAATTACTCGCGATACAAGAGATCAGATGGATAGGAGACGGGACAATGGACCTCGGCAACTACAGGATATTCTACAGCTGCGGAAGGGAACATCACTTAGGAGTAGAATTCGTAGTACACAAGTCAATTATAGATAATGTGATAGAGTTCAAGCGTATCAGTGAACGATTATGCTCAATACGACTCCGAACGAAGTTCTTCACCCTTTAAATCATAGACGTACATGCGGAGACGGAGGAGAAAGCCGACACGACAAAGGACACTTTCTATTATAAGCTTGAGCGCACATATATGATACGGCCCCTTCCAATGACTTCAAAATGGTGATAGAAGAGATGGAAGAGAGAACTGGCACAGACCGACCATTGTAAAGGAAAGCCATCAAACGATAACGGACAACGTGTTATCGATTTTACAATGAGTAAAAATATGATCGTCAGCTCAACATGTTTCCCAAGAAAAGACATCCACAAATACACATGGCAATCCCCCAGCGAAAGATACTGCAATCAAATAGACCCCATATTCTCATAAATAGAAGGGCAGCTTCCAGTATCATAGTAAGATCCTGCAGAGGTGCGAATTGTGAATCGGACCACTTCCTAGTTAAAGCTAGATTCAGATGTCTGCTGTCCACTCAAGAAAAAAGAAACAGCAAACAAAAGAAATTCGACGTCGATCGCCTGCAGGAACAGCCCGTGTTGGAGATATATCAGGAAACTCTACCAGAAAGGATAGTTCCAAACATAAATAATGAAGATACAGTCGAGGGGAAATGGATAAGATTGAAGACGATACTGACAGATGTCACGAACGAAACTGTAGGCTACAAACGCACAGCTAGAGCCAGTGATTGGTACGACGAGCAGCTATAAAGGCTAGAAACAAAAATAGAAAATTATACATAGATAGACCGACGAGGAGGAAGAAATTGAAATACGAGGAAACAAGAAGAACCGCAAAAAACATCTGCAGGAAGAAGAAAAGACAATTCCTCAACAATTACATCCTGAGAGCAGAGGAAAACTTTGCCCAAAACAAAACACGGGAAGCATAAATGGAAGTAAACTTCTTCAAGAAAGGCTTCAAACCCTCCTCCGGCATATGTAGAACAAAAGAAGGCACTATAGTCACAGGCAGTGAAAATGTAAAGAAAAGATGGAAAGAATTTTTTAGCGAGCTGCTGAACGCAAACGAGAGCATCAGACATGTACCAGAACCCCGTCTACAACATAACGATGACACCAGAGAAACAAATGTACCCACTCTGGAAGAAGTGCAAAGTGCCATACGATCATTAAGAAACAACAAATCTCCAGGAATTGATAATATCCCAGCAGAGTTGATCAAATAAGGAAGCGAACCGCTCTCAGCAGCTATACACGAATTATTATGCTGCATACGGAGGAACGAAAAATTGCCTGAAGAATGGGAGGAAAGCATTATCTGCCCAATACACAAGAAAAGGGACAGATTTAACTGTGTGACCAAAATAATTAAGGCCAGATTGGTACCTTACGCAGAAGCTGCAATAAGTGAATACCAAGCTGGATTCCGGAGAAATGGGTCAACAATGGATCAACTTTTTTCAATAAGGCAAATCCTCCGAAAATGCTGGGAATACAATATCGACGTGCATCAACTTTTCATCGACTTTAAACAAGCAGACGACAGCATCGACAGGGAGCAAATGTATGCAACAATGCTGGACCTAAAGATAATAAAATTAACAAAAATGCAATGGAAAATACAAGGTGTTCAGTCAGAATACAAGGAGAATTGACGGAGTCATTCCCAGTCAAGCAAGGCTTGAAGCAGGGCAATGGTCTGGCACCCATGCAATTTAATCTCTGCCTAGACGGAGTAATTCGCAAGGTTAACATTGATGCGAACGCAACCCTGCTTAACAAATCCAAACAATTGGCAGGATATGCCGACGATATAAACTGCCTTGCAAGATCACTGTCATATCTTAGAGAAACGTTCACAGAATTAGAAGATGGAGCAAAAAAAAACATATAGGGCTGCAAATAAACGCAGAGAAGAGTAAGATTTTAATTCAGTCAAGAGGGGAAAGAAGAAGAAGAAACCACAATACCACCTGGGGGGAATATAACTTTGAACGGGTAAACCAATTTAACAACCTGGGGTCCACAGTCAGCGAAGACAACGATGAACCGATAGACGTACAAAGAAGAATAAACGCCGCGAACAGAACATACTTCTCACTACTGCCAGTAATGAAATCCAGAGACATCCACAGAAAAACAAAAATAAGAATCTACAAAACCATCATACGTACAGTAGCTACGTATGGATGTGAAGCTTGGAGTATCTCCCAGAAATCCGCAGACGAGATGGATATATTTGAGAGGAAGGTTCTCCGAAGGATGTACGGCCCAATCAATGGAGACAATGCATGGAGAATACGCTACCATCACGAATTGTACGACCTATACAAAGAGTATAAACTCCCGACATATGCTAACCAACTGCGTTCACGTTGGGCCAGTCATATCCAAAGAATGAATGACTCGAGGATACTAAAAAAAGCTCTGTATCTACTACCAGATGGCAAAAGACCAGTTGCCAAACCATGGTTAAGGTAGGAAAACAATGTTAAGGCCGATGGAGCAAAACTGCTCAACACAAGAAACTGGAGACAAGCTGCGGAGCAGAGAGACATCTGGAGGAAGAAGCTGATGGAGGCCAAGGCTCGAATTGGGCTGTAGAGCCATCGAAGAAGATATTTCAAGTTAGTATAAACCGAATAGAATCTGTTCAAAAGAAGTTCCTTCTTTTCGCGCTTAGGAACCTCTATAATCCTTCGGATTTTCACAACCTTCCTCACTATAAGGACAGACTCAAAATCCTTGATCTCTTGCCTCTATCCCTTATTGCTTATCTCCTGTTTTACCCTGGATGTTCTAAACAATAACCTCAAGGTGCAGTTTCTGTCGGACACCATCAAATTTAACGATACACGACAAACAAGACATTCCAAACTATGACCTGCGACCTGTTTCTCTCCCTCAATTAACAAAATTTCCTACAAAAGAAAATTAATTTCCCTGTTGTCCTCTTGATTTCTTACTAACACTATATACTTTATTTTATTTTATTTATTTATTCGCCAAACAAGGCACACTTAAAACTAGGTATACATATACTTAGATTAAAACATAGTGTACAGTCTTTTTCATATAACTACTGTTAGCTACTAAAAACCTACAATTGTCAGGAGGGGTTATGTTAGTAGGGATTTGAGTATTATTTTATAGGATGCCTTGTTGAGGGAAGGGGAGAAAGAGGAGCTATGGCTATTAAAAACTATACAGCATCTGTTGACGGGCTCGTTCCTTGCGTAATCGGTGCGGTGTGGATATTCCCTAAGTAGTTTAGTGTGTCGTGTGTGTCGGACTACATCATTCAATTTGATTCTGTCCGACAGAAACTGCACTTTAAGCTTTCCACTTAGGACGTCAAAGGCAACGCAAGATATGAGCAGCTTCCTCCTGCTAGATAGCGGCATGAGACCAAGCACTTTGAGCCTGTCCAAGTAGTGTGGCAGGGTATGGTAGTCATGGGGGTTGTGTAGATGTCTCAAGGCAAAAAGAAGAAATCTCTTTTGAATGGATTCGATCCTCCTACTGCTCACTTGGAATATAGGATCCCAGATAGGACACGCATATTCCAGGATAGGGCGGACTAAAGAACAGAAGAGTGTTTTTGTGACCCATACATTACCAAATTCTTTGGCTCTCCTCTTGATGAAACCAAGAAGTTTGTTGGCTCTGGCAATTATATTATCGTAATGTAGGTTGAAATTGAGTTTTTTGTCTAGGACGACGCCTAGATCTACGATATGGTCAACCTGATTCAACATTATGCCATTGAGATAATAGTTATGGGTCTGTGTGTTTTTTAAGCGGGAGAAGGTAATTGCATGACATTTGCTGGTGTTAAGTTGCAGTTTGTTCATGGTGCACCAGTCGTGTAGGGCATTGAGTTTTGTCTGCAAGAAGGAAGCATCAGTTTGGGTCTTAATGACACTATAAATTTTGAGGTCATCCGCGTAAAAGAGATGTGGAATATTTGCTAATTTTTCGGAAAGATCGGAGATGAAGATATTGAAGAGTAGGGGACCGAGATGACTACCCTGAGGAACGCCAGAGGTTACTTCGATCTCATTAGATAGAAATCCTTGGAATCTGATAACCTGTGTTCTTCCGTTCAGATATGATTTTAACCATTCCAGGGCAGAACTTGATATTCCAAACTTTAATAATTTTGCGATTAGGATGGCGTGGTCCACTCGATCGAAGGCCTTGCTGAAATCAGTGTACACAGCATCCAATTGATGGCCGCTCTCCATACCGCATAACGATTCGGAGATAAGGACCATAAGGTTAGAAGTTGTTGAACGTCCTTTCCGAAAACCATGTTGTTGTTCGTTTAGGTATGGATCGATAAGAGGAGCAATCTTGTCATGAACAAGTTTTTCAAAAAGCTTAGGAATTGATGATAAAATGGCAATGCCCCTATAGTTGTCTACCGAGTGCTTGTCACCGGATTTATAGATTGGCGTTAGGTAGGATTTCTTCCACAGCTTGGGAAACTTTCCTAACGATAAAGATTTGTTGAAGATGAGATAAAGAGGAAACGCGATATGTTGCGAGCAGCGCTGCAGGAAAATAGGAGGGAGATTGTCGGGACCATTACCTTTTTTGATATCAAGATTGTTCAGACCCGCCATGATCTCATCAACAGAAAGGGATATACCGGTTATAAGGGAAGTGTCAGTGTGCGAGTCAGTTACATCGTATGTTGCGCTGGACAAGGGGCTATAAATTTCAGCAAACCTATCAGCAAACATGCTACAAATTACTTGGGGGCATGAGGTATAATGTACATATACAAATAAAAAGTGTATACATATATTTTTGGAGTATTTCCTATCCTTCCACATCTTAAAGTCGTCAGTCGTCCTTTTTTTCGTGTTCTGTGTTTTCTCGACGAAAAATTTCACCCCCAGTTTAGGGGTAGTTCAAAGCAATAATTTTAAAAGCTGCTAGAAGCATACGATTTTATGGGTATAATTAAAAAACTATTTGGAGCATACGAAAAGGTTTATGGATGAGGATTCCTTCTTCTACAGACACATCTATACACTGAAATAGATGTGAACATACATACAGAGAGAAAGAGGAGCGACAGGCAGCATGGTCTGTCTGGTTGGAAGCTACTAGATAAATTTATATGAGTTTTGTAATATATACTGTCATTAAAGAACAGTTTTAGAGAAGGAATCTGTGGCAGAAGACGAACAGATGGTCTAACTAACTTCCGGGAAGGATGTTCTTCCATATTCAAAAGGATAGTAGAAGAGTGGTAGTAGTAGTAGTCGTCGTCGTCTTTGTTTTATTACAAGGAAGGATTTTTGGGATGTTAACATGGTAAAATAAATATTAAAACGTATTTATTTTGAAGTTAAGTTGATATTAAAGTGGTTTTTTATTGCAATTCGTTGAGAGAGAGATTTTTTGGTTTTATAATATGAAGAAAAGTGGGTGAGTGGGTTTGGTAATTGAAAATAGTTAAGGGAAAAAATATATTTTTATTTAAATATAAAACGAAATTTAATTATTGTATATATTATTCGAACCCTATTAAGGAGATTCAAAAACAACCTATTTAGTTTCTTGATTAGCCATCTATATGTAGTCATGACTCCCTTTTGCTTATTATCTATAGCAGCACCATGCTCTACCGGTTCCTATACCGAAACGTTGCAATCTAGTTTGTTTTTCATAGCTCTGATTATTTTCCGTTCATAGAAAATAGGTAGGAGTTTTTATAGTCTCCTGATTCGTCATCCCTCACATCAAGAAATAACTGCCTTATACTGAGCACCATACTCTAGGATTAATAAATGGGTCCTGGTACCAAGGGCGTACAGAGCTTTCTGCGCCTCTGACTGGTACACAGTCTGGATGCTATCGGTAGATGCATGGATTTGATAGACTCTGGAATCTTATAGATAATATTATGCGGGGGATGTAAACTGGCTAGGTTAGGTTAGGTTGAAATGGCTGCCCCCACCAGGGAGCCCACTTAGGCACGCCATTGGGCCCATTGTGATGCCATTCTGGTATTGGAACATAATTCAGGCCATTTCAAGCCATTTCGAGCTTTTAATAAAGCGACAGAGTCTAGAGACACCAATATTTTGCAGCTCGCTCAATCCGTCAAAGAAAGATGAGCCAAGTAGAGTCCCTCTTTTCCTTGCTAGGGCGGGACATGTACAGAGAAGATGGGAGACAGTTTCTTCCTCTTCTTCATTACCACAACTTCTACATAAGTCGTTGTGGGGGAGTCCTAATCTTTCGGCGTGTGGGCCGAAGGGACAGTGACCAGTCAGAACCCTTACCACGTGGCTTATCTCCTTTTTGTTCAACTGAACCAGAGATTTTGAACGCTTTGCGTCCAAAGTTGGCCACATTGCATGAAGAGTGCGACAAACCGTTGCTGTGGTCCATCTCAGCCCGGCTCGAGCTAAGCTGATTTTTCTCACAGCTAGTTTATAGGTGGCTAAGGGCATTCCCATTCGGGTTAAGTGGGGTGTCCTTTCCACTTCGGTTCCCTGTCTAGCAAGCTCATCTGCCCTACAGTTTCCCCTAATCCCACTGTGTCCAGGAACCCAACACAGTGTTATATCAAACTGAGTGGCAGTCTCACACAGAGACCTGCGGCAGTTCAGAAGAGTCGTGGATGTTGTGACGACAGAATTAAGAGCCTTGAGGGCCGCCTGGCTATCCGATAGAATACATATATTCTTATGAGATATATTATTTATCTTCAACCATTCGAGAGCCTCCCAGATCGCAGTGACTTCCGCTTGGAAGACGCTGCAGTGGTCGGGTAGACGAAGAGAGGTATTTATATTTAATGCCTCGGAAAAGATACCAGAGCCTACATTATTCCCAATTTTTGAGCCATCTGTGAAGATACATAATGACCCAGTTGGGATAGCACCATCTGTCCAGTCATCTCTGGCCGGAATGATGGTATTGAAACCTTTCTCCAAGGTCCACGTAGGTGTAGTATAATCTAGGTTGTTGGCAGTGGTGGCGAATTTCCTAAGGATGGATGAATGGCCATATGAGTATGGAGTCCATCCAAGAGAAGCCTTTGTCCTGGCAGCCGTCCAGGCTGCCATTTGCTCGGCGTGTATATCCAAAGGGGTAAGATGCAATAAGACATCCAGCGCAGCTGTAGGGGTGCTTCTCATTGCACCACTGATACACAGCTCAGCTGTTCTTTGGACCCTTTCCAGTATCTTACGATACGTAATCTTCTGTAATGCAGTCCACCATACCGATATGCCATGCATAAGTATAGGTCTGATTACGGCTGTATAGAGCCAGTGGACGATGCGGGGTTTAAGGCCCCAGTTGACTCCGATCGTTTTCTGGCATAGGAAGAGAGCTGTTTTGGCCTTATTTGCTCTTTCTATAAGATTCGGCCTCCACGTTAGTTTCCTTTCGAGTATGGGACCTAGAAATTTCGCATCCTCCTTTATATGCAGTGTTTCATTACAAAGTCTTAAAGAAGGAAAATTGGGAAGTCTATGCTTCTTTGTAAAGAGCACTACTTCAGTCTTGGTTGGGTTGACGCCTAGACCCTTTGTAGTGGCCCAATGAGAAAGAGTATTCAATGCTTGTTGCATTATATCTCTTATTGTTGAGATGTACTTGCCGGTCACCACCAGCACAATATCATCACTATAGGCCACCGTGGTGCACCCAGACTCCTTTAGAGTTATCAATACTTCATTGACTGTCATATTCCAAAGGAGCGGCGATAAGACCCCACCTTGTGGTGTGCCTCTTTTAACCCGTCGGACTTCTTCCGAAAGCCCCAGGCTAGACTTTATGACCCTGCACCCTAGCAGCTGATCAATAAAGGACCTGGAGCACCCATCAACATTCAGACGCTGGAGTGCCCTCGTGACCGCAGAGGGTTCAACATTGTTGAAAGCACCTTCAATATCTAAGAAAGCAGCCAACGTGAATTCCTTGAATTCAAGGGATCTTTCAATGACCGCTACCGAAGAGTGGAGAGCAGTGTCTACTGATTTACCTTTCGTGTAGGCATGCTGCGAGGGAGAAAGCAGTTTTTTATCAATGCTTTGCTTAACATGGATCTCCACAAGTCTTTCTAGTATCTTGAGGAGAAAGGATGTGAGACATATAGGTCTCAAGTCTTTTGGATTGTGGTAGGAGATTTTACCCGCTTTCGGACTGAAAGCTACCTTCGCTACTCTCCAGGATGTTGGAATGTAGCTTAGGCTAAGGGAGCTCCTATAGATGGCTGCGAGCCAATTCAGAATTAGGTCACTGACTTTCTGAATTTCATGTAAACTGGCTAAATTACTCAAATAAATGGCACTAGTTTTCGAGCAATGACTCCAAGATCTTTGCAAACTTCAGTAGTTTACATCAAATTGTAAACTGTCGTGCGAGAGTCCCTACAAGATCTCCTTGATCTAATGCTTACTTCTCATCCGGGTCTGTATTACGTCAAAGTAAACCATCCCTTCGGCAACTCGGGCTATTGTATATTCAGCAGGTAATTGCCAATATTCTTCCAAGCCACTGACTGGGTCACCAATATAATACTAGCGGGAATGGGTTATTTCATTCCTCATTTCACGAAATCTATAAAAATCGACGAGGCTTATGGATACAATGCGAAATATACGAACGCAATCATCAAACACTGAAGAATCCGCCTACAGAGCGTACAGACACTCCCCAAATGAGTCCCTTCGTCGCGAATATATTAAATTGAGCAATTGAAGCTCGTGAGGGCGGGGGGCATGCGAAGTACTACAGCCGTGTACGCAGAAATATGGCGAGTAGCAACTTTCTTAAAACGAGTATTATGAGAATCCAGGGTTGGTTGCCCGAAGAAGCTAACCTCAGGGCCTCAAACCGAGGTTAGTGTTTTGGCTATATGCGACAGTCATCACGTCATGTATGCATGAATTGCATGGTGGATCCAGAACAAGGGTGCTTAAGCTGGTCACGGTACAAAGACTGGACTTTTTTGGCATTACCGGAGCTAAAAGCACCTGTCCGACTGCGGTTACGGGGGCCCTACTGAGCCTTTCTCCACCACCTGGTGATAGGGAGAAGAGAGCTTTGGCTGGAAGCTATTCTCCTTTTAGGCAGGAGATCTTCTGGATTCCTAATCGATCCTCAAGGAGCTAAATCTGGACTAATGATATCATTGTCCGATACCATTCTTGCCACTCTTGTCTTCGTCCAACCGTTGACGACAATTATTCGATGTAGGTCTGAATACATCATGGCATGCCCCTCTTTAGAGGAAGCACAGCTTTTTGATATATGGATGGTTCCAAAACCAATAATGCGGTAGGACTAGGTGTATATGGCTCAAGGTGCACAATATTCATGGCTTTGAACACTACCCCCCACTGTTTTTTAGGGTGAGGTACTCGCCATCGAGGTGTGTGGTCAGACTTGTACTAATATAGCTCCACATAGCTCTAACATTGTTGCTTTCTTGGACAGTCAAACTGATCTGCTGTCCATTAAATCTCACAAGGTGTCATCAAAGACTCTTCGGGATTGTCTTATATCTCTGAATTTCCTCAGCAGGAACAACAAATGTTACGCTTATGTAGATTCCGGGCCACGAAGGTCACATTGCTAATGAAATCGCCGACAGCCGGGATAGAGTAGTGGAGAAATCCGCACAGTTACCATCTGAGCAGAATATGGATGGTAGTTGATTGTAGCTCTCGGCTCTACAAAGCAGCTCCCAAAACTTCGTAGCACTCGCTATGCGAATGTGAGGTTCGTTGCGGAAGAGATTGAATCTCCTACATCGCGACTTCCCTCCTCCCACAGAGATTTGGGATATGAACCCTAAATCTATGTACGTTATATTAAAAGCCTTAACCTGGACGGTTTTTATCGGGAGGATTGGCAAAATATACTAAATAAAAAAGGTCGTAGTACACGCCAAAGCACCCATAAACAAGAATTAGCATACCCAATAGTCCGATCACCGAAGTCAAGCAGCATTGGATGTGGTTAGGACTTAGTGGGGGGCCGCTTGGAAAAACGATATTAAGACTTTCACATAAGTTATTTTGGATTTTAAATTGAAAGTTTAGACGACTAAATCAGGCGAAGGAAATGGAATTCGATTGGCCACACCTTGCGACGCGAAAGCGAAAAACTAGCCAAACAGGCCCTTGACTGGAATCCGCAAGGATCCCGTCGAGTCGGAAGAACGGAAGAACTAGAACAACGTGGAGGAGAACCCTAGTAGCAGAGGCCACAATAACTGGGAGCTCCTGGAAAATCCTATGAAAGCAAAGTTTATGTATCAGTTTCTACTACTGGAGGTTTTCTTGGCAACACCTTCGGTATGTTTATTCCAGTGGAGTCTTTTAACTAGAGTGCTTCCTGGGTAGTTGTAGGTAACGTCTTCTTAAAAGACAAAAGTTTTGAAATTCAGTAATACCCCGGCTTCACCGAGCACAGTTCAATCCACAAAAACGGCTTCGGCGACTAAAGTCCAGATCATGTTCAATTCCTACTTGAAATTGAAAATTGGAATAGCATTTCATTGATTACTCTCTTTTGAGCGAGCTTTTAAGTTAATCGTCAGTTCGAGCTCAATCCGGCGAACTGACATTTGTTTTATCCTCAGTGAATTTTATAAAATTGCAATAATTTATATAACTGTGGTTATTTAAAAGTTCAGTTCACCAATTTCCTCGAAGTTGGGCTGGGGAAGCCGGGGTATAAGGGAGTTTGACGTTTTATTTTCCTTCTTCTGATGATCGTTTTTTCTGGGTTTATACTTAATTCTTCATCTTCGCATGTATACTAAGATTACGAGAGCCCTTTGTAGGAGACCAGAT
Organism: Thereva unica; assembly: GCA_949987705.1. Lineage (NCBI taxonomy): Eukaryota > Metazoa > Arthropoda > Insecta > Diptera > Therevidae > Thereva > Thereva unica. Next base: position 120,483,392 of record OX465282.1, on the reverse strand, counting down.
ACAGTCGTGCTGCCTTTATTTCTCATTATAATGAAGAGATCAGAGTTAGTATCTAGTGACCATAGAAGGGATGATAGTGGTGGTTTTTTGAGGCATCCGTTCGGTGTTGATAATTCTATAAACTAATTTTCTCAGTTCAGCTATAATTGCTCTGCCCCAGACACAGTACACTATAACACAAAATGATTTCTTCCAGTTGTCTTGGCCATCGGTTCAATGGATTCGTAGGAAGTATTGTCCAAAACACCCACTATTTTCGGCACAAATTTCAAAGAGAAGGGAGGTGAAGCTTTATATAAGGTAAACTAGTGTTAAGAATGTTATTGAATATTTCGAAAGAGCCAAGACTACAGCATCTACGATTTGTGGACTTTAAGATTTTTATTTGGAAATGAGACAAGACACTCAGTATTCATTATAAGCAGAAGAATATGTCACTCCCACGATTTATACCCCTGCGCGTTGCCTTACAAATCCACTGCCAAACATCCCTGCTTCAGATGTTTGCAGCTTTTGTAGACTCACTACCCCAACCCCAGATCCTGTCATGTTAAAGCACCCCTAATTAGTTAAATAAGTAAGAATTCGGCGTTTGTTTTCATTCTATCATCTTGGCGCCATTAAAAAAATAACTACCGCGAGAGAAAACATAGTAAAGGGAAATTTGTCACCCGCAACGGTAACCGAAAATTATGAAAATGTAAATAGAAGAGCGCCCGCTTTCGCGCAGCTAAAGTGTTATCCTCCAGAAGGAGCCCCCAAATAAGATAATTGTTGAGCAAACAATTTTCCCCGGCAGGCGGCGGCGGCTCGCTTCTACCTGAGGCGTTGAGAAAATGTAAACTACGACAAGAGGTAAAAAGCTGTGGAAAACGCGGCAAATAAAAACACCGCCAAGAAGATAAAGTAATCAATTGGGGAGAAAATGTAACGGAAAAGGTAAATAAATAAAAACAAATGAGTGCGCCCTGTCGAGCCTTTGGAGCTCCCGGGAGAGGAGAGGACCCTGGGGTTGATGTAGTGTGGGGCTGGGGCGGGCGATAGCTCCGCCGGTATAATTCCATTACGGCTATAGAAGGTACTGGCGCGGCGCCTCTTCCGTAGTGGCGGAGGGTCCTCAAATACTCCACTCAATTCGAATAAATCAATTTTCGCTAAGGCTGGGGAATACACCTAAAATGGCGAGGACTTTGCCCGATTGTCCTTAATAAGGCAATGAAGGGCATGGGGAGTGAACTTTACGCCTTAAGGACGATAGTCACCAGCACCGACCGGGCATAAGCAAGGCTGTGAATCTGCTTGAACCACGTGCTTTGAATTCCTGTATAGCCTGGGATAAAGGGCGTGACTTGGATCGTCAACAGCATTCCTTTGTCTTACCATCCCCAGCCCTCGTCCTTCATCCTGCCGCTGCTGTTGTTGATGTCTGCAATTGCTTTTAGACGCCGGCGACGCTGCTGCTCCATAGTTTTCCCATTCAGAGAAAGAAAAATTTCGCATCATTGTACGAGCATTTTCACAATTTCCCTGGCTTGTTTCCTTTCGTTGGCTGGCTCGGCTTGTCAGGTTGGGTCTTTGCATTCTACCAAAAAGCCCCTCGGTGCTCCTGAGAAGGCCTTTTTGGGGGCTTGTTGATGTTTTATTACTCCACACACAATATATAATATCTAACTCACTTTTCGGTGCTCCTCAAGGGTAAACACGTTAAAGTCTATGCATTTATTCCGCCTGGAAACTCGTGAACTAGTTATGATGAAATTTTCCCTTCTCTTCGATATTTCCATGTTTTTTTCCCGTCATTTCTCCTAGATTTTTCCCATTCACCAATGTACGAAAAAGTTTTTCCATTTGTGAAAGTAAAGCGAATAGATGAAAGCGATTTTGTGTTATTTATGGAGAAACTTTTATCGTAAATAGATTGCACTGATTCAAATTTGAAATATTCACCAAATTATCGATTTTATTATGGCCTAATATTCATAAAAAAGTAACAAAAATAGAATAAATTATTTTTAGTGGCCCCATCACAAGTTGTAATGGCGTTAAAAGAAAGGAAAATTGGTTTTATTGATCTTATTCGCTCGTCTCTGGATGACTTATCAGTTTCTTTTTATTGGATAAATGATAAAATATTTTAATTTTGGATCTTTTTGTGATTTTTATGAAACGCACCAGTTTGACTCGGGTTTATTGACTTTATGTGGTGGTAGCAAGGATCCAGGAAATGTTATAGTATAACACGCAATGTAGAAAAAGGTTTTGGCTTAAAATTTAACTGCGTATGCAAATCGTTTTATTTTTTTTTCTTGCAGAAGGATGAAAACGAAAAAACATAAAACATAACTTTATTTAAGTTGCCATTTCTTTCTTTGATTAATATTGTGAGACAACTCATAAATTCTTCTACAGAAATCTACTATTTCGTGCAACCCACCTGGCTGGGACAGAAATAAAGCCATAAACAAGAAATGACAGAAATCTACGGCAACGAGAAAAAGTCGTGGAATAAGGTCCACACTACAGAAAATGGTATCCCAAGAAAACAATCTTTTTAGCTATTAGTATGTGATGTAAAATAAGTTGGAGAAGTCGGAAAAAACTACCTAGATCCTGATAGAAGCTCACTTTCCAGCAGTGGCGGCTCCTGCCTCTAAAATTTGGTGGGGCTTGAGAAATGATTTTATAAAAAGGAATTTAACTTTATTCGTTGCTATCAAATTAAGGCCTATCCCACTAATTTTAAGAATATAAGCTCAACTTCTTTGGAAAACGAGAATAAAATATTTAACAAAACAAAACAAAAATTCAACAAATCAGTAAAAGAAAAAAGAGAAATTAAACTGTTTTATGTAACTAATCTGTCCGATGTTCTTTTTGCTGCGCGAACAATTCAATAGCTTTTCATTACAATTTGGAATCTCGGGAATATACATATTTATTACATATTGATAATGTAATCTGTTAATTCTGTTTCATCAGATTGAACATACACAAACTTTTGCTTGAAATTCAGATTTCAGTTTATCTAGATAAACCTGTAAACAGCATTCAAGTAACTAATTTTTGAAGAGTTTTTACGATTTGATTTATTCTTCAAGTAGTCATCGAATGTGATATCTATTGATCTGTCTTATGTAACCATATCAGGAAATATTCCTCGATTACTGCTTGATTCACATTCATCGTGGCCGCTAAGAGTAAAATTGTGACCACCGCAAAACTTTAAGATATCTAAAATTTGACTCAATACTTGATGATTATTTATGTTTCGCTATAGAACTCGCATATCCTGCATCGATCAGTGCGATAATATTGACCAACCAGAAGGTTTGGTAATTTAAATCATTTTTTAAATTCGTAGCACTTGTTTCATGGATTTTAATTTTTTCCGATACATGTTTTAAATCCCGGATACCGCCTTTTGTCCAAGCCGATTCTCCTCTAAACAAACCGCAATAAAAACAAGACAATGAATTTTTTTCTACTCTAATCGTAAACCATTTCTTTTTTGGAACACCAATCCGACCAAAATTTTCTACTTTAGTATTTTGCAGTGCAAATTAATTTAAAATCAAATGATTGATGCGGCCCTAAACGTTTAATTTCTAATTTTTCTTCTAATAACAAAAGAGAAATTTTTTTCTTCAATAAATTATCTACGTGATTCATTTGAAGCAAAAACAAAAATTGAATCAATATAAATCTAAACAAAAATTTAATCAATATAAATCTAATCTAAACGGGGGGCGAACGGCTAACAAAGACCTCGGAAAGTGGTGGCACCCGATTTGTCACTTCTGTCAAGACCCGAGAAAAGTCACTGCAGACGAACACCTAGCAGACCTGTTAGCAAGTCCTAATCCCATCTCCCCGCGGTGCCCTCTGGGGTACTTCTTCGGAAGGAGCTAACGGCAGACGGGCGAATGGCGAACTCTCTGCGCCACAAAACAGAGTTTTAAGTCGGTTGGGCTGAGGGTTAGCAACCCGCTCCCATAAAAAACACCATTGCTACGAATCGGCAAACAATGCCTCGGAACCGGACGGACAACACGACGACGACCTTTGCTTTTCGAACAAGGACACGAATCGGATCATGGAATGTGAGAACACTGCTGGCTGAGGGACGGCTGGATGAAGTCCTCAACGAGATGAATCGATATAAAATCAAGATCATGGGACTTAGCGAGACCAGATGGCCCGATGCGGGGGAACATATCTGCCCAAACGGTGAGTCCTTCTTATATTCTGGTAGAAACGAAACTGAAAGCCGTAGGAGTGGCGTTGGCGTAATACTCACCAAAGAAGCCAGGTCCAGCCTCATTAGCTGGTCACCGGTTTCTGAGAGGATTATTACCGTGCACCTGCGTACCAGACTAAGAAGTACTACGGTAGTCCAATGCTAGGCTCCAACTGAAGACGCAGAAGATGACATCAAGGACGAGTTCTATATGCGACTGAATGAGGTTTTTCGCTCTATTCCAAGGGGAGACATCATTGTTTTAATGGGTGACTTAAACGCTCAGATCGGCCGTGACAACACCGGCCTTGAACACACAATTGGAAACCAAGGCCTAAGCCAAGTTACCAATAACAATGGTGAGCTTTTCGTTGACTTTTGTAGTTCCCACTAGTGATGAGCAAACGCAAGAACAAGACAAGACTAATCTAGTCTTGTTCTTGTCTTGTTCTTGTTCAGTCTGTCTTGTTCTTGTTCTTGCAAGCATAGTTAAGTCTTGTTCTTGTTCTTGTTCTTGCAAACATACCTAAGTCTTGTTCTTGTTCTTGCAAATATACCTAAGGCTTGTTCTTGTTCTTACTAAATGTGCAAGACCAAGACTAGGCAAGACAAAACTGCAAGGCCAAGGTATTTTCTCGCATGTAGTAGGTATTGTATGTTGATTTTATAAAATGGTTATTGAAAAAAACCTAGACTTTAATAAAAAAATTATATCCAAACAACAAAATGCAAAAAATTGATTTTAAAACTATTATAATTTTAGCGTCAGTCAGTCAGCGTCACAAGTTTGTATACACCGAAAATTTACTACCTTTGAGGTGAGAATTCCACATGGCTTTTTTATTAAACAAATCAGTTTCACGACTGCTCTTGGTGACGTTATTATGTTTGCGCCCCTGAAAAATTACATAAAATTCATATGGGAACAAGTTAGGCGTAGACGTTTTTCTGTCAAGTGTGTAAGCAACACATTACAACGGAAATATTTTGAAGCAAAAGTAAACCAGTATTATACCCATTACTTATTATAAAAAATTAGGTTGTTCAAGTATGATTCATTAAAGAAGAAATGTCGTGTATGGGCACAAAAAATTATTAAATCCCTTTGCAGCAATACAAAAACTGGCCCACGCTCCTGTCGTTCTTACGATGCGATGTAACCAATGTGGAGGCCTTGAAAATATTACATACATTGAGAGAAGTCCGAGTTTCCTTGCCATCCAAAAAGCAAAAGAGCTTACTCAAAAAAGAATTTTTTTAGAGCATTTTTTCTTTTCTAATAAATTACTTGAACTACTGAATACTATAGATTCTTCTTTCTAAATCCATTCTGATTCGATTAATGCTGTTAAGAATTACCAACAATTATTTCTTCCTTTTTTGTGTATCACGGGATTGGTTTTTTCCTGAAGTCGTCTTTTTAAACTTTATTTTTATCTTAATATAATATGAGGAATCTTCTTTTTTGTATAGATTTAACAGAAGAAGGACTAGTTTCCTAAACACCAGAAATTGAATTAAAGTAACAGACCACCCAATTGGATAAAAAAAGAGTAGGCAGTGTGGAACATCTACCTAAATCTTTTCGGAAAGTTTCGCTTCGAAATGCAAAAATATTGATTCTGAATCTCGTTGACATGCAAAGTCATTATGTACTTATGTACAAATGCTTTTACAATTATCATACTAAATATATACACATATACATGTATCTATAATAATTACTTGAGCATAATAATCAATTTTACGTTTTTTGTTTTTAATAGAATGAATTTAGGTGGAATTTTTGCAAGAATCTTGCAAGAAATCTTGCTCTGGGTCTTGTTCTTGCACAGTTAGTCTTGTTCTTGTTCTTGCAAGTATAACTAAGTCTTGTTCTTGTTCTTGTTCTTGCAAAATGTGCAAGAACAAGACAAGACTGCAAGAACAAGACCACTTTTGCTCATCACTAGTTCCCACCAACTCATGGTAGGTGGAACTTACTTTTGTCACAAGAAGATACACAAAGAGACCTGGGTATCGCCCGATGGTAGAACGAGAAATCAGATAGATCACGTGGCCGTCAGCCGCAGATGGAGAACTATTCTTGAGGATGTCAGGAGTTTCAGGGGAGCGGATACTGGAAGCGACCACCATTTGGTTGTAGCAACTATTCGCCTTAAAATCGCCGCAATCAGAAACGTGCAACATGATGCTATAACCCGTAGACGGTTTAACGTAGACCTTCTGCGGGAGAGCGTTAAAAAGCGGGAATTCGCTGGAAACTTTTTAGAATTATTAAACCAGCAAACCGTTTCTGACGACACAAATATTGAGGAATTGTGGAGTACGACAAAGGGAGCGATATTGACGGCTGGGGAAACAAGCATCGGTTATGTCCAAAGAAACCAGCAACACTGGATCTCGGACACAACCTGGCAAAAAATAGAACGCAGGAGAGCCCTCAAAAATAGCGTAAACTCCACAAACGACCCGGAAAGACGTCACCAATTAGAACGGGAATACTCCCAATTACACCGGGAGGTTAAGAGAAGTGTCCGGCGTGATAAAAGGCAGCAGATAAACGAGCTCGCAGAAAAAGCGGAAAACGCGGCAAACACAGGCAACAGTAAGCAGGGCCGGACTAGACCAAGTGCCGCCCCCACGCCAATCGCAAGTTACCGCTTCCTTAAGGCTAGCGTTATTGGAAACTTAAATTTTTTACCTATATATAGGGTAAATATAATGATAATAATATTATAACATATTATATGATTATTTAATATAATGATTTTATACAATTATTATATAATTGTAGTGGTGAAAGATCTTTCTCAGCGTTAAAGAGAATAAAAAATTATTTACGTGCCAATGTAGGTGACGAAAGACTTAATTCATTTGCAATATTGTGCATTGAAGCTGAGCTTAATCGATCTCTAGATGTCGAATTGTTAATTGACGATTTTGCTCAGAAAAAAGCTCGAAAAGTACTAATTTAAAAACCTAGGAATAGTATGTATTAAAAAAAAATAAATAAAAAAAAATTTCATTCCAAAATATTAAAAAAAAAAATTTTCACATTATTGCCGCCCCTAGTAATGTGCCGCCCTACGCCATGGCGTTGTTGGCGTAGGCGATAGTCCGGCCCTGACAGTTAGGTGCTGTACCAAATCACTAAACAGCTCTCGGGAAAGCACTCTACTAAAAAGCATGCCGTTAAGAGTGCGGATGGAAGGCTGCTGTGCAGCGACGAAGAGCAACTCCAAAGATGGAGAGATTACTTCTTCGCCGCCCTGAATGGTACACTTACACAGGAACCTCAGGAAAACAGCAACAATGCACAGCCAATAAGAATCACCACCCGGGCCCCATCCAAGACGGAAATAGTAACCGCAATTCATGCGATGGCCAATGGTAAAGCAGCTGGGAAAGATGGCATCCCGCCAGAATTGTTGAAAGCCGACTCAAGCCTCATAGCAGATGCGCTTCTGCCAATCCTAGAAATAGCATGGAACACCTGTACCTTTCCGGAGGATTGGACGGAAGGTATCATAGTCAAAATACCAAAAAAGGGGGACCTAACAATATGCGACAACTGGAGAGGCATCTGTTTACTATCTACAGTGGGCAAAATTTTGTCCCATATATTACTATCTAGGATAAGTGAGGCAGTTGACCGAACGCTTAGGAGGCAGCAGGCCGGATTCAGGAAGGGCCGCTCCTGTATTGATCATATTAACACCTTGAGAATAATAGTGGAGCAGTCTACTGAATTCCGATCCCCCCTTTACCTTGCTTTCGTAGATTATGAGAAAGCGTTCGACTCGGTCAATAGGAGCTTTATATGGCAGGCACTACGGCGACGTGGATTGCCTGATAAAATAATAGAATTGATAAAAGCCCTATATAACAATTCCAAATGCAGAGTTCTCCAAAATGGAAAATTATCCGACAGCTTTGAGGTGAGCTCAGGAGTACGACAAGGATGCCTACTTTCGCCATTACTATTTCTTATAGTAATAAATGACATCCTTGTCGACGCTCTAGATAATAGAACAGGCGGCATACAATGGGGTTTGCTAGACCGCCTTAAGGACCTCGACTACGCCGATGATATCTGTTTGCTGGCCCACAGACACCAGGACCTCAAAAACATGTTGAACAATTTGGCAACAGAAAGTAGTCCAGCAGGCTTAAGGCTAAATCCAACTAAAACTAAAGAAATGCGGATAAATGCAAATACCATTGAACGGACAGCGCTGAATAACCGTGACGTGGAACTGGTAAATAAATTCTGCTACCTCGGTAGTGTTATTACCGAAAATGGTGGGGCAGAAGAAGACGTAAGTTCCAGAATAAACAAAGCACGAGGCGCATATGCATGCTTGTCCCGCATATGGAGATCAACGGAGATCTCAACTAACACCAAATTGCGGCTGTTCAACTCCAACGTTAAGGCAGTTCTTTTGTACGGTTGCGAAACATGGAAAGTCACCCAATTCATCACAGGGCGCCTACAAGTCTTCGTCAACAGATGCCTTCGTCGTATCCTAAAAATCCGCTGGCAAAATAGAATTTCAAACGAAGAACTATGGCGCCGTGCCGGCCAAGAAAGGATAGACGACCAAATCAGGCGAAGGAAATGGAATTGGGTTGGCCACACCTTGCGACGCGAAAACGAAAATCTAGCCAAACAGGCCCTTGACTGGAATCCGCAAGGTTCCCGTCGAGTAGGAAGACCTAGAACAACGTGGAGGAGAACCCTACTAGAAGAAGCCGCAACAACTGGGAGATCCTGGTCGGAGCTGAGAGCTGTCGCGCAAAACAGAGTCCGCTTTCACTTAAATAAACTTGAAACTTTCAGTTAAAATTCAATCTCCAATTAGCCATTTTTCCAATAAGAATTTCTCTTTTTACTACTTATTACTAAATTTATATCCAAATATTTGCTACGGGCTAAGTAAAATCAGCCCTTCCGTATATAAAACCCACAAGTGTAAAAAAAGTTTCTGAATGTTCGGCCAATTAGTATCAAATGCAGGCAAAATTCCTTTAGTAATATAATGAAGAGAACTAAAAGAACGAATCGACAACACTGGCACTCTATGTGCGTGAGTAAACCCAACAGAGCAAGAGAATCCATACATGCCAGGGAGAGAATCCCAATGAATCGCTCGGGTCTAATAAATTTTAGCCCCGCTTGGTAGAACGAAAGTGCATGAATCAATCGCTTGAGTCAAGAAATTTAGCATACAAAATGGTTCATCTTCGGGGCTGACTCAACGATAGCCCCTGAGGGAGGGTAGAGAATTACATGTAAATATATTTTTCCTATAGGAATGGCATTATGATTCGGCCAGATTATTTTGATAGAGGGAAGAGAGCTTAGAGTTTTTCTTTGTTTTTGTTTTTTTATTTGGTTTGTTTTTGATACTTTTTTTATGAAGTTCTTTTTTTATGAATTCACTTCGAATTTTTTTGTGAGGTATTATATTTTGAGATTTTTTTTAGAAATTGTAATAAATTACAAAAAAAAAAATTGCGTTGCTTCTTTGCAAAAATGAAAATAATTAAAAATGTATGATTATGATTTAATTAATCGATAATTTCTGGTGGGGCTAAGCCCCACTAGCCCCTAACGAGGAGCCGCCACTGCTTTCCAGTCACTCGAGTAAAAATAAAAAATGGCCTTACAACGGGCCAACACCGGCCGCTTGGCTTTTTTAAGTGGCATATGATGGGATTAGAATGGGGACGGCCAAACATGACCAAAAGATTTAAATTGCAAAGTACAGAGCTGTAAAAATGGGCATACGACGAAAAATTTGAGCCAAAAGAAGAATCTGCACCAAAAGTATCGTTGAATGTGTTTCATGGGAACTTGATAATTTGCGATATCTACAAAGGTCCTTTCGATTTATCCTACTTAAAGATAATCGACGCACAAAAGAAATGAGCTCGCCAGTCCTCGGTTCTTATTTAAGCGCTCAATCATGGTCGGTGTTCGCCCATTGTAAGGCATTTTTTTTATTCGGGCAGCTAAGTTTCGCATAGGGATTAGATTAATCGAGATCGAATGGCAATGAGGCTTCATTGAAATTAGTCTGAAAGGATCGTAGAAGAAGTACGGGTAGAATCCGATAGATACCCGAATTGCTCCAATAACAGCGTTTAGCAACCGGGCATATTTCGTAGCTGCGAAGAGAAGCTAAGGTTGTATTCCTCTTCAATCCAGGCAAGAAGAACTTTCAAAAATCGAAGTACTTCAAACCAGTCAGTTTAACAACTTTCCTGTGAAAAACAATGCAGACGATGTCCACAGACTATCTGGATTGCCACTATATTGAAGGGATATTCTTTAGGTAGAAGCCATGGGTACTAGTTTGGAAAATATGCAGAAACAGCCGAGGAAGAACTGTAAACTGAAAGTACTATAGGTTAGATTAGATATTTCTTAGCTGCTGGTGTTAAGTTTGCTAAACCACCTCGACGACGTAATTAATCTTCTTAGTTGAGGGATCCCAAACTTCGAGATTTCCGCAAGCGTGTTTAGGAAGGGTTCACCAAATGTGGTTAGTCTCCTTCTGCTTAAAGCTGGGCAGAAAAGGAGGAGATGTACACTTTCCTCCTCGTCCGGACTTTTACAACTTCTACGAAAATTCTTGGTCTCAAAATCTAAGCGACTCGCATGCGCGCCTATCAGACAGTGCCCGGCCAGCATTCTCACTATAACTGAGAGGTCTTGTCTTCCAAGTCCAGCAGTGCATTGGTTCACCTGAGATCATAACAGCGCCAGGTCATTTTGGCCGAGGTGCATTTGTTAATATCCCTCCAATGCTTCTTTGCTTGTTGCATTGTGTGTTGTTTGCATCGGGGTTTAAAAGTGGCACAAGGTATACCAACTCTTTCATCTCCAGGAAGAAGAGTGGCGGTCGTGCCTTTCCTAGCCATTTCGTCAGTTTTACAATTTCCCTCTATATTTCTGTGACCATACCGTACCATACGAGTAGGGTCCTGAGCTGCAGAGCAATTTCGTTAAGAAATTTGCGGCATTCAAAGATAGTTCTAGGGCAGCAAGAGCGCAAGGCCTTCAGAGCTGCCTGACTATCTGAGAAGATATAGACAGTCCGAGTCCTATTGCTTTGCTGGTTGATTTGTAGAACAGCTTCGGCTGGCTGGAACCTCCGCTTGGTACACACTCCAGTAATCGGGTAGTCGGAAGAATTCCGAGCTCCAGGTAAAAGACTCCCTCTCCTTCTCGACCTTAGAGCTAAGAGCCGTCAGCGAAGAAGTTTATGGCATACCGAATGCTTTGTGATATATTTCTCCATTCACGGAGTGAAGGGATGTGGACTCCGTAGCTCTTGGTGAAGATAAACTCGGATATGCAAAAGTCGGTTTTTTTGGGGATGATAACAAAGTTCGACACTTTCGTCTGCCCTGCCCTGATTCCAGCTCAAAATCCAGATTCTTTTATTCTAAGGGTTGTGATGGTTGCGCTTTTCCTTGCCTTCAAAGGAAAAGATTCAAAGGAAGGAAGTACAACATGACATTTAGGGCATCTGTAGGTGTGGAGCAAGGTCCTCCTGTTATGCATAACTCCGAACGTCTTTGTACTTTCAGTTTGTTTAGCACGATAGACTTACTCAAGGTTGGCCACTATACTAAGACCCCGTACAGAAGTATTGGGCAGACAATCGCTGTATGGATCCATCGAATTATGTTAGGAGAGAAGTCCCACTTCTTTCCTGTGGATCCCTTTTTCCGACAAGACTCGGGTAATGGCGTCCGGGAGTATGTTGTTAAACGCTCCCTATATTTCAAGAAGTGCCACTAATGTATTCTCTTTGACCTCGAACACCCACTCATACACACTCGAAAAATCAAGAATTATCAAAAATTATTGAACGTTTTCTTCATATTTTGCTAGATATGGCAGTTCTATTTTTCAATAATCGTATCTTTGACGTTTGAGGTTATCTGTTGTCTCAAACGTATTCCACAGCTGATTTAACGATCCAACTTGTTTTGGGTGTAAGATGCGCTCCATTTCACTTCCAATATCATTTTGCCTAATCAGTTCCTCCGTGGTGGATGTTGTATGTATCCAATCGGAATTTGTGATTTGTGATCAAACAATCACGTCGGGGTCACCAGAAAATGAAGAGCTCTTTTGCTCTTACCTAAAATTTTCTCCGTTTGGACACGGTCATTGATACCTTGACCAATAATTTGAGGTTGATCTTGCAACAAAAGATTAGTTAGGGTTCTTGATACCGTAACTTAGAGTCGTGAGTGTTCTTAGTTCTTGTATCGGGACAGCTTGGATTGGTTGATTGGCAACGCAATTTTTTCCACACGCTTGCCACGGCTCTGCATATCACATTCCACATAATTGTGGTCGAGTTCTTCTGATGAACGTTGTGATTTTTCACTGAAAATCTGAAACTGCAAATCCTGTCACAAGATTGGTCACAAGATTACTCTTGTCACACTTGCTTATGACTTGTGACCCGTGTCACAACTAAGTATCGGCCTATTGAAGTCAACCTAAGGCTTCCTTTTCTGTATAAAAAAAAACTATCTTCACCGCTAAAACTAAAACCATACTGAAGTTCACAGAAAAGGCTATTACAGTTTTCAAAAAGAAAAACCCTCCTTTTCGGCTTAACAGGATTTCTTTAGACACGTCCATACAAAATCAACTTTCATTTTAGATATCCACTGGAAAATTGACCAATAAGTCTTTCAAAGTAGAAAATTATCAATTAAGTCTCCATGTGAGGAAAAGGGATATCGTCCAACAGCCGAAGAATCCACCCCAAGGAATGTGTTTCTTTCCCTTCCAGAAACATGTGTGTAATAAACGCACACATTCATATATATATTTTCCTTCTTCTTGTGTTGATTTACTTTTTTTTGTCTTTTCCTTTTCTGTTTGTTCAATTTCGTTACTCGAAAAAGAAGTAGTTCACTCCCAAACAGCATGCCATTCTGGTTGTCAATCAAGGACGAACAACTTGAGGATAAAGTTGACTTTTTTTTATATAAGTATATATTGGAAGAAAGCCCTACCCTTAATTCCATTTAGTGGCCCTCAATCGGCCTCAAATTCTTGTATTTTTTTTCCTTCTCTACTTCATTTTTTTTTTTCTATCAAGATCCTGTCCCCTTATATAAAAAGGATGCGTGTTCCTTTATTTGATTTGTTTAAAACGTGTTTTTCTTTCTGTCCCGTGTAATCGTCTTTAGATTCTAAAGATATTGGTTCTTAGTGGAATTGTGAAGCTGTGGAACATTTTATCTTGTGAGGAGTTTTATTGGTAAATAATTTGTTGATTGTTGTCCTTATTCTTGTTCAACATTGATGACAGGATCCCTTTGGATTATATGAGAGAAACTTTTGAAAGGAAACAAATACAGAATAATAAAAAAAAAAAAGAACCGAGGAGCAGAGAAAAAATTGAAACTACTTTGGATAGGTTTTGTTTATTCAGGACTTTAGTAAATAATTCAACGATATACGAGAGTATCTCGTTCTGTCTTTGTCACTCTGAAGGGAAGTGGGACTCAAGATGTCCACTACATAGATGCCTTGAGCGCTGTGTTAATATGCGCCATAGCTTTAAGATACTCCACCTTCTTTTTTTTAGCCCAAACTGCTGCCTTTAAATTTTGATACAATTTTTATTCATGCCCTGCATCCGGTCAATCAACTCAGAGTCATGCGGGTTTGTTCGGTAATGGATTTTGATCATAGATCATAGTGTGACATAGACAACGGTTATACTAAATTTTTAGTTTAGGTCTAAGTTCAGGAGTCACCCTATACACTAGTAGCCCAGCATGTCCTTCACATCATGGTGCAATGTCTAGTAATCAGCCAAGCTCGAAGGATTGATGTAGAATATATGGAGTAGTTCTTACATTCATACTGTCCACTGAAATAGAAAGAATGTCTGTGCTGGTATTATTAGAAATGAGCCAGTCAAGAATGAGTGTAATGCCGCTGTTGATTGAATTCAGAATGAGCTCACGATCATGAAGACAAGTTCTGGCATGAACACGCATAGTACCGTCAGCAGATAAACTGTTGAAGTGGGCTGGAATAGTTTGACATCTTAATATCATTTGTAAACAATAAAAATAGAATGGGTGACAAAATTGAGCCCTGAGGAACACCGGCCGAGATGCCGTGAGTAGGGATACGAAATTGGTACTCGTTTATTTACTCATATAAGTAGTTGGCTTTCGATTCTACTCATATCAGCATTCGATACTTTTGACCGAGAACGTTTAGTCATAGCATTACTTTAGGGTGGAATACTGGATTTAGAATAGAGTACTGAGTACAATTTGCATTCAAGGCTGAATTCAAGCTAATTTCAAGTTTACCTCAACCGTGAATAATATCCATATAAACGCTTTACACATATGAATTTTTCTGCCACATTTAAGGAAAGTTTAGGGACGTTTAACGCCCTTCTATATCCCAAACGAAGAGTGGAAACGCGAATAAGAGCTCTTTTATAGCCCCGAAATTTGTAGGCTTTTCTCTGTGGTGAACGTGGACAGAAAGAAATACCAATACCATTTCTGTGCGATAAAACGGCTCCAATTTGCATTTTGGGATGTAAACGGGCTTTTATTGGTTTGGATTAGTATCCCAACCCGAGTGAAAATCAGACTCTCCCGTTTTTAGCCTGAAACGGCACCAACAATATCAAAACGCCTGCCTGAAACAGGCACGGTACGTCTTAAAAATCTTGCTTTTCCAAATACAGTCAGTCCACTACAGCCATGAACGGATTGGTCCAAACAAAGTATGATACAGTCACACCTTTTAAGCTACGGCCGGGCGTATACCAAAAGCTGCAGGTAGGCCGGTTCTCTTTCGATTGCATTGGTCAAGCAGCATTGGACATGGTTAGGACTATTCCAGACATTTATTCCGTCGCTTCTTTCCTCTTTTTGGCAAATCCCCCAGGAGGAGATGGAATTTTACCGGCGCTTTTTCAGAACTCAGCTGGGCCTATGTAGCTTAGGCGAAGGGAACTCCTATAGATGGTTGCAAGTCAATCCAGAATTTGGTCACTGACTTTCCGAATTTCAATAGGGGAAATTCCGTTTGGTCCTCCTGAATGCTTGTGGTCCATGTACCGTCTGCTTGTTGCAGCAATTCTTGCCACATTGGGGTTTTAGAGAGACATTTTTTAAGTGTTGCGGTGAAAAACCTTCTATTGTCTCACAAAAGGTCTTCCAGGATTCCCTCTTTGACTTACGCAGTTCGTACATGAACTCATTGAGGCGTCCTTTATGCTTGTCCCAATCCGAATCCAAGTTAGGCCATTTGGCCTTATCTTGTCTACTTTTAGATCTTATTTTGAGAAGTTTACTATTCCACCAAGGAGGTTTGGGTTAATCCCTGCATTTCTTAATGGGACAGGCAGCTTCTAACGCATTATTCAGGAGGATGCTGGGACTCCTCACTTGATGTTCAAGATCTTCAGCATTCCAAAAATAGGTGGGAACAGCATCGAGAAGTGATTTTTCCAGCACTTGTCAATATACGGCCCAATCTGTGTTTCGCATCTTCCTGTAACTAGGGACTTTCTTCACAGTTGCGCACATATTAACATTAAAAAGAATGACTATGTGGTCAGAAAAGGAATGTTCATTTAATTCTTGTCTTACCCTTATAACGAACTTATGTTCATTTCCCCTGTTGCACAGCAAAACATTATGTTGTAGTAAATGGCCAAAAAGAAACTCATTCCTTACATTGTGTCTGAGCTGCCCAAAACGGAGTTGTAAGCATTTGCAGAACTTCAAATCATGGTGCACCTGATAGAGGATTGGATTAAAGGGCCAAATCCAGTTTCCTGGGAATCTGTGGCAAGTCTTAAACAGGCTGAAGAGGTAATAAAACCCTTTACCTTAAAGGGCGATATAAGGATGCCCTTTCTGTAATCACGTCCTCCTTGTATATGAAAGAAGGAGTTATGGTTCAAGTGACATTTTTCTAGATGGAAGTAGAACCGGATATTTTTACTTTACGGCATTTTTACCTCTTAATCTGTCATTGAATGATAGCTTGACTTTCTCTATGGTCGATCTACAGAAGTTTCTCCACTGAATGTAATCACGATGCAGTATCCAGGAAAACATCGGTACCCTCTATAGGCGGCTTCTATAGTTGCAATTGCGTTCATACACTTCTTTTGAAACGCAGAGAGAGGCAAATTTGACGTTAGTACTCTGGAAATACATAGCCCAGTCAGAAGCTTGAGGCAAAAGAATAACTCCGAGTCAGTTAACTTACCCATTATGCAAGACAGTTTTCCAAGAAGCTGGCTTGGTTGGTGTAGAAGATTAATATGGTGTGCAGTAGTGCTCAGAAAGTAGCGGTTTGAGTTTTCTAGAGCCAGATGAACTTCGACGGAATACTGCGTTGGATGAGAGATAAGGAAAAGCTCTAGGAGGTGAGGTATTAGGGACTGGCTTAGTGTTACTTATAATTTGGTGCAGGTTTTTGGTCTCTATAAAGAGGTCCGAGTTATGGACTAGTTCTGTAATTTTTTCAGCTTACATTGTATATTATCTCTTGGTCGAAAAAATGTCTGAAGATTAGGGAGTGGTTTTCAAGCAACTTGTTTTGGACATCAGTGAGGGCTCATCAACTTTTTGAACTTTGCTTACGTTAACATGGACACCTGCATCAGCAGCATCATCTTATGTACCTACCTACGCAAAGGTATATGCAATATTATAAACTGTTCTCTTAAAGTTTATCATCAGACGCTACTTTCGCTCTGCCCCTGCCCTTAAGATACTACACAAAGCTAGAAAATTTGCCTAAATGGTGCATGGAGGGTCTCCTTTGTTTCTACTTTCTCAACTTCATAACCATTTAAGTAAATTTATCGTCACTTATGCATGCATTTGGCTCTTTTGTAGATTTCTTTAATATTTATGACATTCCTCAAGGAAAGTCTGTTTTCTATCTCTCTCCTCCCACCCCTAAAAATTTTGGTTATTCAGATGCAGGAATTCGTTGCAAGTTGCTGGTTCAACGCCAGGTGAGAGTGGTACCTTTACCCGTTTTCTTGCAACTGTACTATGCATGTGCGACTACACATACCGGAAGTTGAAAAATTTCCCATTTTCCTTGACTTTTTTGATTCTCTTATTATTATTATTTCTTTTTTTTGTGTTATTTCCTTCGGGAAAAGGACGACAGCTTCGCAGTTTTTAACTTTTCTTGCTCCGCTTTTAAAATTGCATTTTGTCTACTGGTTGCTGGCTTTAGTTGTCTTGTAGCAGACGTAAGAGGTTGTAGTTGGTGTCTTAAGTAGTTTTCGGAGAGTCTTGTCTGTGGAAATTATGCAAATCGACTTATTTACGATGTAAGGAGGGAAATTTATTTGTGTAGAATATATATAAATACTTAGGGTTGACTGTGACATTTTTCGTGATAACAAATTTTTTGGAAGAATGTCGTCTGTTTTGCTGCATAAATTTTGTGTGGTTATTAAATGAAGAAGGCTGGTTTTTATTTATAAAAGCGGTTAAAGTTATTCTGATAAAAAATTATGACAGATTATTCTTAAAGATAGGAAATGGTATGTTGTGTGCCAAGGGACATTATGCTGAAAGATAAGTTTAAGACTGATTTTCAAGTTTAGGGTCCAAAAAGTTGATGCAGAATCGACCAACGAAAAACAGATCTTAGACAGGGCTGACTTTAGGTTTTTTTTGGAGCCACGTGCGAGATATTTTTATGGCTCCTTAACTTTTTGAAGACATTTATTTTTAGGTAGAGTACCTATGCTATTATGCACAAATTATACAATAAGCCGAGTAGAAATAAGGGATGGCCTTACAACGGGCGAATACGGGCCACTTGGGAGCACATATGGGCTTACGAGGGGCTGCCTTCTTCAAAAGATTTAAATGGCCGGGTACCGAGCTGTGCATACGGGGGGCATACGACGGCAAATTTGAACCAAAAACAGAATCTGCACCAAATATATTGTTGAATGTGCTTCATGGAAATGCAGCATGGCAGCTCTAGTCGGGGAGGAAGGAACCGCCACAACCTTCCCGCGATATTTTCAGTCCACCTACTCCCAACTATTAATATCGCGACATCGGGGCATCGAGAAACAACTCGCTGGAGTGTTATGCCTCCTGAAACGAGTTGAATCTCTTCAACCAACCGATGACATGCGCTTCTGGTGGAGCGGGGAAGGGCTAAGGAAGGCTATGACAGAAGGAATCAGGAATGTAAAGAGGGAAGAAGAAAGAAGGAAAGTTATGTAGGTGGGAAAGTGGAAAAGGCGAAGGACCGCGGGGCTGGCCGGAATTCGAACCCGGGACCTCTTTGATAGCAGTCAGGCTCTAACTCTAGACTACCGAAGCCCCCCACCTACAATCCTTTTTGTAATTATACTGATCTCCAGTCGTTGATTTGTTTTTAAGGAAATCTGTGGTGCGTGTTGGCGTTGATTTCTATTTTAGTGGGAAATTTTGTTATTTAACCGCTCAAAGTAAAATAAAAACAATTGTAAAATAATAAAACATGTAATTGCAGTGCGTTGATAAAAAATTTGACATGTTTGAATTCGAAGAGATAAGCACCGGAGTTCATGTTGTTTTTCACAATACATACGAGCGGTACGTGTAGAAAGGAAGCTCTTAATCCATTCCTTAGAACTAAGTGGAAACTAATAGTTTGGAGTTTTGACATAAGAGTAAAGTGTCATACTCGGTCAAAAGCTTTGGACACACATATCTATATCAACTAGAGCAGACTCACCAAAGACAAAGAGATGATGGACATACAAGGGGGTCGCTAGTGGATCTTTTGGATCTAAAGTCTAAGCCGTATTGTCTGTCATGAAGAGTTTTGTTTGTACCCAAATGTTGCATTAGTTTTTTGTTGATTAGTCTCTCCAAGGTTTTAAAGAGAACAGAAGTAATTTCTATTAGGCGGCAGTTTAAGGAATCGCCAGAGAGACCTTTTTTCGGTATAGGTTGAACATGAGCCAGTTTCGTAGAGTCTCGATAGACTCCGGAGAAGTATGACAGACACAATGCACCGTGTTTGATCCTGCCATTATAACATGTGAAACGGAAATAATTTGATCTTAAACCTTTCGCTAGATAACCATTATCAAAATTTATTTAAGATCTAGTTGGGTTTTGTTTCTGGATTCAATCTACGCACTTCTGGTTATTAAACCTCGGGTGCCTGAAACTTTAGTCTACAGAGCCGTTATTAGTGTCCACCACCGAATGCGCACAGATCAAGAAAGTTTACGGGAATGTAGGTAAGGTAGGTAAGGCAACAGGACAAGCTTGGAGTGATTTTGGATCCAGCAAGTCATATTAAGGTATCGGATCATATCTCCCATTAAAAGCTTCAGAACCTCTCCCAAGCCCTATAAGCAAATGTTTCCAAATGCACTACTGGACCTCTGTAAACAATATGTTCCGTTGTCTCTCTGGCTTGTTCCTTCTCAAGCAGTGAGTCTTGCATTAGAATTATCAATCCGGTCGCATGTTACCCAACGTTTGGTGATCGACCCAAATCTGCCGGTGTTTTACTCATCTGGAGCTTTCATTCAATCATTCTTTAAGGGGCGTCTTAACGGGCAATGCGACTTATTTCATTTGGTCTATTGTGCAAAATCAGTCGTGAAAACCTTGTAGGTTAGGGCTTTGATATGGCCTAAATTTTTTTTGGAGTTCATATCAAAAATCTCCTTTTCAACAACATACTAAGACGGCCCAACTAGCCTTTACAGTGATGTCAAGCGCAGTATACTGCCGTGTCCATATTTGCTCTCCAATCAGCAGTCCGCTTCTTGTAGCATCAGAGATTGTGCAGATAGCCTGTTGTCTGGTCTGTAGATCAGGTAGCAACAGATTGAAAAGCCGTAACTCCGAGATAGGCCACTCTTTGGTTTTGGGTTAGCCAGAATTTGTTATATTCTTTTGCGAGAGCAGTGGCGTATGTCAGAACTGTTCTAGTCATGTAGAGTCAACGCACCAGGTCCCACCTCTTGCTGAAGGTCTGCTGGCATAGAATGGTATACAATGTTTCTTTGTCCTTTCGTTGTTGTTGTCCTCCACCTCAGTTTTCATTCTTGAAAAAAGCCCAAGTAGTAGGTGTCATTTTAAATCAGCAGAAGAGCACAATATTTTTGTTAAAGTGATATTTTTATTTTAATCTAAGGTACAAACTTTGATGTTAATAATATCATTCAATATTTATCAAATGTCCGCTTCGGCTCTTCTTATAAACTTTAAATTCTTTTGATGATGTTTTTCTTCACGTTTTCGCATGTTAGCCTCTGTATTTCCCCAATATCAGCTCTAATATTTTCTTTGATTGCTTGAATCGTTCGTTGCTGGCGTTTAACGTAGCGCTACGGTGAAAAAATCGAATGCTATTAGATTGCATGATCCCGGCGACCAATTGAAGTCTCATTTTCAAGAAAGCACTCGTCCAAGACATTTTCGACTCGATATTGTTGTGCTACGAGCTATGTGGGAGGTGGCGCAATTCCACGAAAATAGTATCACTGTTAGTCCAAGAAAAGTGAACACTGTAATTGTCGAACCAGTAACATTTTCAAAAAAAAAAAAAATACACACCAAACTGTCACTCGTGTTTGAAGACGTTGTACCGATTAAGAATAAAATATGGACCTACAACTGGCAAACACCGGCCATAATTGTAACACAGTCCTCGGCCATGTGACTGCCATCAAAAGGTCTCTTGCTGCACATAAAATTGATAAGAATTTTGTATCAACACACTGCAACTAAGTGTTTTATTTACTACAAAATTTGCCACTAAAATAGAAATCAAAACGCGCCCCACACTTCAACGGACGACTGTCGAGCTTGTTTCTCTTGTGCATGGATTTTCTTTAAGTAGGATAAATCAAATGGACGACTGTATGTAACGTTCCCATAGAGCACATTCAACAATACAATACAAATTAATTTTTAAATTTGTACAACTCAGTATTTGGCCATTTAAACCGTTTGGTCAAATTCTTTCCGTCTTGAGGCTGTATTTGCTCTTATTCAAAGTAGTATAAAACTCTACGACCATCATATGCCCCTTAAAAAGCCAAGCGGCCGGTATTCGCCCGTTGTAGGGCCATTTTTTATTTTTACTTGAGGTTTGATATTTCTCTTTGGTTTTTGGAGCCTTAGAGCGACAGTTTTGTTTTTAACGTAAACAAATGAAAATTAGCCTTATCGAGTTTTCACATCACTAACTTGTTGAAGGCGCTTTTATTGATTAAATTGATTACATGCATTTGGTGATGACAAGTACTGCGAATTTTACGAACTGGTTCTGAGAAAAATCCACGATTTTGGTACTGTATCTTCACTATTTCAGTTCGTTTTCCGAGTAAATATCGATTCATATCTGAAATCCTCCTAAACGTATCATATCTGAAATCCTCCATCGTAATGACAGTTGTAAATTGACAGTTTAAAAATAGCGCGAAATTTCAAATGAAATCTTTTAGTGAATGAGCAACTGATCGCGATAGACTTTGTAGTGTATGTGTTTTTTCTTGTGTAGAGTTTTTGTTTTGTTAAAAATAGTTGGTTTTATGGTTGGATGAAATCGATTGCCATATTTGCAGTCCCAATATTCCAAAAACAAACACAGTTCCACATAATAATATTTTCATATACCTAATTAACCTTTATATAATGAACCTTTTATCGCAAATCGATTCGTTTGATACAAAAGAAACTACACCCAAAGCACATGCAAAGGACCATGTAACCAAAAATAGCATCAAGTCAAGCCACACGCTAATCTCATTTCAAAGGAACGAAATTTCCTCGTTTTTTTCCCCATTTTCCACGTGATTGGAAAATTTCATTGAATTCCGCCCTTTTCAGGATTTTATTGCCACACCACAAGCAAGAAAAAAAAAATGCCCAACACCTCTCCTCGAGGACGATTGCAACTTTGCAAACGTTCAACACACAGAAAAGCAAAAAAAAAAAAATATGGGGAAATAAAGAAAGGAAAAAGGACTAAAAAAAGGAACTGGAAAAAAATCGCAACTTTTCCTAAGGACCAAAGTTTAGTTCAGGAGTGCGCTTAAAGTATTTTCCTCATCGTTCATATTGTGCTCTAACAGAACATAAAAAAGGATATAAAAGGAGAAATTTATATCAATATCGCTGATTGGAATCGTTATCCGTAGATACTCGTCTATTGATAGAGATATTAGAGTTTTCTGTTTATGTTTTTCCAAGCAGCCGCCATGCCGGTCCGCACCGTTCGTTCGCGAGCTTGCTTACTATATTCTATATATGGAGTTCGAGGATATTGGCTGGCACTGGCTCCATCTACGTGTAGTGTAAAAGGATACTGATGGGGAATAGTACTGGGTATCATCGAGGAAGTTGCCGGAGCAAGTGTAAGTTATCATTGGAAATATATTCGAGATTGAGTTTCCAGTGAAACAATGCAGCATCAGGCGATCCATAACCCCGGGGCAGATAGAGAGGAGTTCACTTGTTGGGAATAAAAACATCGAAAGAGGTTACTGCTATTGTCTCTAGCTGCGATATTGTTACTGGAGATATCGGAAAGAATTTTTACTGCGTTTTTATGTCGGAGAGAAAATGCGACTTTTTCAACAAAAAAAAAAAAAAAGAAAAAAAAAAACATAGAAGGAGAAAGGCACGTTGATAAAAGAAAATGAATAACAAATTCAGTCATCAGCTTTTACAATAAAATATGCATTTGTGGAAATCGATTTTTAGATAAGCAATCATATTTGAAATGAGAAAAAATAACAATAACTTTTTTAGTTTAGGGCTGTTAAGACTGAATTGAGGATGGAATAGAACAAATCCAACTGCACGCATTATTTTTTATAGAATTTTAAATTCTGCAGAATATTTATAGTTTATAGAAGAACGTCACTGTGTCGGTTTAAAAATAATGACGATTTTCAATTTAGTTTATTTCATTATTTTGTTTCTTTTCTCCAATTGAGATTCTTTCGTGGCCTCTTGCAGCTGCTCTCTCAACCAGTTTCAATTTCAACTCAATGTCAACGAGCACTCAAGCCTGGGCTAGGATTTCGGGTATATTGTGTCATGTTGTTTGTTTCATCTCGTTTTTAAATTAATTTTGTAGCGCCACAAAATCGTGCCCCGAATTGTATCCGAGACTCTAATATGGTGACACAAAACTAAGGGGGATGATACACGGGTCAACATGTTGAGCAACACGAGCTTTTTCTGCGCAGTTCGTAGGCCAAGGGAAGGGTCAGGGTGAAGTGTGCGGTGTTGACTGAAACTAGAAACGATTTCTATTTTTCCTCCAGTTGCTTGAAAAATGTTTATGTATGCGTAACTGTCAAGCGATTCTGGGTGAAAATAATTTGGAATACACACCCACACATATGAAATCGCAATGTTATTACACAGAGTGTTGCGTGTAGCGTGTTGAGTCGTGTATCACCTCCGCTCAACAAACTGACAGTGTGTTGCATAAACACGTTGACTCGTGTATCATCCCACTAACGCCAAAATGATTCCTTCACAGATGGTAAACAAACAAAGGAAATGTCACTTCAACCCAATAACAACTCAATCCATGAATATATCAACTCGACTCAACACCAAGGTAGGAGAGCTGAGTTGGGTTGAATGGACCAAGTTTCAACTAGACCTCCGTTTATGACTGAGTTGAAATTGGGTTGAACCTAGTCATAAACGGGGAAATATTTTCATTTATACGAATATTGAAATTGAATAAGTGTAGAAATTCATGAGTTTAGCAGCGAGGAACTGCTTCCCTTGCTTCTGCAAATTACACATATTTTAGTCTCCTTTGCATAAATCACTGGATACATACTCTACTACTATTTTAGTTGATTAAGTATATATTGCTCGTTGGAAGAATACATTTTAAACTTGTTTGGGTGGCAGCGCTGATCAACACCTATTGGGCTGCGCGTTCCTATTTTAGCCCAGTGCAATTAGTCGAAAAAAAGGCATGAAATTGCATTTCATGATGTACAAAAATTTTCTTTTGGAATTTGTTCGGGTACATCTGACAATGTTAAAACCAAGTTTGTGGGGTCGCAGTGTGATGGGAAAAGCCGCCATCTTGAAAAAGAGGTAGAGGTCGTTTATACCAAATAACTCGGTTGTGTGCAATGATAGCTGAAAATGATCAATACAAAGTCATTAGAGAATAAAATTATCTACAAAATGAGCCCTTAACGAGGTCTGTAAGTTAATTTGGCTCAAAGTTATGGCCGCTCAAAGTTCGAACTTGTTCGGGTGGTTGAGGTTGAATGCAGTTTTTTGCGATTAACTCGTAAGATATTAATTTGGGTGGGTTAATGCCGATTACCAAACTTATAGTGCTAGTGATTACCTTTAGAATAAGTCCTTAGTCATCGTTCTCGCTTGTATAGTTTGCGAGTAATCCAACGCCAAAGTTCGCACTTCACGTGCCTGAAATAACTGATAACGCCATTTTTTTTGAATATCTCGTTAACGGTTGCTCATATGATACGCCCTGAATTATCTATATTTTGGGTTATTTAACCACTTTGGAAAATTATAATAATGGGAAATAGCAGCTAAGAATCGCGAAAACTAAAGCACTCCCTTTCAATATATCATATATTTTTTTTTTTTTCGATAAATCTTTAATATAAACAATACGTGAGTACTTCTTTTGTGGGAGAATACCTTCATCTTGAGCCCAGTATTGAATGTAGCACCTCACATGAATGTTGGCGGTCGAGAAATTTTTCAGTAATTTCCCACTTCCTTTGTCTTTTCTTGCAATGCTCCTCTTAAAAATGATCGCACCACCTTTTCTTAAACAGCTTTCACTTGACCTTCACTGAAGTTTCTTTGCACACGTTATGTGTCCCGGATGCCGGATTCCAAAGGCAGTCTCGTCAGAAAGTTTTAGCTTACATTTCACATTTTGTTATTTTCCGCATATGAGGCAGTCTCATCAAAAACTTTACTTTTAGCTCCTCGAAAATGATGATTCTTAGCTACTATTTCCCATTATTATAATTTTCCAAAGTTGTTAAATAACCCAAAATATAGATAATTCAGGGCGTTACATAAAATTCTAATTCATCCGACACGCGAAACTGGCTGGAAGCGAGTTATTCGTCGAGAAGTGACACAACCTTTGCGCTTGACTTTTCACCCGCTATGTCGCGGACATGAAACGACATAGAGCTTAGGCCAATAGCCCATCTGAAAGATATTTTAATGCCCGTATTTCTGCTATTTACTACATTATCATATGAGCAACCGTTAACGAGATATTCAAAAAAAATGGCGTTATCAGTTATTTCAGGCACGTGAAGTGCGAACTTTGGCGTTGGATTACTCGCAAACTATACAAGCGAGAACGATGACTAAAGACTTATTCTAAAGGTAATCACTAGCACTATAAGTTTGGTAATCGGCATTAACCCACCCAAATTAATATCTTACGAGTTAATCGCAAAAAACTGCATTCAACCAAAGTTCGAACTATGAGCGGCCATAACTTTGAGCCAAATTAACTTACAGACCTCGTTAAGGGCTCATTTTGTAGATAATTTTATTCTCTAATGACTTTGTATTGATCATTTTCAGCTATCATTGCACACAACCGAGTTATTTGGTATAAACGACCTCTACCTCTTTTTCAAGATGGCGGCTTTTCCCATCACACTGCGACCCCACAAACTTGGTTTTAACAATGTCAGATGTACCCGAACAAATTCCAAAACAAAAATTTTGTACATCATGAAATGCAATTTGATTTACTAATTGCACTGGACTATTTATGTTCGTATGTCCCAGAACCCAGTGTGAGGTCACGTTGTGTTCTCTGCTGAACTTCTAACTTGGAAAGAATTGGTTCAGGGCTACCAATCCGTAAAATTGTTTACGCCTAAGAACTGATCGAAATACCCCTAAAAGCTCGTCAAATTAAAAAAAAATTGCTGAAATCATTCAAGGCGGCAATATTTTTTATATCATAGTCCAGAAAAAATTCCGCCTCCGTGTCTGTAGTGGTAAATTGATACTTTCTGGTGACCTATAATTTTTTAGTCTGCATTTGAAGTGAAAGATGCTTTAATTGGTTAAATTACACTGTCCGTCACTCGGACGACAGGGGCGTCGGAGAGCGTGAGGATTGAAGAAAAAGAGCACACACACGTGGAGAAATCGACATTCAAAACATTTCACCTAATAACCCAGAACGTTGGAGAGCCGTCTCGGTCGCTGTAGCTCTGTAGCTTACCCCAATTGATGTTAGTTTTAATATTAGTACTAAATTAAGAACATACATGTTACTATGTGCGTTTAATATTAAATTTAAACTAAAATATTGATTTATAATTTTTTCCGAAGATTTCGCGGGCCCTACCTGGTTTTCCCGGTCATTAAATAACAATAACTGATTTCTATGGCCGGGAAAGCTGCAGACGAGAGTTCAGTAGTTGAATTTAGTTGACAGAACCATCTGAATCCACAGATGCAAAACCCGGCTTAATCTGACTTGTTTCGCTGAGTTTTCTTGGATTTAACGCGACTTTACTTAACCCGCTATTCAATGGGCGCTTACTCTGTGTTAACCCATTGATCACGTTCGGATACACGTCCATAAAAATACTTAGACGGTTTTGTGTTATTGCTATATTTCTTCGTACGCAGATATCTTCAACTAACGATTTTAAATATATGTAAGGCTTTCTGCACACGAATCGACTGTTTTGCAATACCATTTCACAAAAAATCACGCGCACAACTTAGTTTGGTCAATCGGTGTTCTGTGTCCACATAGTTTTTAGTCATGAGGTTTTGGCAAAACGTCAAGTAGCTCATTTATTTATTATTGTGCGTTGCAACGCCTTTAAATATCACAGATTAAAAACTTAGTTGAGACTACTTACATGTTCTTCAGGTTTCTTCCCCCTTGTCCCAATCTTCTCGGTGGTTCAGTTAGAACTTTAATGGTTTTAACTTCAAGCCATTAATAAAAAAAACTTCTAAATGAAAACACCAAGACTTGTTTCTTATTTATAACAACTTTTATTTAATTTAATTATTCGGAAAATAGTATTCGATTTCTTCAGATTTATTTTACGGAGAACCGGTAATGTTTATGTCTGTCCCTTTGAACGCAGATGACAAAAGCAGTAATGTTGGAATGTCTTAAGGTCTAGATCACTGGTCGGTAATCTAGCCGTTTTGGTCGATCGATACACGTGATATTTGATCGGTTTCGATTGCAGTAGCTTGTGTGAACTTAAAAAAAATTTCCTAAATTTCAGGATATAGCTTAGCAACATTTTGATTGTGATCATAAATTCGTTATTTGCAACCTTAAAATCCCCCAGATTTCGATTTTCATTGGAATCGGAACAAAATTGGCAAACTCATCGGCCATATTGGTGCGGCCATTTTGAATTTATAAGCTTTGACCACAAATTCGTTATTAGCGACCTCAAAAACTCCTAGACACCTACTTTCATTGATATCGAAACACAAGTGGCAAATTCATATTTAGGTGGCCATTTTGAATTTCGGTCATTTTTCGGGGGCCATGTTGAATTTCGAGGTGTTTCGTGGAGGACCCCACGGACCTTAAAGCAAAATTTCGAAGCTCTGCAATGATTGGTTTTCGTGCTATAGCGCACTCATACATACATATATACATCCATACAGAAACTTTCTTTTATTACCCAGTAGGACCTGTAAGCTTACAGAAGTGCTGAAATAAGCACTTACTAGTAAGGGGTAGGCCTTACCATATTTATAGAAGTTCATATTTTTACACACGATGTCATAGGAGGTAAGGCCTTACTTTTTTACTTTCCCTAGAGTAGTTAGATAAGTACTTACCTTAGAGTACTTACAGAACTGCTCATCTGTAAGGGGTATGGTAAGGCCTACCCCTTGCTAGTAAGCGCTCTTTTCAATACTTCTGTAAGCTTACAAGTCCGACTGGGGTATTACAAAAATACGAAAACAAATGAGACATCGGGCAAATTCTCACTTGTTTGGGGCTAATTCTGGACTACACCTTACCATCTGCCTTCTCTTGTAATGGATTATATAAGAGCTCATCTAAGACGATGAAAATAAGGGGTACTCCTTACCAGATGACTACTAATTTCAGTGCTCCATCGGTATGGCCTTCCTGGAATTCCGATGATGATTATAGATGATTCCGATGATGATTATAGTATAGATGATCCATTACGTACTTACAAAAAAATCTTATTCAGATGTCCAGCCCGATTGCGTCTGCAAGCATCAATTCAAATATCAATTTTCAATGACTTTTCGACATGTTTCTGGAGTTATTTCACGAATTGCAACTTGAATGTTGTTCTTCAAATCAATATTTGTTTGCGGCTTGTTTGTATAAACTCGACTTTAAAAAAAAAACTTAAAAAATGTAATGGTGTTAGCTCACATGACCTGAAAATCTTTGTGCATTGGAATCAAAATTTTAGATGAGTATTTTTCAAAGAAAGTCAATTTTCATGATAAGTTTGGATAATGTAAACGTGTTGTTGCAATGGTTACCTACTACTAAAACAAAATGGCTTATGTCAGTTGGAAAGACGTCACGTGTAAAAATTAGACACTATTGACATCTAAGCGTCACATTTGGAAATTGGAATTTGAAATTGATGAAGGCAAGAAGAGACGTAAGTTTTCATTTCATAAGTTTTATTTTTGATGAAATAAGGTTTTAGATATTATTTACCACTTTTAGTTGTCCAACTTTTTTTTTCTAAAAAATGTCCCGAAGATTTTTGTTGAATTTTCAATTCTTTAATAATTCTACGGAAAAACTAAAGAGAATTTTAATTCGAAATCAAACAACATTAACCAAATACAACAACAAAAACAACAAAAAATCTTACAAAGCAGCCAAAGAAGAAACCACTTTAAAAAAACATTCAAAGCTAAAAATTACCATATTTTTTCCCGTCAGCAGATTTTTATGTCTCCTCCATCATAAATAAAAAAAGAAAATAATTGTTGGAAAAGTTTCTTTCAGTTTTTCTTTGACTCGGAGGACTTTTTCCTTTTCTATTTCCATTTACGATCATAAAAAATGTTTATTTATAATTTTTCCCTTGTTCTGCTTCCCTCCAACTTTGTAAATGTACAAAACAAGTGCCAAACGTCCAAAGAGCAGCACCTTAGCGAGTTGCCGAGGTTTTATTATAATTAATTTAGTTTATGAACGATGGAAGTTTCATTCGCCTTTTAAATTAAATTGAAAGGACGAGGGGAAAAATATAGAAATATTAAAATTAAAATAAAAATAGAAAGAAATGGAGAAGGTAAGAGAAAAGCTTTCTATCAATTGAAATTTCCCGATTAAGAAAATTTTCCATTTGAAGAGTTTCCCCGGAACCTAGGACTTGCTGCAAGTTTTTTTGCTTGCGGTCAGTGGAAACAGTTTATGTTCAAGTCGTATTTCTCGAGTTAACCAACTGGAAGGATGTGTGCGAGTTAAACTGTCCAAAATAATCAGCAGCACACCCAACTTGCTTTCATGCTTAATTTAACTAAACTTCTTACTAGGACTCAAGGGGATTTCGTTCTGACGTACTGGAAAGCATGAAGGAAGTTTGATTTTCGTCTTGGTGTGTGGAAATAGTTTTTAAAATTATTGTAAGGATTGCTAGAGTTAACGCTCTTTCTTCTACTTGTGCCCCTTTTAATCCCTCTTGACATAGGGCGGAAACATTTGCCCACCAGCGGACTCTATTTTGTGCGACAGCTTTCAGCTTCATCCAGGATCTTCCAGATGTTATAGCCTTTGCTAATAAGGTTCTCCTCCTAGAACAACGGCCTTACAAGTCGACAGGTTCCTTGCGAATTCGAGTCTGGGGCCTGTTTGGATAGATTCTGGTTTTCGCATCGCAAGGTGTGACCAATCCAATTCCATTCCCTTCGCCTGATTTCGTCATCTATCCATTTTTGGTCTTGAAGGGGCTTCGTGATGAATAGGGTGACTTTACATGTTTCGAAACCATATAACAGAACTGCCTTTAGGTTGGAGTTAAATAGCTAAATAGAATTTTGTTGGAGTTTGGTCTCCATATGCGCGACAACCAGCTGAAAAGCCTTCACCAAGGAAGTCCAACGCACCCGTAATGAAGTCTAAAGTAGCTTCAAAGCCGACCTTCTGCCAAATGGCAGAGAGTGTCAGAATGGGTGTACTCGCGACTGACTACCCGGAGACTCTTCTGACTACGGATCAATTAATTGCCGTGCAAGGGAGTCTTTTGGAGGCAATAGCTCAGACGGGCAAAGCTTGGAGCACCCAAGGTTCCTAGGTGTCGCGCGCCGCGGGGTGGCTAGCTATCAGCCTTCAGAGGTGTGATGGTCAGCCTTAAGCCCTGGGAAGGGGCTAGTCTCGTCGCTGAGGACGAAGTCAAACTGCCGCACAGCCGTGTTGTGGTCGGATACTTCCCGGTTGCAACTGAAGCCCCTACCGATCTGATGTTAAAGTGGATAGGGGTCCAAAACTAAGGGTGCAGGAATGGAGAGTACTCCGCAAGTGCACCGTCCACCATTCACAGAGATGACATTCTATGTGTACCAAAGGTTAATTGACCAGCTGAGGTATACGGGCAACAAGTTTGGTTGGCCACAGCTTAGGATCAAGGCTGCAGAAAAGCCTATGCTCAAGGTTGCCCCTGTCAAACTCGCAATGTCCCCTCAGCGACCGCCAGGACTTCGTGAGCACCTACGACCTATTCCACTTCTATCACCAAGGAAGTAGACACCACGAGGCTACCATCTGAGTGAGGATGGTAACCACTGCACTCTCTCGGCTGGTGGTTGGAGGGCTTCTAACGAGGTAATGAATCCCTCTACCATCTCAATATTGAAGTTGGCTGGGGCAACCACTAATGCCCTACCATAAGACACAAACAACCAGAAAGGCTGGTACTGCTGGCGGAATCGCCGGGAAGCAACTCTGGAAATAAATGCTTCCTCTTGCCACTACAGGCGGGGCTGGTCCTCTAAAACCATCACTCCAATCCTCAAGGACGGCACCTCCCCAGCCCAGAAATGCTCTCAAAAAGGGAGGGGAAAATCCCTTCAGGAAATGAGTACTGCTTCCAATATGAAGCTTGTCCAGATACACCTTCATCACGCCAAGGCTGCCTCTGCAATACTTGAGGTTTGTCTCGGGCAATTTAGATATGGAGGAAGAATATGTGGCCTCGGTACTAATGCTGGCAGACTCATCTACTCTACAGAGCATGACTGACTGCCCTAGAGCAGCGCTGCCCATGGGAAAGAGACTAAACTGCCTTTCTCTTTCGCAGTTCGCATCCAGAGATCTGGTAGTGACGGAGGTAGTGCTGGCGGGAGTCGTAGGAATACCCAGGTTTTTTATAGCCTCGGCCTACCTCCTTGGGGAAGAGCCTGCCCCACCTCCATCAGATGTCAGGAGACTTGTGGAGGACTGCACTAGAAGGAATATTCAACTAGTGATTGGTGGCGACGCCAACGCGCTTCACCTTGCGTGGGGATGCACTAATACTAAAGGGTGGCATTAGCATACTCAGTAGACTGGTTCTTGTTTGATTGCGTAGGTCAAGCAGTCTTGGTCGTTGTTAGTATTTAGTTGGGGAACCACTGGGGAAAACGATAAAAGCGTTTGAAACTGTCGATTACGAACATATACATATATTTAACAAAGGCGTGCATCAACTCTATAGCGGAAGCATATTTCAATTTTGGTATCTGTAGCGGGAGCGTGTCATAGTAGTAGTACCGGGCGCATGACGTTACTCAGGTCCCCTTGTGTATCTTCTTGTGGCAAAAGCAATCTGTGATCCATCCGTACGTTTAAGTCATCCAGCAAAACAATTATGTCTTTCCTTGCAATAGAGCGAAAATAATCATTAAGCTGTATATGAAACTCGTCCTTGATGTCATCGTCTGCGTTTTCAGTTGGGGCGTTGCATTGGTGTACCATAGTACTACCTCTTAGTCTTGTATGCAGGTGCCCGGTAATAATCCTCCCAGAAACTGCTGATCAGCTGATGAGTATGCTTCTTTGGTTTGTATTACGCCAACACCTCCTATGGTGTCGATTTCATTCCTGCCAGAACGATTCAATGTTTGGGCAGATATGCGCTCCCGTATCGTGACATCTGGTTTCGGTAAGTCCCATGGTCTTATATGGACTGTGTTTCCATGAGCTGAGGTAAAGTTTTCGTTGAGTAACCAAAAAGCGTTTTCCCTCAAGTTAACTCGATGCTGTTTCCATGATGGTTCTGGGTTAAAGTGGCAGATAATCAATTTTACATTGCGTCGCCGTTGGATTATGCTCAGTAAAAGACACTCAAACACCCACATATGCAAAACCCAGCTTAATGGGACTGGTTTCGCCCAGGAGGCATAGTAGGGTGGTGTGATTAGGACATGTTAACAGAGTTTTTAGGTGTTAATCTGCAGTGACTATTTCCGGGTTTGATAGAAGTGACAAGAGGCCTTTGTTAGCCGTTCGCTCGCTTTGATACAAATGAGTTGTCAACCAAGAATTGATTAGGAAGAAATTGAAAATTTGTAAAATCAGCTTGCATCACCACGGGGAATATGTACCTAGGATTTTATGCCTTTATGGATTGGTAGTATAAAGCTGAGACTGTTCCACATAAAAAAAAATACTGATGCATTACACCCCTCTCAGATGCCTAATTTGCAATATGCACACGCTTATAGTTTGGTCCATGTCCTTCAAACAACGTTAGATGCCCATTTTTAAAATTTTCCATAATATTTAAATCCCAGCCCCTAGCGCACGTTTTTTTTTGTAAAATCAATCCATCAATCCCCAACTCGGCTCCGAAAGGCTTTTACAGAAAACGAAGGGCTCTGTGATTGCGTTTCCTGAAAATGCGCCTCTCCCATTAGTGAAGCAATTTCAGGAAAGCCCCGACTGTGGCCACGCATCCTGGTGAATGCAATTGAATTTTGTAAACCATGAAAAAAAATCCTTTTCCGGATCAGTGTGTAAAAGACCAGCAGCCAGTTGCCAAACAGTCCTAGTTGTGGGAGCGTAATCCTTTTTGGATTTAATGGCGTAACTCGCACAGGATGAAATACGAACGGCGAATGAAGTGAAAACTCCTTCGATATCCTCTAACAGATATTGGAAAAGACTGTCACTGAGGTGGACATTTACGAGCTAGCGTATATATCTAGACTAGCGCTATGCCGTGGATGTTTGGTTGGTTGGTTCGTATATATATGGGGACCATCTACTAGCCCGCCGTACGTTATCCCCGGAGCTCATGATACTCAAGTGTAGGTTTTTGGATGACTCTGCAACCGAAATTTTCGAAAAGCGGACATCAGAACAGAATTTCGCCCATAAATCAAAACTTTTAAAGCTTAAAATGGGAAAATGGAGAGCGCCCCGGCTTAGACCACTAACAATGCAGACATTGTCGCTGATAAAAGTTCTAAATGCGAACTGTGGAGGTTAGTGGGGTTGCAGTGCACATTCGTCTCTGTAATTGAGGTTATCAATTATTGGCCTTATCCTGGCTGCTACCCGATATTGCTCTAGCTGAGTTTTAAAGTTTGATATTGATATGAAATTTTGTTAATTTTCCCCTGGTGCTGGTTTAATCTTTAACTTTTCCCATATCATTCTGTTTTGAGGAGTTTTATTGTTTGGATATTTCATAATTTATATCATAAAAGTTTGTGGTCAATTTTATTCAAAAACTTATTTAAAGAGTGATGGTTAAAGTGTTGATATGGCCTGTATAATTAAAATTCTATCCCCGGGCGCTGTCAATCCAACGATTCATAAACAATTGATGCACTTACGGAAAACATCCGTCGAACTATTGGTGAAGTAGTATCACAATCAATCGATAATGTACTACTACACAACACACACAGCCCCGCCAGCCATTTCAATAAAATTGTTTTTCATAAATATTCGGAAGGGAAGGGTTACTCTAAAGTATAAAGCAATATTCATTGAAAAATATTGAATGGTGTAGCTTTAATAAAATTTTCAAAAACAAACCATAGCATGGCCCATACTTTATATTACGATATACAGTAGGGAGATGGAGGAGAGAAGAGACCCCAAAAGTAGCTAACAATTTAAGCGGTCCTAAGCCGAACTATCTTTCAAGCTTTTCCATCGATTATATTTAGAAAACCCGAGCTCTATTTGTTCGTTCACCTTAAATTATTGACGGTGACGTTGAGCTCCTGACATTGCAGAGCAAGGGCTCACCTTCTTGATATGTTTCTTCGGTGTTCCGTTGAAATTGATTCTCTTCTTGGAAACTCAAGAAAGTCAAGTCATTTTTAGCTGAGCTCAAATCATCAATATCCCTACCCGCAGTCAAAATTTCTGCTCCTAAATAACTTTGATCAAAAAGAATTTCATTTCATTCACATTTAATTCTCTTACTTATTAGAAAGAGGTGACAACAAAAAGCAAATCCAGGTCGACTTATTTGCTTCTCTGTTCGCCACGAATTCTGTCTTACCCGATATTGCAATCACCCCTCCTTTGCCGAGTATTGTCCTCACCCAATGGGCGAATTTTTCTTTAGATATTGGGTTCTGGAGAGCTTGACGCTAACAAAATTCACTGACCCTTGTCATGTACCCCTAAGATTATCAAAAAATGTGTCCCGCCTTTGGCTATAAGTCGCCCGACATGGACAACGTTATTATGCTCCAAAAGGGTGACAATTATCGGTGCTACGCTGCAGTTACGTGTGCCTCTTCTCTAGCAGGATCAAAGTTTGTAAGGAACCGCGATTCATTACTAATAATCCCTCTCCCAAAAAACTTAAGGAAAAATAAATATTCAACCACCAGACAAAAGAAAGTTGATACTTTGAAAGCTTCATTTCGAAGCTTTAAAGATTCCTACCGCGACGAGCATTCCAGCTATAAAAGAAACAGCTTCACCAGGCCAAATTCAGTTTTTAATCAGACTTGTTCCGGAGGGGTCATCTTCCCCGGTCCTGGGACTTGGCAGCGTTTCCTATATCGTGTCGAGGTGCGCGTACCGAATACCTGTGGAATCTTCTCTAGACCTTGTCGACGTGTACAATCCGACAGTGCTCCTGGCAACATTTTCTAGACCAGTGTCAAGGTATGTATGACTCGACCAATCACCGACTATAGACCGCAGTAGTAATACCACTAACTAACCATAAAACACATCTAGAGAGAAGTAATAAATAGGTAGTTGCCTAGCAATACCCGTAAGAAATATATGTATATTCAGAGATTATAGTAGTTACTTATATTTAAGAGATTAAAATGAGTGTGAATAAAGAGATATTGTTTTTGTACGAAGGTGTTTGTTCTTAGACAACTAAAGAGCCTAGGTTAATAAGCATGTCATCTTTTTCGTAAAGACCCTAGAACTCATTCTAGACCTATATCGCCATAATTCTATAATAAAGGTCCCTTTATCTACATATATATTTGCGTGAATACTGCAAAAGCAGATCGGTGGACACTGCCAACCTTCCAAAATAAAGTTGCGTACTTTGATTAATGTAGGATCCTGAGATGTATGATGAGCGATTAGTTTTGCATGTCTTGGATCTCCAGGCCAAATCCCATCGCAAGGATGTAGCTAGAATGGTGTCAATAATTACGGGACACTGGCCAATTAGCTATCTTGCAGCCAAATTGATTATTCCTTATAACACCCACTGCCCTAGCTGCAGAAACAGAGCAGTGAGATAACCGAAATTTTTTTTGTGGATATCCGGTCTCTTCCCAGACCCACATCAGACACCGCGTATATGGAAACCTCTTCTTAAAGGGTTTGAGGGATGTTGCGAAATTCAAAATAAGAGTTATCATCTGTTCCCTAAATATGACTTCCTATATCTAAAATCTCTCATTACCTACTACCGCTTTTCTAACAAAGTTTTCTATGAGTGCAGTTCAGAAACCGGGTGCCTTAGCGTCAATTGCGTTCTAGCATCCAGTTTAAATGAGACTGACGATCGTACTTACCAACCCTAGCTACGTTGGCTAAATCTCTGCGAAAACTCTTCTTCTTGACAAAATTGTTCAAAGCTTATCCAGGCGCTTGGAAACTGGAAGTATGCTTTTAAAGTAAAAATTCGACTGGACTACTAGTACTTCTTCTTTTTCTTTATACTCCTTTAATCCCTCATGGGGGGCAAACGGCTAACAAAGACCTCGGAAAGTGGTGGTACCCGATTTGCCACCTCTGCCAAAACCCGAGAAAAGTCACTGCAGACAAACACCTAGCAGACCTGTTAGCAAGTCCTAATCCCACCTCCCCGCGGTGCCCCCTGGGGTACTTCTTCGGAAGGAGCTAACGGGAGACGGGCGAATGGCGAACTCTCTGCGCCACAAAACAGAGTTTTAAGTCGGTTGGGCTGAGGGTTAGCAACCCGCTCCCATAAAAAACACCATTGCTACGAATCGGACTACTAGTACAGCCCTTAGATATTTCCTCTGACAAAAAAATGGTATGGTAATGAAATCTTCTATGACCACTATTGGGACAATGCGATACCGTAATGCCGTAGACGGTTTAACGGCGATGCCGTAGACGGTTTACCATAAATCTTCTGCGGAGCAGCATTAAAAGCCGCCACTATTGGTTTTGATACAAGTTTTTGATATGATCATACTGAAAATCGACGTCATTTTGAAGCTCATAGGGTGTAACTCGGTTTAAGCTTAAGCATCTTTTCCTCAGTTATCTCGTTTTTTAAAAAAGGGTCTTTCAAAATCAACGAATACGAGAACTTGTTTCAGGTTACAATTACGTTGACTATGTAAATGATAATTATTGTCTTGACAAATTAAAGCAATCCAGGTGAATTGGAAAACTCCGTTGATCTAGACCTCGAGACATCCAGCGATGAAGAATGAATGGAAATAATTATACCAACATTCTAAATTTTTTCAATATAAGCTAAAGTATTTTCTTTTCGGTATTTTTCTTTTCAACACATTAAAATATAAATAAAAAATATATATTCGAAATGATTTTGCATTTATCTGATTTAGAATTTCAATCGAAATCGCCTTTCTTCTTTTCTTTTCTCCGTTTTCCGATCAAACGTGTGGATTTCCAGGAAAAGCTTTTAGAAGCTTGTTTGTTGACAATTGTCATACCTTTATTATTGTTCTCTGAACATTTTTTCAATTTCGATGTTTTTCCCGAGTAACGGCCTCCAGGCGGAAAATGCGTTTAATCGAATTTTCTGACGACTATCATATAGCTTGTCTCCTATTACTAAACTCCCCCGGTACCAAATTTTATTAACTTCCAATTTATTTTGAAGTTTTAATGATTTTTTTACTCTAGAAGCTGTACCTATACTGCTTCTTGTTGGTCTAAATTATGGAATTATCTACTTTTGTAGTTGCGATAAGGAAAATGATTTTAAGCAGTTTTTCTACCTCACGTTTGTTTATCATCGCTAATTTATTGATATTAAACACAAACAACTCTTATTATTCCTATCAAGTGGATTTTTATGATGCTAAGTTTTATTACCCCTTTATTACCTTTGTTATGTTGTGTAAAGTTTTTACTATATTCTCCCAGTATTATGTGGAAACTAACAAAAATTAATCAAAGAATAAATAAGAATACTTTTATTGTAAATTACATGGTCCTCACTTTGAACTGGTTTTGTATATGGTGCAGGTATTACCCGACGGACTCATTAATCTGCATCTTTTTCGTG
This sequence comes from Thereva unica, assembly GCA_949987705.1. Classification (NCBI taxonomy): domain Eukaryota; kingdom Metazoa; phylum Arthropoda; class Insecta; order Diptera; family Therevidae; genus Thereva; species Thereva unica. The sequence continues at coordinate 120,445,355 of OX465282.1, read as the reverse complement.
TAACGATTGGTTTACCTATGAAGTTGTACAATAAACGGGAAGAAGAAGGAAAATTCCTTATAGTTTTTCCATATCAAACAATATGATGAGTAGCCTAATAACTTACAGCATACACAAATCACACCGTAATGTATTTTTTTCTGGATTTGTTTTATTACCCCTTTATTACCTTTGCTCTGTTTAGTAAATTTTTAATACATTCTCTAAGAATTATGCGAAAACTAAAAAAAAACATCAAAAACTAAAAATAAGTTTACTTACAACCCCCTGGATTCGATATGAAGCGTGATCAGTGGCGAGCCTCACGATACAAGAACATAATGTCCATACATTCAAGTGAGCAAATTCCTGGCTGCAAATGCTTATTTATAGTAATCTCTTCGAGGAAATGCTTTATAAGATCTAAAAATTGGTTTGTGAATAGCGTCAATCAAGACCAGTAAACTTGTAGGGTCGTTAGCAGCGTTGCCAACTTATTGGTTTAACCACTAGAACTGGTGGTATAGACTTGCCTTTAGTGGGAAAAGATCGTATCTAGTGGTTAGTTTTTTTTTTGTGGTAAGAGGAAAGTATACAACTATACAAAATTAGTGTTGGCCACGCACTAACCCATAAAAATACAACCATTACTACTGACCTAATGATTCACTCAAATGAAAACCATGAGTTTTTTGTGAAAGTTGATGAACAACGGCGTCAAATTCATTTTCTGAAATGGAATGAAACCAAAAATACCAACCAATTTTTGTATGAAACTCTTCAGTTTACAGAAACATCATTAAGAGCTCGATTTGAAGTCCGGCCACTTTTGCTTTTTCATTATTATCATTAGTGATGCTGCCACATTCGAACACCGATGTTGAAAGGCTTTAGGAGCCGGAACATTGTCAAGAATAAGTCACCTTAGGGGTCACCCATTATGTATATTAACGTCGTTTATGTCATGGTGCAATGCTTAGTAGGCGGCTTAGTTCGAAGAATAGAAAAAGGATAGGATAGGTTAAAGGTGGTGAGGAGTTGGCGGTGAACCTTGAGATTGAACTCTTGATGTTGTATGAGTTCTGAGGCAACTGTCGGGGTTAGCGGAAGATATTCTCATTGGAGTCTTACGCCTCCTGAAAATGGTAGATCCCGCTAACCAGCTACCATGGGCTGTGACGCCGGCAGTGGCAAAGTAGGTGCGTCGTCCTCTAGGTAAAGACCCATCCTTAATGGAACTTTGGCACACCGATTAACCAGTTAAGACGACAAGATGTGTTATTAGAGCCCTGTATACCCTTACAGTGCCAGCTAATACCTCCGGTTTCACCTCCCTCAGTTAAATAATATTCAGTTCAATCCATATAACATAACATTCACCGGTTAAAGTCCAGTTCATGTTCAGTTCGTTCTTGAAATGGTTGTTGCTTTTTCGCGAGAAGTTAGAAATGCAAAAGCTTACTGCAATAGTATTCCATTATTCTAGTTGATTATTCTCGTTTGAGCAAGCTTTTATGTTTAACTTCAGTTCGAGTCCAGTTGGGCGAAGTACGGTATGTTTTATCTTCAGTTGAATATGTGGAAATTGTATGCCAACTGAAGTTATTTCAAAGTTCAGTTGACCCATTTGCCTAACCTTGTCCTGTTGGGGCGGTTCTTTCTCGAGGAAAGAGTTGACAATGCTGCTCGTTAGAGAATGCCTACAATTAAATGAAAGGAAGCTCACGTCCTGTTTATGCGATTTCTTTAAAAAAACAAGCAAAATAAAATTGTTTGAGCAGCGGACTCCTGCGACGTCCAAAAATATTTTACAAATTCGCCAGGAGTTTCATGTAAACTACAGCTGTGTAAATTTGCCATGGAGCAACAATTCTTAGCAGGGTATCACCTCAGTTAGCACATAAACAAAGGAATTTTTCGATTTTAAAAAGCATTTACGACATACATAATGTACATGGTTCTTTCAAGCTATATTAAATATTATATTAAGTATTATGATATAAATAGTAATCCTTTCCATTAACTATCACAATGAGAGCTTTCATTTACAAGTTAATTATATTAAAAAAGATCTAATTTATATGATAACCAACAAAAAGACTCCCAATTAAAACTTGTAAACTACATCATTCAAAAGAATTTCAGCTTATATTAATCTCGTTAAAACAGGATCAAAAAATTCCTATTACAACGTTATATCCTCTACTAAAAATGCTAAAGGCTGCCCATCAATTCACTTTATTCAAATATGGGAGTTTTGCCTTAGCTTGCTAATCCATACCAGATTACGAGTCCTAAACAAGGCAAATATAAACTCCACCGGAATATAGTCCCATGGAATATCCTCTAACACAATTGTTAAAATCCCAGCCGAAAAAACCTGTAGAAACAAGCCATAATCTCCACACTCCTTTGTTATTACAAATTGCTCCTTTACAGAGACGTCAATTCAAATAAAATTTCATATTTACCTGCCGCAATTCCCTTAGGCACCCCGGTATACCCGGTCGCCTCGGACATAAAGCTAGCAAAAAGGCAGTGCGCGATGAAACAAGGAGCATATTATTTAACACAAGAGACCGCACCTTGTCCAAAGCAGGTTAAAGGATCTCGGGCGCTGGCATATTAAGCTATGAAAAATTGTTCCCACATAAACAAGAATTTTCTCATCCCCCCTGGGGAATGTTTTCGGAACACCTCACCGCCCTTGAATCAGGCGGCCGACAGTTCCCACATGCAATGATATGAATTCAGGAGATTTTTTAGCCAGAAAAGCAAAAAGTACGGGCCCCAGAAGGCAGCCCCCGCATTCCCGCAATCCTGGCCGTGTGATGGTGTAGTTACGAATTCCGGTCATGAGTTATAAAAATAAATAAATGCAAAAAAGCATAAGAAGTGTAGAAAACTGCTGCCATATTGAGAATAAAGCTGCCGCCTAGTCTGTGTGCTATTTTTTTTGCTGCTTTTCATTTTCCGCATATCCTTGCGCTTTCCTTTTAAACCAATTCACGGACGACTTCCGCCACCATCCCCCTCGGAGAAGACGCCCGCGACACCCTCCTTGGTATCAGGGCCTGGATTTTATCAGACTTTTATTGCTGGTGAATCAAGGAACGAAGGGAAGATGCCAAAGGCAAGTGTGAAATGTACAAGATGACGCCCTCCACACAGGCACATGGCGAAGTTGTTAAAACAAGCTCTTTTACATTTTATCTTGCAATTTTCTTTATATCCTTAACGTAGGAGATGTATCCTTACCCCGAAAACAAGCCTGGTAACTAACTCACACTTACCTTGCTTTAGGGCCATGATAAGATGTCGACAAGATACCCATAAAGCTGTGGTTGCGCTGTATGTGAGAAATGATGACACCTTCTGGTGAGGATAACAAGGAAGAAAGTGAAAAGGATGCTTCTTATAATTGTATTTGCTTTGCCCCACCGCAAAATTGAAGCCGGCTTGTATCCTTTTTGTGTACTATTACGGGGAGAGAGTGTATATTTTTTTTGCAGAGGAAGCGATTGTAGTAATTCGATAAAAATTTCTACCCTTAGTAGAAGGAAGGGAGGCACTCTCACAATCGCTTCAAGGGCTTTGAGTGATTTTTTTACTGGAGGTTGTGTTTTTTGGTACTTTATTTTCTTATGTGTCGCCATTAATGTAAATTTTGTGTTCAAAATGTGAAAAGTTTAAAATTTTACAATAGAGAAATGCTTGTGCCAGTGGTTGGTTGGTCCTAGTTTGTTTATTGTGCATTAGAACAATGTACATACCTTTACAAGGATAAAATTAATATTTCATATTTAAAAGCGCCTCTTTCCTCCTCGGTTCCGCCATGTGTTATGTTTCCACCACTTTCTTAGAGGGTTTATTAATTCTTGGGGCAGAATCAATTTTGTTATAAGTTTTTAATATCGACCGATATTTTTGAAGGGCTTTCTCAATAATTGCGGCGTCAGTGGTGAGGAATTGTAGAAAAAATTCTAAAGCCTTTATTATTTATTTTCCTGTAGTTCCTCATGTAAGTAATAGTAAATGAAGCAATTATTGTGTATAGCAATTGCCGGTTTGTACTATAACATTTGGAATCAATTTGATACTTTTCAACTCATACTCTATTTCTAATCATTATATTGATTTTCTGTATATAATACGAGGTATGCGTCGATTTGGTGAGTCTAGTTTGGTCCCTCTAGATATCTCCAAGACTTTTGATAGAGTATGGCACATTAGCTAAAATCCAAGCTATTGATATTGGTCCAGCTCTAAGGAAGAGGCAGTATTGCGCGGCGTGAAATCTAAACCTTATGCCATCTCTGCTGATGTCTCCAGAAATCATTTATTGCCAGCTTTTTTTCTAGTCTATATAAACAACCTATTCTTGATCCCATTCAACCAACTTCACTGCTTCGCTGAAGCCAGAACCTTACTTTAGTCTTACGCCTACGATATTGTAAGTTAATTTTGTCTTTGGTCGTGTTAAACTAAAATCAATAGAGACATCTAACGTGCATATAGGGGCCGTTGGAATGCTTCTTAGAAAAAGTACTGTCTTATTTCCAATAAAACTTGCAACATCTTCCCATCTGTGTTAGTTGATGGTTTAGAACTACTTGCTGACCCATCCCTTTACACCCCAGGATATACATGCTGGGAAATGACCACATAGGTATTCCAAATCGCCGAACAGTATATATTCCAAATCGTCGTTTGCATCATAACGTGACCAGCGGCATGAAGTACTGGTAGTACATAAGCGTTACTTGTTGTTTACTTCGCTTTTCTACAGGATATCATAAGCTTTCTGTTCTTCAAAAAGTGCTTATGAGTATTCTTGCATAAAGACCAGGTTGTCGTTTCAGCGATAAGCAAACGGAAGGGCTTTACTATTGAAGCTAAGAAAAAGCTTGCCCTTGGGCTAACTTACTTGTCAGCAACAGGTCGGGTTTAGAAAGGTTCCCAAACGACGCCATGAATATGGTTACAAGCTTGGCAAGGGGCGCAATAGATGAAAGGAAATGTTACGAAATGATGATGGTAGGTGGAGCAAACTAGCTTAGGAATTAATCAATCTAGGTACCCTGAAGTACCCGGTACGAATAGCACACTGAATTGCGACTCGGAAGACGAAACCCTTTTCACAGGGAATTTCCGCTGTCGGATTCGCAAACACCATTGGGCTCACGATAGTAGATAACCCACTTTGTTTGGGCGGTCAAGTCATATTTAGATTAACGCTTGTCGAACACAAAACAGAGGTAGTGCTCTAATCAGCAAATGTAGATTGCTGAAGGCCCTACTTTTTTTTATATGAAAAAACCAAGCTTAGGAGTAACCCTTTATACTACCAGTCCGTCATGTCGTTCAGTTCATGGTGCAATATCTAGTAGTAAGCTTGGTTTGAAGAATAGAGGAAAATAGGAATGGTTAAAGGGGTCTGGAGGGTGTAGAAGAAAATGACGATGAACCTCACGTTTGAACTCTAAGGTGTTGTACGAGTTCGGGACGAACTCAACCATTCACTGCTTGCGCCAATAGCTTACAGGAGCTGTGATCATTTGAAGGTTCAGCTTTAAGGAACATTGGTGGGTAAAAATATAAAGCATTCGCCATCATCGCAAGAATAGGAAGAACCCTGCTTGAACTCCCTAGGTCAAGTAGTCGTCATCTAATAGAAAAAGGTGGAAAAAGGGCTGCATATTGGCTCCGTGTCCTCTGAGCTTTGCCACCCAGTTCCTGAATTCTCCTTTCAACCTTTTAATAACTAGAGATTGAGGGCGATCAGAAACCATTCCTGAGCTTGCGGTTCGATTTCTACCAGCTCATGGTCCTTTTTCTTTCTACTTTTGACGTGACAACGTCTATTAAATCGGTTTAAGATAGGACGCGCGTGTGAAAATGTCCCGCACAATCTCCCGCACACAAAAAAAAATCTTATCTCCGCCCCCGTACATGTTAGGGGGGTGGTTAATGGCTCAAAATTTTCGTTAATTTATCCTCTACACGGGAAAAATACATTCATTCACCTTATTGACGTGACAACGTCTATTAAATCGGTTTAAGATAGGACGCGCGTGTGAAAATGTCCCGCACACAAAAAAAAAATAAATTTGCTTCGAAATATATAATTTATTAATTGAGAAAATAATACAAAACGTAATAACAGACGTTGTCACGTTCAAATTAATAGACGTTGTCACGTTAAAATACGGACGTGATACTTCACATCCAAGACCATTAATTTTTTTTCTTCTTCTTTAAAGGCTCTACAACTGGGATCCGGTCCTGGCCCCTCGCAAAAAAAGTGTTGTTCACTGTAAAACGGGTGTAATTCCACATTTCAAAACACTAGAGGTTGACCCGGAGTCACATTCCGTCACATCCCCCGATCCAAAACCAAAGCCACTTCAAAAACGCACTATAATTGTACTTATAGTGAACTTCTGGAGTTGCTTCACCCCCACAGTGAAAGATATGACAAAATAGGACACCTAAGAAAATCAACCACCAATACTTTAAAATACGGAGCCACATCATTGAACCAAACGTCACAAATGCTGCTCGTTCCGTAATAATTATAGTAGTTTCCGGATGAGGTTAATAGCCTCACGCAACCTTATTTATAAGGGAATATCCCGATCCTATTAGCCTATTTTCTCTCAAAATAGAGTCACCAGTAGTCGCCACTAGGAGGTTATGATCGCATTTCTGCCATCGTCTGTAAGTTAAAGTGATGACGTTTGATTGTCAAAGTCAACGTTCTTTCTCGGTAGTTTACAATAAGAGTCAGTGGAATAAGAATGTATGTTGACATTGGTATTTTTTCTTTAGATCCAGATTCACTGAACATACTTCACTAAAACGGAGGAGGGAAAGAGACTGGGTTACATAGTATTACGTTTAACATGCATTGAACTTATAATTCCATATCCTTGTTGATTTAATTGGACTTAGGCTTTAGTATCTGAAGCTAAAATGTGGTGCATATATATTTTAGCGGCGTAGAGAGAGGGGGTTATAAATTTAAAGTCATCCAATATTACCTTCACTGCACGTCTATAGCGGATTTAACTTAATTGAGTTATTTAGTTCTGAATTGATACCAGGGTTGGATTAGACCATGTAGAGGACCCTAAGCAATGCAAGTCTC